>OY041601.1:16685872-17935872 GCA_955876795.1 Eupithecia tripunctaria
AACGGTCGTTTTCCTACTAAGGGTTTTGATAGGTACCTACCCCTCGTCGACAATACGTAACTTGAGAAAGTGTACATTATAAATGGCATCTCCTATAGAGAAGTTGCACATTCAACTGCCAACAATAGAGTCGCGAACTGAAACCAGCAAGCAAATTACTTTAGAGCCATTATCGAACTGAATTCCAAATATTACCCGAGCTACGTGTTTAACTTTCAAACAAACAGTCTGCATTTGAAAACGGAACGTATTTGCAGTTCGGAACTCGAACGGTAGCGTCACTCACCATAACTAACAAAAAGTTTTTCTATGCCAATTTGAAAATCGAATTGCAATTTGCGGTACCAACACGGTTCACATCATTGAGGTTTTATAACACGCGCCGGATTCTCGGTAACTAAAAATGGAGTTCAGTAAAAAGTCGCAATTTTCTGCCAGATGAGTACGCCATTTTGATAGAAAGCGATTCAAACCTCCAAGGAAAATTGTATTACATTAATCCGCTTTGGAGAAGCTCTAAGAAAATCATATCGAATGTTAACAGGTTACTGAGACTCTTCATCAAAATGGTAGTAAGCAAGCAATTTTCCGAGAATCCGTATCCTAGATGACTTGTTCCGAAGATATCTGGAGTTTGTCTAACGAAGTATCCTATTTCAGTCTATCACTAAATTGATTTAGGGTAAATTGTTCATAATGTGCACAATAGTATTGTAACCATAGGTATGTTTACTCATTGTAGGTACTAAAGGGTCGTTTTCCTACTTCGGGTTTCTTCACAACCTGCGTCTACGGTTGGGTTATTAACCATATTACAATAAACACGATAGCTGAATCTTGCCTAATTTAAGAAACTGAAGTTTCGCGTGAATACCTAAAGTTTCATTGTCTTGATTCCGTTTTTGTCTAAAATATTTACGGTAAAGCACGACAATAACAACAATGAAAATATAAAAGAAACCAAAAATAATTAAACACAACTGTTTGCGTGGGCGCGACAAAAGCAAAGAAAGAAATATTTTTAATTTTGTTTGTTTATTGTTTTTGAGATTGCCCTTTCAGTCCAGGCTGCGGGATATTTCAATTATTACAAGCGTTTGCCGCTATTTCTTCTATTTGATTTTTTAAATTTTCGAGCTTTCGCAATTCAGAAACATAATAGGAGTTCATTGTGAATGCAAGTAGGTTTAGGTTATAGTCTTTTTAACCGATTTCAAAAAGGAGGATGTTCTCAATTCGATTGTTTTTTTTAAGTTAAGGTATTACCACAGTACTTTTGACTGGGTGGTCCGATTTTCATTTTTTTTTAAATGAAAGCTGGTGCTTCCCTTGTGGTTCCATTTTAATTTTGTTTTGTTCTGACAATGGGATCCATGAAAAAACTATAAAAAATTAAGTCGGATTATAGTTTTTTAAAACAAAATTTGTTATTCAAGTTATTCATAGATATAAATGACCTCGGTTTAATCGGAATAATTTAATTACATATTTTTTACTTCATTGACTTTTAAAATCGATTCGAATAACCAAAGCTACAAAGAAGTACCAATAGCTAATATATCAATTTAGTACCTACTACTTTGTATCAATTGGATGCTGTACACAACCTGGTAAAGTCACAAAAATTCGTACATCCTGCAAAAATCATGTCTGTTGTATCTGGTGCCCCCTTAAATATTAATTTTATTTTGTTTTTTAGTATTTGTTATTAAAGCAGCAGCAGAAATACATCACTAACTATCACTGTTCATGATATACTGCCTGGTGACAGACGGACAGACGAACAGCGGAGTCTCAGTAAAAAGGGTCCCCTTTTACCCATTGGGTACGGAACCCTAAAAACAGCAGTGGTGTTTTACGACCGATATAATTGGAGAAATCTTTTTTTATAGTCAATTAGTTTGACTGCAATCTCACCTGATAGAAAACGAATATCTCACCGACGTATCACGAAGGTTTACAAAACAAAACTAGATCAACAGAAATGGAGCAGAGTAAAACCCTTTGAAAACTCCGAGACTTCTAATCTTATTTCACAGCCCTCAAAAAATCCGCAAAAAACCTTCCATTGAAACTCACAGCGCCAAAGTAAACGCGCAAAAAGTAATCAACCCGAAACCTGGAAAATTCTTGCATTCATTGAAATTATACACATTATAATTATTATACGTGGATGCTACTCAAGAATTCTCGCGTTCGTAGGCGTCGGTAGCCCCCCCGGCAGGCGCTACCCGAGGGTTGAGGGGCTATAGACATTATATTTATATTAGACTCTAGCAGCGCCTCGCGGTTTCACCCGCGTAGTTCCCGTTCACGTTTCAATTCCAGGTTAACATATTAGCCTATGTCACCCCCTGAAAAGTAAGCTTTTTAATGGTGATTTTTTTTTAATCATTCCAGTTGTTTCCGAGGCTTTTCAATACATACAAACAAACAATCAAATCTTTCCTCTTTATAATATTAGTCTATGTAAATATAAATGGCAGGGTGAGGAATATTTGGCCCTTCTTGTTGGATCAACGCGGGTACAATGACTTCTTGTATGACACGCAGTCTTTTTCATTCGATATTAAATAAATCTTGCTTTTTATTAATAATCTCGCTTCCTCTCAGAACTCTAGGTTTTAATGTTTACCTAATGATGTACTGTCTCGTCATGCTAAAAATAATAAATATACAGAGTCCATAACATCGATTTGTAGCTTAAACGACCAACCGGTGACATGACTGCAACCTGAGGCACTAGTCTTAAATCTTTGCCAGTGTTGCCAGCTCTAGACATTCATACCTCTACGAGATTGTGAGGGGTATAAACCCCCCGGCTGGGCATGAATGGGTAGAGCACCTCATATGCTCGCGTTTAGTTGGACGCACCGCTGCCTACGTTATATTTTTAATGGATAGGATTTTATGAAGGTTGGTGGATCGATTGTCTATTTTGATTATTAAATGAGGTGTTCAAGTTTATTTTTGGTGTATCTAGGTCACTGGTGAAAAATATGGTGTGTTTTGAACTTCTTAAACGAGAAAGCAGACATTCAATGTTTTATGCAAAAATTTAGATCAGTACTGCTTATTAGTTTTAAATTTTTTTTTTAAAATTTTATTTTCTCAAGTTACACATAAGAGTTTATTATCTGCCAGGTAAAATTATGAACCCAGATATTAGTTTTTTATGCAAATTGCTGTTTATTGTAATATTAGTTTAAATTGGTTAATAAATAAATGAAATGAAAATATAAAAGTATATACTACTTTCTTTAACAGATTCTCAAAACAAAATCTCGCCACTTTCTCTTTCTATGTTCTTGAATGTTTTTGACGTGTAATTATTTACCGAGAACCCTACCTACCTTTTTTATAATATCCAGACATGCAAGAAAGTCTGACTCCATATCAACTTATACTTAGATACTATTAATCTACCCGCCACACCCAACACTTAGTAAGTTACTTAGTAACTTAGCTCTTTGTGTTCATAATAAAAGAAAAACTTGTAAAAACTAAGACAAGTCACACCTACCTACGCACTAGGATGAAAACCGCCGTTACCACTTTTCTATAGTCTGACAGCTAGAACACAATAGGTCTTCTTAAGTCGCGTGTTTATAATTATATACAAGGGGCAAAAATTTGCTCCATCCTGTATATATTAGAGAACGCTAGTAGATTTAAGACTACTTACCATGAAAAAGGACATCTTTTTAACTATTTATAATAATTTATTTTATATTTTTATCTCTTAGGAATAAGAAACAATCATACCTAAATATTAACAGTTATAGTATATAATAGTAAAGTAACTAAATACTAAAAATATGTCCAGCGCCGTTATCCGCAATTTACGTAGAGGGGTGGTGTTAAAGAGTTAACATAGTACTCTAGTCTAGTCTCTAAATATAAATGCTAAAAGAATACATTTAAACAACTTTAATAAATGCTATGTATCTATATCTTCTAAGCATCTATGAGACAGTCGCGTAGGTAGCGGCCAGTTCAAGTTTCCGTTGTTTACCCTTGCAAATTCTGGAGAGGTTAACATCTTACGCGCAAACGTCGCATTGGCTGATAAAACGCGCGTTTGAACCACTAGTGCGTACACGTTATCTCTGAACAGAAACAGAAAACAGAATTCACGCGTTTTGTTGCCTAATGATGAATTTTGACAGAATATTTTGATCGCAATGAATCTCGACGTCCAGAATGACAGCCTCGATTATTCTACATTCCAATTAGTCTTACATTTGCTCTACCGTAATATCAGGTTTCACTGAAACATAATATGACACAGAGAATCCCTAACTACAGTTTGCCCTTCAACCACAGGTTTCACCTCAAACAGTATTCACAGGCTTCAGCTCAAACAGTATTGAAAGTGATAGTAGGTATACTTAGCTTAAGTATTTCCACCCTCAAATCTTGCTTACTAAGGCAACGGGCTAAGTAGTTGCCCGCATATTTACACACAGTCGGGTAGCGAAATCGTGGATCGGAGTAAATTGAATTTAGAACATCGTACGCACTAAGTTTGTGAATTCAAACCATCATTGAACCTATTTACTTCTACATCTCTATTCTTATGCTTCTACCTCCATGGTGCGGCATTTATCGTACAACCTTTTTTAATTTATTATAAACTCAGACTCGAAATCTTCTTGGTGTACAAGTATCTTGTGTTTGTTATATTATTTTTTTGCGTTTAGTCATCACTGATACGGCTCCTCAACACGTTTTGGCACTCTTTTTTATTAAATAACTATTGTTAAACATTATAATAATGTTAAATACATGAAACCACAACAATAGGTACTTACATATATATTTTTTTGTTTTAGTGAAAAGTAATTTGAGTTTATTGAAAATGCGCGTCTATGGACTATTATGAAAATTGGTTCAATTGGACATCTTCGCTTTAATTCAATGAGGCATTTCAATACAATTAAAAAAAACAATTACGCTTTTCATGTTGACACTATAATTTCAACATAAAAAGCGTCATCTATAGATTGCACAAAAGTACGCGGTATAAATGTCAAGTGTCATAAAATAAACAACGAAATAAGTTTCTGTTTTTACAGTTTCCACTAGACTTGAGTTTAATACAGCGCCACCTATCTTAGTCTTTGGAAACCACTTTTTTTAAAGGTTGTAAAAGTTGAAAAGCCCTTCCTCCCCCCCCCCCCCCCCCCCCCCTTGTAAAAATTGAAAAGCCCTCTCTTCTCCCCCCATTGGACTAAAACGTAACTCAGATTGAAGCACATCCTCAGATTTTTTGACAGTTTCCATGTAACTCCGTCAATAATTCGTCATTTCAATGCTTAAATCTGAGTTGCGTTTAGTATTGGGGCAAGCAATCACGCCAGTGTCTAGGAAGGGTCAAAAATGCCTCAACGTATGTTATTTTAAGTACCTACCTTCCACATAACCCCTCAGCTACCTATACTTAAACTAGTTTCGAAGTTTTAAGCGCACGTTCGAAATCCAAAACATTGAAATTAGGGTACGTTGCGTAAATAGATTGCCAATCAGTCCCTTGTGCCTAAACAAACAACACGCAAGATGGTTATTATTACCATGTAGTTTGGGGAAGGTAACTTATAACTTAATTATCCTAGTTGTAAAAGGAAAGGCCTTGGATATTGATAATTAATAGTAAGTAAATAAAGAAGAAACAAAATATACTGGTCCAGTCGGCTGCACTTTCCCAAGTAGGTACTTTGTCATACTATGCTTACAGACAAAATAGTATCCTGTAATACGATAGTTTTGACAAGGTCCTAAAGTTTTATCTAATTACTTTTGCAGCTAGTCGCCTATATACCATCGTATGTTCGATGGCCTTAGGGTTAAAAAAACCTGTTGTGATGTTATATGTACAATCTTCCAAATAAATGAAATAAATAAAAAATATATCATATTTGTGAAAACACGAATTTTTTGTGCCTTTATTCCCACAAATTCCAGAGGTACGTGAATTAAATATCAAAGAAATAATGGGAATCATAACGATGACAACGGATGACGCGCGCTTTTTGACAGTGAAGCATACTGAGACACCTTGGGTCATTTCGACCCTCGTCAGTTGTCGTCTTGTATTAATAAATAGTGTACTTTCATAACGTTTTTGTAATAATACGTTTTTATTATTTGTCAATTCAATGTGGTGTGTGGAGGTTGGCTACCTTCTAAGGATTTTTCTATAAGTATTTATGGAGCCGTTTTCGTAACCTAAATAAACTTTTGGTGCACAGCTTCATAGGTAGATACGATAGTCCTTACTAATAATATTTAATTCGTTATTATTAAGGACTAATACTAATACTAAGTATTGGGATTATTAGAGGAGGCCAATGTTCAGCAGTAGACTAATATAATACCGGATCGAATACTAAGTACCTACTTACTATTGCTTTAAGTAGTGCCCTGAGAAGTACAAATTGCATCTCAATATAACAAGGAGGAAAGCTTTTAAATTCAACCGATCAATACTAAAATGAATAGCCAAACGCTCTCCTGTATTAATAATGTATTTGTCCGATCTATTCGAATGCGAATAATCTTCAATTATCACGCAGCCGGTGGCACTGGGAGGGTTAACGGGAGTGGGGTCAGCGAATTCTAAATACAAATGGTTTTATTCCGTTTCTTTATTGTTTACATTTGCGTGGTCGACAAGCCGACAAATAGGTGAAGAGAGGAGGTTTTTTTCAGTTTTGAATTTGGAACTTGTTTAGCTAATTACTCTACTCGTATACCATTTTGTGGCTACAATCCACCATGGAAAATTAATATGTTTTGGCACCAATTCGATATACCATTTTGTGGCTACAATCCACCATGGAAAATTAATCACCAATTCGATTCGATTCATTATGTAATTATAAGGTCCGTATTGTGAAACGGACACTCATGTATGGATCAATACTAGGTACAAATTGTTGAAAACTTTTGTAGGTAGGTATTGGAAAACTGTCAAATGTATGCCTTAAATATTTCTGTATTGTTCTTGAATGCGTGTTACCCTTGGTATCTGATAAACATACCGTACCATGAATAAATTGCCAAATGACCAGCACTAAACACTCAATAATATTCATATAGCCTCAATTTATTACAAAACAGTTCAAAGAAATCCAAATTTTCACCGTTTCGCCACCTAATTACCAACGAGTTTTCAGCAAAAAGGCAAAAGTACAAACTCCCTGTAATCTGTGAAAGCAACAGCGAGGAAGGTGGGGGGTGAAGTACGCGTTGCCATGGCAACGTGGCCGGGCTCAGTTTTGCCCTAGTTACAGCCGGACGATTGAGATTCAAAGCTTTGTAGATGCCTTGGACGGTGAAATTGCAATGACCTCTGATAGAAAGTAGGTAGGGTTGGTACTACGCATGAACGTGGGTTGGAATTTGTAGACAGGATTAGGTTATTATCCTTCTTGTCTTAGAAATTCTAATTTGCCGGGTATTCCTTTGAAGATTGTAAGTATGTACGTAATTTGATAACTTTGCGATAGGTATTAGAATTCTTAAGAGCAAGAGTGTATGTGAAGCCAAATGAACGTTATAACTTCTCATGGAATTTTCCATACGCGAGTTCGCTTTGTAAAGTTTCCGTTGTTTACCTATTGACGCATAAATTAGAGCGGTTTTATCTTTACAAACCTAGCCTAACAAAACGTGAATAGGTATAGGCATTGATTAATTAAAAAGGGGGTATAGGTCTTCTAGACCTTCAGGATACATCTTCCGCCACGTAGACTCTTACCATCAGGTGAGATTGTGGTCAAACGAAGGTCTATTGTATATAAAATTGTATAAAAATTAAGGTATTTTATTTTTTTATTCTCCTAACAAAAGTTGAAATCAAATCTCATAATCTCATAACAAAAGAAGTTTCCTATAAGTACATAGCTAACAAAAAGAATATAGACCACCATTGGCGTCGTCTGCCAAATCATAACACATGTCATCTGCACCCTAGCGTGCGCCGTATATCTCTTGCATTAATAATAATTAATTTTCTTTTAAAAAACTATAAACTGACTTAATTTTTTATAGCTATTTCATGCATTTTCATGGATCCCATTATCAGAACTGAACAAAATTAAGAAACTGAATAAAATCAGATGGCCAGGAGGAGACAAAGAGTATTCATTCTATTATATGTTATAGCATTATTATGTAGGTATGTATGATTATAATCATACATACGTACATAATAATTATTTATGTATTTTATTATTTATGTATTATTCTATGTTTGTATACATCCTCTATGTACCTATGTATATATTCTCTGCATATATGTAGGTACTCTAACAACTAGTAATATTCCTTATTTAACAGTTCGTGAGCTGTGTGGTGCTGGCTTAGAATTTGCACCACCCCATTTCTTCCAGTGGGTGTCGTAAGAGGCGACTAAGGGATATCCACCAAGTGAGCGGGCAGCAGCGCCTCTGGAGAACAATTCTACCACCGAACTGCGATCCTCAACCCGAATGCCCAGCGTGGGGATTATGGGCATTACCGCCCATGCGATAAACGCTAGTAAGACGCTTAGACCGCTTAGGGGAGGCCTGCGTCCAGCAGTGGACTAATGCAGGCTGTTAAGGTTGAGATTGAACAGTTCGTGGGTTATTACTTTATGGCGAACCTAATCGATATTGTAGGTACAACCTTGCAGTTTAAAATTTTTAAAGCGTATTTTAATTAACAGATGCTTCTTGGAAAATGAAGGCTTAATTCTTTAAGTAGAGTGAGAATATGAGGGCTTGAAAGTTAAGATTTTTGCGTACTGTAATTATTTTTTATGAATAGTCAATATTTTGATACAAAAGGATTTAAATTTTAAATCTTTCTGACTTTCGTGAGATGTTTTATTGTATGTTATATGCGATGTTGATATTTCATGGTGAATTCAAGTAAAATAACAAACTCAACACAGCGAGCCATACATGAAAACGGAACTGAAAAGCGTTCAGTTCAGTAAAAAATCTTCGTTTAGCCTTAACGAAGATTTTTTGCTGAACTGAACGCTGAGAAGAGAGAGAGATATTTCAGAGAAGATATTTCCAGACAAACTTAATATATAAAAAAAATCAGAAATAAAGTGATATAATAATAAACTGTTTCAACAAAAAAAATTATTTTCAGGTTATAGAAAGAAATTAGAAGTAGTAGTTACAATTGAGCTAAGTGCAGCCTGCTTCAAACAATCTACTGTGTTAATTGTTTTTATCTTCACTTTTTTTTTGTTCACAAGTGGACGAACACTTTCTATCAGATACACTTCATCAAATTCTCTGTATGTGCAATATGCACATGGTGCCATATGGATGGCTTACTGTTTTTACGAATATGCATCGCAAATCCGACTAATATTATCAACGCGAAAGTTTGAAAGTTGCTCTTACACGCAACAACCACTGCCGGGATCGAGCTGAAATTTTGCATACCTTTATGCAAAATTTCAGTGCTAGGCCTGGAATAACACATATGCTACTTTTTGTCCCATAAATCAGTTCCCGTGGGATAGGCGTGCAAAGCCGCGGGGCGCAGCTAGTTATCAATATTTGCGTTAAATGTTTTGGAAGATTTCTTACGGTGAATATGGAATGAAGGAAACGGAAGTAAGCCCTGGTACTTGTATTTTTGTTTACACAATCATGTTTGAGTTGGAAAAACTTGGAGGTTTTTCTCAGTTATTGTTAGAGCCTTATTGGATTTTCGGATTGCTGAGAAAAATGACCAAGGATGAATTATAGTAATAAACCTATAACTCCAACAATAATATTTGATTGCGACAATGACCTTTTTATTTATTTATGTAAGAAGGTACCAAAAAAAATTCACAATAGTCCTCATCCAAAGGTTTCCTGGAAGGAACTGGAACGGAAACCTGGACTTTTGTCTTATGTAATATCGTGTTGTATTGTATTTTTGTTTCTGTACAATAAAGTATATTCTATTGTATTGTAATTATAGAAATAACCAAAACTCGTATAGGTCAATCCCATTTACATCTAAAACTAAGAAGCGGTTTTTGGAAGGTTGTTCAGTGACTTTTGTCCAAAGCTCTTGTCACATTAAAATACACTCTCAAAAGTAATTTAATCTGTCTCGAAAGATCTTTCTAAAAAGGATAAACTACAATGCGACTGTAAGTACTTCAAAGTTTTCCGAAAACAGCGAAAAAGTGGCGCCGCTTGCAAGTTACAAACGAGCTCAGAAGTAAAGTTCAGAATGAAAGGCAATGGATGCGATGAGTTCTGACTTTCCAGTTTAAATCAAGCAGATTACTGTACCAGTTATTTATAAAACAATAGCTGCGGCTTCGCACGCCTATTCCACAGGAACTGATTTATGGGATAAAAAGCCTAAGTGATATTTCAGGCCCAGAACTACCTGTATGAAAAATTCAGCCTGATCCGTTGGGAAGTTTTTGCGTGAAAGAGCGTCAAACATACTTTTGCGTTTATAATATTAGTAGGATTAAAGCCATGACGCGTCTTGGTTTTAATCCTACTGTGAAATAATTAATTTTGTTTTAAAAAACTATAAACCTACTGAAATTTTTACAGATTTTTCATGAATTTTCATGGAACCCATTGTCAGAACTGAACATAATTAAAATGGGACCACACGGGAAGCACCAACTTTCATATAAAAAAAGAATCATGCAAATCGAACCCAGTCAAAAGTTCTGAAGTAACAAACATAAAAAAACAGACGAATTGAGAACCTCCTTTTTTTGAAGTCGGTTAAAGAGGCAGTGGAACCGTTGCGACGGAAAAACTTCAGAACGGATCAGGCTGACATTTTTCATTCACAAAATTACAAATACAAAACACATACACATACACAAATTTATGGTATGAATTCATAATAATTGTAAATTCGGTTGAGGCATGGATATTACGTTATTCAAGCAATTTTTTTTACTCTTACCATAAACGTAGTTTTAGTACTAAACGTAATATTATCTCTCTTTTGATTTTATGGTTAGGTAATAAACCTCTCTCTCTCTCATTCGTGCAGGTACTTTGGCACGGATTTGTCACGTAACGAAACTAATAACTGGTATTCTCTTTCATAGAATTTTTGTATCAAGTTAATTTTATAGTCCAAAAAGTTTATTTCATCGTCCAAATTTTAACTTTTGTTATAAGGTGAACACTCGAACGGCAGTTTTATAGAATTATTTTCGGAATGGATGCCACGAAGTTTCAGTGTATTTTTTAGGGTTCCGTACCCAAAGAGTAAAACGGGACCGTATTACTCCGCAGTCCGAAGGTCTATCCGTCTATCCGTCTGTCACCAGGCTGTATCTCACGAACCGTGTGATAGTCAGACAAAAGACATTTTCACAGATGATGCATTTATTTCTGTTGCCGCTATATCAACAAATACATATAAACAGAATAAAATAAATATTTAAGGAAGCTTACATACAACAGACATGATATTTTTGCCGTTATTATAGAAATGGTACCCTTCATAACCCTTCGTGCGCTTGTCCGACTCACACTTGGAAGAACTATATAATAGAAGTCGGTTTATACTTTTTTAAAACAAAATCATCATGCCGTGTGGTGCCGGCGGCATAGAATTTGCACCACCCCAATTCTTACCGTGGGTGTTGTAAGAGACGACTAAGGGATATCTTCTGGGGGGCGGGCAGCAGCGCCCCCTGCAGAACAAATCTTCCACCAAACTGCGATCCCAACGTGCATGCCCAGCGTGGGGATTATGGGCATTACCCCTCCTCCCCATGAGTTAAACACCAAAAAGGCGTTTATCAGGGGCAGGCCTGCGTCCAGCAGTGGACCGATACAGGCTGTGGATGTGGATGTGAAAACAAAATCAATTATATAGCTTACATACTCTTTTATAGCTTACATACAGTTTTATAGCTCACGTAAACATTTATAGCTTTCATAAACTACGCACAACTTATACTAAGGCTCCCGTACTCTCTCCTATAATTTTCATTACACCTACCACCTGACAATCGCACTCAAAGCCAGCCAATTTGTTCCTAAAAGCCTCCAAACAGAGCTCCGGTAAAACTAAGCCAAGCTACACCGGGAGCCATTCAATTTGAATTCTAATCGGATCGGAAGAGAGGCCAATTTGCTGTGCCAGCAGAAGATTAGCATGTCATTGTCACATACCTTCTGCTAGGAGGTGGAATCTACCGCTGTTTGGCTAAAGTCCATAAACCAACTAGCTTCACGTAAACTGCCTTGGGCCTACACTGAAAACCAGCGCTGAGTAGACACATGCCTGAGGGCCTAGACTGTAACAAATGTGTATCGTCCAAAAATGTATGGGATAGACATATGGCTTAGAATGTCATGTGATCTATCGTTATGAAGCGAATCGAAAACAATTGAAAGATTCGTAGGAAAAACTTTGATAAAGATCACGTGACATTTCTAAGGCATATGTCAAACCCATACATTTTTGGACTTTTCTACTATCGCTTTCGACATCGTTTGTTACATTGTCTAAGCTCAGCACAATGTTGAGTGTGCGCCATATTTGCCTCAACCTCAACCTCAACATAGTATGTAAGAACAGTTAGACTTAGTTATGCTAAGATTGTATTAGTTGATAAGCGATAAACTTGCTAGTGGTTTCTTTTTCATTTCTTCCGCTAGGTTTTTGGGCTGTGTTGTGCGGTATTCTGCAACAACAAAGCACAAAAACGTACAACAAACCCCCCATTAGATAAACACCAAAAAGGCGTTTATCAGGGGCAGGCCTGCGTCCAGCAGTGGACCGATACAGGCTGTGGATGTGGATGTGAAAACAAAATCAACTATATAGCTTACATACTCTTTTATAGCTTACATACAGTTTTATAGCTCACGTAAACATTTATAGCTTTCATAAACTACGCACAACTTATACTAAGGCTCCCGTACTCTCTCCTATAATTTTCATTACACCTACCACCTGACAATCGCACTCAAAGCCAGCCAATTTGTTCCTAAAAGCCTCCAAACAGAGCTCCGGTAAAACTAAGCCAAGCTACACCGGGAGCCATTCAATTTGAATTCTAATCGGATCGGAAGAGAGGCCAATTTGCTGTGCCAGCAGAAGATTAGCATGTCATTGTCACATACCTTCTGCTAGGAGGTGGAATCTACCGCTGTTTGGCTAAAGTCCATAAACCAACTAGCTTCACGTAAACTGCCTTGGGCCTACACTGAAAACCAGCGCTGAGTAGACACATGCCTGAGGGCCTAGACTGTAACAAATGTGTATCGTCCAAAAATGTATGGGATAGACATATGGCTTAGAATGTCATGTGATCTATCGTTATGAAGCGAATCGAAAACAATTGAAAGATTCGTAGGAAAAACTTTGATAAAGATCACGTGACATTTCTAAGGCATATGTCAAACCCATACATTTTTGGACTTTTCTACTATCGCTTTCGACATCGTTTGTTACATTGTCTAAGCTCAGCACAATGTTGAGTGTGCGCCATATTTGCCTCAACCTCAACCTCAACATAGTATGTAAGAACAGTTAGACTTAGTTATGCTAAGATTGTATTAGTTGATAAGCGATAAACTTGCTAGTGGTTTCTTTTTCATTTCTTCCGCTAGGTTTTTGGGCTGTGTTGTGCGGTATTCTGCAACAACAAAGCACAAAAACGTACAACAAACCCCCCATTAGATAAACCCCAACAAGGCGCTTATCAGGGGGAGGCCTGCGTCCAGCAATGGACCAATACAGGCTGTTGAGGTTGAGGTTGAGGTAAATAATGCTGGACGTTCAACACAGCATCATCTATCTAGCCCCAAATTACTCAGACATATCGCAACATAATTTCGTATATAAGCTAAAGCTACTAGGAATAATTTACCGGTACCGTAATTATAGTAAAACTTGCTTAGGAAGTTTGCCAGTAAAATCAGGATATCATTAAAAAGTAACACTTAACCCCAGTAACTTGCATGAGTAAGTTAAAGTGGTGGTTTGCTTACTATACAAAGAGGTATTGTGCGCCTTATTGAGGTATTGTGCACCTTATCATAGTATTAGGAGGATTATTACCAAAGTCTCACAAAGCATCGTGACTTACAATATACATCATTAATTAATTATTTAACTTTTCAACACTGAATATTTGTCAAATATGAAATTAATACATTATCTTCAATGATAGCTACCAAAATGGCAGTTACTGTCTTAAGTGACAGTAATTGTCACAAACGCTACTTACTAGTGCTTCAGATTTGTGATAATGTTAATCGTTTAAGCCCATATGACATAGAATATAAATAGAGATAAGCGGTGGTATGTGTAAAACGCATCTTGTTCTGACTATTAAAAACATAAGCTTAGCAACTTAATTTCAAGGTTTAATTGGTCCTGGATGCACAATCTTTCGATAGTCAATTTATTGATTTTACTCCTGTCATCGCTGCGGCGTTACTACATATTTTCAATTGGTGTTTGGTAACTCAAGTAAGTGAAGATGTGTGATGTGATGTATTAAGTAGGAACACGCTTTTCATGATCTAGAAGTTCTAGACCTTATCTTGAATTGTTAAGAGCTTATTCTGTAAGCATAAAGAAATAAAGTGATTGACTTCTGACTTCTAGATAATTAACACAAAATCATCTAGCCTTATCGCGGATGTCTCTGATCATTAAAATGATTATTGTGATGAAATAAAATGTAGTTCTTTAAAAAATAATAAATTGAACGATAACCTTTCAAATTACTCACTTTCTAAGACTGTATTGTGAATTTCGGGACATTTTTCACCAAGTGAAGTTAGCTGAGCTTGCGAAATTATGTTATCGAGTTTATACGCTACTAATAGACATATTATATTCTAAGACCACTGACTGTTTGTATAGGAGGTGAACCACTATAAATGAGGTTGTCTACCTCATGAAAACCCGCACGCCCATCAAGCCAGTTAATTTTTATGCCAGTAGGCAGTATCAAATCAACGCTAATGCTGCCACTAAAGTTTTGGACGAGCGATACTGCCTGTTAGGCTTATAGTGATCTGGTTTAATGATCTGGATCTTATGCTTTAGTGTTATGGTAGGCTTTTGATTGTAGCTGAGATGATATTTTAATTAATATTAAGAACAGAACAAAAAATTTGCTTATGATCCGTTTATTCCGGTTTCTGGCATTTTGCAATAAAAAAAACGTATACAGGGTGCCCGTAACATTTATATTAAGCCAAGTGGAGTAATTCTGGACCTTGATTAATGGGGTTAACCTGTGAATAACGATTTTTGAATTAAGAATTTCATATTATTTTTCAATAAAAAAAGATGTATTTTTATTATTTGGGTTTTTTACACACGGGTCTAAAAGTTGCGGGTCTATGTCACAGATTTTTGGAAAATTATATAAAATATTAGATCCTCGTATACTCGTATAATACGTACAAATATAAACTCTGAAAATGATGGACAAAAAATTTAAGTAAATTAGAGTCAATTGCACTTTATTTCTTATTTGGTAATCATTACTATTTATCAAGCTGTTTATATAGTAAAAAATTTACTTGCCAAGTGCTTATTTTGTAAGTCTTTCTTTAGACTTACAAAATAAGCACTTTGACGATTTGACTCTGGGTTTCTGTACTTTTAAAAATTTATTGAAATTATATGTTTATTTGATGCTACGCATTACAACAACGAAACATTTATGGAAGAAAAACAGAACAAGGTATGAATTTATCACTAAAATAGGTGAAGTGTAAGAACGGTTAGCTACTTAGTGCTGAAAAAAACAACAAATTGTTGGAAATCGTAAAACTAAAATAGTAGGGTACCTACCTAGTAATTTCCGCAACGAACAGTCCATCCTACGAAAGAAAGCAAATAGCAATTCCACCATTAGAGTCCTACAAAGCCATTAAGATTTAAACCATAGTCTATAAAGCTTGAATTTAAATTGCAACCGCTAATGGTCAACAAAATTCATGTAAAAGGCCTAACCCCCTATTTTCATGCGATAAACTTCAGCAAAAATTGCCAATAAAAATCCTTAAAAATATGAAAACATGAATGTGTTTTTATTATGAGAAGTTATACGAACGGCAGTAGTGCCCATAAAATGGTATCAGAGACTGGTTTAAAATGGAGGCCATAAAGATCCGGTTTGCACGAATAGAACATTTAACAGTGTGGGCTGGTGAACGACCTTATAGTTTCATATTATCTCTTTTAACTTTATAAGTATTTGTTTCTGTATTTTAAAGTTTAACAAAAAATTACCATGCGTAGATTAACTAAACACTGTTTAGAACCTAACTAAGTACAAGACCAAATTAATAATTATAATTCAACAGACTAAGGACGCCTTTAAAGTTTTTGACGTGTGTAATCGATGAACATGGGTAGCATATGGGTAGCATGTTTAAAAAGTGTCAAGTTGTTGATGATGTTGTCATGACGACTGAAAAGTTAAAGTTCTAATTTAGTCTAATAGATAGCGTTGATAGCAAGCTAACACCAGAATGTCAAAAACAGTATATAAACTACGAGGTAAGATTTTCAATAGATCAAGTAAATGACATTACCATGTAAAATTATCGTTCCTAAACCGACTTTATTTTTATTCTAAAACTTTAATAAAAATCAACTTCGGATAGAAAATGATTATACACGGATTATATTATATACACGTATCATTGTTAAACAGAATAATACTCCCAGCAAACAATGTAAAAGATAAAATCATAACCGCGAAGGTAGAGACAAAACAAATCAACAATGTTTTCATGTCGCAAGCGTTTGGAGAATTTAAAGCAAAAAATAAGTTAATTCAAATGTATATTCAAACGAAGGTCGCCCTTTTCTCGTCCCAGAAGGGTTGAAACTCGCAAATACAGATTTCAGCAAGTTTTTTTATAATTCGTATGCGAATTGCCATTCAGTCGACATCTGTTCGTTGTGAATTTTTACAAAAAACAGAAAGTTGCTGTAATGAGTACCTAACTCAGTGGAGTACAGCTTTGTAACATAACAGATTTAAGTATATATCATTTTCAGTGAATTTTTTAGTTTATTGGGCTCAAGAATTTAATAAAAACCGTCACATGTTTCACGCTTCGCGGAACCTCGAGTGCCGACGTGTTGTTGTGTGAACCTGTGTTTATAAATATTTGAGCTATATTTATTAGTTTATTTTATTTTATTGGGCTTCTGTTCAATAAATATTTGAGCTAAATTTATTCATTTTATTATTTTTGTAATTCCTATAACGTAGACATAACATGATGACCTCTGTGGCGTGGTGGGAGAAGGTCCGCCTGCGACGCAGGAGGTTGTGGGTTCGATTCCCGTCTCGGGAAAAATGTTTGTGCGGTCTGCAGATATTTGTTCAGGGCGTTCTGGATGTTTTCTATGTATAATAAAAAATATATCTATCTAAGTAGTGTATTTGTATTATGTATATCAGTTATCTAGTACCCATAACACAAGCTCTCCTTAGCTTGGAGCTAGATAATGCTATGTGAATTGTCCAGCATTATTTATTTATTTATTATTTATTGAAGCGTGTATCACAAAGTTTTGTTCGGCTTCTACGAAAAACCAGTACCATACTAGCGGTGGATCTGTTTCTGCCATAGTACCCGCTGAATACAGGCCGTTTTTAACTACGCTGATTTCGTTTAGTTTTCTTATAACACTATAACATAGTTGATTAGTTGTTAATTTAACATATTGTTGTAAAATGTATCTTTGACATTTTGTGTTTTGTATACCTAATGCTAACCATAAAAATTATCTAATATGACGATTAATAAGGTACTTTATCGCATTAAGTGTGCCCGTAGACTAGATGTACATGTTTTAAATAAATAAATAAACATAACATAACATAACATTATAAGTGCGAAAGTTTGTACGGATGTATGTTTGTTACCTCTTCACGCCAAAACTACTGAACGGATTGGGTTAAAATTTTGCATAAAAGTAATTCTAATCCTAGAATCAAACATAATACGTTACTTTTATCCCTCAGTTCAGTAGTTTTCGCTACCAGCAAAGTGGCTGTGTAGTTTTCGCTACCGCAGTTTCGCACGAAACATACCAACAAGTTACACTAACAGAAGGCTATTGAGACCAGTGTGTCTACCGTGACTTTTCACAATCTATACTACTAACTACAGTCGCTAGCGAGTATAGATTGTGAAAAGTCACGGTAGACACACTGGTCTCAATAGCCTTCTGTTAGTGTAACTTGTTGGTATGTTTCGTGCGAAACTGCGGTAGCGAAAACTACACAGCCACTTTGCTGGAAGTATAACGAGTTGGCCTGGTACATGTGTAAATGCAGACCACAACAGTCTGTGACGAGGGGTAGCTAATTAATTATTTTTAGCGTCGCGCGCCGTCGCAGGTTTGTAACAGCTTGTTACTAACTTCTAGCTGTTTGCTAGAGTTTGTTACGTTGTGAGAGTTTCAATTTAACACGTGAAAGTTTCTATGGATGAAATAATATATATCAGTGGTATGTTTGGGAAGTTTTCAGTAATAATAATCAAGCTCAAGCTAAGAGCTTATTTATTTACTAACTAACTTTACTAACTGCGCCCCGTGGCATCGCATGCGTTGTTCCTATAGAAATGCGTAAAGGGATTTATATCCCACGGGAACTGATTTATGGGATCAAAGTAGCCTATGTTTGATTCCTTGATTTTATTTACCTGTATGCAAAAAAAATATATTTACCTACCCTATTAGTTCAGTAGTTTTGGCGTGAAGAGGTATCAAACATCCATACAAATTTTCGCATTTATAATATTAGTGTGGTGTGATGTGATACATCCCCCTGATGCGTTCGAATGAGACAACTTATCTATCAATCATCACGCTATTCTACCTGATGGTCTGAATATAACACAGCCGAATAGTTTTTGAGAACTTAGATTTTATACCTTTTAAAACCCAAATTACAATCGGTTGCTAGCAATGTCAATAACGGTATTCAATCATACATGTAATGTAAGTTTGTTTTTTTTACGTAAAAACGACTAAACGGATCATTTCCCGGTTTACCTCAAATGTCACATAGCCCCATAAATCATTTGCAATATAGAAGAGAACCTTTAAATGGTTCCATACAAACAATGCGTTCGAAACCGCGGGCATCATTATTTATGTTCTTACTAAACTAGCCCTTTGTATCACAACATCATCTATATTTTTACTAAACTAGCCCCTTGTATTACGTCATCATCTATGTTTTTACTAAACTAGCCCTTTGTATTACATAATCATCTATGTTTTTACTAAACTAGCCCTTTGTATCACATCATCTATGTTTTAACTAAAAGATGCTGTGAATCATACAGTATTATTTATTTACAATGAATGTCCGTTCGCAACAGCCGTAACAAACTCTCAATGATTTTATAAAAGTAAAAGCTGACACTCCCGGCTTTATTTTTCGACTGCAGGGAGCTCTAAAATTAAAAAAAAACTGCAACCGTCCCACCTCGCTCGAGGCGAATAAAAAATAAATAAAACTGCAAACGAAGCGATGTTGTACAGGGTGAATATGAACACGTTAGCTTGTTTGATAAATCTTAATGGGTAAGAATTGTCGCTGGTTTATTGTAGAGTTAGCGCATCAAAATGTAGTTCATGAAAAAAATAGTAGTTATAAACCTAAACAGCTAGTTTAGTTAAGTTTTACGCTAATATTTTACGTAAAATATAATATTGTATTAAATTTGATGAATATATTTACTATGGAATCATTATTTATATATCAATCACTGACCCAGATTCCGATTATTTTAATTTTTTTTTAGTGTTTCTTGTGTCTTCAGCGTGGTACATTTTTCATGTCCAAGTAAATTATAAATAATTAATATAGCGCAGTTGCCACAATTCCATAAGCCTATATGCATAAGCAAATTCAGTACACCTCATACAATGTAGTACCTAAAGTGAAGGCTTCTGTTTTGGACAGCCCTGACAGAACTAATCAACAGTAAAAACTAACGAGGAGCAGCCCTGAAGGCTGGCTGAACGTGAAATACTGTAAATTGTATAAAACTGCCTTTCAGTGGTTGTCAGGAGTTATTCCCAACGTCTCACATGAGATGTTTCCTATTCTCATCAACTCACGAAAAGTCAGAGAGCTTCTTATCTACAACATCTGTTGATTAGGTTTTTCAAGAATAGCCATTAACAATAACGGAGTTGAGCTTCAAGAAATTCGATGGCGATTCCATATTATATAATATTTTTGAAAGGGTGGTGCAAATTTGATGTATACAAAAATTTAAGCAGGTACAATTGAATTATTATTTATAAAAAACGCGTGACACTTTATTTATTATAAACAAACTTCCGCCCACGTCTTTGCACGTCTTTTTCCAATATTAAAAGTAGCCCATAAGTTGTTTCAGTTGTAAAACTACGCTATGGATATCATTTGAGCTCGGTCCTTTTAGCAAATTCGGCATGAACAAGATACAAACGCAGATACAAAAACATCAACACTTTCGCATCAATCATTATTGTGTAATAAGTGTGAAGGCCATCAAAGCAGCATCTATAATTTTCTGGCTGGATGGCGACTGTTGTTCAAAATCAAATTAATAATTAACCCTAGAAAATTTATGTACAATTAATCATAAAATATCATGTCCGTACATTCCGGTCTTGTCCGCATATTGTCCGCGCATCAAAATGCACAGACAATATGCGAAAATAACTTTGGGCCGGATAACTTCACGCGGGCGGCGTATCAACGTGTCATCGAGTAATTGGATATCTGCGATATAATTACGTTTGGATTTTTGTGGGCCCTCTTTTAGACTTCCGTTTCTGCATTTTTTCGTTTCATTATTTTCAGTTATCTTAAAATAGAGATATGTGGCAGAGTGTTGGAATAAAATTATATGATCTAGGAATAACGCTTCATGAATAAGCTGTGAATATTTTCACAGCTTGTCTCCATCGGCTTTTATCTTATGACAGGAGATCTTTAGGTTTTTTTTTGTTTGTTCTTATTTATCAAGGGACTTTGAGTCATTTCTGACTATGTCAGTCCCTTATTTACCAAACTTACTACTTATACCTACTACTTAAAAGAAAAGGATATCGTAAGCTAACCTAAATAATTTAATTGCCACCTCTCAGTGGAGCGGCTTTAATTATTTGGATAACACCAGTATCCGATAGGTTGATATTGTACATGTCACTTAACTCTAGTCTCACAGACTCGCTCCGCTCACACTCCGCTAGAAAATGCTGCACATCTTCTAGGACATTCTTCACAATTGGGCGAGTCTGTGATTATCATCAAATGTTTGAAATTATTGAGGAAGGATATTATGTTATATACCTATACAATTTTTTTTTAGTGGAAGTTACCTTAAGATTCATTAAAAAGATTTGGTATAAAATTTGCCCCATGAGATACACCAATAAGGCGCTCTTCAGTTGGAGGCCTGCGTCCAGTAGTGGACCAATACATGCTGTTGAGGTTGAGGTTGAAGTTCCAAGAACGATCGCAAATATCTTCGAACCACGGGGTCAATAGCAAGCATTGCGACCTACTTTCCACGCACAATACCAACAAATGCTATTGAAGCAATATCTGTTCACAGTGAGACCAACTTATGCAATAGGGTATATGCATCCATTTTTTTTTTTGTTTTAATCGATTATTTAGGTCATTATTTAACCAAGGAATGATAAGACGCTCACTGAATTTCGCATTAACAAGGTAAAAAAAACAAATCAAAACTACAATCATTTTTGGGTGATAAAAACGCTGTCATATTGGCGCCATGTTTATGTGACGTCGACGTACACACTTGATTAAAACCTTTGGTGACGACCTCTTTGTGATCATCTCAGGAAAGAGGTTTTCCGAAAAAACTAAAAATAATCGACAATACGAAATGTCAAGTGGGCAGAATAGTGTCAAATCATGGTGCAGCAAGCAGAATAAAAAAAGAAAAAATGTGCACAGTGATGTCACGTCCGCTCTAGTCAATGGCGTAGCGTTTTGAAATTTTGCGATTGAGATTTAAAATATCAATTTTTCAATGGTTAAATTCTACAATAAAAACATCTCAAAATGCAAAAATAAATATGTAGATATGTTTCTATATCAATAGAGAATACGTATATATTTTTTTAGCCATTTTGAAATCACATGCATATACCCTATTGTAAATGAAGCCCACATAATCATCACCAGCACATGTTTGTCCACGACTGGACAAGATGAAAGTAAGAAGAAACGTGGTGTCCGCCTCGGCCATCAATCCATCCAGAGACTTATCTGGTTGTCCTAAATTTGCTCCAGTGCTGTTGTTAACAAAACAGCTAAGTTTAGAACACTGTATCGATATAATAAATCGTTTATCCGCTTGACCGTTTGTGAAGGGAAGAATGATACAAAGTGAAATCATATTACAATAAGGCTTCAGAAGAATGAGATGTAACTGGCTTTTGTCCACGGATTTGCTTGTTACTCGGAAATAAAGCGTTATTGTCATCTCGGTTACAAATCTCTCGGAAATTCGTAAATCTTGAAGCTTTTGGTTAGGTCGTATTGTTGATTTTATTAGAGAATCTTTCAGATTTCCTTCTTGTGGGTGTTCCATTCTCTGTTTCATAGAGAATTGTTTATGGTATAACAATACATTTGGTACAATGAAATAAATAAAATCGGAATCCATTCCTCGTAGCATGTCAACGACGTAGAATGTTTGTAGCTCATCTACGGTGTAGCAGTTTTGTAGTACGTCTACGGCGTAGCAAGTTTGTAGCTCATCTACTGCGTAGAATGTTTGTAGTACGTCTACGGCGTAGCAAGTTTGTAGCTCGTCTACTGCGTAGAATGTGTGTAGCTCGTCTACGGCGTAGCAGTTTTGTAGCACGTCTACGGCGTAGAATGTTTGTAGTACGTCTACGGCGTAGCAAGTTTGTAGCTCGTCTACTGCGTAGAATGTGTGTAGCTCGTCTATGGCGTAGCAGTTTTGTAGCACGTCTACGGCGTAGAATGTTTGTAGTACGTCTACGACGTAGCAAGTTTGTAGCTCGTCTACTGCGTAGAATGTTTGTAGCTCATCTACGGCGTAGCAGTTATGTAGCACGTCTACGGCGTAGCAAGTTTGTAGCTCGTCTACTGCGTAGAATGTTTGTAGCTCATCTACGGCGTAGCAGTTATGTAGCACGTCTACGGCGTAGCAAGTTTGTAGCTCGTCTACTGCGTAGAATGTTTGTAGCTCATCTACGGCGTAGCAGTTATGTAGCACGTCTACGGCGTAGCAAGTTTGTAGCTCGTCTACTGCGTAGAATGTTTGTAGCTCATCTACGGCGTAGCAGTTATGTAGCACGTCTACGGCGTAGCAAGTTTGTAGCTCGTCTACTGCGTAGAATGTTTGTAGCTCGTCTACTGCGGCATTATTGAGTTCTAAAATATAACATTATTAGTCCTCATAAAAGCTTCCAGTTCAGTCTCTCATTTCTTTTGAAAATAAAAGGTATTGATTCCAACTCTTGTTCATTTTTACATCTACTCGAACACTTTGAGAAATGGAATATTCGAATAATCCTCGTTGATTTGCCCCGTCCGCCTGATTATACTGAAAATCCATGAACTAAGTATCTCTCTCTTTCTCTATCTATCTCTCTCTCTCTCTCTCTCTCTCTATCCTGCAAGCGAATTATTTTTATTGCAGCACCTTTCGTGGTTGGTAAGAAGCGTTGGCAATATAAATTTAATGGAAGCATTTTGTATCGCTTCTGGAGAGTAATGAATCGGTATAAAATCTCTGCAATAGTTTTTATTATTAGTGGAACTTGTAATAAGTTAGGTTAGGAATTTTAGGTATAGAATACACTTAGAAAAGTAGGCCTACGCGTGAAAAGTTTTCTTTTCTTGTGGCTAAATTAGAATGCAAAACTAACTTTAGAAAATGACCCGTCTCCCACCCCATGTTTCATCCCCCGGTTTAGAGCTCCCAAACAGAGTGATTAGTAATGGAAAAAAATAAAAGGACCCCCTGCTCCTCTAGACCCCACGTTTTTATTAGTTTTATTTGTCAAATATGGTCAAATGTAAACTTTGACGTTTGAACAGCCGGACTCGTTCCGTACCTTCGGCGAGTTAAAATTTGCACCAAAGAACCGCACCCATCTCTTTAGACAGTATGCGTATCAACGAGTTTACATGTGAAAAGTATATAGAAAAGAAACGCGCGACTTAGGAAATCAAGTTAACAAAATAACTTCCTGAACATCCTATATTGGTCCACTGCTGCTGGACAGCTGTGTGGTGCTGGCTTAGAATTTGTACCATCCCAACTCTTTCCGTGGGTGTCGTAAGAGGCGACTAAGAGATATCCACTGGGGGCATATCCAGCGCGGGGAATAATCCCCACGCTGCCTATAAGGGCATTACCCTCCATGAGATAAACGCGACTAAGGTGCTTGTCAGAGGGATGCCTGCGTCCAGCAGTGGACCAATACAGGCTGTTCAGGTTGAAATATCTCATGGGGGTAGTGCCGATAATCCCTTCGCTGTTCACCCGGGTCGGTATCGCAGTTTGGTGGTAAAATTGTTCTGCAACAGTCGCTGCTACCCGCCCCCGGTTGATATCCCTTATCGCCGACACCCGCTACAAAATGACTTATTTGATGGAAAATTAGCTGATTTAAAATGAACCGTTTCTATAGAGACAGATGGTACACATACACAGCAGAATAACAATACTGTTGACACGCTGGCTGGCGTCATCGATCACTGTTAACACGTTTTGATGGATCCGCTAAATTCACAAGTGGCCAATAAAGCCTCAATTATCTTGATTGAATATGTTACAACGTCCTCACATAGGTAGGAATGCAGAAGCGTTAATGGTGTATATTCTGGTGTTGCCAAAACTAGACTATACTAATTTGAGAGGACAAAAAATAATGCCATCCTTATTATTGTGATCGTTTTGACAGGGACGGTGACATCTTTCGTCGTGTGGTGCCGGCGGCATAGAATTTGCACCACCCCAATTCTTCCCGTGGGTGTCGTAAGAGGCGACTAAGGGATATCTTCTGGGGGCAGCAGCGCCCCCCGCAGAACAAATCTTCCACCAAACTACGATCCCCAACCCGCATGCCCAGCGTGGGAATTATGGGCATTACCCCCCCATGAGTTAAACGCCAATAAGGCGTTTATCAGGGGGAGGCCTGCGTCCAGCAGTGGACCGATACAGGCTGTGGATGTGTGGATGTGGTGACATCTTTAGTCCTGTCAAATTAGTTTAGTTTAGTTTTGGTAGCATCTGAATTGACAGTTGACACCAATATATATCAACATTGGGTAGTTCAAAAGATTTTAGAGTCTTAACTGACTGTACCTATTATAAATAAGTACCTTAAAGATGTCTGTAATTTTGTATGAAATACAAAATTATTAGTAAATAAGTAAGTATAATATTAATGTGCCTTGTTATTAAACAAGGTACATTAATACTTACAAAACTGTAATATTTTTTGTAGTGTTTTTGTGTATGGCAATAGATCTTAATCTAAGACTTAATTTTGTATTTCATACAAAATTACAGAGATCTTTAAGTACCTTGTTTAATAACAAGGTACATTACATACCTTGTTTAATAACAAGGTACATTAATACTTACAAAACTGTAATATTTTTTGTAGTGTTTTTGTGTATGGCAATAGATCTTAATCTAAGACTTAATTTTGTATTTCATACAAAATTACAGAGATCTTTAAGTACCTTGTTTAATAACAAGGTACATTACATACCTTGTTTAATAACAAGGTACATTAATACTTACAAAACTGTAATATTTTTTGTAGTGTTTTTGTGTATGGCAATAGATCTTAATCTAAGACTTAATTTTGTATTTCATACAAAATTACAGAGATCTTTAAGTACCTTGTTTAATAACAAGGTACATTACATACCTTGTTTAATAACAAGGTACATTAATACTTACAAAACTGTAATATTTTTTGTAGTGTTTTTGTGTATGGCAATAGATCTTAATCTAAGACTTAATTTTGTATTTCATACAAAATTACAGAGATCTTTAAGTACCTTGTTTAATAACAAGGTACATTACATACCTTGTTTAATAACAAGGTACATTAATACTTACAAAACTGTAATATTTTTTGTAGTGTTTTTGTGTATGGCAATAGATCTTAATCTAAGACTTAATTTTGTATTTCATACAAAATTACAGAGATCTTTAAGTACCTTGTTTAATAACAAGGTACATTACATACCTTGTTTAATAACAAGGTACATTAATACTTACAAAACTGTAATATTTTTTGTAGTGTTTTTGTGTATGGCAATAGATCTTAATCTAAGACTTAATTTTGTATTTCATACAAAATTACAGAGATCTTTAAGTACCTTGTTTAATAACAAGGTACATTACATACCTTGTTTAATAACAAGGTACATTAATACTTACAAAACTGTAATATTTTTTGTAGTGTTTTTGTGTATGGCAATAGATCTTAATCTAAGACTTAATTTTGTATTTCATACAAAATTACAGAGATCTTTAAGTACCTTGTTTAATAACAAGGTACATTACATACCTTGTTTAATAACAAGGTACATTAATACTTACAAAACTGTAATATTTTTTGTAGTGTTTTTGTGTATGGCAATAGATCTTAATCTAAGACTTAATTTTGTATTTCATACAAAATTACAGAGATCTTTAAGTACCTTGTTTAATAACAAGGTACATTACATACCTTGTTTAATAACAAGGTACATTAATACTTACAAAACTGTAATATTTTTTGTAGTGTTTTTGTGTATGGCAATAGATCTTAATCTAAGACTTAATTTTGTATTTCATACAAAATTACAGAGATCTTTAAGTACCTTGTTTAATAACAAGGTACATTACATACCTTGTTTAATAACAAGGTACATTAATACTTACAAAACTGTAATATTTTTTGTAGTGTTTTTGTGTATGGCAATAGATCTTAATCTAAGACTTAATTTTGTATTTCATACAAAATTACAGAGATCTTTAAGTACCTTGTTTAATAACAAGGTACATTACATACCTTGTTTAATAACAAGGTACATTAATACTTACAAAACTGTAATATTTTTTGTAGTGTTTTTGTGTATGGCAATAGATCTTAATCTAAGACTTAATTTTGTATTTCATACAAAATTACAGAGATCTTTAAGTACCTTGTTTAATAACAAGGTACATTACATACCTTGTTTAATAACAAGGTACATTAATACTTACAAAACTGTAATATTTTTTGTAGTGTTTTTGTGTATGGCAATAGATCTTAATCTAAGACTTAATTTTGTATTTCATACAAAATTACAGAGATCTTTAAGTACCTTGTTTAATAACAAGGTACATTACATACCTTGTTTAATAACAAGGTACATTAATACTTACAAAACTGTAATATTTTTTGTAATGTTTTTGTGTATGGCAATAGATCTTAATCTAAGACTTAATTTTGTATTTCATACAAAATTACAGAGATCTTTAAGTACCTTGTTTAATAACAAGGTACATTACATACCTTGTTTAATAACAAGGTACATTAATACTTACAAAACTGTAATATTTTTTGTAATGTTTTTGTTTGCTACTGAATACTGAATACCTACATCAGGAAGTAAGTGTCTGTCATTCCATCAAATTATGAGAGTGAGGGAATTGAGAGAGCACCTGTGTTTGAAAAACACACTTGTGCACTATAATATTTCTTGCGGATCTGGCTATTCTACGATGAGACTGGTCGCCGTGGTCGAAATTCGGCTAGGATCATCATCATCATCATCACCTACATTATTATAGGAAACAACAATCCTTATCAGCTTATCGCGCTAGCGATTTGCTAGCGATTTCAAAACGAGGCGAGAGCACAGCGAGCACGCCGTGACGACGCCGTGGGCACGCAATGAGCACGCCCTGAAATCGTTCGCAAACTGTAAATGGCCAGTGTGATAAAGTTTTCATCTCAATCTTGTAATTCTTGTTGTTGTTCCTATGATGATGTGGGCACTAGTCCAGAAAAATCAGTCAGAGTCCCCCAACTCTGGGATATCCATCGGGGGGGGGGCAGCTGCACCCCCTGCAACCAGAATGATTCTACCACCAGACTGCGATATCCAACCAGCATGCCCAACCTCCCCCCACCATTTTTCGAAGCGTTGAATATTTTTAGGAACATGAAATTCTGATTCGAACAATTACATATTCATTATAGTATAGTATAGTATAGGTAGTATAAAGCATGTTAGGTTTATGTAGTATGTAGTGTAGGTATATTCATATCGATTTCTGTTCCTTTAAGTTGTTTTTTTTAATGCCACCGTCTATGTTGTTCTTTTATCTCCAGTCCATCCCAAGGTTGCCTGGAAGAGATCGCTCAAAGCGATAAGGCCGCCCTTTGTACTTCTATGATTCTGTACATTTCCTTCTGTATTGTTTTTTTTATGTTTGTGTGGTACAATAAAGAGTTATCTATCTATCTACATTTTCCTGCACAGCTTATTTTGGTTCAATGCTGGATGATGGGAGGCCTACGTCCAGCAGTGGACCAATATAAAAAGTGAGTAAGTATCTAGTAAGAAATCAGATATTAGGGAGGAGCTGATAAGCGCCTAATTGGCTTTCATCTCATGGAGGGTGGTGCCCTTTATCCCCACGTTAGGCATGTGGGTTGTTGATCGCAGTTTAGTGGTAGAACTGTTCTGCAGGGGGCGTTGCTGCAGCCCATGGATATCCCTCAGTCTCCTCTTCCCTGAAGAGCTAGAGTGGTGCAAGTTCTAGCCGGCCCCACACAGTGAAATAAAACTTATAAGCACTCAAAACACTTCAAATCTCGTTCGAGTGATAACCACAATAATTTTAAAAATAAAAGTCTAGTTTCAAGCACTCTCATCACATAAAACTTTAACCTCTTTAACCTCTTCGGAGCCTCAACAAGTGCACGGTACACGCTCCACGAGAGCGGCTCGGGATGGCGGCCATTTATGATTATGTTCATACATGGCTTGTTACTGCAGTTGAACTATGCGACTATAATAGATGTTATTGTTTTTGTTTCTTGTTTCGTATTGTATATTTTAGTGTTATGTATCTAATTCGGATATGTTTACTTTCTAAAGCGTTATTTAAACGCAGAGTTTAGTTTTTTGCAGATTAAAATTAAAGTCTAAAGTTTTGGTTAGTATAGTTTACACTACGGGTATTTTTTTAAAATCTAATAATATCCTA
This sequence comes from Eupithecia tripunctaria, assembly GCA_955876795.1. Taxonomy (NCBI): domain Eukaryota; kingdom Metazoa; phylum Arthropoda; class Insecta; order Lepidoptera; family Geometridae; genus Eupithecia; species Eupithecia tripunctaria. The sequence goes on from OY041601.1 coordinate 16,715,152, forward strand.
AAAAACAAAACAAACCCGTACTGAGGGAAGGACGCGGGTTCAATTCCTTTCGAAGTCGTAATTTGTTATTCATATTGTTTTATTTCTTAAATTAAAGTTGCCTTTTCTATTTCACTTACTAGCGAGTGGCCTACTATACCATTCACAGGTTTATAGAAGAACTAGCTGCTGCCCGCCGCTTCACATGCGCTTTTCAAGCAGACTATGTCTGTCTCTGGTATACCATGCTATATCTCCCTGACAAATTTTATTACTATCTGTTGAGGCGTTTAGGTTTAAAAAAGTAACAGATAGTCAGACAGGCAGAGAATTACATCCGAATTTATAATATAACTAGTTTCTGCGTGCAGCTTTGCACGAGTTGTTTGTATGGAAACCTTTATAGGCTATTTATATTCTATGGGAACTTATTTATACAATATGTAGTCCATGTTTTATTCTCTTAGAATTACATTTACCCCTTTGTATAATTGCAGGCCGATCGGTTTTGTAGTTTTGGCGTGAAGAGGTTACAATCTTTTATCCATCCATATATCCAAACTTTCGTAATTATAGCTTATATTAGTGTAATTTGATAATCATTTAATATAAAATTTGACTTGTCTAAGACCATATTTTGTAAGCCTGAAGATATAAAAGAGATTCATTTCTGATTTCTTATTGGGCAAAGATTCCGTTCTTCCAGTCCACAAAAACGTCTACATTATGAGAATATTCGCGTAATGTCTTTCGGCTGAAGAGTCACACCTCAACTTTGAATCTAAAATGAGTGCCTAAACGAATGCGTGGGGAATTGATTACAGTAGGTGGAAGTTACGTTGGGCGGCGCGCATGCTGGGATGTGAAAATAAATTTTCATCACTCATACTCGGAAAGTAGGTCTGAAGTTGCCTGAGAAGCTGGATGAAAGTAATACTTGTCATCCCTAGGGAGAATGGCTTTCACCTGTCATGTGACATTTCTTTTGAGCCATGTTCCAAATTTCTATACAGTCACTCTTTGAGATGGCTTCTGTGTCTGGTTTGACGCAATTCATACAGCCACTTAATTACAGCGCGATGTAAAATTGTAGTTAATTAATAGTACATTGTTACGCTTCCACCTATCCGGTATTAAATGGATCAGTTGAGCTACCTGTACATTGTTTGCTAAAATCGAAATTACTACTGTTCCTTCATCTTGGTTTTAAATATTTATATTTTTATACAAATATTTACAACCAATATAAAAAACCTAAGGTCTAAATATAACAGATATACAAATTGACAAATACCAGAAAGCGCATTGTATCTGTTATCAATCAACTTTTATGTTTCTCAAAGCAATAGATTTGAGAAACATAAAAGTTGTTGTATTTCTCGAGCGAGAGAGCTTTCCAAAGAAGCACGAACGGCGGTTTTGATCCTTTAGGGTGTCGTAAGCAATATTTTGCGACAGCACTGTGCACTAGCCCTCATCTTCACCACGATCGTTTAATAAAACGCTTTCACCGAAGTGGAAAATGTCTGCATTCTGTTTTGTGTCTCCCTTACAGCGGTATCAGTTTTATGAGACTTTGGATTTTATACTTCTGATATGAAAAGGTAACATAATTTAGTTTACGTCAAGTACAGCTTAATATTGCGCTCGTCATGACCTGGCAAACATGTAGGTCACTAATGAAATTGGCGACGTAATTTTTTGCCTTTATTGGCTTCTAGTCACGAATACTCAAAGTGTATTTCTTGATAACTTATAATCTATTTATAATAATTAACACATAACTTAAAATCTGTCAAAATATCATAACTTTACCTTTGTGTATTTGGGAGGATAATTATAAGGATTACATACATTTTTAGTCAGAATCACTATAAAAAAATTCTAATTATTGTAAAAAAGTACGAGGACATAACACTTTATCCTTACTTTAAAGTTCTTTGTTTCTAAACAAATAAACATTAACATAAACATAAACTTTAACAAATATAATTATTTATTTATAAACGAAAACAGATATCACTTTAGCCACACATTTCATATTACTCCCAAGCGTACAGTTATTACGTTTAAATTTAATGCCGGCGATAGATAAAACTTCTCCGCAATTTTTCAAACTTTACTGCTCTTAAAACCAGAACAAGCAAGTTTCCAACGAATAAATATAAAGTAGTCTTTCATTTCCACTTCCAAGATGCTTTAAGTTGTTTTGTTTTACTTTTCACATCGAATGGTTTTTGTATCGAAAAACGGCTGTATTTTCTATCTTTTCCTATAAGCGAAATAAGTTTATCCACGCCCTTATTTTGTCAGCCTTTGAAGTATAGTCGACAACGAAATGTTTTTGAGACATTTGATTTCCAAGCGTAGAAAGGTCCTTATTTTATCCTTCGTTTTTGAAGAGTTGATGTATTTTTAATAAAAAAAGAGGATGTAATAAAAATAGTGTATATAATAAATGGTTAATCTTGGCAAAGCAAAAACAGTGGCAGTCGAAAGAAGTCAGAACGTGCGGAAAAGAGAGTGGTCGCCAACTTAAGTGGCCATCTACTCGGACCCTAATCAATCCCTCAAATAGGTTTACGGATAAAATCTAATCAGGGGAAACCAATTCACGAAACAAGGCAAACAAAAGGAACTTCAATTCAATTTTGATCTTACAAAACACTACTCTATTTATGACACGTAAAACCTAGTAAACAAATAAAATGTAAGGAAATAAAATCCGGCTTCATGCCTCACCCACATTCACACCGATCTCATTCCTTATTTACATCGAAAATTACACGTTTTTCTTTCTTATCCATGTGTAATGCTGTTACGAGATCAATAGATAGCTCCTCTCGGGAATTTGATACACTTTTGACGGAAGTTACTTTGTATCAGTACACTAGCTGATGCCAGGGGTTTCATTCCCTTTCTTTCATAATTCACTAGAACGAGCTTTTTTGAAACAAATAGGTCCTTTCCCAATTTATCTTAGACACGATACATATGGAAATCTCAATCATTCTGGTTTAAAATAAATAGATCTCTCCACTATTGTTTGATTTGATGGAGTTAAGTTGTATGACCGACAGTCGGTTAGACAACCACTAACTCAAATTTAAGTGTTTAAATGGTTTATTAATTATTTAAGAACTTTTGTACCTACATATCTCTACTTGTTTATATCTGTGTAAAGGTACATATTTACACAGATGTACAAAAGTAGAGTGTCTTGTAAGTATATCAAAGCGGAATATTTTTATCGATGTTTTCCGTCGCTGATGGAAAGACAAGATTATGGGTATCGAGTTCTAGTTCCGAGGCAAGGGAATTGTCGCGATTGCTCTAAGATTTATTATGCTGATACATTTTCATGAGAAAAACAATTCTCCAAGTGTACTGGATTTGATGGAAATATATTGAGCAAAGCTTCTACTCGACAGTTTGTGTCAAGCAAGTAGAGAAGAATTTTAATTCGGAATTCGAGCCAGAAAAGCGGAATACTTTGTTGGCACGTCAACTTTGTAGTGCGTGTTTATATAGTATAAATCGCTGAAAAATTTGTTAGCACCTTGCAGTGCTAATTCACTAAAGTTAGGCAGCATTATCCAGCTTTATTCACAACAAACTCAACTGACATAAATAAACCACGGCGGAAGGATACAATTCGAACGGTACTTCACACCACATTAAGTAAAACATCAATGTCCGAACGTATTTCCTAAAGACACCACTATAAATCCTTAATAGCACTACATGTCGCAAATTTCCCGCCAAAATATTTTCCCCACGGTCCGCCATATTGTTCACTCGAATGGCCCATAAAGTCCCCATTCGGAAACGTTCGGGCCCACTCGGTGACGTTCGGAATCTTCCGGATTGGCAGGTAACCGAAACTAGATCACGCCGGTTTTTTATGCGCTATGTGTTTGAAATGTGGTAATTTATTTTTATGGTTCCAGTAATGGACGGATATGTTTTGTTGTTGAAAACATAATGAATTTACGGTACGCTTGCGACATTTGTTAAAGTTTATATTGCGCTGCTGTCACTAGAGGTTTTATGGAGGGTATTGAAGTGAACACTTTTGTTACTGACCGTACTACAAACAACTTGAGTGAGAACCCACAGAAACTAAATAACAACACCGCACACAATATTTTAATTTGTCTTCAATGTCAAAGTAAGACTGAAAACTAGCTACTCGTAGCCCTACAATTTGCGTGTAGTTAGACCGTCTTGGTTGTAAACTCACAGCTGTCAAACTGACAGCTCATTAGCCGCCATTCTTCATGTACATTCAGAAGTCAATTTATCACGTACTTATTTGTGAAGTTAATTGCAAAATTTGCCGGCTTGTTCACGTCAAGCTAAGGCGCCTTGAATTATGCGCCTTTATAATTACAAGGGTGATGTATGGGACAGGGCAACGGGTTGGAAAAATTACTGGAATTTCCTTGGAAACACTTCTGTCGATGACTGTGCGAGTTGTTTAATAAAGTTAAACACAAAATAAGAAATGAAATTTAAGGACAAGGTTTTTTTTAAACGGAACGATATTATATACTTACCTAAAAATCCGTACTTTTTACCACGTGAGCAATACAGTAGGTATGTACTAAAGACCTCTGTAATAAGAAATTTATAAGGACCAAAAAGTTATTCTTGCCCAATGATGAACATCTGTTGAGGTACCAAACTTGATGTTAACATATTCATGGTCAATATTATCATAACAACAGTTCCAGCTCCCAATATTGACGGAAACAACATAGAGATATCGCTTTGATGGAGATATTACCATAATTTAAAAAAGTATTTGCTCAGATACAGGCACTTTAGATGCTTTCAACAATTTGCATTACTGATTCACTCATCTACAGACGAATAAAATATATTAAATCCTGATTTACCTCATCCCATAAGAGGAATTTGAGGGCATATTTACTAATGCAAAATGTCAAAGATGAAGAATATATCCTGGATGCAAAATGGCTGCATTGCAAAATGTCGGCGGTCGATTCAAATGTACCAAGTCAAATGTAGAGTGTATTATGAGTTTCACACACGGCAGTTATAATGTAAAGTTGTACATTTTAGCACAATACATCTTATTACATCTTAACAGACCAGACAGGACAGCTACATATAATGTATATATTTACATGTATGAAATATGAAGGAATGTAATGTTGACATTATACTCGTCGCGTGTCGAAGCTCTTTAATCATTTGTTAATTTTCTTTTGATATTATTCCTAACTAGCCCCGGCTTTCCCCCGTGGATTTTTTTAAGTCACGTCTCACGAGAGCGGGATATCCTATGTCCGTCTCCTGATTCTAAGCTACCTCCCTACCAATTTTCAGTCATATCGGTTCAGCCGTTCTTGAGTTATAAATAGTGTAACTAACACGGCTTCCTTTCATATATTTAAAAAGATAATTATGCAGCCAATGAGCAGCTGTAACAGAATGGTTTAATAAAATAAGTAAAAAGTATTTATTCTGTGTTACAAAATTTCTAGCGGTATACGGTACAAACAAAAGTTTGTTACCACCCCGTGACAACAAAACAGTCTTAGACTGTTGTAGGTATCTACTTACTCATACATTTCGTCAAGACAAGAGTGTATTAATATTTTAAAACTTCTTGTTGCATCGTCAGCCACATCGTATTTTTTAACCGACTTTAAAAAAGGAGGAGGTTCCCAATTCGACTGTATTTTTTTCATGTTTGTTACCTCAGAACTTTAGACCGTCCGATTTTCATGATTCTTTTTTTATTTGAAAGCTGGTGCTTCCCGTGTGGTTCTATTTTAATTTCATCCAGTTCTGAGATCGATCATAATTGAAGTCGTTTTATAGTTTTAAAAACAAAATCAATTGTAAATGAGGATCTATCGACAATAAAAAAAAATCGACCAACAGATATCCTAACCTATAAAATATCGGAGACAAAATATGCCGATTCTAACAAAACGTGACTCCGCCTAAGATTCGATGAAGATGAAATATGCTGAGACATGTGAAGAACAAAAATATAATGCAACCAGATAAAATAAACCCGACCCGACTCTCCGACAGACAGCATTTACCGAATTTGCTTATTATTTGAACAATTAATTTTTTTACCCTTACTTAGACCCCAATATCTCGTTAGATTCCCAATATCATCTTATGTAAGAATAAGGCCGGTATTATGAAAGCTTGCTCAGTCATAGAGCTATTCTTGAGTGACGTTTATGCCATAGAAAAGAGTTGCTCAAGCATAGAATGATGGCTGAGCAAGCTTTCATAATACGGGCCTAAGAATAAGGATAAGAATTTATTCGTAGCCACACACCTTATACTAATAATAAAGGAAATACAAAATATACGTAACTAAGAAAAATATCGTCGTGTGGTGCCGGCGGTATAGAATTTGCACCACCCCAATTCTTCCCGTGGGTGTCGTAAGAGGCGACTAAGTGATATCTTCTGGGGGGCGTGCAGCAGCCCCACCCGCAGAACAAATCTTCCACCAAACTGCGATCCCCAACCCGCATGCCCAGCGTGGGGATTATGGGCATTACCCCCCCATGAGTTAAACGCCAATAAGGCGTTTATCAGGGGGAGGCCTGCGTCCAGCAGTGGACCGATACAGGCTGTGGATGTGGATGTGAAGAAAAATATAAAACTTTGGATTTAAATCGAAGCATATACTAAGCGTGTATAGTAGTCGAGTCCCAAGGGTATCAATAATATGTCATATACCCTTTTACCACCGGGGTATTGAGACTAATCAATCAATACCTCATTTGTTAAAAACGAACGAGTAGTTTCAACGCTACGTAGGAACATAAAAATCGGCTACATACATACAAACAAACATAGGTCATACTCCATAACTCTCCTCCGTTGGTAATCGGGTAAAAACGACAAAAAATATCAAACAACCTCGCTCTTATTCTGCAACTTTGATATTCCAACCCTTTTTCCCCAAAAATACAACAATGGTAGTCATTTCTACAAGAACGTAACCAACTCGCTTCACACCTCGCAAATGTGTTATCTGCCCTAAGCCAAGATCACTTGTCATGATATGACGCAAGGGCCCCGGAGACGCGAAAGGGTCGAAAAATACAGGCCAACTGTCAGGATTGAGTAACACGCGTTCTGGCAACATTTTACGTTTATCAGTGCGTTTTGGAAGGTATTTTGTGAAATGACAGACATGGGGTTGAAGGCTTCTTCCATGATTTTGTAAATGTACGAGGCACTGAATTATTATTTGGTTACAAAGAAGATAACCTGGCTGGATGAGGTACGTTTAATTTTCTTCCGCTTGATGAACGGTGTAATATCGCTGATTTAGTGTATCTCCTGAATATAGCAAATGGAACTGACTGTTCGGTGTTGTTGGAGCATAGGACTACGCACTCATAGGGCTGCAATGAGAAGACCTCAACGTCAAACTCAAGAGTCTGTATCGGTCCATTGCTGGACGCAGGCCTCTTCCTGATAAACGGCTTATTGTCTTTTAATTCTTGAGGGTGAAGCACAAAAAACACTTAAGTTTATAAGAAACAAAACAAAAATAGCAGATTAACATACACAATAAAAAAGCTGGAGTCGAAGTGGGTTGGTCATGTCCTAAGAACCAAACAAGAAAAATGGGCTAAAGACGTAATAGAATGGTATCCTAGGGAACGAAAAAGAGCAAGGGGAAGATCATTTCTACGGTGGGAAGACGATATCAAATCAATCTAGTGATAACACAGAATAACTAAAATTTTCTACACCGATGTCTTATACATAGTAAAAAATTATAATGTACCTAAATAAGATTTAAGGTTGTTAAATAAAGGCTTTTTGAAATCGAAATTGAAATTGAATGCCCATAACCCCCACGCTGGGCATGCGGATTGGGGATTGTATATTGGTGGACGATTTGTTCTGCAGGGGGCGCTACTGCCCGCCCCCAGATGGATATCCCTTAGTCGCCTCTTACGACACCCACGGAAAGAATTGGGTGGTGCAAATTGTAAGCCAGCACCACACAGCTTTTTATAGCTGTAAGATTTCCTAAGAAGCGAAAATAAAATAAATTTTCTCTAAATAAACACAGCAAGATATTTTTCTAAACATACACAGCCAAATATTCATATGGCCAAAATAGGTTGTTCTTTTGATTATGGGAACTAAGATGTTGGATCGAAAATTCTATCCAGATACATATTTTTTATTCTGTTTTCTGTGTACATTTCTGATACCTTATGTAATGTTCTATACTTATGTCGCTTCTAAGAAAAGCGGGGAACGTGTTCGAAATTTAAATACAGTCGTGAAACAAAGTTATCAACGAAACTCTCATCCATTATATCATGACACGACTCAGTGCCAATTAAATTATTATTCAATCAAATTACGAAACTATAGAATAAAGTCGTTAGGCAAGTCAACCCTTCGCTGCCGACGGGTCGGCGAGACCCAGCGCCTAGTCACGGTGACTCGCGGAGAGCCACAATTTCGGATGTAATTTATGAATACCGTTCCGGAGAATTTAATGAGAAACAACCACTGGAGCTGACGGAAATAATTGGTCACGGATTTTGTGAACGCAAAGCAAAGCGTGATTTATTAAACCTTTAATTTCTATATTTTTTGGCGAATTTAATTCCGAAGTTTAAGTTGTGGAACTTCAATACCAGACGACGTGGATAAAATGTAAATAACTCGCAACAAAGTATTCAATGATAAGCTGTAAAGTAAAAGAGGAAGTAAAGCCTCGGTAATGGAATGTAAATCAGCTTAGTAAATGTGTTTTGTCGTCAAGAATAATGAAGGAATTAGCATGTTGATGATACATTTCACTTAACGTCCAAAGACAGTAAATTTAGTTCTCTGTTTTCATTGTAACCAAGTTAGGGATGTGTTTGCGCAAGTTAAAGTTTGCGGAAACCCCAGTATACAATTTTTAATGATATTTTTTTAACTGAGAAAGTTATTTGAATTCGACAGTCTTTTCCACAAATGAATTTTAAAGCGGCAGCCGTCCGGCAAACGGACTAATGTAAATAAACAAATACTGTGCGACATACAAGATGCATGCGCCGCGTTCCGGACTGCATAATGAATAATTTATAGTGCAGCGACTGCAGAGTTTGAGCCGGTCAGGGATAAGATTTATTTACAGAGTCCTGCGGTCATTCCGGCCATTCGCGACATTTTCGCCGGTTGCATCACGACAACGGATTAGGGTTAAGTCGAGGGTTAAATATTTGAAGTTTGAAGCAAAAGTTGGCGGAATTTATATGAACTCTGTTATCTGCGATGGAGCGGGCATTGAAGGAGGTATTTTCTTAGCTTACAGTTACGCATTATGGAAATTTATTCCTTTGAAAATTTCGAAGCATTGGCTTGCGTTATTCTTATGGTTTATTTTTCAAAAGAATTTATATAAAGATACGTTTTCACCTTGAAAGCTATACTCACGTTCAGTTGGAATGTAAAGATTTAAAGAAATAAATAGATATTTGCTCTGTACTCATTTATAACTTTTTCCCTCTCTATTTTTATATACTTATTATATAAGAGCGTAACTGTGTGTTGATTGCACATAAAAGATAATAAATACCTACCTATTTGTTTAATTAGGCTAAAAGTACAATTTAACCATTTTTATAATATTTTAATAACTACCCCAAATATTATAAAAACTAAAACTACAAAAACATACATATCTACTTACTAAAAAACTTGACCTCCGTCAAAAACTTTTATTATACATAATTTCGACTAAAATACCGAATAAAACTCTAAAATCCATCATGGTTGTTAGAACTAAAGTTATTTACACCAGGATATTTACCATGATTTGAGTTTTGAGCTTCCCAATATTTCGGCACAGTTTCATGCGCCTTGATCACGGTGTAACAGAATGTCTTGCGAGTAAAAACTCAAATCATGGTAAATATCCCGTTGTAAATAACTTTAGTAAAATACCGAACTTTAATGAAAGAACAATAAATTATCATAGAATTTGTGAAAGACATGTAAAGCCAAACAATATTACATACATCTCCTATTATCGAATAACAAGCTCGTCTCGTAGATAAACATAATGTGAAAATGTGCTGAGTATAATAAATCAAGATGTAATAGAAAAGGTACCCGTACCATGTAACCCGAAACACAGAAATGCCCCTCGGCGAACGAACGGCAGTACTTTTACCAGCCTTTTTCTGGGAATCTATAGCTGCTACCTACTCCTTTACATAACTAGATGCGCCCCGGGGCTTCTCACGCCTATACCACGGAAACTGATTTATGGGATACAAAGTAGCCTATGTGTTATTCCAGGCCTAGAACTACCTGTATGCAAACTTTCAGCCCGGTACGTTCTGTAGTTTTTGCGTGGAAGAGTAACAAACATACTTACATGTTTACAAACTATCGCGTTTAAAATACTAGTAGGATGGAGTCTACAACCGACGTCGGCAACGCTGCCAACACATAGGTGTTTTCCGCGCAATTATTAGAAATTTTCTCGCCGTAAAAACCATCCTTGAACTTCGACGACCATTTAAAAGAGAATTGGGCAAATTGGTCCAGGCGTTATTGATTTATGCGCTTACAAACACATTTAGCGATTCATTTTTATATTATAAGAAGATAATCGTGTCGGCGACAGTTCCTGCCGACACGCTATTTCCTAATTGCAAAGTCGCATTGCCTTACAACTACATATGTAGTTGATCGTAACCATGACAAATATTGGCGGGATGTCCGTGACAAAAGATGCTAATTTTTGCCGCCGACAATGTCAGCGGCTTTGATGTGATGATTTCTAGATGTAAAGCGGTCGACATGTCGCCAACTAAGCCACCAATATCCACCCCGCCACCGGGCTGTGTCGGCGGCCTTAGCGAAATTGTTACATTGAATCATTTAAACCATAGGTCATCAATCAAGGTATCCGTCGGCTAAGATGCTTGATTGAAGCCTATGGCTTCAATCAAGCATCTTAGCCGACGGACTAGGTTTAGTCCGCATTATGTAGGATAGTCAAAATAAATAAATAATAAATGATGTAAAATTAATATAATAAAATTCATCTTATTTCAGAATTTATTAACTTTAATTCGTGAATGTTGTTAATAGCTGAAGAATTCGATTACTCAAAAGTGTATTTATAAGAACGTTCCAAAACTTTTTCGATATTAATATAAAAATAAACTTAGAATAAGAATAAGAATAAAATATATTTATTTTATAGACAGAACATAAGTGGGAATAAATTTTAGAGCAAGGAAAAAAATAAAGTGTACTAAGGTCCGTCTACAAAATTGGCTCTGACTCAGCATGAGTTGAATGGCTGGCAAGCTACCATCCAACGCAAACTTAATAACAAGCTTTAATTATAATCTTGGATTAAAGTGCTTGGAAGAAAAATCCAACGAACCTAAGCTCAACGGGGTTAATTCGTTTCGTTGAGGAGTTATTATGGCCTCCTTTTATCTCCATTATCAGACTAGCTCGATGGTACCATAATATTGCATTTTCACCAAACTTACATAAGTATGCTATATTTCAGTTCAGCTCAATCGGTTGAGGATAACTGGTTTTAAACTTCCAGATTTCACAGATATATACATATACTAACAGTGAATTATAAGCTTTTAAAATGTGGCTATGTTCTTTTTCGTGTTACTTATATATACATTTTATACCTTTGTTAAATTAGCAAACAAAGCTACATGTTGTCGTGTTGTTATAATGCAACTGTTTGTGAAAAAGAAAACGCAAACCTTTTTTCTTCCATTCAACCAAGATGAATCCTCTGGAAGAATTTGGTCCCACCAAAGTAGAAAGAAGAGATATCTACAAATTAAGAGTATCAAAAATAATAAATGTCATGATGAGTTATTCCCAGCGTCTCATGAAGATTGACACCATGCAATTATTATTATATTATTTTTTCTGACGTTTACCCGACTAAAAATAAACATTTCTTTCTTTCTTCGTTCTAAAAAGAATTATATGCTCTATAATAGAAACCTCTCTCGCAATTAATTCAGTAAGGATATACTCCTATCCGATTAGCTAGGAAGGTTAAGGCAGCCATGTTTTCTCAGGATTAACCCCTCGAGGCGCAGATCAAAGGATATGGAGAACATACCATTATTACTCTATGTCCCGTCACATATACAGAAACAATTCCTTATTTTATTACAAATAAAGCCCTCCGCAGACAGCCGCTAATTAGTTAGCGCGTCTTGTAAAGCGCGATTTCGGCGATTTTCCAGCGCGATTCCTTACACACAGCGGCTTATTATTAAGCGCGATTTCGGCGGCGCGGCCGCCGCCCCCTCCCCGCCTTACCGGCTGCCAAATCGCGGCAGTGTGCCTCAACGTATGCGTTTTAGTACAAAATGTTTTGCAAGCAAATATCGCAAAATCGCGTGACACAGGACGCGGTTAAAAATGAGCGTTGATGTGAGTAGGGCTTAAAGGGACTTTGTCGCTTTGTGCGACCACATCGCCCTTATTTAATTCCTTAGTTATTTTGTATTATTATTTCTTAAACATAGGCACATAGGCATAAACATAGGCTCTACGGCACTACAAACCAAAATGTAATAGATTTTTTCCTGAATAAATAAATAATTCACTTCAATTTATTGTGATGCGATTATTTGTGAGTTTTGCACGCTGTAAAAACTTTCTACTTTGCTGTGAATTTTTACTTCGACAGTTCAATACTGTTAACAATACTTAAACATTATCAATGCGTTTAGGTCTCCTATGAATTAGTCATAACACAAATACTCGTATAAGATAAGCAATAGTTACTTAACTAACCTTACTTTTGTGTGCATTCTTGTAAACCGGGGAGCCTAATGGCTGATAGCTTTTCTGACTTACTTTGCTCTGTATAGTATTTTTGCTGCGACTGTACGTATACGTACCTAACAGAGGTCGTTACGTACTGCGTAGTAGGCCCCTGATGTATAGGTATCCAAGTATCAGATATAAAATTGTTACAACTGGGTAATATGACATTATTCACACGTGTCGCTAATATGAAAATGTATTTTATACGTACGTGCCTCTCGAGAATAAAACCAACAGCGGTATTATTTAGACATAAAATCATTTATTTTGCGAAAATGTGCGATTCTGTAGTAAAATCGGTCCCTAGGGATAAAGCCGTGATCTGACTTATGCTTAACGAGCTTTGAGGTTTATTCGGTTCGGTTTAGGATCTCGCTTTTGTTTGTGGTTGATCGTCATTAGTGTTTTAATTTAACCCTTTGTTAAATTTCTGGAAATTAATTAAATACCAGAATTCCATGACACTGTACGTACAATGTCTTCTTGCAGCGTTTACCCTAATACAAACAGAGCTTTAAACTATATTAAAAAAAAAAAACTTTGGTAGGTAGATTGAGCACTTCTAATACTCATACAATTCATTCAAATGTAATTCGTGAAACTACAATAGTTTTAGTGGTAAAACTCTTTTTTTCACTGTGCTGCCACACAACATGGCTGGCTTTGCTCGCCTTACTTTGTACTTACCCACAACCGCCGTCATCAAATTCGTAATCCTCACTGCGATGTTTGTCGAAAACGATACCCATATCAAATTCATGTGAGTTATTCTGATTGATTCATCATATTAGTTCTTATTCAGCATTTGAATAGGTGTCAAAGGCAAAATAAACTATGTGAGATTTGCATTACAATGAAAATACATACATAAAATTCAAGAGAAGCAAAGTCACAGGCCAAAACCAGGAGTAAACTCAACTACAGCTTAGCTCCTACGTCTTGGCTCGAAACAATGTTTAATCTAGTAAATTAAGTTAAACTTTAAAGCGCAGTGTAACTTGTTTTACTTAAAACAGCTACAAAGTGCATGTTCTCAAGAACTACAATATAACGCAATATCCTTTTACCGCGAGAGCTATTTTGTTTTAGAGAAACATACTCCGCGGTGAAGGGGTTAGACTATAAAGCTTCGAATAAAGCTGGTCTCGTCTTCGTTAAGTGATGTCGAGGGCTTGCACCAGTGTTGTCCTCTTCAACCGTTCTTTGTTAAATAATAAAATTTATATTGCTTTCCATAGGCCCTCTCTATGGTAGGTATATGGTTTCTGTCTCTGTGGTAGATCTATGGTAGTTAGTTTTCGCTTTAGGTTAATTGTAGGAAGAGACGCACAGTCAGGTAAGGTGAGGTATTCCTAAGGTGGTCAAACTATTTCTAGCCAGGTCAAACAATTTTTAAAATAATTTGTTCTTCTTTTCTTCTTTAATGGCGTCTACGTCAAGGTTGTATTTTCAAAAATTAAGTTTATATGTTAAGTAACTTTTATTAACAAATTTTTCATGTTTAATATTGCTAGGCAATATAATAATAAATATTAAAAGTTCATCAAGTAAATTAAAATGATATTAAAAAAAACATGCATCCTTTAATTCATCACTTATCTAAACAGTTAATTTCGTCAGTTTTGAGATATCTGTATTGGTTATGGAAATAGTTCGTGCATCGTTCTCTATGACAAACAAATGAAATAAAAAATTGCCAGAAACTAAAACGCCTAGTTAAAAACTTTATGAAAAGTATTTAGATTTTTCAGCTTTTGCGATAGGTGATCGTATCATTCGTACAGTCGCACTCAAAAACACTCGACCGAAAACCAAAAAGAATTCCTACATTCCAACATTCAAAGAGAGAAATAAAAGTTTAGTAAAATACATTTATCAGGAACGTATCGAACGCTTCGACTGACAGAAACGAAAACAACAAAACAAGCAATTTAGAATATCCGGTAAACACTGACGGATTTTGCGGAACTCGTCGACTTTATTTTCTTTGTAGAACATTACGAGAAAATGTTGTTTATTTGGCAATAGGACTAAACGGTTAAATTAATTGGTTTTCATTAATAAAACATCTGTTGGCTTAGTACCTTACTGAAAAGGAAAATTAAAATCAAATAATATTAATTAATTAGAACTAGTACCCATTTACAAGAAAAACAATCGTAGTTTGACGAATAATTACGGATGTAAGTCCCTCGTTCATGGATGAAACGTTGGTATTCTTCCAATAAATAAGGTTTGTAGTTAACCGCTTACATCCATAATGAACTAGTAATTACAATTGAAGCAACTGTTTGGTACTTCATTTTTACCGCTTCGTCTAGATCTAGAGATTACGAATACTATCAAACCACTCAGTTCTCAACACACGGGTACAAAAACCAACCATGGGCTTACTAAACTAGCATGAACGTAGGTACTAGTTTCTAGAACCCTTTGCTAAATTTTCAACTCACCGCGTGAGGTAGCAAACGAGATTCGAAGCAAACGAGTTACGCCGGTTTCTTTCAGTCGACTTTACGTATTTTAGAAAAAAGCTGGACAGTTTACTAGCGCCGAAACAAACTTTTGGATGGAAATGACGAAACTTTTTTTTCATAAACTTTGTACTGGATCGTAAATGTATTGTAATTCGATTATTAGATTTCTTATTATACTAAAAAATATTATTACCTACTAGAATCTAATTTTGAAACGTTAATAAACATTTTCTATTAAAATATGACTTGTAAATCGACTGAGTAAGATCTCACGTAATTTCAAATTTCTGACATATCCAAGAGGTCTTGAGGAAATAATGCAAATCGAGTTTTGGGTTGATTTTAGTGCTTGATTTTCTTTGTCTCCCTTTGTCTCAGGCATCACCCGCTGCAGAGATCGATAATCAGCCATTACAGAAAGTGGCAGACCACGCAAGTGCCACCACAAGTGGCCGCCACCTCAAGTATTCCGTCTGCAAAACCTCAACTTCGCGTTCTGTACGCTCAGAATTAAATTTTAATTAATGCTATACAAGTTTCCCGCTCGAGAACAGAAGTGGGTTCACTTTTGACACAGTTAGTGATGTGATCGTGTTCACACTGTACAGATTAGGAAACGAACATATTGGACTTATTAAGGACACTTGATCCGAATATTAAGGACCCATTTTGTCTCGTCACTGTTCTAGAAAGTAATCATACCTAAGTCTACACCTATATTATAGCAGCTCCTCGCGGTTTCACCCGCGTAGTTTCCTTTCCCGTAGGAATTTCGGTAAAATACAGCCTATGTCACTCCCTGAAAAGTAAGCTTTCTAATGGGAAAATATTTTTTTAAATCGCTCCAGTACTTTCGGAGCCTATTCAATACAAACAAACAATCAAATATTTCCTCTGTATAATATTAGTATAGAAAATTAAACAGACTCTACAGTATAGCGATTTGCTTTTTACCTTTAAACCGTTAATGCTATTGCACTAGGAGTTAGGTGTGGAGAGATAGCTTTTTTATTTTATTTCACGTACACTAGCCCAACTATACAAACTAGGAATAAAACAGTACCTACCTACGTACACGACCAAAGATATCATATACTTACCTACTGTGAAGGCCTAGTTCCCAAAATATTATTAATAAAAAGTACACTGATTTACAGGGACACCGAATGCAATAGTGTAGTACCTATACCTAGTCCCTATACCCTACTTAGTCTTATAAATCTTATAATATAATTATCATAAAAATTAATCAAACATTTCTTCTAATAAAATAAAAATTACCTACCTGTCAAACCATAATTAAAAAATTAAAATTAATTATTAATTTTATGATAATATAAAATCATTAAAACAATCATATGATAATATTTGTCAGACCTAGGTATTAAAAACATGAACTAAAATTTATAACCATACAATAATATAAATGTAAAAATTAGTTATAAATTCAAATTACGTAATTAAATCTAATAAAATATAAAATTCGTCAGTCAACATACAATGTATTTGACAGTACTAAAAATTCGCTGTCCCTGCCATAACGATCAAAATAATATGGTCGGCATAATTTTTAGTCTGTCAGATTAGTTTAGTCTAGTTTTAGCGACATCTGAATAGACATCAATGTCAAATAAATAATATAAGTAAACCTGCTAAAATAAACCTTATTAGCCTATTCATCCCTTCCCTAGTCAGAGCCCGGTAGGCCGAAATTTGCATGAAACATTGGATATTATACAAGCGTCTCGTATTCTATTAATGATGACTTCAAAGCGCGGGTAGAATACATACTCTATTTGAATGCGGGAAAGAGTGTGTTTTGGAGTGTCGTTGTGGGTTCGAGTGTAATTGAAGGATGAGGTGGTGTCATTGAAAAATATACCTTCTATCTTTTATGTCTTGTTTCAAAATAATTTGAGGAAAACACAATATAACTCATTGTGTTTTTGGGGCTTGTAGCCATTTTAGGAAGGTACATTGTTTTGTCTCTTGGCGAAACGAACTTTTTGTTATACAATTGGAAATTTGTTGCGGACTAGAATAATACTGATTAAATTAAAATATTTATTTGAAGAAAGGATTGCTAAACAATTCTCAAGGAATAATCTATCAGTTGAAAAACTAACGATGACTGTCAATGCTGATTCACGATCGATCTGTCATTACGTACATTCACACAGACTGACACGTTGGTGGTCAGTGTTGACGAGTAGAGAAGGTGTTGTCAAATTGTACTTTATGTCTGCAAGAAACGTAAACAATGGTAACAGCTATTGATTGTGAATTAGCTACGTTGCAAACAATACTTACATCGCTGTTATTAAACAAGTAGCTACTCTACAATAGCCTTGTTCAAACTTCTCAATCGTTACTGATCGCTACACATGTTCGGTCAGAATGAACTATGCCCACCATTATTCTAATAGGCACTTAGAAAGTTTGCTCTCATTTGTGAATATTTGAATTGCACCCGTCGGACCCTCATCCAGCTCCTAATCAATTCCACCTCCTTCTATCACAGCCTTTATTGAAACTTGTGCTTAAATCTGATCAAGATAAAAGACAACTTCGAACAAACTTGCAAATTGTTTGAATATTTTCCTTAGATCATCTAAATCCAGTCAATTTCCAAGTTTAAGTGCTCGGTGGAATTCATTAATCTGGTGATGAAACCGAATTCTTAGGAACTGGATTGACGCGATGAAAAGTAGAGTTTGATCGTCATCTATTTCATATTAAAGCTACTTAAAGAATAAGCTAACTTTAAAAGGAACTCTGGGAAAAAAACACGTTCCTAGAGAATAAATAGATTAACTAGAATCCATTCGGTGTTGGATTTAAAATACTATGAAATTGAATTTACAGAATTTTCCGTTTATTCTAGTAAGCTAGAGTTTCATAGAACCCATAAATAATAAAACAAACATTTGCATCCATAATTGTGTATACTACAGTAAACCGTATGGAGGACCTAATTTCTATGCACCCTACAAACACAAATTAGGCCTTCCATATGTTGTAATAAGTATCTCATTTCCTTGTTTGGTCGTTGTCGTGTGGCTGCCCATAGTTATCCGGCTGACACTGCTTTGTTATTTAACCGAATTCTAAAAAAGGAGAAGGTTCTATGTTCGGCTGTAAGTATTTGTGTTTCTTGTATGTTGGCCGTATTCTCCGTCAATCGCAGACATCGGTCTACTAAGAAAATACTATTATTATATATAATAATACTATTATTATAAGTACTAATAATACTATATATAAATATAATAATACTATTATTATATTTATTATACTATTGGTTTACTCATTATGTATTCCCATACCCATCATGAAATATATGACATTCATAAAAAAAAGTGCCAAGGCGTGCAGTGAAAGTTAAAAAAAAGGAATTTGAAGTTAGTTTTAAGTTCATCCAAAACAATCAATTTATTTTGGGTGGCTTTCTACTTCCTAAATGATTTAAATTCTTTATATACTTACATCATTTAAGCAACTGCCTGCTATAAAAGATAAAAAAAACATAGGGATTGAAACTATACTGTTATTTATTCGTTTCTTTTCCCTAACGTAAAAAATCACAAGACATTTTTACAATTTATCGTAACGAGGCAAAGCTTGAACAAAACGTTCCCTGGACGAGCGAGATAAATCGCCGAAAAAGCGCCGACAGAAAGTGGCACTAACTGAACTCATTGTCGTAAAGTCCCGCCGATCTGACGGAGTATTGGAGCAAGTGTGTACAATTGTTTTGAATTTCAGTATTCTTTGCGAACTTTACGGATTCGGGATGATTTTTACTGATTCAAGGAAAGAGAGGAACATGTTTGCCTCTGGACAAAATATTATTATATATTTGAATACTTGTCATCGTTTTATATGAAGCTGGCTTTAAAAGTTGGATAGGTGTAAAATGGCTCCTCGTTACTATTTATAACCGACTTTGTTACCTCAGAACTTTTGACTGGGTGCTCCGATTATCATGATTCTTTTTTTATATGAAAGCTGGTGCTTCCCGTATAGTCCCATTTAATTTGGTTCAGTGTGACAATGGGATCCATGAAAATCCGTAAAAAAACTATAAAAATTTAAATCGGTTTAGTTTTTTCAAATAAAATTAATTATTTAAAATGAATGATACAGTCAGCTCGATAAGTGATATTACATCATTACGGAGCGAGTCTATTTGACGTTAGTAACGAGACGTGGTCGTAACGTCATAAAAAGGCCATTCGACTGTTTTTTTATTCAATTAAATTAAATTCTGGTGCTTCCCGTGTGGTCTCATTTAAATTCGTCCGGTTTTTTTCCAAATAAAGCCAATTATTGTATGTTGACGACCTCTGTGGCGCCGTGGGCGAAGGTCCGCCTGCGACGCAGGAGGTTGCGGGTTCGATTCCCGCCTCGGGACAAATATTTGTACGATCTGCAGATATTTGTTCAGGGCGTTCTGGATGTTTTCTATGTATACTAAAAAATATCAATCTATGTAGTGTATTGTATTATGTATATCAGTTATCTAGTACCCATAACACAAGCTCTGCTTAACTTGGGGCTAGATAATGCTGTGTGAATTGTCCAGCATTGTTTTATATATATATATATATATTATAAGCTTATTGGACCATCAATAATAAAAATTGTATTTATATGGTGATTTGCGTAGTTCCCTGTCCGCGTGGGAGCAGCTCTGTACGAAATATTATGGAGAAGACGTCACGATCACGGATACTACCTAATAGAGTCACCCCTAAAGCTGTGATGTGCTGGATTAGAAGTTGCACCACCCCATCTCTTCCCGTGGGTATCGTAAGAAGCGACTAAGGGATATCCACCAGCGATAAGGCCGCCTATTGTACTATATTTATTTATTATTTAGATATAAGACTTCCATGTATATTGATTTTTAGTATTGCAATAAAGTGTTCATTCATTCATTCATTCATTCATTCCACCGGAGGGCGGGCAGCAGCGCCCCCTGCAGACATGTCAATTGATTTTACCAATAAATTGGACTCTTTATTTCTGCAGAACAATTCTATCACCGAACTGCGATCCCCAACCCGCATGACATGGGGATTATGGGCATTGCCCAATTTTACAAACGTTATCAGGGGGACGCCTGTGTCCAGCAGTGGACCAATACAGGATGTTGAGGTTGAGGAGACTCGCCCCTCTGGTGCCCGAACGATTTCTTATCAACATTCAAGAAAACACTATTTCTATTATATTTCAGCTTGGGTAGGAATATTCAACCCGATAAATAGAGCAGAGCATAATGAACGTCAAAAACTTTTGAAGCTATCATGTTTATTACACTAAAAGCACTTATAACTAAAACACTAGCTATTAAAACCACTTAAAGCACCACAAATCATACTTCTCGCTATAACCGCTTTTAGTATTAAATTTGAACACGTCTGTGAGTGCACTATTCTTGCTTGGTTCAGCTGCAAAACGTCCGAAAGTGGCCGTACTACACCCGTGCGCACTAAGGCACGGACGTTAAGGCCCATACACGAGAGAAAGTGGCGCCCCCACCTATTTAATCTTATTATTACGTTCAACACAGGAAGTTTTAAAAATCCATCGATCAGTTTGTGGTATCCTTCACAAGTTATTTATTAATGCCTCTGTAATAGTTTCATTTTGTAAAGCTTAGGCAGAGATACGAAATTGCGCTTTTTGGCCACCAAACTCTATTTTCGCATCTCTTCCTAAACTATTTATTTATTTATTTAATTGGAAAATCAACGGCTTACATTAACTTAACATAATTTACTTAATAACACCAGAGAGCCAATTAAAGATTTTCACGTATAGTATAAAACGATTACCGAGGTATTAAAAATAGCTCATAATAGATAGCACAAACTGTACGATGGATTTTTAAAATTTCCTATTTTAAACGTAATAATAAGATAAAATAGGTGAGGACGCCACTTCCAGTGCTGTATGCGCCTTAACCTGTTGGTCCTGCGCCTGACCCGTCACTGATCGAGTCGGTTTATCGTTCCATCGGATTATGAGAGTGAGGGATAGTGAGTTGTGTTTGCGCATACACTTGTGCACTATAATAATGTACTGCGCAAATGACTAGTCTCCGTTGCGAGTCGCCGCTGCGGCTGATATTTGGCTAGAGGTATGTACAGTGAAAAATAGAAATAAGTATTTTCCTTACAACTTTATAGAAAGTTGAAAGCTCCGTGAAACAAATAAAAAGGAACCTTTCAGGCTACGGAATAAAATCAATATTTATTTACTTCGCCACCCCTACCCTGTTTACTAACGAGCTGTTCCCTGGGACGGTATAATAAGGTAGAAAACTAACTCCGTTAAACGTTCGGGAACTATTTCTATAATCTAAAGATTCATTTTGCAGGTGAATTTACCACTATATCGTAGGTAGTTCACAAAACATAGTTACTTAAATGTACAAAAGGTTATTAAACAGCTTTCTTTATACAAATTATCAAAAAAAGGCGGAGGTTCTTAATTCGTCTCAATGTTTTGTAATGTGTGTAAATAACTTGAAAACGTCTATACTTGTCCAATCACTTCTTGTGCATCCTAGGGTTGCCTGGAAGAGGTCGCTCTTAGCGATCACTACACATTATCTGTATTTGTATCTGATTTCTGTGAATTTAGTTTTTGGTGTGCAACAAAGAATATTTGTATGGTATTGTAACTTTTATTGAAAAATAAAATTACAATCATAATTATTATAACAAATTAATACCAGTATGTACAATGGAAGTAATTGAAACAATGCAAATAGCAATAGTAACTTAAATGTCTCCGCCAATGGCTAACCGATTCTGTTCAATTATTATTCAATTGCAGTGTGGTAATGGGATTCTCTCTGGTTCTTTAAGCTTCTGCCAAATCTACGCGTCAAAATAGCGCGATGAAGTGACGCGAAGCGTCAACGTCGGGTAGGTGTGCAAGTTTCTCCATCAAATATAATATATTTGATGACAATAATAACTTTGTTTTTTAACCGTGTATAATATACACTGTTAAATAAGGCGGGTTACCATTATCACCACGTTTGGCAAGCAAACTGTATATCGCAATAGAGGTGCTAAATTAAATTATGCACGTAATACAAGCTATCGGTAAGGTACGTATAATTCAGGCGGTGGTGTTGATTCTGTTGTTTTAGAATTAGATAAAAATAGCTATAATTCTGCTTAGCTTGGGACTAGATAATGCCGTGTGAATTGTCCAGCATTATTTATTTATTTATTTTATTTACAAGTGTCAAAATAGAAATAGACGATAGCTTTTCAAATTGCATAGTTATTTTCTATTTGACATCAAAACTAGCTAAAATAAGGATTTAGGAATTATTAGGAATCAATTGAGAAACCGAAATGTATCGTTTGACATCCCTTAAGGCCCATACAGCAGCGAAAGTGGCGCCCCCAACTATATTATCTTATTATTACGTTAAACGCAGGTATTTTTAAAAATCCTACGTTCAGTTTGTGGTATCTATTATAAGCTATTTATTAAGAGGGCGATCTATGCCAATGACCTTGCTCGAATGGACGTTACCAATGAAAATTCCCCGCACCACATCTGAATTATATCACGCAGCGCGCACCAACATAAGTATAAGTATGTTGCACACATTACAACAGATACCGCCACAGAATAAGTACTAGTAGTTATAGCCGCGCGCTGCCGCCGCCGCGCCGCCGCCACCGCATGGCCTCTACAGGTTGTTTATTACATTTATTAACCGACTCAAAAAAAGGAGTAGGTTCTCAATATGTTTGTTACCTCAGATTTTTTGACTGGGTGGTCCGATTATCATGATTCTTTTTTTATATGAAAGCTGGTGCTTCCCTTGTGGTTCCATTTTGATTTGGTTCAGTTCTGTTCTGTTCAGTTGGAACAGTAGGATCCATGAAAATTCATGTCAATTTTGTGTATAAAAATTGCAGTCGGTTTAGTTTTTTAAAACAAAATTAATTATTAAACACCGATGATAATTCCTTTTCCCCACTGGATTCAGTATTGAGTATTAGTTATTAGTTATTTTCACTATTCAGTATAAAGAGAATAACCACCTCCCACTGCCTATTTTGTAGCTATATTCGATTTTTTTAAACCCTGCACAAATGATAAACAAACCCGCAGTACTTACTATCAAATTAACTTTCTTGTTATTTTTGAACATAACATAAGGAAGTACTTGCTGATTTTAAGATTCTTTCTTCAATAAATATTGTCTAATTATATCTCTTTACCTCGACTCCAAGCATGTGAATTTTAATTTATGTTTTTGGAATGTATTGACATAATTTGCAGCTTTATGACAAATAGATCATAGCTCTGTCTCGAATAGTACCTACCCTACCCAAAATAGTAAATAGTAAGTAAATTAATAATTAAAGTATATATATATAGGTACCTACCTACTGTTAAAAAACATCAACTGCCCCCCCTTTTTTATTGCACCCCTCTCTAGTGGCGTATTGTTCCATAGGAAGAAAAATTTAAGTGGATTAGAGTCAATTGTAGGGTCATTGCACTAGATTCCGACCATTTAGCGAAGGCTTAAAGTTTTCCAAAAAAAAACCAACTGGTCAGCCTTGTTCGAAATGATACTAATCGGTAGTCTAGATATCTGAGTTTTAAATACATAAAGAGTTTTATAGTTATGCTATAAAGTTATTTATTTAAAAAAAAAAACAGAAATGAGTAAAACTTCAGTTTTCGACCACAAAATTCCTACGGACCTAAACACGATTACGACCGCTTACTTAAAAGGTTTTCATGGAATAAAATGCTAAGTTTTCATGCTTTTTTTTTCAGAAAAGTTAATTGTAGACAATTTTTTTTTATAATATTCATTATTTGATTTTACAAATCATGTCGATGTTTGGAGGAGGCGAGTATGGACCTCAAGATAAAAAAAAATTAGTAAATACATCCTTATGCGGCGTGATATAAAACTTCAACAACGACGACTAAATTTATTATAATAATAAATTTATTATTATAATACCGATGATATTTCCTTTTCCCTATTCAGTGGGGATAAAGAGAATAACCACCTACCACTGCCTATTTTGTAGCTATATTCAATTTGTTTTAAACCCTGCATATATGATAAACAAAATAGTACACAGTACTTAACCTCAAATTAACTTTCTTGTTATTTTTGAACATAATGGAAAGTACTTGCTGATTTTAAGATCCTTTCTTCCATAGTGGCGTATCGTTGAATAGGAAGAAAAATTTAAGTGGATTAGAGTCAATTGTAGTGTTGCACTAGATTCCGACCATTTAGCGAAGTTCTGACTTTAAGAATATTTCCAACTGGTCAGCCTTGTTCGAAATGATACTAGTCGGTAGTATAGATATCTGAGTTTTAAATACATAAAGAGTTTTATAGTTATGCTGTAAAGTTATTTTCATAAAACAATAAACAATCGGAAATGAGTAAAATTTCAGTTTTCGACCACAAAATTCCTACGGACCTGAACACAATTTCGACCGCTAACTTAAAAGGTTTCATGGAATAAAATACTTACAAAGTTTTCATGCTTTTGTTCAGAAAAGTTGTGACAGATATATTATTGTAGTTTTTTTTTTATAAAATTCATTATTTGATTTTACATATCATGTCAATGTTTGGAAGAGCCGACTGTGGACCTCAAGATTAAAAAAAAACTGAGTAAGTACATCCTAATAAGGCGTGATATAAACCTTCGACAACGACGCGAGGACATTGTAGTCCACTACTCAATTTTCAAGGGAGTGAATAGATTTTAAGTACCAGGGATGCATTGTAAGGGACACTAACACCAGAAGCAATGGAACCAACATACGAGCACAGAACACGCGCCGATGCAGTTCAGCGCTACAGAAAGTCTTGGTGCCCAGGCTCCTCTGCAGAAGAACCAAGATCCACATTATCAACTGAGTGAATCTATCTCTCGCTCACCTTAGTTTCAACTATATCTTTCGCTCATTTACCTCATTGATTAATTTTCGAACCTTATCAGTGCTGAGCGAAATGAGCGAATAAGTGAGAGCGAAGACGACTGAGCAAGGCGAGTGATTTGATGGAGCGAAATGTACGATGTCAGATACAACATGAAAAAAAGAGAAAGATAGCAAGACTAAGTTCAGGCCTGTAATAATTATGCAAACTGTTTGAATGTAATTATTTTAGAAGTAATCGTGTTCAGTATTATTGTTAACGGATAAGTATTTTTTATTTCTTTTGTTTATTTTTTTAAAGAACATAATATAGTGTACGCAAGTTATTTTTATCTGTCACTCTAGCGCCACCTAGCTCAGTTGAACGGAGACATTATATTTTGTTTTTTATCTCGTGCTCATGAGCTTGAGCATGAGCAACTCAACAAGACAACATCATTAATCTACTGAGCTAAATGAGCTAAAGAGCTAAATGAGTGATATATAATATCTTTAGATCAAAAAGTTTATCTATATAGTGGTATAAAATGCGCATCTCTAAGGAGAAGCCCTCGTTGTACGGGAGGTACAGATCCTCTGTGATTCCGTTCTTCATTGCGGGAAAACTACACAGGCATGTTACGCGAGCTTGGTGGGTCTATTCTAGGATACGGGATGTGATACGATAACATTTTCCTCAAAACCGCTAAGCCATCGCTTTGTCTTTTGGCTTAATTTGATATTTTTCGAAGGTAATTATTCTTGTCCATTACAAAAATGTTTGATTTCTACTGAGAATATCTTAACTTATACGAATTAGCCGAAAACGAAATGGGGTTTAAAGGCCTTTCCTATTCCGGCCACCTCATTTCTTCGAAGAAATTAAAGTTGAATGAAAACGAAACCATAATTCTAAACATGGTGGCCGTTCTCGACCACGGCCAAACAGATGACCAAATTCCCTATGAATAACACGGTAAAATGGGGGCCGAAAACGAAAACTTAGATTATTTCGGTCGACATTAGCTACGATACAAATATACTCTAATAACATCGAGATAAATAACAAAATGAGACAAAAGTATTCTGTGTATATTCGTACTTACTCTCCTCCCGGCCGAGATGTAAATTTTTGGTGATCTTCAACTTCCGATTTCCGACCACCCCAATTTTCAAGTAATTCAATACAAAAACCAATATAATCTAATCGTAAGTATCGTATTACTTAAATAAGTATTTATTTAGTATAAAAATAATACACGACAATGCTTATCGACTCATTTCTAAAAAAACCGTTTTTATATGAACAAAATATTATTTATTGTTTTTTTACAGAGTAATAATGACAAAAACAATACTTATTATACCTGTCCCCTGTATATTTTGCCAGTTCGCTTTATTATCTTTGAACATTCTGTTGACTAGGTTTTGGAGGATCCAGTTAGGCTGGGCAGCATTTGGAAAACTACGTCTAGTCTCCTCGTCATCCATAATCCGCAATGCTTGAAAACCAAAGTTTTCAATCATTGGGTCCTACCCGTCATGACCTACGGAGCTGAGACGTGAACACTCATGATAGGGATGGTCCACCAGCTCAAAGTCACTCAACGAGGTATGGAAAGAGCTATGCTTGGAGTTTCTCTGAAGGATAGGTTTCGTAACGAATACATCAGACAGAGAACCAAAGTAATCGCCATAGATCAAAGAATTAGCAAGCTGAAGTGGCAGCGGGCCGGCCATATATGGCGAGATATATCTCGCAAAGAACCAACAACCGATGCGGTAAACGAGTGCTTGAGTGGAGACCGCGACTCGGCAAACGTAGTGTAGGGCACCATTTGGCCAGGTGGGATGACGATCTGCAAAATACTGCAGGCAGATGCTGGATGCGGCAAGAAAACAGGGCGCTATAGGCCGATGTCCAGCGGTGGACTCATATAGGCTGATGATGATGATGATTATGAGTTGCACCGAAAAAATAAAAATATAAGTACATAGATACCTATACAATTGTGCAACGACCAGTGAGTTGAGTCCTTTAGGTACAGAGACAATTAATAAAATATTGGTAGTACCTACCTACTTACCATTTCTTTGTATTCTCATCGTGTATTTTATTTTCAATAACGTTTTTTACGATTCATTTTATTATACCTATTTTTGCACACATAATTATTTAAAATAATAAATAAATAAATAATGTTGGACAATCCACACAGCATTATCTAGCCCCAAGCTAAGCAGGGCTTGTGTTATGGGTACAAGATAACTGATATACATAATACAGAAAACGACATAGATAGATATTTTTTTATTTTACATAGAAAACACCGAGAACGCCCTGAACAAATATCTGCAGATCGTATACATATTTGTCCCGAGGCGGGAATCGAACCCGCAACCTCCTGCCTCGCAGGCGGACCTTCGCCCACCGCACCACAGAGAAATAATAAATATAATACCTATTCAAAACTATAATCACCCCTTACTAAACATTTACCTTACAACAAACTTACAAATAAACCCGCTGTATACTAAAAAAGTCAAATAAATAAATTTCGAGTTGGTTCCGCAGCGAAAAATAATATTGCTGTTAAAAGTAGCACAGGTCCGTTCAGCACAACGTCTCGTCCCGCACTGATTGTAGGGCCGGCAGAGGCGGCAGAGGGGCGGCTCATGTGTAACGTTGTATCGATTACGTAAAAAATTCGTTAAAAATAATTAGATAATTTATTTGAAAAAGTGGGCGGAAGAGAGTCTCCGTAACTTTTTATTCTACATGGTGATAACTTTAAATAAATCTTGTGATTGATAGTTTAGGAGAAAAAGAGTTTTAACGGAAAAAATGGATGGTACTTTGCACCATTATTTTAGATACTTAAAATTGGAATTTCAAATTTTCGGCTTAAAGGTAAAATGCCTTGTATAGCATAGCTTATCATATATTTTTTTCAAACCTTTTTCTATAAAGAATAAGAAGAAAAACGGATTTAACTTTACCCAATTTACGCCGATTCACCTCTATCTGGGCCTTAATATATCTGTAATAGTTTCATTTTGTAAAGCTTAGGAAGAGATACGAAGTTGCGCTTTTTGGCCACCAAACTCTAATTTCGCATCTCCTCCTAAACTATATGTGATAAAATTATGAAAGAAGTATTAAAAAATAGCTTATAATAGATACCACAAACTGAACGTAGGATTTTTAAAAATTCCTATGATAAACGTAAAAATATGATAAAATAGGTATCGCTGTCAGATTGGCTCGGGTATGCGCCTTAAACCTAATTTTAGCAAATTCTAAAACAACGGAGTCGACACCATTGTATCTTTGTCACCTTAATCCCATCACACCTAGTTTAAAAGTCGTAACCGCGCTTGTGGTTTTGCTGATGAATATTCAGTTGATAGGTTTACCTCTTAAAATACATTTGTTATTCTAATTTAAAATAGATAGGTAGATCTAAATTTAAATAGTGGTGTCGATTTTGTTTTTTTAGAATAAGCTAAAATCAGGATTTCCGAATGTCAAATACGCGATACGAATTCATTTCTTTGATTGTAATTTTATTTTTCAATAAATGATTTAATACTTTATATTCAATATTTTTGTTTAAAATTTGACTTTTTATTTGATAATAGTTTCGTTTAAAATTGATACCTTATTTATTCAAATGCATTCCTAAAAAAGTTAAAAAGGAAAGAACTTAGTTGCTCTTTGAAAATAATTATTGCAGTGGTTTGGTTCTTAGCTTGTCCCCACCTTTAAGTTAATAAGCTTTCCTTTCAGTCTAAGTCTATCTTCGATCAAAAGGTAGTGCTTAGCCTTTGCTAGGTACGATTGTACGTTCTAATGGATTTTACTACTACCCATGATTTATATGGGCACTTGAGTGGGAAATGGCGTCCATATTTTAGATTAAACCCGCAATTTCTAAGAAAAGGTGGCATTGAAACCTAACTATAACCGAGTAGAAATGCCTGTAATTGAAAGGTATCTTAAAACGTGTTCAACTAAACTCGTTTCTTAGTAAACGCGTTCATATATCGAGTTAAATCTCGTTTAAAGTCATACCGATTTCACCGGCTTTTTGGAACTCAATTTTGATCGTGTTTACGTAAACGAATATTTACTTCAGAATCAGATAATCTAGACAACGGGGTCGTGTCTTTCAATACTATCTTATGAACATTTAGCAAATTTAATTCCTAATCATTAATCTCAGTCAAAGAGGAAGGATGCGGTACTAGCAGCGTGGGGATTATGGACATTATGAAATAAAAGCCAATAATTCGCTTATCAGAGGGAGGCCTGCGTCCAGCAGTGGATTAATATAGGCTGTTGAGATGAGATGTGGTAATAGCTTCTCGAAAGTGGAAGCCTCAAATTAGGTCCAATTAGGTTCATCCACCTCAGTCATAGTCGGATTTGCGGCGTTCGTGTTACGCGTGCTTGCTACGTAGGTACCTCAGTGTGATTATTTTATTGAGCCGCCTACAACAATACCCTGTGTTTGTGTATCCTAATGTTATAAAAAAGCAAGATTTGATTGATTGTTTGCTTGTATTGAATAAGCGCCGAAACTACAGAACCGATTAAAAAAAATATTTCATCATTAGAAAGCTTACTCTTCAGGGAGTGACATAGGCTGTATTTAATCCCGGAATGTTCACGGGAACGGGAACTACGCGAGTGAAACCGCGAGGCTCTGCTAGTTTATTAGAATTATTTGCTGAAAATTGAGATGGAAGATGGAAATGTAACTGTGAGCGAGTGTTTGCGTGTATTTAAACACAGGTCAGTTCTTGAGTAAGCGCTAAGAAAACATATCTACAGATTTTACTTAGATGTTCCTAATAATAGGCAACTTAGGTGCACACACGAGTGAAGTCACGAAGTTGCCCTTTTCGGCCACCAAACTCTATTTTCTCATCTCTGCCTAAACAATACAAGATAAGACAATTACAGAGGTATTAATAAATAGCTTATATAATAGATACCACAAACTGTACGATGGATTTTTAAAATTTCATGTATTAAACGTAATAATATGATAAAATAGGTGACGCTGTCACATTGGCTCGGGTATGCGCCTTAACAACATTGAAAGTAACAGTGACTCCTTGAAAAGTAACTGGTTGATAAATCGGCGATTGATCTCATAGTTCAAAGTGATCACGCTCTCGAATAGCGGAAAAGGGAAAAACAGGATAAACGCTGAGCAACGCTTACAAGTAGAACCGGAAGTAGGAAGTACCCGGGCTAACCTAAGTCCACAAGTATTTAATTCATAAGTCAGCTTTTAAAGTTCCCATTCACTCGGTCCCTGGCGACTCATTCATTCACTGCCTTTCACTTTATGAATACCAAACTTTAATTTGTAGCTGCGGAATTTGCTCGCTTTACAATTAGCTCATGTATGCAAAGAGTAAATTGTACAGTTGAGCTGAAATGGCTGTGATAAGCCTTGAAATTATGTATAATCTAGGTTTGGAGTTTGAAATCTATTCGCAGTCATTTGTCAGTAGGTAGAATTTTGTTAATTTTTGGCTGTGTGCATGGTGCTGTGTATCACCCCATCTCTTCCCGTGGGTGTCGTAAGAGGCCATGAAGGGATATCCACCGGGGACGGGCAGTAGCGCTGCAGAACAGTTCTACCACTGAACTGCGATTTCCAACCCGTATGCCCAGCGTGGGGATTATGGTCATTACTTATGGCCAGCCAGCGGCGTGTTGAAACTAGAAAAAGGTATTAAGATTAATCTTAATACATTTTTATATTTATATATTACATTATTTATAACTGGAACAGTATTGTCTTGTTGTTCGGGGATGCAATCACAAAAGTCTTGTGAACTAAGCATAATAAAATCAAACCTACAGAAAAATCCCATTTGTGTCGTTTCTGTCTGTCCCCTTATAGTAGCTAAAAAGAAAAATAGCAGCAGCATAATTTCATGATACGCTATAAGCTTAAAAGCATTTTCAGTATATGCATGCCGCACTAAATCAAAATGTTTGAGGTTCCACGTCCCACGCCTGCCTCCCTCTACCGTACCTTTCAATAACAAGCCTCGGCCCAGCTCGAGGGCGCTTCCTAATTCCCTTGTAATTAATTTAGAGAGAGTACCAATAGTAGAGCGGCCGCAAGCATCCGTAAAGTAAAAGAGAAGGTGTTTTATTTTTAAAACCATTACATTTATTTTATACATGTGAAATTTTGGATACTTATATGGATGGATGGAGGTTTGTTGCTCTCTCTTCACGAACGAAACTACCAAAACCAATAGAACCAATAGACACTCGTTCAATTACCCTCCACTGCCATTCAAAATATGTGTAGAAGATGCATTGGTGTCTATTCGGATGTCGTCAAAACTAAACTAAATCAATTTGACTACTAAAACTGATGTCATCCTTTTTATTTCGTTCGTAACTTGACTAGGAAGCGCTTTTTAATGCAGGGCTGCCACATTAGTGTCATAATACCGTGCTTCATCATCATAATCCGCAGCCCGACTTCACCCACTGCTAGGTATTAGGCCTCCAAACTTTTGTGGCACTCCGCACGGTCCTGAGCCAATCTTATCCAGGTTTGTCCCGTGCTTATTTAATATCCCATTGACAATTCCAAAACCTCTCCGTGAAAAAACAACGCCATCTATTAGTACCTAATTAGTTTTAAGGAAACAGGGTTTCTTTCTTTTTGGAAAAGGTCTCATAGTGGTTCTTTGCTTTATATATTGTGCTCACGTGATTTTACATCGATGATTTTTTTCTATCTTTTGTCTATCGATTACCTTTGATTCCCTGATTATACTCTTCTGTCTCTCAAGAGAAATAGGGCATCCCTATACCGACCCACGCTACATAAGCCAGAGTCTGATAAGATACTCTATCTCGAGTCCACAAGGTTTATATTTGGATGAATCCAAGAACATCCAACATTAATTTGATCATGACTAGGTACATGATATTTGCTTTGTAAAATTTGTTAACCCTTACACGTAAGTATAATACGTAAAAGTTAATAAATTAGGTTAACTTCTCAAGCTCGGCTTCCTGCTATATACAGGGTTGGGCATATTTTTAGCCCCTTAAGTTTAGCTACCGTTTCTTTTGTAGGAACTTACTGTTATATTTTGAAGAAAAAATATTGCCATTTTTAGATTTGTGAAAACAAGTTTCACGTTTCAACCAAAAAAATTCATTAATCAAAAAAATCAACTTGGTCTTAGTGAATACTTTTCCCAAAGTAACATACCAAATGAAATCGTAAGTTTTAGCAATGATTAAAAAAAACAATTATAAATAAAATAAAATAAAATAAAAAAGCCTTATTATTCCGTAACCATAAGAAAACAGTTTCAATCAAGCTTTTAAAAAAAAATAGCTTGTCGTAATTTAAAATTTAATGTTATTTTATGTTAATTATCATAGATTTCATGTCAATATATTATTTTAATTAATGTCGCTTCTTTTTGTTGGATTTAAATAGAATTTTTTGGATTGAGTTTAATATTTATATTTTGTAAGTAGTTAGGACCCCTCTCGGGTAAATCCTCCTCCAGTTCTGTCCAGTATATGTTTTTCTGTCTCCTTGTTTTTTGTGATAGCTGGAGGGTTTGGTTTGTTTTTAGGTTTTGAACAATCTACAGGTAGCTCAACTGATCCATTTCAATACCAGTCGGAAGCATCCCCACGACGCTGGCAGCATCGCCCCGGATGGCAAAGCTGATGCTCTGCGCCAGATACTCAAAAGCTCACGAGTCACGCACCGCTCCGACCACACGCGTCAAATAACGTGTCAAAAACATAATCAACGACTAGTTATATACGCACTGCGGAATCTCACAGCGTTAATTTTAATCTCGCGGAATATAACCTGCGTACTTAACTTAACTTACACGTACGACGAATAAAATTCCTTACTCTTTTAGTTACCTACAACTTTATAGTGCTCCAAACATTCATATTTTTCCGCTACTGAACTTCCATTAACATTTTATTTGTTGTCTTTACTAATGTTTCAAGAGACAAAGGCTTCACTTTTCACCTTCCGTCGAGCAAACAGGCCACATAGTAGGAAGGAACTCGATCTGATCAACACGGAAAAACCATACAAAACTTTAATTAAGATAAAACCAAAATCGGATATTGTATTTATCAGATTGAAATACAGCAGCTAATTAAGCCTTTTCGAGGGAAAGTCACGGAATTTCGGTGAAAACGTACGAGTTATTTATAAATGCGAAGGTAAGTCAGGCTGTCTGTGACTGCCATACTGAATATTCAGCAAAATATAAAAAAAACGTCCTTTAGTTTTCGAAAAATTTAATAAAAGGTACGAAATCTTTGTTTGACCTAACATTTTAGTGCCGTTTTGTATTTTGACGGTCCTAAGCCCGTATAGTAGGAAGGGAAAATTGGAATGCATTGGCTAGCTTCCATAACTACGACACGTGCAGCCCGCCGCCGGCGCGCGCTGCTGCGATATCACGTGCCCTGTGGTGGCTGCGACCCGTAAAAAGATGTTTATCTGCTATAGAGGTGTAAACAAGGTACGTAGACCTTTTAATCTTATTTTTAATGCTAAATAAACACTTGCATCACTCGTTTGCCTAATGTAGTGAAAATTCCGTATTCATTTAAGTTTTTAAAAACTAATAAATGGGTTTTTTTTTATTTTAGTAGAACCAGTGTTCGAACTTGTACCAGACTGAAAGTTTGGTCCTTCATTTTTGTTACACCCTGTCTAAATACATTCAAATTGGATGTGATGTTTGTAAAAATACATTCAAAATGAAATGCTTGAGAAAATAACAGGGAATAAATAACGGAGAATAAAATAAAATGCCCTTTCAAATCTATGTATCTACGTAAGCAAATAAAGTGAAGATATCGGAGGTACCTCTCGGATATTGCATATTTTTACATCCCAAGGGAATTTCCGTTTTCGATTCGGCATAAATTGCATGTGATTTCTTCAGATAAATACATTCAAATTGCATTGGGTTTGTGGATACGGAATGGAACATAATTTGGGTGAATATATAATTTACATTATTCAAGGGATCCACGGAGAGAGGACGATCGGATTGAAGAAAGATGAGGAAATTTTAAAGAAAAAAGAATCATTTTGAATCGTGTAGAATCATATATTCATTTGTTACATTGTGTCAGTGGTAGGTACAGTCGCGTCAAACTGATATGAGCATCTAAAGTAGTCAAAATGATCTGAAAAAAATGAAAGCAATTTGATATACGCAGTTCGAATCATATTGTTTTAAGCACCCAAGGTGTTCAAAATATCTTACCACTCATTGTTTCATATTTATATGAGCAGCTAGGGTGTTCAAAATTATCTTAGCAAACAAAGCTCATCTAAAACAAAGCGCTATGGCGGAATGCATCCTGCCATGACATCTGTAGAGTGTTAGCCATTTTTGTTACCCTTATCTTGAAAAATGGGCGGAGGTTCTCAATTCGACTATTTTTCGATTATGTTTGTTACCTCAGAACTTTTGTCTGGGTGGTTAGATTTTCATGATTATTTTTTATTTGGTCCAATTCTGACCATGGGATCCATGAACAAACTATATCATTGAAGTCGGTTTATAGTTTTTTAAAACAAAATCAATATGTCTTATCCGTTGTCTTTTGTTTGTCTGCGTATGCTTTTATTTTCAACTTACCTAGGTGCTAGACGACCAAAAAAGAAATACTCTTTACCCATCCTGTCAGGTTTCTAAGTGTATACAGATTATAATCAAATTTCTAAGTGCATACAGATTATAACCATATAGGTATAAAATAAGCAAAAGTCTGTTAAGATCTCCGTTTTTTTATTATTGAGCTCAATATATACATATATCTATACTAATATTACAAAGAGAAAAGATTTGATTGTTTGTTATTTTGTTTGTATTGAATAGGCTCGGAAACTACTGGACCGATTTAAAAATTAATCATTAAAAATCTTACTTTTTAGAAGACATAAGCTATATTTAATCCCGGAATTCCCACGGGAACGGGAACTACACAAGTGAAACCGCGAGGCGCTGCTACTTATCGTATAAATTGCTTTATTCCTAGAACAATTCGCCTGCTAGCAATAGAAAAAAAAACCTTTTGAAACTAAAGAGCAGCACAATTCCACGACCTATTTTATCCAAATAAAAGAAATACAAAGCTTCCAATCATCTGTATTCATTAGCAGAACAAAGAAAAGCACTGAAGTACATAACAATCGAGACCCAATCGAGTCCGCTTTATTAGATACGAGTACGTAGACTTATTTCTCGACGTGATTTGTTATGATTGCCGAAGATTGCCGAACCGCGCTGTCCGAAGGTAATATTTAATTTGAGTGAATGAAAATGGTTAATGAACGAATGAACGATTAACGCCGACGTTTTATCGAGTGAAATTTCGGTCTGGGTTTTGAATCATGAAAAGAAATTAGTTTATATAAAAAAAATTAAGTACTATACCTAAAGCTAAATCTGGGCTAGATTTTCCACATTAAAATAAGCTAGTTGCTTTAGTCTGGTGTAGTGTAGTAGTGGCATAGATCCATTTCCATAGATAAAAATTTGACTTGTAGTGAGTTGTGGGTAACGGTATTAAATTGTTATTATATACCAGTACCAATGTACCACCACCAACCTATTGTTATTGAAATATGTTTTAATACCATATTTATCTATTTTCTAAAACCGTTTTCCCTAGGTACCAAGTTTCGCTTACTTTGGATTTCTCTACCTAAGGGTCGGGATAAGTGGAGGCTTCTCTACAACGAAGAAGTAATTTCAGTAACGAACATCATGGTCTTGTCTTACATTGTTCATCATCGTCACTTTGACGTTCAATGAATAAAAACTTGTGTCATACACGTCAAAGCAACTGTTTAAAGTAATTCGGGTCTAAGTCATTGTCATAATTTACGACAATAGGCAGAGTCGTAGCGTAGCGAAAAGCTAGCGGCGCCATAAAAAAAGAAGTTGAAGTTGAATCTAAGTAACGTTGGTCAGGAGAAAAGACAAAATGGCTGACTGTAAAGACGTGTATTTCTGATAAGAAAATTATTTAACGTAAGACAAGGCAGTATGGCCCTAATATGGCTTTAGCCTAATTTGTCCAAAGCGACAAATTAAAATATAAATAAAAAAAAAAGTAACGTTGGTCAGAAAAAAAAGACAAAATGGCTGAACTGTAAAGACGTGTATTTCTGATAAGAAAATTATTTAACGAAAGACAAGGCAGTATGGCCCTAATATGGCTTTAGCCTAATTTGTCCAAAGCGACAAATTAAAATATAAATAAAAAAAAAAGTAACGTCGGTCAGTTTCTTGTCCTTTTTCACTTGACAAGAAATAAAGAGGTGCCGTAAGAAAAGCACTCGGGTCTCTCGAACCCGAGTAATATCTTCAAGGACGCAATAGATTCCAACTGATTTAGCAAGAGCCTGTTTTTGCTTTATCCCCAAGTTATTGTCATGAAAGTCTAATACATAATGTAATGGAGTCTCTAGGATTTTCGGATAATGTTCGTGGTAAATCCGCTTTCGAGATATTTTGTTGGATACCTCGTTACATGTTTGTGAGACAATCGAGACTGAATAATATTTTGTATGTACCCATTGATTTAAAAAGGGAAGATAGGTTACGTTCTCCCAGCGCTTACTCAAAAATTGGCATGTGTTACAACTACACGCAAACACATACGCTCACAGTTACATTTCCAGTCCTGTGCAATACAAAGAAGAACAAAGACGGAAAGACGTATCTAGAACCGAAGTAAGACTGAGACAACAATATTTCACGCGAATCACGACCGCCCGTGCCGCCGGTCAGTCGGTGACTGATGTGGGAGAACACAATTTTACACAATTTGAGGTTGCCACTTTCGAGCAACCAGTACGTCATCTTCGTTTTTAATAAATCAATGTATGTACCTATTGTATCAAATTAGAATAGAAAAAATCTACCTCATCTTAGCCTAGTAGGAAATAAAGTATTACCTAATAGGCTAATATGTTGTATTATTAATAATCTAGTACTCTGTCACATACTTATTCGTCCGTTTTGTCTAACAGCCGCACTGAGAGACGTTAATGTTTTACTTAACAGTGTGCCATAAGCAATTTACTTCAAAATTGTACTTCTAATCGTTATTTATCTCAGAATCTATGAAAGCTACCACCTTCATATTTAGGGAAACGTAACTTCTTCAATTACGTATTTAAAAACATGACTGATGAAAGTTTTCTCCATAGTAATTTTTTTGAAAAATAGATATTTTGCTTACATTTTGCTGTTTATCTCAGGAACAGCAATTCTTTTGTCATCGGTTTTTGATTTGTTAAAAAACCTAGAAGTATTTATTTAGTTATGTATTTTAATTTTTCCGTTGGTTGTTTCATTAACTTTTAATTAGGTAAAAACCGTTTTGGCGCATAGAAAATTTGGTGCACGTCTCTGCTCTGTACTACTCACTCGCGAGGAAACCATATTTTGTCATCCCGCTCGAAATCCACCTCGTAGCGGCGTTATCGCACACTATTACACTAGAACCGTTATGTTTTACTTAAACTGGCTCTTAGTTAAGATTTCAATCTTTACTTTTGATAATTTAAATAAACAAGACTCTGAATGTGGTATTCTATAGTAAGTAAAGTTTTTTGTTTTGAAAGCTTTACTAATTAGTGATAGTGTAATTATTAACAACTCTGAGTGCGACTGTAGGCTACTATGGGAATTAATATCACGTGTTTGCAGGTAAAAAGTGAAATCTATTAGAAAAAATTACGAAGAAAAAACCTTTTTTGCAATATGTGATGCAAAGGCTTACAAAATCTGTGAAAATTATACAAGACCAGACTAATTTTCTGATACTCATTTATCAAAATCCCTTTAGTCGTTTTATACTTCGCGGTAATAAGGCCAACCACAAAAAAACATTTAAAAAATAACCGTTGCCTCG
This sequence comes from Eupithecia tripunctaria, assembly GCA_955876795.1. Classification (NCBI taxonomy): domain Eukaryota; kingdom Metazoa; phylum Arthropoda; class Insecta; order Lepidoptera; family Geometridae; genus Eupithecia; species Eupithecia tripunctaria. The sequence continues at coordinate 16,753,399 of OY041601.1, forward strand.
AAAGCTGGTGCTCTCCTTGTGGTCCCATTTTAATTTGGTTTAGTTCTGACAATGAGATCCATGAAAATTCATGAAAAAACTATAAAAGTTGAAGTCGGTTAAAGTTTTCTAAAACAAAATTAATTCATTACGGATGTAAGCGGGTTAACTACGAACCTTATTTGTGTTGGAAGAACACCAACGTTTCATCCCTTAACGAGGGACATCTCTCGACATCAACCGCATTCGCCCTGAAGATGTCCCTCGTTAAGGGATGAAACGTTGGTGTTCTTCCAACACAAATAAGGTTCGTAGTTAACTCGCTTACATCCGTAATGAATTCGTCAAACTACGATAGTTTTTATAACAAAATTAATTATTGTTTGGAAAATTGCGTAATTTCCTGCCCTCACGACATCGGCGCTGCTGTACCACATTGTATAGAAAAAGGAGACGTCGACGATCACATCTCTTTCCGTTCCTAACGTCAAACAGACTCATCCCTCTGGTACGTGATAAGTGCCTACTTGATGAGTAGGTGTTACCTACTCAGTTATCTGTACCGACAAAATACCCACTTTCTCTTGCCAGCAAAGTGACTCGGCAGAACAATAGTGATCCTAACAATAGTTTGTTATACGACTCTAACACGTACCAAGTTTTACAACACAATTGTAACTTATAATTGGATGTAAACTTCCAAGCACATGCTTAGTTTGCTACTTGAATTTACTTTTACAAGTTTACGATAAGTTATCTGTGTTACTACAACTTTCGTCCGTGGAAAACGAATATATTCAAAGTGAAACGAATCACACAATGTAACTAGTATTATATCAATCAGTAATCAACAAGTTTTTTTACATATTTAATAAATGAATTATGAATTATTTTGTTGTTTTCTGGAGGCTTTAGAATGTTTGCACGGAAGAAATAACTTTAAGCAATAAGGCCACGAACAAATTATGGAAAGAGAAACATCATCTACGAATGTGCGCAGTTATACAACAGCCTACCCGATAACATTAAGATCTGTTTATCAATGAACATATTTAAAAAAAGACGGAAACAATATATTTATGATAATAAGTCACAGTACCAGTACCGACCATCAATGACAACCTTACTACTACAATACAACTATAAGCTAAGCATTAGTGTTATTTTGAATTTATTAATTAAGCTAGTAGGTAAGTAAGATTATTGTATGTACTCATTTAAGTGAATATTGTTCTTTTGATTCAATAAAAATTCTTTAAACTGAAACTGAGGCCGCCTATTGTACGTTTTCATTTTATTTTATTTGTTTTATATAGATACAATTTATTTTATATTGTATTAACTATAAAAGTGGAAACATTTTTTGTTTTGGGGGGGTTAGTCGAATCAATCTTATAATTACGTCCTCCTAGCCGATTTTAGACTACGGCGGCCGGTCTCATCGGAGACTAGCCAGATGCGCAAGACATTATTTTAGTTACTCGTACAAGTTTACTCTCTATTCCCGCACTCTCATAATATTATGGGGCGACGGACTGACACGACCGGGGAGAGGTCAGGTGTAGCTACAACGACTTAACGTGCTTCGCGAAACACGCCACGGGGGTGTATCACCAACAAATTCCGGGCCGTGACTGTGTATTTTTCCTGCTAGAAAAACACAATAATAACTATTGGCCCTACCCGGGAATTGAACCCAGGACCTTATAAAAACAGTTCAACAAGCTGAACGCTAGACCAATGAGGCAGTAATCTTATAAAATGACGTATAAGTTTAAGGAATTATTGTTTTATAATAATGGTTTCTTAACTAATACAAATTAAATTCACAGTTCGTGCTATCAGTAACTTGGCTTACTTAGCTTTCCTACTTTGCGTTCATGATTTATTAAAATAATTCATACTTTCGCCTCTCCGAATCTTTACTTTGCAAACTGTTAAAAGCAGAATTATTAAGTAAAATAATTAATTTATCGACGCGAAGACGTTCGAGGTAGAACTTTGATAAGCGCTTAAATTTTTAATAGCGGTTTTAAAGGCTTTTGGGGCAAAATCCAATTTCAAGGATGTAACGGACCGGCCATTAACCACCTCATTTATCTTTAATTGCTAAGGGATGTTATGTTTAATTATTTGTTTGTCATTGTAACGTAATAATGGAAAACATACTTTGGGCGCTGTAAGCTTTTAAAGAGAATAAGGTATAAAGGCCGATCAACTGATGGTTACAACAAAAACGATAAATGCAATGTTTCCAAGGATCATTGAAAGGAGTTTTGCTATCTAAATATTCACCTACATGTAAAACCACACTAGTCAAAATATATGGAAAAGTTCTGTAAACACGGAAGCGAAATATTTCTACACATTTTACATCAGCTTCAGTTTGTGGCCTAATCCTTTCAAAACACATCTTTACAATCCTTCGACTTTATTATATTAATTAGGGTGCGTACGTGACAGTTGGTTCACAGCTTAACTGTAGAAAGCGGAAGCAGAAAGCTGTTTAAAAGCAATTTAAAGCTCGTGCCGACTGCGGCTAACGAATGTGCAGAATAAACGCTGCTAATTGCAATTTGAAACTGTGCTTGAACATTCCGCTAGTTATTACAGGCAGAGTGAATCTGGTAAACTATTGGACAGCTCGGCGTGGTTTTTAGTATATATCTGGTTACAGTTCTACACTAACCAAAGTTTTTTTGGGGTAATTAGCTATTTTATAATTTACTAGCAGCGCTTCGCGGTTTCACCCGCGTAGTTCCCGTTCCCGTGGAAAATCTGATAAAATATAACCTTTGTCACTCCCTGAAAAGTAAGCTTTTCAATGATAAAAGATTTTTTTAATCGGTCCAGTAGTTTCGGAGCCTATTCCATACAAACAAACAAACAATCAAATCTTTTCTCTTTATAATATTAGTATAGATATAGACTAGCTGTTACCCGTATCTTCAGAAGCAATTAGCAAAGTAGATATGGATAGATCTCGGATAGATCTCTTTTATATCTGCCATTTTAGCAAAAACTCTATTCCCTTGATTATACAGACAGTATGGTAGCTCCAGATATGTTGGACTCTTCAAACTTTGGCAGATTTTTGGCTTAGTTTTTGCGATCGACTTTGCTCTATGGTTTTTATTACGTCGGTTCGCAAAAAGTACGCTTGGATGACGAATTTCATAACATATCTTTAATGTTATGTAATAAATGTGTGCAATGTACCTAATACACGTCAGATTATAAGCCTTTAGGTTAATAGATGACTTTATGTAGAGGATAAAAAAGCTTGGAACGGGTTTTGTTCCAACTAACTTACAACCTTACTCGTACTTTTTGATGTCATGTACATGAAGGTATGATGTTCACAATAAAATACGAGAAACAAGAACAATTTCCACATCCCATCATATAGATTACGAAAGGTAGGGAAATCACTTGTGGGCAATAGGGTATTATTATGCATCTGACTTCAAAATAGCCAATAATTGTTTACATACTTTCTATTGATATAGAAATATATCTGTATATTTATTTTTGTATTTTTTTACTGTGAAATTTAATCATTGATTTATTTTTTAATTATATCTATCTATCTGTGGTTATTACACACTAAAATCACGAGAATAACGTGATATAAAACACACAACTCTGCCGAAATAAAGGAAAACTCAGCAGGATTTGTACAGCCTTGTCAAACAACTGAGGGTTAAACACCAAATGATGAATGGCTAGCTATTAAATTGTCCCAGTGCATATAAAATTCACTTTCAGATCGGCCAAATGTGAGCGCGTGCCAAACTTGGCACAGGCCACAGGCACGTGTCAATAGCAATGTTTTTGTGCCAATTCTGGTTGAATCAATTGTTGCTCGGGCAGTTAACGTGGATGTGATCGTAGCTTGCTGGATTATTATAGCCAGCAGTATTAATTTTAACGACCTCATCGATAGTTATTTAATTTAATCAGCAAATTTCCCTGTTGCAGCTTACGCCCGCTATTATGCTACGGCGTAGCTTGCTACGACGTAGAATCGTACGGGGGTTTCGCTATGAGCTACAAGACGTAGCAATGACTTTAGGCGTTTCTTTTCTTATGACTTATGGGGGACAGTATCGCTCACTTCCGTAGGTGTTGACCCTCTGATACCCTACACGTGTCCTCTAGGTGGTGCTAAGAGCGGTACCCTCTGGTGGTAGGCTTCGGCCGTGGCTTGTCACCACCCTCCGGACTGGGCCAGTCCGTGAAGCAACTCTGTTGTTTTTCGGAATGTGATCCGGATTAACCATCTTCTAGACCTTCGTGATACATCGTCGGCCGCATCTTCGCTTTTCATCAGGTGAGATTGCGGTCAAACGAAGGTCTATTTCTGATAATAAAAAAAAACTTTATTTCGCCCTGCGGTGTTACCCGTACAGCAACACTTAATTTTTAAGAGATCAAAAACGAATAATATCCTTCTTTCATCCAAATCCGTTCAGCCGTTTGAACCTAAGTAGTTACAAACACACACACACAAACATACAAACTATGTGCGCAATGTGCAAAGTGTCCGCTTCTAATCAGTGTGCGTGCACGAACCAATACCGTTATTATTTTTATGACACTGACACTACTGTATATAACAAGATTAGATCGTAAAAGAACAGCGCAGATTTATTAGACAACGTTTATTGAATCGTCAACTTTATGAAGAATCTTACTCTACATTCATTTACAAGCGAATTATTCTATCCATAATCTGACTCCATATTCGTAACTATGATACCTAAACACGATTATTAAACCCAAGATGAAAGTTAAACCTTCCTCACAACTTTTCAATCTTGAAAGCGAACTACTTATACAGCTTTGAGCCACAAAAGAGCTTCAAAGCGCCTTTTGTATCGAAACTAGCAACTAAATAAGGTTTCAAGATTTAGAACGTTGTAATCTCTTATACTTAAAGCTAGGAGGGATAAGGGCCTTATTGTGGGGTCGGGCTTAAGGGATAATTAAGGGATGCTTATGAGGTTTATAGTTTTCAATAATCTGCTTTTGTTGTCTATGGTGCCAAGGGTTTTGGGTTAAATCACTTATTTTAAATGGTTATGTCGTTAAGTATGGTAGACAATCGCGTTTTTTTGAACCTGTATATATAATAATAATATAATATATCTTTTCGGAGAAGGTTTTTTGCGGAATTGTTACTGAATATTTTTATCTTTATATTTACAATGAATTTCCGCAAAGTAACGCCTTTATCTATTATGTATCTAGCTAATACAATAAATATTTTTAGGAAATAAACCACTTAACGAAATATATTTTTTAACGTCGAGTTTGAGAAATAGTAGCTTGAAAATTCCAATGACAAGAAAGTGAATGGGCAGTTTGTTTACGAATATTGTACTTTGAGTTTAGATTATTGGTGCCTACAAATACACGTTTTAGTATCAAACCAGGATCAAACAAACAGGTTCCAGCAGGGGTATTTTTATTAATCGGAAAGGCCGTCGGATTCGATATCGGAAACTTGTGCCAAATCAAAATAGCGTTCTAAAGTTCCGAGGAAATAGAATTCAAATTCGAATCTGACGTTTTCGCTTCGGTGACGAATCAAATGAATTAAAATAACCCTGCAGATTTTACTATACACTGAAAATTCAACTCTACTAGTACTAAGTACTTTAGTTTTGCAGTGACCCCATTGCAGCCAACGGATTAGTGACAGTGTGGGCCGACATCGAACCCGGGTTGATTAAATTTAGTGTGAGATGCCATGCCGTTAGTGGTATACCCGTGAATGTAATTTGCAGGTCACGTTGGTACGTCAGATATGTGATATACCTAAGACTGTAAATTAATATAAAACTAGACAATATGTAAGAGTTCTGGGTATTTGCATAAAAATATATGTAATGTATTGTACTAAAAATAATCAAGCTAAGCGTAGCGTAGATGATGTTGTGTGTTTGGTCCAGAAGTGTTTTTTTTATATGTACAGTCCATTTTACAATCCTTGATATATTTCTAAATTAAAGAGTCGATAACCTATTTAAATATAAATATATTAAAAATTGTTAGTCAATAAAATATTGCAAGTCAAATTTTTTGGACACAAATTACCATAAAAATTGTTATCATCTCGGAGCAAATGGCCAAAGGTCTAAACAACTGATGGATTTGACACCTATTCGCATTTCGTCCGTTATTTTACCTAAATACCGACCATAGAATAGAGCACTCCTTTTATTTGAAGATGGGAGCACATGCGATGTAATCTTTGTACCAATCTACAACAAAATTCTCCTCACAATTCCGAGAAATTGATTAAATGAGCTCTACAAATTAAAAATCGGATTAAAGAAATCCCTTCTGAGAAGAAAATTAAATAAGAAATGAGGTTTGCTAAAGGGCTGGCCGAGTGCCGTAATCCTCTATAGGCAGTAAATTAGGGAGAATCGCCAAGGTTTTGGCCCAGTACCTACAAAATTGGAGAGTATCGTAAATATAGAGGAGTATCGCCCTATATTTACCTGAGGGTAAGTGAGTGTTTGTCCGTAAGCATACGCACGTGTCCGTGAAATGTAGGGAAAATGTGCGACACGCTTTTTAAATTGAGAGACCTGGATATTTTTATTTTCTGGAAGATACTCACAAAGTATAAATAAAGATCATTTTTTTATTATTTTACCCAATACATAACAAAAGGAGTGGTACATACAATAATTAACAGGATATATGTATAAAACTAATAAGTAGGTACTGAAATCTAACAATACATTGGGTAAAAAGGGACCTCAGCATTTTGCAGTATAAGGCATTTGCCCAATACTGCGCTGTATAGGTACCGTAATTTCATACCCTCGAGAGTGCCACAAAATCATGTAAAATATACATTTATTTATTGCTGTAAAATATACATTTATTTTACAGCAATACTTATGGCTTGACCGGAAATCATTTATGTCGCGTGAGATTGAGGCATAGATGTTATTATCTCGTGAAAATGTAACAAAACTTTTTCTATGATTAAATTTTCTATCTTTTTTATACCACCAAGATGGCAAACAAGTATCCGGTCCGCCCCATGGTAAACGGGCTTTTTCTAAGTAGTCTATGACGATGGAAATTTCACGTTTCGAGCGGGGTTAATATTCATTCTGCAACACTAGAGATACTCGTACTTATATCCAGAAAACTCGAGCCTACCCTCAAAATATTCCCATCCGCCTTTACTAAAATCCCAAAGCACATTAATAAAAATTCTCTGAATTGAAATAGGTTAAGAAAAACAGTTTCAAGCTCGTTCTGAGTGAGCTATGCATCAAGGCATAATCCGCCCACAGGGCCGTAGCGAGGGATCACTTGTAAGAGATTTATGTGCAGGTTGTACTCTCTGCTGCGATCCATCATTTTCGTGCCATTACCGTCGGGCCGCGGCGGACGCGCGTCACCTACATTCGCAATGCTATTGATGGTCCCCATTTATATTTAGTTATTGTGTAGCGTGGTACCGCCTTAGGGCAGGGATGGAGCTAGGGAATATGTAGGTCAATGTTTGTAACTATTTAGGTGGGTCATTGAATTTTTGAAGGTTTGACTAGCAGTCTAATAGAGCAGATTAATAAATACTTATCATGTACTTATCATCAATCTTATCATCACTAATCTTTGTTAATATCCTTTCGTAACTAAATTTTAGTTGGAAAGGATATTAACAAACATTAGTTGATGGGGAAAAAATAATAGATTGTTAATATCCTCGTAACTAAATTTTAGTTACGAAAGGACATTAACAAAGATTAGTTGATGGGGAAAAAATAATAGATTTTTACAATTTTATCAAGAAGTGTTTGTACCTTAAACATATCTATATAAAATATGTATAGGATCTAATTTATCAGCCATGGTAGAAAATAAGATATAATAATTACTCACCCCATAATTACTTATCAAATCAGATTTTATCACGTCTCAAGTAGTAGCGATCTTGAAATTATAGCCAACTTCACCTACAGCATATGCCAAAAAGGACGAAATCCCTAAAAAAAGTAGATGGATAGAAAATTCTTTATTTCATACTTCATGATGGAAACAATACAACAAAAAAGCCCAAGTAAGTCTTAATAACCCCGTTAATGTGTCCTGACTTCATGCCTGCCCTAGTCTTGGTTATCGTTCCCGTTGAATGATTCTGCTTCTTTGTTGTGCAGGTGCGAAGATAGCATTCTGTCTTATCTTGAACGAAGGCCCGAAATGAGCCGAAATACTGCTTTCAAGACGATGTATCGTTCATTCCGAGTGAATGAACGAGTGAGTGACAATCGATTTTGATTGTCAATGGTTTCATTGTGCGGGTGTTTGGAGGAAAATGGAGCTAATGTCTAATGTTCTGTAGTGAATGAGATTTTCTATTGTCTGCTTTAGTTATAGAATCACATTATTACTTGTAGCTAGTATAGCTTTGTTAATGTGTTTACTAAAAAGTGTTTGAAAACCAACATAAATAAGTGATAGATTACTATGTCTACAACATTTTCTATTGGCAATGCTACACCGTAGTTTTCTTGCCTGTAACTTACTGCAGTGACGCTAAAGCAAGCTACAAGACGTTGCACAGCTCGATAAAAAGTTGTACTCAGAGAAAAGACTTTAAAAAATATCAATCACAAAATAATAAACGAAAGGTTGTTGAAATAAAATATGTAGGTCCCAAACAGAAACGTGTTAAACCTAGCTTGTCTTGTATAAATATAAATATGTTAATATTCGGGCCTAGCTTGACTCCAGAATGTTATAACTGGTAAGCTAATAAAATAATATATTCACGAAATAAAGGAGTGTGATCTCTAGATCCTCAGAGGACCCGGCTAATGTGACGTAATCATACTTTGAGGACATTCCAGACCTAAAAACCTCATTTTCTTCGCCCAAGAGGCTATTTACTATTATTTGTTTGTATGCTTATTTTCTCTTGTGGAAAACATATAAAACTTGCTGTTACTCATCCGCATTATGAGCCTATGTACATTCTCAGGATATAATCAATTTTCTTGACAAATTTCATCAAGTTTTAGGCTTTGTAATAAGTGAAAAAAGATTTGCTTGCATTTACGAGTATATTTTAGTCAGTTTTCACAGCCCTCTTTTGATTGGAGTTTATGGTTTTTAGTGAAGTTGAATGAAACATTATAGCTTCTTAAAATTCTGTTTTTGAATTTGGAACAAATGATTTTTTTGTTATTTTATAATATTTTAGGAGTAGTAGGTACATACTGTTATACTGTGTACTGTTAATCTCACTCATTCAATGTAGTATCGTAGATAGGAAGGTACCTATACAGATTTATATTCATCACCATCTGGTTACGCCAACAGTGCGTTTGCGTTTAATTTACTTATATGTCTGACATTGGATGGTAATAATCTGTCTAGGTACATAAAGGGTTGGTTTACTCTTTTTGGAAAAGTCATGCAATCGTCCATGACGTTTGCTCTGCAAATCTATCCCGGCGCTCGCGACCAACATGAACTATGCTCCAATTGGTCGTTTTTTTGCAACTGCATTCATGTCGCTTCTAATGGCGGGCTTCTGTTACCACCGCTCGCGCTGGACGGTTGAACATCTTAAAAAAAAAAAAAAAGGATTATCGCGCTGACCTTTCGTGATTCCATCGCATCTCCAACTAAGTTAATGTTGTCGAGATAATACAATAAACGCTCATATATCACCCCGCGGGTCGTGACCTATCGATCCTTCGCAAGGATTAACATTTGAACTTAAAAACTTCGGTGCATGAATTTGTGACGTGGATTTTGGATTGCAGTGAACGATTGGAGCTGATCGTAGACTTTATCAGTCAGGTAAGCCTTCCCAAGTACCTAAAGGTTTTTTACTGTCCAACGTCAGACCATCGCATTTTTAGATTTGTTTCAACGAACAAGCGACCCTCAATATTTGAGGAAAACCGCCGCGTATCATTTTGGCAATTTATTTCCATTATTTATTATTTAACGCAGACAGAACGATACGCACCATTTTGGTCCTTTCGAACCGCATAAAATTGTCCTTATTATCTATAAAAATCTAAAATTTATTTACGTAAAATTGCATATCGTTTTAGGAAACTCGTCCTTATAGCGCTATATGTAAGGTCTAATATCATATGCATTCTTTATCGAAGTTCAGTTACATTTCATAAGTATAGTTTTGTAATTTCACATTATAATTACTCAATTATAACGTAGGATAATAAATAAGTCATTAATGATTATTGATAACAGTAATTTGTGTCGTAAAATAAGGTATTTTCCAAGAACTACGCATAAAATTCCATCATTTTGTATTTGCGGGTAGTTTCGTGGGTTAGATCCCGCGTGCAGTGCAGTGCACGTAAAGAGCATCGAGGTTGGGGTTCTCACATCGTGTTTGTTGAATGACCTACTTCGTACCAACGTTGACCTTGATTCCGGGAACCACAATCATTGTTTATCGGCCATTGAGCTTTATCATAATTGATTTAGTTATAGAACTGAAGTCTTATGAGCTAATGTTATTCTATTTAATCGCCTCGTATTGTACGAGTATTTAATCGCAATATACAGTCCACTCCGCATTTAATTTAATTATTGCAATTAAATTAAATTAATCGCATTAAATTTTTTGTTGAATTTAATTTGGTCTTGTAGGTAAAATTGTTTTATCTACACCGCACTTATCGCTACGGTTGTAAGATCGGATAAGTTATTTCTGTATTACACCTGTACCGGAAGTAGGTTTTCGCACGGTCTATGTTATTAGATGAACATACCGTATTGAGTTTCACATCTAGGTAAATAGAATATTTACTCAGATAGACACCCGCATCGCATTTTATATTTTTCTTTACTTGATTATATTTTGTAATAATTAGCTATCGGATGGTTTACTACGGTAGGTTAGGTACGTATCCCGATCTACTTTTATTAGGCAAAGTTGCTGTCGTAGTTTATTTCGTAGTTTATTACCTTTACAAAATTATTGTGATAGGTCTTCGCACGGTCGGCAAAGTAGTTCCGTACCTATTTTGTTTATTTGTAATATTTTGTTGTACTTTTATTTGCACGTTCCATTAGGGTTCCGCGTGCTAAGGTAGTCGTGTGGACGGGAAATTGCTTCTGGACACAATTATTTAGAACTGATTTTATTTTGTTCGTGTTTCTACCGCACCTTGTTTCCATTTTGGGACTAGGGTTCCGCAGGTTAGGAAAGGGGTTCCGGACCTTTTTATTGTTTTTACTTGATCAAACATTTGTTTTGGTGTTTTGAGTCGCAGTTCTCGAACTAGCTTGTTAGGGTTCCGTAATCTGATAAGTAAGTGGGTTCCAAATTCATATGTTTTCTATAACGGATTAATTGTTGGGTTTCTTTGTCATTAAAAATGGAAGATTTACAAAATAAATTAAAATTGTATGAAGGCAAACGCGCCGCTTATTATGCTCGTGCGCAAAAAATATATGATTCTATAGCCTATCTGGATACTGAGAAATCGCGGAATTCTTTTATTGCGCAGGCTAAAACAATCGATTTAATGCGTAGTGAGATTATAACTACAATTGATAACATAAACATTATTTCAATGAAGGTTGATCCCAAATATGAAGTTAATTATAACTCATTGGCTGCCTTTGACGATCTAGCGTGTGAAATAAAATACGTTTTGAGTTCCCTAGTCTCAACTAAAGAATCCCCTAGCTTGAATAAGTCAGGATCTCTGCATATCAAAGTACCTCGAATCGAATTGCCTACTTTTGATGGTGATATTCAGAACTTTCCATTTTTTTTCGAGACATTCAAACGGGTCATTCATACAAATCCTGATCTCTCGGATTCTGATCGCATCCATTATTTGTTGGGTCACCTAAAAGGTAAAGCCAAAGGCGTAGCAGCTGGAATTGTGCCTGCTGCAGAAAACTATCGTGTAATCTGGGACGCGCTTATCGCTAAGTACCAGGACACGCACGCATTGGCCGTTAACTACTTAAATCAGCTGTTTTCTTTAAAGTCAGCTGGGTCGTCGCCCGCTAATATAGAAAAGGTTTTTGATAAATTCACCGCTATTGTGGCCGGACTCAAACAATTAAACATCGTCAACATGTCTGATTTTATATTTATGTACGCGGGTCTTAAGTTAGTAGACTCCGACATCGCGAAGCATTACGAAATGTCACTTCGCACTTTAAAAGATCCTCAAAGTTGTGACTACGATTATTTTGTGAAGTTTGTTCGAGAACAAGTAAAAATTCTTTATCGCACCACACCGCAGCGTTCTGAGCGCTCAGCTGCTGGCGCCAGCGCTAGTGCGCCCGCCGCGCCCTCGAGTAGGGTCTCGCAGGCGTATGTAGCTACATCACCTAAATGTTCACTTTGTCAGTCGGTGCACACAAACTTGTACAAGTGTAGTGCCTTTTTAAAATTAAATACGAATGATAAATTTAAATACATTAAAGATAATCGTATTTGCGGTAATTGCCTCAGTAGTCAACACACCGTATCTAAATGTCAATCAACGTTCACGTGTAAGAAATGCAATGGTAAACACCATTCCCTGTTACATTTTGATCAACCACCGCCACCACAACCGAAACCCGCGCCTGCAGTCGGCGTCGCGCCGTCTGCCAGTACCGTAGATGAGACCCCGGATCAAGAGCGCGTTTCTTTGTGCACTCATTCGGCTTCGGCTCATAATAGTACTCGTACTACGGAGGTTTTAGCTACTGCGAAAGTTTTAGTGGTAGGTAGGAAAGGGAAGGATGTCGTCGTTCGCTGTCTACTGGACCCGGGTTCTCAGAAGAACTATATTACCACCCGATGCTGCCGTATGCTTGGGCTACCTATTCGTGACGATTCTATAGTCACGGTCAAAGGCATTGGTGGTACTTCTCAGTCTGTTCGTGGTTCAGTCGACTTCACATTCAGCTCGCGTCTTCGTGCGCAACCCAAGTACTCAATTGATGCGCTGGTACTCGATGAGATAACCGGGCAGCTTCCATTGTGCTCGATAGATGTCGCTCATCTCAATCATATCGGGCCGCATCTATATGCAGATGATACTTGGGGCATGCCGGGGAATATTGATATCCTGCTTGGAGTAAAGTTGTTCGCTAAGTTATTGCAACCAAGTAAAGTTACTTCTACTGCTGGATATCCAGATGCGTTAGAGACTGTGCTAGGTTATATATTTATGGGAGAAGCCCCTATCTTAGACCCTCCTACCGCTACGATGTCTTTTTGCGCGACGTCTTCTTTGGAAAGCTGCGACTTGCGTAAATTCTGGGAAATCGAGGAAGTTCAGGCTTCTTCAATAACATGTGTGGATGATAAACACTGCGAAGAGTTTTATTGTTCTACTACTACTCGCTCCCCCTCTGGCAAATATGTCACTGCTTTGCCACTAAAGACAGACGCCTCTGCATTAGGAAATTCTTTCGAAATCGCACGTCGTAGGTTTCTAAGCCTCGAACGTAAACTTAAATCGCATCCTAACGTCAAACTTCTTTATGATGACGTCATTAACGACTATCTAAAAAATAACTACCTCTCCTTCGTAGAAGGAGTGCTTCCAGGTGAAGTTCGTTCGTTATCGTTCTATATCCCGCACCATGCTGTCATTCGCGAGGACAAGACCACCACCAAGTTACGAGTGGTTCTTGACGCAAGCGCAAAGTCAGACAATGGAATCTCGCTAAATGATATCCTATACGCAGGTCCCGTTCTTCAAGCGGACTTGCTCAATATCCTATTGAACATGAGGCTTTTCGCTGTGGCTATAACTTCCGATGTTAAAGCTATGTATCTCAAAATAGCCATTCGTCCAGAAGATCGCCCTCTTCAGCGTATACTCTACCGCTTCCACGAAGAAGAAAATTTGAAGGTTCTACAGTTTTCGGTGCTCCCTTTTGGCCTTAAATGCTCTCCTTTTATCGCCATTCGCACAATTCAACAATTGTGTAAGGACGAAGGACATCAGTTTCCCCTCGCCAGTGAGATACTGAGCCGAGATATTTATATGGATGATATAGCAAGCTCTACATTTAATGAAGAGCAAGCAATAGAGTCTTCTCTCCAACTGATTCAACTATTTTCACTTGGTGGCTTTGAATTGACCAAATGGTCAAGTAATAGCGCTGAAGTTCTTCAGGCTATTCCCGAGTCATTGCGACTCTCGCACAGTGTCGATCTCAGTAAGGATCCGACTCTGAAAATTCTCGGTCTACGCTGGTTTCCCGACCATGACTATTTCGCCTTTCAGGTCAACCCTGATGATCGCCCCTGCACGAAAAGAAATATTCTGTCGTCTATCGCTCGTCTTTTTGATGTATTGGGTTTAGTCGCGCCCATGATCCTGTATGCTAAGTTATTGATAAAGGATCTGTGGCTTGCCAAAATAGGATGGGATGATGTCCCACCTAATCGCATTGTTCGCCTGTGGGAACAATTTCAAGCTGAGTTACCTGAAATATCTCAGCTACAATTCGCACGTCATATTGGCGTTGTTGAGCTTTGTAAAGTGTCAATAGTTGGGTTTGCTGATGCCAGTGAAAAGGCCTACGGTGGCGCTGTCTATGCCCATGTAGTCAAGTCAAACGGCGAGATTGTCGTTTCACTGGTATGTGCAAAGTCCAAAGTTGCTCCTCTAAAGGTTATATCGCTAGCTCGCTTAGAGCTATGTGCTGCACTCCTGTTATCAATTCTGATAAAACGAGTTTTCGATCTCTATTCCCTCCGATACGCCATTGAGGCTGTGGTAGCTTTCTCGGACTCTACTATTACGTTGACTTGGATCAATTCCTCGCCACATCGTTGGCACACTTATGTGGCCAACCGCGTCGCAAAAATTCAGGAAAATTTGTCGGCAGATCACTTTTTTCATGTCAAAGGAACGGAAAATCCGAGTGACTGCCTTTCTCGGGGCTTAACTCCGGCCCAGCTGGTCCAACATCCACTGTGGATGAGTGGACCTCCTTGGCTTGGAACACCCCGACATAAGTGGCCTGTAAAACCCTTTGTGTCCGGGGAAACGCGAGAACTGCCCGAACTGAAGCCGGTGGCTCTACCTGCAGTAGCGACAGGCACCTCGAATTCCGAACCCAGTTTTTTAACGGAAGATATTCTGCATAGCCTAGCGAATAGGTTTTCTTCTTGGATTAAATATCTGAAAACCATTTGTTTCGTTTATAAATTCCTTAAACGTCTCCCTAAGGGACCCGTTACCGCATCGGACTTAGAGTTCGCTGAATTAGTAGTGTGGCGTGCTGTTCAGCGAATCCATTTTGAATCGGATCTCGAGCGCTTGAACCGCAAACAATTATGTTCTAAGCCACTACAGAAACTTAGTCCGTTTCTCTACAATGGACTTATTCGCGTTGGTGGACGTTTAGCTAACTCTGAGTTAGACTTTGACTCTCGTCACCAAATTTTACTTCCCCGACAGGACCACGTAGTGGAACTTTTAGTCTCCTACTATCATGTCAAAAACTTCCACACTGGTCCAAACTTACTTTTGTCTCTTTTGAGACAGCGGTATTGGATTCTGTCCGCACGACGTATTGTTCGTCATACAATCTTTAACTGCAATATTTGCTTTCGCGCTAAGCCACGACCGGTCTTTCCTATCATGTCTGACCTGCCTCAATCAAGGGTTGAAACTGCCCCTAAAGCATTTTCACACACCGGATGTGACTACGCTGGACCTCTCTCGATCACGTCTGTGCGTGGCAGAGGGCAAAAGAGTCGTAAGGCTTATATTTGTCTTTTTACCTGCTTGACAACCCGTGCTCTGCATCTGGAAGTTGCCTCAGATCTTAGCACCGCGAGTTTCCTAGCAGCATTAAAACGCTTTATATCTCGCCGTGGCCCCATCGAATGTCTGTACACGGACAATGGCACCAATTTCATTGGTGCTAGATCCTATCTTCGCGATCTCTACCAGTTCTTGTCACAAGAATACCGCCCCTATTGGGAAATCGCACTGGCGGAGCATAAGATCACTCTTAAAACCATCCCCTGTAGAGCTCCACACTTCGGTGGATGCTGGGAAAGTGAAGTAAAGAGTGTCAAAACGCATCTTCTGAAAGTCGTCGGTCAACAAATACTCACCTTCGATGAGCTTAACACCATGTTAGCTCAAGTCGAGGCTTTGTTAAACTCCCGACCTCTCTATGCACTTAGCTCAGATCCGTCAGAACCTACCGCTCTAACTCCTGCGCATTTTCTTAGTACAAAACCGCTTGTGTTTTTACCCGCTCGCGAAGTTACTGAAACGCGTTTACACCTTATTTCACGATACGAATTCACTGATCAACTCGTCCAATCCTTTTGGAAGCGGTGGCGCAATGAGTATTTGCACACCCTCCAATCAAGACAAAAATGGAACACTCCTTCCAATCCAGCACGTGTTGGGATGGTTGTTGTTTCCATGCAGGATAATGTCATGCCTTTACATTGGCCGTTAGGTTTAATAACGGAAATCTTTCCGGACAAGAAAGGGATATGTAGAGTAGCGTCTGTGAAGGTACAAGGTGGAATGCTTCAGAGCAGACCGATTGTCAAATTATGCCCGCTCCCAACTCAGTAAACCTTATTCAGATTATTGTAGTTTAGGTTAGGGTTAGGACACTTTATTATATATTTAATTTCTTTGTTTTTACGTACATCGCTTAGGTAGAGTTTTTTGCGACGATATGCAATCATAATTATAATTTCGCGTTCTCTGTCTTTTGAAAGTAGGTTCTTTCAAGCCGGGGAATATGGTTACGCCAACAGTGCGTTTGCGTTTAATTTACTTATATGTCTGACATTGGATGGTAATAATCTGTCTAGGTACATAAAGGGTTGGTTTACTCTTTTTGGAAAAGTCATGCAATCGTCCATGACGTTTGCTCTGCAAATCTATCCCGGCGCTCGCGACCAACATGAACTATGCTCCAATTGGTCGTTTTTTGCAACTGCATTCATGTCGCTTCTAATGGCGGGCTTCTGTTACCACCGCTCGCGCTGGACGGTTGAACATCTTAAAAAAAAAAAAAGGATTATCGCGCTGACCTTTCGTGATTCCATCGCATCTCCAACTAAGTTAATGTTGTCGAGATAATACAATAAACGCTCATATATCACCCCGCGGGTCGTGACCTATCGATCCTTCGCAAGGATTAACATTTGAACTTAAAAACTTCGGTGCATGAATTTGTGACGTGGATTTTGGATTGCAGTGAACGATTGGAGCTGATCGTAGACTTTATCAGTCAGGTAAGCCTTCCCAAGTACCTAAAGGTTTTTTACTGTCCAACGTCAGACCATCGCATTTTTAGATTTGTTTCAACGAACAAGCGACCCTCAATATTTGAGGAAAACCGCCGCGTATCATTTTGGCAATTTATTTCCATTATTTATTATTTAACGCAGACAGAACGATACGCACCACCATCATCATTTAACACAAGCTCTGCTTAGCTTGGGGCTAGATAATGCGGTGTGTATTGTCCAGCATTATTTATTTATTTATTTATTTATCAATATAAAAGAAGTATTTTATACAATGATGTTTCCGCCTGTTATGATGTATATGAGAAACTGCTTGAATAAATATATGACTATAAAAATGCTTTATGTATACTATGTTGGCGTTTCTTTAAAGACAAGAACACTCAATATCACTTAGTTATGGCTTAAAACAAAAGACGACTAGTTAAAGGCGTAATGTCCCCGATGTTGCAGGACTTGTTTGCCACCTTGGTGAGGAGGAGTGCTTCCATGATTTAATACTTATATCAAACGCTTTAGACGTTTTTATAATCCGTGCAAAGGTTTAGCTGCGCTGTTGGGATTTTGGATCGACAATATACTCGATGGGAGCTAATTAGTTCGTTAGAATAGTATCAAACCACAGCCAATGGATGCCTATTGGACAATTTGCTAAGTGCTGAGTTTTTCGTATATCCATTATGAAATGGCCTGAGATACTAAGGTAAGTGCTAAATAAATACTGTTCAATTTTCACAAAGGCACAAACTATTCATAAAAAAGTTTCGAACGATTGTTTGAAAGACGAAGTGACCTAGACAGAACATGGTTTTGTTCGAGCTGCTATCTACAGTGGGATCTATAATGGGACCTAGGCAGAGCTTAGGGCATATAGGTCGATATGTTACATTAAATCACGCAGTTTATCCCCTCTATGTAGGTGGTACGTCCATTTTTTTATTTTAAAAGCTTTTTTTATCCGTAGCATCGAATGTCTGTCCCTTGGATACATTATTATATTATCCTGGCTGAACTTCAATAAGATCTGTTCAGGGTTTTAGTCATAAAATAGTTCCAAACTTGCGAATTTTTAATACCAATTAGTATGGTCTGATATTCAAAGCAGCGCTCACCGGGTTATCTCAGAAGCAAAATGACAATAATCTTGAGAAATTTTTGGAAACATGATCGGGTTTTTCACACTGTCGCGTTCAAGTGTAGAATCAAAAATGTATATCGATAACATAGATTTATACAAAATAAATGTTTGAATAGAATAGCCTATTTGTTCCTTCCCATTTATCTTATGCAAACATTTAACTTATGGTATACCTACTAATGATAGGCCGCCATAAAAATAGGTTATCCCTGAAAAACACTGAAATACCTTAGTGCCTACTTTATAGTTATTCTTTGGAAATACAGCAATACTTGCTCCTTAGTGGCAGTACTTTTCAGAATAAACTCTCACATAAGCTCTTCATGCTTGGTCGACAGAGAAAATGAATTCATTGGTAAGGTAAAGATAATGAAATGGATGCCTCTTAATATTAATGCAAACATTAAGTATTCCACGCAGATGCCTACTGACATATTGATAAGTGAAAGTAGAAATTCTTGGAATATTCCTGAGTATTCGAAGGCATTCGCGGCTGAAATTTCAAGTGAAATGTATGAATTATTAATGTTCATTTTGATTATTTTACTCGAGCACGTAGCACGGAATATACAGCATGAGTTTATAAGATGTTGACACTATAAAAATCTTATAAAACGAATGGGGCATATTCTCACTAGAAAATATTAGGTAGATACCTAGGTCGTTTTGATGCTTATTTCGTTGTATAGAAACCTATAATACAATACCATTATTGGAAGAATACCTATAGTATTTATTAAAGTCAATTGAATTGTAAGGCATCAGTTCACCGAGGTAAGTTATAAGGCTGGTACTGTATTACCCACAGATCTATTAATTAAATTTTAGATGAATAGAGTCTCTTTTGATTGCTTTTCTAGAAATAAAACGAGTTTTATATTGACGGTTGTAATTGGATCCCTGGGATCGAGGAAAGCAAAAGGTAGAATTAACCTGGCACGTGCCACAGACAATAAACATAGATATTGAGGGTTAACGTGTTCCAATTCGCGGGGGCAGATAGGTAGGTACCTACTATGATCAGCCTTATCGATAGGTAGCAGCCATTCAAAACGAGAATTAGGCATCAATTGTTTACAAGATAGCAAGACACATCCTTTGTGGTAAGTACAAACACGTACCATTATTATGGTATCGTATAATAATGGTGCTAAATCAGTGTCTAAATCTTAATACTAGGTCTGATTCAGTGTAGTATCAAGTGACCTGGAACAGTCGGCGACACGTCGCCGCGTCGCCATTAAGCCGAGCTACCTGGATGCAGAGGAGCCTCGTAAAATTCCCACGTCGGCTAACGTGCTCCGTAACCAAATCATTACCATTACCGCAAGTACGTACAGATTGCCTCGTAAAACCTGACTTTTTTCCTTTTTACGGCCTCGCATCCGACCCCTGGCTAGCACGTGGGTCGTCACACGTGAAATTAAACAATTGGACAGTATGAGGGTAGACTCGATCCGCACCGGGTTCGGGCGGATCGTTACCTGGCGGCGGGTCAGCCTCGGGTTCCACTCACAACACCTCAGCCTCACCATGATCGATCCCCAGCGATGGGGTAAACAAACGCGGGGGCGCGGCGGAAGCCTGTTGCTTCGGGCGTTCGTCGCGGGTATCGGCACTCACCGGGCAGAAAGGCCAGCAGCACTATGGCCGCCAAAATCGGGGCCATACCGGAGCGGCGCAGGCATACCACGGGGCGCGTCGCGCGCTAGCAAGGGTTGCGCTCAGCGCGTGCGGCCAAGAGGTTGGGCCGCGCGCGGCGCCCGGCGCTCACTGCCGCCCGCTCTCTGCCACGCCCGCCCCGCGCCCCCCTGCCCCGCGCCCGCTGCGCACCTGCGCCACCGCCACCCGCACCGCACCGTCCACAATCCACACCACAACTAATCACTCAATAAATCTCCGATCGGCGACTCGCAACTTTCTTGGAGTGTCACTGCGCGAGGCTGGATGCGAGCAGCGCGCGCCCGCTCCGCCCGGGAACTGGGCCAGCCGCCCAAGGTCGGTGCAAGAGATCCGCGCGCCCGCGCCCGCCCGCCACAGCGCGCTCCCTTGCGCCCTGCGCCCTGCGCCCTGCCTCCGCTACTCCTACCTCGCACCATCAAACGACATACACACCTCCCATTCACTTACAAACATTCAAGCATAAGAAAAATACACATTCCCTTCGCGATCTTTACGAGACTGAATCCAATATCCAATTTCAACAAAGCTGTCTGAATAAACTTATACCGAATAATAATTTTCCAAATGATAACAGCCACACGAATGGTTTGCATTCAAATTTTACCATCCAGTTTTATTGTAATCAGTTAAAACCCGAGTAATTGTGTTATTCGAGGCGTTACGTCGACCTTTGCAATTGCCCTGAGCCCTGGGAGGCCCTGGGAGGCCCTGGGCGGCCCTGCCTGCAGGTTATTGACGCGCCCGACTCGACGAGATAAATATTTCTTTGAAAGTTCGCAACTAATTAACGTTGTCTTTGGTAAAAGTGAGCGAGCTTAGATAAAAACAATTTTGAGTTTCAAAGTGACCACATTAATATTTATGTTCAATTTAACCTTTGAACAAAGGAATTTATATATTTTTTGTTTGTCTTTTCCACCATGAGTTTCAGTATAAATTCATTCAAATCCAACTTAGCCAGGAAGACATTATGAATATATTACACTTTATAAATACAGCTGGTATTTGAGTAGGTAGTCTATGCCTAAGCCTATAGTAAAGTTTAAAGCATACATAGGTATAATATATTCACATTTAGAAAGATGATTAGGTAAGTGGCTAGCTTAGGTGCCTAGACTAGAATGTCTTTCAGTAGTAAGTATTTTGATTTAGAGCTGCAAATAAATCAGTACCTAATATTTATATTACCCAAGTTTATTTTAAAAAGGTCTGTGTTCTTATTTACTCTCCAACTTGCGTAAATAATTTCAGAACACTTCATAATTTAGATTCGCAACAAAAGGCCCTCAAGCAGAAAAACCACTTCAGCAACACTTTTAAAAATATAACAAAGAACTCCGTGAATTGACAAATAGCGTTACCACCCCTTGCCCAGAGGCAGGGCTACCAAACCTTTAATTCAAAAGAGTACAGTTACTTACCTAATTTTGTATTTATCTTGAATATACCTATACTGAATTCCCCATCTGACTGCCGGGCCTTGCGTGGGCGAGGCGTATACGTGGGTAGTTACTTAAAACGATTTATTATCTGAACGCGATGGGCTGGTTATATTACGATCTTTACATTAACCTACGAAACTGTCTACTGTCAATGATTAATTGAAAGCAAGTCATACATAAGTACTTATTTCTATGCTTAGCGAGCCTTCAAACTTTTCTAGTTAAGGAGTAGATAGCCTACAAAAATAACACAAAAATAACATAGTCTAACAAATTATTATAAATGTAAACGCTCTACAATTCGTACTGTGCTGCCAATTTATGCAAACATACTCGTATCTTTAAAAACTAATGTTTAGTTAAAGAAAACTTCTTCCAAAGCATAAAAGACAGAAACTTCGGGAAACGTAGGTACCTACTATTTAGCATGCAGGTATTCTTTATGTCTTCTATAACTGATTGTGCAATTAGCTACTTCAATAAGCGTGTAATTTCATGAGAATAATTAAGATAACACTCAAAAGTTGACTTTAAAAATTAAATTAAAATTTAACGAAAGCTGCCCTAAAACCGCAAAATTAAACAACCTCAGCATTCAGAAAGATTTTAAATGCTTCATGATCATACACACTATAAATCATTTACTCTTTTAAAGACCAAAACTTAAATCATATCCCGTTGTAAATGACTCGCCTCATTACATTTTTCAATTGATAGTAGGTGATTTTAAAACGTGTCAGCCCTGGATAGGATTCAACACAAATAAAACGAAGACCTACGCAAATGTAGGGTTGATGCCCGTTCGTCCTTTATGATAAAATCGTGGGTTCTGTGAGAGACAGGGACAGTACAATTTATGCGTATTCGTGAATTTATGGAGGAGATCCAGAAAGGCGAATCCAAGAAACCATAAAAGTATTTCATACTGATGTAATGTGGGCTGCTTTAGGTGGTGATGTAGTGTGATACGTTTATTGATGTGTTGTTTGTGAAGCAGGAATTTGACGTTAATTTATTGTGTTTCGATTGAAATCGACTGTAGGTTTGGAAAATTGTGCATTTGTGCACTAATGCCTTGTCGTTCTTATTAATGCTTGTTGGCAGAGTGAAATAAATCGTCGATTATTTCAAATTTCGATACCTACTAACATCTGCAGATGTATTTCATAGCATCGTATCAATTACGTAGAGATACTTCGTACCCCGTAGCAATTACCTAGATATTATCCGTAGCAAGAACTGATTGATATATTTCATAGCCATCACATATCAAAGAAAATCATTTCGTTGCACCGTAGCAATTACGTAGACATTATCCGTAGCAAGAACTAAAAGATATATTTCGTAGCACCGTAGCTCATAAGGGCCGTAGAGATATTTCGTAGCACCGTAACTAATAAGGGCCGTAGAGATATTTCGTAGCACCACAACTAATAAGGGCCGTAGAGATATTTCGTAGCACCGCAGCAATTACGTAGACATCATCCGTAGCAAAAACTGGTAGATTATATTTCGTAGCCCGTAGCTAATAAAGGTCGTAGATAAAGATAAAGATAGATAAAGATAAAAATCATTTATTTTACCCAAAGACTTAAAAGTAGGTACAAATGGTACATGCAATAATAAAAACTAATAAGTACTTAAATCTAAAAATTTCTTATACATTGGGTAAAAAGGGACCCTAGCTCAGCATTTTGCAGTATAAGGCAAGTGCCCAATACTGCGCTGGTTTTCAGTTAGGGTCCTTATGAGTGACGAAAAACATTTACACAAAGATGACAACTACAAACTTAACATAGACAAGGTATAATAAAATTTAATTAATCAAAAAAACATCACAAGGCAAAATAACACAAAAACAGCGATTAATAAAATAAAACAAAACTATCATTTTAATTGTACGCATTGGTAAGTGAGCTTTCGAGCTGGCAGCCAGTAGAGGTATTTCGTTGCACAGTAGCAATTACGTAGACATTATCCGTAGCAAGAACTAAAAGATATATTTCGTAGCACCGTTGCTAATAAGGGCCGTAGAGATATTTCGTAGCACCATAGCTAATAAGGACCGTAGAGATATTTCGTAGAATCTGGTAGCAAGACCCGCAGATAAACTTCGTAGCACCGTGGCAGGAGCCCTAGAGTTTAATAGTTTTTTTTTTCATAATGCAACTTACAGCTATGTTAAGCAATACAATACGTTATAGGTAAATATTTACACGGAGAAACTTAAGATGCATCTATATGTATATAATAGGTACTTACTTTAATACATTAGTGGAAGTCATTAGAAGGGCAAAAAAATTATGCGACTATACCATTATATAGGTTATACACACGGGTACACATGAAAAGAGTGCTAATATGCAAAGATGTCCGCAAAGCACCAACAACTTTGCATACAAAACTAGAAATTAGGACCGTAATGGGCCCACCGCGTAGTTAAATTCTCAGTGAAAAAGTCTGGCGTAGAAATTAACCCGCCGCGTTACTGGGTAAATTAAAATAGTTGGAAACTCGGATGTGGCTGGCTAAATCACGTTAGCCGTTAGTAGATAGCGTGGATAGATAGCTGCCATTATGTTAAACGGCTATTTAAAACCTATCAGCTACCGGCCACTAGCAAGAGATTACAAGCGGCGAGATGGCCAAGCGCAAAATAGAGGAATTGCAATTTGCATGCTAAACAGTTTCAGAGAAGTGCTATGTAAAGACTAGTTAACATTAAAATTTATAAACGAAATGCGTCCATAATAACGATACTCAGAACACGGTACAATGTGGCAGGGTACGGGGAAAGGGTGCGATAAATAAATAGCGCTATGACAGAAGGTATGTAGAGCCATCTAGAAAGATTTTCCGAAAACAAGAAAATACTTACTGTGCACCGCCATCTATGTAAATAATTTTAGGATAAAGCCTTAGAATAAAACTTTCTACAGCGCCCTCTGTATCTCGTGAAATTGTTACTTTCGTTCCACAGAGAACTGGAATTTCGTTCATTCATTTCATATCAACTTCAACTTCTTCTTCTTCTTTTCTTCTTTTAATGGCGTCTACGTCTGGGTTGACATAATTTAGCCAATGTCGCGTAAAATGTTAATCAAAAAGATATAAGAAAATTACAAAATTATGGGCAACGTTGTACGGTAAGGTTTGATCCGAAGATCAACTTCAACTTCTTTTTTAGTTTTATTGTCATTTGATTTGACAGTTCTGCCAGCTGTCACTGTCATGTCAGTCATGCATGTCACTATTTTGTTTTTTTTTTGCATCAAGATTGTTTGCATTTTCTCCCGTTCGCTTTGATAGAATTTTTGTAGAGGTTCTGTTTACCAGCTAAAGAATCCATTTGAAAACGTTATCAAAACCTGTGTACAATGAACCAAGCAATCAACGTAGACCAGTTAAATTCTGGCCTCACAGCGCTGAGAACCTTGCGATCCAGCGTCAGTCATGTCTTCGAGACCCTATCCAACGGGCTCCGGGCCGACCACGGCGAAGACGGCAAGGATAAGTTTCTTCTAGAATTACAAGAGCTCTTGAACAACGTAAACATAAACCTACGTGACTTGGAACAAACTGTAAACGGACTACCAACACCTACCGCTCCTTTCAACCTCGGCAACACAACATACCTCAGTCAAGAGACAACCCAGGACCGGCAAGCTCTGTACACGCAGCTAGTGAACAGCTACAAATGGACCGACAAAATCCACGAGTACAGCTCCTTCGCCCACACACTTCTCAGTCAGAACTCCTTGAAGAGATCCTATATAAACTCTGGTAGCACCAAACGGCGAGGTAAACTGCAGAGCAACCACAACGTCGCGCCTGTTCAGGTTGACAGTGTCATCAACAACATAGACAGATCATACAATGACATGAAGATAACTATCTCAAGACCATTTGCAAGTAACGCTGTTGTTCAGATCAACCTCAGCCATGTTCTCAAAGCTGTAGTTGCATTCAAAGGTCTTCTTATGGAATGGGTCATGGTGAAAGGTTATGGCGAGTCACTGGACCTCTGGACTGAGTCTCGGCATCATGTGTTCAGGAAAGTGACTGAAAATGCTCATGCTGCTATGTTGCACTTCTACTCACCGACATTACCAGAGTTAGCTGTCAGATCGTTCATGACTTGGTTGCATAGTTATGTCAATCTATTTAGTGAGCCTTGCAAGCGGTGTGGTTGCCATCTGCACCACACATCTCTACTGCCACCGGCTTGGAGGGACTTCCGCACACTTGAGCCATTCCATGATGAATGCAAGCAATAGTTGAGGAATTATTCAATAAGGATTCTTCTTTCTTTTTAGAGAACTCAAGTGTTATTTATCTTATTATGTGGAAAAGTGATAATAGGGTTTTAAGCTAAGATAAAGTTTATTTCAGACAACAAGAACTATCAAGTAAATATTCCAAACAAATTAAAGAGTCCATATTTGAGATAACCTTTATTGTATACATGTTTTTCTAAGTCTTACATTTCAGCCTACAAAACACAAAGCAAAATACACTAAACATTTTATTACAACATAAAACATTCCACAGATCAGGTAACAGTAACATAACAGTCTTTAAAATAACTATGATAATAGAAATCATACAAACGGTTTACATATTGCAACAGTATGGTCAACACTACAGCTCACTTCCATGACCTGAGCACCGATGGACACCCTCAGTGGAAAGTGCTGATCATTCTTATTCCCTAATCCGAGACATCCATGTCTATTCCTTCCCCACATGTAAAGGTCTCCATGGTTAGTGATGGCAGCTAAGTGAGAAATTCCACAGGACACCTTGTTTACCCTGCATTCAGGGTTGAATTCATTTCTTCCGAAGAGGGGTGGAGGTATCAGCTTAGGCTTGGCTGTGTGCTGGACGCTTGGTCCGAGCCCTAGTAGGCCATAGCCCCAAACAAAGACGTCTCCATTTTCTGAAATAAAATGGGGTTTTTTGTTCATAGTACTTTGCTAACCCACAAAAAATATATGAATATAAATTATATCCTGAAAATGCATGACCTTGATGGAAAAATGAAAAAAAAAAGATCATCAATCATAATTATCTGCTTCCTCTTTGAATGATATACATACTTATTCCTATTTTATTATTATTATTATTATTATTATTGCGTAGAAGAGCAGGTTCAAATCCCTTCTAGTTTGTAAATTTTTGGCATAATATAATTTGGAAAATTGTATTTATGAATAACTAGCTGCGCCCCGCGGCTTCGCACGCCTATCCCACAGGAACTGATTTATGGGATAAAAGTATGAGCTATGAGTTATTCCAGGCCTAGGACTACCTGTATGCAAAATTTCAGCCCAATCCGTTCAGTAGTTTTTGCATGAAAGAGCAACAAACATACATACATGTTAACAAACTTTTTTGTTTATAATATCATTAGGATAGTATGATTTGTATCAAAATGTATGGCTAAGCTAACATACTCGTAATGCATAAGCAATATGGTTCGTTATTTTCACATTAAATTTAGAACCTCTGTTTTAAGTCAATAAATAGGTAACTAATTCAGCCCATGATCACCCATAAGACCTCCTACGTCAATTTGTCCAACGTCCAACCCTGTGAGATACAATACTACATTGGTTGGTACAATATAAACGGAACATTTTTAGGCATACGCAACCTTGAATTGCAAATTGAATTGAATAGCAATAGTTAAATAAGATTCTAACCATTACAAATCATGCAGAAGGAACCTCCCGAAGCAATATCCAGGATCTTCCCGAGTCCCTTTGTCAAATTTAGCAGGGAGTATGACATGTTCACTTGATGCTGCGCCGTCTTCATTGGTACCTGTCCATATTCGGAGTTACCCCAACCAAAGAGTTCGCCATTTTCTGGAATAGGAGAAACTTTTACTTGGCTTGTAAAATCGAAGTTGACTCTAGCTAGCCTCAGAAGGATAGGAAGGGTACCTATACAGTATCAATCACGTTAACACTAAGCATATCGACCATTGCTTGCAGAAGGCCTCACAGTACTTACATTTTATTCTATTACGACTAGAGTTTTTCGGCCTATTCGTGCATGTAAGTACATCTGGTAGGTGCCACAGCCGCGCCGCGCCGCCGCCGCCGGGACGGGCAGCGCGATCGTCAATAGCACTTAATGTGTT
Source organism: Eupithecia tripunctaria (assembly GCA_955876795.1). NCBI lineage: Eukaryota > Metazoa > Arthropoda > Insecta > Lepidoptera > Geometridae > Eupithecia > Eupithecia tripunctaria. The sequence continues at coordinate 16,781,070 of OY041601.1, forward strand.
AATAAAATCTAGTTAAGTTTTATGAACAAACTGACCATTTAGTGCCAGTACGCAGTCCCCAGTAGAAGCGACCTTCACTATCTTCTCATCCTTGATATCACCCTTCACGGCGCTCGGTCGCGCCGTATTCTCGTAGTTACCCTGCCCGGTTTGCCCGTCGGCGCCCCAGCCACACGCGTATACTTTGCCGGATTCTGTTACGAACAGACTGAAAATATGTATTCTTTATTTGGTAGTTTTTTTTAGTAAGAGTTATAAATAAATAATGCGGGACGATTCACACAGCATTATCTAGCCCCAAGCTAAGCAGAGCTTGTGTTATGGGTACTAGATAACTGATATACATAATACAATACACTACATAGATAGATATTTTTTTATCATACATAGAAAACCTCCACGCCCTGAAAAAATGTCTGCAGATCCTACAAACATTTGTCCCGAGGCGGGAATCGAACCCGCAACCTCCTGAGTCGCAGGCGGACGTTCGCCCACCGCGCCACGGAGGTCGTCAAGATAGAGTTCTTAATAAAATAAATAAAAATAGCCTTAGGGCTCCGCGCAAATGGGCACCGACCACAGCCACTGGTGGCCAGCGACAGCCACTTAACATACTTTTTCATATATTTTGTATAGACGCGCCTCATACGTGTATTCGGTGACGGCCACTCGCTTCTGACACTGTTAAGACCACAGCCACCGGTGGCTGTGGTCGGTGGCCCATTTGCGAGGAGCCTTACTTTCTGACAAGGTTTCCTAACATTACTTTAAAGTAAAATATTACGAAACTTTAAAGTAATAATAGGAATTTGATTGACACCGGTTTTAGGTTAGATAGGTTGACTTCTGACATAGGCCTCCTCATTGTGTGCCTTTAAATGCGGTTTAAGCACGCCCAACGCCACCCCTTAGGCAAATCATCCTCTCAATGCTTAATAGGTCTGCCTCTACAGTTAGAGTTCTAAGAAAAGGGTAAAATGGGGTTAATAGAAATGGTTGAAGTTGAAAATATTGAGTTTCCATGGATCTAGTTTTAATTCAATTAAAATTTCGCGCTCTGTGTTTTGTATGCCTCAAGCATTCCAGTTGAGTGTCAGTTTTAAGATAATAATATGGTGAACTTTAATTAAGTATGAAGTGCCAGTCAATGGACAAAGTTTTAAAATGATTGCTGTCATTCATAAATCAAATCAAACTCACAATTTATATATATATATCTTCTCTAAACACGCGCAAGAGGCGATGCGTTAAACAACATTAAGAAAATAACTCTGTGACTCTATGTTACCTTTATGCAACTCAAATTCATAAGATGAATCCTGGGAAATAACTGGCATCACTATTACGAAAATCACATGCCAGGGCACGGGCGCGAGCTAGTAAACAAACAACTGTATTACATACCTATGATCTTGCCCACAGACAACATTTGTTATAATCTCCTGGCCAAGCCGTTTAATATTGTGGGACACCATGCTTCCTCGATACTCCTCTGTCTCATTGATCTTCCTCCCACACTGTCCGTATGCATTATTGCCAAGTGTGAAAACTCCATCATTGTCTGTTAGTATTACTGTGTGGGCTCTACCAGCTGCTAGCCCTATGACCTACAAAATGGTTAAAACTCTGCCCATTATGAGATCAATATTAGGTTGCATAACTGCTTTTGTTTTATGGAGAACAAGTAAAAAAAAACAATAGAAATACAATCTACTACAGACCAGTACCTACTTTTGTCTCCAGACTTTTATATGGAGTATAAATAGGTGAAGGGCTGACTAGCAACTCAAGTGGGTGACCCCTACGAGGAGCGTGGTAACCAATCTGAGAGTCTGTGTTTATGCCTGTGCCAAATACTTTGTGCTGTTCTTGTGTTTTGATTGAGGCTACTGTAAAACCATAGCCACAGGCAGCATGGGTGACCTGTAAATATAACTGATAGTTTTATAACAACCTAGACAATATTGAAGAAATCAAGGGTCCATCTGAACTCATAACAAATACAAACATCATCACATGAATAAATATTTATTTATTCAGTAGTTTCATGTGTAGGTTAGGTACCTACTTGCATTTAAAGGAAGAGCCATAAAATGGGCTTTAAGCCATTTCAAGGTTAGGAGTTCTTTATGAAATGATGTTTTTTGTATAGTACTTACATCAAACCTCTCTGCAAATCCAGATCGCATTGGATGCCAGGCAAACTTGAAATCATTTTTATAAGACTTCCTAGCCTTGCCTCTAGGCTGGTGTAGACCTAGGGCTCCCGTTTCAGCCAGACCCCACACATACATACGGCGGTCAGACCTCTTGCTTACAGGATACTTGAAAACTGAAATAATTGATAAATAAATGAGGTTGGATATAGATCTCAGTAAATTCTGTAGACATGGTATATTCTCCAAGCACTGACTCAACTGGCCTGTATTACAACTACACTCGCTTCTAGGTAGTAGAACCCAAGATGGTGATACTGTGCCTGTGTATGTAACTGTCATTATTGAGTGTGTTTAAAGTTTATATTTAAGAACCCTAGTGTCCTAGATAAACCCAATTTAGGATTTAAGACCCTACTTTCCATAAAATGTATCATTCATAAATCAATAAATGCAGCTAGCTATCTATATGTAGCGAAAGGGGCATTTCTGTAGTCTCGTAAATCTATAAATTACACTGAAGTACATTGTAGCAAGCATGCTATGTAACAGGTTCAACTATGACTTAGGAAGGTGAAAATGATTTTAAGCCTACCACTTTCCAGAAGCTACGAAGCACCTCTTTCGGTCGCTACGGTATGTAAATTAAAGTAAAGAAACGACGAAAGAACCCTTTAGTTGTCAATTTTTGAATTGTAGTGAATTCCGTCCCAAGCTTTTTATCCTCTTAATAATCTGATATTTTATAGTAAGCCTTTTTGCACAGCAAGGCTTGGATTATATGCCAAACGCAAATGAAATAACTAAATAACAGTATGGATCCAAAATAAACTGAATCATTCGGTAAGTATATTTACTTGGTAGCTGTTCTTCTTCATTGGGATCCGGTATTTTCTTTTTGGTGGTGGCGTAAGCCCTTGTAGGAGCCTTCCCTAAGGACCGATGCGGAAACACTAACATATAGAAATTCGGAATTCTCATTATTTTTAACTTTTCCAGTAGGAATTTTGATAAATTAAAATTATTTTGAGGTTATGTTTTCATTTTGCTTGTTATTTATCAGTGTTGCCAATTAAAGCCAAGGAACATAAATACTAGGCGATTAAAGCCCTACCCACACCACCGGCGCTAAGTTTTATGGGCGACCTGTGTCGCGCTATTTTCCGATATCTGCTTGCAGTACAGTTTGTACTAAAACGCATACGTTGACGCACATTGCCGCTATTTTATCGCCGCGATTAGGTTTGTCCGAGGCGTTTCCGTGTCCTGCGTTTTTGCTTCTTTTGAAGCTGCGATTTGCTTTTTTTAAGCTGCTACTATTCGGCTTTTTTTGAAGCTGCGTCTTTCGGGCGACGGCGCGGGGTGGCATGGCGGCGGCGCGCGGCGGGACGGTCCTCGTCGTTCGAACAGGCGTGTAAGGCGGTTCGGTTTTTTTTGGGGTGCTGCACCGCCTCACCTTCCATTTAATTTCTTGCATCGACAACAATCGATAAAATCAGTATCAGACTTGACTACATCACTAAAGTGAAGAGAATCAATCCAAAATCAACTATATTTTATTTGCGGATAGAATAAAATAAAATTTTATTGCAAAACAATGAAAATTGAAAATTGTACATTAAGATGATACGAAACAGCTCCATTTTGAAAAGTTTTTCTATTAATATAAATTTTAAATTCCTAAATCGAACAAAACGGCGGCGTATGCAAACAATCTTCCGTTTGTTAGGTACCATTTATTGATGTCAAGGCAACTTTCTTCGGTTCAGGCTCTCAGGTAACAATGGTCAAAGATGAACCAATTCACCGTATTAATACAAAAGAAGAGACCAGGAGAAGTTGGTTTGTTCTTTGTTAGCAACAGAGCAAATCAACTTCTTCTCTCGGAAACCAAATGAACAATAGATGAAAGTAATAGCAATCAAGATGAGAGAGAACTTTCTTCTTACAATCATTTTGAGCAAACCGAACAAGACGGATCAAACATACATTCTGTTGCAACAATTGCAATAATATATTTTTTCATAAGAACAAACTCATATCACACATAAGAAATTCGCATTCTCAATTGAAGGAAATCGGCTAGCTAGATCATTTATTTAGTTGAACAAAAAAAAATGCGCACAGAAGAGAAACCATTTGCCTACAGTGCAGGTATGTGAAAAACGATTTAAGCCCTCCGCAGACAGCCGCTAATTAGTTAGCGCGTCTTGTAAAGCGCGATTTCGGCGATTTTTCAGCGCGATTCCTTACACACAGCGGCTTATTATTAAGCGAGATTTCGGCGGCGGCGCGGCCGCCCCGCCCCCTCCCCGCCTTACCGGCAGCGCGAACGACGAAGGCCGTCCCGCCACCCCGCGCCGCCGCCGCCCCGCAAAATCGCAGGACGCGGAAACGCCTCGGACAAGCCGAATCACGGCAGTGTGCGTCAACGTATGCGTTTTAGTACAAAATGTTCTGCAAGCAAATATCGCAAAATCGCGTGACACAGGACGCGCTTAAAAATTTGCGTTGATGTGAGTAGGGCTTTAATCATAGTGGTTTGTTAGTCAGGCATACGAGAATTAACACAGGGGGATTCACCATTTGCCTGCGGTGTTTCTGATAGACAATTGAATCGACCTAGTAATTTAATCAGACATTAAAATTCACACGGGAGAAAAACCGTATGCCTGCAGTGTATGTAATAAACGATATAGTGCAAAAAGTGATTTAGTCATGCATACGAGAATTCACACAGGAGAGCAATTTTTGATAAATAGTTACAAATGAACTGTAGGCAAATGACTACTCTCCTGTGTTAATGTTCGTATGCATGCCTCAGACATGCAGAACAATTTTACTGTACAAGTGAATTTACTCGTATAATTGCTGTAAATAAATAAATAATGCTGGTCAATTCACACAGCATTATCTAGCCCCATTGTAAAGTTGTGTATGTAAGTAATTTAAGTATTTGATTATTTCAAGTAAACTTCGGTTACCTACCTACTAACTGAAATACATTATTACTCTTTTATCTATAAATATTTTAAATCTACCTACTGACTGTGCATGCAGGCGTAGTTTAGTAGGTAGGTACATTCGTAAATGTTAGATTTTTAAATTTTTCTTATACTGTACCCATACACTGGTTAGGTATATTCATGTTTTATCATCAATTAAAACGGATGCTGAACGTAAGTAAAGTAACTTTGAAGTTAGATTCTACGTATAAACTCGCATACCTAACTATTTTCGGTTGAGAGCATACAAAAAGCAGTGTGCGTAGAGGTTTGTGACGTAATTTACTCAACGAGGGTCAGCCAACATAATATCAGCGCGCCGCGCGCCGCCCCGCCCGTGTAGATAATACGACATATCCACTCAGAAACATGCTCAGTTGACACCTTTTTTGCCTCGACACTGGATGGTTTCCCAAGCAGCGAAAATGCTAGGTCCTTTTTAACATATTAAACTAGGCCTTGGTAAAATTTTATTTTATTTGCATTTTTATAAACATAAATCATTAATTCCTAGCTTAGTTTTTCCTACTTATGTCGCTCATTTGCGACAATAACGTTACATTTACGAAAATTACGATTTTTTATTATTAATGCAATAAATTCGCCGCTTTTTGCTCTTTTTTTCGGTAAAACCGTCACATTTCTAACGTTAAAACCCTCTAAGTTATGATGGAAAGAGGAAGCATGTTACTTGTTTGTTACATTATAGCGCTATCTCTTTTGACTTAACTCTTCGTTTCAAAAACGCATCGCTTCAGTTATCATCGCGCTTTGACAGAGTTAAGTGCTCCCGGATTGCTTCAAAAACGTCACAAGACTAGTTTGTCACGTTATGATGCAAGGTATGTGTTCTTTTATACTATTACTTTGAATGCTAAAACGTGATAACTCATGGTTAAATCGTTTTTCCTGCAAGAAATAGTAAGCATTATAAGATGTATTACTGCTGTTATAGCGTTTTAGAAGCAAAACTATGGAATTTTCCTGTATTATTTTAACAAGAATCATTGTTTATGATAATTTTTTTGAAATATTTTATTTTGCGTTGCGTCATAATTCGGTTTGTCTCGTTTTTCCAGATAAAAATGTTTATTTTTATACTGTTTAGTTAAGTTGTAACATTATAGTGATAAAAAAATCAATGAGTATTGATTTTTGTTTTCATATTTCAGATGGAATCCCGGTCCAAAAATTTTAAGGCTTATAAATTCGAATAAATGTGATAGCAATGACGACGTATGGCAAAATAAAAATAGCGTTGGTAACTTTATCGTTTTAAGGTTAGTTTCATGTTTTTTTATTAGAGTGCTAAACTATATAATTACTTCTTTTAGTGCAAGATGATAACGCAAACGCATCGAAGCGTCGTCGTTGTCGCGATTCGCCTTCAATCGCTGCCAGCAGCAGCTTTTTTATAAATAAAACTGAAAGCAACGACGAGTCGCAAAATATTAATGAGATTAGTTAGTCTATCGATTAAAGTTAGTTTTGTGTCTTTTTTTATTGATTATTACGATAAGCTACATACCTACATTTTAGTGCAAGATAATAACGCAAACGCTTTGAAACGTCGTCGTGATTCGACTTTAAGATCTTCGAGCAGCAGTTCTTTGAGCAGCGAATCTTCTGGACCATCTTATATGAAGGATTTTTAAACTATTGACTAGCTCAGCCAAAAAACTTATATTAAATAATTTTAAGTAGATGACCTACAACAACACAAATTGTAATATTGTTATATTAGATATTGATTTGAATAGTTTTATGTTACTTAAGATGTGAGTGCGTGTGTGCGTTCTTTGTGCCAAAGAAAGATTTATGCGACTTATAAAATTTATCACCGGATGAACAAGATAAAAAAAACACAAAAATTACACTTAAGAATTTAATTAAAGGACATACCCAAAACGAGGGTGATTCAGCGTGCTCCCAAATTGAAAGAAAAGTCAAAAGGCAATTACGAAGTGGACCAATGTATGTATACATATACACCAGATGCTTTCATCGGAGCTACAAAAGCTGCTCGCAAAAAAATAGAACCTTTTCGAGTCACTGAAATGAGCTATAAATGACATTTTTGATTGGAAAAGTGTGAGCAATCAAATGAACCTTACCATACAGAAAGATGAAGCTACAACTCTGTTAAAATCACAGAAATTAAACAAATTAAAGTTCTGAAAGATGATCCTCGAGCTATTTACTACAAGAAATCGTATGCAGATGAAACTAATAAAGGGCTTTTGTTATTAAAAAGAGGAAAGAAATTGATATCGACGTAAAAAAGCGTACGATAGAAAACGGGTATACCAGAAAAAAAGAAAGCAGATCTCAAGGAATTAGTAAATAAAAAACTAATTCCAGATTATTACAGACATTTTTATGAATGTCTGTAAATAGTTTAGGAGGATATTTTTGTTTATTGTACTAAAAAAGTGTATACTTATCCACCTCATAGAAATAAGATTATTTAAGTAATTGAATAAAAATAAGTATTAATTTGTCAGTTCATTAAGTCTGATTCTGTTCTTTAAAAGTAAAAAATAAGTGTTAGTTTGTAATTTCATTGAGTCTAATACTGTTCTTTCTGAAATTTACTATCAACTTTAAATAAAAACAAATACTAAAATAACGTGTTTTATTAAAATGTTCCATAAAAATTATGCAAAATATTTAAAAGTTATAACACATGCAACGTGTTAGCTTAAGTTATTACATTAAAAAAACAAATAATTTCTGGAAAAACGTGACATACCGTCCCTTTTTTTATTTTTCTACAAATATTTGTATGATAATTGATAGATAAGGCGTTGAAAGCCAATATGAAATAAAAAAGGATGATTGGGCAATATTTAAATTTGATTGAGTCTACTTAAAACCTTATGCACACAGAAATATCAAAGTTGCAAACTTTCAAAGTCGATTTCTGAAAAAACAGGTTTTTGGAGATAACACGTTATTCTCGCAAATGAGCGATGTATGTTTTGTGTTTTTCAAAAAACGCCTAATGCGTCTTACTTACTATATATCATAGTACTATATATCATAGTAGGTACCTAAGGTACTATATATCATTAGTAGGTAAGGTACCTACTGTCAACCGGGTGCCCCACGTATGGTCGAATGACAAAAAAACTAATTTCATTTCAATCACGTACATTTAGTATAATCTAATCAGGTTTAATGAACAGTTGATATAATTTTAGAATGTAGGTATACCTAATAGTATAGATAGATGATATAACATTCCTTTAGTTATAACCTGATGATGTGTCCTCCTGATGTTTCGTGGAGAGACGAAACTAGTTGACGAATTACTTTGATAGACGTAATGAAAGGGAGACGAAATTCGGTCAACTAGGTAAGAGTTCGTTTTTTTGTCATTCGACCAAACGTCGTCCCTGTCTACCTGGTGTACTGTACCTACTCAGGAGCTCCTCAGGCACACAATCATTTACAAAAATCTTAGAGCTGCAAATTATTATGACTAGTTTTTTCATAATATTATTTAATAAAAGTTAAAGTAAGTAATATTAATTTATGTGAACAACTTAGGCACCTACCTACATCATAGATAAAGATAACTCATAGGCTTATATTCCCGGAAAAGTTTTTAGCGTTCTCGTGGGATGATCAAACTTACCGCGGGGCAGCTAGTTAGGTACATTGTATAAATCTTTTTTTCTTAATTTTTTTTTTAATTCTTGATTATGTAGTACCTACAGTGCTAACTAAATCTTAGGGGGAAATTAGGAGTTAGGTAAAGAAAGAGCGCTAATTTTAATAACCAGACAGAAAATGAACAGTTACCTACCTAAGCTAGCGACACAATAATATCTAAGTAGATATACCTGTTTTGGGGATTGCAGTTCACAGAACAATACCTACCTACTTACTACTCTTGCAGTTATTCGGGATTACAATATAACTGACTTCCATGCATTCAGTGCAGTCTCACCATTTAACAGATAGTGTAAAACTTAGAATTATTTATATCTACGAGGTATCTATGGTGAAAAATGGGTGTAGTGTCGTTCCGCCTATAAAGAGTCTAGAGATAACTTCGATTGATTAATCTATAAACACCAAATAAAAGTGAAAAGCTCGACGACCCTGAAGGAGAATTCGTGAAGTGGTTGGTAGGATGAAAAAACCGTATTTCTATAAAACACTTTAATTCCTCTTTACAATATGTTTACTACTGGATAAATTACTTAAATTTTAGAGAAAATTTCATTTAATAGATAGGATGTAAGCAGGTTAACTACGAATCATATTTGTGTTGGAAGAACACTGACGTTTCATGTCTTAACGAGGGACTTATTCAGAGTAAGTGAGCGCTCTCTCGGTGGAATGCAGCCGCTTTCTTTCGGATCCAAACATATTAGTAATGCGGAAGCTCTGTGTCCAGCCATAACTTTACATTAGCTCAGGGATGCTAAACCCGCGCGTCTAGAACTGCGCTCTTTCCCAAAATAACCTTCGTTAAGGGTACACTAGTCGCCTGGCCCAACTCATCAGTGGGCGCGGCCTAAATGTATGCTATCACCTGCCATAATAGTCATACCCGCGCACTAGAATGAAATGCACAATCTTTATTGGTAAAACGGCCGCGAACAGATTCTTAGCACCAGGGTTATTTATTACAGAAAAACTATTGAGTGTATCTTTTCAAAATACTTAAATGTATTTCAACTTTTGAATATATTGTTGGGTGAATTGTCCAACATTATTGATTATTATTATTTATATAATGATCTATGTCGGAAAAAGCTTTATTTTCGTGTTTTCTTTCTCCGTATATTATTTATTTTCGGCTAAAGTTGGGCTAAAATCAGTTAAATACGAAATAAATTTGTGTATTTTTTAAATGAATACTTTTTTGCGGTTTGGGAAGTATACAAACGGTATGGGGAGATAAATTGATCTTATCCTTATTTTTTGACGGTCAACGTCAAACAGTGAAGTTGTGTCCCTTCCAAGTTCGTATGGGAAGATGAGCAGCTAGCTGTACCTTAAGGAGATGAAACGTTGGTGTTCTTCTAACACAAATAAGGTTCGTAGTTAACCCGCTTCATACGTAATTAATGGATAATAAATGTATAAAATAGTGATGAAATGCGCAAGACATACCCATTATTATAGAATAATTGATTAATAATATACCAATGACGACGGTCTATGTACCGGTGATGAAAGAACATGAATTTAAAATATTTATTACCTAAATACACACACCTACTTCGTTTAACACTTTACTATAACAGAGTATATTGGCATGACATATAACACGAAGTTTTCGGAGCTCACAGAGTCATCAAAATCATCAGGCTTGATCATCCACACTGTCTGTGACTAATACGCTAACTATTATGTTATAGTAGTTTTGTTCACACACTATTTTTTATGGTGAGTTACCAGATGCTTCTGTCATTTTATCTTGGACAGTATATTGGCGCGAATCTGCGTGTTCTGGAATAGGGCTTTGATGAGGCTCCTCAGTTCCTCAGTCCTGAAGTGTTGAGCCAGGGGCCCGCTGCCGTCTGCCCAGTGGCTGTCGATGTCTTTGAGGGTGCCTCGGAGCACGAAGATCAGCTCTTGGAGCTTTACCCAGGATTTCACGTGCGTTTCCACGTCGGTTGGATTCTGTAATAGAAAAAGAAAAAAATATGTTAGCTACTAGCTGTTTACGTTTTTCAGTGCCTAGTGATTTCTTTGTTAGCAAGTAGGTTAGCAAGGAAGGATTCCAAAATCGAAGACTCAGTTGTAAATTTTCACTGCCCTCAACATTTTGCATGCCCATAGCTGTTGGGAAAGAGAATCTCGTCAAAGAGTCATAGTCAAATTGTTTATTTCTTTAGGCTTACAAAATAAGCACTTAGACAAGTCAAATTTTTACTATATAAACAGCTTGATAAATAGTAATTACTATCATATAAGAAATAAGGTGCAATTGACTCTAATTCACTTAAATTTTTTGCCCACTAGCGGAAGAAGTGAAAAAGAAACCACTAGCAAGTTTATCGTTTATCAACCATTGATTAATTAAAAAGGGAAGATAGGTTACGTTCTCCCAACGCTTACTCAACTTATGGCATGTGTTGCAACTACACGCAAACACATGCGCTCACAGTTATATTTCCAGTCCTGTGCAATACAAAGAAGAACAAAGACGGAAAGACGTATCTAAGTCCGAAGTGAGACCGAGACAACAATATTTCACACGAATCACGACCGCCCGTGCCGCCGGTCCGACGGTGACTGGGTGGGAGCACACAGTTTTAAACAATATGAGGTTGCCATTTTCGAGAAACTAGTACCTCATCTTCCCTTTTTAATTAATCAATGTTATCAACTAATACCATCTTAGCATAACTAAGTGTTCGTACATACGATTGTCGGTGTGTCTTCGGCGTGTCTGCTTCTTGATCAGAGTTAAACTGATGCCGAACAAATACCAAAGCAGCAGCCTTTGGTAGGAATTAAAGACATCCGAAACCAAGTTCCTTCTTTTCTTCTAATAGGTACTATTAGAGCGATGAATATTTTTGAAACTTAACATGGTGTATATAAAAAAAATCCGTTACATTTTAATTTATCGATTCTACAAGTAATTTGGCTAGTAGATTAGTAGTTTTACCACCATTGTGAATAGTGTTGCCACCAACTTTCCAAATAGCTACTTACCGCAAACAATAACGGTGATTTCTGCACTACAAGCGAGTACATATCACTGAGCTGTGTGGCCATCTCTGCGGATATATCCTCCACAGTGCACACGCGGTGGATCAGCTCGTCCGCGAACATGTTCACGAGTGTTGCCATCAACCTGGAAATAAATAATGCTGGAAAATCAATACAAGCCAATGTAGCTCTAATCTGAAATAGACTCGACAAATATTTAATGTGCATTGGAAAAGACTCGGATATACACGCATCACGCATCAGGTTTTGTTTCAAAAATAGTAATAATCAGAAAATGTAGCAGCAATCTATAGATATAGTTTATTCGTGTTTTGTCACAGCTGCCTCTTGCTGTAACAATTACTAACATGCTCAAAACTTGTCAAATTGTGGATTCTAGGCCTCGATTACCTACAAATTCTAAGTAATCAACCTAGAATCTACAACTCGAACATTATTATAAAATTACAATAATGTTTATTTATTATTTCGATTTATTTAATTATTATTTCGATTATAATCGAATTGGAAACCAACTCTTTTTGTAAATACACTTAAACTCCGTCATTTTCGCTCGTCATTTTCATTTTAACTCCATCAGGACGGAGTTTAATTTTCGTCCTAACTCACGGATGCATAATGGACGAAAATTAAGCTTCAGCTTAGCTCAGATTTTAAACGTTATCATTAATGATTATAAACATGCAAGGTTTTTTAAAATCTTTTTAACACGGGATTACATTACAAGACAGAGTGTAAACCTGAAAAAATATCAATGAATATTTATAATAAGTTGGTCTGATCGCGCGCGTAAGTTTAATAAACTTTAAACATGAATGTTGTTATCGTATTGATCTGGTTACTAAAGTTACCTGGTAAAGACGTTTCCCGGGAACACGCCGATCCAGACGTTCTTGAGAAGGTGCAGTTGCCGCTGGCACTGCCGCACGGCCGCCTCCGCGTTGTCGCTCAGCACGTCTTTCGTCACTAAGCTGTTCAAGTCTACAATGGCGGAAGAACAAATTGAAATTTTTGATTGTGTATTTATAAATAGCTTCTGAATGCGGCTTCGCATGCGTTTTTCCTATATATGCAAAATTTCTGTCCGAACCGTTCAATACTTTTGGCGTAACAAACATCCATACATCCAAACCGCATTTATAATAAATGGCTTCATCCGCGCGCGTGGTAACAAATATACATACAAATACAAATTTGATTCTCAGATCTGTTTAGCCTGGGGTAGCAGCTGATAAATTGTTAAGCATTATTTGTTTACTAGTATGATTGACAAAATGTTTAAAGGTACCTCGTATGTATTTAGTAAGGTAGATATGGTAGTAATTATTCCTGCTTGATTATGTAACAGTTATCAATAGAGCCAGCCAGGTAAAAGCTAGTTGTATTGTTTGCATTTTATAACATCTTACCAGAAGATCTAATGTTATCCAAAATCTGCTTTCTCTGCTGCTGCATATGCATAGTCAAGTGCCTGTATCCGAGGTCCCGCAGTTTCTGCACAAGGTCAATGAACGATATGGGGTAGTTGACCTCGCGCCCGTCTAATGCCTGCTCCCATTTATCTCCAAATGTGAGTAGGTTGTGTGCCAAGTACATGCAATTGTTGTGGAATAGAGCTGGAAGGGATAAAGTTCTTGTTAATCATATGGTCTACTAAGTATATTTAATCAGGAAGAAAGAATTAAACATGCATCTTAAGGCACACTTCGATGCAAGAACCAGGGGCTTAAGGATTAAGGTTAAAGGTTGGCTGTTAAAATGGTATATGGCATGATCAATGGCTGATGGCAATAGCACAGCAGTGCATAGACTCAAGCACCATGCACTGCTGTGCTATTCTTTGTGTACTATTTGATAATTATATCATGATGATGATGATAACATACTAAACACAACTTTATGTTAATAAAAATTAAACACTACTTATTATTGTAGTGACTATCCCATTCCTACATCAGCATTATTATTTTTTTGTATTTTCTTTATTATTCAAAACTTATGTTCGTCTAGTGTCAACAGTTACAATGTGTTGCCACACATTTGGCATGATGTTATAGGATAACATTAATAACTTAAATGTCTAAGTACCTACCTTTCATTATAAGTCAGTGACAATAGGGTATATGCATGTGATTTCAAAATGGCTAAAAAAATATATACGTATTCTCTATTGATATAGAAACATATCTATGTATATATTTATTTTTGCATTTTGAGATGTTTTTATTGTAGAATTTAACCATTGAAAAATTGATATTTTAAATCTCAATCGCAAAATTTCAAAACGCTACACCATTGAATAGAGCGGACGTGACATCACTGTACACATTTCTTCTTTTTTTTATTCTGCTTGCTGCACCTTGATTTGACACTATTCTGCCCACTTGACATTTCGTTTTGTCGATTATTTTCAGTTTTTTCGGAAAACCTCTTTCCTGAGATGATCACTACCGAGGTCGTCACCATCATTTTAATCAAGTGTGTACGTCGACGTCACATAAACATGGCGCCAATATGGCAGCGTTTTTATCACCCAAAAATGATTGTAGTTTTGATTTGTTTTTTTTTACCTTGTTAATGCGAAATTCAGTGAGCGTCTTATCATTCCTCGGTTAAATAATGACCTACTATATAATGACCTGATTTCGGGATTTACTGAAGCGCGGCAGATTAATATACAGGGCGATACCTTGTATCCGGTTAAGTACCTCCACCAAATATGAGCTCCATATATAAGGCCGCCCGTGAAGGATAAAGGATCAGATTAGTAAACAAAAAATTGATCATTAGAAATTCTCGAGCGCGTTAGATTAAGGTAGGGTGAGTTAATTACATGCTAAAAAGTGTATATTCCACTAATCTGACAATTTGAGAGTGACTTATAGAAAGGGGAGGGCAGCAAAGTTGTAAAAAAAAACGTCATCTCGACATTCTCGAGCGTAGCCAATTGTTTTTTATTTTGAAGGAAATAAATCAAGGATAACGAAAAATATATAATCTGACGATTTCCGCAAGCCGAAATAATAAAAATCGTCGATAAAGTTTAATGCGTGCAGCTGGGTGATACCTATATTTCCCTCTCCGCGTTTCTACTCCTCTCACTTTTTCTTCTTATAAATACAAGTACTCTACTCAAAAAACATACACTTATTTATTTGCATGCTATTTCCTGAGCCTCTCAATTAATTAAGTTCAATGATTTAAAAAAAAAAAAATATCAGATTAGGCGAATCCCTTTAGTTAGATAATCGTCAGATTATGAGACAGCACGTCTAGAACATAAAGATGAACAACATATATCTTAATCTGACGCGCTTGAGTATTTCAAAATGGCGATTTTTTTTTGCACATTATAATACTTGTGGCGGGCGAGTTTGTGTCAGATCGAAATCTTCAGATCATTGAGTGAGAGCATTTTTTTTGGTGTATTTAACACCCCCTTAGAAAACCTGACGAGCTCGATTATTTTTTTTTTTTTCATTTTTAACCCTTACTTACAACCAACCCGCATCATGCGAATGATCAGATTAACATACGTACATTATTAAAAATACGTAGGACATTGATGCTATCAATAACTGACGCGCTCGAATATGTCCAAGCAACAGTATTTTTTTACATATTTAAAAATCTATAGCCTCTTCCCCAACTGATGAAAAGGTATATATTATAAAACATTTTTTTCTTTTTATCATCTAAGCTTTGCAACCTAATAGGTCTCTATGACGCTCGAGTAAATCCCCATTTAGCATCGTGGGCTCCCCTACTAGCCACACCTCACTAGGATATTTATCGTAACTTATGGTGCACTTATATAAGCTGAAGTAAACTTACCAACGTATTGAGGAATAGTCTGCAAATACTTTTCATGATGGTATGGCACCACAGCTTCATAAAGGTCGAAGATCATCCTGGCCACACAGTACAGCTTCTTGCAAACTACATCTTCACACTGGCTTGCTTGCTCCATTATTGTATACAGATGATCTAACAACTCCTGCGCTGATTTTGATATCATGCATCTCGGGAAGTAGAACAGACTTTTGGGGATGTTTTTCTCCATTCTGCTTATGGCTTCCGGTTCGGAACTTGGACTAAAAGGGTCTGAGAAATTGTCTATGCCAGTAACTCCTATAGACATGGACACACTGAGGTCCTTTAACATTATTGTGCGAGCAGTTTCCAGCAAGTGAGTGGCTGCAGATCGCGCAAAGTGTTTTTCAATGTCTTTTATGTAGCTAAGTATTGATATGTTGCTCTCAGGTGGGAAGAATTCTTTATCATTCAAGTAGTTTTGGAACTTTGCAATATCTTGGGCAATTGGGTCGTAGTTGTTCAGGTCAGCTATGTTTTTGGGGATGGTGTACACAAAACACTCATGCATCACCATATCACTGTATCTATAACATAAATGCTCCCCGATCATTTTAAACATTGACTTGTTCGCATCCAAAGTAAATTGCAGCTTTTTGCTAAGTATTTCAAATATTTGTGTATGATTTGATATAACTTCTGTGTATGGTGTTTTAATAGTTTGTTTGCAATAAATTGTTATGGTAAAAGTGTCATCAATTTCATTCCAATTCACTGTACTGGCATGGTGAACCATTGGGTTTAGCACTTCTTCCATCAGATTATCAGCAAACTCGTGGACTTTCACAGCTATTTTATTACAGATGAACAGTGCATTTATTATGTCAAAGCATCTATTGTTATCCTTAATTTTCAAATTGATGGTTACTATTTTTTTCTTTCCCAATTCTTTCATTGATATATTCATAAGTTGTTCAAAATGAGTGTGCAGTATAGTAATAACATTATTTAGAGCATCCTGAGCTATTTCTCTAGTCTTACCAGCTACTTCTAGTATATTGTAACACTCAGCTGGCTTATCCAAGATCTCAAGTGTATTGCACAATGATTCCACAGCCTCTGAGTAATTGTCACCTGCAAAAGCTTCATGGTAGTCCTTCATTAGGTTACCACATTTTAATACATTTCCTACTAAACTCTCTCCAAACTTAACAGTTTTCAGTTCTTTGGATAGTTGCGTATAGTTCTCTATAGACTTGACTATATCAGCCATTGTCTCTATCTCTATCGCCTTCTTGCATTTCTTCCAATGCGCAACCAATAAGTTGCTGCTAGAACACAGATGATCACTCTCTTCTAGAATCCTAGGTATATCAAAATTACTACTGACTATAAATGTTGACAATTCTTCTTTGCAATACTCTAATGCATTAACAACTAGTTGTATCTTATCTGTAGGTTTAAAATTGGGGTCGTCCTGGTTAAAAATATCTTTTATAACATCGTCTACATGATAGTCAGCCATTTCAGTGTCTTTTGGATCTGTCTTTCTTGATAGAAGTTTCTGAGCGGTGGTTGTGATCGGCAGCTCTACTGTGCAAATACCTCTTGTTCTTCAATGAGTGGTACTTGTTAGAGCTCACAACATTACGTATAGTGTTCACAAGGAAACGTTTGTTCGTTTTCTGTTTAGATGCCTTCACCCAACCGGATGGTCCGACGATTTCTGCCCTGGCGGCGCCTTGTACGGCCTCTCGCATAAGCTCCTCAACGGCTAATCTGTAATAGATAGATTAGACTTGACATTAGAAATTACTTTAAATCGCGAATGAATTGTATATTACTTGTAAATAAAGCACTAACTTTTCGAGAGCTTCGTCATCTATTTTTTCATTTTCTGGTTTACTAGGTACGTCTTCTTTATCGGTCATAGTTTAGTACAATGTGTTGTCACTAAACTAAGGTCTACTGTTTTAAATTATTACAAAGTCATCCTAGGACAATATATTTTTTACACATTTTCAGCAAAACAATTTTCCGGAAAACATTGCATTTTCCTTTCGTTGACGTAAAATTATGTCAGAAATGACATTTGTCATAGGAATTACAAATTGCGTTCACAAAAGGGATCTCTTTTCTCATTGAACGCAGTCCTTTCACTCCAAATGTTATTTTATTACTGGCAATCATTTTGATTGCGTGGAGTGAAACGTCAGCCACGTCCGTTTACCTGTCATTCTGTCATCGTTTCTCTCCACTTTTCGTGTTGCATTTCACTTGAGATTTCTTAGTTTTATTGTGGTAAAATAAGTTATATTACAGGTAAGATCAATAATATATAACTGTTGGAGCTAATAATTACGCATGCATTGATTTCCTTGTAGAATGCTGATGGGTTTCATACAGAATTTACACAAAATCTGTATAGACTTTCATTACGTTTTTTAGAGCTATTTTGTTGTTTATTTCAGACAGAATGGCTGCAAAACTGCTGTCGCTTATACTGATAATCGCCGCGGCTGTTTCGGCTGACGATGAACCGGCGGTCGCAAGGCTAGTAGTGTCCAAACAAGTGTTGAACAAGTACTTGGTTGAGAACATGGATATCCTTATAAAATACACGCTTTACAACATTGGAAACGGACCGGCTGTGGATGTAAAGATGGTAGACAATGGCTTCCACCCTGATGTGTTCACAGTTGTTGGAGGACAGCTGAACGCTGAGATTGACAGAATTGCCCCTCAGACCAACGTGACCCATGTTGTGACTGTGAGATCTAACAGATACGGCTATTTTAACTTCACAGCTGCTGAGATCACATACAAGCCCAGCGAGGAGGCCCCAGAGGTAAGTGCTTACATTATTTGTTGACTCTTACTTAGTATTTTCTGATAAATCTACCATAGGTTGCTAAGTTTATGTAGGTACTTTAAGAGCTTCATTCTAATGTTGACATAAGAGCCAACCAAAAACTTTTTAATTTGTTTTTGCATTGTATTGTCATTTTTAAACATACTAGCTTCTGCCCATGTATGCTTCACATGCAAATTTTCCATATAATAAGTAGCCCATTATAGTTAGGCTTTGCTGTAAACCAAATTTACACCAAACTTTATCTTGATCAGTTCAGTAGTTTTGGAGATCCTAGGTAACATAAATTCAAGATTTCATAATTACATTATGATTGCATAAAACAAATTTTTTGGCTTTATACATATATAATAAATATTATAATGTTAGTAGGATTAATGGTAAAGTAACACAGCTTTCAACAAGATGTAAGTTGCTGTTCTTTTTCTTTAATGTAAGATCAACTAAAGCCATGAATAACCTTAATATTGCTGAAGACAGGTCACTATGGTGCTCATCAGGGTAGGCCTATGTCCAGCAGTGGACTAATTTAGGCTAACCATGATGATAATGATGAACCTTACAATTTAATAAATACTAGGATGAATGTTCTAAATTATTATATTTCATTAGTGCCAAATATGTATACTGAGTTAACACTAAAATTATTATAAAAGTAGTCTGTAATCAATCTTACCTTGTCACCTTACCTTTATCAATTACTTATTGACCTTTTTCTTTGTCTGCAGGTCCAGTTTGCCTTCAGCAGTTCACCAGGTGAGGGTGCCATTGTTGCTTTCAAGGACTTTGATCGCAAGTTCTCATCACACATTCTCGATTGGGCAGCATTCGCCGTCATGACCCTGCCGTCTCTAGCCATTCCCTTTGGTTTATGGTACTCGTCTAAGAGCAAATACGAGAAACTATCTAAACCTAAGAAATCACACTAGTTCTTAACTATCATTAGCTTAAAACTTTGCTTAGAGTTTCTTATAGTTATTGAATGGTACTCAGTTGTTTAGTAGTTATAAGTAACTTTATGGCAATTCATTGGTAATGTTTTAATGCTGTTTGAATTGGAAAAGAAAGTTTGCCAGTTTAAGTTGAATAAAATATTACCAATAATACAATTTTTATAAGACTACCAACATCTTTGTTATTAGTAATTTATGAACAATAAAACTTTTTTAAATAACTTACCAAGTTAGTTTAATTGTATCTGTGTAGGTAGATAGATATAGATAAGGTCCATTTTGTGTAATGAAGGTTAGTAAACATTTTCACAGAATAACATTAAGACATTACATTAAAATTCTAATGATTAGTTTTGCATACTATAATATCTCCATGTTTGCACAGTATGTACCTATTTTTTCTTTTCACGCCTATTGTATATTAAATAATAATAATATATTAAAATTGGCACTAGATACGTAGATAAATCAAATAACTATAACCTATATCTTTGTATTGTATAGCCAAGAGTCACTCCTTGCTAGGTAATAGTAGGTACTTTAGTGGATATTGATTTCAAACATATTTGGTTGTTTTATCAATACACAAGGTCAAACAGTAGGTATATTCGGAATATTATTTTATTAGTCATCATCAGACTTCTATATCTAGCCGTAAAATTTTAAAGACGTAGGGCTTACTAATAAATATAATCTCCGGGATTAGGTTCGATAAACTCTTTTACAATAAGTATAGGTTAGCTAGGCCGGCTATATATCTCGCGAAGAACCGACAACCGTTGGGGTAAACGGTAAATCAGTTCTTGAGTGAAGACCGCGACTCGGCAAACGTAGTGCTGGACGCGCTCCGGCCAGGTGGGATGACGATTCTGCGACAGACTACCTGCAGGCAGATGCTGTCGTCAGGCTGAAGACAGGGCTCTATGGCGCTCATTAGGGGAGGCCTATTCCGAGAAGTGGACTAATCAAGGCCGGATTTAGGGGAGGGCAACCGGGGCGAAAGCCCGAGGCCTCCACAAGCAGGGGGCCCCCACAATAGACTTCGGAAAAAAAAATCTTTTAAATTCCAACTAGTAAACACTAGTAAACCTCTTTTCCTTTGATTTTTTTTTGCTACAGTACTTTGTACATACATGATTATTTGATTATAATTAATCTTAAATATCAGACAATCAGTGAAATATCAAATCAAAATCTCAAATGACCCTGATAAGCCTTTCCAATTTACTACCTATCTTGAGGGAGTACCCCAATGGCTCAATGGCTGAGTGTGGTGGTACTTGCCCGCAACCTCGGAGGTTGGGTATTCGATTCCGTATCTCGTAATTTTTTTATTATATACAGGGTGGGGCAAATTTTTGGCCCCGTAAGGGTAACTACCGTTTCTTTTGTAGTTAGAGGGTTTTGTTCTTAAAAACCTTGTGTTTAATTTTGAAGAAAAAAATATTGCCATTTTTAGGTTTTTGAAAAAAAGTACGGATGGCCCAAAAAATGACATTTGTCAAAAAAAAAACAAGTTGGTCTTAATCGACTCTATTTCAAACCAGGAACACTTTTCCCAAAGTAACATACAAATCAAATCGTAAGTTTTGGCTATAATTAAAAAAACCATTCCCATTCATTTTCTATGAAAAAACGAGTACCTAAGTTAAAATAACAATGTCGCTCATTCAATGGTTCTTAATTTAAACGCGTATGTAACTACTTTTTTAAGTTGGTAGGCTAACTTCGAAGTTTTTGGGCGACATGTAGGTACATTTTATCAAAAAGACTAAAAATAGCAATATCTTTTTCATCAAAATAAAATAGAAGGTTCCAAAGAACAAAACCTTCTAACTACAAAAGAAACGGTAGCTACCCATACGGGGCCAAAAATTTGCCCCACCGTGTATACATATAAATTAATTGCAGTATGTGAACAATTGGTGCTCTTCAATTCTGAAACAAATCATCAAATCAATGATTATTGACTAATTGGTAGTTTTTTTCATATTTCGTTATGCAGCAAGGTATGTAGTTTGATAGGCAAATAATAATTATTGTGACACAATTCAATGCCATCAATTATTCACGAACTTTACTGCATGCAAGAAATTGAAAAAAATCATAGTCGATCAACAATAATTTATTTGTATTTGTATAATTAATTATTGAAGAATATCGATTTCGATTGTCATACAAAACCGTCATGATCGAGGAAAGAATGTGTTCATTGAAGTTTGCGTGCGTAATTTCGTCTTCATGTAGTTGTCTATTCCTTTTTTAAAATAATTTTCCAAAAGCATAATTCTCTTCAGCGATTGAGTGTGAGTTTTTTTTGCCCTCTGCCTGTCCATGTGAATCCGCAATAGAATAAAAATTGCCATTTCGGATGGGGAATTTTTAGTATATTCTGCGGATTTTACAAGCCTATTCTGCCTATTTTTCGTATTTGCGTGTCGATACGAGATACAACTGCAACGACAGTACCTGTTTCCCGCGTTTTATGTCTGTACTCTGTACGAGTGTAAGACCCGTCGCAGCGATGACAAGTGTCCGCTGAATGGCGTGCTTGTAGCAGGGAATCCCAGAATTTGATAGGTATATTCTCGTGCGTCTGAGAAGCAACGAACTTGCGAACATGGTGTAACAAATCTAAATCATTTCGATTTTTTACTGAGACCTAATAAATTATTTATTGAAAAACTCGACAGAAAAAAATTGTTCATTTTATTTAGAAAATAATTTGGAGCGAGGGGGCCTCCGCTCCTTTGTTGCCCCGAGGCCTCTGGACCTCTAAATCCGGCCCTGGGACTAATAAAGGTTGATGATGAGCTTTACATTATTCCTGAAAGCTAGGTTTATTCATGTAGGTACCACGAGCGTAACCGCTCGCCACAGCTAGTTTATTTTCTCAATGCACGAAAAACGGCTGTCTTCGGTAACGGGGCGACCACAGCGGCGACCATAGCGGGCTGAGCTGTGGATCTTGAGAAACATATCGGCGGCGGAGCTTAATCTTCAGGTTTTCTCTGCTCAATGTGACTTCATCAACCTTAGTACCTACTCTTTATCACCTCAGCAACTCTTCCCGTGAGGTCGTAAGAAGCGATTAAGAGATATCCGTCGAGGGTGGACAGTTTAGGATTTAGGGGGAAGTTACCTAGTTGACGTACTTGACCATCTCCGTTGCGTGTGCGCCCCGCCTCGGAAGCGGGACAGTGAATGCGTTAGGACCTACTACTCATCTATCTACAAAACCACAAGCTTACCTACCTAATAATGATTATGGATGTACCTACTTAACGTAACATGATCTGTCGGTCCGATTCAGATCAGTGTCCATAAATAAGTAGGTACCTACATACCAATGCGTTACATGTTGTAACGCATTGGTTTTTTTGTTAAACTGTAACGAATGCATAACGAATGAATGCATGCTTGCATTCCGTGGACAATTGCCACGAATCATATGAACTGGTGTTGCAGCAAAACAAAGACTTACAGCAAGAGCTTTCAGAGTGTAGAATAAAATTTGATAAATTAGAGTGTAAGCCGTTGACTTCAGCGACTATTTCTAGTTTAGATCTTCGAACAGAACTTTTATCTACAGATATTAACATGTCAAATGTGGATCTCAGTACACCATGTCGCCATAGTCACAGCCAGACACCCGTCATGAAAGGGACTAATAAAATTAAAAAATATGTTAAGTTAAGTAACTTCATTAGGAAATCTGAAAGAAAAATTAAAAAACAGAAACAACTTCTCAATAATGCAAAATTGAGCAAGGAAAAATCTAGATGTTACTTACAAGAAGAATTGGACTCTTGTTATAGTTTATTAGGACGTAATTCTAAAGATTTAAACTATATGGCAGAAGAAATAGTTAATTTAGAAAGGGCACTTCATGATGTTACCTGTAAATATAAACGAGCCCAAGAAGATGCCAATGAAAACTACCAAAAAATGTTACAAATTGTAAGTAATGATAGTGTATATTCTGAAGTACGGCACAGCAGCACTCAAACTAATCTTGAGAGTACCACAAACTCTTTAACTGAAGATGGTGCTGTAGTGTCCCAGTCACCGCTGTTATTACCATCCGCGATGCTGGCGCCGCCCTCACCTTCGCTCAAGAACCACTGTGGTGCCTCTAGCAGCAACACAGCTCCAACCCCCACTATGGGGTGCCCGTCAGCTCAAACTGTGCCATTTCCAGTTAAAGATTTAGATCCAGACCACAGTCAATATACCCGGAAGACTATAATATACTCAGATGGTTTGGGTGCTGGCATGGGTTTAATACTGAGTGGCTTGCTGGCGCAAAATGTAGTTAACAATTGCTATCCAAATGCCAACATAAATATAATTACCGATAGCATTCAGCAAGATGACTCTCTGAATAAGAGTACAACTTTAATTGTTCAGCTTGGTGAAAGTTGTGTGAAACGGTCACAGTTGATTAGGCTAGTTGAAGTACTTCTGGGAAAGGTACAGAATGGACTAGGGAAACTTATTATTTGCTCCTTTCCTTACTCAAAGTCATTGACATCAATTCAAAATGACAATATATGTAAAAATAACATGCTGATGTACAACATGACATGTCGTCATAGTGATGTATTATTTTTTGATACTAATAACTTTATTGGTAATACTTTTTTGAATAAGGATACAATGTACCTAAGCAAAAAAAACAAACTGAACATTGCTAAATTGTTAGCATATAATATTTTTGATCCCGTTATAAATAGTATAACGCAGTTACCTGACGAGCCTGTCTATATAGTTAGTAGCAGTACTAATGAGGGCATTAAAGCTATTGTGTCAGTAAATACAAATTTAAACTGACCACAGCGACAACGGGAAAGAAAATTCATTTCATATAGTCCATCAGAACATACAAGGCTTACCCAGCAAAATCCTAGAATTAGAATTATTTTTGAATTATTTGAATGTAGATGTTATGTGCTTATCAGAACACTGGATTGTAAAAAATCAGTTACTGCCCTTTTATAATAACTATTGTTTTGCAAGTTCCTATAAAAGAAAAGCTGCAATACGTGGTGGCTCTTTGATTATAGTTAAAAATAGTCTTAAATGTAAAGAACGTAAAGATATTGTAAACCTCACTATTGAGAGGACTATTGAACTTTCTTGTGTGGAACTGGAGCGACACATCATAGTGTGCGTGTACCGCCCTCCTGACGCAAATCAAGTAGCTTTTGAATGTACTATGGAAGAGGTTTTGCTGAAATTATTTTCATGTAGAAAGGATCTCATTGTTTGTGGCGACTTTAATATAGATATTTTAGCGAATCCCCTCGCCGATAGGCTGCTTAATTTATTCAAATGCTTTAGTTTACGACATCTTTTTCATGATCCTACTAGGGTAACCCTAACATCTGCTACTTGTTTAGATAATATTTATTGCAGTCTATCTCCAACCAACAAAGCAGTAATCAAACATTTCAAATCAGACCACTATGGTCAGAGTGTTAATTTTAGTTATAATCTTAACGATAAAAACAAAGTTGAGAAATATACCTATAGGCCTATTACAGAGAGCCGTATTAAGAATTTTCAAAGTCAAGTGGAACTAGCAGTAGCTAATATAACTTGTTCCGATAACCCTAATGATCTTTTTGCCAAACTTTTAAGTGTTATAAACAAAGAACACAGCGAAGTATTTAAATATAAAACATGCACAGTTAGGGACAGAGTCGGATTTACCGATTGGGCCACTCCCGGTATTTATAGAAGTAGGAATAGACTATATGATCTTTATGGTGCTAGAGAAGCTATGTTAAATGATCCTGCGTTTCTTTTGTATTTAACAAACTACTCAAAAACATTTAAAAAAGTCTGTAACACAGCGAAATGCCTGTTTTTGAGGAAAAAAATTGTAAACTCATCTGATAAAATCAAAGCAACATGGAGACTTATAAATAACGAAACTGGTAAATCTAAGTCACGAAAAAGAGAAATAAGGTTAAAAATTAATAATTCAATACTTATACACGATAAAGATATTGCCGATGCTTTTGATTCATTCTTTTCTGATATTCCTAAAGTTGTTACCCGGTCTCTAAACTCCTCACCTTCAATCGCGGTTAAATTATTAGAATCATCTGTAGATAAATGTACCGAGGTTTTTATATTTAGTCATGTAAACGCTAATTATATTGTGAAAACATTTAAGTCTATTAACATCAAAAATACTGAGGATCTTTGGGGTATTTCAACCAAAGTACTGAGTTCTATTATTAAGGAAGTTGCTCCATACTTGGCTTACATTTTCAATAGTTGTGTTGATGCAGGAGTTTTCCCTGATCTCATGAAATATAGTAAACTGGTTCCTCTTTATAAATCTGGTAGCCACACTGATCCGGCCAATTACAGGCCAATTTCAATACTTCCTGCAATGAGTAAATTTTTTGAAAAAATTATTCTCACACAGTTGTCCTCTCACTTCAACCTCAATAGGTTGTTACATAAAAATCAATTTGGCTTCACCAAGGGTAGATCGACAACTGATGCTGGTACAGTTCTATTAAAGCACATATTGGATGCATGGGATAAAGCGAAAAACGCTATTGGTGTATTTTGTGACCTTTCTAAAGCTTTTGATTGCGTTGATCATGGTACATTAATAAATAAACTAAGACATTATGGAATTCAAAACAAGGCACTGGACCTTATGCAATCATATTTATCTGATAGAGTCCAAAAAGTAGATATTGGTAAAGAAAGATCTAGGGGATCAAAAATCGATTTAGGAGTCCCGCAAGGATCAATATTGGGTCCTTTTCTATTTTTAGTATATGTAAATGATCTCCCATTTCTAGCAAAAGATCTCTGTGATATAGTCTTATTTGCTGATGATACTTCATTGATTTTTAAAGTTGACAGAAATAAACATAATTATGACGATGTAAATAATTCTCTTTCACAAATACTAGATTGGTTCACCGCCAATAACCTCTTACTCAATGCTTCAAAAACCAAATGCATAAAATTCATGTTAACAAATGTAAGAGAGCTCCCAACTAAGATAATGCTAAAGGATGAGATTGTTCACCTTGTAGACTCAACTGTTTTCCTAGGGTTACATATTGATTCCTCTCTTCAATGGAGACCGCAAATTGATGCTCTCGCAAACAGACTTAGTTCAGCAGCGTATGCGGTTCGAACAATTAGATACATTACCGATGAAGATACAGCTAGGTTAGTTTACTTCAGTTACTTCCATAGTGTTATGTCTTATGGTATTTTGCTTTGGGGACAGGCAGCTGACATCCAGACTATCTTTGTTATTCAGAAAAGGGCGGTACGCGCTATTTATAAATTAAATCCACGTGACTCGTTGAGGGAATTATTTAAAGAAATAAATATTTTAACAGTAATATCGCAATACATCTATGAAAATCTAATGTATACACACAAAAACAGAGATAACTTTATGAAAAGGTGTGATGTTCACAATAAAAATACAAGAAACAAGAACAAATTACACATCCCATCATATAGATTACGAAAGGTAGGGAAATCATTTGTGGGCAATTGCGTAAGATTCTATAATAAGCTTCCATCTGAAGCAACTGAGCTTCCTATTCGTAAATTTAAACTGTACATAAAACGAAATCTTATCAAGAAAGCCTATTACTCCGTAGATGACTACGTAAATGATGTTAATGCTTGGCCGGATGTCGCCCAGTTCCATACAGACAATAGTATGTAAGACCAGTTAGACTTAGTTATCCTAAGATTGTATTAGTTGATAAGCGATGGACTTGCTAGTGGTTTCTTTTTCACTTCTTCCGCTAGTGGACAAAAAATTGAAGTGAATTAAAGTCAATTGCACCTTATTTCTTGTTGATAGTAATAACTATATTTATCAAGCTGTTTATATAGTAAAAATTTGACTTGTCTAAGTACTTATTTTGTAAGTCTAAAGAAATAAACGATTTGACTTTGACTTTGACTTTGACTTAACGTTACATTATGATGATAAATAAATAAATAAGTAGGGTAGGGAGGTACATAGTGAATCATCGGTTCAGAGTTAATGTTATTCCACTTAAGAGGCCGGCGAAGGGTGAATTGCCCATACAAACGCAATACCAAAATGATTTCTAATTCAACCATATTTGCAGTATACTATTGTATTATTTGTATTTGAATCGTATTTATCTAGGTCCCTCCGTTGTTTTTTTTTTCAAAATACTTAACTAAAACGAAATATAGACAATCGCATTTTGCACATTTTTATGCCAAAATAGACCAGTTTTCTTCCTATTTGTTTCGTATTAAAAAGATTATCGACAAATTAGCTAATGAGCTAATAATAGTGTTTAAAGAAATGACTATAGAGTCAGAATAAGAAGTGCTCATAAATAAGGAAGGTCTCGACCTCGATGTCCTGATTCTATAAAACTTACAAACAGGACAACGACCGGCCTTTGTGTTTGTGTACCTATAATGAATGGTGAGGGGTGATATTGATTGTTGGGATCGAATCCGCATCGAATTTAACACCAGCTGTGTTGCGTTTCGCTGCCTGCCACCTTGGTATTCATTTTATTTATGGAATGGATCTCGTCTAAGTAGGTACTTTAGTACATAAAAGGATACATAAATTATGCGTGGTGATTATGGGCACTGCCCCCAGGAGATAAAAGCATATAAGAGGGAGGCCTGCGTCCAGCATTGGACCAATATAAGCTGTTGAGGTGAGGTATGTACCTAGGTACCTAATCATAATCAAATAAAATTATTCACTACTGAAACCGCGAGGCTGCTAGTTAGAAAATAAATACGATTCTGTCAAGGCTTGTCACATTACTTTATAGCTAAGTTTTTTCGAATCCATTTAGGAAGATAATAAATAATGTGTGACAAATCTGAAATCACACAGCATTATCTAGCCCCAAGCTAAGCAGAGCTTTTGTTATGGGTACCTACTACATAACTGATAAATTTACATAATACAACACTACATACATAGATTTTTTTTTAATATACATAGAAAACATCCAGAACGCCCTGAAGAAATATCTGCAGATCGTACGAACATTTGTCCCTAGGCGGGAATCGAACCCGCAAAATGGACACGGTATAGTTATTATTATTATTATTAAAAATGTTGGAATTAATTAGTTTAATTATTCTAAGCCAATACATACCTTTAAGGTATGTAATATAGGTGTGTTTAGAATGTATAATCGTAACCCCAGCGTGCGTGGCACACTTGCAAGCGAGACAAAGGTGTCCGAGATTTATGGTCATGAATGCATGTACCGAAGTAGGTTTATGTTTTATATACGAAGGAAGTATTTATAATGCGAATCATTAACATAAATTAGATTGCTTCTGTAAGGTAAAACTAATGCACATCACAATTATCGACCCAGGAGACGATAAAAAGATGGAGCAAAATACATAAACATAACCTCTAGATACTAATACTGATAAGACCTAAACCTGAAATGAAAAACGGGAAAAGTTATAAGTACCAAGATAAACCTACCTAGATAATAAAAAAAAAAAAACAAAAAAAACGGCTAAGTGCGAGTCGGACTAGCGTACGAAAGGTCTGTGCGGGAGCCCCCCTAAATATGTATTTTATTATTTTTTGTTGTAGCGGCAACAGAAATACATCATCAAAAACTGTCTAACCGAAAAATAAGTGAAAATTTAAACTGTCTAACCATCACGGTTCATAAGATACAGACTGGTCGCAGACGAACAGCCGCCTAGCCGAGTCTTAGAAGGGTCCCGTTTTAGCCTTTGGGTACGGAACCCTAAAAAGGCACGTGCAATTTTTTTTATAACAGATATCGTGGTATGATTTGTTAACTAGTGACTAACCTTTGGAAAACAAACGACCGACACCTTATCGGATAAGTTCATTCAAACGTTAGCAATAAGATTAAAGTGAATACGTAAGCCAGGAGAAGCCAAGTAAGCAGCGGTGAATAGCTGTACTGTTACCATCTCATAATATTACCCGGTTTTGACTGAGGTACTTGCCGAAGGAACACAGTTCAATCAATTTTGTCATAAATGCAAGCTTTGTCTTAGGATTCGAATCCTTCGCCCGCCTTCTTTACAAAATGGACCTTAAGTTAATTCATATGGTTCATAAAGTTCAAAAATCCAATAGTTAAAAACTGACCTATAACTAACAGTCAAAGGACCTGCTTTGTAAACTAGCATACTTAATCTTTATAATTATCTGTAAGTCCAGCGGGCGCGGGGCGCGCCTCTACAGCTACGAGTCGCACCGTGCCGACTGCCGGGCAGTGAACGCGTTAATAGATGAGTAACGATGATAAATGTTTAGACAAACAGAAGTCTCAATTTAGAACTTTAACGAGCGATAAAAACACTTTGTTTCATAGATAACATGGCTGGAATAAAACCAACAAATACCTAGGCTTTATAGACGGAAGAGGAAATCAAAACAATTTGTAATATGTACGTAAAAACATTTTAATTCGTGTAATATTTTCCTAAAATAAATAGAAACGGAACATCACAATTATAATACAAAAGAGTGCCAGTTAACAAAGCATTAACAAATTTATCATCTAAATAAGGAGGCAAAGTAAAGGACAGCCATATATCAATCACAATTAAAATTGGCTGATATCTTATGCCCAAACCTCTGAACATTTTAGCTACCTCACGGACAAGATAAAGTGAGCGGCCGTCAGAAGAATACAGGGATACAATACAAAAGAGGAGAGTAATGTTATATCTACCGAGAGTAGTAGCACACTGTTATTTATGATGCTTGATGGATGACACTTATGCGTCTTGATAAACAGGCCAGGCAGCTGGAAGCATTCAAGATCGACTACTTCAAGCTGCAACTGCATAGTAAACTATGCAACTGATCGAGCGGTTCCGTGTATGTCTGTAAATACTTGTAGATGACTGTAATTAACTATGCAATCGCCAGCTTGAAGTAGTCGATTCTGACTACTCACACTCACACTGGCCGTGTAACTAGATATACCGCCAGCGATTGCATCATCAATGCTCCCAAACTCAGTTAAGCGTCTACTGTAAGAGCTATCTATGTCAAATTGTACGAGAACTATGAACTAGGTTAAGCCTAACTTAGTTTAAGTTCAGTTAGGTTGGGCCTTACGTAAATCTGAGTCCATCGCATGCGAGTGCGACGCCTTATTTATTTTTACAATTGAGTCATACAATATTTACAAATGTAGAATGAGTTAGAGAGAATAAGCTACTTAAAAGGAATGTCCGTTTATTCTAATGTGTGAGTTACAAACTGGTTCTGTGCTAGATGCGTATAAATTATAGGCACTTGGTTCAAGGCTCTCTCAAGCTCAAAGCAAAATTACGCGTTTTCAATGAATTTCCGAAAAGCTGTTAATTTGCTATTTGCACAGTTAAAAGTAGAAGTGACTAAACAAGATCTGAACATAAGACCTCAGACATCTAAGAACTATCAAAGTTAATCCTAGTACCTATTATTATCAAAAAAATATATTGCAATTTACCGTATTTACATTATTTTCATACGTTATGTAGATATGAATCGAACAGTTCGTTCGATAATCACAAGTTTCGTTTATCGCGTGTTATCCTATCCTACTTAGTCCGGTCCGGATAGAGGCAATTAGAAGATAAATTCAAATTTATCACAAGTATTTGCTAGAGATAGAATCGAAAATTTATATATTTATGGGTCCTGGACTGTAGCAGTGAGTGGTGACGGGAGATGAGGCGCCGTAGTCGGGGGTGGTGGGCGTCGTGCTTATCGGGGTGTCGATGGGTTTGTTCAGTACAGGGGCCACGTACTCCATGAGCCTCATGCTGGACTCCTCCTGCAGGGGCGCGGGCGGCGTGCAGCTCGGGAACGGACTCAGCAACAAGAATGTACCAAAAGCGACTATGGACGCCATGATAAGAATGATAGTACGAGCTTCGAAACCGGCTCTCAGCCCGGCCCACGCGGCCATGTTCACGAGTAGGAGGAGGACGGAAACCCGAATCAACCGCACTGCCGTGGAGTGTATGCGCCCGCCGCCGACTCCGCTCATATCGCACGGCCCGTATGCGAAGTACAAGTTGTGCTTATCCCCAATGTGCTTCAGCATCATGTAGATCAGACCGAAAGGCGCGATGAGCGGGCACGCGAGGCTGTACACTATCGTGATAGAGAAAATTGCGATACTCCACGCGTAGTGCACACCGAATGGGAACTCGTACAGAATCGCGCGCTTTACGTAACTCTTTTCGGCTTTCGATTTCGATTGCAACAGATACCAGACGTAAAGAAACAGTTCCGGGAAACGTATCAGCTCGAGGGACGTGCCGATGAAGCCAGAGGTGATGACGTAGTTGACGAAAAAAGCGCCTTTGTCAGGTAAGAACACGCAGTCCCAGCGCATGGTGTCATTCTCGTGGTGAATCGTCCACCGCAAGAACGCCTCCGCGCTCGCCAGGCCGAGAGACGGCAGGATCAGGGTCATCAGGAGTAAGAACGACACGGTTTTGGCCATAATGGAGTAGTTTTGCTGTGATTTGGTCCAATGAGACAGAAACTTATCGGAAAACGAAACGATCGCGGGCATCACCGCAGCCATAGTCCAGAGGAGCAGAGTTGGCAGAAACTCGAAAATGACAGTCGTTATCTTACTGAGACTGTCCGGCTTGGCCATCAAGGTGTTGAACAAGTTGACGACAATGGCCGGGGTTGTTAAGAAAAACAGAATAATGAACAAAATAATGTTGATAATAAAGGCTCTGATGTACCAAACTCCTGGCTGCACACTCAGGTTCTCCCAGATGATGTCAGCTGGGTTAGTAGCGTGGGACAGGACCCACCCTCTATGGAGACTGAAGTGGTTAATGACATGATCAGCTAGCTGGTATGAAGGTAAGGTTAAAAATGCTATCCCTAAAGGATCATTTAGAACTATGGCCCTACATCTCTTAGTTTCATCTTTCAGTCTTTTCTCTTCAGCTGTGTAGAAGTCCAAGGCATCCACATCTGGTCCAAACATCTTTGGCCTGACTGTAATGCGTTTTCCAGTTTTCTTGTAGTATGTGTCTGTGTAAATAAGTGCTTCGCTTACCATATCCTTCCTCTCCTGCACTTCAATGAGCTTGTTCACATTGAAAGCCAGTCGAAGGTCAACAATCTGGATGTGGGGGAAGTTGTGGGCAAAGTATGCTCGTATTGTGGACTCATTTCTATCACCCTTGGATATGTTGGTTATCATTATAGTGCCTGTCATGGATTGTGGGACAGGTTTACGTCCAGTGCATCGTCTCATGATGAGAATAGATATAGGTAGAAAAGCAATGCTGATCAGGGTGTGTACCCACAGCCAGTACGAAGTTCCTTGTAGATTGGACAGTGTAGTTCTACTGAAAGTATTAGTGTCCACTTTTAAGAAGTTTCCTTGGAAGTTGATAGGCAGTATTATTCCGATGGAGACTAGAGTGACAATAAAGGTGAGTGTGATGGCGTGCCTTTGGAAAGAGAGGTAGTGCACTGCATCCGGGCCGCACTTGGCCAGCACCTGCTCGCGCGTGACGCGGAACACGGCCGGCAGCCACGTGAAGAACCCCTCGTCGATCTGCAGCGACTCGTCGTGGCTACGGCGCCGCTCCACCAGCGCGTCCCCGTCTCCCCCGCGGTAGAACAGGCTCGTCCAGCGACTCTTCGACCGCTGCACCAGCGCCATCCGCCCGTAGTTCCACGCCGTCCGCCGCAGCACGGAAAACAGCATTATCAGAAGCGACCATGATATCAAGTTCAGTATCAAAGTTTGTGGAATCCCGTTGTACGCGCCGGTGATGATCACATTCTGGGAGGAGTTCACCAGCATACAGCCCTCGTCGTCCGACGAGTTCGATACGGTGGCCGCCAGGGAGAACGACAGAACATCGTTCGTAAAACGATCCATTTTAGAAGTTGCGACACAATCACTCAGGCGATGACACACAATTTATACGCATGCTTATCGAAAGTCTCGTCGAAACACAAAAACGGTAACTTATATCTTCTTGATCACTTCCGATTTATCGAGTTTTCGATACCATCTGGAAAATCTTTTGTTATTTTTGTTAAAAATACGATAGCAAACACAGACGAGCGAGACAACCGAGCAATTTGATTTTGTTTTGACGTTGACTGATTTAGTTGACGTTTGTTTGTTAAATTGAAATTGAATGACTGACTGACGGAATGAATGAAAACTTTTAAATAGAAAACTTAAAGCCCTCATCACATAGACGATAATTAATTAGCGCGTCTTGTGAAGCACGATCTAGGCGTTTTTCTAGCATGATGCGATGTAAGTTATGCATCCATCTACCAGTAATGTAAGGTACACATTACTGGTAGATAGATGCATGCATACTTTCTCAAGGAAATTGGCAAATAAATCATTTTGTATTATAATAATTTTATACCTACAATGTGTGGTGACACAGTTTAGCTTATAAAAGTACGCGGCGCAAACGCGTTTCGCTAATTCAGCTTTTTCAGTAGCTAAGCCGTGTCTCACCAGTCATTCCACCAAGCTCTCCCAGATAACACCTACCCTAGTTAAGTGTTGCAGATTATATTAAAGTCACTTCATAGAGCCCCATTTGAGTAGTCATATCCTACATAAGGATTAAAGATAATCATTGTATTGTAATTTCATATACGTGTGTCTTGTACTAGACGACCTCTGTGGCGCGGTGGGCGAAGGTCAGCCTGCGACGCAGGTGGTTGCGGGTTCGATTCCCGCCTCGGGACAAATGTGTGTACGATCTGCAGATATTTGTTCAGGGCGTTCTGGATGTTTTCTATGTATAATAAAAAATATCTATCTATGTAGTGTATTGTATTAAGTATATCAGTTATCTAGTACCCATAACACAAGCTCTGCTTAGCTTGGGTCTAGATAATGCTGTGTGAATTGTCCAGCATTATTTATTTCTTAATTATTTATTTGTGTATTGAATAGACTCAGTTCAATATAATAAATCTTTTATTACAACCAACCCACAGTAGCTAAAGTAAAGACTAAAGTATATAATACACAAAATGTTTTTAGTATCATAATTGTTTATTTCTTTTTACACATCAATGAACTATATGTACCCCGAAATTATTTATTTATTGTTTTTGTCTAGAAGACATTAAAAAAGATCTTCACAAAGATACATTCTGGGAAATTAAAAAATGCAGTCTCAAATATTTACTTACTACTTCAATCTGCGAAGTATTGACTACTAGCTGCGCCTCACGGTTTCCGTTCCCGTGGGAATTTCGGGATAAATTATAGCATATTATGTCACTCCCTGACAAGTAAGCTTTTTAATGATAAAATAATTAAAATAGGTACAGTAGCATTGTTGTGCACAACTTCGAATATAATTATAATTATTTTGCTACTACTTATTAGTGAAAAGTGCTCCCTGGACATTTTAATCTTGTATGGCAAACACGTGTTGGCATGATGATTCACAGCAATTTTTCAAAGATAAAAACGAAAAATTCTGTGAAAAATTGACGCGTGCTCGCTTGCAAGATAAGTATCCGACTGATGGACGATTTCGGTTGGGTCATTTTTTTAGCGCAGTTACAGTAGGTTTCCTGATAATTACTTCTTCGTAGGGGAGGGTATTTTCCTTTGTCCGTCTCAAACCCTACTCACACAGGCGCAAATTTTTATTCAGTTTGTATGAGGCCATCTACTATATAAACTCTATGTATGAGGCATCCCCGTGTCTTGGCTTCTTTTGAAGCTTCGTCTTGCGGGCGGGCTGCGGCGGCGCGTGGTGGCGGGACGGCCTTCGTTCCCGTAGCTGGTAAGGCAGGGAAGGGAAGGTGGCGGGGAGACCGCCAAAATCACGCTTAAAAATAAGCCGCTGTGTGTTAGAAATCGTGCTACAAAATCGGTAATAATTTTATTAGCGTCTGTGTGCGGAGGGATTAAAACTGCACAGCTGATGAATGAATTGGGAATGAGTAGAAAATCACATTTGATGCACGTTCCGTTTCCGCAGTTTAACATTTTTTGTTGAGATTTCACTATCACAATAATTACATCGTCTATTAATTTATATTTATGATCTATCACTATATCAATAACACATTAGAAACTTTTTTTATTTGTGTTGTTTTATGTATTAGGTACATAATTTTACTGATAGAACAAAAATGCACCGTACTTATAATCGAAAACATAAATAAAAATCTTCGTGGATCGGAACGGAAACAAAAGTTTTGTGAAAGAGATGGCACCAGCTGCAACTAGCAAGAAAGACAGCGACAGACAGCGGTGAGCGGACAGATAGAGAGAGACAGAGGTAAATGAACGTTCGAGGAAACTGGAAAGGACAAATGAAATAATAAATTTTTCAGAAATTCGTAAAGTTCGGCCGTTCGTCAAAAAAATATTTTTCTTTATGCCTAATTGCTTAGACTTGCTGACCTTTGCTTAGTATGGCCGAATTTGATTGGATTAATTATTTAGAATCAACAAAAGGCATTGCTGTTCCCGAAGAATTGTTTTCCCATGTAAGTTTATAGTTTTTTCAGCTCTCACAAAAAATTGTGCATTTATTATAATTTCAATAGGTACATACGTTATGACATCTCATTGGCTTTATCTTTTTTTACTTCGCTTTGCAAGTATTCTATTATAATTATATAGCTACCAGCTGGATGGATATTCTGTCCTAGCAAAACATTAGAGCAAGTCTAAGTAGGTCTATGTATTAATAATGAATATGTACCTGCTGAAGTGCTGAGGTTTCTTTTAATTACTTTTTTGTTTCCATCTATTTTTTATTTTCCTTTCACTTTAATACTAAGATCTTAGTTAGTTTATTTGTTAAACTATTAAAAAAAAAACTTGAACAACTCAGTCATAAACAGAGTATAAAAACATGTTGCGCCTGTTGGTTGTCCAGCTATAGAACTTCAAACCCTTGAAACTTTATCATCTATTGATAAAGTTTAACTATATTGTTAAATCTGCTATTATAAAATAAGAGCAGAAGACAGCAAACACCATTTTAGCAAATATTCAAGGACAGATAAATTATAGCATGTGACTTTATGTTTGTGGTTGTGGCATATTATAATAAAAAAAACATGAAACTTATCTAATTTATATTTATATTTTATATTAATTTAATTTATTTATAGATAAGTTAGGTCAATCATTGTTTTTAATAAATTTATTACAAACTTTTTATCCTATATTGGAGTGTGAATTGTCAAGCAATATTTTAATTATCTGTTATTTTTAATTTCATTTACATTTTCTTTGTGGAAACTTATGATTAGCCAATGTCAACCCAGACAGACACCATTAAAAGAAGAAAGGAAAGGAAAGGATTAGCCATTACTTACCCAGCATTTTTGTTATTATAAATACCTAGCTGTTAGTTTTGCGAATTTGCCCATGCTGTGGCACTCTGTATTTTAGAAAAACACTAGACTTAAGACCTTTTAATTTTTTTACTCTGTATCTGATGTGTTTTTTTCTGTTGAGTGTCCATAAATAAATAAATAAATTAAGTACCAGCTTCTGACCAAGGCTTTGAATGTACTTTAAAAATATACCTATACCCTTGCCCTGGGTTCACATAAAGGTGTGAAGAGGTAACAGACAGACAGAATTACATTCAAATTAGAATATTATTGAAACATCAACTTAATACCAGTCTAAATAATAATAATAAATATAATTCACACAGCATTATCTAGCCCCAAGCCACCAAGCTAAGCAGAACTTGTGTTATGGGCACTACATTCATACAGAAAAAAAAACCTATGATCTGATGCAGGTGGAAGCCAGCCTGAACAATGGGATCCAGCAGCGAATGCTCCTGGAGGTGTGCCACAAGAGCAACCCGGATGTATACTGGATAGCCGAGATCACCATGGTCTGTGGGCACCTACTCCGGATCAAGTTCATAGGGGCTGATGATGACTTCTGGTGTGATATATCCACTACCAAAGTGCACCCTTTAGGTGAGTAATTTTTTAACAAATAATTTATAAAAATACAACTTAGTGCTTGCTTTCTTGTTTGGCACAAGGCAAAAGGGTTTCAACGCGCCCTTTGTTTCACGCTTCTAAGTGGTTTTATTTTCAATGTTTCGCTTTGTTGTGGTCGAGAAATAAATAAATTACATTTTCATTTCATTTATGTATTATGTACAGTAAAGCTACTGTGTGTAACTGACATATTCAATGTTTTTTCCGACATCTTCAACATTGCCAGATCTCATCATAACATAATGAATTATACACTTGAACCTTCCAAGTGAATCACATACATGAGTATAATTAGAAATCCGTTCGTTAGGTTTTTAATTTTTTACATTCACAGACAGGAACGCGCAGCGATTTTTTTTTTATATCATAGTTAGCCTTTTACCTACCACTGAGCTCCATACAAGTCCTATCCTACTTTTACTACTTTCAATGTAGTTAACACTTTCTCTGCCCCCTGTGGCGAATCGCAGCAGCCAGTAGATCTGCAAGTACCACACGAGCTTCGGGTTGTTAGCAACGAAAGTGTTAATAGGTTCGTAAATCTTAGCATAGTTTCCAGTAGTAGACATTTCATCGATTATTCTCGCCAGCAAAATGTTTGCAAAACAGGTTTTGTTTATAGTGTACCTAAATCAGCGCATAGTTGTTTTTTTTAACACAGTGTTGTCGAATTTTCTGACTTTGGAGTGTCTTATCATTCCAAAATTTTTATCACTAGACGAGGAATCGTATTACTGGACAATTCACACAGCATCATCTAGCCCCAAGCTATAAGCAGAGCTTGTGTTATGGGTGCTTGATAACCGACATAGTACCTACTTAATACAATACACACATGTACGAGTGTGTATAGATATTTTTATTTTACACTGTAAACATTCAGAACACAGTAGGTACAAACGTTTTTCCCGGGGCGTGAATCGAACCCGTATTAGCAGCACTCGTCGCAGGCGGGGCTTCGCAGTGAATATAAGTCGGTCTCAAAGCAAGCAGTCCTCTAATCTATCTGCTACCTACAGAATTTTTATTTGATGTTAAAGGAACGAGTTAGCTGGTTCCTCTAAACGTCTCGATAGCTAGACGTTTTGATGCGACGTTCGTTTTGGAACCAATCGAAACTAGTAACTTGATTTCCAGTGAAATCACATCGCGTCGAATATTTAACATTTTTTTATTTACCAAGATATTTGTAAGGCCTTGTTTACGGAGACGCGGGGAGTGCAGCGGCCCCAGCGGTCGTCGCACGCGTAAACTCAAACATATCGCAATGAACGTCGATGTTTATGGATAGGCGGGGCGTGCAGAGTGGTGGTGCACGCCGCGTGCGACGCAACAAATCAAACAAACGCGTGTACTAAAGGTTTCTCCTTACAAACATTCTACCAACGCCATATGTTTGAATTAGTATGGGCCGTAAATAAGGCCTTAATGGTTTTGGTTCACATCACTCTAACACACTTATATTATCATAAATGCGATAGTTTGTATGGTCGTTACCTCTTTACGCCAAAACTAGAACGGATCGGGCTGAAATTTTGCATACAGGTAATCCTGATCCTGGAATCAAACATAGGCTATTTTTACTTACAGTATATTCTCTAAGAAATAATAATATCCCAAAAAAATCGACTTTGACGGAACATGAACCCGCGTCCTTCCCTCAATACAGGAATGTGATAACCAACTACACCACGAAGTCACGTAACGTAGAAGTCGAAAATCTCTGAGACTTCATACAGACACCTCGCAGGTGACACGAAAACGGCGCTAAAGTCCGATTTCATTCATTGCCACAAACAACACAAATCATTTTAACATCCCGTTATAAGATAGATAGATAAACCATCTATCCATCTACCTTGGGGCTAGATAATGCTGTCAATTGTGTTGTGTCCAACATTATTTATATTTATCTTATAACGGGATGTTATAATGATTTGTTGAGTTATAATAAGTGTTTTAGCGTTTTGATAGTCTTTGTTTTTCCACAGGATGGTGCGGCAAATCCGACGAGCTTATAGAACCGCCTGACGAGATCAACGAGAAATGCGGAGACACCATCATAGATATCATGAAGAACGCGCTCTTGGACGGGCAGTCGGTGTCGATAGAGGCGCTGACTAACAAGGGACTGTCGCCCATCGACCGCA
The DNA here is from genome assembly GCA_955876795.1 of Eupithecia tripunctaria. Taxonomy (NCBI): domain Eukaryota; kingdom Metazoa; phylum Arthropoda; class Insecta; order Lepidoptera; family Geometridae; genus Eupithecia; species Eupithecia tripunctaria. The sequence continues at coordinate 16,820,755 of OY041601.1, forward strand.
TCAAAGTGGGCATGAAGGTGGAGGTGCAGAATATGCTGGATCCTTACCGGTATTGGGTTGCTACGGTGAGTATTCGCAAAGTGCTTGCAACTGGTAACGCACTCAGAATAAACGACGAACACGAGGTCTTGAGTGGTGACCGACACTCGGGAAAATTAGTGTCGGACGCCCTCCGGCTGAGTTGTATGACGATCTGCGAAGGATTGCTGGAAGATGCTGGATGTCAGACTGAAAACAGGGTGCTATGGCATCATTAGGGGAGGCCTATGTCCAACCTTAACCTCAACAGCCTTATTGGTCCACTGCTGGACGCAAGCCTCCCCCTGATAAGCGCCTTGTTGGCGTTTATGTAATGAAGGGTAATGCCCATAATCCCAATGCTGGGCATGCTGTGCATAGCTGTGTGGTGCTGGCTTCGAATTTTCACCACCCTATCTCTTCCCGTGGGTTTCGTAAGAGGCGACTAAGGGATGTCCACCGGGAGGCGGGCAGCAGCGCCCCCTGCAGAACAATTCTAACACCGAACTGCGATCCCCAATCCGCATTGCCATACAGCGGGGCAATACAGCCAGCGCGTCTTGGGTATGCTTCCGACTGGTGTTCCGCAGGATCAGTTGAGCTACCTGGAGATTGTTTGTAAGTGCTGCAGTTAGCTCAATTGTTTCTACAAGATTTAATTTATTTCTATTGATTGTAATTTTCTTTTTCAATCACACTAATATTATAAATACGATAGTTTGGATATTCGCCTCTTCACTACACCTCTTCGCGCCAAAACTACTGCACGGATCGAGCTGAAATTGCATACTGTTAATGCTAATACGGGAAACAAACATAGGCATACTGTTTATCCCATAAATCAGTTCCAATGGGATCGAAATCACCTTTAAACGTTTCCATAAGAAAAACGCGTGCGAGGCCGCGGGGCGCAGCTAGTAAAGATATATTTGAGTTATTAAATTGTTTTATTATTAAGCCCAATTTATGTACTTATGATCTATTTGTCATTAAGCTGCAAATTAGGTCAATAGATTCCAATAACATAAAATTCACATGCTTGGAGTCGAGATAAAGATATATAATTGGACAATATTTATTGAAAAAAGGATCTCAAATCAGCAAGTACTTTCCATTATGCTAAAATATCGTCAACAAGAAAGTTAATTTAAGTTTAAGCACTGCGGGTTTGTTTATCATTTGTGCACGGTTTAAAAAAAATCTACTATAAGTATAATAAAGTTTTAAATAAAATAAATAAATATCTGTCTGATTGAATGTCTAATACTTAAACTCTCTTCAGGTGTGCGAGAACGTGGGCGGTCGGCTGCTGCTCCGCTACGACGGCGCCGACGAGGGGCTGCAACAGCTGTGGATATTCTTCTCCAACCCAAGACTTAGCAGCTACGGATATGTCACTAATAAGGTCAATAAATCATTCTGGACAATTCACACAGCATTACCTAGCCCCAAGCTAAGCAGAGCTTGTGGTCTGGATGTTTTCTACGTATAATAAAAAATTATCTATCTATATCGTATCCATTTTGAATGGAGCATAAACGTAAACAAACCGCCCATACTTAACCTAAAATTCACTTTGTTGGCGCGTCCTTTTATACGTAATTTACATTACTTGTTGATTTTAGATCCTCCCTTCAATAAAAATTGCTTACAATTATATCACAAACTCGACGCCAAGCAAGTGAAATTTTGTTATTTGTGTCGTACTTTGTTTACTAACATGCTTCATTCATAATGGATAAACCATAAGTAGTGTATTGTATTATGTATATCAGTTATCTGCTGCTGAATGCTGTGTGAATTGTCCAACACTATTATTACTATATAATTTTTATTAAATTATGTTCAAAATCATAGAAAATCCTAGTAGGACGCATTTAAATTTAACATGTTTTTCTAGGGCGCGCCATGGCAGTTCAAATACCCAGGGAAAGTAAACAAGTTTTCATGCAAGAACAAGCTGAGCACACAACTGAGGCTGACTGCAGAAGAGGCCATTCAGGAACCCACACCGGCCGATCTCTTTGTGGTAAGAAATACCTACCTAAGTGTCTACTTTTGACCTAGGATCGAACTTTTTACATTCCGCTGGATATCAAACATATTGCCGCGATCACAAATAGATACATTTATTTGTAACTTAAACACATACAATTTAAAAGTATTTTTTATTATTTTAATAAAAATTCTCTTATATTTGGGAAAAGCACATAAAAAAACTCCTAAAGTAATATTGAATCGATGTATGTAACAACATTGTTTCACAGAAAATGGTTAAATATTTGCGGCAATCTTCCAAGCAATGTAAAATAAAACGCCTCAAAATGCATCGTCAAGAGTCGATTTTAGCTATCGAAATTATCCTATTACAGCCCAACCAAAACCTAGAAGCGCACAACTTCTCAACCGGCATGAAGTTAGAAGCGCTCAGTCCCCAGGACATGAAGACCATCCGCCCCGCCACGGTGGCCAAGATCTTCAACAACTTCCATTTCCTCGTCACCATCGACGACCACGAGACCGATTACGAGGACTCTCGAATGGCCTGGCTCTGCGACTCCCTACACCCATACATCTACCCCATCGGCTGGGCTCAGAAGAACAACTTCACCCTAAAACCTCCCAAAGTATGGAAAGACGCACCGTTCGATTGGACCGAGTACCTAACGATAACTAAATCGAGTCCCGCACCCGACTGCTGCTTCGGGACCAAAGCCCCTCTATCCCAGATCGAAAAGAACATGAAACTAGAAGCTGTCAACCCTCAAAATCACGAAGAGATCCACGTGGCGTCCGTAGACGCGATCGCGGAACACATGCTCTGCGTTGAACTGCTTCCAACAGGCGAGAAGTTCTGGTGCGCGCAAGATAGCGATTTACTGTTCCCGGCCGGCTGGTGCGATACTAACAACTACGCGCTACACATACCGGACTTAAACGCCGTCAAAAAAGAGCCAGAGAAGCCGAAAGAAGCTGCTAGAATAGTTAAAGAAGAGATGAAGACTTCGGACGAATGGTGCGAGCGTATATTCTTCAACTACAAATGCTACGCCGGGCCGTCAATATCTAGGAATAAGCTGTCGCAATTACCGAAGCACGTGGGCCCTGGGCCTTTAACCTTGGTGCTCAAAGAGGTGCTGAATAAGATAATATCGGCGTCGTACAAGCCGGCTAAGCTATTGAAGGATTGGGAGGTGGAGGGCCCTCCTGAAGAAGGGATGAGATTGGAAATGTTGAGGGCCAAGTAAGTATTTATTTTCATCTTATACCTTTAAACAAGCAATTCTTGTAGTAAATTAATGCTGGAAGGAGATAACACAGGCCGATGCCCAGTATGGTTTTGTCATCGCAGCTATTGTCAGAACTAAAGCAAATTTAAATAAAATCACACGGGAAGCACCAGTAGGCCTAGCATGGGGATTGTTTGTTCAGGTAGAATAGAAAAAAAATACGCCACTTTGTCATCGAATGCGTAAAATGTTTGAAATTGTATGACGATGCAATGATATTTTTAACCGATTTTTATTCTTGTATTTTTGTAACCTATAAACTTTTGACTGGGTGGTCCGATTTTCACGATTCTTTTTTTATATGAAAGCTGGTGCTTTCCGTGTGGTCCCATTTTAAAAACTATAAAAATTGAAGTCGGTTTATAGTTTTTTAAAACAAAATTATTCTCTATTCTACCCTACACAACAATTCCCGTCTTCAAGAATCATCAAAATCGGATCACCCAGTCAAAAGTTGTGAGGTAACAAACATAAAAAAGGTGGAATTGAGAACCTCCTTTTTTGTCCGTTAAAAATAAGAGTGGTTGAGTTATGTTTTTAACACCTTCATGGCCCATGACGCATATTAACATAACCCTGCTCGTACAGCTGTAGCGCGCCCCTCACAAGTCGTACCTGACATTGAAAGCGCTGTAGCTTTTCCAAATCCGATCGCAGAATTTTTGCTTTAGAAAGTCGTCGCTGATATCTTTACCCTACCCTTACCTTGCACTATGTATTTTCAGATTAAAAACGAGCACGTACCACGCGTACGTGCCGATCGTGACGTGCAACACGGGCGTGGGCGCGTTCTGCCGCGACGTGTGCGGCAAGCTGCAGTCCTGCCCGTGCCTCTTCGGGCCCACGGAGTACTCCAACACCTGTCCCACTAACTGCCAGCAAGTCGATAAGAGCACCTTCCGTATGTTACTGATACTTTCATGTTGTTTTATGAAATTATGATGGTGGTTTTTGAGTGCATAAAGTTTTGGGATAACGGAGATTCGAACCAGCGAGCGCCAATCACACTAATTTGCGCCGCGGTTTCATCCGCGTAGTTCCCGTAGGAATTCCGGGATAAAATATAGCCTATGTCACACCCTGAAAAGCAAGCTTTTTAATGATGAAATAATTTTTTTAATCAGTCCAGTAGTTTCGGAGCCTATTCCATACAAACAAACAATCATACTCCTCTTTGTAATATTGGTATAGATAACACACGCGAAGCTAGTTGAGTTGTCGGCGATTGCTTAGCATGGTGCTAGATAATGTGTGAATTGTCCAACATTATTTATCAACACTGCAGCAAGTTTGTTTTTTTAAATAAAATGTGCGCAATCTACAATTGTTGTTTCTCTTTCAGATAATGGCACAGAAAGACGCGGCAGGCCAAAAGGAAGTCTGAACGGGCGTAGGAAGAAGCGCAAATGCCCGCCAAAGGAGGCCGGGAAAGGCGCGCAACCGGCTACCAGCCTAGAGACCAAGGACGGAGACCAGGAGACCGAGAGCAACAGCGCCGGCTCCGCGCCCGCCTCGGAGGCCGGCACGCGGCCCAACTCTCCCGACGACCAGCGAACCAAACGAGAACCCAAGAACCACCCCAAGCTAGAGATGAAAACCCGCGGCGCGAAGCTACCCAACTTCGCGATACAAATGAAGGAAGCCCATTGGGACAAGAAGGACGTCGAAAACATCTACAGTAACACCTGCGTCGCCAAGAAAACTCACGCGTTCAGCGACACAGAAAACGACACCAACAGTAGCTCCAACTCGCGCGACGCCAAAAACATATCCGACGTTTCAGACAGTGAGGAGCCAGAACTCAAGAAACTTAAGTTTTGCTCCTACGATCCACTGCCGTCTGATAATAAGATGTTCGAGAAAATGCCCATGTCCTGGATGAGCGGGAAGCTCAAACTGTCGCAGAACCCTTTAGACTGGTCCGTGGATGACGTGTACTCGTATCTTAGCAACACGGAGGATTGCAAGCTCATAGCTGATAGAATGAAACAGGAAGAAATCGACGGACAAGCGTTTGTGATGCTAGATATATCGGCAATCAGGGAATTTTTGCACATGAAAAAAGAGTTCGCGTTGCAACTTACCAAACATATAGATATGATAAGGTGGTATACAGTTAATTTTGAGGAGAATGAATTGAGGTGAATTGTTAATCCGTGTGGAAGAGAACTGAGTAGGTAGGCATTTGTTACTATGCAGAAAGTAACCGACAATAGAGTGTACATTCTCTTGTGGTTGGTTTCTACAAAATATGTTATTAATAATTGTGTAGAGTAACGTTGTGTTAAATGTTATAGATCTTGACTTAATGAAATTGTTTTAGTCGTATTGACAAATTAGCCAAATAGATTTAGTTATTAAATATCATGTCAGGGTTTTTGTAACCAACTAGTATATTCTATTCACTGTCTAGTCCAGAATAAACATTGTTTCATAAAAAAATGCATAGTTTTTATTAATTAGTAATAATTTAATACAGTCAAAGTTATTTGTTTCGAAATTTTTTGCAAATTAAACTGCAGATTTTGTATAATATTGACTTTGACTTTTCGTTGTTTTCTTTACTAGAGAAGTCCTCGTCCAAGTAGATGTCTTTCTTTGCGAATGAGGGCTTCACTGGGATTTCTCTATCAGGTTCAAGAGTGTCGTTTTGTTGGCGATCGTAGATCTCGACCTCCATCCGTTTGGCTGCCCACTTCTTCAAGTTGTCGGCGGACGCGGCGGGGCTCGCAGTCACCCTCTCTCTCGGCTTTCTAATATTTATTTCAGAAAGAAGGGGTCTCTTGTTGAGTGTTACTTGTACGTGCGGATCGTTCAGTATTAAAAGATGGACCAGCTCCTCGATTTTGGCAGATTTGCCTTTCGTCGAGTCATCGTCTAACGTCGAATCGGTGAGGTAGTTTTCGTTTACGTAAGCGTCTAAGAGACTCGAGTTCGTTTTGGCCGGCTCAAGCGTTTCGGGGGCATTAGTAACTTCTGCTGTGGCGATGCTGTTTTCAGAAGTGCAGGTGCCCGAAGATAAAATGTTCTCGAACATGTCCTTGATGAAATCTTCCATGTCTTCAATAGAACTCTGAGTGTTTTTTGCAATAATTTCTTGAAACCTCAGCCTATAAACTTCGAAGTCACGCATACTTGTATGAAAGTTATCGAAAACCTTTTCAACTGTAGTTTTGAAGAATTTTATGTTAGACTCTAGACTACTGGCGCTGTCTTCAGTTTGCAGCTTCTGAGAAATGTTGCCATAGATTCTGGTCTCTATTTTTTCCAACTCAGAGTTAGTCAAGGAACCTTTAGCCACCATGCCAGTGCTGTTGGAATCTTTTACTGGTACTTCATCGTGTTCGTATCGTTTGTAATATTCTCCTGGGATTAAATTAAGGTCTGAATTTTCTTCATTACTACAACTGGATGAAAGGCCTATGTCAATATCAGACTTTGAATAGATTTCGAATTTTGTGGAGGAAGACTTAGCAGTTCCTTGATAATGTAAACTGTGATGGCTTTTCAACATTCGTTCAGCTATAACAAAAAAATGAATATTTCTCAGCTATAATAATAATAATGGACAATAAAAACATCATCTATTTATCTACAAGCTAAGTAGAGAGACGAATAAAACACATTGTGTTTTATTCATCTTTGGTAGAGCTTGTGTTATGGGTAGGTACTAGATGACATACGCATACTTACCTAATACAATAATCAACTTCAACAGCCTGTATTGGTCCACTGCTGGACGCCGGCCTCCGCGTTTATCTCATGGAGGCTAATGCCCATAATCCCCACGCTGGGCATGCGGGTTGGGATCGTAGTTTGGTGGTATAATTGTTCTGCAGGGGGTGCTGCTGCCCAGTCCCCAGTGGATATCAATTAGTCGCCTCTTACGACACCCGCGGAAAGAGTTGGGCTGGTTCAAATTCTAAGCCAGTTATACAATACGACACAGCTTCGTAATACATTGCATAGATAGATATTTTTTATTGTACATAGAAAACGACCAGAACATCCTGAATAAATATCTGCAGATCGTACTATATGTTTGTAAATTTTCTCTCTCTTCATAGAGGACGTCGAAGTAACACCTCTGGTCTGAGACCACTACCTACCTACCTATTCCACCGCCACGGGGCGGCGAGTCCGCCCGCACAGCAGCGGTCCGCATTATCACCACGCTTGGCACCACACCACCGGCAGATTCGATGAGCAGATGAGCGCCTTATTGACTTTTATATCATGGAGAGTAATGCCCATAATCCCCACCTGGGCCCACAGGTTGGAGATCACAGTTCGGTGGTAGAATTGTTTTGCAGGGAGCGCTGCTGCCCGCCCCCGGTGGATATCCCTTAGGAAGCGGAACCCATAGGAGGAGTTGGGGCGGTGCAAATTCTAAGGCATACAGTTGCTTAATGACTAACAACAAGTGCGTTTCTAAGGAAAAATAAACCTGAATGTACAGGCTCTTCAAGGGTCGTTGCGACATAAACTTACCCATGATCCTATTTATGACTCCAAAAATGTAAAATTCGGATTAACCTAATCAGAAACTTGGGTTACGACTAGACTAGGTACTACATGTAGGTATGATTGTATGATTCAGATATCAAAATTTCGTTCGATTCAAAATTCAACCAGCATTTCGTCAATGGAATTTTTAATTAATTTCTGATTGATTTTCAGCAGGACTTGTCAGAAATCTCTGACAGTCTATAATAGTATATATAATAAATAATATAATAAATTCTCTTTGTATTGATAACTATGGATTATCCATTTTGAATGAAGCATGTTAGTAAACAAAGTACGACACAAATAACCAAATCTCACTTGCTTGGCGTCGAGTTTCAGATATAATTGTAAGCAATTTTTATTGAAGGGAGGATCTAAAATCGACAAGTAATGTTAATTACGTATAAAAGGACGCGCCAACAAAGTGAATTTTAGGTTAAGTATGGGCGGTTTGTTTACGTTTATGCTCCATTAAAAATGGATACGATATAGTTCTGCCCGCGGCTTCGCACGCGTTATTTCTGCATTAGATAAAGCTACATGTTATTTTTGTGATTAAATAAAGTGAATTTGAATTTCTATAGAAAAGATTAAAGGTGATTTCTATACCAAGGGGACTGATTTATGGGATAAAAAGTACCTACCTAGCCTAATAGGGTATATGCATCGATTTTTTTTATTGTTTTTATCGATCAGTGGCGGATTTACAAATTTTCAAGGTATAGGCTAAATAGTTTTTGCCGCCCTTGCCTCAACAATTGCATATCATACATTATTTTTACAATGCAACAATTTCGTTGAAATTGCACGTAAAATAATACTCAGATAATATCTCAATAATCTCAGATAATATTTTTGAGCTAATCGAAGCTCAATCATGTAGGGGCGGGGTAATGTATGCTATTTACACAAAAATTAACATTTGGTAAACGTTAATAAATAATCTTTATTGCGCTTTCAAACAGTTAAAAATAATCGACTCTGTCAAGTCGGAATCAATGACCAAGATTACTTCGACGAAATAGAAGTTCGTTACAATGCCTTTTTGCGCGATTTTTTGTTGGCAAAATCATCGATGATGTCGTCGTAAGTAATCTTGTTCATTAATTCCGACTCTATGCACAAAAGAGCTAAAGCGTTCAATTTTTCTTGGCTCAAGGTCGATCTCAGATAATTTTTTACCCTTTTGAGACAAGAAAAGCTTCTCTCACCAGAACAATTCGTCGCTGGTGTACACAAGGCCATACGAAGGGCTATGTCCAAGTTCGGGTAAACGTTCTGCAAACTCTGCTTTCGCAGAAACGAAATGGAAAAATGCGCTGACTGGGGCTTTTTTTATTGATGAAACCGTGTCGAAAATATTCAATTTCGAAAATTGCAGCTATAGGAAAATTCAAAATGATTAGAATTTGACGAAATTTGGTGAGTTCGTGAGCATACTCTGCATACTCTTTAGTATTAAATATGAATATACAATTTTTTGAAAGATTTTTCTTCTACATAGTTTTCGAGTAATTCACCACTAGAGTTTACATGCATAAGCATAGGTGATAGGATTCAGATATATATAGGCATATATCTTTTGCATATTGTAAACTCAAATTATTCGACAACTATGTAGACGAAAAATTGAAAAAAATTCTGTCATCGTATTTGATGCTAAAGAATATTAGCACGATTACCAAATTTTATTAAATTTTTATCGTATGTAGCCAACCTCCTTAACGTAAAAACGTCATTTTTTTCTTTGCTATCACGAAAAAATCAGACCTTTGCACAGTTTCCGATGAATTGTTTATTGTTAATTATTATTTTTATTTTTTAAAAGGTTTGCTTAATTGAAAAAGACAAAATCACAATATAGCCATGAGCAATCTTTTAAAATACTATTTATAGTTAATATGAAAATGTTCAAAAATTTAACGTGACCATGTTCCTAGTTTCGGAATGAAAAATATTTTTGCAGGGCTCTTTCAATAAATTGATTCGTTACAAATGATTTATTATAATTTATTATGATTATCAAAAGTTTTTACTTACCAGTGCTGTGAAAATATTCATAAAGTTCAGGAAACACTTCGAAAAATAACAGCACACACCCAAATAAGTCGCTTGAATCACGACACAGTATTTTTTGTAAGGGTAAAACTCGTGGTTCCGTAGTTTCGTGCTTTATTTTCCTTTGATCCGATTTTGTTTTCGTTTTTCGCCTCGATTTGTTCGGGTAACCGGGGTAACCCACACGGTTATTGGAATAGAGAATGAAGCTCGCCACGTGCACGTGCAACATTGACGTCATTAATAACATTGTAGCATTAAAAAAATACCGCGTTCGGGGAAAAAATATTTTTTTGACTTAAGACTATCTCGCTATTACTGTTCAAGATTTTTTTTAATTCCAATCGAATTTTCTGAAGCTACTAGTGCATGTAAAACACATAATAGTCGATACATAAGATTGAAATCGGTAAAATTATTCACTAAATTATTCATTATATTCGAATAAAAATCGAAACATTATATACAAACCATCCAGTTCGTAGCCTCCAACCAGTAGTAAGACTGGCATGTATGGGTTGTTAGTGGGAAGAGGGGCATATTTTTTACAATTGCGCTCTTTTCACTCATAAGAAGTGTGGGCAAAGGGCGCAGAGGCGAGAGGCCGATCACTGCTTGAGGGGCGGCGAACTAGCTGTTTTACTCTAGAATATGGAAGTTTGCTACTCTCGGAATATGCAATGACAAGTGAGAGAGAAAAGTCATCGACAAAATTTGTTGCAGACTTCTATCTGTAAGACATCAGAAAACCGTCTTAGAAAAATATTTTTGATTTCTATGAGGTAACAAAAAAAAAATCGTTCCCCAAATTTGCCGCCCCCAAAATCTGCCGCCCTAGGCTCGAGCCTACTCAGCCTGCTGGTAAATCCGCCACTGTTATCGATTCTTTAGGTCATTATTTAACCGAGAAATGATAAGACGCTCACTGAATTTCACATTCTTCTTCTTCTTCTTCTTCTTAGCCATCTTCTACCCTATGGGTGTAGGCACAGTATGTAGGCCTCCTTCAAACTTTGCCATTTCCTGCGGTCTTGTGCAATTTCCATCCATTTGACTCCAGCTGATCTTTTGACGTCATCATACCAACGCATTTGTGGTCTCCCCTGTCGTCGTTTTTCGCCCCATGGTCTCCATTCTGCCAGTCGTTTGCACCACGAGCCTTTTTTACGCGCGATGTGGCCAGCCCATTGCCATTTATGTAAGCTTCGCAATGCGCTTTATAACGTCGGCGACTTTGCTTTGCTCCCTGAGCCAGACGTTCCTTTTGCGGTCCCTCAGTGTAAAACCTACTATTTTCCTTTCAATTGCTCTCTGGGTGACTTTAAGCTTGGTTGTTATTTCCTCTGTGAAAACCCAGGTTTCAGCCCCGTAAGTAAGTACTGGTAGGATGCACTGGTCGTGTATGCGAGCTTTCTGTTCAGTTTTGATTTTCATCTTAAAGGCAAATTCTAATTTGGAGTAGGCTGCCCACGCTAGTCTTATGCGCCGATCGATTTCTGAGGTTTGGTTTTCCTTGCCCAATACGACCTCTTGACCAAGATACACGTACTTGTGCACCCTTTCAATCGTGATTTGGTTGACTTTGATGTTTTGATAGTTAGACAAAGAGTTGGTCATTATTTTTGTCTTGTCGAGGTTCATTTCCAATCCTACTTGAGTTGAGGCATCATTGAGTTCCTGTATCATAATTTCAAGGTCATGGTGGTTGTCCGAAAATAAGACGATATCGTCAGCGAACCTTAGGTTACTCAGTCTTGTTCCTGCTATGTTAAGACCACGGTTTGCCCAGTTCAAGGTTTTAAGCACGTCCTCCAGTACCAGTGTAAACAGTTTTGGTGAAAGCGTATCACCTTGGTCCACTCCTCTTCCTATCGTTACAGGGTTTTTCAGGTGGAAGGTTGAGAGTGAGATGTGCATGTTCGTATATGTTCTCTATAATTTAGTGTTATTTGCAAGCGGGCAGCTAGTTCTCTCCCAGTGATTCTTAGCACCCCTGGTTTCGCTCGAAGCCCCATTTCTGCCCTTACTGGGGGTAGCGAACCCGCTGGGAACTCGGGGCCTTCTTTTCTTTTGTGTAGGTATCCATAGTTTGAAGGGTTTAGGCTTGTTAACTCACCCACTTGCCTAGGGTGTCTTGGTGAGTGAGAGTAGTCCATCTGACTAGGACTGTGGACGCTACCGTTGGTCTTATGTATAAGACTCCTCCGCTACCGATCCTAAGAAGCCCTCCTCTCTGATGGCTTCAAAGCCAAAAAACCGCATCTTGCGCCTTAGTGGCCCCCCCTTTCTCTCGTTCGTTCGCTGACCTTGCTTCCCACTGGGATTTTAACCTCAATCTTCAGCAAGGTTACTCAGCTTAACAGGGTCTACCGCGGGAAGGTGAGAGTGGAGTGCAGAGGCTAGAGAACTTCACTTGGAGAGGTTTTTGTATTTTGAATTTCACATTAACAAGGTAAAAAACTAATCAAAACTACAATCATTTTCGGGTGATAAAAACGCTGCCATATTGGCGCCATGTTTATTTTGGCGTCGTCGTTCACACTCGATTAAAACCTTTTGTGACGACCTCGGTAGTGATCATCTCAGGAAAGAGGTTTTTCGAAATAGCTGAAAATAACCGACAATACGAAATGTGAAGTGGGCAGAATGTGTCAAATCATGGTGCAGCAAGCAGAATAAAAAAAGAATGAACAGCGATGTCACGTCCGCTCTAGTCAATGGCGTAGCGTTTTGAAATTTTGCGATTGAGATTTAAAATATCAGTTTTTCAATGGTTAAATTCTACAATAAAAACCTCCTAAATGCAAAAATAAATATGCAGATATGATTCTATATCAATAGAGAATACGTATATATTTTTTTAGCCATTTCGAAGTCACATGCATATTATTATACCCTATTGGCCTAGCTCAAGGGCGGATCCAGCTGTCACGTCAGGGGGGGGTCATAAAGTCAAGATTTAGAAAGGACGGGCTCACGAGCCCACCTGTACCCCGCGCGGGGGTAGCACTGTGGCGAGCGTAACGAGCAGCAATGCAACTACGGGGCATAGCCATTGATTTAAAAAGGGAAGATAGGTTACGTTCTCCCAGCGCTTACTCAAAAATTGGCATGTATTACAACTACACGCAAACACATACGCTCACAGTTTTATTTCCAGTCCTGTGCAATACAAAGAAGAACAAAGACGGAAAGACGTATCTAGGGCCGAAGTGAGACAACAATATTTCACGCGAATCACGACCGCCCGTGCCGCCGGTCAGACGGTGACTGATGTGGGAGAACACAATTTTACACAGTTTGAGGTTGCCACTTTCGAGCAACCAGTGCCTCATCTTCGTTTTTAATAAATCAATGGGCATAGCAGGACGAGCGAGGCGAGCCTTGCTGTCACGACCCATGCCGTCAAATATTTTGATGACTAAAAGGGACCCTTTTGGCCATCGAAATATTAGACTAAATAAGTCCGTTGCCAAAATTAAAAAAATAGAGATAGAAGCGAGCCTACAAAATTTAAAAGAAATTTTAGCGACTCTTGGTTTTGTTTCACAGAAAAATAAACGGCGAGTGGAGCAAGCCTCAAACATTTTTTTTTAACGACTATTGCAAAATTTGTAATAGTAATGAAAGAAAAGAAGATAAAAACGGCGAGCGGCGGAGCCTAGAAATTGTCAGAGATTTGACGACGTTTGGGCGATTTGTTACTGAAATGGAAATCAAGACCATATAAAAACGGCGAGCGGAGCGAGCCGCGAAAATTGTAACAACTTAGAGGCTATTGGGATGATTATTGAATATCTGATTACATTTTTACTTTAATATTTGCACACCTGCTTGCGGGTTGAATACATTTGACATTACTCTAGTTATAAGATCTGACATATACCTGTAATAATGTATTCAGCAAATAAATGATTTGATTTGATTTGATTTGATGTTTTTTTTTATTTGTGAAAGATAAGGATGAAAATACGATACGACGGCGCTGACGAGCAAGCGCGTGCGAATGCGACAATTATTGACACTTTAGCGGCGGGCGGCGGGAAAACCCGAGTAAATAACGGCGAGCGGAGCGAGCCGCTAAAATTTTGCGTAATTTTTTGGGAAAAAGGACGTATTCTTACCAATATTATTATATCTAAAGGAATTATGTCTGTTAGTCTGTCTGTTACATTTTCATGTCTAATCGGCTAAACGGATCCTAATGAAATTCGGCATTGAGGTAAACGGTATCCCAATCATACCATGTTCTATGTTTTCGAGCAGTTGTCGCGTGCGTGACACAGACAGTTCAATTTTAATTAAGTTGAAAACCGTAAGTTGAGACGTTCAAGTATTGTAGATTTGTTTTAATTTGTCGCGAGACAACAATAGGATTAAAGATTTGTCGCCCCGGGCCAGTTAGCTTTGCCGCACCATTTATTTATGAAGAAAGACTAAAAATAAATAATTTATTCACTAGGTCAGTCAGTGGTTCTGATCTGACATTTTTTTAGCGACGGGCCCCTTTTGGACATTGAAGTATTTGACTAAATAAGTTAGTTGTCAAAATTAATAAGAAATGAAGATAGATAGCGAGCCTACAAAATTTAAAAAAAATTTTAGTGACTTTGGTTTTGTTTCAAAAAAAAAAATGGCGAGTGGAGCAAGCCTCGGACATTTTAAAGACTTTTGCAAAATTTTTAAGTGTAATGAAAGAAAAGAAGATAAAAACGGCGAGCGGAGCGAGCCTAGAAATTGTCAAAGATTTAACGACGTTTGGGAAATTTGTTACTGAAATGGAAGCAAAGACAGACATATAGAAATGGCGAGCGGAGCGAGCCGCGAAAATTTAAATGACTTAGAGACGATTGGGTTTTTTTTATTTGTGAAAGATAAGGATGAAAATACGATATAACGGCGCTGACGAGCAAGCGGTGCGAATGCGACAATTATTGACGCTTTAGCGGCGGCGCGCCGCCGCCGCGGCGCGGCGGCGGGAAAACGCGAGTCCTAATGAAATTTGGCAGGGAGGTCAACGGTTTCCCAGTCATCCCATGTTCTATGCTTTCATGCATTTGTCGCGTGACAGTTTAGTTGAAACGTTCATATTGTAGATTTGTTTTAATTTGTCATGAAACAACAATTATAATAATATTGTTTATTCACTCTTTCATCAACAATTAATGATTTATTATTTCGTAAATAATAATATTTGATTAGGAGAATACGCCCAAGTATAGGTATTGACGATACAGAAGATAAAAAATGAGTTGGGTTTGGGTTTTGAAGCGTTCATAGTTGGGGTTGACGAAAGTCATTCATGTCATCATGCTACAGCTATAGGCATTACCGCGTGCCGCGTAACATTTATTTTAGAAAGGTATGGTAGGCCGTAAGTACCTAACCTAACTAAACTAAAATGATTATAATTCTTGAACGCAGATGTTATTTTAGCTACCTACATATTTACTTACCTCCTTGTTGATAGGTATAGGTACTTTAGGTAAACAATTAGTTGGGTTTTGGGTTCGAAGCCTTCGTTTGTTTATATTTGCCTACCCTCTCGAATTTTTTTACCGGCAAGCTTCAGGAGGGCAGACTGCGAGGGGCGGCTTTGCCGCCCCTCGCTCCTTGCTAGACTCAGCCAAAGGGGGGGGGGGGGTCATGACCCCCATGACCCCCCCCTGGATCCGCGCTTGGCCTAGCTGGCCTGTTTGATTCCTTGAAAACTCCATCAAATGAAAATACACAATAGAGTCTATAGTTTGAATTTCGCGGCACTATGGCATGAAAAAAAACATCGAGATTTAGAACGAAAATGATAGGAGAGACAAATTCGTTGTTTGTGGTTGACAGAGATAGAACTATAACAACACAATGGGAGCGAGGGAAACGGACAATAACATGGCCATGCACAAGGTTGTCTATGGTCTCAGTCATTGAACCGTCAACTCAACTGCCGAACGAACGACAGCGAGCACTCTCTGAGGCCCCGCCTTACGAACCGAGAATTTTATTATTTCTGTTGGTTTTCGCGATGATATTATTATAGAGCTACCTTTTAGGTAATTATTTAACATAAAATACAATAATTGTAATGTTGGTCAACGCGTAAAGTTATCTTTTTAGCTGTGGAATGTAAAATATCGATTTGCCGTGTATGGCTACAAATTGTGATATTGTGCGGTTTTCTCCTGTGTTGTGGTGTTGAAATTGTGTTTTTATTAGAGCTCAGGGCTCTATCATAATTAACTTCTTAGTAAAACAACATTTTGTGTCATAAAAATCCTTAAATTTGTGATTTTGTTGTTACTATTTTTAGTGGGTGTTGTCATTGTGGTCCAAGCTTTATTCGGATTAGGTCATCGTGGACATGTGTGCCGGAATAATGTGATTGAAAATCTAAAGTGGTCTTATTTGGTTTCTTGTTAGATATACGAGTTCACCCAAAAGGAAGCATGGGGACGAGCAGTGTGATATGTTTCGCTGCCCTGGTCTGCCAGGCGGCGGCACTATGTAAGTACCTGTTACATATTTATATGTTTATTGTAATGCAGTAGTTCATTCAACCTTTTCTTTCTGCTCTATTAACTAGTTAGGTCTTAGAAATGTGACACAAACACAACCCTTCACTCATGCCATTGTTGCGTACACACCAGGTATTCATATCAGTCACAACATTGCTAGCCTTACTTTTTCACAAACGTGAAAATTTAAAACGACTTCAATTTTATTAAAATTGAAAGACAAATCCCATTATTATAATAAATGTGAAAGTTTGTATGTTTGTTGAAATCTTTCACAGATATAGTCCATAAAACTAGATTACCGCATAGGCTACTTTTTATTTCACAGTACAGTGTGTGAAGCCATGAGCAGAAGCTTGTGACTAGTAGCTAAAATTGGCATTTTAAAGCTTTCCAAACAGGTTTTTCCAATTGGTTTATACTGCTACGCAACATGTATTACAAAATCACTGTGATCTCTTAAAAAATTAACAATAATGCATTAGGAACACAGTAAGACAATTCAAATTCAAATTCTCTGTAAAAGTTGTTAGTTTTGTAATGGTACAAGATTCCAAATATACTGTGGTTAAATATTATTTTTTTCTGCATTCTACAAGGCATAAAACTAACGAACAAGTAATTAGCTTCAAATCATAACTGCTCCCAAAATAAAATTGAATCAAAGGAGTCACACAAAATGGTTAACAGTTTGCAAGAATTTAGTTATAAGCCACTGATAAAGCCATACAGAAAAAGTTGTCACCACAAATAAAAATTAATCTTGCTCGAACATGAAGCGAACAACCCTAACTGTAAAATCTAAATTCCAATGTAATTGATTGCATGATCCAGGTAATTGCAATGATTGGTTTGTCCTTGCTGAGATGTAGTAGAGATTTTGATGACATATTTAGCTATGACTGCGACATTCACAACAGTAGTTAGTCACATGTACAGCTTTGTCATCTTCTTTAATTAATTTCCAAGAGTTTCTTTGTATCATTAAATCAGTTTTATGGTTAATGATTAGAAATTGTATAACCACCCTCTGCCAGCATCTCAGCATGCATTTTTTTTTGTATATAATTTTATTTGTAACTTAATCAACAGAAACAAACATAATTTAAAGATAAATGATAAAACTTCTGTCAATTAGAGTCGCAAAACATGATTTGTCTCAGCATGAGCTAGTTATAAACACTTCGCAACCAACAGAGGCATTTGATGATCTAGTAGTTGTTCGTAGTTACAGGTATTTGTATTTATTAATTAATAAGAACTGAATCTATTCTTCTCTCTACTACAACACTTTAAACTATATAAAGTTGGTCTAGTGTTGACAGTAAAATTTCAGCCCAATCTATTCAGTAGTTTTTGCCCTGTCTTTGGCCAAACATCAACGGCACTAACTTTTGTCTTGATAATATTAGTAGGAGTAAAATTAGTTACTTAAGTATGTCAAACTCAAGAGAATAGCCCCAAGACCTGATATGTGAATACCAAAAAAATTGATATGACAATGGGCATACAGCATACACCATAGAACATGGCTGGCAGCAAGAAAAATACAAAACTCCTAGCCCAATGCCCGAGTAGGCAAATAGCAAAAATAAAGAAATTTAAAAAAATATATTATAAAATTGTAATTTAAGTAAGCCTTTTTCATAAAATTCTAAAAAAAATAGAACAGTAGAATGACATTATTGGTAAGGCTTTTGCCTAGCTAGAGGTAAACTGTTAGGTCTCTTTTCATTTAAAACTTGACAAGAAACAAACATCTTAGGATTTATTCTAAGCCCCTTTGGGCTAAACAAATCATCATTATTGCAAAGAGCTTATTGGCAAAAAAGTACTTGTTATATCTATCTTACAAAACCATCACTTCCTTAATCTAAATAAATCAAAATTTAATAGAACTACTATCTAAAAGATTCGTCTACATTATACCTACTTGTAATAACTTTGAAGATTTACCTTCATCAATCATCAGCTGTAACTTTGATCTTCAAAACTTCTGTCAAAAGCTCCAATCAAAATGTAATTGCCCTTTATCTTTTTACAAACACATACCTAACTTATGTATAACTTGAATTTCCTTTGCACAGTGACATCACCACCAAAAATGGTAAAGCAGCCAACACAGGAGGAAATCCTTTTTCAAGTGGCAGTGGCCTCCGAGGTCGACAAACCCTTCATCATTGAGTGTGAGGCCGAAGGAGAACCAGCACCTAAGTAAGTTACCTACATCTCATCATCAACATTTGTATTTGTATCATCAGCCTACAGACTAGCCAGTCCACATCTGGACATAGGGCTCCCGTAATGAGCGTCATAGCGCCCACTCTACAGCTTGACGCATCTGCCTGAAGTCTTTGAGAAAGATCTGGCAGACATCCTACACTATGTTTACTATCGTATCATCATGTAATATGCTTGTAACACAGGTAATCTTAAGAACCGTTTCAATTCCGTTGATATTTGACTATGGAATAGGGAATTAGGCATTCCCTATTCGAGAAATATCAAGGTAGCTCTTGGTTCATCATTTCGTATTGAGTACTTACGCTATGTTCCATTTGGTACTATAATAAATTCGCGGGTAAAAGCTACTTGTCGCTATGAAACAGCATAAGAGTATTTTTTTGAAGACTGAATATAATGTTATGTAGAAGTACTTATAGATAACAAAAATATTTCTTACTAGTTGCTACTTGCGGCTTCGCACGCATTGTTTCTATGGAAATGTTTTAAGGCTATTTTCTTATAAACCGACACAAGTCGGAAATCTTCTTTACGCATGTGTATTATACAATGTTTTACTATGCATTGTGCGAGTAAATAAACAACTAGTCACACTAAACAAGACTAATTGTGCAGACTGACGAGAAATTTGGCAAATGGCATGCTTTTTGTTTCTTATCCCAAGAGAACTGATTTATGGAATAAAAAGCCTATGTATAATTCCAGGCCTAGAACTACCTACATATACCTACGCAAAATTTCAGATTTGTTCAGTAGTTCTTGCGTGAAATAGTAACAAACATTCACACAAGTTTGCGCGTTTATAATATTAGTAGGTACCTGCCTAGGATTATTGTGTACTAGCAGCGCCTCGCGGTTTCACCCGCGTAGTTCCCGTTCCCGTGGGAATTCCGGGATAAAATATAGCCTATGTCACTCCCTGAAAAGTAAGCTTTTTAATGATAAAGATTTTTATTTAAATCGGTCCTGTAGTTTCGGAGCCTATTCAGTGCAAACAAAAAAACAAACAATCAAATATTTATCCATTATAATATTAGTATAGATATTGTTACGTATCTACAAATACATATCGTTCACAAGTTACTAAGTTAGTAAGGTTATATATGCTCAGACTACGAGTCGTTATTATAGCCATGTGTTGCAAAAACTGGTCAAATTAATAGTCCCCACCCAAAGTTGAACTTTTGACGACTTTATGATAATGTAAAAACTTGGCGCGAAAACGCCTGCTGGCTTCCGGCGACGCATTAAATGTAAATTGATACTGGCTTAAGTTTCTATAAGCCAATTAAATGTTCATAATGAATCCTTTCCTTTATGCGTAAGTGAGCTTAACGCATTAGTTATACTCGTAAGTTCATTGGTGTTGTTACAAGTTAGTCGTAAGGTTTCTTTTTGTTTTTAAATAAATATACTACAATACACTACTTTAAATAAACTAACTGCAAAGTACTTGGATTTATCCCATTTCGAAATAAAGACATAACTTTCTACTGATACTGTAGGTAGGTAGGTATTATGAAGAAATTTGCTTAAATATAGAACTAGATCCAGAAAAACATATCAGAGAGGTTTTTAACATAGAAAAACGCTTGCGAAGCCGATGACGGAACCTTGTTTTTTATACATATTTGTATTTAGCAATTTTCTCACTATTCCTTGAATAAAGTTAAAAATCTTCCTGAATCCCTGTAATTGATGATTCAATTTTACTATCAATATCCTGCTCAATATATGTCAATTACAACTAATATTCTATTCTCGTTCATTCTTATAAAATAGCAAACAAATAATATGTATTATTCATTCAGTGAATCAACCTTGCGACTGGTTCGAGTCATCTGGAGGGGCGCCGCCGCCGCCGCCGCCGCCGGCATTATGTCATTCAGCGGATATAAACTCTTATTAGCATACTATTGGTCTCCCTAATCTGATATGCCTTTTCTTTGAAGAAACGTAAGAAAATCCATCAAATCTCAAAAGCCTATTATTGGAAATGATTTTGGCCATAAAGCATTATATTGTGGTAACCACAGATAGTAACGCTACCCAGTGCTCCTCGGCTCAAAGAGGCTCAAGATCTCATTAATTAATATTATAAATGCGAAAAATTTAATGTGAAGGATGAATGTTTGTTACCTCTTCACGCCAAAACTACTCAACGGATCATTCTGAAATTTAGCATACAGGTAATTCTAATTCTGAAATCAAATATAAGCTACTTTTTATCCCGTAGATCAATTTTCCACGGGAACTGACTAGATAGAAAACACCTGAAAACTTTTCTATGGGAACAACGCGTGCGAAGCCGTGGGGCGCGGCTAGTAGAAAATAATGGTAAAAAGTGACAAATACCTAAACTATGATATGACTATATGGGCTCTGGTTTCGATGGCAGTCGACGGCAGCTGTCGACTGCCGTCTAGCCTTTAGTCGGCAACTTGCCGTCCGTGTATTAGACACGTGCAGTCCGTATATTAGAGCCTCATCGTCAACCTCAACAGCCTGTATTGGTCCACTGCTGGACGCAGGCCTCCCCCTGATAAGCTATCTCATGGAGGGTAACCCCCCGCTGGGCATGCGGGTTGGGGATCGCAGTTTGGCGGAATAACCGCTCTGCAGAGCTCTGTATAAAAGCGACATGGCTCAATCATCAGTGGGTGGATATTATGATGTCTTAATTACACACGGACCTGGAATGCAACAGTTCAAGGCAAACAGGTTAAAGGCTTCCAAATCATAGCATAACCGATAAAAGTTGTGGTAATGTTTCTATAAATAAATAATAATCAAGCCAAGGAGAGGGACTGTCCCTAGAGAAAAGGGCAATCCCTAGGCTTCATTATTATTTATTTATTTATAGAAACATCACCACAACTTTTATCGTTTTTGCGGGAGCCTAAACGATACATATGTTTTAAATTATCTTTACGGGATGAGTAATTAACTGACTAACAAATGACGCAGCTTTATAATAAAAGCTGGTTATGATTACACCAACATTTTGTAATATGTGTTATTATATTACACTAAAATGTTATCACCATGTCTCAAAGCTGTCTTTTACAAGATAACAGAAGACCTTTGATGCCTTAGCCTTATGTTTTATGTATGATCGACGAGCAGCGCCTCGCGGTTTCACCTGCGTATTTCCCGTTCCCGTAGGAATTCCGGGATAAAAAGTAGCTAATGTCACTCCCTGAAAAGTAGACTTTTTAATAATGAAATATTTTATTTTATCAGTCGAGTACCTCGTAGTTTCGGAGCCTATTCAATACAAATAATCAAATCTTTCCACTTTATAATACATATTAGTAATGGATATACTTTATAATTTACTAGCTGCGCCCCGCGGCTTCGCACGCGTTGTTCCTATGGAAACGTTTAAAGGAAATTTTTATCCCACGGGAACTGATTTATGGGATAAAAAGTAGCCTTTGTTTTATTCCGGGATTAGAATTACCTGTGTGCAAAATTTCAGCCAGATCCATTCAGTAGTTTTGGCGTGAAGAGGTAACAAACATCCATCCATCCATCCATACATCCATACAAACTTTCGCATTTATAATATTAGTGTGATTGTTATCATGCGGGAACACTTTCCAATCGTATCGCATTCAATTTAGAAGGAAATAATAGTGAAAACAAACTCAGATGACCTCAGTGGCGCAACGGGCGAAAGTCTGCCTGCGACGTAGTTGTTTGATGGTTCGATTCCCGCCGCACAACAAATTTTTGCTCGGCTTGGCTTGGCTAGGCTTGCAGACATATTTTGTTCTAGGGTTAGTAGTTTTAAATCTGTGCTTATCTTTGGGCTAGATGATCGGTGTTAATTGACCGGCATTATTTAATTTAAACCTTAGTAGAACAGACTTTACAATTATTGGTACCAATCAACTGGCACAAACCATTTTAGTGAAATGTTTATTGCTCACAGTTCATTCAGCACGCGACGTCGCTTGCCGATAAAAACGTGCGAATTTCTCAGTACAACTTGCCTCTAGCATATTTGCGGCATAGTTTTTAGTTCCTACAAAGTACGGAATGGAAATTCTTCCAATGGATTGCATGCAGGTCCGGACTGAATCGATATTTCACTGTGGTACTGTGGTACTACTTTCCTGCAAAGAGCTGCATATACACCTGTGCAAACAGCAAGGAACCCTATGAAATATTCGTGTGGCGCGGCGTGCAGTTTTACTACGTTAAACTCTATTTTGGCACGTTTGTTCGTGCTATTCGAGAGTAGTTTACCTAAATGCTATGAAGTGAGACAATATACTGAGTACGTGTGTAAGTGGAGTTTGCTATATTATATCATTGCGAACAATGGGCATGTATCGTACGTAGGCTTTCCTCTGCACAGGTTTCGTTAAAAAAGTTTAAATATATACGTTTAAATAAAAAAATTTGGTCAACTTACACAAGCATCATCTAAACCTAAGCTAAGCAGAGCTTGTGTTATGGGTACTAAATAACTGATTGATAGGTATACTTAATACACTTAAAAGATTGTATTTATTTTTTATATACATTGAAAACGTCCAGAACGGAATCGAACCCGCAATCTCTGCATGCGTCGCAGGCGGGTCTCCTCAACCAGTCTGCCACAGAGGTCGTCAAAATATAAATACGTAAATCATATAACACTCCATGTTAGTATTTTGGATGAGTACATTTCAGTGATGAAAGAGTTCATCTGTGCTTCTGAAATCTCAATCAGCAATGAAATTGTCTGCCTACATTGAGATTCCAGCAGCATACCACAAATAAAAGTATCGGCAATTACGGGCAAGAGGCAAGAGGGCAGAGAGGGCGCTCGAACGAAACCCTCGGAACGTACAGAAAGATGCTATTTGTTCAGATAGGAGGAGTATTGGTATTGGGTACATACCTCTTACATTCCTCGGGAAATTGGTAAAGTAAAATGTATTGCATCAATTACATGTAAATAAGGTACATAGGTGGTGTATATTCAGATATGTATGACAGAATGGATTTCTACCGTTGTGACGAGCAAAAAATCTATGTACCTACCTACAATGTCATCTATACTAATATTAAAGAAGAAAGATTTGTTTGTTTGTATTGAATAGGATCCTAAACTACTGGACCGATTTGAAGATTCTTTCACCATTAGAAAGCTTACTTTTCAGGATTCTTTTGGGGGTATAGCTATAGATAGTACTGTGTAAAATTTTAAGTAATACTTTTTATTAGTACCTACTACCTTTGGACAAAGGGGCTGTGCGCAAACGCACATGTTTCTCTTGCAAACCTCTGCCCTTTGAAAGACATTGACCGGTCCGCCAGTAAAAATTCTACCAGTTTAAATATAAGCTAACCAGTTTAAATTCTGGCAAAGTTCAAGATCTGCGATCTGGAGCAGCCATTAAAGCTTACATAACATACATACTGACATGCTTGTCGTACTCGTATGTACGTCCTACTTGGCAGTGGTCGGAAGTACGCGTAAAGTGGCCGACGATGGCGTCTCGGCCGGTATTCAAATGGTTTAGTTTAGTTTTTGTAAATTGTAACGCACGTCACGTTCATCAGAGCTTTTAGCTGGTGCATTAC
This sequence comes from Eupithecia tripunctaria, assembly GCA_955876795.1. NCBI lineage: Eukaryota > Metazoa > Arthropoda > Insecta > Lepidoptera > Geometridae > Eupithecia > Eupithecia tripunctaria. Next base: position 16,844,963 of record OY041601.1, read on the forward strand.
CGACAGGCTTTTGTAATGAAACGTTTCATCATCATCATCAGCCCATTGACACCTACGGCTGGGTATAGGCCTCCTCTTTTACACGCCAGCTAACACGGTCCTGTGCGAGCCTCATCCACAGTCTTCCGGCTATTCCAACGATGTCATTCGACCATCTGGCAGGTGGTAGGAACGTTTACTAAGTTACGGAAAAGAACGTTCACTAAGTTACAAAATAAATGCTTTCCATAAAATCGTAAAGATCACCTTGAATTGAAACGTCAAACATCCTAAAAAACTTACATTTATTAGGAATGATAGAAATTGTGTAAAAACGCGGCATTCAATACATACCTAAGTAGGTTGGTCGAGTTTATTTCAGTATTTTATTTATCCACCATTATTATTCAGAACAATTTTATAGACACTACAAAGACTGGAAACATAAATTTAGTCGATGATGTCACCCCTAGTACCTACAGAAATAGCATCTTTGTATATTTTTATTTTCTTGCTCATTTGGCTTATCATTATCAACCAAAAGTGTATCTTGGCCTCGGCTAAAAGACTTCCAGGCTTGATTGATTTGCCATATTTATTAGCTATATTTTATTTGCAATGAAATATTTACGTCAGTTGGCGAAATGTTGTTGAAATGCGATTCCGTTCAATCGATCTGTTTATTGGGTTGAAACTTCCGTTTCCAATTTCTCTGCTAAATATAGTCTCGATCTACATTGTTCGATTCCGTTACCTTTCTACACTTCCGGCAAACGATAGGTACCTGAGATATTTTAGGAGTTTTTGCAAATAACTGAAGTTTTAGCGAGTTTGTGAACTTCTCTGTATGCTTATCTTGAGTTTAACGTGTAAGGTTTCAAAAGATTCATCTTCATATTTATCAGATTCTGCTATAGCTAGCGAAGGATACATAATTTCTCTTTTCCCTCTGTATTGTAAACGAACTGCGCCCCGCGCCCCTCCGCATACGTTGTTCCTATGGAGACGCAGGTGATTTCTATCCCACGAGAACTGATTTGTGGGATAAAAAGTAGCCTATGTTTGATTTCAAGATAAGATTTACTTGTATGCAATATTTCAACTCGACCCGTTCAGTAGTTTTGGCGTGAAGAGGTAACAAATATCCATACATACATCCATCCATCCATCCAAACTATCGCAATTATAATATAAGTGTGATGTCCTCAACCTCCTCCACAGCCTGTATTGGTCCACTACTGGACGCAGGCCTTCTCCTAATAAGCGCCTTATTGGCCTTATCTATCTCATGGAGGGTAATGCCCATAATACCCACGCTGGGCATGCGGGTTGGGGATCGCAGTTTGGTGGTATAATAGTTCTGCAGGGGGCACTGTTGCCCGGCCCCGGTGAATACCCCTTAATCGCCTCTTACGACACCCGCAGGAAGAGTTGGGGGTGATGCGAGTGATGTGATTGTTAATATAAATTCTGTCCACAGATACCGATGGATAAAGAACGGTAAGGCATTCGAATACACGAGCTACGACAACCGTATCTCTCAGCAGTCCGGGCGAGGGACGCTCGTCATCAGCAAGCCTCGCGACGAGGACCTGGGCCAGTACCAGTGCCTCGCCTTCAACGAGTGGGGCACGGCCGCCTCCAACTCCGTCTTCGTACGCCGAGCAGAACTCAACTCCTTCAAAGAAACAGAGGGCCAGCAACTCGTCCAAGCTGACGAGGGAAAGCCGTTCAAGCTCACCTGTGAACCCCCGGATGGCCACCCCAAACCGAAGGTCTACTGGATGTTGCAAGGCGCCCAGGGACAACTCCGAACCATCAACAACTCGCGAATGACGCTCGACCCTGAAGGAAACCTGTGGTTCTCGAACGTTACGCAATCCGACGCCAGCTCCGACTTCGCGTACATCTGCACCGCTAACTCCATCATCAGGAATGAGTACAAGTTCGGAAACAAGATTTACTTGCAAGTGACGCACACCGGGATCTCCCCGACTCTGAACAGGAACGAGCCGGTGCGCCAGTACACCACCAGGAAGGTCGAGAAGGCGTTGAAGGGGAAGAGGGTGGAACTTTACTGCATTTATGGCGGGACGTGAGTATACTTTTTTCTCTTGAGACGGTTATTTACTGATACTAAACTTATACCCCCTTATTCATAATAGTCTGCTAACTTAGCACACTGCTAAATCTCGCTTTGTCTTTTTCTATTGACTTAAGTTAGACAGAAATAACACTACTTAGCAGCTGTTTTATGTTAGCAGACCATTATGAATAAGGAGGATAGACTTTTCGATTATAGACAGAAAACTTTTCTTTCGATCAACTTTCCATGGGTCGAATTCTGCTAATCAATCGCTTTACTATGGTATCGTCGCAGAATCCATAGAAGAAATGAACTCTAGATAGTGCGTGCAGCGCTATTTGCACGGAGATATTGAAATAATGGTTACAACCTTGACGTGTCCCTCCATCTGTAGCGATTTATTTAGAGGAATTAGGCCCAGATTGTTTGTTCCTTCCATCACAAATGATCTCCACTCATCGTTGTAGTTATTGCTCTCTCAAGAAAGGATAACATTACTCATTAAAGCGCAAAAACGGAACGTATTTATTTCTACGGCTTTTCTCGTCGCGATGGTAGAGAAAGTACCCTGACCGAGATTCCAGCTTTTCCTAGTAACTATTACTAAGAAAATTACCGTACTTGGTCTCAAATTACATTCAATGTGAAGGTACGTGTGTCATCGCAGTCAATCGATGCCGGATAAAAAATACAAAAGTACCAGTACCACTTAAAATGATTACTGACGACTATCGATCTGTTGATAGAAACATTATTGTTGACCTAGATATATAAAACTCAAATAATAATCTGAACTCGCGCTGGTGTGTCAGTTATCAAATCCGAACAAAAAGCTTAAATTTATATGCTTTTAGTCAAGATAAAGATAATATAATTTATAAAGAAGATCTTTTATCGACAAGTACTTTAAATTGTGTTTAAAAATCCAGAACAAGAAAGTTACGGGATTGTTTAAGTTTTTAACAGATAACTTTTGTAAGATAAATTGGTATTTAAATAACCATACACAATTTTTTTTATTTGTCAACAGCATATTTTACCATGATTCGAGTATCAATATGATAGATTTAAAATAATTAAATTTATTTGTGTACGTGACCGATTATTGTTCTACCAGGCCTTTACCACAAATAATATGGAAGAAGAACGGTCGGACGATACAATCCACGCAGGATATCACCCAGGACAACTACGGCAAGACCCTGGTCATAAAGAAGCCGACGTATGAAGACGAGGGTACCTACTCCTGTGACGTCAGCAACGGAGTCGGCACGGCCAAGTCTTACTCCATCACGCTCAATATAGAAGGTAAGATATTAAGATATTAAGGCCCGTATTATGAAAGCTTGCTCAGTCCTCATTCTATGCTTGAGCAACGCTTTTCTATGGCATAAACGTCAATCAAGAATAGCTCTATAAATGAGCAACCTTTCATAATACGGGCCTAAGTGTTCGAAGGGATGCGGCACGTGCGCGTCTAGAACCGCACTCGCCCTGAAGATGTCCCTCGTTAAGGGATGAAACGTTGGTGTTCTTCCAACACAAACAAGGTTCGTGGTTAACCCGCTTACATTCATAATGAATTCGTCAAACTACGAAAGTTTCTTTCTTACAATTTATATTATCCATCTCTCTATAATAAATTAAACACAATATGATTGCACAAATCTAAGTTGCGTTTGATTATTCGGTGGTAAATGCCTGTTGCAAAAATTTGTTAACGTGGAATCTGACTTAACCGTAGGTTAATCCGATATTCTTTTCTGCCATAAGTCAGACAGTTGAAATGAAATAGAGATTTTCATCATATTGAAAGTATCATAAAAATCTTATTCAACCTATCTATCAGGATAAAATTGCAAACCTCAACATGTTTGTTCAGAAAGCATCAAATATTTTAATACCCAGTGGTGCAATACTTTTCTCCGTTTTCATTGTAACGTTCGCCAACTCAAATATTATCCTCGAATTTAATCTTCCAAGACTTTTGCCGACGTCATTTCATAAAGGGAGCAAGGATTTTCTGATTCGCTTCTGGATGATTAATTTTTCATTAAATCATGGCAGTGACGTCGTTATTTGAAAATAACTTTGCAAGCGTTTGCTGACATCATAATTTTAAAAGATTTTATGGCGTTCCGTCATCTTTTGCATGAATTCAGATGAATCATCTCACGACCTTTCGTCATAAGTAAATAATCAGTTCAAGGGACCCTGAAACTCAGTTATCTTGAACTGATGTTCGAATGATGCAGGCAGAGAATAAACGAATAAATCAAATAAGATAGTTTATTGCATCAGGTGGTTAGTATTATAAATAAGTTGAACCTTATCTAGCCACGTTACTGACATGTGAATATTAAAGCCTAATGTGCTAAATAATCATTAATTCACAAACGTCAAAATATTTCAAATAATAATTATCATGTTTATTGAATTAATTTAATTCAAATAAATGGCAATCTACATTAAAAAAAAAATAGTTTAAGTAAAATCAAACGTCAATGAAAAAAAAAATAATATTGACGCGATTATTATCAAAGCCTGGTCTTTTAATGACCAATCTTCATCGAATATTAGACGCTGATGTCACAAATCTTCGACGTTATTCGTTGCTGAATAAGTATCATTATCCAACTACACATTCATTCAATTTAGTATATGTTTACGATATCCCCCATGACATGACTAATATAGCAATCGAAGTGATTGACGATCGTATAGAAGGTGAACAGCTGTTGGGTTTCTATGCCATGGCTCTTGATTTTTAGGGTTCCGTATCCAAAGGATGCCAACGGGACCTATTAATTAATTAGCCTCTGCTGTCTGTTTGTCCGCCGGTCTATCAGCTTGCTGTATTTCATGAACCGTTATAGGTAGTTAAAATGTTTACAGTGTGATTTTTCTGTTGCTTTAGCAATAAATAATTAAAATTAAAAAGGGGCCTATACAAGAAACGTGTTATTCGGATTTTTTAGTACTGAACCCTTCTTGTTAGTTCGATTCGCCAGTTCTAATATAATCGTTCAATTTAAACCATTGATTTAAAAAGGGAAGATAGGTTACGTTCTCCCAGCGCTTACTCAAAAATTGGCATGTGTTACAACTACACGCAAACACATACGCTCACAGTTATATTTCCAGTCCTGTGCAATACAAAGAAGAACAAAGACGGAAAGACGTATCTAGGACCGAAGTGAGACTGAGACAACAATATTTTACGCGAATCACGACCGCCCGTGCCGCCGCCGGTCAGACGGTGACTGATGTGGGAGAACACAATTTAACACAATTTGAGGTCGCCACTTTCGAGCAACCGGTACCTCATCTTCGTTTTTAATAAATCAATGGTACTCAAAAATAGTTTCAAGTATCTACGAGTATTTTTTTCCGTTACCACTCCACTGCTCTCTTGTTCCTTCCACTCGTGATTCAACGCAGCAAAAGGCTACGATGATAGGTGCGAGTCAAGCTTCACGCCATCTCATTCTGAGACTTCCACGTCGCACCTAACATCGAAAGAATCAATAAATAGAGAATATCGAAGATAGAAAGTTATTTCCGTTAGCAAGTTGTTTCCTCGCTATACTCTATACTCGCTAGCGACTGTATTTAAAAAAAAAAATGTATGGAAACTTCTAAAGCGCCTCTAGCGGATAGTTGGTTACTAAAATGCTCAGTATGAGTCGCGTAGATAACCATCTGCGTATTTACGTAACTACTGATTTAACTGTGACAACTCATGGTAGACACAGTGGTTTCCATGGGGATTTAGAACTCATCGCATAAACAAGGTCGCCCACTGATTGTGATTACCATTACACCGGGATACAAACTAACCACTATTGGGTAATAAGCACCTACACGGCGGCACTGTCGTCCTGTCTTTTCTAGTTGTCTATTTTAGTCTAGGCTCAAGTGCTTCCATCCTTATTGAGAATGTAAGTCTACGTAAGCCGGTTTTTTTCATCTAGTTATGCGAGTTTCCTAAGAGTGAAGCGGAGATGTCTAAAAATAACTTAAGCTATCAAAATAGCATATTAAGGCGGTACTTACTACTAATAGAGTTTGGTGGCCACCAAGTGCAGCTTCGCATCTCCTCCTAAACTATAAAAAAAACTATTAGAGAGGTATTAAAAAAAAGCTTACACAAACTGGCCCATCATTTTCTGAAAATTCTATTGTTCAACGTAATAATAAGATAAAATAGGCGGCGGCGGCGCTAGTGTGCCTCGGGGTACCACCTTAATTGGCTGGTGTTCTTGTGTAAGAATCGATACCTCTAACTCACCCCGTGGATGTCTTAGAGAGTCTTGAGGAATGGAACCTACTAGAGTAAGAACAAAGAATTAGCAAGCTGAAGTGGCAGTGGGCCGGCCACATCTCGCGAAGAATAGACCACCGCTGGGGTAAACGTGTTCTTGAGTGGATACCGCGACTTGGATGTGGAACTTCCTTAGTCAGCAATTTCCATAGCATACATACTTTTTGACATAAATCTCGCCTCCGCTTTGGTGCATACTTAACAGGCATTTGATGTCTCTTACAAATAGAAACTTTAAAATCTGCATACCTCGTCCGATTTGACAAAGGGCCATTGTGCCAAAACGAGCGCCGATTTACAATACATAAAGGGCAGGGCGCCAAGTACCGACCGATAGCATTTTAATAATGCATTATCATTTGATAGTTTGTATGAATCAGTCGTAGTAAATAGAGAAACGGTAGTTCAACTTCCTATCTGTGTATGGAATGGTCAAGGTTTATGGTTTAGCTTAGAGTCTAGGTCCATCACCAGCCAACTAGTAGGTACATAAAGTGTGAGTCTGCATGTCACAAAATATAATAAGGGAAACTACACCCTATTTTATCGTCGATGTGTTAAAAATAATCTATATAATTTATTAAATAATTTTAAAACTTTTTTTTCGCTACGACGACGACCTCTCTTCCTCCTAGACGGCGTATCTAAACAAAACGGTGGAACTTTTAAACTAAATTACGTTAAGTTTACCACATTTGCCAAATTTTTTGTGGGTAGGGTGAATAAATAGGGTGTAGTTTACCTCATTTTTGTGCACCGCATGCGGACTCACCCTGTATACGACCAGAAAAAGGCCTCCCCTAATGAGTGCCATAGCGCACTGTCTTCAGTTTGTCTTGAACTCAATAAATAAAGCTGCGGAAAGAAATCCAACTGCAATTTTAAAGCCAACAACGCATTTTACTTTCTGAAACTAGGACGATCGTAATGTCTGCTGGCAAAGCGCAAAGTTTTCCAAATTTCTATCTAGTTCCGCACCGCTTTTAATAAATCACGTCTCGAAAACAAGAAAACCATAAAGCTACCCCGTGGTTAAAATATTCGTAGAGCTTTCTCGCATTATGTTACAGTAAAGTAAACTTGGTCAGTTCGGTTCAGCCATGGAATAACAAAAGGTGAAAGTACACTACTGGTTTATCATTATACGGTAAAGGGCTTCGTCACTCCAAATCCAACAGGAACTTAGTTGCAGTTGTTACTATGATTAATGAGCCAGTAAACTTATGTCAGTACTTCCGCGTCCTGTAAGGATATCAAACCTGTCCGCCGCCGTCACTCATGTATAATCGCTTTGTATCGAATTCGTTACTCGAAGTGAGAACATCGCTGTTTCAAGAGTCCTGTAAAGTTATTGAGTTTTCGGTATAAACTCGAGTTAAACCGTCCGTAGGTCCGTATTATAAAAGCATACTCAGTCATAGATTTATGCTTGAGTGTCGTTAATGCCATAGAAAAGCTTTAGTTAAGTATAGAGATCGATGACTGAGCAAGTTTTCATTAAACGGCCTTAGACTCCTTTGGCTCAGCGACCCTAAATGTGTTTCGTGTCCTCCGATAACAGATTTCGCGATTTTTGCCAGTCTTGTGCAGTTTCCTGCCACTCCACTTGTAGCTCCGCGCTTGTTTTCTTCAAAACTTCCTATTATAACGCACTTTAAGTACTCCAATCAGCATCATAACGGCATAGCTTTACATCTTGCTTTTGTCACTCTATGATAGGTATGCATGTTTCCGAGTTAAGCAAGTGTGCGACAAACTACCGATACAACACAGCGTAGCTGTCTTGAGAATACTGTATAACTTTGTTTGCTACGACTGGATCTTTATTGGCCCTCAGCGAATCGAGTTGAAGCAGACTATTTGATGGAGTGGTAAAAGGAAATAAAACTTTTTCAATTTCGCTGTCCATCCTGAACTATTAGGTTCAAAGTTGCGACCGCTGTATACTCGTATTATGATATGACAAACCAATATATTACTTACTTTGAGTAAACATTCTAAGCATACAAAAACTCTAAGCACTCAATTTACTCCTTTCTGTTGATTCATAATGGTTGAAGTTGCCAAAGAATTCTACCTATTTTCCGATTAAACAAACTCGTGCAATTTCTACAAAAAGTATTTCATTCACGATTAACGTTAATGGATAAACACTGCTGTGTTTGTGTACGTTGAAGGATTGATTGTGAGCGGAGATTGGATCCGCGGGATTCGCTGTCTGGGGAATAAGCGGGGATTGAATGAAGGTGTGATTCACCGGGAAACTTGGAATTTCCGCTTACTATGCTAAAAGTAATGTAGGTTGCGTGAGAGGTTTTTTGTATTGTGCAGATAAAATTGAAGCACAGTGAGCTGGCAGCCACGTTATAGAAGTTTCGACGTAACTAACAAGTTTAGTTTCTATGGCACGAGGAATATTTCTGATATGTTTTTAAACACAACCTTCGTTGGTCTTGTTTTGAAAATCCCATCGACGGTTAGGGCTTTCCTAGTCAAAACATTATTTCTTAATTTAGGTAATCACAACAAAGCTTTAGCCTCGAAATTTGTTATGGTAAGCTGCAATCCTTTTAGAATGCTTCCGTATTGTTTTATCGTAAAGTGGTCTTAAGATTCTTTATTTACTTTTAATATAGAAACAAGCAGCTACTCTCCAACCCTCCTATATTTGGAAGTTGGCTTTAAAATATATAAAATGTTTTCCATTACCATCAAATGGTAAAATCCTCTTACACCGACTATCAAAACCTTCATGCGAACACAAAGCGGTATATGCTTTCACATGGCTTCAGTTTATGGATTCTAAAAACAACCAGCCGGTTTCCAGGAACGTTGTGTAGTGACCTCACTGGTCGATATTATGTGCTGCGCTCACTTCACAGTTCTCATGAAACTTATAATTGATATTTAAAGTTGGTTTAGTAAAATTTTATTCTACGATTACGAGTTGATCGTTACGGCAGAGATTTACGAAGAACCTCTGATGATGAGTTGTAATTCAGTTAATGGTTATTAATTTTATATCTTTGCTGCCCTCTGATTGTAATTTTGTATCATCGCTCCATCTGCCTTGGATGTGGTCATAACTTAATAAATTATCAAGGATTGCTTCTCTTACAGTTCCTGCCAGCTTTTATGTACAAAATATACAGCTGCTGTTGATAAGATCCTTAGATTGAATATTAAAATGGTCTGCAAGCCGACTGATTTTGCTGACCTTTTGTTACTATTCAACAAAACGTCCCGAAGGAACTAAGGGACTTTTTGTAGTCGCTTTTACTTATAGCTCTACCACTACCTATGCAATAGTGTCCAAACTGCAAAGCTCGATGTTTCCTTCTGAATCAGATAATAACGAAGGTCTTCCGAGAGTCTGGTGGAGTGACGCAATACACGTGTCACGCAAATAGCCGACCCGGTTCGCGGGCCCTTTATAGCGTCGTAAACTCACGCCTGAGCTGAGTCCCCAGAGGGCCGGAGCCCTGAAGGTTTCTGACGATGTCTGTACCTTTGAGCTTTGACATTGCTGTAGGGAGCGGAATTAATGTTGCGATGGGTCTTGTGCAATCATTTTCGATGGCAAACAGTAAACGAACTCCTGTGAATTTGTGGACTAGCTTCACTGAAAAAACGTGTGGGTTAAAAATAAACAAAAACTGTTAAAAATAACCCAGCATGCTTGTCAATATAGCACCTGCAAAGTTTGTAGCTAAAAACAAATAAGTCAACTTTGCTATCATTTCTTGTTAAATATTAACCGTTACAATTGGTTAAAATATTTTAGTATTAATAACACAGTTGCCTACATTAGTAACAACACAGTAAAGTTGGCTGCGTTTAGCTAATTTTACTGGGTAACTTGAGAATTGTCACCACCAAGCTTAGTCGTCACAGTCAACCAACTTACTAAATTACAGCAGGCTCACTCGGCAAATAACATCAGTGTTACATTGTTAATAATAATCGGTTAACTCGGTAACTACTGCAATGTTACTCGGTTGTCTCAGCCAATTTATTGGGCTACTACAACCGGTTCACTCGGTAGCTGCTGCAATGGTACTCTGTATTCTTAGCCAATTTATTGGGTAACTACAACCGTTTAACTCGGTAGCTGCTGCAATGTTACTCGGTTTTCTCAGCCAATTTATTGGGTAACTACAACCGTTTAACTCGGTAGCTGCTGCAATGTTACTCGGTTTTCTCAGCCAATTTATTGGGTAACTACAACCGTTTAACTCGGTAGCTGCTGCAATGTTACTCGGTTTTCTCAGCCAATTTATTGTGTTACTACAACCGGTTAACTCGGTAGCTGCTGTAATGTTACTCGGTAAATACAGCTAGGTTATTGGGTAAAATAAAGCAATGTTATTCAGTACACAACGAAACCAATTCAATCGGTAGGTACAGCATGGTGCAGACGTCATTATTATGAACAGAAAATCTTAATTTAAATATCAATAAAATATTGAAAGTACCTACAAGATAAGTACTTTCAAATATTTTATTAATAATTAATTAAAAGATTTTTATTCATAATACGGTAAGTATGTATGTCCATGTAACAATTAAATTGGTTACGTAGTACTGAATAACATTGCTGTAACTGACTAGCTGCAGATACCTGTAGATAATAAACAAGTTTTATTAATAATATTTACTTACTAAATTAGTTAGGAATACTAAGTTGCTGAGAGCATTACTATAAAGAGGCTGTAGTGGCCGAGTAGCATTACTGTAAAATAACGTAGGGTTATTTGGAAACTGAAAACAATCATAAATAAAATAATACTGATTTATTTTTGACTTACAAAATGATACATAGAGGATTTTTATATAGTATTACAATGTATTCAAAATTAATCAAGTCTAGGTCAACTATAATTTATAAAAACAAATCTTAAGTGTCATCATCATCACTAATGATGAAAATTTTGCGTTTTTCTAATAGATAAATCCAATTATTGATTTATAATGTTGAATTTGATAGCAAAATGTCAAAGCCAAATCAATACACACAGTATTAATACCATAGCTTGGCAATGATATATAATGTTCGTACTTGAATTTGAGCCTGGATTGATATATTTTAAAACCTTTTAAATTATTAAAATATTAAATCTCACTATTCACATAATTATTAGTTAAGTTGTAAGTAGTAATAGTAATTTTTCTATAGCAGTTATTTTTTACATGCGTGATAAATCCTTCTCTGACTTCAGCTTTCGATATCAGACAGACACAGCCAAAAGTGTAGGGATCAACAACAGGCAGGCAATGTTGGAGCTCTCTTCTGTTTCTGAAACAAAAAGATTTTCTTAGCACTGCAGTGTAGTAACAAACAGACAGACGGACAGGCAACGAAGAGATCCTATAAAGGTTACTTTATTCCTTTGTACGGGACCCTAAAAAGCCAAAATAACAGGTATTTTGTATGGCAGCCCTCTTTAATTTCAGCTTTTATTTTATTATAGCCCACTGACAGACAGACAGCGGAGGCTTAGTAATTGGGTCCCGTTTTCACCCTTCAGGTACGGAACCCTAAAAAGTACCTACGCTAAATTATCATGAATATAAAGATTTCAAAGTGTACTTACAATCTTGCAATCTGAGAAGTTCATTTAGTTATGTCGTTGTTGAGAGCACTATTTCTGTTCTTGACCAGTTTTTTTTCTTTTAAGTGAGGAAAACTCTCAAAAATATCTGTATACATGCCAGCATATAACTCTTCACTTCAAAGTCTGTTTTGAGCTGAAAACAAAATCATAATTTTAGTCTAAAAATAATATAATTGATAGGTACTTTTCCATAAACTAGTATTTTCAATTAAAGATTGCAAAGCGAAGCGTGGGGATCATACAGAGAACACAAAGAAGAACACAGAAAGGAAGTCAAATTTATTGAATCCACATCGTATCATACAGGCTAACCTATGATAAGAACACAATGAAAGTAAAGTAGGTACCAACCTTTAAACATCTCGATGTTAAGACTCGAGATTCCAAGCAAATTTCGGACCTCTTCATCCATAATTTTCCGTATTTGATACTGCACTGCACTTGAATATTTCCTAACACAGTAATATTTCTTTTTCGGCTTTCGGCGAAGCACATAACACCACAAAGAACTTTTGTATAAGAAGGGCGCGAGTCGACGGAGAAATGACGGAGAAATGAACGAGAAAATGAACGGACAATGAACGGAGCCGAGCGGAGCGGTTCTTTTTAAATAAGTTTCTCGGCTGTTTTCTACCGAGTAACGTACCCGATTATATTTAAATGACACTAGCCGGTTGCTATTAACTATGGTCATTTGCTAGAACCAACCGATTAAATTTACTTATTTAAAAGGAAATAAGTAACTTGACTCAAATTAAATAAGTTTATCTTATGTATTGATAAATGAGAAGATGTGTAAAAATCAACCGAAAATTATTCGATTAAAATCAATAAACACTCCGCTTAAAATCAAATGAGTTCAACTTATCTAACTTTAAATAAAAATGTTTCTAAAAATTAACCGAGTGAATTACTTGTTCAAAAACAACAGCTTGCTTATTTAATATTAAATATTTCTCTTTAGTAGTTTCGAATCAAGATCGAAAGTGTTAAAATTAACAAATTATGTTATTTGAAAATTATTATTGATTTATTTGTTATTAGCCAAGAACAAATAACAATGTTCACAAGTCTACTTTATGCCAAGTTCACTTATAGATTTTTAAATAAGTCTTAGTTAAAAATTACAGATATGATTGTAACCGAGCCAAAAAGGTACTTTGTTAAAATAATATTTTTTCAGTGTTCGCATCATCTGTACAAAACATGCATTTCTTTTGGATAGGTTTATGCATTTCTGAAGCCTCGAAATCCATTACAACTTTTCTGCAACTTATTAGATGGATTTGGTCAGGATGTAACTACACCGTGCCTTCTCCACCCAAGTAACGCCCACTATGTTTATCAGAGGGCTAGTAAATACGCATATATATAGACAACGATTTGCTCATAAAATATTAAAAAAAACATGGTTTGCGTAAATTTAAAATCATTATCAAAACTTAGGCATTCTTGGAAACCAGTGAATGATACGCATTTTCCTCAAAAATAAACTGGTCCAATGTCAAATTAAGGCCCGTTATGGAAACCTGCTCAGTCATAGATCTATGCCATAGAAGAGCATTACAAGGAGATAACGATGACTGAGCAAGCTTTTATATACAGGCCTAAGATATAGATAATAATAATAAAATAGTTTATTTCTCTCTCACAAAGGTTAAGCAATATTTATAAATAGAAAGGTTATGTTTGCTGAGAGACTGGTGCCTGAAAAGGGTAATGCTACCTGTATCACAGGTCACCAATGCTCTCGCTCCACGGATCTAAACAAATAGAGGTGGCTTAATGTCTAATATGCATCCTTTCCCACAGCCGCCCCATTCTTCACCGTGGAGCCAGAGATCCAAAACAAGGCTGAAGGCGAGACCGCGGAGATCAAGTGCGAAGCCAGCGGTACTCCTGAGCCGAAGATCACCTGGATCCACAACGGGAAACCCATCGAGCAGGCAGAGTCCAACCCGAGGCGACAGGTATGATTCCCAAGGGAACCTTTATGCTGACAGTACCTATACAGAGATCGCTTTTAGCGGTAGGCCGCCCCTTGTGCAACTCTGTTATCTCTCTTTTCCTGTATTTTTTGTATTTTCTTTGTGTGCAATAAAGTGTATTGTATTATATACACTCGTCCAGGCACCCCGACTCAGGCCGAGTACTAGTGTGTACTTGGAGCGCTCGTCTCGCTTCGGTTTTGCGCGTAGACTCTCGGTCACATCTCGGTTGAGCGCCAAGTCGTCACGTGACGTCTCGGCGAGTGTATCAGCTTTAGATTGCGACCATTTAATGCGGTAAGACAGTAATGTCTATCATAGAAGAAGATAATAAAATTCATATCAGATTTTCATCACGACATATGAACAGGCTGTAGGTATTTGTTCGTTGCTGGACACAGGTCTACCCTGATAAGCGCCTTATTGAATCATCATTAGGGGTAATGCCGTAATCCACAGGCTAAGCATAAGGATTGGTGATCGCAGTGTGTTGGTAAGATCCCTGAATGGCCTTATATATACGACACCCGCAAGAAGAAATTAGGTGGTACAAATTCATACGGCCCACCACACGGCTTTACATGCGCTTAGTTTTTAGCACAAATGTTCAGCCCCGATATGTTTCACTCTCAACATTTATTTAATAAACGAAAGACCTCAACAGCTAGTAATGGTCCACTGCTGGACGCAGGCCTCCCCCTGATACGCGCCTTGTTGGCGTTTATCTAGTGGGGTGTAATGCCCATAATCCCCACGCTGGGCATGCGGGTTGGAGGTCGCAGTTCGGTGGTAGAATTGTTCTACAGAGGTGCTGCTGCCCGCCCCCTGTGAATATCCCTCAGTCGCCTATAAACAAAATTTTCAATGGCCTTGAAATCCCTTCGCCATACAATTGCAAATTACAAAGGCCATTCAAAGGACTTTCAAATAGGAAGGGTGGTTTTTGCGTAATTCTACTGCTAGTCTGTCGGTCTTTAGAAAAGGCCCAAGATTTCACTCTAAATCATCTACTTATAGGTTGATTCATTCACGATTTCGAAAACTGAAACTGAATATGATAACATAAACTGATATTTGTAAAAAGTTGAATAACAACGAAATGTCATCGTAGTTGACTGAGCACAATCATAGCTTGAATTTTCAACCTTTACACTCTGATATAAAGTTCACTGCACAAGATAAGCTCTGGATCGCCGCGCAAGCTAATATTGATCTGATTCTTATAATAAAACTGTATTATATCTCTCCAAAAATAACATTCGATGGCAGGGTATTATATAATCCGTCGTAATTCAGGTCAGCAGATGCTTATTTAAATAACTTATTTACGACATGGGGAGTTCTGACTCACAGCCCAATTAGTATCATCAGAAAAGAAGGTTATTTTACATGAAATACTTATCAATACCACAGTCATTTTAATACTACAATACTGAGTAACAGCATTAGAACAGACAAAGTTCTTATTTAGTCTTATTAAGATAACAGTGCGTCAAGTTCAGGTACCTATTCACTTTAAAATAAAATTTAAGATGTGATAGGTTGTTTGAATTATTTTTGCCTTACGAATTAATAATGTTCCTACCATTGTGTAATTTATGAATGGTTTTTTACTGGATGTTATTAATATAGTTTAATGACTACGTAACTTAAAATTATGTATTGTTTAATATTATTTTTAGATGCCTATTGTGTCTTTAAAACACCCATTTTGGCAAAATTGTCTGGTGCTTACCAATCTAAATAACCGACATCTCTGCTGTAATCCATGTTTGCAAATAAATGATTAGATTATTGATTAATGAACACGACATACTAACTATTTAAACATGTCTGGTAGAGATCGCTCTTGAGCGATAAGACTTGCCAGGCCAATTGCCGCTTAGTTTTAACTTTTCTTGTTGTTAATAGTACCTTTTAGATTTAAGTGTGCAATAAAGTATTATCTATCTATCTATTTTACAAAGTCAAGTGAAAGTTAATCTACCAACATTTCCCCACCAGGTGACATCGAACTCCATCGTGATCACGAACTTGGTGAAGAAAGACACGGGCAACTACGGCTGCAACGCCACCAGCTCCATCGGATATGTCTACAAAGATGTCTACGTCAACGTGCAATGTAAGTGCTACCATTTAATCGATTACCTATCAGTACCACATACGTCCACAGCTGATCGTGTAGAAACGTTTCAACAACGAATACAAACGGACGGTTTATCCATAATAATAAACTACCCCGCTTGGTAGGTGAATTTGTGATCACAGTAGAGGTGTTAATAAAAAAAAAGAAGGAAGCTCTCCTTTCTCTGAATTCCCTTGGTCTGCTCTTACGATATCCTGGGGCTGATTTAGAAGTTGGTCTCGATTGTCGAGTTTCCAAAGAAGCATAGCCTTTTTACTTTAGAACTCTCTCTATACTCGGCGGAAAAAGTATATATCAAAATAAAGTTATTTTACTTTGACAGTCCCAAGTTAAAATCTCGCTGTTTTCAATTTGATCGAACTATATTTTTTGTGGATTAGAATAGGATTAATACTATGCCATTTGAAGACAAACAAGCATGTAAAATTACGAAAATTTCTGCTCGCAAAACTACGGAAACTTTACCAAAGCGGTTAATACAAACGCGTTGTACAAAACCTTTTCTGAGATCCCTCGGGACAGTCCCTTCAAGTTTAAATCAGATTTTCCCATAAATAACAAACTAGCATTACACGATTATGATATTAGAAAGGATTTTTTTTGTAGCCAAAGTGAGTATACTATTCCAGTAAACCCTCTTCTATTACCTCGCATTCATTCAAGTGGTATTTTACGACATAATTTACTTAAATTTCTTTAGACGGGCAATATTATTCATACAATGATCATAATACTGTCGTTTTAAACATGAAAAATGTTTTTTTTCTGACGTGTTCTTCCGTCCTCGGCGCCACTTTTCTGAGCTACTGCTGTGTTTGCTATAAACTACCCTTACTGTATTGTAATGAAGTTTATAATCGTGTAGCATGAGGAAAATAAGAGAAACGCTTAGGCATCAGATTTTACCTGCCACCGCATATTTCAACTTTTTATTTTGTTTAAGCTTTTAATCTGAAATATCCAGAAGAGATCATAATAAAGGTCGCTCTTATAAAGGAGTTATAAGAGGATTAATCGATACACTGACTTAATTTTATCAACCTATTCCATCAAAGGCTATTCAGTCTTCATTGACTACCTGTCAACATATATGGAACTTCATAGTCATGTATAAACCAAACATAAATTAAATTCGTGGACGGGATATTATAGTTTTATGTGACTTAAGTGTTAGCAGTCTAAGCAGATCTTATGTTATGATCGGCTTGGCTTGGGGCTGCGAGAATTGTCCATCACGAACCCACATTATTTATTATTAGTGCTAGTTCGTTGCAATAATATTGTTTATCTATAGCATAGGATTAAAAATAGCGTGGCAATTTGAAATAGAATACTTTAAGCTTGCAAGTATGCGGGCGGAGCAATAAACTGGGTCAGCGGGTATCAGTGACATCATAGCGCAGATTGCGGTCGGAAAATGGAAAGTTATCATAATTATTGCTGATGGTTTTTCATTTATTAATAGTACTTCAATGATATATTTATGTTTTCACACGAAACACCTCCAAAATGTACGTACAGCGCAGTCGTCGGCTATTGTAGTAGGGTATAGTAGTGATATCTAAAGAGATATAAAGTTAAAAAAACAAATAAGAGAAGATGAAATAAATTAATGATTAAAACCAAAAAACAAATTAAAAATATCTGTGTATAAGTAGTAGAGTCAGGCAGTACAGTCAATGTAATTTTCCTGTAACATTTACGATACGTTGTTTTTAAGATATTCTTTGATGAATTTTAGTATAAAACGGTCTCAAACATTACAAATTTACAAATCATCAAAAGGTTTTCTTACATCACAAAAGTTGCTTTGCAGTATGCATAACATACTCAATCCATCTTACGAAATACAAATTCACGGATGATTGAATCTGTCTCCCTTTGCCCAATTTTAGCCTTTTGAGGCAAAATATGACAAAGCAAAGTTTGCTGGGTTACCGCTTGCGGCAAATTACAAAGATGGAAAAAAGTGCTGTGTTTCATTGCGTTTTTGGGGGTCTTGGTGTATGCTCTAAATCGGAGCAGATAAAATTGAATTGAAAGAGATTCGCTTGTATAGAGATTCGATTAGCTGACGTATGGAAAGGAAGACATATAGAGTTTTGGCTATGGATAATCAGCTTAGCTACGAATCTCGCTATCCAAACAACTCTTTGATAATGTGCGAGTTATCAGTTGGGCTATACCAGTATAAACCAAGGCTCATTTCACTTCTCTACCCCGTTACACCAACCATCGCTTTCCAATTAAGGCCTATAATTTATGGACCCTCGCCGAGCTTTCACTAACGCCTAAAGCTTATGAAATGTTGCCGTTTATATTGGAAGTTCATCCTATAAAATCTCGCTCACTCCCAGTTTAATAATAGAATTCTATTAGAAACGACAAAGCTCGACAGTCCGACCGCTAAACACATAACTGTCACTCTTAGTTAATTATCACCACAATGGGAAATGCACACACAAGTGGGGTCAACTTTTCCTAGCAAAAACTCAACTAATATTCAGAGAGCTAAGGTTCATAATGTTTGAAATAGCTGATCGATGGGCACGTTCGGCAAATAAAGTAATTCTTATGTACATGACCCAGAAAGGGACATAGTTCGAACTTGAGTGGTCGTCAATGGGAGTAGATCAAGTGCATGTAACCCTGACCGGTTGAAATGCACCGACAATAGACTGATAGATTTGAAAATGAAAGATGAAGTGGATAAAGTACCCAATTGGACCCTATATCCAACTCGACTAACAAGGCAACAGTGTTTCAAGGTGAACGTGATAAAAATGCCGTCATCATAATGCCTGTGACAGTTTTACTGACTACAGACCTAAAGCGTGATTGCCTAGTAACGCAAACAATAACTCGGGGTCCTATATCATGTATATTATTGGCTATATCCTCGCTATAACATAGATAAATACATTGATAGAGACTAAGAAAGATACAAACCACGTTGATCGCAAATCTTAATTGATTCTTTTCACAAGGTCACGAATTTGCCGTGCTCGAAATCATCTATAAATATCCCGGGTTCTATGACTTTGTTTAAATAAATTAGAAATGATAGTAGGTATATCGAGTCCACCTAGCGTGGGATTAAGACAGAAAGAATAATAAAAAGTCGGTATACCATTATACAATGACAATCCTAGACATTACCGTCGGCCAAATCCTATTGAACAGATGAGATTGTGATCAAACGCAAATCTATCTGACTGTTATTCTACAGTTCCTGAAAGCAAGATTAGAGGCAGTTCAGAAAACATATATGATGCCTCAGATCTTGATATCAGGAACTGTAGAATAACAATCTGAAATTATAAAGGCGAGGAACTTAGTAATTTGTGACATGTTTTTCAACATTGGTCAAAACTCCACGGATCATGGCTAGCACGCACATTTACAAAATTGAATAGCATTCAGAGAGCGATGATGTCATACAATACAGCATAATTCAACCGAATAACTGTTCATTGCCATAACAAAATACAAGCAAAGGACCGGTTAAGGGTTATCCAAAAATGTCATACAATTTACCGAGAACTTGTTTATGATAATAAGATAATGCACATTTCTTACATTTTTATCGTAGACTTCATTGCTAAAGAGCATATGCGTTTTGAACGAAGGTTTTTGAAGTCGGTTTTTAGTTTCTGTAAAAAAACATCAGAAATCTCTCATCGTTGGAAGTATAATATATTCCTTCTGGTGGTAAGAGCAAAAATTTGATACATATTTTATGTACCTATGTGCATCATCATAAATAGCTTGATCTAATATCTAGCTCGGTCAGTTTCTTTCTATTTTGAGCATTATTTATGTGACTGTCCTTTTAATACTTGAATTATTTAAGAATTCCTGTTCTGTTTTCATATCTGTGGAAAAACACAGTAGGTAAAACAATTCCGGACCGATTGAAAATCATACTTCCCGGTCCAAGATCGCATAAACTCATGTCAAACTTTAAGTAAAAACCCTCATTCCGTATCGCATAATAAAGTTATTTCGTCACGGGATTACGTAGAAATTGCCTTGACCTAGATATCTCCCGGTCTGGAGCTAGATCGACCCGGGCCCAGTGCGTTCGTACTGCGTACCGTAACGTGGGAGCTCCTGTATTACAATTACATTGGGTGGTGCATTTATTGGTGACGTAGAAGAAGACTGGTAATTTGTTGTGCTCTTCCGGGAAGGGCTTTTATCAATTTTTAGAATAGAATAGAATTTTATTTGTAACTCAATCCACAAAAACAAGCATGACTTAAAAATAAACGTTTAGCATCCGTCGATAAGTCTTGACGGTTGAGAGTTTTGTAATTTAAACTAGGATTAAAACCAAGCTTACTGTGTAAATAAATAATGTATTTGGATCTGTTTCGACCAGTAAATCACACCAAATGCATGGTGCCAAATATTGCATCACATCACATTACTATCAACAGAAAAAAACACGCTGTTCACAGGAAAGGGATATTGACACTCGATAATTTTCTTGATTTTGAAGACAATAAGCACTAAACAAGAAAAAAAAAACCGCCAAAATTATATGGGAATAATTTTGGAGTAAGTATAAGGGTATATAATATCCAATAAAAAGAGAATTAAAAAAAATACGCATCGACTTGAGAACCTGCTCCTTTTTTCGTCGGTTAAGAAGTATTCAATGTGTGAATTCACAAGCATATAACTTCATTGCTTTCACGTGCTTATACGCACGTAAACGAATAGACTAATGTGACATTTTTGGCGCACTTTTTACGCTTCTCATTTGTGTTTACGTAATAGTCGAAGAAGAATTTGAAGGATATCAAATTCTTCTTCGACTATCACTATATTTATTCAAAATTCTATCTGTAGTTCTAACACGTTTCCACTCCGCTTCAATAGAATCTGTCATTGACGTGGAGACTAAATATGCATTTATCAATTCCACTCCTATTAAATTGGGAACGTTAAAAAAAAAAATAAAAAAAAAAAAATATAACGATGTCGCTCGGTCAAGGAGTATTGACGCTTTCAACGCTAGTTAATGTTCGCGTAAATCGTTTACTTCAAAATACAGGCTCTTCACATTGACTAAATACCGAAACTGCTGGAAGATTCATGTTCTATAGATTCATAGTTCGTTCAAGTAAGGTAAACCGCACAACTTTCCTAAATACTTAATAAGGACCATCCCTCATCAAAATTCCTACCCAAAGCTCTCTTCCATGTTCAAGAGCTCCGTGTAGGTAAGAATGCCCCAAGTTATAAGTAGGCGGTGGTATAGATCTCTTTGAATGCCACTTCTGCGATAACTTTGAGCCCCTCATCCATAATTTTATTTACGGGGTAGTCATCGGCATATATTGTCCTTTTCCTGCTCAATAATTCAATGGTAAAATAATAAGTACATGTACCTTTTGCTTGTGTATAATATCTATACTTCACCAAGTCATCATCATCACCAAGGTCCCAGGTATACCTAAAGAGGTTAATTTAGTAAGTTTGATTGGGATCTCCGGTAGGTGCTCACAAAAAAGTTAGTCCCAAAGTTCAATTACAAAAATAATTTGTTTAATACGCATACATTAGACTCCGAGTGCTATCTAGGTAATACGGGAGCGTAGTAACCGATGGCTTTGTTCAATCTAGGTGCTAAGCTTTGCCATCCGTATTATTGGTGTCATTATCATAACCTACAATCAGTTTAGTTGAAGGGCATTGTCGGGGATGATGCCTATCAGCATCCTAATTGGGGCAGATAATGTAATCTGCAAGGAAATTTGCTGTCACGTAAACACACGGAGTAATTAGCCATCCGATACGATAAGTTACGATAACTGCCAAAAAAAGATTGCTAGACAGTTCTCATCTTAAAGTAAATTCTTATCTCCCTGTTCTTAGATTTTAATCCTCAGAGCTTAGTGCGCATTCGTATTCACACCGAAATAGAGATAATCCCAATTTCTATACGTACCTTCAAATGCCTAAAATCGATAAGAACTAATCATCACAGAAGTCATCTACATTAGGATTCTTCCTATTTTACCAACCATAAATTCTTGCCATACTTATTTTTCCTTCGTTTCTCGCATCCAGCTCCGCCACGTAATAAATATAAAAGCAATTGTGAATCGATGAAAAGTACAAAACCAAACGGTTAAATAAAAGCGTATCGGTGCAAAAAGCTAAAGGAGCGGTGCCGATGATGTCGCAATCGACCTCGGCATGCCAAGTAAGCCGCATCTCCAAATACGACAGATATAAACACGATGCAGCTGCAAAACCATTTGTATGGAAACATACGAGGGCTTGAAACGGGCGGTATCGCCATTTTTGATCCTAAAATATCGATAAAGATGGATCAGATAATGTGTTAGATCGGTCAATGGATGTTCTTTTCTCTAAACGTTTAAAAAAGATAGTCTTTTGCCCTTGCTCCCTCTGTGTAGCCTTCTTTAGTGAACCACTCAGGTGTAAATAGATTACCTACCAGATTTCTCAAAATTAGCAACACAAAAAACAAAATAAACCAGCACTGCACATTTCCGCCCCGTGAGTGGCCAACCTAAAACGATAGCGTGACGTCAGCGATATACCTGAGCTCCTCTATATCTGAGGTGTGGCTGTCCCTGTAATTGCTTTTCCAACACACAGATAGTGAGCTTTTGATGGGATTGCATGACCAGCTGGGCCGTGGGCCACAGAATAATAGCTCTGCTCGGGTTTTGAACCCTACGTTATCTCTACTCTAATAGTAATAAAGCTGCGTTTTCATTGTTTTTGTCAATGGTTTTTATTTTTTATGCAGTTGTCGCGTGCTGGGTATATTTAATTAGGTTGTGGAGGGCGCGATAGATCCTTGAAGTGAAATTAAATTATTGAGTTCTGACCTGCTTGTTGAACTTGGAAAGGCCATGTAATGAGATAAATAATTATACATACTATCTCTGTCATCTTCTGTGAACTAAAAGATCGTTCGGCGATTTTCTCTGCAGTCATTTGCAAATATTGATCTAGGCATTCGAAAACTAAATAAATAATATATCTATCAATATCATTATAATTTTGTTAATTTGGGCTGTTTTCAGTCAAGTGGCTGTGAGAATAATTCATTTCTGATCAATACTACTAATAAAAAACAAAACCCATAAACCCATTTTAAATTATGACAAAACACATAACTTTTCCCTTACCCCATCAAATCTAAGCCAGGATATTACTATGGAAATCACAGGAAAGACAGCAATTCAAAAGAACTAAACTTGCGATATACATCTTTGGAGGGACACAAATCTAATAAAGTAATACAATATCCGCTGCCGGCCCAAGCCCTCATTGTGTCCAAATATTTGTGGACGTTTCGACTGAGTCACCGCGCCGCCGCCGCCACCATCGCCACCCTGACATAGAATAAGTATACCTACCGTCGCCCTGGGTTATCGAACTTTCCACGAAAAAATACGTACCCACTAATATAGAGTCAGGGGTCGCGTCGTGCTATCAATTTATACGTATTCGATATACAACGTAGTCTGTCTGGCTGGATTAACATGAAGTCCCGTCGAAACCGATTTTTTTATTTGGCATATTATTTGATTTCTTAGAAATAATCCAGAGTGTGAGGACTACGCACAATAATAACAAAAAGCTTGAATTTACATAGATTCACATTCTTATCGTTTATTGTCATACATCCATCACTCAAATAAAAAATGTATAAAATAATGTTACTGAAATTAATTGATGAGGCGATGGCTTGACCAAAATACTAAAAACAATTTTTCTATAGACGGGCAATAGTCAAGGTACACTTGCATATTTATTATAAGAGTAACAACTCACTTGCAATACATGTGCCTAAATCTAGGGTTCTTTGTAAATCCGTGTTACGGTGTTAGTTTTTTGAGAAAGGTATATTTAACCCCGGCGTGTAAGTTCTGTTTTTTTCTGATTTTTATTTAAAATTTACGTATTTATTACAACCTTACGAATAATTGATTCAATAATCAAAATTCAAAATTGCTTTATTTCCATAAATACTATAAAGGTCAAACCATATTAAAAAAATACACAGACGGAAATAAAGTGGTATTTTTTCCCATAAAGATCCCTCGCTAATTTGACTTCTCAATGGAAAATATAAAGTAAACAAGAAAACTCGGGGTCCCGACAGTCTCGTATAAAGTTACACCCCTATACGCCTGGCCAGGCACCCCGGTGTTGGGGGATGCCGTTGATAAACGTGAGTCTGTTGGTAGAGCTATATTATATACATGTTAATGTACTACGGAAGTCGGGAAGGGATCTAGAATTTAACATATTTTTTGTAACTTCACAAAAACTGACAATAATTTAACAAACAAAAACAGTAAGGTTCCAACTAAAAACAGAAACTTCGCCAAGTGCATCGGAGAGGCGCACTATTTGAATTTAAAAACGTACAATCGACTAATGAATCCATAATTATAATAAATATTAAAACTTTGTAGGGTTTTATTAAAACCCTTAAATGTTTTTTTAGCTTCTGCGACGTGCTCCGACGACAATGTTAAATTTATTCCATCAACCATTTCTTTAATTTTATTAACCCTTTCTTGCGTAAAATATCTTGCATTTTGGATCCAAGTTGAGAGCTCCGTATTGGGCAGCCGGCACGTTTCGGATTAGACGATGGATTACGGGCAGCGTAGGCGCCACGGCACGTGATGATGCGCCTAAATACTTCCGCTATTTAGGGGATAGAGTGATGAAATAAATTTGAATGAAGTGGCTCTACAAAAATGTAATGGCTTTTTTGGGGTCTCACTTATTATGTTAATATTAGGAAGGCGTGTCAAAATTTTAATACAACAACGTAAATTATTGTTTTATTATTACTTTGTTAAAGTAAAAAAAGCAACGAGGTTGATAGTAAATTCGTTTGCTTCAACGGATTAACTGCCAGCGCTGGTGAACTTGCAACAAACATGAATCTTGCAAGCTAAGCTTAGGACCTGTCATGAAGATTCTATAATAAAGTTCTTGATGAAAGCCAAATTCATTATGAATATAAGCAAGTTAACTACGAACCCTGTATGTGCTAGAAGAAGAATACCAACGTTGCCAAATTGACAAGTAACGAGTATTAGACAAAGATTTAAATCGTTAGGTACGCCCTGACACCAGAAATTTTGGCACTTTAAATGCGTGCGAAAAAAATCCTGACGTGCGCTCACTATAAAAAATTGTCAATAAAATGGACTGTTATTGTTGCCATTTATTGTGTAATCAATCATACCTACTTCACAAACTTTTATGAAAAATAAAACACTGTACCTACCTACACTGATTTCAAGTGTGCTAGTTATCTCATTTAGATTGCCATCAACACGGGGCGCGGTCTTACATACGGAAAGGGCCTATCTAACGATTTAAATATATGGTACTAGAGCAGATTCTTTCCTGATATTGTTTATTTCATGTAAAACTTTGAAACTTTCTTTTCTAAGAGGGTACGAACATTCCCTTACGACTGCAAAATTCACCACTTGTAGGTACGGTTTATTTCCGCTCACACACGAGGGAGGACTACAAAATCCCGCTTAAAGAATCCGAGCTATGTTCCGTACGTAACCGTTTACATAATCTCTCCCGCGCAATGCAAGGAGGAATAGCCGAGATTGGACACATCCTGGTAGCATTCGCACACCCACACAAAACCTACGAAACGGACAATCAGGTCTCCGACCCCTATTCTGAACTATTCTTAATTCTTTATTGCACTCAAACTCAAACTCAAACTCAAAAATGCTTTATTTCCATAAATACAATAAATGTACACTTAGAAAAGGTCAAATCATAGTAAAAAATACACTGACACGGAAATAAAGTGGTATACTGATCAAACAAATACATGTAATACTTGAAACTAGAGAGGTTATGCCAAAGTTTAACCCTAAAAAGAGTTCTTTCCAGCAAACCTTATTGGCAGATAGGTCAAGTTTGTAATAGTGGTTACCTTCGTGTCCATACAGGGTGAAAATTTTGGACTTTTTAGAAAAAAAATATCATCCCCATTCACAGATGTTCGAAAACGGATACAGATTTCGAGAAAATGGACCAACTAAGGTAAAAGTACTAGAAAAGTCAAATATCGCAAAAAAAAAACTTTCTCATATATTTCGAAGAAAATCATTGCGTCCTTGAAAACCTAGTCAAAGAAAATAAGGGACGGATATAGGCTACCTGAAAAGCGCATGCGACGCCGACGAAAAAGCTAGTGAATAAATAATACGCAGGATAAAAAATGCTGTTGCCCTTCTTTGGTAGATTCTCTTGGTCTATTCTTACGACATAGAGATACAAATGTTTATACAATACAATATGTTTATTTCTACAATAAAACTTAACATAGATTCCTCTTTAAAGTGTAAAATACCTGTATTAGGAGAAGCTCTTCCATAACATACATTATTAAAACATAAAGTTTCTAACCAAAATGAGATATCGATTATATTACACATGATAACATCTTATATACAATATAAACCGTTGCTTTAATGCCGCTTTAATTTTCTTTAATGCTTGCCGTTTCAAATGTATCAAAATATTTACCCCAGAATCGGGGCCCGGTTGATAGGCCTATCATCGTGATTTACGCGTTTTGTGGGCGAAGGTGCAACTGATTTGGAAAGGTCTGTGGGGCATCAGGCATCAGCCATCAGGCGTCTGCATTAGTATGACGTTTGCCTTGCTCGTTCGATCATCGGCCGTGATTGTCACGATGATATCATTGCTGTGATGTGACCTTAATTTTACCCACGTTAAGTGTCTAGTTTACGATATTAGGAAATATTGTGTTTAGTTTAGACATTGTAAAAAGGAAAAAATCATAATCTCACACTAATATTTTAAATGCGAAGTAATTCTGTCTGTCTCTTACTTTCCACGCGTCACGGGTGAAAAGAACAGACTTATCAATTTCGGGGATAAGTAAAATTGACATGGTATTCCGGGAAAGGACATAGGTTTTTTTATCCCAGAAATACGTATGCGAAGACTGCGGCAGTAGTTAGTTTTAAGAAACGTTTATATTGTTCTATTTTAACCTTGTCTCCAGAAGCATACAGAATCACTACCCTACCCACATTGCTCCTCTAATGACGGCTTATAATCCAATAACCGCACTTCATTTGTCGAATAGACGCAGTAACAGATAATATCTTTACTGGCCATAACCGTTCGCAATGAAACGGCGTGTCTGCCAATAGTATTACTCGTAATTGACGTGAAGTATGGCATAAATAAGTGTACATTCATTGCCAAAAAGACGTATACAGATGATTCCACGCCGTGCACTCAAAACCATAGAAACCGCTAAACCACACTATGCTGAAATCCGGTAACGGTTTACCCGTCCTACTCCAGAAAGGGCTGAACGAATACCACTTAAATAAGTAAACAAAAAGCCAGTCAAAAGTTACAAATCATTATTAGAATAACCCAGGCAGGGACGTGTAAATAAAATCAAGCTCACTCTCGGCTCGGCCATTCATTCATTAATTGTTGAGATGAATTCCTACTTATCCAAAGCTCAATGCCTTCTGGAGTCAGTCAGCTTTAGGAATGGTATGGTTTAGCAGATTATGTGGTATTGTGTGTACACGGGGTTTTGAACTATTCATCTGTGTAGCTGTTTTAGGCGATGACTGTACGTTCGTACGCCTTGTCCTGAGGGAGATGTTCGTAAACTACGTATATTACATTTTTATCGCGGTTCCCACGAATACCAGATGAGCAATAAAGATCGCTGTCGGACAGTATGTTGTTTTACTGTAGTTTTATTGAATGCTTGTGATTCTTGATTAGATTTCTCGGGCGTTAACTAAACTGAAGTGTCTTTTTCTGCCCTTTTTTGCTTTACACGACTACTTGGTGATTTATCTGGTTTACTACTTGATACAGGTGTTAATTTAGCCCGCGTCTGTATTTCTATCGGCGGAAATGTAATATGTTAAAAATATCCCATTCAGGTCGGCCACACCTTTAGGCGACAACGCATGCAACATAAAATCCTTCAAATGGATAAGCATGGCGTGTTGACATTGTTATAACTTAAGCCCCAACCCCAATTACTTACATTATCAGTTCTCTTGACTTCCAGACAACCTTCCAATTTCAATCAACTCAAGACAATTTAAAAATCTGTAAAAAAAAACTCGCAAGACTCGCTCTTTTTGACGTCTAGTTTGAACAATATGTAATGTTAGCATCAAAGATTGCCATAGAAACAAGTTTACATAAAATAAATAGAACATTCATAAAAAAAATCGACACGTGTACACTAGCAGAAGTAAAAGACAAGTAGTGCAAATTCAGTCCCAAAATCGACAAGAAATATGTACCTATGAGGGTAATGTTTTTAACATTACATAAATCTCGAGTTTGGCCAGAGTATCAACATTATCATCATCAGCCTATATTAGTCCACTGCTGGACATAGGCCTCCCTTAATGCTGCCCGCATCTCCCTGCAGTCTTTTGCAGATCATCATCCCACCTGGCCGGAGGGCGTCCGGCGGCCAGAGAAAAGTTTCTTACATTTCCCTGTTTAACACCTGCATTGCCGTCAGTCTATTTATTCCTAACAATTGTATATTATTCCAGCGATCCCGCCTGAGATCAAGGAAGGTCCCGATCACCTGACGAAGGTGGAAGGCTCGGAGGCCGTGCTGAAGTGCAGGGTCTTCGGAGCGCCCAAACCCATCGTCAAGTGGATGAAGAACGACGTGGATGTCACCGGCGGCAAGTGAGTACAGCCTATAATACATTTATACATAACACACAACATCATCAGCCTATATAGTCCGCTGCTGGACATATGCCTCCCTAATGAGCGCCATAGCGCGCTCGTCTCGGTCTGTGTATACAGGGTGTTTCGTGGAACCATGTAGGGATTCAAGGAGCTGATCAAGGGTGATGTGATCATTTTAAAATACATACGCTATGTATTGATGTTTGATATCTGTTTATGCCACTCATATCAGTCCTGAACTGATTGGATCCAACTCTTGTTGACAGTCTGTCTTCGCAATTTCATCAACCTATCTATTAGGTGTACCTACTAGCGTCTACATCCCTGGAAATAGGTAACAACATATCTACAACATTTTTTTAATTGTTTTGTTCATCTGCTATTAATAATGATAATAAAGCATTTATTAAATTGCAATCCAATTTTGGCTAAGTCGTAAATAATAAAACCATAAATAGAATAAAATTCCCAAAACTTATCACATTCCTTATAAACCAATTATTTCACAAACCCTATAAAAAAAAAAAAAAAAAAAAAAAAAAAAATAAAAAAAAAAAAAAAAAAGCAGAGCAGCGCTAACAAGCAATGTAATTTGATACTACAATATTCAGTGACCTTTTGTCGTCCTTTCAAACTCCTTTCCCCTTTATTAATAACGACCAACGAATATCATTACAGCTAAAAATACCATCCACAATAATACGACCTATATAATAAACATTTATTTATTAAAAGGCTGCGAGAATCAGTTGTACTAATGAGCTATTATGACTAACCGTTTGGCTATTGAGTAAATTGTATGCAGAATCACTGTTTATATTCTCAGGGTTTAGTTATTTGCGATGCAAATAGTAAAGTAGTAAATAAGGCGAAGAATATTGGAATTTATACTTAGGACACGTAGGGTTATGTACGTATGTAAGAATCTCAGGAATCTAGCCAAGAGGGGCATTAATATTTATTGTTGAATCTGTTAAATAAGCACATACATATTTAAATAATTGGCTGGATGTTATGTTTTGTCTTGGCTAGAGTATGTTTTGAAGTTTTAATGGGAGTACGCAATACGCATAGCATAAGTTTCTAGGTTGAATGAAATAAAAATATCATAGCAATCGATCTCATTATCCATGAGTGACTAATAGTTAGGATGTAACTGTATAAATGCAGCAATAGAAAGGTCTGAAACCAACAACGGTTAAAGACAAAAAAAACCTCATTTTCAGTGAAATTCGGGAGGGCTATAATCTTCACCCCTCTCAGTCATAGTCGGACCGTTCTTGTTTCGCGTTTCAATCTAGGTACCTGCGTATTTCCATTTTTGTTGTGCATTAGATAGGCAACACAACACAAGGCATTTGTTGAGATAGCGCTGGGAGAACGTACCATATCTAGGGAATTTTTCTTTAGATCTGTGAATTTAGTTCATAGAGCCAATTTTTTGCCAATTTTAATGCCAATAATAATAATCAACAATCATTTATTTCGTACAGAAGAAATAACTCGTCATTATTGATTATTCAATTTAAAATCATAAAAATTATACAGGGCGCTATGACGCTCATTAGGGGAGGTCTATGTCCAGCAGGGGACTATTATAGGATGATGATGATGAATTGCCGTGACCTTTATTGCCTGCAAGAGATCTATTTTTAACCGACCTTAAAAGGAGGTTCTCTTATGTTTATTATCTCAGATTTTTGACTGGGTGATCCGATTTATAATGATTCTTTTTTAATTTGAAAGCTGGTGCTTCCCGTGTTGTCCCATTTCAATTTGGTTCAGTTCTAACAATGGCTTCCATGAGAAAACCATATAATTGAAGTCAGTTTATAGTTTTAAAACAAACTCAATTATAAATATTATTATGTCACTTCTCAGGTACAACATAACAGCAGAAGGCGACCTCGTGATCCGTGATGTATCCTACACCGATGTCGGCACGTACCAGTGTTACGCCAAGAACAAGTTCGGAGAGAAATCTGCCTTTGGATCCTTGATTGTTAAGAGTAAGCATTACTTTTGAATTACTGAGGTTTTTACGAAGAGTTGTCCGAAACCCGATTGAGTAAGAGGTGGATTTGTAAAAGCAGACGATCTTAATCATATCTTAAGCCTCTTCTCAGGTATATAACATCTTTCAACCGAGCACAATGAGTAGGAAATTGTACCTAGCCTCACCGAAAGTGTACTTAATTTTTTATTTTCCGCATAAACCGTATAAGTATTAAGTTCTGTCCTAAAGAAATAACAATTTCTTAACAGCTCTGCTTATGTCATGTAAAAAGATCCACCATTAAATAAATAAATAATGCTGGACAATCCATACAGCATTATCTAGCCTAAAGCTAAGTGCTAATAAAATGTTTAAATATTCTAGTTAGTACCGATACTAGATTACTGATATACCTATATGCTATTTATGGAAAGATAGATATTTTTATACAATACAAATTACTTTATTGTATACCAACAAAAATACAGTACAAAAGAAATTACATAAAACAAAAGTACAATGGGCGGCCTTATCGCTTAGATAGCGATCTCTTCCTGACCACCTTGGGATGGATAGTATTATGTGAATTTAAGAAAGGCAGGAGTTTTTATTATACATACATAGAAATATCCATGATTTATGTATTTAATTTACGTCTATTTGTCTGTCCCAGAGCGAACTGTGATCACCGACAAGCCGGAACACTACGAAGTAGCCGCGGGCTCGTCAGCCACATTCCGCTGCAACGCCAACGCCGACGACTCCCTCAAGCTCGAGATCATCTGGCTCAACGACGGACAACAGCTGGACTTCGAACACCAGCCGCGCTTCCGGATGACCAACGATTACTCGCTGCTCATATCTGACACTACGGAGCTGGATTCTGGGGAGTACACGTGTATTGCGAGGACGTCCATCGATGAAGCGAGGGCGCAAGCTACCCTCACTGTCCAAGGTATATCGAATTATAAAGGTTTCTTCATAGTTCTCACTTTAATTAATATAATATAACCATCGTCTGTAAATCGTGCATAAAATGCGCACTCAGCAGAGTGTGTGTCTTCGACTGAGCTATACGTACATCGTATAGCTTAGTCGAAAGCTGTCTCCGCTTTAATTTTACCGCTAACCATATCCATCACCATTAGAAACTGTATCAACATTAAAAAGTATCAAATAAGGTACATATATCGGTCCAAAAATTTATATTTAAATGGTGAGTGCCGCCGTGACACTTCCCGATCTAAAAAGAGTCTTAGGCCCGTATTATGAAAGCTTGCTCAGTCACATGTCTATACTTGAGTGACGTTACTGCCATAGAAAAGAGTTACCCAAGCATAGTTCGATAACCGAGCAGACTTTCATAATACGGGCCTTAGGACTCTAACCCCCGAATACTCAAACGCATCTCAGATTTAAGTAGGTTTCAGATGACGAATATTTGACAGTTGTTCATTGAAAACTGTCAGAAAACCGCGATTTGAGACGAGCTTAAACCTGAGTTGCGTTTGAGTATTCGGGTGTAAGTGCTCTAAAACTTTAAGTAACTCTCAGTAGTAACGAACATGCAACTTTCTCGTTCGTCTTCACAGCGCCGCAAAGCTCTTTTCAATACCCATACGATTCTAATGTCATACTTCTTACCCCCAGACAAACCGAACCCGCCAGCGCTAGACAGCGTCGACTGCCAATCGAACGTCGCCACCCTCCGCTGGCACTCCATGGGAGACAACCGCGCGCCGATCCTGCGCTACTCCATCCAGTACAACACGACCTTCACTCCGGACTCCTGGGACATATCAGCAGACTCGGTGCCCGCCATCGACACCTCCTGGACCGTGCAGCTTAGTCCTTGGGCTAATTATACATTCCGGTAATAACTTCATCCATCCATCCACAGCCTGTATCGGTCCACTGCTGGACGCAGGCCTCCCCCTGATAAAGGCCTTATTGGCGTTTAATTCATGGGGGGTAATGCCCATAATCCCCACGCTGGGCATGCGGGTTGGCACGGGTAATAACTCAATTATAACCAACTAATTATGCCAACAGCATCCTGAGAACCATAGCGGATAGGTTCACAACGCCGCTGTGGGCAAGCCTGGTTCGCAGAGTGATCCCGGCAAATGTATCTGTATTATGACGATCACTCTGGGAACGGGGCATGTTATATTATTACTAGTATGATTCTGTTCTGATTATTTTGCTAGCAACCGAACAATGCTAAGACAGAGATCATTTTGAGCCTTCAATTATTTTTACGAATTTTATAGTTTTTAATTGTAGAACGGTTGTGGGTTTCCACAAGTAAATCTATTTTATTCTAAAGTCATTTACAACGGGATATTTAACCTGATTTGAGTTTTGAGTGTATTTTTATAGAGTTAGTCCGTATACAGAAAGAACGCTGGAAACTTATAAGCGCTTACCGGCGCTTACCGGCGCTTGACAGCGCTGGTAACCTTCGCAGGAAAATATATGAACGCGCACCGATAAGCACTGAACGGTGCCGACAAGTGCCGACAAGTTTCAACACGCGCTGGTCAGCGCTGGGCGCTGCCATCTAAAATTAATAAACAACTGCGACAACCAGCTTCCTTTGTGTAGAACGCACCAGCGCTGTCAAGCGCCGGTAAGCGCTTATAAGTTTCCAGTTTTCTTTCTGCATACGGCCTAATTAACCATGATGGATTCAAAGTTCTATTTTATTCTTACAGTAATATGTTATCTTTACAGCGTGATAGCGTGGAACAAGATCGGTCCCTCCACGCCCTCTGGGCACAGCGAGGTGTGCACGACGCAGCCCGACGTGCCGCACAAGAACCCCGACAACGTGAAGGGAGAGGGCACGGAGCCGACCAACATGCTCATCTCTTGGTCGGTCAGTACAACGCCAATAAACAAATAGGCACACTTGCTACGCTCGCCGTTATTTTATAGCTCTTTATCTTCTTTCACACTAAGGGTTCTTATACACGGACGGCAAGTTGCCCAGTGTAGATGTCTAGTAGTCGGCAACTTGTCTTACGTGTATTTGAGACGTGCAATCCGTGTATAAGAGCCTTAGCGCGGCAAGAAGCGTCTCTGCTACATGCGACGCAGATTGAGATGAGCTGTTCCATAGGCTTCTAATTCTAATTCTGAGTAGGGGAACTAAGATCTGCATGGACATCTCTAATAGGAGTGTATTGTGCATTATCCCCATGCCTACGTAGGCCCTAACCAGGCTTCTCCTTGAAGTATCGGAGCAGGACTTTTGGTGACTGACAGCTTCGTTCGACAGTTCGACTTGCGGGTTCGATTCCCGCCTCAGGACAAATGTTTGTAAAATCAGCAGATATTTGTTCAGGGTATGCATAGTAAAAATTTGGTAGTGTATTGTATTAAGTATATCAGGTATCTAGTACCCATAACACAAGCTCTTATCATGGGGCTAGATAATGATGTGTGGATTGTCCAGCATTATTTATCTACTATACTATTACGATCTACTATTTTGCGGACAAACATTATTATTTAAGAAATTTTAAATCAATGTAACTAAGTCAATTTAAAATCAATGAAAAGGCAACAGCTTAAGGCGAGCCAGGAGAGGATGGCCGCACTTTTGTGATTTTTAAAACCATCTGAGACATAGAATATAGTCCTTATAATTCAAAAAAAAATATATGTATTACCTGAGGATCTATTCTAGTCAAAGTCGCAGTCAGTTACATGATCGAATGAACTTCACTCGATAGAAAAAAATCCCAAAGTTACCTCTTTTCGTCATGTTTTTTCAATATTATGACTAAACTACTGATAATTTTAATATTTTTTTTGTACTAACCTAAGGACACTTAACATTTCTAAACATAGTCGCAGAGTTTGACTTGATAAAATGATTAACTTAATGACTATGCTTAAATACCTACAAAATCCACGAGTCCGGCAACTTGGCGGACGTGATCAGTCGCGCGCTGGCGCTCACGGACGACGGACCTGTGTCAATTTTTTCCGCGGCAATTTAATTTTGTCGAGTTTTCGTGAAGAATTTATAATTGTTGCAAGTTATCCATAATGGGTAATTGACCTTTCATTCTTAGAATCTTCAATTTCTGATCGATAAATTCCTAAAGATAATACTCGTATTATCATGCTTCGAAACTTACGGTCATAGTGCCGACCAGAATATCAGTAGGTATAACTACTAATCTCGCTATGTATGATTTATAACAGACTTCAAAAAAAGGAGTAGGTTCTCTGTTCGGCTGTCTGTATGTTTATTTTTCTATGTATGTTCACCGATTACTCCGTCATTTATGGACCGATTTGGATGATTCTTTTTAGTTGTTTATAGGATGCTTCCGACGTGGTCATAAAAAAATTATTACCGAAAGATTCGTATTTATCCCATCTAACTTAAAAACAGTTTCAAAGTAAGGGATTCGAAGCCTGTTTTTAAATTTTTCAAAGTAATCAAATTATGATTTTTAAAATTTTGTCTAGACCAGAACTGCGTGCCGTTTGCTAACGAAAAATAAATGTGTGTGTACTTATATCTAGAAATGAAACCTGTGCAATAGGTGCTATAGCTGATGATCATTATAGGTAGTGGTGCAATAGGTGGCCTACTTTATTTACTTTTTATCGTAGGACAATGGGGCAGCCCAGCAACACCCGCACAATAAATAAAAACTAAAAATTGGTTCTATCAAATACAGGGACTTTACGTTACTGAAAGACGACTCTGTGCTCGGAATCTGGTCTGGAGAAAATCAACCCTTACTTACAAAACGTCCTCTCATCTCCTGAGCCACAATCAGATTTGCAACCACGTACACAACAAAATGAATTTTAGAGAATTTTGAGATAATATCTATTCAATTGAATAAATTTGTACTGTGTGTTGTTTGTGTATTAATTTTTTTTTGTTTATACCAAACCGAATTTGAAATCAGTAACTAAATAAGGACGTAGTTATGCAAACAGGGACCAACCCATAAAATGTTACTTTCGAGATAATAGGGTATATGCATGTGACTTTAAAAAGGTAATAATTTTTTTACGTAATTGCTATTGATAAATAAATATACCTGTATATTTATTTTTGTATTTTATGATGTTTTTATTGTGAAATTTTAACGCAACGCTTTTGGCTCCCGAACCGTGACGTCATACTTAAACATTTTTGTTCGGGCATGAAGTTTTGACTTTGAGTTAACGTAGGGGATCCCATGAACTGTGATGTCACAAAATGCAAGGGCTAACATAACAGCGTTTTTATCATCCAAAACAGAGTGTAGTTTTACTTTTTGTTTTTTTACCTAATCATTTAAAATTTTTTGGCTGTTATATATTTTTTTCGATTAACCTTAATAAACGATTTAAAAAAATATCCATGCATATACCCTATTTAGTTTAAAGAAAAAAACTTGTGAAGATGTCGAGGTAGCTCATATGTGTTCAATTAATTTACAGTCTTGTGTGGGGGTGTTAAGGGCTTTATAGAGAGCCTAAATTGTTTAGATTTTTATATGCTCAAACAAGTAGTATTAGTTTTGTGGGTTGTTTCCCCGTAACAAAAGGTTTGTCAGGTTCCTTTGTGTAAAAATAAACGTAAATCATTAAGTTTATTTATGTTTTACTAAAAAAAAACTTACAAACTAAATATTTAACACAGGTAAGTTAAGTGGTTCAAACAATCATCAAAAATTATCATTATGACTCGGATACAAGCTAAAATTAGTGTGTTTTTAATCCATTATTCCAAGTTGGAATACTATTCGTATATGATTATTTAAATGTCTATGTAAATCCGGGTTCTGACCAGCGCGTAAATAGTGCTGATAGGTATACTGATTTTGTTATAATATAACAATATCAGTATGGGTATCAGCACTATTTTAATGAAGTGTCCTTATTGTCTTGTTTTATGTTACAATGTTAAACAACAAGTAGTAGTTATATTAATTAATGATTTTATTGGTATTATCGCGCCTTCTGTTATTACCCGATAAAATCATGAATTATGTTAACAAATCGCGATTTTTTAATAAGTTTTATTAGTTATATTACATGTTAATAGATTTCTAAATTTCCAATGCTAGGTTGATCAAAAAATTATGGTATTGTCTGTACAGATTTAAAAAATACCATTATTAGAATGTTTTTGAAAATCTAAAAACCTCTCTGTGTTGAGTAGTGGGGTGTTGCTGTGAGCAAAATATGTTTTTTTTTCGAAAATGTTAATTTAAAATACTTCTTGACATGGATCAAACAGTTCATCCATTTGTATGAGAAATCGTTTAGAAATTCAAATCGATACCAGTTTAAAAGCGATAAATTTTAATCATGACCTAATTAGATGCCTGCTAAAATTAGGTAGACGTTGAAAATATAATGAAAAAAAGAGTTAAAGCTACTTTCACCTAAATTGAGTGGTTTTGGATCTATCGATCTTTTTTTAGAGATGTTATCCTAATTTTAAATGTGTCAGTCTAATTTTTAAACCATAGAATAAGTAGCTTTTATTTATTTGAAATTCCTAAATCCGAATTTTAGCTAATCCTAAAACAACAGAATCGGCTCCATTGTCGTCTTCTTCTAAAATCTATTTATGATTAGATTTGTGTCCAGCTTGTTTATCTCCCCCCCCCCCCCTGTCAAGGAGGAGCGTTTTTTTAATAGAGTTGTATTTACCCTCTTTTTCTTTGAAGATACCTTAAGAGTTTTTAAAAACTTTCTTCCTTGAATTAACATAGGATAAATTGAGATAATTCCCCTTTTTCTCGATTATATTGACCGTTTTCCAGTTTTTTGCCCTGTTTTGGTCTTCCTAGACACGATCCTGTGGTTTCCTTGTGGTTTGGTTCTAGTTTGTATTATTGAAATGTCAAAGTTTTATGGGTACCATATGCTATGTTTCCATTTAAAATATTAAATCGGCTGATTATTGTAAAACACGCAGCATGGTTCTAAAAATGCTGGTTTGTAGCTAGTTTAATGCTAGTTTGTAAAATATGAAATTACCAAATGTGGGTTAGTTCCCGTGTGACCTACTCATATCTTTGCTGCTTTCTTTGCTAGAGTCGTTAGATAGCCAGGATCTTATTTGAGCACATAGAATACATGACTTGGAACCTCCCTGTGCACATAACTCCATTTCGACCAAGTTGTGGGTTGGTCCCTGTTTGTATAACTACGTCCTAAAGAAGATCAATAACCAATTAGAGAATATAACAAACGTAGTTAGACTTACTACTTTTTATTAAAGGTTGCACTAAAAATCATTAACATAAATAAATAATGTTGGATAATCCACACAGCATCATCTAGCCCCAAGCTAATCAAAGATTGTGTTATAGATACTAGATGACTGATAGGAACCTATCTATACTAGAAAACATTACATAGATAGTTAAATTTACCATACATAGAAAATACCTAAAACGACCGGAACAAATATTTGCAGATCGTACAAACATTTTCCCAATGCGGGAATCGAACCCACAACCTTCTGCGTCGCAGGCGGACCTTCGCCGCTGCG
The DNA here is from genome assembly GCA_955876795.1 of Eupithecia tripunctaria. Taxonomy (NCBI): domain Eukaryota; kingdom Metazoa; phylum Arthropoda; class Insecta; order Lepidoptera; family Geometridae; genus Eupithecia; species Eupithecia tripunctaria. Next base: position 16,883,402 of record OY041601.1, read on the forward strand.
CCACTAATATCGTCTAACAGACAATAACCGTAATCATACCAATAACTCTTTCCGTCTCCATGTTGTAGGTATATAAATAAAAACTTTTTTTATCATTATAATAATTCTCCTTAATTTCCTCCATTACAAAACTTACGAATATTTTACTATTCTATAAACAAATAAAATCTAAAAAAAAATGTCATAAAAAATGCATAAAATTATCCTACTGCATTCTATACATACTGTGACGCTGGCGGAGTTACGCAAGTTCACCGGCGCTGCGTCCGCGCGATGTATTTTACGCGCGGCCCTGGACAGCGCTAAATGCCTACTAATGCAAGTCTACGCGGCCTTAAATCATACCCTTTATTTATTATGTTTATTTGTTCCAGAAAATGCCTCAAATCGAGCACAACGGCCCCGGTTTCTACTACCACGTGACGTGGCGCCGGAACATCACGGGCCACTCGTGGAGCGAGGAGCAGATCCGCGACTGGCGCGTCGCGGAGTACCTGGTGCCCAACACTCCCATCTTCCAGCCCTACCGGATCAAGGTAATGTGGGCTCTGTAGCGTTGGTCACAGTGTACAGAATGCCAAATACATATAACACGTGGGGGTGAGAAGCAGATGGCGGTAGTTATAGTGTGGTGCACAGGGTTGTATCAGAGACGCGGCCACATTACATGAAACACTTCATCAGTCACTTCGCTCTTTGCTCGAAGGTGCAATTTCGATAGAGGACGGCCCGCCACGCTGTGTACGGTGTGTGTGGCGAGCAAAGTGAGACGTTTTAATGCCTGATCAGATTTGGTTGTATGGGGTATCGTTAGATCCTAACATCTTTCTGAGTGTCACTGTCTATTTATGGAAATAAAAAGTATACCGTGTTTTTAATGATAAGGTAAATTGGAACTTAAAATTATAATTGTAATTGTGTAATGCTATGTTTTCTGGCACAGGTGACAGCAGTGAACTTCAAAGGAACAGCGAACGTAACCCCCGTAGAAATCATCGGGTGGTCGGGAGAGGCAGAGCCGCGCCTGGCGCCCACCAACTTCACGCTCGAACAAGTCACGTCCGGGACCACGGCGCTACTCAACTGGAACCCCGTCCCGCCGGAGTCGCTCCAAGGACACTTCAAAGGCTACAAGATACAAACATGGACGGACGGAGAAGAGGACAGACTCAAAGAGATCCTAGTCAAAGCCGACGCCACCAGCGCTCTAGTCTCCAAATTCAAACCGTTCAAGAAAAACTACGCGCGTATCCGAGTTTACAACGGAAGGCACAATGGGCCCGTCTCTGATACCCTCAGCTTCGTCACCCCTGAAGGCAAACCTGGTACCGTTAAATCCTTCGTAGCTTACCCTATCGGATCCTCCGCTATGCTCCTCCGATGGGACAAACCGGTTGACGAAAACGGAATCCTTACTGCCTACAAAGTGTACTACCAGAAAGTCACCGGCACAGCCCTGGGGCCGCTACAAGAGCGTAAGAAGGAAATCGACCCTAAATTCGACCGCGCAAAGCTCGCGGGTCTCGAACCCAACACCAAATACCGCATTGAAATCCGAGCTAAAACAAAAGCCGGCGAGGGCGATAAATACTACGTGGAACAATCGACGAAAGCTGTAGTAACCTCCAAACCAGATATACCAGAGTTTAAGGCGACCATCCTCCCCGCTAAGCAGGGAACTGTCCACATTCTAGTGCGCTGGCTACCTTCTCTAGAAGGCCACGCCGGGACTCACTTCGTCGCGTGGTACAAACTCAAGGGTCACCCTGACTGGTCGCGAACTAACGAGATAACGGATGACGACTATGTCATCCTTACTGGATTAGAGCCGGGGAAGGTTTATCAGGTGAAGATGACGGCTCATGATGGGGAATACTTCAGCACGAGCGCGATTAGGGAGGTTGACGCCACCACCGGTGAGTTTTGTACGTTATTTTCTTGCACTCGACTTACTTTCTTTTACGAAGTTTGCGTAACTATCAATCAATCAAAATCTTTATTATCAGACAAAAAAGTCCTTAGATAACACAAAATTGCAAGCAGGATACTGCTACTACAACAAAGATAATAAACTTAAATAAATAAATAATACAATGGAGCCTTATGGAGCAGTTAATTAAAACAAACTAAATATTATATATATACATATATTATATATATATAACAGCTAAATATTTCACTGAAGTTTTAATGGGTATGCTATCGCATATTTATTTGGTAGATTTCGTGATTATAACTTTTGTAATATAGGTCAAAATGTCACTAACTTAATTAAGTATCCATAAGATACGCATGGTTTTGAATAAAAGGATTGGTGTTGTGATACATTTTGTTGCACTGTACTGTACAATGTTTACTATTCACTTTGTATTGACTGAGTGACGGTAATCGCACAGTCTATTGTGTAGATATCAAGCATTACGGTCATCAGAGGAGCACCTTTATTTTATCAAGTTGGCGATATCGCATTACTGAAGTCTTTATTTATTCAGTATCAAGAGTGGTGAGCTATTTAACAATTCATGAATCGTGTAAATCTTACACGCTTTTCTCCCCTATTCTCATTGTCACTTATCGTCTCGTTTCGATTTTTATTTCATGTTCTCTCTACGCTTTGTCTTGCTTTTCACTCAACCTCAACAGCCTGTATCGGCCCACTGCTGGACGCAGGCCTCCTCCTTATAAACGCCTTATTGGCGTTTAACTCATGGGGGGTAATGCCCATAATCCACACGCTTGGCATGTGGATTGGGGATCGCAGTTTGGTGGAAAATTTGTTCTGCAGAGAGCGCTGCTGCCCGCCCCTCGATGGATATCACTTAGTCGCCCCTTAAGACACCACGGGAAGAATTGGAGTGGTGCAAATTATAAGCCAGCACCACACAGCTATAGCCAGCATCATACAGCTTTTCTTTTCACTGATTTCTATATAATAGCATTGTTCCCTTCCAGATCCGGTGATAAGACCCGACGACAAGATGGCGACGGCTGGCTGGTTCATCGGAGTGATGGTCGCCCTGGCCTTCCTCCTCTTAGTACTGGTCCTCGTTTGCGTCGCGCGCAGGAACCGCGGCGGGAAATACGACGTGCACGATAGAGAGCTGCAGCACGGCAGGAGGGACTATCCTGACGCATTCCACGAGTACACGCATCCGTTAGTAACATACATCATCAACACATATGCCCACTGTTGAACATGCTTCATTGAACGAGAGGGCTTAGCCATAACAGGGTATATGCATGTGACTTCAAAAAAGTGGCTTATTTTCTATTGATATAAAAATATATATTTCATGATTTAAATTATAGTGAAATTTTATTATTGAAAAGTAGTTACTTATTTTAAATCTCAATCGCCAAATTTCTAAACGCAACGCTATTACCAATTGAATCGTCACGTCACACTGTACAATTTGTATTATCATAAAGCTTTGGGGAAGAAACACACGTACTTTGAGTTGACAAATATGAGCCGTGACGTCACAGAACACAAGGACCAACATGGCAGCATTTTTATCACCCGAAATTGAGAGCAGTTTTACTTTTTGTTTGTTACCTGAATCATTTTAAATTTTGTGCGTGTTATGTATTTTTTCAGTTATTTTATTAACCTAAATCTAAATAATCGATTACAAAAATAAATAATTCTATGCCTATTACCACGCTTGGCAGGCGGATTGGTCATCATAGTTGAAGCATAAAAAATACACAGACCGTTCCTCTGGTAGATTCTCTTAGTCACATCTTGGGACTTCCACGGGCTGAACACGGGGTTTCGATTACAAGAATGTAGAAAATACGACGTGCACAATATAGAGTTGCAGTTAGTATCATACACAAATATACAAAGGCGAATTAAATGCGACCATTTTGCACTAGGACACTCATTGATTGAGTTTTTTAAACATACAAAAAATTTTGCAGGCATACAAAGTAATTTTGAACTTTTAATGCATGAACTATTGCAATACAGTAAAAACTCAGTGAAACAGAGTTTCCAAAACATGGTTAGTAGTCTCCGTTGTGGCTGCCCGCGCCATAGCTGAAATTCGAACAGCAAAACCCTGAAAACAATTCCAATTGTAGAATGAAAGTTGAAATTTATATAATAATCAGCATCATTAACTACACGAAGAAAACACTCATCAATAAAACAATCACACACAAACTAACATATGTATACGTTTATATACATGTATATATATGACATGTGTATATAAACGTGTTCTTATAAAAGCTTTACTATTCGCAGGCTCGAGAACAAGTCGCGGCATTCGATGAGCAGCGGCAACAAGCCCGGTCCTGAGAGCGACACCGATTCCATGGCCGAGTATGGCGAAGGCGAAACAGGTAATGAAAGCTTTGCAAAACAACCCTAAAACAACTCGACTAGATCTATTATTGGACTTACAAACTAGCCCCTTATTTATAATGGTCTGTTAACAGTTGCTAAGCAGTGTTGTTTCTCACTGTGATTCATGTCTATTAAAGTAGACAGAGTAAGAATTAACAAGCTTGCGTTGTGCCTTAAGTTAACACACTGTTGTGAGTAAGGGGGTCGACTTTTAGTAGTTTTTCAATTCATTGTCACAAAAACTAAACTAATTGGCAGCAGTATGAAATGCCATCCTGTTTATTTCGATCAATGAGAAAGGGACGGCACCATTTAGAATGCCGTCAAATTAGTTTAGTTTTTGTAACATCTGAATTGACACCATTACCTAGTTTATTTTACATTTAATTTCGCAGTTGTTTTTCATAATGCATTTTATTCTTCGCAGCTGACTTTTAATTTTACAAAGCTATTTTCAAGAAACCATAACTATTAGTTTTTTTTATAACATGCATTTAGATTTTTGTATTTTTTATTTGAATACATTTTTCAATATTTTTTCTAAGCATGTATGTAACGCTAACTTTTACTTTGTTTTTTGTTGTTTTCTTTGGACGTTCCACCGAAGGCATGTGAGTTAGTTTTGGTGTGTGCTCGGCTCATGCATGTTGTTTGCAGCGGGCATGAACGAGGACGGGTCGTTCATCGGACAGTACGGCCGTAAGCGACGACCCCCAAACCCTTCGACCCAGGATTCCGCCTCGGGAGCCTTCGCTACGCTCGTCTAAACCCACCCTTACCATCCAAAATCCCTAAAAAATCAAATTGAATTAGGAACTTTTTATTACCACACTGGTTAAATAGAAAAAAAAAACTGAATTTATATTCAATTTGAATTAGGAAATTTCTATCACTGGCTGAATAAAACACAAACTGAATTGAAAAACACATCACAGTTTAAAGATGGAACAGCTCATAGCTGGCCAATCGCCGTAAGCTCTTCGATCTTCGTATTTGATTGGTTGTTCTGAAAGTGAAATCGCCCGCCAAATTTTTATATTACTTTTTAAAATCAAGTTTGTGAATTTAGTTGTGAATTATATTTTTTTGTGGTTTATTTACCGCGCGTTTAGTTAATCCGGGCGTTCAGGGTCTTTATTGGACTATTTCTTTAATAGTGTTAGTAAAGGCTTTTTCACATGACACTATTGGATCTAGAATTTCGCACAGAATCTCTTTTTTTTACTTATTTTACATAAGTTAGGTTTATAAGTACACTTTAGTTTAGTTAGGTTGTAAAAATGATATTATTTGGAGTGAGTTGCAGTGTATTTCCTACTTATTATATGTAATTTATACATAACACTTTGCTTTGTTGGTTTTTTGCATTTAATTATAGGTTAGTTTTTTATTTTTTTAAATCCCTATTTCCGCCCCCTTCAATCCCTTGCAAATGCACGAGCGACGATTGTTTTTTGTTTGTTTTTTGAGGTATGATTTCGTTTTGCATTTATTTTGTTTTATTCGCTAAGCTATTTTCATTGCACGGTTTTTAATTACCTAGTTTTACTTAAATTTCGACAGTTAAAAGCCCATTCGGTATTATGGACCATTAGCTCTAAATCTTACTATTTTATTATTTTTTAAAAGAGGAGGTTCTCAATTCGAAAAAGAACTATGTAATTGAAGTCGGTTAATAGGTTTTTAAAACAAAATCAATTATTAATCCATAAAATCAAGATTACTGAAAACAAGATCAGTAAATAATTTATTGCAACCCTACTTCATGATAAGACCATCAAATATTCCGAAATATACCAATAATGCAAGCGGAACTTTTACATTTGACGTTTTTATCATGTACCAGGTTAGAAAAGAGTAAAGTCTTATCATGATGTTATCTTGCAGGTCGCTTCACAGAAGACGGTTCGTTCATAGGCCAGTACGTGCCGGGAGCTCGCGTGCTGCCCCCGCCCCCCGTGCCGACGGTCCCCCCCGCGTCTCCCCCCGTCACTACAGCTATCACAACTGGGGGGAACGCTCAACCACCCACTTACGTCTAGGGGACGGTTAACCACCCAATCTAATATACGTCTAGGGGGGCTTAACCACCCACTCTAGAGTATAGGGGGCTCTACCCCCATAACATCGTTTAGATAGGAGGCTCAACCACCCGCTCTAAGAGTATATGTGGCACTAAACCCCCAAATCGTTTAGATGGGGGGCTTTAGTTCTCATATACAGTTAGGTGGGGAGAATTTAAACAAACTATCGGTGAATTTTTCACATCTGCCTACTGCCAATTTTTATATAACGCGTATCTACTGCCGAACCAAAGCGTTACTGTCCAAAACTGTAGTGATTGGATGTATCCGTTACTGTGGTGTGAATGGTTACGTTTTATTTTATCTCATCTGTAACAGGCAGCTATCAAGAATAACGCCATTTTAAATATGGCGTCCAATTTTTATACGAAGGCAGTTTATCATTTAGCTAAAATTTATTAGAGTAACGGTGAAGTTAGAATAAGATCAGCCTACGTTTTATTGTAGCTCTAAACATCAAGCAGAGCTATTTTCTTTACACTTTAGCATTTCATCTTGAGATGCTTAAACATTAGCTTGTCACTGGTATTCTCTAGGTTTAGGGAACTTTCAACTTAATCAGAATGAATGATGATTTATTTTCTTATGAGACTGATTTTAAGTAATGAAATAGTCGTCATAATGTGACCCCGTGCACTAGGTTTTGGAACTTCTGGTAGATAGCACAGTATTTAACCCAGTTTACCTATATCTTTAGAAATAATGTTAATAATAATATCATTAAAATATCAACGATCGTAATGTTCACTTTCGATGTTAAACTCTCACGTTACATTTTTCCTTATAGTAATAGTTTTAAATAATGCTTGGTCACCAGTTTTTCAAGATCTACGTGTTTTATAGCTGTAGGTGTCTTTATAAACTGACGTCGCTTTCATTGTTTGTTTATTCGTAGTAACCTATCTACTTATAAACACTTTGCAGTATCCGACACAGAATTCTAATGAAAGAAAATTTTCTTATGACAGATTATAGAAACAATGACAAAAGGTCAGTTTATAAAGAAATTTCAGCAAATTCTGCTTTGTTGTGAAGGTAGGCTGTCGGCTCGATATCAATTATGCGTAATTAAGGGAATCGAAATGTAAGAAAAGCTATTTTTGTCAATGAATAATGTATTTAGCTCTGGTTACCGGTGGTCGGGCTCGCCCTAAATTTGTCTATTGTTACGGCACAAAGAAATATGTTTGATAACGAGTGCCATAAATACATCATAATGTTATTTATTATCCTTCGATAAAAATACGAAAACCTATGAGTAGATTTACCCACACAAATTGCAAACATATTTCTCGAAGCCAATATCTTTCTATCGCTATAATTATTTTTGTACGCTATTTATGATAGATCTAATTACAAAAGTACCTTCTCTATGGACCACGAAAGAGTTATTTTCTGAAATGAACAATTTATAAATTTCTCCCTGTCAAATTTCTATTTCTACCAATTTTTTTAGCTGGATTTCTTACTACCAAACATATCTACAGAACATTTACTGTGACCGCTGTTACGAACATTAGTCAATGTAAGATCGTAATATTTTGGGGTAAAATCCAGGCAAGAATTCCAGTTTCCTAGTATCTTATTTTGGCTAAATTGTATATAATATTTTTGATACTAGCGGTCGGCCACCGGGCGTTTGGTGCTTGGAGCGAGGCGTTGGTAAAGTTACGTCGGTGTTGTGGCGTGGTAGGATAGCTCAGGTTTCAAATCATTCGGGAATGTACGATGTTCAGATTAAATACCTTGAAATAAGGTTGCGAATTTCTTAGATCAGACCAGGCTGGAGAAATGGAAGGAATATACTGTGAAAACTTACTCAAAGGCACATTATGATATGTTCTGTATCAAAATATTGTACTATTTAGAATCTCGTATGTTGAATGTCATCATCAGCATCAGTGGCCTGAATGTTCTATTCATAGTGTAAATTTTTCTGGTTTTAAGACCATAGCACTGAATGTGATGCCGTTGGGCGTTTCTGAAACTTACGAAACTTTTTTATGACAGTTAAAAATCTAAATTTCATCTCGAACCCGAAATTTATCGTCTCTCTTGTGTAGTTTTAAGACCTCTGTATGTATAGGCTTGTGTATTTCAATATTTAAAACTTTTCTATTTATATAAACTTTGTTCGCACCTTATCTGTAACCGGGTAATTTCTTTTTGGGGTAGCTACGGGGTAGAGGCAAAGGAACCGTTGTGAACAAATCAGCTGATTCAGAATTGTAAGGGCCTTGTCTCTACGTCCGTTGAACGTATGCGAGTGGTATCTCAAAGTAGTTCGTAAGGCTAGGGTCTCGTGTTAACTAATGTTAGGCAGCTAACGCGCTCGCTTTCGCATCTGTATACTTCATTTGCATGTATTCTCAGTTTATTTAGCAGCGTCCTTATTCCATTTATTTGTGTGTATTTATTTATTTCTTCGCCTGAAAGGTGTCGGGTCCTTTATAATACATTCCATGCGGTCAAACCATGTTGATTTTGGAAATATGTAACTTTTATTTATGCGTCGCCAGTCAGATGTAATCTGAATGCCGTTTTTAAACTGGACGGCCGTCGAATTAGACGGTTTATTGCAGAGTTTATTATTTATTTGGATTTAGTTTATTGTGCTATATGCTAACAGCAAACGGAGGCGTGTAGATGCAAGGTTTGATCGTTCTGATTTAGAGCTTACTCTTACTATTGGTACAATGCATATTGGTATTTGAAGGCACTGTTATCGTAACCCCTTTAAGTTATTTGTTAAGGAGTCTTTATCATGTCTATGAGTGTAAGAATTTGATATTATATTACTACGGTAGGAGCCTCGTTCGAATCTCGTCTGTTTTGTCGCTTCTTGTACCGCGCTGTTGAATTGTAAATCTATTTGTTACGGTTCAAAACTTACCTTGATGGTTACATTGTTGTTCACCGACCTTAGGTGTTGTACGTCACTGCCTTTTCCTCCAAAATTCTTAGAATTGTACAGTGTGTTCATTTTCTATTTAAATTGTACTAGGAGAATACTTGCCTTATAAACTTGTATGAAAATGTAATTTTCATGTTCTGATATTCAAACAGCACAACAACTGCATTTATAATGTTAGATGTCACAACAAGTTTTAACTTTATCTACAATTACTTTAATGAATACTTCGCGGACTGACGCTGGTATAATTGAATCAAATTATTTTATTTCTTCAAATCAATTCATGACTATGTCTGTTCTAAACTATTGATCAAGTATTCTATAAATAATCAACTGAGCAGTATTTTGTCCCTTTCAAATAGCCTTGTTTGTTTATCATCTATGTAATTTTCCGCGTTAGTATCATGTTAACGAAATAGCTGAATATCGTAACATAATTACATGGTATTGTCATATGTAATAGTTATTAATGTTGTAAGGTACATTCTCAGTGTTATCTGTGTCGATTTACAAGCGTTTTTCTTTCTGCCGTTTTCTGATTGTGGAGATAAAAACGTGTGTAAACTCATTTTATTGCTAAGCAAGCTTTTGTATTGGACATTGTACTTGTTGAATTAGATGACTAGTTTGCAATTTTGCATTTATATATAGTTTAAAATTTTAAACATGACGAGTATGTAACTCTTCTTCATTGGTTTGTGAAATTCAGATCTGACCTCGTGCGAACATTTTCTGTTCACGAAATTATAATAATTTACATTTAAGTTCGCATAAGTAACTGTAATTTATTGTAACTATGATGAATATTTTTTTATGTTGCATAGAAAATAAATTTTAAGAAATTAATTTTGTTTTTTTCCTGTCAAGTACCTAAATCCTAAACCTAATCCTTCTGACCGCATAGGTACTACCTAACTACAACGAGTCATCTTAGCAAGTAAACATCTAAGTGACTAGGTAAGTAGGTATTAGGTATTATTAAAATTTACTCTGCCTAATGCTTGCATAGCTTAGGTAATTTTTCATGGAAACAGCGCAAACCAAACCACGTGACCGTGGTTTTTCCATAATATAGCACCTAGGCCATATAAATACGGGCCATTCTTCGTAGGTCTAAATTTATTCGCATTATTGCCTTTTCTTCTCGCTTAATTTATGAGCTTAGTTTAAACTCAACAATGGGCCAGTGTCAGGTAGACTTAAGTGGCCATAATCTCAAAGCCATTCATTCCTAGCCCTGGCAAAATGGGCTTCTTATTGTGCAGTTCATTACACCCACGCAATTAACAAAAGCTTTAAGTTATTGCTTCTATTTTAATTACGGCTAAACGACAACGGCTACCTCACCTAACCAAGATAAAAGCTTGTTGATGAACGTTATGCCATTAAACATTAACCTGAACACTAAGCAGCTTCGTAAAAAAAATGTTTATGCGACAAAACTACATGGAACTTTTTAACTTGTGGAGTGAGGACTCTGTGTTATGAGTGGAAGAGTCTAGAATCGAGTGCAGTGAGACTTGAGGCTAGCCGTGCATGGTGTGGACGAAGGGCAGATGGTCCAGCCAGTCAGTCAGTGCCCGGACGCCGAAGGCGGCACTCGTCCTGACCTAACACTTTTCAGTAACGAGTTCGCGAACCGAGTGGTGCCCATCTCGAAGTATGATTGTGTGTGCTGTAACTTCACTCTGATCGGAAACAAACCACAGGTAAAAAACTTTTCAAGTAAGCATTAATTATTTGATCACGTATCGCGAATTTAGATAAGGTCGGAACAATAAATAAAGGATCGTTGATCCCACTTAAAAGTTAATTGTCTGATTGAAACGGAATTTTACTGCATTGTTCTCTCCCGGCTAAGTTTTTATTGCATCGGCTGATTTGTTCCATTTCTAATAGGTCCTGCCTAATTATGAACAGGCCACTCGCTCGAGGGACCAACTCACAAAATGAAAGGATAGTGATTTAGTCGAACTATTTCATTAGAATTAGTAGGTTCCTCATATACATTTAAGCGGATTCACTTTGAACCATGAGATTAAAGCTAAAACACGTAAACATTGCTATCTGCTTCTGTAAACAATGTGTTATTAATAGAGAAACTATGGGATCCTCAGTGTTAAGTGCGATGCACCGAGACAAGGTTTTGTTCTACTTGAACATTTACGAATAAGTATGTATGTACCTACAGGTTACTTACCTAATTTAAACTTTACTTGCCTGCAGTAGATAGGTAAACTACCAATAATATAATAAAAATCTATGCAATCAATACATAATCAAAATATAGGTAGATACTAATAAAAATTACTTATCTACTCAAATGACGGTAGGTACGTAGTTAACTTAGGTAGTTTAAATTTCTTGCAGATTTTTTGGTATTTCTATAGCAATAGGTATTTTGAAAAAGAAGCATAAGTTATTTATAACATTCGTAAAACTAGTTTCTATAATTAAGTCAAAACAAGACCCGTAACAGGCTGTCTTGGTCCAAAATAAGCAAATAAAGTTATTTACAAACTGGATTTTCCTATAAGGTATATTCTAATTGATCAGTCTATATTTTAACTAAACATAGTCATTTACAAATGCAATTTATCAGCCACCCTAATGACATGAAACATAATATTGTGACCATAATGTATGGCCAATAAAATGGATAAAAAGTAAAAAAGTTGTCGGATGCGGAGGACAGAGGCGAGCGCTGCCCGTCAGCCGGACTTTACTTTTTTGCTTTTTACACGCTTACCTGTTCCCCTCAACGGGTATCGACTGAGCGGCTGGTTAGGTTAACAAGTGCATTGGACAGAGGTACGCAACATTTTGGAGCCCCGAGAAATAAAAATATCGCCTGCTTAGGAGGTCAAGGTGACCGTTTATATTATGGTAATAAATACGTAATATAATCTTATGTACCTAATTAAAAATATATTGGCCGTATGTCTCATATCTTTATTTAAATCAGAATCTAAATGCAAAAATTCACATTTTCCGAGATCCGCTGTAATTTTCATTGTTATCCTACTAATATTATAAACGCGAAAGTTTGTAAACATGTCTGTATGTAGGTTTGCTTGCTCTTTCACGTAAAAACTACTTAATGGATCGTGCTGAAATTTTGCATACAGGTAGTAACTACCTGTACCTATGCCAAAGTTGCCTGTGTTATTCCAGGCCTAGAACTGTTCTAGGCCTGGAATAACACAGGCAACTTATTATCCCATAATTCAGATCCAGTGGGATAGACGTGGGAAGCCGCGGGGCGCAGGTAGTCGGCCGTGTTCATAAATATCTTACATTGGTATGGAAGTTTCGAAATTATGAGGGACCAAATATCTGGAAGTACCTACCTATGCGGGTCCTAATCTTACCAAATGAAAACTACCTAATCAAAAATCCCATCGTGAGTGCGCCACTGCTAAGCACAGTTATTTCACGAGTCGCGTAAAATGGTGACGGTTTACTTTAGCCTGCGGTTGTGGTCTGACAGGCTAAATACATTGGGTCGTGTTACTTGGAGCCCGGTCATTCGCACAAACTTATCGCCAGGATGCGTCGGCGATATTCGCAAAGTGACGTCTCCAATGACTCGGTGGCGTCGATGCGTCGGCTTCGATCGATCATACGGTATTCCCGAGAGTAAGGTTCTAATAGTAGGTATCGTTTTCTGTGGAAATCCTCCTAGGTACAATAAAAACTAGCTAGTTGATGGGAGTTGAGTGGGCATATGTAGGTAGGTATTCTTCTGAGTGGGTATGTACCTACCTAACCCACTCAGAAGAATAGCTATCATATCTAAGGTAGGTAGTAAATGTAGCAACGCATCGAGAAACATTATCAGCATAGTTTAGATATCATGGTACCTAGATAGTATGCAATTATTATCAATAACCCATGATTATATTGCTTTGCTTATGCAGTTTATTATATCAATTAGCTTTAATTTGATAATATGTTTAGTGGGTCTCGACGTTTTGTGCTAATTTGGGGTTGTCTGTTATTAGCAAATTAACCAATAAATTAGACTGTTCGTAGATGGGTTATCATATCACGGAATGAACTATTGGACTGTTGAAGAAAAATGAACCTTTGAATCTTTTATAATACCTAATTCCGTAACGATATGCATTTTATTATTTACGACAGTATTTGTTAAAAATAAAGTTATTGTTATGTTTGGTATCAAAATAAGGTTAAACAAAAACGCTAGTCATAGAAAAAATGTTGGTCATCCCTAAACACAGCTAGTGGTTCTCTAGTGTTGAGTATTCTTTTTTGTTAACACCTTTTGTAAGTATAATTTGACATCGGGAGCGAGTAGAAAAAACTAGTATACACATTACATTTTGACAGGGGATATTTAATGAAGTTGTCGGTTTTTTATGCCGGCCGGTCGTTTCTCACGACAATTTCATTGTGGGAGCACGTCCCAAACGGGCCCAATCAATTATGTTAACTGTGATAATTTCTGTTTTCTTTGCTTTTTTGTGGTCCTTCGATCCGGACTCTGTAAAATTCACAAACAAATTATACGCTGGTTAAACGCCTGTTATTGGTCAACGTTTGATGGGGAAGCTTGTATGTATTGTTTAATTTAATGGGCAAAGAGAACTTTACCTAAGTCTACCTACGCTGACATTTGGATCCTCACGTTTATCCGGTAACCTTACGTTCATCCCTAGCATATCACATATTTTCTCTAATATATTTCCAGTATGTGGCGATCAGCGTCGCTGGGCGCGCGCGTATGCGCCGGCGTCGCGCTGGCCATGTCCCTGTCACTGGGTGCTGGCCGCCGCGAGTACCGCGACCACGAGGCCAAGCAGCACGACATCTCCATGTGGATAGATGAGCGGCAAGTTAGGATGTTCAGTGGTAAGTCTACAATAGCTGGAGCGAGGATTTTAAACGGTTGATGGAGCTCGTAGGTAATAGGAAGTCAAGTAGTATCAAGTAGAACGTAAAAAAACAAATAAGTAGGTACCCATACCGTATCCATCGAGCATGTAGAATGTTAGTAAACAAACCGCCCATACTTAACCTAAAATTCACATTGTTGGCGCGTCCTTTTATACGTAATTAACATTACTTGTCGATTTGAGATCCTTCCTTCAATAAATATTGCTCGCAATAACATCTGTAACTTGATGCAAAGCAAGTGAGTTTTTGTCATTTGTGTCGTGATTTGTTTACTAACATGCTACATGCTCGATGGATATTGTATAGTTTTAACTACCTGCGAGTCTCACTCAGTAGATCCTATTGGCACAGAAGCCAAAGAAGAATTCATACACGTAGCGATGATGAATTACATAGTTAGAGAAATATAAAAGCTATATTTGCTACAGATACCATTTTCTGCGTTGATTCCTCCTAATGTTAGCATGATTTATTTTACAGGTATATCAATGCAAGTATTTGCAATACTAAACGGGCACGTATCCCCTTACGTGCTCGACCCTAACTTCTCCCTCAAACTACCAATAATACCCTCCGAAGTAGGGTATGTGAACTTCACTTGGAGATCCAAGAAGAAATACTTCTACAACTTCGACACGCTGACGTCATCCGATCTTAAAGTTTTGAAACCGCCGGTGCTCTCAATTAAAACACAGGGTCGGGTGCCTAAATCGCCTAAAGGTGATTTACGACTTTTATATCCAGACCGCAAAACCTTTATAGCATTCAAACATATTGTTTTTAATATTATTTTCAAACCAAAACAATAGCAATAGGTTTTGTGGCTTGTTTTTGAATCCCACAACCGTTTTGTTTTCAGAATTCAGTATTGGATTGCCATGTGTTGGCAACAGCAGTGGAATAGCCACATTAGAAATCGGTTTGGTACTGAAAAATGGCCGAAATCTACCTTTAAAAGGCACCCCATTAAGATTAAATCTAAAGAAGGAATGCGCACAGAGAGGTGTGTATTTAGAAAGGACAGGTATTGTATCGCCAACGCATTTTTAACACTTACGTATCCGCGTTTCTGGTGTTGTTTCTGTTTGTGCTTTAGCTAACGTTGTTGGTTTAAATTTATGGCTACGAAACTAAATTCAATAAAACTTAATAAAAGCCGAGACGATTCTTGGAAACAGTTTCAGAAACACCGATATAACGCTTTATTTATATAAGTTAACAAAGCAATTAAAACAGGCCGAGTCACCAGACCATTCCATCTAATCTGAGAAAGCTGGCAAAGCTTATTAATCCCCCATCCCTATAATATCTCGCTAACGACCGGATTCATGTCAGGACCGGCAAGTTATGTGGCGTCCAGAATAACTTCGCATTTCATCTATTTCCAGATCATATTGTTTGCTTGCGCTACTAATTTACGGGAACCGGTACATACAGACCGATTGCCGTTACTTATGTTTGGTTTTACGGGTTGAACAATACAGCAATTGACATTTAATTGCGGTTTGTTTCATGATTTATGAGAATTTTCATACTCAGTTATTCACACTTCGTCAAAACAACTTTTAAAGAACAAAGCGCAGATTTCCAATAAATTATTAAATTTTTCAAAGTCAAATTAAAAATCTATAAAGGAAAATGAAAAGGGGCTGAGCCTGGCCTGGCTGGCCAACTACTCATCATAATATTTTCACACATTTTTTTCAAGCCCGTGGTGGGGCAATATCTACTCTACTGCCAAGAAAATATAATTTTAATGGCTGTTATTTGGGTCATTCCTAAAGTTGGCAGGCATTTAATTCACAATCATGGCATTTTGTCCATAATTAGTGCTAAAGTTAATAGTAGTAATAATTAGTCCAAAGTTGACCACCCCTGTCTCAAGCGTAGCGTTTTATAGTGGCAATTTTTTGTACTAATGATCATTCGTAGTAATAGCCAACTTCATTGTACTAAAGGTGATCTAATGGCAATAAGCTGTAAGTTGATCCCAAGTTGGCGAGCCCTGCATTAACACCTTGCATTGTTTTCCGGGTGCCGATGGCGCCGGGGCCGACAGCGGCGGCGCGGTGCTCTGCTCACAGCATTTGCGTTTTTAGGTTCGTATCCCATTTGCTTTTTATTTACCTACTATACTCGTACTCTTGCCAAACCAAAGATACAATGTTGGTAAACATTGCCTGCATAGTTTCTTGTTGTTGATTTTTTGACAGTTTTTTCACTAAGTACTTGTGGATTTCAGCCCTTTGTCTTAGTGCTTATTTTGTAAGTCTAAAGAAATAAACTATTTGACTTTTATTTTTCTTGTGAGTTGTTTACTAACATTGTATCTTAAGAATCCCTAGAGGCCTAGAGTATAGGTATACCTGTAGCAGACTGCATGCTATTTTTGTCCAATGAACTACCATTTTCTAAAAATCATATCTTTCCCATATAAGCTAGTAGGTACCTACCTCTGATAATAAGACTACTAAACGTAGAGCAAATTATGTATGTATCGCCTGTAGAGAGGCTTTGGTTTCATTCATTTACCGAAATACTATTAACTGGTCTGTATTACTAGCATTACCATTCCATCACTACCATCCACCTAGCATTCACTTTTCTGCCTGCCTTAGGACGCATATACAATACACGGACGGCAACTTGCCGACTGCAGTCGCAGTTGTTTCGACTGCCGTCGAGCTTTGCAGTCAGCAACTTATCGTCCGTGTATAAAAGCGCTTAGTACCTACCTAAAACCACCAATAACAACCGATTTTCCATAAATACCTATATTTTTAACCGACTTCAAAAAAAGGAGGAGGTTCTCTGTTCTCTTTCAATTCAACTGTTTTTTTATGTTTGTTACTTCAGAACTTTCAAAAGTTCTGAGATCACCACGTCAACCAGTCAAAAGTTCTGAGGTCTTTATTTCTTTAGCAGTATACGTAGGTATTTTTGCTAATCCGCCATATTGAATGCAGGGCCGGATCCAGAGTGTGACAAAAAGTGCGCGAACCAAGGCTGGTGCAACCACGAGAAGATCTGCCAGTGCCCCGACGGGTACATGGGGCAGCACTGCCGCACCGCGCTGTGCTACCCGCAGTGCATGAACGGGGGGAACTGCACCGCGCCCGGGATGTGCTCCTGTCCTACCGGGTACCAGGGGAGGAACTGTGAGGGAGGTGAGGAATATAGCATACCTAACCTAACACTCCCACTCTAGTAGAGTGGGAGTTGATACTTAAATTGAAAGGAAGGTAAATAAATAACCTACTATAACATGCAACACATACCAGAGAGAGATACACATAAGGGAGGAAGGACCAAGTAAATTGTTGGTAGTTTAGTTCCTTGAAGAACGGAAAAAAATATTAAAAACTGCTATAATATTTGAATTTCGCGAGGATCTCTGCCGATAACAAGCTAAGCTTTGTGGTGCTGGCTTAGAATTTGCACCACGCCATCTCTTCACGTGGGTCTCATAAGAGGCGACTAAGGGATATGCGCCGGGAGGCGGGCAGCAGCGCCCCCTGGAGAACAATTCACAAGTACCCCTCATTAGATAAACGCCTATCAGGTGCTTATCAGGGGGAGGCCTGCGTCCAGCAGTGGACCAAAGAGGCTGTTGAGGTTGAGGTTGAGTCGATAAATCGGTAAAGGAGTCTGAATAGCCCTGCTGAGGTGTTGAGAGAAGATCTGCCAGTTGTGGGGCAGTTAAGGCCCTAATGGACGTACCAGGGAATAGAACCAGGGTATTAATCGGATCCATCCATACCGTAATGCTTGAAAACGAAAGTTTTCAATCAGTGCGTCCTACCCGTCATGACCTACGGAGCTGAGACGTGGACACTCACGATAGGGCTGGTCCACCAGTTTAAAGTCGCTCAGCGAGCTATGGAAAGAGCTATGCTCGGAGTCTCTCTGAAGGATAGGATTTGTAACGAATACATCCGACAGAGAACCAAAGTTATCGACATAGCTCAAAGAATTAGCAAACTGAAGTGGCAGTGGGCCGGCCATATCTCGCGAAGAACCGATAACCGCTGGGGTAAACGAGTTCTTGAGTGGAGACCGCGACTCGGCAAACGTAGTGTAGGACGCCCTCCGGCCAGGTGGGATGATGATCTGCGAAAGACTGCAGGCAGATGCTGGATGCGTCAAGCTGAAGACAGGGCGCTATGGCGCTCATTAGGGGAGGCCTATGTCCAGGTGGACTAATATAGGCTGATGATGAATCGGGATCGACTTTGAAAGCAAGAGCATTCACAGAATATGGAGCGTCTCACGATAACCCCCGAGAATATATCTTCCAACAGTTTCAACCATCATCATCATCAGCCTATATTAGTCCACTGCTGAGCATAGGCCTCCCCTAACGAGCGCCATAGCGGCCTGTTTTCAACCACCATAACATGAGAATGCCTGAACCGATTATTTTCAAACACAGCTAAGAATATTTTGAAATACCTTTTTAACAAAATAAGCTATAAACATAAATAGGATCATCGGTTTGGGAGCTAGGAAGCCATAGCACAGAATAATGTTAATTCGTAGATTAAGTAATGTTAATTCGTAACATGACTTAGTCTGGCCATAGACGGAAACTGATACAAACTTCAATCTGCCTTCAATATTCCACTTGTGGGTCAAAAAACATGACAAACGTGACTGTGTAGTTTGAGAATGCCAACATAAGTGTACCTACGGTGTAAATAAATATTTACAAATACTGGGCCTTGGAAACCCTTTGACAGACGACCTCTGTGGCGTGGTGGGCGAAGGTCCGCCTGCGACGCAGGAGGTTGCTGGTTCGATTCCCGCCTCGGGACAAATATTTGTACGATCTGCAGATATTTTGTTCAGGGCGTTCTGGGGCCTAATTCCACTATTTTTTAAACAAAATACTATAATGCCGACATACAATTAAGATAGAGATTTAGTCGTAAATTTATTTGGTATTCTATTACCATACACTGGTAAAAAGGATTTCTTAAAATAAGAAAGAGCAGATTCTCAAAATATTTGGTGGATTTAAAACCATATTGACTAAGATTAATAAAGTATTTTTACTTTAAAAATACTACTTTTCTTGTTCTGATACTATGTTATTCTCAACTTTGTTCTAATATTTAGAGAAATATCTTCATTTCAATACTTTTTTGTTTATAATCCTATAATTAGACTTTACTTAGAATAAGAAATGTTATTTTCTTACACTAAATTATTTTTTTCTTAAATAAATCACAAATTTCTTGGATGAAGATGTATGTATCGTAAGAAAAGATTCCCTTAAATTAATAACGAATATATTAAATCTGAAGAATAAATTATTTGTAATTGTGAATCTGGTAGGTGCAAAGTTTACCGAAATTATAATTAGATGTCACTAGCAATTGTGACCGAGCTCTAGATCGCGCTGACGAAAACGCAGGGTTCCGAACGACCTCCGGAGCCTGGTTTTTATTTTGTGAACCGTAAACCTTAAACAGTCGGATTATATCCTCTCCAGTGATTTAACCATTGTTTCAATTTTGGAAGTCCAAGCTGATCCCACCTGCTTAGGGGAGTCCATCGGGACCACAGGAAGCGGGCACCGAATTTAGTTGGTTTGGCAACGTAGTCGGCAACGCCATTTTGTCGAGCCCCCCTCACTAACACCAGAAATTACTATTCCTAACAAATTAATTTGTTGATTAAAGATAATTATATTATTACTTCAATAATATTTTATCTATGTATGAAAAAAAAAAATCACTTGAAGACCGGACTCTCTTGACTACACGAACAGCTAGTCTCTTATGTTAATTAATTTTTTTCTTGGATTGAATGTTTTTTTCTTGAAACAAAGAAATATATTTAAGACGATTTTTTACTAATTAGAAGTGAATATTCTCTAACGTCTATAGGGAGAGGATCATTTTCTTGGATCTAATAAGGTTGCTTTGATGCAAAGTAATTTATCTTTTTTCAAGAAATCTGTTTTTACCGTGTAAGATTACAATCTCTATGACTTATAATATCGTGTCAATAATGTGGTGGGGCATATAATCATAATCTTAATAGTCATAGATATGGCATAAACAAAAAAGATCTGGTTAGTAGAATACCAAAAGGTGTCAATGGCGGCGATTGTTACGCGATAATGAAGCGATAATATTCATATTTTATTTGAATTAATAATAATATGCTGGATCATCTGCGCATCAAAGGTTAGTTGAGAGAGATTAATTGAAAATGCTTCGTCAATTAACTAATCTATATTGAAAAATATAATAATACAGAATTTACTTACATTATGAGGTAATAAGACATTCCCACCTGTCGAAATTCATACGTTGGCAATTCTTGCTGTTTTAAACTTTAATCACACCTAAGAACTCTTCATTTCACTGTCGACTCTTCACCGTACTAATTATAATTAAGCAATAGTATAATATCTATTTGCTAACATAATTTCTTCAAACTTTAGTAAGATGACTATCATTTTATTTATCAGTTGTCATTCTCGTTTGTAGTTCCAATAGTTTTGAAGGCGACTTACATTTATTTATCAGTTGTCATTCTCGTTTGTAGTTCCAATAGTTTTGAAGGCGACTTACATTTAAGATTTAAGTAACTG
This sequence comes from Eupithecia tripunctaria, assembly GCA_955876795.1. Classification (NCBI taxonomy): domain Eukaryota; kingdom Metazoa; phylum Arthropoda; class Insecta; order Lepidoptera; family Geometridae; genus Eupithecia; species Eupithecia tripunctaria. The sequence continues at coordinate 16,904,278 of OY041601.1, forward strand.
AAATTATATTCTCTTAGAGATCTCGATGGCGACTTTGCAGCCTCCCTTGATGACCTCAGTGAGCGCTTTGTAGAAAGGTGCTTGCTCCGCGCCATGTTTTATGCCTGGAAAGACAAATATTTATTGTATGAGATGAGAGATGATGCCCGCGGTTTTGTACGAGTTGATTCTATGGAAACGTTTTAAGGTTATTTCTACCCTAAGGGAACTGATATATGAGATAGAAAGTAGCCTATGTGTTATTCTATGTCTAGCACTACCTGTGTGCAAAATTTTAGCCTGATCCGTTCAGTAGTTTTGCGTGAACGAGTAACAAACATCCATGCATGCATACATACAGACTTTCGCGATTATAATTTTAGTAGGATAGTAATATTTTTAGTTATTATAGTTTTGCACTATGGATAATTTCTAAGGAATCAAATAAAATCACAAAAAAATCAGCATCGACGGGAATCAAACCTGCGTCCTCCCCTTAGTACAAGGATGTCATGAGCCTCTAGACCGCTAAATCGGATAGGTACCTATCGGAAAAACTCTGGGACTTTTTACGGACTATAGCCGTTAGCTCCAAGTTTATCCAATCCTGTTCAAAGACTAAAGTTACGTTTAGTTCGTTTGACGAGAGGTGTCGCTTTTACTAAAAATCTAAAGATTTTTGGTTGTTATAGTTTTTTTATACTATGGGTAATTTCTAAGAAATCAAATAAAATCCCAAAAAAATTCGGCATCGACGGGACAGTTCAGCCGTTAAGGTAACAGATAGACAGAGGTACTTCCGAGTTCTCAGATTGGAAGGACTTTATTGAAAAAGAAAATTACACCCAGATAATGAAAACTAGTATTTACAATGATACAATTGAGCTAACTGCAGACTGTTGCAAACAATCTACAACAACAATCTCAGATTGGTGAACTAAACCGTGACCATGATAAATTTAGTACATTTTGCCTAACCGTGGGATAGAAATCACCTTTAAACGTTTCCATAGGAACAACGCGTGTGAATCCGCGGGGCGAGCTAGGATTTTTATGTACCTATATCGTATCCATTTTGAATGGAGCATAAACGTAAACAAACCGCCCATACTTAACCTAAAATTCACTTTGTTGGCGCGTCCTTTCATACGTAATTTACATTACTTGTAGATTTTAGATCCTCCTTCAATAAAAATTGCTTACAATTATATCTGAAACTCGACGCCAAGCAAGTGAGATTTTGTTATTGGTGTCGTACTTTGTTTACTAACATGCTTCATTCAAAATGGATAAACCATAGTCATGCATGGATTGTAGCTATACTGAGACAATTTTGACAATTACTTGATGAAAACTATCTGATGGAAGGTAAGTTACCTGTATCATGGTGCTCCTGCTCCTCATCCCTAAACTTGGTGATGGTATCCAGGATCTCAGGATCCACGTCGGGGTCCTGCATGAGGGTCCGCAGCTGGTCGTTGTAGTGGTCCACGATCACCGTCTCGACGGCCACCGTGCACGCCATCGCTGCTTCCTTGCCGAGGAGTGCAGTGCCTGATCATTTATTTTGTTTTAAAAAACTATTTTAATAATAATATAAGCCTTTATTGCTGTTTTACAGAGGGTATTTTTAAGTATGCCTTATTTAAAACTCATTATTTTATATTTGTGTATAGTCTACATCGGCAAGCGTTGGTTTTTTTGTAACAGCTTGTCCTCCGACATAGGCCTCCTCTAAGGATTTCCTTATAGTTAAAAAAATATAACCGACTTCAATTTTTATAGTTTTTTCATGAATTTCCATGGATCCCACTGTCTGAACTGAATCAAATTAAAATGGGACCAAACGGGAAGCACCGCTTTCATATAAAAAAAGAATAATAAAGATCGGACTACCCGCAGTCAAAAGTTCTGAGGTAACAAACATAAACAGTCGAATTGTGAACCTCCTCCTTTTTTTGAAGTCGGTTAAAAAGATAATAAATAAAATTGGATTCATACAGCATTATCTCTCACCTACGCCACTGAGCATTAATAAATCTATCAAATTTTTCATAAATAAATAATAAAATAAATCTTTATGTCAGTAAGCGGTATACATAGGTACATTTAATTAAATTAAGTCGGGTACATTTGATCTAATGTGTGAGGTAGGTAGGTGCCTTAAACTAGACTCTGTTCCCCACACTATTTTAGGACGACCTGTATTCGGGGTCACAGGGCCAGCTGTCGACTTTGGGTGAGGTTTTAGGTATAATTTTTATTATTTATTTACATTTTCCGGTTTTAAAGTAGGCAGCTGTACCAAGCAGGGTCTGTCCCTCTCACTAGAAAGACACCGAGTTTCTTAAACCGGAAAGTTGCTAAACGGGACTTCTTTTAAAACCCGGTTTTTTTACCGGACATTTTCTAAGCCGGGACAGTCTATGAAAAGCCTGTCTCTGTAAGACAACTCACCAGCCCCGAGCACGAAGCCAGCCACGTTCCATATCGGCGTGAGCGCGGTCGGCCGCACGCGGTACTCGTTGATGAGCCCCTCGAAGCGCTCCCGGTGCTTCTTCTCCTGGTCCCACATATGCTGGATGGTTGGTCCCTCCGCGGTGCGTCCAAGCACGGCCATCTGGCCGGCGTAGATCCGGTCCGCGCCCAGCTCGCCGGCGTGGTCGACACGGATTATTCTGTCTAGCTGTAAATAATCATACATACATCATCATCATCATCAGCCTATCCAGTCCACTGCTGGACATAAGCCTCCCCTAATGAGCGCCATAGCGCCCTGTCATACATACATACATACACTGATATTATAAATGCGAAAGTTTGTATGGATGTATGGATGGATGTGTGTTACCTCTTCACGCCAAAACTACTGAACGGATTGGGCTGAAATTTAGCATACAGGTAATTCTAATCCTGGAATCAAACATAGGCTACTTTATATCCCACAAATCAGTTCCCGTGAGATAAAAAGCACTTTTAAACGTTTCCATAGGAACAACGCGTGCGAAGCCGCGGGGCGCAGGCGTAGTCATTTATTCGTTTTTTTTTAATTCTTTCACAAAAGATAAACAAAACAAACGCGCAGTAATTAACCTCAAATTAACTTTCTTGTTGTTTTTTAAACATAATAGAAAGTACTTGCTGATGAGATCCTCTCTTCAATAGATATTGTTAAATTATATCTCGATTCCAAGCATGTAAATTTTAATTTATGTTATTGGGATCTGTTGACATAATTTGCAGCTATATGACAAATAGGTCATAGAATCATTATTTCATTTGCTTACATGGTGTTAGTGTTCCATAGGTCTTAGGTGTTATAATTATGAGAGTCAAATAATATGCAAAAAATCCTGTTATATATGACTATTCGCTGGGTTCAGATCGTATGGATCGAGTGCAGTCTGTTCGTGACCTAGGCATTCAGATGGACACGGAATTAAATTTCCGAAGTCATATAGTCAATATAATATGTAAAAAGGCTTTCAGAAATCTGGGATTTATATTACGACATTCTGGCGACTTTCGCAATCTCGGTACTATTAAAGTGTATAATGCGCTTGTCAAAAGTAGGTTGGAGTGTGGAGCCATGATATGGAGCCCTCATGAAAAAAAGTATAGCAGTATGGTGGAAAAAATGCAGAATAAATATCTAAGGTTTTAATATTTAAAGTTATACGGAGTTTACCCATTTTTTCCACTAATGTATCCCACTTTATTCGTTCTAGGTATGGTGGGGTACTATAAACTTGAAATCAGAAGGGAAATGATGTTAACAACCTACATTTTTAGTCTGATTAGAGGCATGACACACAACCCTCTGGTCTTAATGAACGTAGGACTCTACGTACCTAACAAGTATGTTTACGCGCGCCGAAGACCTAGGTTACTTGCGATTCCGAGGGCAAGAACTAACCTCCTGAGCAAGTCCCCGTTCACACGGGCCCTTCACGTTATTAATAGTCTATGTGCAGAGGAGGATGTGGATATATTTTTTATTTCCTTGCCAAAATTCAAAGATGCGGTTCTAAAATTTTTGGGTAGGACGTTTGTTGATTTGCTGTAATTTTATTATTGTAATTTTTTTAGATATATGTGTTAATGTAATTTTTTATATTTCATTGTCGCATTAGTGTAATTACTGTAATGTCAATGTGAATATGTAATTTTAATAAATAAATAAATGTACCCCGTCGGGGCGATACAAAATTTCTTAATACTTTCTAGTTAAATTTAATTTTACTAATTACATCTAAAAATTATCTCATAACTAAAATTGTATATTTATTAATTCTTAGGTCATCTTAACTCCTTTCAAAGTATTCTTGTAGGTCGTAATAGCATTTTTCAATTAAATATTCTTTGAGTTTTGTCGGTCTCTATCGTTTTAATTTAACACCTTTATTTAGGTCTGTATGTTGGGATGACTGTCTGTGAGAGACTGCTGGATGAGGGCTTCATTAGGGGAGGTCTTCGTACACCAAAAACTGCCATGTCGTATCGCAAAGAGGCTCAAGAACCTTTCTCACGTAGTGAATACTCTTTGTTTAGGGCGGACGGCAAAGTTGACAAGTAAAAAGCACTAGTTCGGAAAAGTGGCACTTTCCGCACGATTTGGCTCCTTAGAAAACGCACTTTTCGAGCAATGACAATAGTGTTGAACTTATATTTTTAAGACTTTTCAGCAGGATTAGGTACATTCTGACGTGATCACAGGTAGGTCCAATAGTTCATGAAAGAGACATCATGACCACGACCGCAGAGTGCACGCAAATAACGACGAAGGTTATACAAACAGTTGATTATACAAGTAAAATAAACTTACATGAGGATTCTTCATCCAATAAGGCCGGGCACTGCTGTGGACCTTCCTCACTTGCTGCAGCATTGTACCTCGCATGTTCCTATCTATAAAAAAGACGTTATTTTCATTGTCTTTGTTTTTTTTTCAGGAATTTGCTCGCAAAAGTGCCTCAATGGAGGAAAGTGTATACAGAAGGACACTTGTGACTGCCCTAAGGGCTACTATGGGCGGAGATGCGAATTTTGTAAGTAGTCAGTAGTATAAAAGTCTTTAAACTTTTAAATATAAAGAAAACTGCAGATCTCTGGGGCATTTCCGTTAGAATTATTAAACCTTTGATTGATACCATTGCACCAGATCTAGCTTTTATATTTAATGAGTCTATTGATTGTGGTGTATTTCCTGATCTAATGAAATGTAGCAAAATAATCCCACTGTTTAAATCAGGTAGTAGGTCTGACCCCACTAACTTTAGACCAATATCAGTACTGCCAACATTCAGCAAAGTTTTTGAAAAACTTATTTTACATCAATTGCTCAGTTATTTCAATTGCAATGACCTGCTTCATAGTAAGCAATTCGGGTTTACTCGCGGCAGGTCAACTACTGATGCCGGTATAGAGTTAGTATCGCATATTTTTGATGCTTGGGAGAAGTCGCAAGATGCCTTAGGCATTTTTTGCGACTTGTCGAAAGCATTCGATTGCGTACACCATGAAACATTAATCAGGAAACTACATCACTATGGAATAAGGAACACCTCCTTGGATCTTCTCACATCTTATTTGAGTGATAGGATACAAAGAGTTGACATAAATGGGAAACGGTCTTCGGGGTCTGTAGTTACAATGGGTGTACCGCAGGGATCTATCCTCGGTCCTTTCCTATTTTTAGTTTATATTAACGACCTGCCTCATCTTGTCAAGAATAGTCACGAGATTGTATTGTTTGCTGATGATACTTCATTAATTTTTAAAATGAAACGACAAAACACTAATTTCGACGATGTAAACAATGCAATCTCAAAGGTAGTTCATTGGTTTAGTGTCAACAATCTTTTGCTTAACGGAACCAAAACGAAATGTATTAGATTTACTCTACCTAATGTAAAACAAGTTAAGGCTGATGTAAACGTAAATGGAGAAACGTTAGAAATTATAGAAAGTACCGTATTCTTAGGAATCACCTTAGATAATAAACTTCAATGGGGCCCACACATAGATAAGCTATCGAAGAGACTTAGTTCTGCAGCATATGCAGTCAAAAAAATCCGTGATCTCACAGACGTGGACACATCTAGACTAGTTTATTTCAGCTACTTCCATAGTATTATGTCTTATGGTATACTGCTTTGGGGGAACGCTGCAGATATTAACACCATATTTGTGCTGCAGAAGCGGGCTGTTCGTGCCATCTATAAAATGGGTCCCAGAGAATCCCTGCGTGATAAATTCAAAGAAATAAATATAATGACAGTACCAAGTCAATATATTTATGAAAACTTGTTGTATACTCATAAAAATATCAATAGTTTCCTAAAAAATTGCGATATACATAATGTAAATACTAGAAATAAACATAAACTCGCTGTACCCACAACTAGGCTGCATAAAATTAATGTATCTTTTAAAGGGCAATGTATACGCTTCTACAACAAAACCCCTACTGAGCTGCAAAAATTATCAGTAAATAAATTCAAACAAATTGTCAAAACTTTATTATGCAAAAAGGCTTACTATAAAATATCAGATTATCTAGAGGATAAAAAAGCTTGGGACGGATTTTGCTCCAACTCGAAAAATAACAACTAACAGGCTAAAGGTTTCTTCGTCGTTTCTTTACTTTAGTCTACATACCGAAGCGATCGAAATCAAAAATACCACTTTATTTCCGTGTCAGTGTATTTTTTTATGATTTGACCTTTTCTAAGTGTACATTTATTGTATTTATGGAAATAAAGCATTTTTGAGTTTGAGTTTGAGTTTGAGTCGTTCGCTTAGCAGAAAACTATTAAGATTTCACAATACTATCATGATTTTTTTCAAGAAACCGGGTGATTCTTACTACACTCCAACACTCCGCTCCGATCATTTTGACTACTCTAGACGCCCATATCAATTTGACGCTGACTGTACCTACACATTACGTTCAGAAAAACCTGTCACGCATGGCTTGATAAGTTTGGGACTCCCGTAGCAGTAGATAAGCTGGTTCGGTTGATAGGTTGTATAATATTGTGATGCCATTCTCCGATCCACAGCAAAATGCGTGATCCCCTGCCTAAACGGCGGTCGCTGCAAAGGCGTGAACAAATGCCGCTGCCCTGCAGGGCTGGGGGGCAACCACTGCGAGGTGGGGCGGCGCGGGGGGGAGTGCGGGCGCGCGTGTCGCCACGGCCGCTGCGTCGGCGGCGGCTGCGTCTGCGAGCCCGGCTGGAGGGGCCGGTACTGCCATCGCTCGACAGGTACATAACGGTACTTTACTTGTAACTAAGTAATGTAACCCTCAGCCAGCGATTTTGACATAGACATATCATTTATTTGCCACCACACACATAGGTATTTACATAACTAAATAAGAACATACAGTAGGTAGGTAGGTACATTAAACAAATGATGAACTTGGTTGCACTCAGGAGGGCAAGTGCGTCTAAGATTACATAGAATGAAAGATACTTATTATATTAGATCCTCGATCATATTGTAGTATCATTAAAGAACATGACCAAGCATTAACATAGTGCCAAATAGGTGTCAGTTCGATGCATCCATGGCGTATTGGCCTTTTCGCTAACAGTGGGATGTGTGGGGCCTAGTGACACTGCAGTGTAATACAGAAGTTCACTCATGATGCCTACATTGTACAAATTATATAAAATGTGTAATTTTTATGTTGCAGGATCTTCTGAAGAATCCAGTGAATTCAAGCGGCCACGATGATAGAGATTATACTTACTAATATTAATTGAGCAGAACTACTTAATAATGTGATTTTTTAGGGTTCTGTACATCCAATCATATAACAGAAACTTAAATTATTATATAATTATCATTTTGTATCAATCTCTCCGTCCTAACACTGTCAAATGTGTTGTATAAATAAAAAAATGTCTTAGGTATTCCATGCTGCATAACTTGATGTATCTGTATACTGCTTTTTAATAAGACACCCTATCCATGCGAGTCCAACTTGCACTAGCCCAGTTTTTTATTACTTTTAATAGGGTTTTTTTATAATTTAGTCATTTAGATTGTAAGCCTTTAGATAGGTATTAATTGTACTTAGGCATAGAGATATAATGCAATATTTTAAATTGAAATCAAGAGATTATATAGATAACAGATTATTTTGTTTCATTTCTATACTTTACAATAATCCCCTGTTAAATATAATTTGACGATTACTAAAAGAATTAAGTTTAGAACATTATTTATCAAATTCAAAATGTCAATAAACCATAACCAATTTAAAATATTAATGTTTCTCGTTCTTGATGTAAGCCATAAAAGCTTAACAAAGTAAAGAAGTGGCCTATACTAAGCAGCCGATGATCTCAGGTCCTTGTTTTCATTTATCCCATTAATATTCCTCTTAATAATAATCATCGGCTGCTTAGTATAGGCCACTTCTTCACTTTGTCAAGCTCTTATGGTCAACCACCTTCAAAAGCATTAACAATCATCCTTTGAGCCCAGTAAATGATTCTCCGAGGTGCAAACCATTTTAAATGTAGGGGTTAGGTCTATATACTTTTTATTCAAAACGAGAGAAAACCTACTACAATTTTGAATCGAGATTAAAGACGAGGTTCAAAGCCTTATTATTATCGAGTTTAGTAAAATTGTACATACACAAAAAGTTAAAAGATTTTTATGGTGTTGCTAAATTATTTTTATTACAATTTAAACTTACCTCGTAGATAGAAAGCACTAGTAGCACTGTTTATTTTAAATTTTTAAATAGCGTTGTGAAGAAATAAGAGAATACATTAACTTCGTAAGAGACAAGACAACGCGTTATTTTCACAATGAAAAATGAAAACAAATAAATAAAGTTTGACAGTCAGCCGGAAGTTTGTTTGTTTTACTTTTTTTTTACTGACGTCATGAAGATAGTTGAGGAAAATGCCATGAGATGGCAGTAGTGCTGTGACATAATTAGTCAATTTCGAAAATAAACCAGGATTTTACTGGATGACTGGGGCTGCAGAACAATTAAAAAAATCTGAAGAAATATTTAAAATTATTGCCTGGTAAGTTTATCAAAGATTAAGCTTAAATTTATGTTAAACATCACACACAGTTAAATTTTCAATCCCCCCTCACACCGAGGGGCAATTTCCTTTTCCATGGGAAAACCTTACCGCGCAGACTCGTACAAAATGGCGACCCCAAGATGTGAGGTATATTCGGCTCTTGTTTCGCGTTCACCGATCGATATCAATGGAGGACAGAGAATTTTCGGGGTCTCTTGTGCTCTGTGTGAGTTTCATAAAATCTGTGATAAATCAAGTGCAATAGTTCTTAAAAATATTGTGTTGAACCGGTTACATCACAAGGAGACAGCTGAACTTCTAATTGGATTGGAAAATGTGCCTCAAATCACGCAGGTGCGTACGCAGCCGTAGTCTTTCTAAGCTGTCTGAGCCTGCTCGAATGCGCGGCTCCCCATGATGGCTATTCGTTTTGGACTTACGTAGCCTGTACGCCGCCGCAAAGAATTTCTGTCATGCGTCGACTCGGATATCCCTTCGGCACCATGCACCACATAAACAAAACAAAATGCGTCACTGCGATGCATAACTTTTCGTTGATTTTTAGCAAATTATACTACATTCTCTTCAACCCCAATAATTTCGTACCACCGCCGATGATGAATAATACTTCTGACATGATAAACTTTCGATTCTTGCCTCATATTCTTCGTCAATCGATGGTTTGTCTAAGTTTTCCATGAATTTTTACGCTTGGGAAGCTAGATTCTCCACTATTGATTTTTCCTAATTTTGCTGCTCACATTACAATCAAATTGAAGCTGTTGTCGAGCCAAGACAGAGGCTTACATAGTGATTTCTTGACAGAACTAATCGTCTTCATATCCAATATCGTATGTGACTTGAATCTAAATCAACATTCTATAGCTGTATCACAAAAATCAATACTTAGACAGATACAGTTGACCTACTTCCAACTTCCCAAATTTACTGTCCACTATAAATAACATTACATTTACTTATCTATTTAGTTACTTATAGATTTGATGATGATGTTTTGATCATCTTCCATCATCAATCAACTAGCATCTAAAGAGGGAACATTTTAAACTGCTGAAATTACCTATGTTATGGACTTATGCCATATACTGAAAATTACAGACACTGTATCTAAGCTGCTTTAAAATGATAGCCTTAGGTTCTGTCCAGCCAGTTCCTGGGATAAAGGTGGTACATGCATAACAATAGATAAATTAAGTAACACAAAATCAATGAAAACCTAGTCCACTGTAGTCAACTGGTCTCTGTGGAGTTTACGGGACATAAGGAAAAATTGACTTCTGTTTTTCAAGGTCAATGACCTTTGAACCTCAGGTTGGCTTTGTTAGCTTTGCGTTAGTATTTTCTTTCAAAAAAAAAATAGTCTCCAATTCACAATGAATCAATAAATTTTCTAAAGATATTGTGTAGGTACTTTTAAAATTCTCTTTAGAATTTTTTTGTTTCATTATGTACGGCTTACAAACAGTAAGATATTTTTACTGTTTGGAAGCCTTACATACTGAAATAAAAAATTTCAATAAAATCATAGATAGGTAGATTGGACCTGGCCAACAAATGCAATTCCTGGATGAGTTAGAGGGAGACCTTTGCTTAGCTGTGGGACAGCAAAGATTAAATGAAAAAAAATACATATGACCAGATAATGTTTTGTTAATAACAGCCAGTGAGCAGAGTGAAGCTAAAGCAGGGTTTCAACTGTGGAGCGACTACCAACACCTGAATCAATGGTGCACGACAAGGAAACTGAAGACCACAACATGAACTCCGCAGTCAGCACCGAGTCCATGGATATTGGGGATGAAGTGGAGGTAACATTGGTTTTACTATCTTACTTGAGGTAGTGGGGTATTAATGTGAATTCTTTATGTACCTATCTCTATTTTATCCAACTTTGCATCTATAATCCAATTTCTGAATCAAATTTTCAGTATAATATTCAGTATAAATAATATTGTTTTTTATTACTTTAGGTAGTACAATGTAGTTCTACCTAATTCTATAACTCCTTCAGCAGGTACCTACATAATCACATTAACACTTACAGCCACACTCAGAGATATAATGCTTACTTAAACTGTCACTAAGTAAAGGTTTTTATATTGAAATCTTTACTCAGTGACACTTATAAGTAATTATTAACATAACCTTTTGTGAAACCTATCTGATAGGTAGTTACTCCTTCTGTATTGTATATTATGTTTGTGTTACAATATTATCTATCTATCTACTCGGCTGACTCGCTTATTTCACTCTTTTACAAACCTCTGTGGTTTACTCTGTATTATTATAAGTTTTTCTTTTACAATAATAAGTTTAAGTTGGAAAAAAAAATCTACAACTATTACAGAGGAAAAAGTTTATGATAGGTATGAGAAACTGCCAAAAGGTTTTACGAAAATTCCTGTTGCTTAACCTAATAAAATTAATAATGATAAGTGAAATTGATCTCTTTATTTCCTATTTTGTTTTATTTAAGTAAATTGTTAATAAATAATGGGATGTATCAAAATTCAAATATAATAACTTTATAAGAGTCATGGATTGAGACGGCTCAAGACCGCTATTAGCAGAGGCTAGAGGACTATGTTCAGTAGTGGACATATACGGACTGATGATGATGATGAATATCTGCAAAGGAGATGTCCCAAGTGGAAGGATGCCTGAGCGGTGGTTCCGAAGACGAAGAGGAGGGCGCCTCCTCGCCCGCCGCCTCCAACTACAGCGACGGAGAGCTGTTGAAGTCAGCCATGCAGGATGACGTCACCAAGACGCTGGCCGCCGCTGGTAAGGCATCATCCACATTTTGACTTCATATACATCACATTCATTGCATACACGGGCTTCATGCACGTCTCAAATACACGCACTGCAAGACCTCTGTGGCGCGACGGGCGAAGGTCCTCCTGCGATGCAGGAGGTTGCTGGTTCGATTCCCGCCTCAGGACAAATGTTTGTACGATCTAGAGATTTTTGATCAGAGTGTTTTTAATTTTTTCTATCTCTAATAAAAAATGTCTAGTAGTACCCATAACCCAAGCTCAGCTTAGCTTGGGGGTAGAAAATGCTATGTGAATTATCCAACAATGTTGTTTATTATTTTTTTCATTCTTACATTCAATTCCGACTCTCTCCAGGTCCGGTCGGCATGGCTGCGGCGGCTGCGATCGCCTCCTCCAAGAAACGCAAGCGACCTCACTCCTTCGAGACCAACCCGTCAGTCAGGAAGCGCCATCAGAACCGGCTGCTTAGGAAATTGAGAGTGAGTCTATAACCATACCTATTCTGGTGTACCTATGTGTAATCTGCGGGGTGTATCCTTTTAGTATGGGATTTACGTAGTTCCCGGTCCACACGATAGAGGCGCTGTACCAAATTGTATGGACAAAGGAGGACAGAGGAGAAGACATGATCACGTCTTGATATCGTTACTATATCATATAGAGTCACCGTCAACGGCAGGCGATCATTTTGCCGTTCTGTCGCCCTTGTGTCTCTTGCTACACTCCCTCTCTACACCACGCGTATTTTTTGCAAAAGAACCACTATCCCTAAACCGACAAGTATAAAAATAGCTTTCTTATTCAGTTCAGGTATAGTTCTGTATGCAAAAGACTGCAGGCACATGCTGGATGCGTCAATCTGAAGACAGGGCGCTATGGCGCTCATTAGGGGAGGTTGCTCCAAATCCAGGGTGAATTAGTTCTCATCATTAGTTCGCTCCTAGGCCACATCTTCACTTTCTTAAAGAAAGTTTGTGGCCAAACGCCTGACCAAAATCGATTAAAAAAAAGTTTTATGTGCAAGGTATTAAAAATATGTCGTCAAAAGTCTTAAATTTAGTCCATTCTTTCACAGCAAACCATAGAAGAGTTCGCGACCCGCGTGGGGCAGCAAGCCGTGGTGCTGATCGCGACGCCGGGCAAGCCCAACGCTTCCTACCGCGTGTTCGGAGCCAAGCCACTGGAGGACGTGGTCCGTAACCTGCGCTGTATGATCATGGAGGAGTTGGAGAACGCACTGGCTCAGCAGGTAACATCATCAGATTATGTAAGTACACTGCTGGACCTAGGTCTCACCCACACGACCCCACTAAATAGAGGTCCAACGCAGCCTTCATCCATAGAGTTCTGTGTCGTCGGTCTATCGAGCAACACTCTTCGTTTCGCGTTGCATCCGTCTTATTTAATAGGTTCATAGAAAATGGTTTACGAAACTATTAGCGGAGGCCGGTGCCAAGCATTCGTTGGAGCGAGAGACTTCCCTCTCCGACATATTCAGTCTTAGGTTGGTGTTAATTTTAGGGTTAGGCTCAGAGCCAGTGTCGTTGTGCGCGGTTGGAGCGAGCTTGCCTGCGCGCGCGGGTTCCGCAGACGGCTCCTGAACGTTTCTTTTCAGCTAATTTTATTCGTTGCAAAACACGAAAATAACAAAAATATATGCATTTTGCTCACCCTAAAACAAGTTTCATGAATATAACATTTGTGTCAATGGTGTCTATTCAGATGTCGCCAAAACTAATTTTACAGTACTAAAAATGTCGCTGTCCCTGTCATAACGATCAAAATAATGGCATCATTTTTAGTCCTGTCCGATTAGTTTAGTCTAGTTTTGGCAACATCTGAATAGACAGTGTATTATATCATTCTGAAACTGCGCGCGCTCCACTGACCCCTTTTCGGAGTCCATTTACGACCATTCTTGAAGCTGTATTTATAGGGACGGTCGGAAAGCTGAGTATTCATCATTCAGCTTCTACACCGGCCAATGTCATTGAAGGTTAGTTATAAAGATAGATTTGCCCCGCAATGGGTCAATGCGGCCCAAAATCTTCCTTAAGATCCTTAAGTAACAGGCTTCCCGCGACACAGGCTTGCCTTGTGCGGGGGCCGCCAGTAATGTGTACCTATCTTAAGTAATATGGCAAATAAATCATTTTGTATTTTTGTATTGTATAGTATAGGTAAGTAAGTAAGTAAATCATTTATTTGTCACATAAAACACACACATACAATTGCTTTCATAATTTAAAAGTGGCAGAATTTAAAAATAACGTTGGTATATATAAAAACTTATAATTAAAACAAAAGTAGAGGCGCCTCTCATACCAATGTACTAACTGTAGCCGCTAGGTTCCTTTTAATTATTTAGCTTTATGAGAAGCACGAAGCACTGTTGTGAATTAAACAGAAATACGTGTGTGTATCAGTGGCAAATGGGTAATAGCTCAGTGATAATATTGCTCTAATATTGCTTTATAGGCTACCTCAACAGCCTGTATCGGTCCACTGCTGGACACAGGCCTCCCCCTGATAAGCGCCTTGTTGGCGTTTATCTAGTGGGGGGGTAATGCCCATAATCCCTGTGCTTGGGAATCGCAACTCTAAATTATTATTTGACGATCACATCACAGCCGTCCCACCACAAAATTGTACCTTCCTACTTGTCTATTTTTAACCGATTTCAAAAGAAGAAGGAGGTTCTCAATTTTCCCTTTTTTTATACCTGTGAATTACTGACTGGGTGGTTCGATTTTCATGATTCTTTTTTTTTTATTGAAAGATGGTGTTTCCCGTGTACATTTAAATTTTATCCAGTTCTGACAATTGGATCCATAAAAATAAAAAAACATTTAAATTTTATCCAGTTCTGACAATTGGAGCCATGAAAATAAAAAAAACTATAAAAATTTAAGTCAGTTCTTTAAAACAAAAAAATGTTTTGTGCTGTTTATTTAGAAGTAAATAAACCACCTATCTGTCTATCCAGTTCGGGCTAGGCGGTCACGGCTCGGCGCCGATGCCCCCCGCAGAAGACCCGACTCTGTTCGAGCTGCCGCCGCTCATCATCGATGGCATACCCACGCCGGTGGAGAAGATGACGCAAGCGCAGCTGCGGGCCTTCATACCGCTCATGCTCAAGTATTCTATGGGTGAGTAGAGATTGATGAAACTACAATCAGAGTGCCGAGTGCGAGATTTTTTACCAACTAGATTGTGACAAAGTTAACTATAATTTGTACGGGATTCCATATTTTTCCTATTTTTGCCCCTAGAGGCGCTGTCTGATTGTCGTACCAATTATAGTTAACTTTGTCACGATCGAGTTGGTAAAAATCTCGTTCTTGACACTCAGAGCCCTATATGCGCTGAGTGGGTACTGTTTACTACAAAATTTGCGTTACTCTATTTTCTACGAAAACGTGACAGCGCTCTAAGTGGGTAATTTACCTAACTTTTACATGTCCATAGAAAATAGAGCAACGCAAACTTTGTGGAAAACAGTATGGCAGTTCAGCATACTGAATTTAACGAATATCGAGAGATTCCATTTTTGTAGAGAATTCTCGTAGTTCGGAGTAAATATATTAATATTTTTGTAACAAAGGACCCTATACTATTGAGAAACCAAACTGGAGGTAACCCATAAAATAACAAGATAAAACAAACTATATATTGGAATTAATTTAATGGATAAGATATTGAATACTTTCTAATACAGTAATTGAAAGTATTCAATAGCTTTGAAATGAAACTAATAAAGGAGTGTTATATATAGTTCGTGGCAAGCCGGGCTGGGGGCGCGAGTCGACGCGGCCGCCGTGGTGGCCCAAGGACCTGCCCTGGGCCAACGTGCGCATGGACGCGCGCACTGACGACGAGAAGCAGAAGGTAACACTCCACCTACACGACTATCTATTTATTTATTTAAAAAAGGTTTACTAACCACAAACATTATCAATCACTTACAAAAAACTTAAAATTAGGTTCTGTTCTGATACGCATGTTACTTACAGGTATTATACACGACATTTGTAGGAATTACCTTCACAGATCTTTATTTATGAAAAACTTTAAATATTATATAATAAAAATCCAAATAAACTATCTAAGAATTAAGAACAATAATATTATAGGCTAGAAATAATATTTTAACGTTTCCATAGAAACAATGTATGCGAAGCCGCGGTGAGAAAACTAGTTAGGACTAATCCAAGGAACGCGTCTCAGGACTTTTTCATCAGAATATCGACATCATCATTTCAATGTGGGACCATGCCTTAGTTTTGCCCCCCTTGCTCTTTATCCAATCTGATTCCTATTCGATTTATACGATCATACCTTAACCACCAACAGAGTTGGTAACTCATTACTCATTACGGATGTAAGCGGGTTAACTACGATCCTTATTTATCCGTTTCATCCCTCAACGAGGGACATCTTTAGGTCCAGTGCAAATAAGGTTCGTAGTTAACCCGCTTACATCCGTAATGGATTCGTCAAACAACGATAGTTTTTATAAGAGTTGGTAACGACGCAAATTATAGCTATATTATTGAAGTTGTTCTATTCACAATCTTTAGTAGGTGTCGAGAAAACGATGAGAAGGAGGATCGAAAGTGATTTAATACTATTTATTCGACGACCTCTGTGGCGCGGTGGGCGAAGGTCTGCCTGCGAAGCAGGAGGTTGCGGGTTCGATTCCCGCCTCGGGACAAATGTGTGTACGATCTGCAGACATTTGTTCAGGGCGTTCTGGATGTTTAATATGTATAATAAAAAAATATCTGTCTATTTAGTGTATTGTATTATGTATATCAGTTATCTAGTACCCATAACACAAGCTTTGCTTAGCTTGGGGCTAGATAATGCTGTGTGAATTTGGACAATTCACACAGCATTATATGATATTTATTTATTTATTATTTCTAGATGTCATGGACGCACGCGCTGCGCCAGATCGTGGTGAACTGCTACAAGTTCCACGGACGCGAGGACCTACTGCCTGCCTTCAACGAAGATGATGACAAACCATCTACCGTCTCCGTAAGTTTTATACTATTTGGGTATATAATATTTGGTCTTCCTGTCTCATTTTACTAACTACAGATGTGATATTTAAAGTTATACCGAACTTGCTTGTCACTATCATGTTCCGATCGGGTATTTATTACGTAAATTAGTTTAAATTTTCCTGCGTTCCAAAATAAAAAGAGTCTCATGATAATACTTAAAGAAATCAAAGTTCAATATCATGTTTTTTACTAATTATTTCTCTCCATCTACTTCTGCCGTCATCTTTGGATTGCTGCTTGGATCTGGTAACGTACAATTCTCTATATTACGTGTTCCCTCTAACAATGTGAAATTCCTTGCCACTGTCTGTCCTGATTTTCTCTGGTACCCGGGTCCCTGCTCGTTCCTGTCCTCTCACGGTGCCTGGTTGTACCCGTGATGCCTGGTCCCTGCTGGTACCTGTCCTCTCACGGTGCCTGGTTGTACCCGTGATGCCTGGTCCCTGCTGGTACCTGTCCTCTCACGGTGCCTGGTTGTACCCGTGATGCCTGGTCCCTGCTGGTACCTGTCCTCTCACGGTGCCTGGTTGTACCCGTGATGCCTGGTCCCTGCTGGTACCTGTCCTCTCACGGTGCCTGGTTGTACCCGTGATGCCTGGTCCCTGCTGGTACCTGTCCTCTCACGGTGCCTGGTTGTACCCGTGATGCCTGGTCCCTGCTGGTACCTGTCCTCTCACGGTGCCTGGTTGTACCCGTGATGCCTGGTCCCTGCTGGTACCTGTCCTCTCACGGTGCCTGGTTGTACCCGTGATGCCTGGTCCCTGCTGGTACCTGTCCTCTCACGGTGCCTGGTTGTACCCGTGATGCCTGGTCCCTGCTGGTACCTGTCCTCTCACGGTGCCTGGTTGTACCCGTGATGCCTGGTCCCTGCTGGTACCTGTCCTCTCACGGTGCCTGGTTGTACCCGTGATGCCTGGTCCCTGCTGGTACCTGTCCTCTCACGGTGCCTGGTCTGGAGGCTGCGGTACAGATGTGCTCGGACGGCGGCGGCTCCTCCCCGCCACAGCACGAGCACGAGCAGCAGCACGCCGTGCTCACCACGCAGCAAGTCTGCATCGATCAGATGACGCTCACTGATGTCGAAGTACGCAACTATATTATAGGAAATATTGACGTATGCTTTAAATATTTTATCTTCTGAATGAGAATCGTGGCGTCAAAGGTGACTTGGCCAAGTGGTTCTAGTGAATTTATGGTAAGATTGAACTGCCCAACTAAGTTTTTTGAATGAGAGAAAGACAATTTTGACCTTGCCGGGCAACAATGCATTCATTGATTGCTCGCTCGAGTCGGTATAGTATATGGACAAACCATGACCCTCTCAATGCGGGTGTTACAAACCGTTTCGCGCACTATCCATCCATACCTAAGCATTTTTTTTCATGTGATACTCCTTATTTATCTAGTTCTGGAACACGTAATCTATAGTTTTAGAGTTGTTATTATTCTTATATAATAATAGGTAATTTCAAATAAATCCCAGAGATTTTCGGCTCCAAAGGTATCCGTACTTCGTGTTCTAGAGGCTATGACATCCCCTGTACTGAGGGGACCGTCGAAGCCGACAATTTTTGGGGCATTATTTGATTTGTAAGTTATTAATTATTTAATTATAAAGTAATTTTGTTCCGTGGAACATTCCAGAACATGCAGTACGCGCCGGCCGTGCTGCACTCCATCACGAACCCGGACGGCAGCGTGTCCATCCTCAACCTGGACCCCAACAACCCCATCATCACGCTCCCCGACGGCAGCACGGCGCAGGTGGTGAGTGTTAGTACCCCACCTTGCTAACTCACTACTCTTACTAACTCATTCACGAATGGAGAGAAGACACAGCACACAACATACTCAACTCTTATGGTGGAATCCGGCTCGTTCCAAGTCATATGAAAGTTGCTATCCTGCAGGCAAGTTCACTAATTTTGTATTAACATAGGTTTTGGACTCGCTGGGATACCCCCGTTAGATACCTGGTGAAAGTGTGGTCTTGAGTGAAAACACGTATTTCTGGTACCGTTTGTATATTTATATAAGGGTGTTTTTTCTACTGATGCCAACGCTGGTTGCTGATGATTTAAGGTACCAGGTATATTAGACATAAAAAGATAAATAACGTCATCAATCATTATGCATTCGATTTTTTTATTGATAAAATGTTATGAATTCAATACATTATGAATTTATCAAAATAATTAAATTTGCATGCATTATCCTAGAAACTGAATTTAAATAAATTTTAGATTATAATGTTTAGTAGTTTGTTCGTATTTAATGATTAGTTAGGACCCCTTTCGAGTAGAGGCCTCCAGTCTCAAATGATTGGACATTAGTAGAATCTAATTGTAACCTGAGTGCAAACTTCCTGTTTGTTTCCCCTAATCATAATAACCATTAACTTTCCTGTCTGTACCTTCATAATTTGCTAATTATTCATATAAATAACAAAACTTGAAGGCTCCTTAAGCCTGTTTAGTTATTTAGATGTACTTAGAACTTATACTTAGTTAGATTTTATACAGTGTTTAGTTAATCTATGCATGTAAGACTTTTGTGTCAAGTAAATAACTTATTAAATTAAATTTTAACTCAATTATAAATAAACATTACAATTGGTACTACTAGGTTTATACAACACACCAAGAACATAGGTAGGTACATTACAGATAACACAAAACAAACAATACAGCCCTACGGAGTTCGTTCAGAGAGACGTGGAACAGATCTATTTTCTCTGAAACCAAATTGAGTGCGTGCAGAGTGCGGGTAAGAGGTGCTTTTTCCAGTAAATTAGTTGTGCTTTGAGGCACATCGAACAGATGGCAGACGGGGTCGCCTGCGCCGGTGTACGGAAGTTAAGTTGGGTACAAACAGGCACAGTTCTTCCAATATATCAAGGTGTGAAATGTTTCCTCGAAGCACCCTGACATGTACACTACCAGCGCTTACAATTATTTAAATCAAATGCAACCGCAACAGCCTATATTCGTCCAATACTGGTCGCAGGCATCTCCCTGATAAGTGCCTTATTGGCTTTTATCTCATGGGTAATGCCCATAATCCCCCGATGTAACAATTCTACCATCGAATCGTGCATGAGTTCGATGGTAGAATTGTTACATTGTGTGTGTATGATATAATGTGATATCCCTTAATCGCCTCACACGACTCCTGTGGGAAAAAATGAGGTGGTCTAAATTCTAAGTTTCCACCTAACCACTAACACCAATCAGTGATCTTATCCACTCAACGTCTAACGTTTCAGATCCACACAGGCGACGTGGGCGCCGGCAGCGTCGTGCAAACCCTGGACGCGGATGGAAACGCCTTATCGCTGGATATTAACTCCATGGAGGCGCTCGCAGAGAACCAGATTATTATAACCGGAGAGGATGGGGAGTGTGAGTGGATTTATTATAAAGCTGCCTTACTGGGTGATGTGTAGATAGATAACTAGAAACAGCGCTTAAATATTTCTGTCCTTGTCACTTATAATTGATAGAGAGTGATGGCTTGTCACTGCTGCTTCTTCAACTACACATTGGCAGTCTTTATGTACCTATTATAGGTACATAAATTAATAATTGAAGGAACAAGGAGATGCTTCCCAGTAAAATTACATGCACAAGGTGTGCCTGTAGTTTGGAGTCATGGTTGTTTGAACCATAACCATTAATCTGAAGAACAGCTGAGCTGAAAAATCTCTCTTGGACGTGCCCGTGTATTCAATCTGAGGACTCATAGACACGGTCTGCAAGTTGCCGACTGCACGGTTCATCTGCAGGCGATGGCAGTCTGCTGCCGTCGCCTGCAGTTCGTAGAGTCTTGCAGTCGGACACTTGCAGTGTGTATTTAAGTCAGTCCGTGTAGCTTTGCTTTTACCACCCCACCTCTAAACACACTCGTCTCGATGGTAGATCCTTACACTGCCATTATAAGTTACCGTAGTAGATAGCATCTTGCTCCACAGACCCAAATCCTTTTCCAGTTTAATAAGCGTTAATATCTCCCGCAGGTCGGCCGCTATCCCAAATGGTGACGCTACCCATGTACCAGCAGATGGTGGCGCAGATGACAAACGGCGAGGGCGTCTGCGTCACGCCCATCGTGCAGGTCAGACTTATCAAGCAGGAGAACGAACATGACTACTTCTAGACCTTATATTACTTACCCCTTTAGTCACCCTTTAGCCAGTGTACCTACTACTAGAGCTATAGCATAGCACTACCTAACCTACATTCTAGTCTCATAAAGCCAATGCATAGGCGCAGGGTCCAATTAAGTAGCAAGCGAGAACAGAGTTTACAGTTCCGACTATAGTCCAGTCAATTACATAAAAAAGAGGTCCACCCGGAATTATATTGAGAGATATAAAGCTGGATTTTTGTATTTATCTTTATTTTGGCGATCTTAAAGTTGTCTCAAAAGTCTCATAAAATCTAGTGTCTGAGTTGCAAGTTATTGGAGGTACGCGTGGGTATAGAACTTACGACTCGGGCAACAGGTTTTATGACACTATTGAGACTACTTTTAGAACACCAAAATATACGAAAATTCAGCTCTATATTTCTCAAATCCGAGGTGGATTGCTAAAGTGACTAGACTACTAGTAACTATAGGGATTATGGTTTGATTAAGAGATTACATTTTTTCATTAGATTACTAATGAATATGAACTCGCCTGCCATAAGCATCGGTATAAATAAAGCAAGGCCCCGCATGGATAAAGTTTATCAATGCAACGCAAGAAAGTATGTAAGTTATTATGATGTATAACTTATAGTGTCGTGGTAAACTAGACTGATAAAGTTAGACGTCAAAGTCAATTGCGTATTAATGGTGAGGAATTCAGTTACCTAAGATTTTATTTGACTAGTCTTATTAGAGATGTTCGAATGGGGAGCATAGGCAATCAAATTGCCTTATATTATTATAGTGTAGTTAGTTCCAAAGATAATGGTACAATTTTATTTTTTTACAACGATTTCAAAAACTGTGCCATTTAAAGTCTAAATGCCAGTGAGATTTGTGATATACCTTAATTTTAGTTCAAAGATCTCTGTGTGCTTGAAACAAGTATTTTACTAGAACATAAGAAACAGTTACCTTTATTTTTAGTTTGATTTAGATTATGCTATAAGTACATAAAAATAGCAAAATATTATGTTGCCAATTTAGGGCAATTTTGCCAGTCAAACTGTTTTCTATTCTGAATTTCAGTTATAAGAGTATTTTATTGAAACTCGCACTATGAAAGAGTGATAGGTGTTTTATGAAATTCGTGAATTATATTCCAAAGTATTTTAGTATTTTACCTACTTATAGTTTATAAAGTGTTATGGCATGCTTAAATTTTTATTTGGTGTAGTACAAAATTGAGTGTTGTATTGCTTTGTTGTTTTTATAATTTACTACACCTTTGTTAACAACTAAATAAACATCAAAGACTTGACATTTAATAAACGAGTCACTGCACTTTTTTTACTGTTTCTTGCGAGATTCAGAAATGCAGTGTATTAAACTTAAAGTGCAATATTCAGCATAATTTATTATAGCTTATCAATGTTGTCCAATTATCATCACACTAGTCACAAAGCTGTTTATTTATGAAATGAAATGATACTTGGGGCCCTACCTCATCGGCAGAGCTGTTCAGACTCCGCCACCGAGTCATTGACCCGGAATTTTACTGTTTACTATTATGTTTGCGTTACTTTATTTTCTATGGAAATGTGAAAGTTATGTTAACTTCCCGCTTGTAGCGCTGCTGTTACATTTCCATTGTAAATAGAGTAACGCAAACAGTATGGCACAGTACATATAATTTATTGTAACACAGGTTCATAAAAAATGGTTTACGGTAATTTATGGAAAAATACCTTTCTAGTACTAAAATCCCTTGCAGAACGCAGAAAATATTATATGAATTTCGCGTGCATCTGTGGCAGATTCACCGTCGATGACTCGGTAGAGAGACTGAATAACACTGCGGGACGCTAAGACCCGAGTTCACCGACGTTTTCGATACAAGTTTTAATACATTAAACGACAACATTAACCAACGAGAATGCCTAATTGTCCGATTATCTATTGGTGAACAAAGACCTAAGGTAACGTCGTTGGCTACGCGTCCCAAACTATTGTATGTCTGGGGACGACGTTGCCAAACCGTCGCCAAGTGAGTTAGCTGCTATACAATGCACGACTTCGCCGCCCGTGACGTCCCGGTGAGGTAGGGCCGTATGGAGTCACAATAATAAACAGCTTTGCGCTTCCTTTATTGTTATTTTAAGTTCTTTATAATTTGAATCATAAATTTATTTTCTGTTGAAGGCTATTTTGTTCATTATTGCCTACCTAGACTTAACAAGCGCTAGTCCTGCCCAGTGAGTTGTGTTAGTTTAGTAGTACAAATAAATGTGAATGTGTAAGTTTTGTTTTATTTGTTTGCACAAGTTTCAGATTGCACTGTGTTGATGTTTTGTTCTGCATGACAGGTGTGTATTTTTAAGTTATTTTGTTGCTGTAATATAACTAATCTACGTGCCGCCCCTCTTGACATGTTCATTCATTTTTATTATTGTGCACTGTACATATTAGTTTCGTTTTCTTATTTTTAACACATTTATGTCAATTGTAAAGTGGAACTTAGTTCCTTGCTGTTACCTAGATTTTTTCATGTTGTGGATAAATTTTTCAGTAACTTCTCTCTGCAACTTGTAATTGAAGCATTGGGACCTAATGATAGGGTGCATTGCACCCAATGCTTCAGTTAGAGTACCAGTGTGTGTTGGTTTCTATAGTTTAGTTGTGTGCAGGTGGACCAGAACGGAGATACGATCGAGACGATCTCCATGAGCGGCGGCGTCGCGCAGATGATGATGACGTCAGACACACAGGTGCTGCAGGTGCTCAGCCTCAAGGATGCTTCGGCTCTCAGCAAGGCTATGGTATGTCTACTTACTATCCTGAACAATCAAGCCATCTGAGCAGGCCTACCACTATACGGCGATCCCCAACCCGCATATTTAGCGTGGGAATTATGGTATTTAACCCTAGCTAACAGCCAATAAGGCGCTTATCAGGGGAAGGCCTGCGTTCAGTAGTGGAACAATATAGGCTGTTGAGGCGAGCAGAGCAGGCGTTAGACTTAGATAATAATCTATCTCCGGTTTATCTTCTACACCGCCTCTATCGGGCTTTGTCTTCATTTCATTTGAATGTAGATGTACAAGTTACAATAATTTTATAATAACAATCACATTATAAAGTCACATTTATGATATTAGTACATTTGGTAAGCCCCATATTATATTCGAGACTTGATTAGTAAGTTCGGCTTTAATTAGTAGGTAAATTATCAATCTATATACACCAATTTTGATAAGAAACGATCACGCTATCTGGCTCACTCTACTGGATCCTCATCAATTTTAATAACATTTTTGTAAAATTAGGTCCTTACCGTAGTGAGACCGCGCCGTGTTTGTTGCCAAGCGAAGTGAGTGAGCTTCCTCATTTGGAATCAGTGAATTGTGTGTTTTTGTGTTTTCACAAAATTTCTTGCTCAGTTAATGTGATTGCACAATAAATGGCAATAATAAAATTAATGTTTATTGACAAAAACACTAATTTTATCCACTAATCATGTGCGTGCGTTGGTATTGATTAAGACAGTACTACAGTTTTTGGGCGTAAGGTAAATCGCGTATCTAACTATTTAAATCTTTATTTCAGAGTGTTAAATCGGAGCGTGAAACAGTGGTAACGGAGTCCTAGCTGTCGGCCATGCCGCCGCCGCCGCTCGTGCGCGTTAGGCGCTCCTAGCGCGCGACCGGGCGGTGCGTGCACGGCCGCAGGACCAAGGAGTCCCTGAAGCATCGTCCTGGACGATAATCTATACGATTATACAAGTGTCAAAGTGACTGGAACTCTTGCCCATTCCCGTGTGTAGCGTTGTAGATACTTCTAGTTTTTCGAACCATCGACATGTGGAATAGGCATGACGACTAAAAAAATCGCATGTGTTCGTCAATCAAACAAAAAATTATAAAAATAAAGTGCGTCAAAGTTAGGGAGCGACTAGTGACGTCACGGCTAAGTAAAAAGTGTGATACCTTTTACTTAGCCGTGACGCGCGGAACTTTGACTGGCTACATCTTCAGAATTTTTTATGTACAAAAGAGAAAATACCTGTCCAATATCTAACGGACGAACTAATTCGAATTTTTAAGACGTCAGGACTATTTATTCCTTACGCAAGTCCTCCATTACAATAATTTTGCTCGCATAAGCAAAGAAACCAGGCAAAGGCAAACCATAACATATTTACTTAAAACTGAGGTTTACTGTTACGAGAAAACTGTGGTTTAGTTTAGAATAGGTACATAAAAAAATAAAGTCGAAGCCTGAAATACGACTTCTCTTGCAAATGGAATGCAAGGTAAAATTTAAGGCCTCATAGAAATTATTGACGGACAGTTACGTGTATCGGCTTTTGGTAGTTTTTCATAGAAACCTACCAATGATGTTGTTTATGTAAGTTGTCCTGTAGGTAGTATATTGTAACTGGACTTAGTACATAAATGGTAGATGAGAACTGTCGTAAATTAAATTAAACTAGTCACTTCTAATCTCTAGTCTAAAGTGAAGCAGTGCTGGTGTACAATTGACTGTAGATATATACAGAACCGTTTAGAGTGCGTATTTTAGCACTGTTGGGTGTAAATTTTCTTTAACGATCATTAATTTATTGAAAAGATGACTTTATTTATATTTATTTATTGGATGAGGGCGCGAGGATTTTTTGTGCAATATCTAAGTTTATTTCGTACGGACTTTTCTTGTACTACGCCAAGTTGCTGACGTTTTGTCGCGATATCGCAGAAGTACGGGGAATTATTAATTTCTAGCATTACTTATACATTCCTTTGATTTAATTTAAAACGTGTTTGTTGAACTGTTTTGTTAATTTGTTTAATTTATTATTTATCTTACTAATTTATTTACATCTGACTGTTTGTTACTTGCCTATTTATTTTATGTCCTTTATAGTCGTAAAACATAATTCTAGTCTTAACTTAAATTTAGGTATTTAAATTATTCATATTAGGGAGGTACTTTTGTATTAACATAAGTTTTGTAAATTATACCTAGCTAAAATTTAAAAATTAATTACCTAGTCCATGTTGTAAGTTCTACTTCAGAGTTAATGTTTCAATAGTGTCATAGTTTGTATATCTTAAACTACTAGATGTTTGAACTCTAGTCATAATTCATTGTTGTTAGATTTGAAGCTTGTATACAGCTCTTAGTCAGTTGCTAGTGTGAGTTTGTTAAATCTCAATAGCAGCAATGTTAACCTAGTAAATTTACATTGACATCAATGTGTATGGAACATTAACTATCAAAATCAACCACGAAATAAACATTCTACCTCCTGCATGCGAATGTCAAAATGAAACTCGCACTTCCCAAATGTGAGCTGAAGTTGTTTAGATAAACCAATAAAGTTTTGTAAATATGGGCAACATGTTCTCATTCGTAGTTACAGCCAGCGCTATTTTCTGGCCAGCCCATGATACTTAAACTGTTTATTAAATATCAAATAATCAAAATAATGTACTTATTATGTACAGACAGAGTATATTTTATTTTGTTTTCTTAATTTATATTTTATTTTTGTCCTATCTACTAAAGAATGACTGTTTTTTTAAACTAGGTGAATGTCGTAAATTATTATGCGATTGAAGCACAATTATGTTTGCTAAGTACATTTTGGAGTAAAACTGTAAATAAATGGTATGACTGTGTGCATTACAATCATTAAAGTATTTACGTAATAAAAAGTGTTTTTATATTCCTGAGCATTTTGAAGTTTTGTGTACGTAAATGAATGAAAAGTGATCAGAAAAAGAAGACTGATTTTGAAAACAGAGATAAATCTGATCATATAAGTATGTACATACCATGTTTATTTTTTCGGCTTCACACCGTTTCTACTTTCAAACCACAGAATCATTTTTAAACATACACTAAGAATAACATCCGGCAGTATTTTATACTGAAAAACTACTTACTATGCTAACCAAACGGAAATCATAAAGTTAGGCATAATTTGTATGGCGTGATCATATGAAACTTATTGACGCAGTTTGCCGTGATCCGATCCAACGTAATTAGTTGGGACCCAGTTTAGTAGTAGGTAAGGTACACAGTGACACATTTAGTGCCCACTTGTTTGAGATATTGTGTTGTGCATAAAAAAAATTAGAATTATTTTGTTTTGAAAAACTATAAACAGACTTAAAACCAAATCTTTCCTCTTTATAATATTAGTATAGATATAATTGTGTGTGTGTTATAAAATGCAACTTGACGAACCTACTCCAATGTCTTTTTAAACTTGGTTAAAAAGAAGGAAAACCCACTTGAATATGCCTATGGTTCCATTGCAGAAAATAAACATGAACCAAGAACATCAAAGGAACAGTAAAACAAAATACATGGTTATACATATTTATACATGCTTGGTATGTATGAATATAATATTATTAAAACAGAACAGCATGTCTATTTTATATGGTGGCCGAAAATAATACATCAAGTAAAACAAGGTCTACAACAAAACTATACAAATTTTCTAACTTATTAGCTTCTGGCCTTACATCTCATGAACATTCTCTAATGCTAACTCAGGCTTGTCATAGCCAAGTTCCTCTGGTGTATCAATACCAAGCTCTGCCAGTGTGGGTTTGATTTCTTGAATAATGTATGGGTAGATTTCCCCTACTTTGGGGCCACATTTGTCTTTGCAGGCCTCAAGGAACCTGACAGCGAGGGCATAGTCATTCACCCTTCTGCATGCATGCATGGCTGCCTTGATGATCCTTGGGTCAGGAACCAAATCCATACCACACAAGTCATTCATTCCCTTGCGGATTTCCCAGCCATCAATGTCTTTACGGTTGAAGAAAGCTTCATACCTGAAATGAATAATTGATAGGTACAAAATGTTGTTCTTTCCATTATTTATCAACCACTTTTCTATTTGTGTTATTTAGCAGTCCAATTGCATCCGGCTTATAATTTAAAAAATCTGAATATATTTTTATTGTAATATGTACACAAACGTAGTTCAGTAAAAACTTCACTGAACTACTACTACCCATCAGCTGTTATCTATGAAACATGAAAGGTTATTTCTTAGCACTTCCGTGTGTGTAACCTTTTCAGGCATGTAGAAATAATTAGTGCAGTTATTTAGGATGTGTACTTTCTTATAGAAAGAAGAAAATTATCTTAGCCGGCAGGATTAGAACAATTTTCAGTTACATAACGTCATAGATTCTAACAAGGGTGGCTCACCTGCAGTCAAATTCTTCATCAGACTCGACGGGACCGCCATGGGATCTGCGCACTGAGATGGCACTTATTCTAGTCGCGGGAACCACTGACTTTTTTAACACCGAAACAAGGGCACAAGAGGCTGATTTCAGCATTTTCAAGGGATTTACGAAATCTTTCTTGCCAGGGAAAACAAATGGCTGCTGAAAATCGAATCAGATCAAAGAGAATACAATAACTTCGTAAGAAGAGACGGGACCTCCTTAGAATAAAATGAGTCTACCAAACGTCACTGTCTATGAATGTATCGCGAAAAACCAACATATCCACTTCAATTTGGACATGCGCAGACGACACATGTCACAAAGACATTCATGGCTACCAACACAAAAAATAATAATAATAGTGATGTGCTGCTGCGGCTTATTCATCGATATCGATATCGATAAATGCGATTTAGGGGTGACCCCTAAACCACATTCATCGATATCGATATTTTTAGCTGCCCTTATAAATTTACTACCTACAGTTTTCGAAAAATATTTATATTCTATTATAATTATACCCTTTGTTATTTTGGCTCAGTTGACTAAAATAAAAACACCGTTTACCATTACAAATTTATTACACTAATCAAATCCGAAGCATGAGGTAGTGACATAATCCGAAGCATACACGACGATTACATGTTCCTTAAAATATAATTATAATAAACCACCAACATGCCTTAAATCGGTACCCAAGCACGATAATTATAACGAGTTTCGAAGTGAATTTTAGATCATGATGGGTACCAATGTTACATTTATTTATGTTAAGTTTAACCTAGTCAAATTTATACAAAGTTTTGTTAATTACGTACATTATCATCTGAGTAACGAGAAACTTATACAGGAGGTAGATTTTTGATTCACCCTAGAATAGGACAGACAGAAAAAGGTCTCCCTCGTGGTCCTACTAATAGGAGAAAATAGTAGGTCCATGAAAAAACGGCTGTACGTACTTACTATTAAGAATTTATTTTTACTATTTTTAATATACAGAAATATTTACTTGCATGATTTTATAAACAGTTCATCTAGAAATGTAAATACTTACAACTTATGTTATGTTATTATTTATATCCCAAGAGTTCGCTGTAATTTTGTATAAAATACCTACTGATTAAGTATTAATCTTACTTAATAGATTAAGATTACGATCACTGCCATAATCTATCTGACAGGCAGGGTGCATGAATACTTACAAAACTTCAATAAAAATATTGAGTATTTTTCTAAAATATTGAGTACTAATCCTCACGCTGGGTGAGTTGGGGATCGCAGTTGGCGGTGGAATTGTTCAACAGGTAATCTGAAATAGATAAGTACCGTCAGTTAATAAGATATCAGATGAAAACGCGTATTTTATACTAGCTGCGCCCCGCGGCTTCGCACGCGTTGTTCCTATGGAAACATTTTAATGTGATTTTCATCCCGCGGGAACAGATTTATGGGATAAAAAGTATGCCTATGTTTTATTCCAGGATTAGAATTACCTGTATGCAAAATTTCAGCCAGATCCGTCCAGTAGTTTTGGCGTGAAGAAGTAACAAACATCCATCCATCCATACATCCGTACAAACTTTCGCCTTTATAATATTAGTTATAGTTATCACTATAGTTATATGTATTTATCGGCATTGGCAGCAAAGTAAATTGATAGTTTGATAAATACATAAAATATAAATGACAAAATAATGTATGACAGCTACTACAGTAGTATAAATAAATTACATATCCCTAGTAATTTATTTATACGGCCACATAAAATTTTATATTATTATATTTATATAACATTTTATTGAAAGAAGATTTCAATTTGATTTTAAAAACTGCATTCAAAGATTTTTGAAAAATCGCCTGTATCCACCTAAACCGGGAATTGAACCCGAAAATTTGTAAGAAAAACACCGTTAACTTTAAGATTTCAGACATGTAAGGGCTCAATTGCATGGATTAGTTTTTCCATTTAACAAAGCATCTAAAATAAAAGAAGACCATGAAATTTTAGATTCTATTAAAATAATTACGTTTTCCTTACAGGTAATCTAATTTAGCAAATGCTCAAAATAATAAGTCCCGCCCATTCATTCTGTTGTATACCAATTCTAACTCATTTAATAATTTCGTTACCAGTTGATTTATTTATCTTTTTAAGGTGTTCAGTTTTTTTTGCAGGAGTTACTACAGGACCAAGTTTAGTTTGTAACTCCTGCACATTTTCATACTGCTTATTGTAAACTAACCCCCTTATTCATAATAGTATGCTAACTCAGCACACTGCTCAATCTCGCTCTGTCTTCTTCTATTGACATAAGTCAGTCTGAGATATAACAGTATTTAGCAGCTGTTTTATGTTAGCCCACAATTATGAATAAAAGTAAGGTAATTTTTTCACATAACCTATTAAAAAAATCAGCGGGGCGAGGTCCAGTGATCTCGGCGGTTATCTAATTGGTCCCGTTGGTCAGTAACTATTTTATATAACATGTAAAATTTCATGGTCTTCCTTTTATTTGATATGATTGTTACCTTGGGATGACGATTTGCGAAAGACTGGAGGCAGATGCTGGATGCGTCAAGCTGAAGACAGGGCGCTATGGCGCTCATTAGGCCAATGTCCAGCAGTGGACTAATATATGCTGATGATGATGATTGTTATCTGGAATAAAATAATACGATTGAGCCTTTAAATCGAAATAGTAAAATAAAAGGTGTTTTATCACAATTTTACGGGTTTTAGTGATTTAGATGGGCGATTTTTCAAAAATCTTTGAATAATGTGTAATTGTTTTTAAAATCAAAATGAAGTCTTCTTTCAGTACAATACTCTATCTACAATATTTAAGTACTTCCGCTCCATGTGGCATGGTTGTAGGACACCCTGTGTATAATAAAATGTATATAAATTATGTGTAATTTAACTGAAATTGCAATATACATTTTTGAATTTATTCATTATGTCTTCATTGTAGACCAACTCTTTGGCCCTGCCTGCCCCAAAGAAATCGAGCGATTTGTGGAGATGTGACAGCTCTCGGTGAGATCTTCATTTTGGATGACAGCTGTCAAACTGAAAACGGTCATATCTCGGAAACTACTCGTCTCAGACCACTAGTTTGTATGGAGAAGTGACAGGTCTCGTTAAGATCTTCATTTTGGATGACAGCTGTCAAACTGAAAACGGTCATATCTTCGAAACTATTGATCCTAGACCATTAGTTTGTATGGAGATGTGACAGGTCTCGGTGAGATCTTCATTTTGGATGACAGCTGTCAAACTGAAAACGGTCATATCTCCGAAACTATTGATCCTAGACCATTAGTTTGTATGGAGATGTGACAGGTCTCGGTGAGATCTTCATTTTGGATGACAGCTGTCAAACTTAAAACGGTCATATCTCGGAAGCTACTGATCCTAGACCACTAGTTTGTATGGAGAAGTGACAGCTCTCGGTTAGATCATCATTTCGGGTGACAGCTGTCAAACTAAAAATGGTCATATTTCGGAAACTACTCGTCTCAGACCACTAGTTTGTATGGAGAAGTGATAGGTCTCGATGAGGATCTTCATTTTGGATGACAGCTGTCAAACTAAAAATGGTCATATCTCGGAAACTACTCGTCTCAGACCACTAGTTTGTATGGAGAAGTGACAGGTCTCGATGAGATCTTCATTTTGGATGACAGCTGTCAAATTAAAAATGTTCATATCTCGGAAACTACTCGTCTCAGACCACTAGTTTGTATGGAGAAGTAACAGGTCTCGGTGAGATCTTCATTTTGGATGACAGCTGTCAAACTGAAAACGGTCATATCTCCGAAACTATTGATCCTAGACCATTAGTTTGTATGGAGATGTGACAGGTCTCGGTGAGATCTTCATTTTGGATGACAGCTGTCAAACTTAAAACGGTCATATCTCGGAAGCTACTGATCCTAGACCACTAGTTTGTATGGAGAAGTGACAGCTCTCGGTTAGATCATCATTTCGGGTGACAGCTGTCAAACTAAAAATGGTCATATTTCGGAAACTACTCGTCTCAGACCACTAGTTTGTATGGAGAAGTGATAGGTCTCGATGAGGATCTTCATTTTGGATGACAGCTGTCAAACTAAAAATGGTCATATCTCGGAAACTACTCGTCTCAGACCACTAGTTTGTATGGAGAAGTGACAGGTCTCGATGAGATCTTCATTTTGGATGACAGCTGTCAAATTAAAAATGTTCATATCTCGGAAACTACTCGTCTCAGACCACTAGTTTGTATGGAGAAGTAACAGGTCTCGGTGAGATCTTCATTTTGGATGACAGCTGTCAAACTGAAAACGGTCATATCTCCGAAACTATTGATCCTAGACCATTAGTTTGTATGGAGATGTGACAGGTCTCGGTGAGATCTTCATTTTGGATGACAGCTGTCAAACTTAAAACGGTCATATCTCGGAAGCTACTCATCCTAGACCACTAGTTTGTATGGAGAAGTGACAGCTCTCGGTTAGATCATCATTTCGGGTGACAGCTGTCAAACTAAAAATGGTCATATTTCGGAAACTACTCGTCTCAGACCACTAGTTTGTATGGAGAAGTGATAGGTCTCGATGAGATCTTCATTTTGGATGACAGCTGTCAAACTAAAAATGGTCATATCTCGGAAACTACTCGTCTCAGACCACTAGTTTGTATGGAGATGTGACAGGTCTCGATGAGATCTTCATTTTGGATGACAGCTGTCAAATTAAAAATGTTCATATCTCGGAAACTACTCGTCTCAGACCACTAGTTTGTATGGAGAAGTGACAGGTCTCGATGAGATCTTCATTTTGGATGACAGCTGTCAAACTAAAAATGATCATATCTCGAAAGCTTCTCGTCTCAGACCACTAGTTTGTATGGAGAAGTGACAGGTCTCGTTAAGATCTTCATTTTGGATGACAGCTGTCAAACTAAAAATGGTCATATCTCGGAAACTACTCGTCTCAGACCACTAGTTTGTATGGAGAAGTGACAGGTCTCGATGAGATCTTCATTTTGGATGACAGCTCTCAAACTAAAATTAAAAAAACACAATGAACAACAGCGGAGTCTTAGTAATAGGGTCCCGTTACCGGTCACCGGGACGGTTACCCAATGGGTACAGAACCCTTTAAATTGACATAATTATAACCAAAACCTTAAAAACTTTAGTGAGAAAAAGAAAGGTCTAATAAATAGCAAATAATCTCTTTTTGCGAATTTGCTACTACGACGGGTTGAGTTACAGAACTTTTATTTTATATTTGAGTAAACAAGTTTACAGCGAGAATGGTGAAAAGCTAATTCTAGACACTTATTTTACGTACCTTGTTGGTATTTGCTTGTATGAACTTCTATGGTACAGCCTATTGTTGGAATACTGCATTCATCTTTAATTGTGTATGAACTAAATTTTGCCCCACAACCTCCAGGATAGCAGTCGATGTTGATGTTGAGGGATTCTATAAAGGAAACAGGCAATTAATATTCAAGTGACTTTTATTCACTACTATTTAGTTCAGTACAGCTGAATTGTGGAGCTGCTTCGGCTCACCGAGCAGACACTTCACAACCTGAACGCGGAACTGTTCTGCCTTGAGCGTGCGCAGATGTTTCCTACGGGTTATATTGTCAATGTCATGTATTGCATTAAGTATATCAATCATCTTTCACACTACTATTATAAACGCTAAAGCTACTGAACGGATCGGGCTCAAATTTTGCATTCCTAATTCTGGAATCAAACAAAGGTTACATATTAACACAGGACAACATACAAAGACAGATGGCGCTACTGCCATGTAAACATCGACTCTACGGAAATTTAATTAAATAAAATGTTTAAAGTATAAAAACAATGCAAATAATAATATAACAAGAATAATAACGCCATAAAACCCACGCGTGAGTGTTATCCAATAAAAAAAACTCGAACTTACGGAGAAACTAAAGTGAATGTGTATTACCAAAAAACTCACGAAAAGACAACTAAGTGCTGTGAAAACCTAATAATAAACATAACTTTGTAATTGTGATTTGTGACTGCGAACCAAAACTGACAGTGTAAAGCTTTAAGTAGATTTACGCCAGAATTAAACAACCCGACTCTAATAATATCAGTGTACAATCATAGACATTTTTATGAACGAGGGTAAAGTTAAAAATAGTGACTCAACTTGCATTTCTAATGTAACGAACTTTCAAATTCAATCAGAGACATTTTTATTACCATATACATAATTTCGACTCCCTTACTACAATCACTATTGGCCTAGCGGTGTTAGGTCTCAGTTTTATGCACATGTGGTTGATGTGACATAAGCTGGTTCGAAACTCGACAAATTAATTAATTTTGCTTTTTTTCAAAATTCAACAAGAGACTCGTCAAGGTGCCATCTACTAAATACGAGTGGTACTAAACTATCAAGATGGGTGATAATGAGAGTTATATCACAGTAAGGCGTGCGGTAACTCAATTGAATATTACCCGAACCGAAGCTGAAATGAGCGCAGACACGATAGATGTCACCACAGGTAGCCTCCCGGAGCTATCGGGTGATCTAAACGAAGAAATGAAAAATCTCATAGATAAAATAGAGACCTTACAAATTGAACTTAACAGTGCCCATAATGAAATAGAGAAATTGTCATTAGAAAATAAGGATCTTAGAAAGAATGTGGAAAACTTAAAAAAGAAAAATGACCTATGTATGAAACTTGGTCGTAACTCTCCGAAAAATTCCCCAAAAACGACACCAAAGTCTAAAAGTGCTAATTTGCAACCTAAACCTAAAAAAACTCATAAAGAGACACAAACAAATATTATTACAGAAAAAGAAAACATAAAATTTCACCAAAAGGACCAGGAAACACAAACACAATTATTCCAGAGATCATTATGAGAATGCGAACACCTACTAAAGAAAATAAACGCACACAAACGAATACTTTACTTACGGACAATCAGCAAAAAACCCATTACAAAATTCGAAACATAGCAAACAACACGAAAAATAAGGCAACGACATTGATAAATAGACCAAAGATATGTTTAATTAGCGAGAACAAAGAAAATAAAGTACTTACCATTGCCCAAGACTACATTCAAAATAATTACAATTTATGTCATTACTTAACCCCCCAAGCATACACTCGACAACTACTAAGGGGACTTAAAACCAAACTAACAGAGTATACAATGAGGGATTACTGCATAATACTTATGGGTGACCAAGATTTTCAGGAGTCATGTGATAACACTGAACTTTTGAGAAATATAAGGGAAACTCTTCAAGAAATAACAGGGACAAATGTTATAATATGTGCACCTATTTACAACTATGGCTATGGCACGAAGAAAATAAATGAAAGAATTCAAATTTTTAACAACCTCCTCTACCATGACATACAAACTTATAAATACGCATACATCCTAGATACAAATAGGCATTTAGTATATGACTACAACATGTTCCATAAACCATCTGGAAAGATAAGTAATCATGGACTTCGTATTGTTATGCAAGATTTAGCCCACCTCCTATGTAACTTAAAGAAATATGTAGAGCAAAGAGAATCATATATAAAAGATGTAGAAAATGAAGAATACGAAGTACAAAATCAGTTTTTTCTTGAGCAATAAATTGAATATTCTACACCAAAACATTGCTGGACTGCTGAATAAATCGGATCTTTTAGATATATGCCTGGATGAATTGACCGAAAAAGAGAAAACAGTTGACGTCGTATGCATCACGGAACATTTCATGATGGAAGGATATGAACAGTATTTGACAATCCCTAACTACACTCTAACCTCTATCTTTTGTCGCAAAGATAGCAAAAGAGGAGGAACATGCATCTTAGTAAGAAATGGATACAAATGGAACAATTTAAAGAAAATCTCAAATTTTTCTGTAGCTGGTACCTTTGAATGCTGTGCAGTGGAACTTATAGACTTCAACATTGTTATCCTTTGTGTGTATAGAATACCTAAAATTGAAAACTTAGATTTGTTTATGAAAACTTTTGAGAAAACATTGCAAGAACTATCACGAAAGAGTTATCAGAATATTATTGTAGCTGGTGACTTTAATATTAATATATTAAAAAAGAATAACGTAACGCTTGACTTTGAATGTCTGCTTTTAAATTTTAATCTTAAGCTGGCTTTGAAGCAACCTACACGAATAAGGAGCCAAACGTGCATTGATAATTTTGCGCATAGTTTCAAAAAATCATGTGTAACTGAAGTTATAGAGTTCGCGTTATCGGATCACACCGCTCAACTTATTACTTGTCGAATACATAATTATAGTATCATGAAGTATTGGAAAGTTATCAGACGGGATTATTCAGTCGACAATATAAGGAAATTTACACGCATCTTAGAAGGCATTTCCTTTTCCGAAATATACAACGAAGAGGACTGTAATGCCGCTTATAATGAGTTCATAAAAACATTTAAACTGTTTTATGATCTGTGTTTCCCTCTTAAATTAATCACTATTAAGACAACCAGACCAGTTCAATGGATATCACGTGGTATTAAGTTAAGTTGTAAAAAGAAAAGGAAAATGCTTTGGAATTATAGGAGAGTGCCGAATGAAAATAATAAAAAAGAATATCATAAATACAGTAAATTGTTGAAAAAAATTATCAAACTTACGCAAAAGGCACAAAATAATTATAAAATAAACTCTTCCAAGAACAAGTCAAAAACATCTTGGAGCATTATAAATAGCTCTAAAAGAAACACGCCAAAGGACCCAATTACTAAAATTAAAATTAATGATACAATTATTACGAATCCAAGTGAAATTTCTAATGCTTTTAATAACTTTTTCATCGATAAGATTACGCCCATTACTGATTCTAAAAAACAGCCCACTAAATTGATAACAAGCCAAAAAGACTCTTTATTTATACAACCTTGTATACCAAATGACATCTTAAAAATAATTGCCTCATTGAATAATACCAATAGCGTTGGATATGACGGAATCGCAACAAAAATTCTAAAACATGTATCTAAATCTTTATGTGGTCCAATTTGTCACCTGCTGAACTTAAGTATTACGCAAGGTGTTTATCCTGATGCGCTTAGAGTATCCGTATTAAAACCTTTACATAAAAAACAGTCTAAAGAAAGCATGGAAAATTACCGACCAATCTCACTTATACCGGTAATCTCAAAAATTTTTGAAAAATATATCTACAATGCTATCAATAGTTATTTTGAAGCTCGTCATATACTTTGTAAAGAACAAACAGGTTTCAGAAAAAATAAAACAATTAATATGGCCTTATATGACTTTCTTTATAGAGTATCATACAATATGGATAAAAGAATACCAACGTGCTCGATTTTTTGTGACATGACCCAAGCCTTTGACTATATTAGACATGACATATTGCTAAGCAAACTTGAACTCTATGGACTAAGAGGAAATGTTTTGTTACTTATTAAATCTTACTTAGAAAATAGAATACAAATGACAGAAATAACCAATATTAATACTAGAACCAAGACTGAAGAATCTTTTACATCTAAAAAGTGGATAATGAAGTACGGGGTGCCACAGGGTAGTGTTCTAGGCCCTCTTTTGTTTATAATATATATTAACGATCTGCCAAAAGCCACCACACAACCCATGACTTTGTTTGCAGATGATAGTACAGTGACCATAACATGTAAAAATATTGCGACATATAAAAGTGACATCAATGTAGCCCTATGTGATATAATAGCCTGGCTAGATGACAATAACTTAAAAATTAATCTCTCTAAAACTAAAATTATTCATTTTCGACAACGTGACCCTGCTGATTCTAGAAACTTTGACATTAAATACAATAATACAATAATAGAACAAGTTACCTCGACGAAATTTTTAGGATTAAATATTGATAAAAAATTAAACTGGAAATCGCACATAGAGCTCTTATGTAAGAAAATTAAATACAATAATACAATAATAGAACAAGTTACCTCGACGAAATTTTTAGGATTAAATATTGATAAAAAATTAAACTGGAAATCGCACATAGAGCTCTTATGTAAGAAAATTAATAGTACTGCGTATGTTCTGTATAAATTATCCCCAACAGTTAACGTAAAAACACTTCTTATAGCATATCATGGTCTAATAGCATCTCGCGTCAGATATGGATTGATTTTTTGGGGGAACTCTACCGACGTTGAAAGGGTATTTAAACATCAAAAACGATGTATTAGGGCGATGTTCAACCTTAACGTGCTAGATACCTGTAAACCTTATTTCATAGAACACAATATCCTTACTATTCCTTCGTTGTATATTCTGGAAACGGCTATGCTGGTAAAAAATAATGCTGATTTATTTTGTAGACTATCCGACGTCGTTGTACGGAATAGACGAGACAATAATAAAGTATGTGTCCCTGACTGTAAAACTACTTATATGCGCAAAAGCGTCTTCTACACCGCTCCTTATTTATATAATAAACTCCCAGAGTCACTGCGAAAGCTCCCTTGTTTGTTGTTTTATAGGAGGTTAAGATCATTCTTATCAAGAACCGCCTATTACACCGTAAATGAATTTATTATTGATAAAAATGTTACTTCATATTTTACTTGACCCAGCTTATACAGAATGATTGACATGATTTTAAATTTACGGTTTGATTTACAGACATTTATTTTTAATTAAGCTTATTATTTTGTGTTATTTTTAATTTAATTTAGTTATATAATTGTATTAAAACGATTGCATGCCTAAAGGCAGAAAACAATGATTCCAATTTAATATATTAAAGATCTTTATAACATTGTATTTCAAGCAATAAATGAACTTTTACTTTACTTTTACTTTTTTTACTTATATTAACCCATAAATCGGTTCCCGTGGGATATAAATCACCTTTAAACGTTTCCATAGAATAAACGCGTCCGAAGCCGCGGGGCACAGCTACTTGCCCTTATTACCAGCTCTGCTTTGTTTTGGGCAAGATAATCAATATTGTTAATCAACACTTTTTTCGATAAAATTGTTGATCCTCAGTCTGAGATGAGCAGTTTCCGAGATATTATGACCGTTTTAAGTTTGACAGCTGTAATCCAAAATGAAGATCTCACCGAGACCTGTCACATCTCCATACAAACTAATGGTCTAGGATCAATAGTTTCGAAGATATGACCGTTTTCAGTTTGACAGCTGTCATCCAAAATGAAGATCTCACCGAGACCTGTCACATCTCCATACAAACTAATGGTCTGAGACGAGTAGTTTCCGAGATATGACCATTTTTAGTTTGACAGCTGTCATCCAAAATGAAGATCTCATCGAGACCTGTCACTTCTCCATACAAACTAGTGGTCTGAGACGAGTAGTTT
The DNA here is from genome assembly GCA_955876795.1 of Eupithecia tripunctaria. Lineage (NCBI taxonomy): Eukaryota > Metazoa > Arthropoda > Insecta > Lepidoptera > Geometridae > Eupithecia > Eupithecia tripunctaria. Next base: position 16,943,966 of record OY041601.1, read on the forward strand.
CCGAGATATGACCATTTTTAGTTTGACAGCTGTCATCCAAAATGAAGATCTCACCGATACCTGTCATATCTCTATACATACCAGTGGTCTAGGATCAGTAGTTTCCGAGATATGACCGTTTTCAGTTTGACAGCTGTCATCCAAAATGAAGATCTCACCGAGACCTGTCACATCTCCATACAAGCTAATGGTCTAGGATCAATAGTTTCGAAGATATGACCGTTTTCAGTTTGACAGCTGTCATCCAAAATGAAGATCTTAACGAGACCTGTCACTTCTCCATACAAACTAGTGGTCTGAGCCGAGTAGTTTCCGAGATATGATCATTTTTAGTTTGACAGCTGTCATCCAAAATGAAGATCTCATCGAGACCTGTCACTTCTCCATACAAACTAGTGGTCTGAGACGAGTAGTTTCCGAGATATGACCATTTTTAGTTTGACAGCTGTCATCCAAAATGAAGATCTTAACGAGACCTGTCACTTCTCCATACAAACTAGTGGTCTGAGACGAGTAGTTTCCGAGATATGACCATTTTTAGTTTGACAGCTGTCATCCAAAATGAAGATCTCACCGAGACCTGTCACATCTCGATACAAACTAATGGTCTAGGATCAATAGTTTCGAAGATATGACCGTTTTCAGTTTGACAGCTGTCATCCAAAATGAAGATCTCACCGAGACCTGTCACATCTCCATACAAACTAATGTTCTAGGATCAATAGTTTCGAAGATATGACCGTTTTCAGTTTGACAGCTGTCATCCAAAATGAAGATCTTAACGAGACCTGTCACTTCTCCATACAAACTTGTGGTCTGAGACGAGTAGTTTCCGAGATATGACCATTTTTAGTTTGACAGCTGTCATCCAAAATGAAGATCTCATCGAGACCTGTCACTTCTCCATACAAACTAGTGGTCTGAGACGAGTAGTTTCCGAGATATGACCATTTTTAGTTTGACAGCTGTCATCCAAAATGAAGATCTCACCGATACCTGTCATATCTCCATACATACCAGTGGTCTAGGATCAGTAGTTTCCGAGATATGACCGTTTTCAGTTTGACAGCTGTCATCCAAAATGAAGATCTCACCGAGACCTGTCACATCTCCATACAAACTAATGGTCTGAGACGAGTAGTTTCCGAGATATGACCATTTTTAGTTTGACAGCTGTCATCCAAAATGAAGATCTCATCGAGACCTGTCACTTCTCCATACAAACTAATGGTCTAGGATCAATAGTTTCGAAGATATGACCGTTTTCAGTTTGACAGCTGTCATCCAAAATGAAGATCTCACCGAGACCTGTCACATCTCCATACAAACTAATGGTCTAGGATCAATAGTTTCGGAGATATGACCGTTTTCAGTTTGACAGCTGTCATCCAAAATGAAGATCTCACCGAGACCTGTCACATCTCCATACAAACTAATGGTCTAGGATCAATAGTTTCGGAGATATGACCGTTTTAAGTTTGAAAGCTGTCATCTAAAATGAAGATCTTAACGAGACCTGTCACTTCTCCATACAAACTAGTGGTCTGAGACGAGTAGTTTCCGAGATATGACCGTTTTCAGTTTGACAGCTGTCATTAAAGATGGATTTTTCGTCATCACCTTTTAATTGACACATAATAAATTACTATAATAAATAATAATAAATAAAATTCGTTTATTTCAGGCACACAATACAAAATTAGGGACCCATATCACAAAAAGAAATAACTAAAATACACACAAAAATTAATATACACAATAATTAGCATACACAATGTATGTTAACGTCAGAACCCGGCGCATAAAGCTACCGGGCGTCACTTCTTGTTCCCGCCCAAGTGGACAGATATCCAATGTTGGAATATTGGGTTATTAAAAACCGTGTCAGAGATAGCTCTCAGGATGCCATTACTAGAGCGACTTAGCCTCCTCCAGAACGACGCTACTCGAGATCGAATGATGGCAAAGAAGTCCGGAACTCCTGCCTCGGAGAACATGCTCGACGCACTGCAGTACCTCGGTAACCTCATAAGAGTCCGGTAAGCGTCATTGTACTGAACTCTTATGGTATTGAAAGCCTTTCGGGTAAAGTTAGTCCACAATTGGCACGTGTATAGACCCAGACAATATGCACGGAATAACGTGGTTTTGACTTCGGTACTGCAGTTGGTGAAGCGGCGCGCGAGCATGTTACTCCGTACGGCGAGGGCTCTCCGCTCACGCTCGATGTCATCATCGTCTCTCAGCGACTCTGTTAACCAGTGGCCCAAGTATTTAAACTGTTTCGTCACTTTTATGATAGCGCCATTCATATTCACATCAGGTACCTTATCTGGACCTCGTCCCGATCTGAACACCATCATTTCTGTCTTGGTTACGTTATATTTTAGCCCATGAGAAATGGCATATCTCTCACAGACTAAAAGCAGTTTTTGAAGACCTTTGATTGAGGGGCTGAGAAGCACCATATCGTCGGCATAGCTCAGGTTGTTAACGCATACACCGCCTAGGTAACAACCAACCCTGGTACTTCTCAGCTCCTCAATCAACTTATTGATGTAAAGGTTGAACAGATCAGGAGAGGTCATCCCGCCTTGACGAACTCCGCACTCTAGTCTAAAGTCACTAGAGATCGTGTCGCCCCATCTAACTGTGTTCGTTTGGTTTTCGTACCAGTATCTCAACAGATTCCGGACAGAGCTCGGGACCTTCGCGTCTCTTAATTTGGCCCAGAGAATTTTATAATTCACCAGGTCAAACGCACGGCTCAGGTCTAGAAAGCACGCATAGACTGATGTTTTCCTTGTCGTGTAGTAATTTACGGTGCTTTTAAGGCTCATTATTGCAGAGTCCGTTGAGAGACCGGGACAGAAACCAAACTGAGCATCGTCGATTTTCATACTCTCCCGAATACCTGGGTAGATAAGTCGCTCTAGTATTTTCCCTACTACCGTTCCCAGTGAAATAGGACGATAATTATTAGAGCTACTAAGATCAGCCGTCTTATTCTTTACAATGGGAACGACTACTGTCTTCATTAGGTCCCGTGGAAGATAGCTATATTTAATACAAAGATTGTAAAGAATAAGCAGATGCTCAAGTATTTTATCGCTACCATACAGAATGTGCTCGATGCTCAATCCATCGTGTCCGGGTGATTTTCCACGTTTCATTTGTCTCACGGTTTTTACCAAATCAGACATCGTAAACTGAAACGGATTGTCAACCACGGTGTCTTCAACATCGGGCACACTCTCTACGGGCTGGGGTGCAATTTTGAATTTCTTGGCAAATAATTCAGCTACGGAAGATGGATCCTGCAAGCCGTCCATTGAGACTGGTAAGTTTTGCTTATAATTTAACTTTTTTGTAGCATTCCAAAATTTTGAAAAATTTTGATCCTTTCTATGTGTAGCCAAAATATCCATTTTAATTCTTTCTTCATTTTTCTGACACCATTTAATCTTATTTTTGAACTCTGATCTGCTGTCTTTCATTTTCATAAAAACATCTCCATTGGACGGCTTGCCGGCCATTACCCACGAAGCAAAATACATTCTAGCCCTCTGATGACTATCTCTGACATGGTAGTTCCAACCTGCGATCCTTGGCTTGCGTTTGTGTGTACCTATTCGAGAGCTCACAGTAGCTGCAGTCTTTAAAACATGTATTATATTAGTATATAAATTCTCTATCTTATTATAATATTCATTATAATGTAAACATCTAGCAATACATTCACAACTACATATTATTTTCTTATTCAAAATATCACAGAAATTAAGGTTATCGAAACAATATTTACTATATATCAGTCTTTGGTCTTCGTCCCTCTCACCCCACCTAATATTCCTAAGAATATCAGGGCAGCTAGTTGCAGCAGACGCTGGTATCAAGTCCGCTATATTACATGTTATTCTAAGGGGATAATGGTCTGACCACGTGACATCATACAGAATGTCCGCTGTCACGATCGTTTCCCAAGCAGCCTTAGTTGCCATGCAGTGATCCAACCACCTCTGACAGCCATGAGCCTCACTTATAAATGTAAACGAGCCAGAGTCCATCCCAAGGAGATTAATGTCGGCGCACTCCCATTCTAGGTCTTCTCCAAACCTCATCAGCTCGCGTCCGAAGGCCGCCGAAGGATGTGCATTAAAATCACCTATTACGTAGGCAATTTGCACCTCACTCTCATCAATGATGGCCCCGGCTAGAGCCAAACAGTCGGTGAACTCCGTAAGGTTTTCGGGTATATCCACAGGCATATATACGTTCAGCACCAATAAGTCACGTGATCCTACAGCTATTTTTACCGCCATGATTCTGTTACTGATTCTGTTACTATCACCAGTATTTTTTCGTGAGACGTTGGGAATGAGTAGGTCTCACGTGAGACGCTGGGAATAACTCATGCTCGTACGTCCACTCCGCCAAACAGGGACACAAATTACTACCGATACAAATTTTATGTTTTCTTACCTGAATTTCTTTCATCATAAATGATGATGCCATGTCACATGCAGAGGAAACTCAATTACCAGGTCATCCTGCATACGCTGGTGCAGTTTTTCAATAGGTAGGTACATAAATCAAATATTCTACGCCCGATGCTTTCACCCACAATCGACATCTGAAAAAAATTAAAAGCAGTATGTACTAGGTATCAAAATTAAACAGATAACATGTGTTTTTTTCACCAGAATATTATATAAATAAATACAATTTGTTTATGAGGAGGAGCTATGGAACTACTGGTATGATTTACAAATTATGTTGCACAGAAAGAGTGACGTACATTGCTACGTTGTCCAGGTACCCACTCGACCCCAATATTGAAAGGAAGTAGTGACGTGAAGTAGAACAGTGGTAGTTGAAAGGCCTGTCTACCTTCCCACGTGTAGGAGTATCGAATTCAGCTTCACAATAATAACCATGTAAAATTGGAGAAGTATGTAGGTACTTACCGATCAGGGTCTAGTGGAAAACTTGAAAGAAGCATGACCATCTTGGTTACCTTTCGTTTACCACACTTCCTGTTACGCCGACTATCCATGTTACTGAAGTTTTCACGGTAGTTATCTGCTGAAATACTTGAATTTTCAGAATTGTTAGTCTGATCCAAAATTGTTGTTTATCTCAACAATCCGATATAAAACTATAACAGGAAACACGCAAATTATAACACAAATCCATTTAAGTCACTCTAGCAGCGAAATATTTGATAATAATCAACAGTTTGTATTTTCGATCGAATCAATCTCAAATTTTGTAAAAAATGTAAAAAAAATAAAATCTGACAAAAACGCCATCAAAGACCGCCATTGACAATAAAATCATTGAGTAGAACTAACCATAAGGCATAAAATAGTCATTTCCGGTGCCAACTTGAGAAAAATAAGATTTGGCTTCAAAAGTTGGCTAAATTTCACTACATTACAACCATAGACTAGTAAATTTCATGGTTAAATTTTTGGCAATTGTGTTGCGACAGGCTGAATCAGATCAAAGACAACCAGTGCTGCCAACTGGGTTTCATGTTTTTTGCTGAATGTTGACAAAGTCAAAAAAAATTTACTGATTATGTGCGAGTCACTTGCACACGAAGCGTTCCGACAAAGTTATACAATTTAATTTTTAAGTTACGCACAGTACAATACAAAGTGTGTCAAGACCGAACCTATACCTACTATCGAAAAATTGTAGAACAGGGGGTGCAATCAGACCAATATTTTGAAAATATTTAGCAAAAAAACTACGAAAAATATGTTGACACATCAATTTCCGTTTTTTTTCTAGACTATATTATAGCATAATAGAAACATATCAACATAATTATCTAATTTAAATAAGCAAAAAAAAAAAAAAAAATGAAATGTAGCAAAGTACTCTACGTAGGTACGGTTTTCTTTCTCTATGGCTCTAAAGCTCCTGTTTTGTAGATCCATCGAACATACACAAACAATAAATAAATAAAATAAAATAAATAAATAATGCTGGACAATTCACACAGCATTATCTAGCACCAAGCCATTGGCGGATCCAGGGGGGGGGGCCATGGGGGCCAGGGCCCCCCCCAAAAGGCCCAAGAGTTCCATACTTTCGACTCAATTTTACGATTAAATTCAGATGCACTTTTACACGGGCTACGGCATACCTACTCTTAGGTAGGTTATGTAGGTACAGATTTCAGTACTTTATATGAAAGTACAGAAATATATTTTTTAGGTAAGTCGGTACTTTACATACATCTACAAACTAAATTCAAGAGGTTAATTTCTTCTCAGTATTACCACGTCCATCGACACGTTCAAAGACTTTGAAATGAACATAGGTAAATGATATCTATTTCTCTTCTTCCGCTAGTGAACACAAGTGAATTATAGCCAATTGCACCTCATTTCTTATTTGATTGACAGTAATAACTATTTTTCAAGCTGTTTATATTGATAGAATGAGAACGCATCCGAATTAGTTTTTAGTTGGGAGAGAGGGGTGCACTCTGGTTGCGACACTGGACTTCCTTCTTACTTACGTCATGTGTGTCAACACGTAATGTGTGCGGATTGCTCGTATTTTTCTTTTAATAAAAACTCAGTTCTAAATTACAAAAACGCTCTTTATTTGACCAAAACCTGCATATATATTAAATAAAATTACTCGTCTAAGTATACCTCGTTATTGGATTTAACTTGAAAAGATAAGTTAAGTAAAAGAAAAAGTAGTACAGTGTGCGCGCATGTTACTCGCGAGTACGCGTACTTGCGAAGAAAGAAACGTACGCGTTCCCGCTTTCGTTACATTCAATTCAAACAATTTAATACACAATACAGAGAGATGACAAAAATATCACTGCTTTTTGCATTTTAATTTGTTTTTTGCATTGAGGTGTTCTTGCCCTTTATTAGCAGAGCCCTTTTAAGAATACTTAGCTAAATAAGTACGTACGTTAGAGTTATATACGTATCGAATATTTGTAGTTAATTCAATGTAAAACTAACTAACAGATGTATCACCACGGGCGTGGCGAACATCTTTTGCCTCTCTCGACGTGGCCTGGATCTGAACTAAAGCCTCCTTTCAGTTTTCAGTTCAGTTGCAAAATATCAAAATATCTAACAAAATGACAAAACAGCAAAAAAAATCGGTTACATTGTCCTCTGTTTCGTGGTCCATTTTTAATAATACATGGTCTCGGTCTCACAATAAGATCATTTTGACTACTAACGCGAGAAATTAACAAAAAATATTTTGGTTTCGCGGCTTGCTCCGCTGGAGTACTGTCTCGTCTCTGGCTGTGCACATGAAGGCCCCCCTTATACTGAAATGGAAGTTTCTGATTCGTTTACGTGATAAGCTAATCTTATGCGAGCGAGAGTTCATTTTGTACGACAGCGAACACAACTTCGATATTCCTTTTCCAAGTAGACACCAGATTTTGATTTTCGTAGATTCTTTAGGGCAGGGCTCATCTATTTTGTTGTAAATCGTTTAAATTTTATTATTTTTCATAAATTACTATCATAGCTTTCGCGTCTTGCTAAGCATACCTCACCAATTTCAAAAAGACTGCGACTCACCGATATTCATTATGTATCTAACAATTCCTCCTAACAATTCAATCTCAGTCGCGCACTCTTTAAAATTTTCAGGGCTGTCTCTGCTTGCTGATTGTTTTTCATACTGATGTGTTTCTACCACTGCGCACTTACTTTTCCCTAAAACCCGGAAAAGTCCCTAAAAATTCGCGGCTCGCTTCGCTCGCCGTGGTTTATTGTTAGTGGTGATACGTGTCTCAAATTCTTGGGCTACGACCTCGCCTTATGAATGTACATTAGGTATATTCTTTGTTTTTTTCACCTGACCCCCCTGAATCCTGGCTATTAGTCCAGTCATTTAAGCTTAAATTAGGTAAGAATCTCGGAATTCGAGATACCCAGCTGTAAGTCTGTAAATACTTGTATATCGACACTCTAAAAGTTGTCTCAAGACCTACATTATGGTAGGGCAACTAATAAATTTCTAGGTCAAAGGTCACAAAAAATCCGTTTTTTGTCAATATCTCATTTCCTATGGTTTTTTTGCTACTTGTATGTATGATCAATTCAGACAATAGCAGACAAAATTCTCTACAAATTTTGTTAAAATTTTTATTTTATACGGTGAACCGTTTTCGAGTTAGAGGGCGGTCACAGCATCACTTCAGGTCAACCGGTGCTCCGGTCGAAAACGCGCCATAATAATATAATATATAGTTGATGAACTATCAATAAATCAATGATTATAAATATTTGCCAATTTTATTAACTATTATATTATACTAGCTGCGCCCCGCGGCTTCTCTCGCGTTGTTTCTATGGAAACGTTTAAAGGTGATTTTTATCCCACGGGATCAGATTTATGGGATAAAAAGTAGTCTTTGTTTAATTACAGAATTATAATTACCTGTATGCAAAATTTCAGCCAGATCCGTTCAGTAGTTTTGGCGTGAGGAGGTAACAAACATCCATCCATCCATAAACCCGTACAGCTTTCAAATATTCCACCAACAAGTGCAGCTGCTCATCAACAGTTCAAACGTGTATACTATCAAGTTCAAACTTGGTAAGGGCATGATTTGGAACCCCAGGTATGGGGTTGGGCAATGCAAAACGTGATGCTGTGACCGCGCGTTCTCCGCCCTCTATCTCGAAAACGGTTCACCGTATAAAAAAAAATTTAAACAAAATTTATAGAGAATTTTGTCTGCTACAATATTGATCATACATACAAATAGCAAAAAACCCATAGGAAATGAGATATTTACAAAAAAACTATTTTTCGTGACCTTTGACCTTGAAATGTAATAGTTGCGCACACCCTACCATATGTAGGTTTTGAGACAACTTTTAGGGTGTCGATACAAGTATTTACAGACTTACAGCTGGGTATCTCAAATTCCGAGGTGAACTTACTAAAATGACTGCCTTGTGGTTCAAAGTAATAGAATAAGTTTGGTTAGGTTAGGTTAGCTTACATTTGTCGCCGGAGTTCGACCCCAAAAACACGTCCATAAAAAACAATAATGATACTCTTGCTTGGAGAAAATGTAACATTTCAGGAATCAAACGAAACGTAACTTACGACTCAAGAACCCTGGCAACAATGATCTGTTTCCTCTTCTAAGTAGTTTTAGTGAAGGACGCGGGATCAAGTCCCGACAAAGAAAAAAAAATTGGGATATTATTACCCCCCCCCCCCCCTACCTGAGGCCTGCGTCCAACAGTGGACCAATACAGGCTGTGGAGGAAGAGGTTGTGATTTTTTTACCCTATATCTGAACATTGTCAAAATGGCCCCCTCCAAAATAAAATCCTGGATCCGCCCCTGCCCCAAGCTAAGCAGAGCTTGTGTTATGGGTACTAGATAACTGATATACATAATACAATACACTACATAGATAGATATTTTTTATTATACATAGAAAAACATCCAGAACGCCCTGAACAAATATCTGCAGATCGTACAAATATTTGTCCCGAGGCGGGAATCGAACCCGCAACCTCTTGCGTCGCAGGCGGACCTTCGCCCACCGCGCCACAGAGGTCGTCGATAAACAACCTATCGTATTATTATTGTGTACCTATGTTAACTAGAGGCCAGCGGAGGATGAATTGCCCATACAAACGTAATACCAAAATTATTACTAAGTCAACTATATTTCCACTATACTATTGTATTATTTGTTTTTGAATAGTATTATTCATCTAGGTTTCTATATAGGTAGTTTTTTTTTTCAATATACCTACATATCTAAAACGAAATAAAGCCTATCGCATTTTGCACATGTTTATGTTAAAATTCAAAGACAAGTTTTCTTCCTATTTGAATCGTACATGAAACAATAATATCCTAATTATTTACTTATTCGCCTTTTACGACACCCGCGGAAAGAGTTATGTTATACACGAGTGTAATAAAATATTTACAGGATGCCACGGAAAAGATTTACTAAGCCGAAAGGGGATGATTTTGGACCCCAAGAAAATCAACTTGTGAATAACGATTTTCTGAATTTCGAATATTATTAATTTACGTTATGCACCATGTTTTTTGTCTGTGACTGTACATTCTTCATTTAGGTATAATCTACGTAAAATAAAAATATTTTAGACAAAGCCTTCTTTTTATATCCCGCGCGAAGCCACGGCCTTAAGTTACATACCTAGATTTCGTGAATTTTTTTCGGCCGCCATACATTAAATTAAATTATGAATATATCACCTAAAAACCTAAGTTTAGCGTAAACTGTAGATTTAATAACAATATACAATTAACTGTAGACATTTTAGTTTAGTAACCGAGCCAGTTACGGTTTAAATCACTGTGATTTCAAGGCGGCTTTGCTGGAGAGCATACTCCCTGGCAAAGCCATAATTTGAAATTAATGATTCTCGGGAAGGTTTTACATAATGTACAATTGTATTCAATTAATTGTACATCTTTCCCTCCATTTATTTTTCCTACAGAGCGAGTGGCCTTGGGACTGGGGAGTATCACATCAAATTTAACCCAGACGGGGCTATGTTGGCAGTCCAGCAAGTTTGACAGTTGTTGGCAAGTACAAGAACTATTTGGTCTATGGGTCAGTAACTGTCAAATTTTTCAATGTTGCCATTTTAGGAAACAGTAGTGATGTACCAGCTTAATATCAACCAACCAACTTTGATTGAACCCTTCCTTGTTCTATTACATCTTCTGTGCTCGGCCCTCAGCACACAGACGCTAATTAAGACGTGCTAACGTCTTGTGAAGCGCGATTTGGGTAACGCGGCCGCGCGCCAAGCAAAGGCATTCAGGCAGGAAGAAAAATTTATGAACTAAATATAAAGAACCACTTTTGTGATAATACTTTATTTATCTATGTCTATGTGGTCTGCTAACAGGAGAACATATTATAGTGCTTACTGCCAACATTAAGTAGTTGTTTATGCAAATGATTACAAAAAAGTTACACTTAAATAGTACAATAAGTTGTGTAAATTATATTTATCTAGATGTAGATAAGGCTAGATGGTCCCTCTTATAGTTTCTTTCTGCGCTTTTTCTTGTGTGCGGTGATGCTTTCTTGGCCACTATCTTCACCAGAGCTGTCCGAGGAACTGTCACTGTCACTGCTGGAAGAGCTGCTATTGGACGAGCTGTCCGAGGCAACCCCTGTGCCTTGGCTCAAATCCATACCACTTGCCACTTTATACAGGTCAGGTTCATTAACCTCGAGAACCTTAAGCCATTTCTTAGACAGCTTGGGACGGCCTCTAACTGTCTTGTGCCAGACTACTGGGAAATTGGTACGGCTGCAGAAGTTCTGAGTAACGGCGACAGTGTCATCAAGGTTCAGGACAACATGCCACCAGCCTCCAGGCACAAACACTGTTTCCCCAGGCTTTTGGAGTATCTCAACCTAAAAAACAAACAAATACTAATTGAGAGCCGCCAAGCGAGCGAAGCATCAAGTCTATTGTCTCTAAGTAATTTGCTTTTGTTTATCCTCCAATAGGGGTCATATTTTACAACGGATCTGGATGAAACTTGTTGTAAAGTATTAAAAACTATAGTTTTTTGTGGTAGGGGCAGTAACTTTAAATAATTAGTCACATAAAATGTTTATGTGATCTGATAAAGATGTTCGGTTATGGTGTAAAATACCTCTTATATGTGGGTTTGTGCTAGCAAGGTCTGCACTTTGCAGATCTACTAGTTTTAGTAAATAATGATAATCATGTTTTTTTAACCGACTTCTAAATCGTAGGAGGTTCTCAATTCGACTGTATTTTTTTTTATTTGTGACCTCATAACTTTTGACTAGGTGGTCCGATTTGCATGATTCTTTTTTTATTTTAAAGGTGTTATTTTATGTGTGATCCCATTATAATTTAGTCCAGTTCTGACAATGGGATCCATATAACTAGTCGGTTTATAGTTTTTATAAAACAAAATCAATTATATGCAGACACATACATACCGGCTTATACTCTTTGGGCCATGAATCTAGCTGGGTCTTTGGATAGATAAGTTTAAACCAGGTGATTGCTTCATCCCGTTGCTTCCCGCCTATAGCACCCGTTACTTTGATCAGTTCTCTTGGAGTTTGAGTGGGGAATAAGCACCATCTTTTGTGGCCAAACACCAAGGCATTCCAAGCACTTGTACCTAGAGGATCAATATGGATCCCTGTACCGGAACGCTGTGGCCCCATCACAAACCAGCGGTAAGGAGGCCTCCTCTCCTCTCCGCAATATTTAAACAAATCATCTCTGAAGTACAAAGGGGCTGCATAATCTTCCAGAAGTTTCTTTCTCCTCAGGTGTTCCCCAAAACTACTATCAAAAATATAAAGCGGACTATCATCAGTCGTTGTCCTACTGTACTCTATGTAATACTTCATTTTCATCTTAACGCTATATCCCTCATTGTCTTCACCACACTTGAATTTTTGGTTTCTATACTTTTTGGCAAGTCTGTCTGCAGTCCATTTGTAATTAGCCTTCCAGTTGGTTTGGACATTGGTGATGACAACTGGTTTGTAAATTTTCTCATACTTATCAATGAACTCCTGGGGAGTCACATCCGTTTCACTGATCCGGTCAACATTGTCCTTACATTTAAGGAACTCTTCAAAGTTGTTAGCATACTTCAACGCTGTCCATTGATATTTGTCTGCTAACTCTGAAATTGCAAGCCAATTAATTTGAAGATTATAAGTCAATTGATTTGAAGATTATGCAATTCTTTATTGATAATAATGTAAAATGTTATCTACAGAGATTGTGATCCCCTAATTATTTTGCAACTATTGTGCTACACTTATTTTAGGTAGACAAAAATGTAAGACATTTATATGGAGGCCAAAAATCCAAAACTCAAAAGTATAGTTTATAATAATTGATCAAACAGACAACTTCTGGATGTGGTGACATCACCTCATTTATACATTTGTGAAGTATATTGTTTACAATTAAATACTGAATTCTTATTGTTGGGATTAACTCCTTGAAAATGGATAGGTATAATTAATTATATATATTGTAAAGATCTTGTTTAAGGAATGCATGGATGGACTATTGTCTAAGTTGGATATAGTTAAGGTAAAGCCTCCCTAGTGACCTACTTTCTAGTACCATTTTATGAAAAAAATTTAATTTAAAATGATTATGCATGTGAGGAGATGTAGTAAAATTCAATCAGTTCAATGAAATAAAGTGTAGGATGATAAGAAATTATAAGGATAGGTGTTTCACCTAATAAAGTTGGCAAAAGTTGAAAAAAGGTTGCAATATTTTATGATGCCACCACCAAGCAAGGAAGCGACAGTTCAAACTATATCAACAAACAAGGAAGTCCTATTCTTGTCATAAATTTAATTCAGTAGAAGGTTGCAGAAAAGGGAATAAAAATTAGGTTATACCGAGCGAACATTCTTCGAAGGGAATGTAGTTTTTGTACGTACCGGGACGAGCTTTCCTTTTAATTTCTTTTATACGTTTCTTAGTTTTGTGAGACAGTTTGGGCTCACTGTCCATTCTAATAAAAACCGAGAAGTCTTGATGACACACACGAAACTAAAATTACCTATCGCAAAATTGTAAAAAGCAGCTTGAGGGACTGACTGATGATTGAATTAGTACCTATGATGTGATGGATGGATACGAAGCAATGTTGCCAGCCGGATCTTGTCATAAAAGGCCTATTACATTTCACGATTTGCCGAAACGGTGCGCCGCGCGGCCGCCGCTCCGCGCCGCCCCGCCGCCGCGCCGTGCCGCCCCGCAGCCCGTGACGGCGGAAAGGACGTTCTGCATTTCTGATTACACTGCACGGTGGCCGCCCTTCTAATTTTTCTTTTAATTGTTTTTATTGTGGCTGCACTGTCAAAGTTTTTATGACGAATTCGACTGTTTGTTCAGGGTGGTCTGGATGTTTTCTATGCATAATAAAAAATATCTATCTAGCCAGCAATGTTTTGCAATTGTATGTCGTATTCGTATGTACCTACACGTAATTGTTGTTTGTTTTCATATACCTAACGTATGTTCTGGGTAAGTTGACAGGTAGGTTAGGTAAGGTTAGGTTAGGTTCGCGTAATGCGTAATATCTTTAGATATATCTTTAGATATTACGCATTTCCCACATTCATCCTGATTTATTTTAATAGCAAAATAAGATAAAACTTTGTGTTTAAAAAGTTGTTTGGGTAGTTTGTTGAATCCACACATCACATCACACACTTTGTGTTATTTCACTGCAAAAACACAATTACAGAACAACACTATAAAGGTGCCGGAACGCACCAACATTATGTAACTTCGTCTATTTGACGAAATTACATAATGTTGGTGCGTTCTGGCGTCTGTTGTTTCCAATTGCCAGTGCTGAAAATTTGCCACGCTAGGCCTGTTGGTAAATCTGCCACTGAAATGGCATATTACTACATGCAGGTAATGTAATTTTTAATATCTTGTTAGTTTTAACTACGCTGTCTTACAGTTGGAAGCACTGGCCTGCTCATGAAGATGATGTGACGTCAACTGTCAGATGTCAAAACACAAAATGACAATGTTTAGTGATGTGCTCAGATGATAAATTGCTTAAGTCGATCGATTCTGTCAACAACGAGCCACGAGCTACGATCTGTGATTATGATAGTTACAATAGGAATTTATTGGTTTGGAAGATACTTTGCACAATTTTGGTGCAATTCACTTTGATTTGCTTGATTGTGATAATTGAACTATTATTTATGATGATTTCTATGTGCACCATAGACAATTTCCACTTGCTTTACTTTTGATATGGCAATAATGGAAATGGCCAAAACTCAAAAGACAAGTAGTAAATTAAAAAAAAACAAGTTCGTCGCATTGGCAAAAATATATTTTTTTCGTGGTTTCAACCGAAATAATTTGAATATTTCTGATTTTTCAATCCTAATTCCCTAAATGCCTTTACAACTTTTAAAATTAATCGCATTTTTACGATTTTGGCTAAAATAAAGTGATTGATTTGACTTTTGTAGTGAAACAAATTTCAAACGTTCCAGTCTGAAGTGTGTAGCTAGCTCGATATAACTGTCAATCTGGGTGTAGAAATTTATTTTGTAATTTTCACCGGTTCTATGTGTATTTTCCGAATGTGTTAGACTATTTTCGAACTAGGTTTCATAGCAAGATAATGTTCTTTAGTGTATGTGGTGTATAAATCAGTGCAAAAATGGATGACGGTACCGTGAAGATCCAGTCTGGAGTCAACATCAACATCAAACGAACAGATGGTGAGTGTGCCACTCATGATTTACTTACCTGATATTGTATTTGCACCCTTGCGTAGCGTTAGATCAACATTTGGTGCCTAGAACTTAGGTACTAAGTATTTGTTCCTTGACTTTCTAACACCTCAGAAATTGAGATTTTCTAAAATTTTCAAACAGTAAAGAAACATGTTTATTTATTCCACATCTAGTTAATTCTTAATCAGTGTAAAGAGCTTTGAACGGTTGAACCTCATAAAGAAGCAGGATGTGAGAAAACTTGAAGAGGTCGACCTCACAGTGTGTGGCAGTGACTTCTTCTATCATTCTCTTGCCATTCCTTATAAGAATTCCATAATCTAAGGTGTAGATATTTGTTCATTACTTATATAAAAACCAAAATTTGTTGTATTTATAGTACTTATTTGCAATCATAAAATCAATTTGTAAGCAAGTTCTTAGTTGTATATGCCTAATGAACTCTTGTTAATTTTATACTCGGGGTACCACCTGAGATACACTTGATTCATTGTTACTAACTTAGTCTTTGCTATTGTACAGTATTGTGCCTTTTTAGATGTCTCTACACAAAGTGCAACTATACAGTATAAACTGAATTTCTGGTGGATATCCAATAAAGAAACAAAAAGAAATTTATAACTTAGGTGATGATCACTATGTTAAGCTTAAAAAAACTATGCCTGCTTTTACTTACAATGAAGAAACAAAAAGTTTTACGTAAAATAAAGCATTATACACAGTTATACATTTACATTATTTTTCCTGCATTTGCAATACCAATACTACAATTCCAACTATAATTGGTTGAGTAGGTGCTAACAACTACTAGATTAAACACAAAAACAAAGGTAAAAAAGACATTGTTGACTTAAAAGAATGCCACAAAACCTTACCTATTTTGTACTTCTTGATTCTAGATTTATTATTATTACACAGATTAAATAAACCAGCAAATAATTTTATGGCCTTTCTCTGGAAACACCCAGTGTGTTTTTGGGTTTATAATAAAATTGTCTGTGAAATGCCTAAGATAAAATTATTAAATACAAAAAATATAATAGAGATTCATGTTATGCAAGCTGCATGCATGAATTATCATTCCAATCACATAAGTAATATTATTTTAAATTTTTTTTTTTAATTAGAATCAAACACATTATAGATATATATATATATTATATATAAATAAGAATAAGTATTCACAGTTGAAATAATTAAGCTAACTGCTGACCATTGCAAACCATCTACAGGTACTTGATGTGGTGGTTATTAGTTTTACATACTAGTACCCGTTATATACTTATTATGTTCGTATACTTCATAGGCAACATTGCACCTAACCCAAGGAATGTAACATTCTGCACAAATCCTTACGGGTTTAGAGAATGCTAAAATGTTATATTAAAATAAGTTTTTATAAATAAATAAAACATACAAACATAGCTCATAATATTATTAAATTTTTAAAGCTGTGTTAAACCACCTCAAGCAGCACTCACAGGAAGCTAGGATTTAAAGAACACCTGAATGTTGTTTTTGTTTCATTAAGTAAGTAAGTAATAAGTACATAGTATTAGGCACTAAATACTGTAATTGAGAATTCTAGAAGTGATATACCATGTTCGGAAAAACCTTCATGCACCATAAAAATGAATACAATTTTTAAATACTTAGTTAATTCAGTAAAATTAACATTAGACCAAGATAGTTGGAATATCATACACTCAGCATTGTGTATGTTTTTCCAACTATGTACTTATTTCTAACAGCTGATTTAAGATGATATTGTGAAAAAATGAAAATGAAAAAATATTTATTGCTACTTAAACAATACAATTACATTTAACACACATGGGATCATAAAGGGCACTACAATTATTACTGAGTAAGTAGAGAGGATTTTCGGACTCAGGTGACAATGATTCCTACACTAGGCTGGGCCTGTATCGTGGGAATCAACATGGTTAACAAACAAGGATTAAACTAGCCTCAGTTGACTAACAACATTACTGAAAATTACAGATAAATTATAATAAAAAAAACATACAATGTAAATTGTGAACATAAGTTTTGTTTTCATCATCATCATCAGCCCATAATAATAATAATGGACTATATTAAAGACCTCAGTTGGACATAGGCCCCCGTAATGAATGCCATGTCCCAATTACCGATTTACATTTTATAAAACTTTTCCTACTACAATCATCTCAATTCGAAAATACCAATAAACGGCTATCAACTTCATCTTCAAAACTTAATATCCTTTTAATGCGACAAGCTTAGCGTGGTCGGAGGCGGCCTTGCCTCGCGTACTGCCTTAATAGGGCAGGACGGTGCCACGACCAGATATATGAATTAACGAACTATCTTCCGCCACGGGCCTAGCTTATAGCATTGGCTAGTTAGCTCAGAGTTAACTCTGAGCCAGAGCTAATAACTCGCCAGAGATTAAGTTATGTTTAAAAATAACTTACGAAAATATCCACGCTGCAAAAATGATACCTACCTTTTTGGTATAGCTAGTTCATATTTGCATACTTATGCTTATGTACTAATAATTAATGGGTAAATAACTTTTGTCTGTTTGTTACATTTTCTTGATCGCAATGAAAATTGGCAATGAGTACTTTTTATCTAGGTGCGTGCAAAGTCGCGGGTAGAACCTGTGTAAATTACTCCATTTTTGCCCTGTGCTAAACGAAAATGAGTATTCGAATTGTAAGCACGAAAATGCACTTTATTCTCCTCTGTTGCCCGTCTTGTAGAGATAGGGCTTATAATTGTATTTCCAGCATCAAAAACGTGAATCTGAATTCCGAAAGAACTCTGAAACAAGTCTTGTTTGCCAAGTGACTTCCAAACAAGTCTGTTCAAGACTTAATAAATGAGTCCCTAAAGTCCTGAACTCACTCATAAAATCGCGTTAAGATACTTCGAACAATTGTCAGTTTTGTTAGAAAACCACAAAACTGTTACGTATGAAAGAAAATGTATTAGTTAATCATTCATATGGTTTAGCATACCACTGACAGGAATCCATCTATGCGGCCGGTGCGCCTCGCATATTATTAGACAAGGTCAAACCATCTGGTTCAAGGGAATACATGGCTCATATCAATAACATTTAAATAGGAACAGCTCTAGATGTTAAACTCATGAAAATTTGCCATAACTGCTAAGATAATTGTTAATTCAGGCATTTAAATGATGTAAATCGATAATTAAGTAGGTACCTAGGTATATGATTCCAATACTCTTGACTTTTCTCATTTTTAGTTATTTTTTCCTTGGTTCTTATAGTCGAAACAAGTACCTAGATTAAGCAGTATTTGAATGCATCACCATATTTCACTTTTCCTTTTTAATTTCCGATTTATTTAACCATCAGCCTGTTATTGACTGACACTGTTATGTATGAGTAAGTTATATACAGCAGACAATTAGTGCAGGTTTTTCCTTATACCTTCCGAGCCGATTCCCGTGTATTGTCATTGTAGCTAAGCACCTACTGAGATGTACCAACTCTTGTTGTTCGATATGAACGCAGGGTCAATGACCAACATATCAATATTGATAATTCGGCGAATAAAACGTAACGGTACTTTACTCCGTTGCTAAAGAAATTTTCGGACAATCTTATCAGCTTAAACATTCAGTCAAGCATATTCCTCTAGGCAGTAAAGACTCGTATCTTAAAATATAGATGTACTCTTTAGTTGTGGTTAATGGTGTTGCGGGCACTTCCTGGTCGCATGGCGTGCCGCCCACAAAGCTCGCTGGCCAAGGTTGCGTCATCGATCGAGGGCCTCTGCCTGCTTCTATGGACATACAAATCCCGTACAAATCCACTTATCATAGGCGCGTTAGGATTTCGGGTTAGTGACGGCAATCGAGTTCTACAGGAACCTCTGCAGGCTAGTCTTTTCACTGGACTTGCCGAAGTTGAATAAACATCCAACTCAAAACAAAATCGGTTTTTTTTTCGAATGGACTAAGATGCTTTTGATCGCATAAGGCCATGACAGCATTACCAGACTTTAACAAAATCGGGATACAAGTAGGTTTTCGTTTTTATAGTGCAGTGCCTGCCACAGAACTCTGAAGTACGTGCTGTGCTTACACACTTATGGAAAATTCTACGAGCTCACTTACTTACTGAGTAAGAAGGTTGCGGGTTCAAGTCCCGTAGAGGTCGTTAATTTTAGGAATATACCTGAAGTAAATTCTTAAAGTCAGGGTTTTCCGATGATTCTAACTTTTGTACCGACACACAAGTCGAGAAAAGAGAAAAGTACTTGAAGGAATTTAACGGAGCAAAAAGAAGTTCTTTAATTGCATGCCAATGATGCCAAGAACAAACTAAAACAAAAAGGTGTTCTAAAAACCTTGCGCTGTCTAGTTCCCACAGCATAGCGGGCATTTGCGCTGATAAAAACAAGTCGTAGCCCGCTACATCCAATTGAGTCAAACCAGTATTTCGTATGTCGACTCGTTGAGGGAAGCCGCTCTTCCATCCATGAGTCATGACATGGCTCAATTCGCCACGCGTTCAAGTTGCCTTCTATACTGGTTTACTTTTGCAGCGAGCGCAAATATTGGTAGAAAGAATCTCAATCTAAAGCTCCTGCGCTTTACATTTAGATCCTAGAGATTGCTCTTCATTAACATTTTTGAACCTCCTCTAAAAAAGTTTAAGGTTTTTAAGGCACAGCCTTTATTTCTTAAGCTTTTTTAGAGCACCCCTAATGAAAAGAGTCGTCGCCGCTTATTACATTCATACGCGAGGTAAACCCATGAAGTTATTTAAATCGATTGCAAAATGGCACATCTATCTTTACTAATGCGTAGTTTCAAACGAAACGTAAACATAATAACACCGTCTTACTAATTTTGTGGTTTTTATTCGGATTGCCGAACATCTTTGAAGATTATTCATGCTCTCTATATGGGTTGACCACATAAAGCAGTGCGTCATTTAAACTGAAAATGTTCGCCTTTGTAGTTTGCTGACGCTTTTTTCCTCCAAACGGAGGGCATAATAATGAGATTAAAAACAACACTGTGTTGCTATAGTTTACTCTAGCATCAGCTGTTCAATATTAGATTGACCTCTTTTACTTTGGCAGCCTTCTGCGTGCTTTTCGCATCCGAGAAAATCAAGCTTACCTTGTCAACAAGATACTTGTTACATCTAGAGATGTTATTATCAAACACGTTATAAATGATCAGATATCTTGTAAAACTGGTTTGTGTGTATGTAACATTGCGGTATTTCTCCTCTCAGCTTCTAATGTTTCTCGACTACGATCCGTTTTACTTCCAACTTTATTAATTTGATATTCAATGCTTAATGAACTGAAGACATAATTGAACTAAAATTTGAACGGCCAGTGATTCCCGTAATTATATTGAATGAGTTGCTAATTTACTGTAGTATTTTATCTCGCAATTTTAGAGAGATCTAGGTTCCTAATCGATTAGATTTTTCTATGTGATCTACAAAAATCTGCAATCACAGATTCATTGGATGATGTAGTGCCCTAAATTCAAGAGGGAAACCCAGCAGTAGGTGAAAAGACTCCTTATTATCTAGAAGGTACCCATCATACAAACCCTGCTAGTTGAGGTTAGATGATGCCGTTTGAAAAAGGCCTCCCTAGGCCGCATGTAGTCTTCATCCTGGAACCTGTTAGTTTGCAGGTCGTTATCGCACTTGGCAGTTGGGCGTCCTATAAACACGTGGTTGCGGTCTCCACTGTAAAACACGGATTGGCTGTGTGAAAATTCTAGCATTATTTATGAATTTTCCTCTCGTCATTCAACCTAAGCCTCATTACTTATTCAAGCCTCGCCCAGTAAACACGCTTACAGGCCAGTCTAGTGACCTTGCTCGGCCACGTGGGCGATTGTCCTCAGGCCATGTCTATTCTAAATGTTCTAATTGCTATACTGATCAATGAACGCCGATTCTTGAATTGGATTGAGTGTGCGCTACAGTTTTGGCAATTGACGTAAATTATTGAACTAATTTACAGAATGATTCTAATCGATTCAGTATCTGTAGATTACATTAACTCTTTTTTGTGATTGTATTATTAATTATTTTTGATTTTTCTGTGCATTTTATGTAATATTAGGTCCTTACATATGAAATTGGCGTTTTGTATGGGAGGAACAAAAAGTCGAATATTTTTTAATATAATATATTTAATTAATCAAAGTATGAACCATTATTTTCTATGCACTTTTACCATCTTATAGGTAGTTCATTGATCCCTTTACTAAAAAAACCAGTCGGACGGGAATCAATAAAATCTTTGAAGGCGATTTGGACTGCCCCATCGGAGTGGAATTTTTTCCCTTGCAAGAAGTTATCCAAATTTCGAAAAAAATGGTAATCTGTTGGAGCAAGGTCCGGGGAGTACGGAGGATGTCTTAGACTTTCCAATTGAAGCTTTTCTAATTTAGTAGCCGTCTGTTGCGCAGTGTGTGGTCTAGCGTTGTCGTGAAGCAGCAGTGGCGTGGAGCGATTGACCAGCCTAGGTTGTTTAGCCGCTAGCTTTTCCATCATGGTTTGCAATTGCTGACAATAGACATCAGCCGTAATAGTCTGGCCAGATTTGAGAAAACTGTAATGAACAATACCGGCACTAGTCCACCAAACGCTTACAAGTAACTTTTTTGGGGTTCATTTTCGCTTGGGGCAGGATTTGGCTGGCTGGCCAGGATCCAACCATTGCGCTGAGCGCTTCCGATTATCGTAAAGAACCCATTTTTCATCACAGGTAATGATTCGGTTTAAAATACCTTCATTATTGTGCCGGTTTAGTAATGTAACGCAGCAGTCGACGCGCGTTTGCCGGTTTGCTTCAGTCAATTCGTGAGGTACCCACCTTTCAAGCTTTTTAATCTTCCCAATTTGCTTCAAGTGAATTAAAACAGTTTTATCACTAACATCGCAGCCTGCAGCTAACTCGGACGTGGTTTGCGATGGATCCGCTTCCACAATAGCCTTCAACTCTTCATTATCAACTTGAGTCTCAGGCCGTCCACGGGGCTTGTTCTGCAGGTCGAAATTTCCAGAACGAAAACGTTGGAACCAAAAACGAACTATGTTTTCTTTTGCAACACGACCGCCATACACATCATTCACCCTTCGAGTTGTTTCCGCAGCACTAGTGCCACGGCGGAACTCGTACTCGTAAATAATGCGATATTTTAAGTTTTCCATTTTGTAAAATGAGTGACGCAAACAGAAAAAAACAGAAGAAAAAAAACAAATGAATGACGATCATCGAAGCACAAATACATGAGTCTATAGCTGTACAAATTTGAATTTGGAATTCCTTACCAAAGAGGAGAAATTTGTGATTAAAGTGGCCAGTACGAAAAACGCCAATTTCATATGTAAGGACCTAATATTTTCGAATATTTATAAATGTCTTAGTTTTTATTATTGTAAATTTTAAGACATTGCCGCCTAACAGGGCTGAATACATTGTGACATTCCATTACATTATAAAAACTTTTATAACATGTATTTCATGCAATAAATTTGAATGATAGATTTCAAGACTTTTAAGTCGCATTTTGAGTTTATGATAAAGTTTTTTCGTGGTTAAATAATTTGAGAGCTTTTAACAGAGCTTCGAAATAGCGCAGCTCAAATAAAATCCCTAGTCTGCATGCTTATTTATTGTAAAACCACGAATCATGGCACTCATAAACTTGCATATCTCTTGCATTAAGATCTGGTACAGGATTAGCATCACCCTGCGCTGTTACATAAGTCGTTGCATCTGCAATATTTGCAAACAGTACAGAAATAGCCACGGCAAGCTTTCGATCTTACTTATGAAGTCATCACTGTGTGGGCTGTATTTGTTACTCGATGGAGTATGTTTTAAATGTCAATAGATATAAAAAAAATGAGTTAGGTAGTTTCAGTTGTCACGGGCTTGTGTCTCATTTTGGTTATGCATGCATACCAACCATACCACTGCCACTCAACTTACAGGTACTTTAACTTATAATTATTTCAAGATACAAGAATTTTCCCCTATTCATTCATAATATCTTTAGGTTAATAAAGTTTGGCGTAAAGTTACGCCATAGTAGAATTTTGTGGTCACACAAAGCTCTGTACTACTTACTACATTACTTTCGTTATTGGTACTATTCTTTAAACACGAAATAAAATAGACTATCGATATTTATAATTGTATTCTAAAATAGGGTCAGTCTTTCAGGTCAGTAGGCGCTGAGCTTCAAATATTGACTACAATCTAATAGGTACGGCAACTTGTATCTGATACATGTTCCTAATCTCCTTTAGGCTATGTAAATTGTTGACTTTCAGATAATTACAACATAGTGCTCTATACCTACCTTTCTGAAATGATTATACTTAAAAAGTTCTAAAGGTTTTACGTAGGCGTTTGTTTCTAATCAGTTTTTATGGGTAACTAACTAATAAGTAACTACAAACTATAACTAATACTCGTAGTATAATATATATTGATGTACTGTATGGTGAACGACCGAAATAGCTAATTTAAATAAACCTAAAATTTATTCATTTTTTTTCGCTATTGCTTTTGTATTTTTGTAGGTATTTTCTTCGACCTTTGCATTTTTTGTTTAACATTACTAAAGGAACTTCATCACTCAAAAAATAACTTTTACACAATAAAATTACACAACCTTGATACCCAACTAAGGTTTGAATGTCAGAAAATACTACGAAGCATAAGGAAATGAGCATGCAATAATAAAGGAAGTTATTCTATCTCCCTTGTTGCCTAATCAGGATGGGTGACATCATACTGAGTTATTTACTTTTAAAGTGTTACTGGCTGCAATCGGTTTAATTAAGGTATTGTGGGCAGTTCTCAAAATCAGAGTATATACAAGGGTACAGAGTGAGAAATTCTCACCACCGACCACCAAACGAAAATTTGGGGTTTTACAGGGTTTCTCACTGAGAAACCCTGTACCCTTGTATATACTCTGATTTTGAGAACTGCCCACAATACCTTAATTAAACCGATTGCAGCCAGTAACACTTTAAAAGTAAATAACTCAGTATGATGTCACCCATCCTGATTAGGCAACAAGGGAGATAGAATAACTTCCTTTATTATTGCATGCTCATTTCCTTATGCTTCGTAGTATTTTCTGACATTCAAACCTTAGTTGGGTATCAAGGTTGTGTAATTTTATTGTGTAAAAGTTATTTTTTGAGTGATGAAGTTCCTTTAGTAATGTTAAACAAAAAATGCAAAGGTCGAAGAAAATACCTACAAAAATACAAAAGCAATAGCGAAAAAAAATGAATAAATTTTAGGTTTATTTAAATTAGCTATTTCGGTCGTTCACCATACAGTACATCAATATATATTATACTACGAGTATTAGTTATAGTTTGTAGTTACTTATTAGTTAGTTACCCATAAAAACTGATTAGAAACAAACGCCTACGTAAAACCTTTAGAACTTTTTAAGTATAATCATTTCAGAAAGGTAGGTATAGAGCACTATGTTGTAATTATCTGAAAGTCAACAATTTACATAGCCTAAAGGAGATTAGGAACATGTATCAGATACAAGTTGCCGTACCTATTAGATTGTAGTCAATATTTGAAGCTCAGCGCCTACTGACCTGAAAGACTGACCCTATTTTAGAATACAATTATAAATATCGATAGTCTATTTTATTTCGTGTTTAAAGAATAGTACCAATAACGAAAGTAATGTAGTAAGTAGTACAGAGCTTTGTGTGACCACAAAATTCTACTATGGCGTAACTTTACGCCAAACTTTATTAACCTAAAGATATTATGAATGAATAGGGGAAAATTCTTGTATCTTGAAATAATTATAAGTTAAAGTACCTGTAAGTTGAGTGGCAGTGGTATGGTTGGTATGCATGCATAACCAAAATGAGACACAAGCCCGTGACAACTGAAACTACCTAACTCATTTTTTTTATATCTATTGACATTTAAAACATACTCCATCGAGTAACAAATACAGCCCACACAGTGATGACTTCATAAGTAAGATCGAAAGCTTGCCGTGGCTATTTCTGTACTGTTTGCAAATATTGCAGATGCAACGACTTATGTAACAGCGCAGGGTGATGCTAATCCTGTACCAGATCTTAATGCAAGAGATATGCAAGTTTATGAGTGCCATGATTCGTGGTTTTACAATAAATAAGCATGCAGACTAGGGATTTTATTTGAGCTGCGCTATTTCGAAGCTCTGTTAAAAGCTCTCAAATTATTTAACCACGAAAAAACTTTATCATAAACTCAAAATGCGACTTAAAAGTCTTGAAATCTATCATTCAAATTTATTGCATGAAATACATGTTATAAAAGTTTTTATAATGTAATGGAATGTCACAATGTATTCAGCCCTGTTAGGCGGCAATGTCTTAAAATTTACAATAATAAAAACTAAGACATTTATAAATATTCGAAAATATTAGGTCCTTACATATGAAATTGGCGTTTTTCGTACTGGCCACTTTAATCACAAATTTCTCCTCTTTGGTAAGGAATTCCAAATTCAAATTTGTACAGCTATAGACTCATGTATTTGTGCTTCGATGATCGTCATTCATTTGTTTTTTTTCTTCTGTTTTTTTCTGTTTGCGTCACTCATTTTACAAAATGGAAAACTTAAAATATCGCATTATTTACGAGTACGAGTTCCGCCGTGGCACTAGTGCTGCGGAAACAACTCGAAGGGTGAATGATGTGTATGGCGGTCGTGTTGCAAAAGAAAACATAGTTCGTTTTTGGTTCCAACGTTTTCGTTCTGGAAATTTCGACCTGCAGAACAAGCCCCGTGGACGGCCTGAGACTCAAGTTGATAATGAAGAGTTGAAGGCTATTGTGGAAGCGGATCCATCGCAAACCACGTCCGAGTTAGCTGCAGGCTGCGATGTTAGTGATAAAACTGTTTTAATTCACTTGAAGCAAATTGGGAAGATTAAAAAGCTTGAAAGGTGGGTACCTCACGAATTGACTGAAGCAAACCGGCAAACGCGCGTCGACTGCTGCGTTACATTACTAAACCGGCACAATAATGAAGGTATTTTAAACCGAATCATTACCTGTGATGAAAAATGGGTTCTTTACGATAATCGGAAGCGCTCAGCGCAATGGTTGGATCCTGGCCAACATTACTAAAGGAACTTCATCACTCAAAAAATAACTTTTACACAATAAAATTACACAACCTTGATACCCAACTAAGGTTTGAATGTCAGAAAATACTACGAAGCATAAGGAAATGAGCATGCAATAATAAAGGAAGTTATTCTATCTCCCTTGTTGCCTAATCAGGATGGGTGACATCATACTGAGTTATTTACTTTTAAAGTGTTACTGGCTGCAATCGGTTTAATTAAGGTATTGTGGGCAGTTCTCAAAATCAGAGTATATACAAGGGTACAGGGTTTCTCAGTGAGAAACCCTGTAAAACCCCAAATTTTCGTTTGGTGGTCGGTGGTGAGAAATTCTCACCACCGACCACCAAACGAAAATTTGGATACCATTACCGTAGTCAAGGCAATTGTAAGCAATTGTTTTTAAGAACGAGGAACCTTCAACGCCCACTGGCAGACAACCATGATGCTGCAACCTTGGTATTGATTTAAAGACAGTCCATCTTCAACAGCTGCTCAAGAACATGTTCTATTGTTTTGGTCCGCTTCGAAAGTTTATTGGCTGGATTTTCCGAAGGTTTTTGCTGCCGATATGGACGCTGTTTGGTGAGAAACCCTGTATCCTTGTATATACCCTGACAGATTCACAACATTTCCTGTTATCAACATTTCCTGTTAGCAAACGCTGCATAAAATTTCTTTCGGTACTATGCCCATATATTTTACCCGACTTTACCAACCATGCTTGTTTGTTTATATACTAAAAAAAATTACTTGTCTGAGTGCTTATTTTTTAAGTCTAAAGAAATAAACGATTTGACTCTGACTCTGACTCTATTGTATGTACATATATGTACCTATGTATGTACCCGGTTTTTATGTTTCTCACGTAGCGCTGAAACTACTCGTTGTATCAAATGAGGTTACGGTATATGACGTCAGATGATATAGGGAGTCTAACGAAGTAGCGGGGTCTAAGCTAGGGTCGAAAATTTCGTTGGTAAAATAATAAGCACAATCGCTGCACGCCGTAGTCGGGTTTTAGTTTATTTTATCTTGTTGGATACCCTTGTGGCTCCGTCATTTAAAACTCGCAGACGTCTTGCGCTTTCAGTTCATCGACCAAGACGTTATTTTCAATTGGAGACGTTTACAGGACCAATTATCGTGCCTTCCGTGTTATTATTAGACTTGGATCAATGGCTGTCGTCTTGTTAGCTTTCTCTTGCAAAGATTTGTAACTAGTAGGTACATGTTAATACTACAACATTTATAAAGCCTGTTACAATTAATAATCGAGGGGTGGCTGGCAAGGTCCGAAGCATTATTCTCCCATATATAAATCGATAAGTATAGCTACTTATTTTAAGAATACATTTCAATGATATTAAGAAAGGTCATAACTATATCAAAAGTAAACAGGGAAGAAATGGGTCAAAAAAAAGCCAGCTACGGAATTAATCTGAGTCCTAAATGGCATGTATTTCGCAAACCAACTAGCTCCAAGCTCCGTCTCAGGGTTTTGCAAGGCTCCAGCCGTGGGCGTCGCGTGGGAGAGGAATGGTTCCGTCTACTGATGTCATACTCCGAGCCTGGGGCCTTAGAGTACGTGCTTTTGCTAGGCCAATTGATTTAAAACGCTACCAGAATGCCTTGTCTCATTAATTTTGACTTGTCTGATGTATGGGGTTCAGAGCTTTATAGACTTCCTTGTTTTACTTTTTAGCACCGTAAAAGCTTTATCTTTAAGGCCCATACACCAGTGAAAGTGGCGCCCCCAACTATTATATCTTATTATTACGTTGAACGCAGGAATTTTTAAAAATCCTACGTTCAGTTTGTGGTATCTATTATAAGCTATTTATTAATGCCTCTGTAATAGTTTCATTTTGTAAAGCTTAGGAAGAGATACGAAGTTGCGCTTTTTGGCCACCAAACTCTATTTTTGCATCTCCTCCTAAACTATATGAGATAAAATTATAAAAGAGGTATTAAAATGTAGCTTATAATAGATACCACAAACTGAACGTAGGATTTTTAAAAATTCCTATGCTATACGTAAAAATATGATAAAATAGGAATTGCTGTCAGATTGGCTCGGGTATGCGCCTTAACAACGCAACGGTCCTACCTACTGCATGATATTTAATTTTAATTTTTAAAAGGTTTGTTTGCCCCAATTTGTGCGATGATTGATATATTCACGAGATGACAAAGTAACGAAATTGATCCTCACTCAAAGTGAAATTGATTTATCAGCGAAGCCCAAAATGGTACACGCTCCAACACAATATAGTAACGGAATCTATGTTGAAATATTCATAGCTTTCGTAGAGGACCATACAAAATGTATTTCCATTTCGCTTTTATTGTTATCTCTGACGTCGGTCGGTAGTCTATGCTTGCATTTACGTGGAAAACAGGTACATCAATCTATTAATGCGTCTTACTTTACTGCAGTTACTGTTGTTGGTTTTAGGCTTAGCGCAGACTTGAGTCGTGATATTGCTTTACAAAAATTATGAAGACGCGCAAACTACTTTGGCGGAAATACTGTCTTATACGAGTAATTATAACTGTCGTGACTACAATATGCGCTCAGCCTAGTCATGTTTGGGTTACTTATAATGTAGCTGCGACCGCGGTTTCGCGCGCGTTAAAATTTATGCGTAATTTTGTTGCACACACTTAAGGGTAGTTTTGTAAAAATAAAAAATACCTGATTAATTATTGATTTTGTGGTTTAAATATACCACTATTGAGAGGACTAGTAACGGCTGAATAAGATGATAAAGCCTACCAGAGGATAAGAATAAAAACGACGATGTGGCACCTCAACCTCAACAGCCTACATTGGTCTCAGGCCTCCCTCCTGATAAAAACGTGATTGGTTTTTATATCATGGGGGGTAATGCCCATAATACCCACGCTGGGCATGCGGGTTGGGGATCGCAGTTCGGTGGTAGAATAGTTCTACGGGTGCTGTTGCCCGCCCCCGGTGGATATCCTATACTCGTCTCTTGCGACGCCCTTGGAAAGAGTAGGGATGATGCAAATTCTAAGCCGGCACCACACCGCAATAAAATTAGGTACGCAGTCTAAAAAAATGTTAGGTTTGAAGTTTTACCGGCTTCTTGTGTAGATCTGTCGTATCGACTAGCATGACACGTTGATCTGATGAAACACTTCTATGGTGGCTTCTGTATTAGGAAGCTTGCAAGTGTCTGACAATAAATCCATGTCATATTGTTGTGGCGCCGATGCCCTTTTCCGTTTTATTGTCAGTTAGTCATTGAATCAATAACTTTGTAGAATTGTTTATTTATGATTCGCAGTGTAAATGCAAAATGTATTTTATTTACATACTAGCAGCGACTCGCGGTTTCACCGGCCTAGTTTCCGTTCCCGTGGGAATTCCTTGATAAAATATTGCCTATAAAGTAAGCTTTCTAATGTTGAAATAATTTTTTAAATCGGTCCTGTAGTTTCGGGCCTATTCAATACAAACAAACAAACGGATTTTTCCTATTTATATAATTAGTTTTTATATAATTAGTTTTTTTGTTAGATTTTGTAGTTAATTTGTATTTATCAGGTATACATAGATCTGCTAATTCTTACATTACAGTGTATTGGAATGGAATACCGTTCAGATTGGCGTATTTGAGCTTTACCAAATGGCATGCTCAATTGCTTACCTCATCGCGACAGCTGAATTAATTTGTTTGTTTGCGCTTAGCGGTCTTTGTCGCATATACCAATCAAAACGGTTCTTTGAAAGGCTTTCGATAAAAAAGTGTCTAACACACAATATTTGAAATGAACATGAAACACGACGTATTTGTAAATGTTAGGCTTAAAAGATTTTTACTTTATTGTTGATTGTTTATAAACTATGCTTACGTCAATGGGGACAAAAGGAAGGATATCTTATAAGTTTCCGTTGTCCCCATAACGGGAAATCGTTAATGGGGTCAACGGGAAGGAAATTTTAATACCTACCGTTTTCCCCCATACCGGGAACTGGGACTACACCTTTTTAAGACCCTGATAAAACTTTCAAGAATCTTTATAAGTGGATCGCTGGTGAAATCGCTAAGTTCAGTTAATAACATACAAGGTGAAGCCTGTAGGTGTAAAGATAATATAAATTAAGGTGGTATCTCGTCTTCTTTGGCAATCTGATACTGACCTACTTTCTTGACCTTCTAAATTGCAATTTGCTTATCATTAACTACAGGCAACAGTGCACTCACGGAAGTAATAATTCTCCTACCCAGTCTATTAGTAAGTCTTTTGAAAAGCTAACAACAAAAAGTTGTAGAGTTTTTATGTATTTGTGTACCTTATCCATCGAGCTTGTAGAATCTTATTAAACAAACCGCCCATACTTAACCTAATTTTCAGTAGGCGAGTCCTTTTATAGGTAATTTACATTACTGGTCGATTTGAGATCCTTCCTTCAATAAATATTGCTTACAATTACATCTGAGACTCAACGCCAAGCTAGTGGGTTTTAGTTATTAACCAACTTCAAGGAGGAGGTTCTCAATTCGTCTGTTTTTATGTTTGTTACCTCAGAACTTTTGACTTGGTGGTCCGATTTGCATGATTCAATTTTATATGAAAGCTGGTGCTTCCCGTGTGGTCCAATTTTAATTTTGTTCGGTTCTGACATCGGAAATATAAAGAAAATACATGAAAATTCATGAATAAACTTTAAAAATTGAAGTTGGTTTATAGTTTTGTAAAACAAAATTAATTATTTGTGTCGTGGTTTGTTTACTAACATTCTACAAGGTCAATGAATAAGGTATAGTTTGAATGCATGATTGAGTGTTGCTGGTATGGTATAGCGAGTTGCGCGGGCGCCGCCGCGCCGCCGCGCCGACGACCGTCTGGGCCTTACCGCTGACTCACCCACCACTGCCGCAATGCCTCTTTTCTATCGGCTGTACATTATACTGACACAATCACGATACGCTGAACGGTACACGATTTCCGACAGTCGCATGTCTTGTTAGTTTAATCGTGACAGGGTGTGTATTGTGCCACCAATATTTAATTCGGATTATGCGCTACCAATTTCCAATTATAGCTGTGTGGTGCTGCCTTTGAATTTGCACCACCCCATCTCTTCCCGTGGGTGTCGTAAGAGGCGACTAAGGGATATCCACCGGGGGCGGGCAGCAGCGCGCCTGTAGAACAATTCTACCGCCGAACTGATCCCCAACCCGCATGCCCAGCGTGGGGATTATAAGCTATTAGATAAACGCCAATAAGGCGCTTTCCAGGAGGAGGCCTGCGTCCAGCAGTGGACCAATAAGGGCTGTTGAAGTTGAGTTTGAGGATGCGAATGCCAATTAGTTGATCACTTTTTTTGTGATATTAATTTACTAAGTGTACATTTATTGTGTTTATGTAAAAAAAAGACTGAATTTAATAATAAATGTTCTAAAAATTTATTAAATTTCTTCTGTGGGGCGGGCGGGGCACGATCTGAATGCGGGATATACAAAATACATAATTCGGTTCATTGACAGATAAAATAAACAGAACTGTAACAGCAACAACCTTAGTTTAAAAGCGTAAAGATTAACGGCCATAAAACTACAAAGCTCGAACAGAAGGCGAGAAAATATACAAAAAACCGGAACACGTATCCATTAAATAATGTTAAAATTAAAGCAATTGTTGTCGAAGTGGGCCACGGCCGCCTTGCGAAATTACTACGCACGTAACCGGCTTATTACTGGCTACTTTTACTTTGTCTGCTAGGCACAGTTCCACTTTAACTATCTCCGATACTGTGACGAAGAATATCGCAAATAATG
Organism: Eupithecia tripunctaria; assembly: GCA_955876795.1. Classification (NCBI taxonomy): domain Eukaryota; kingdom Metazoa; phylum Arthropoda; class Insecta; order Lepidoptera; family Geometridae; genus Eupithecia; species Eupithecia tripunctaria. The sequence continues at coordinate 16,976,289 of OY041601.1, forward strand.
CCTTTCTTTAGGAATGATTTCTCTGTCTTTTGCTTCTGTACTTGGACTTCAGCAGGGGTATTATAATTCGTCAGAAAGTATGTCGGATTCGATATCGGAAACTTTTGACAAATCAAAATAGCGTTCTTAAGTTCCATCGGAATAGAAAACCCCTGCAGGACGCCATCACCGTACCAGAGAGGATGAGTACATAATTGGCTAACTTCATACTTAATGTACGAAGTTTTTGCTTTCTATTCAATGTAAATGCAAGAGAACTGAAGAGCAAATATAAATTGGCATGAGTTCGTGAGCCCTTACACCAATTTATTGAGACGCGCGCTAGAGTAGAGCGTCAAAGCCAAGTTCGAAATAACTTTAACCGTAACCGTTCACCATTCTAGTCGCACACTCGTGACTTTACTATTCTAAGGGTTTATTTCATGCGGCAAGATCTAGTCAATGTGAGTGCTTTGGCTGCATGCACATTGGTTTCCTATGTTTGGTTGTTGGGTGTGCAAAAAAAGTGAAACAAAAAGTAGAGCAAGAAATATAGTTATCAGAATACTTCCGACGAGGTCAGTCAAGATCGAGACAGGATCAAAAATATCTTCAACCTTAGGTTGCAGAAACTTCCCTTCAGTTTTTAGGACCTTCATAATTCATAATCATCATATACAGATTTACATACATCTATTAACATTAAGAGTTCTTAAAATTAAATATGTCCGAATACCCAAGGTGTGCAAAATTTTATACTTAGATTTTTACAGTACTACATCTGTCTCAAAGAGAAAGAGTTTTGTTTATTTTTTGCACTTTAACCATAAAAAATTTTCATAGTGACAACATTTTCATAGTTAGAAGATAATTTCGCCATCGATAAAATATCATTTTTTTATCAAAAGTTATGAGAGTCATTGGATGGGATGGGAAACGTTGGTGTTCCTTCAACACAAACTAGATTCGTAGATAACCCGCTTACATTCATAATGTAAAGTAATGTGCTTTCTTTAAGCTTATGCAGCATGTGTCAGAAGTCGACCTTAGCCGTCATTTGACGAGTTTGACCTTATACGGATGCAATACGTTTAGATTGCTTAGCGCGGAGATCTTTGAACTCGCCATTGTTGCTGCGGGGAACTTACTTTGATGCTGATGTTACCTCTATTGTACATTCTTGTTCCGGATTAACCTGAACTTTATCCTGTAATCGCAAGAATTGAAAGAAACAGAATTAGAATTCTGGAGAGCAATAAGACCATAATGGAATAGAGGTTTTAGGGAAGCTATTTGTTTCAAGCATCTTGTAATGTAAAGAAAGAATCCAAAGGATTTTATGATAAACTAGCTGCGCCCCCCGGCTTCGTACGCGTTGTTCCTATGGAAACGTTAAAAGGTGATTTTCATCCTACGGAAACTGATTTATGGGATAATAATTAGCCTATGTTTGATTCCAGGATTAGAGTTACCTGTATACAAAATTTCAGCCAGATCCGTCGTTGTGATGCATAATTATTTCAACGGTATTGTAAATCGTCGAATGACTCATACGTCCAAATTCAATAACAACATTGGAGAAAATACACAATTTGTTACATGGACATACTAATGGTTTTGTTGAATTGTCCCCTTTCTTTCACGGTGAATCATTATCATTATGCGTTGCTGTTTTTATTCTCGCTCAGTTTAGCTGCATTGGATACTTACCGTGGGAAGTGCGTTTTTCTTTTCTACTTTTACCATTGAACTGATGAGTTTAATCTAATTATAGAGTTTTTATCCAGTTCCTCTTTTATACACCTCTTGTTATGTTTTCAAGGCGTTTATTCATCACTCTAGGTTCCTTGACAGACTGATCACGAGTGGCTTTGTATGGTCATTTCACTTGGCTTTAACGATTTTACGTTTTCTTATGTTTATATTTACGTCGACAATGAAATTATTCTTTAACTGATTTATTTTCTTGTACGCTAATTGAGGAAATGTCGATATGTTTGTCTGTTAGACTGGCGAATTTGAACGGGCTTGCAAGGAAACAGATTATAATTAGCTCAGAGCCGATGCGTTACGGGGTCAATGACACGATCACACCGCGACCGAATAAAATGCCTCAGTATTTCCCTGCCACTATAGTAGGACCCCTATTCCTATCTCCGTTTGTGTGAAGAGTGGGATCTTGCGAAGTTGGAGTCACAGGTGCTCAATTTGGCAGCGAGCCACATTTCTGGGTTATTCCTTAGCTTACTAATATCGTCAACTAGGATTTAATTGCATGTGTGTTTATGTACACTTGGATCAATATCAATTGTGTTTAATTCTTTAGGCTTACAAAATGAACAATTTGTTTATAGTCCAAATTTACTAAGTAATATTATCAAATAAGAAATATAAAATGTATATGGATTCTCCTCTTTATTAATTTCTTCGAAACGGATTCCGTTTTTGATTTCCGGAAGAAGTGATAAAAAAACACCGGCTTGTGAATATTATGATAACGTTTAATTACCTCTACATAACGCTTAAATTCTTTGCTTTACATTGAGACGACAAATATAAAAACTTCTTGTACAAATATTCCATTCAATATTATTAAAATGATATCGATTTTATATCTCTAAGAATTGCCCTGCATTGGTTTCTTGTCAATGAAGTCGGTCTATGAATACAGGATGTTTGGTTTCACACCGCGAGGAAGACACTGCGTTTGCTTGTTTAATTTCTTGTTTCTCTTTGTGTACGTTGTATCTGAAATACAACATTCACTATACCGTGTTCAGAATGTTCAGATGTAAACATTTGGACCACCTTTGCTTCTGAAACTTGCTGCTTGTGCTTGCTATTGTTATTTTTATGGACCAATGTTGTTTGGGCTAATATTTTTGTTTGTCATTATTTTTACAAATTTGCGACCTGCATGTCTATTTGTTACTATTATATTTAAATTTATCACACCATCGCTTTTTAGCTGGTAATTCATCGAAAGGGAGATTCGTTTGTTTAATTGGCAAGCTTATTTTTTAAACAGTTATCTGCAAATAAATGATTTGTATTTGTAAAAAAACCGAAAAAGAATAATCATTTTGTTACCTCTATGCATAGATCATTATTGTATTGATGATCATTCGTAAGGATACTCAATTCGCCGAATCGTTTTGAAACTTTACCTTATTCAGTTTTTGGAGCTAAAGTTGCTAAATATTTGGCTGTGAAAGGTCTAACCACTACTCCCACCTTGTTACCACTGTTCGATGATCTAACTTGATGGTTCTGATAAATTGCCAATTTGAGAATAAACAACTTTTTATGACGCATTTGTTTGGTTTTTATCTACTTGTTATCGATTTCTCATGTAGGTCTCCAAATTTTAAGACAGTGAGACAATACACAAGAACTCGCATAAATCATTATCGGTTACGATATTTCGTTCTGGCTTTTTTAAACCCCTGCCTGATGTGGTTTCGATTTCGATTCGTTTTAAAACAATGTAAAATTATAATAGACGAGGTCGAATCAAGGTTGGTTTTGTAAGGCGCTCATTAGATACTTCTGATACGTGTCGTGACCAATCGAAGTGTCACCAACATTATTTCAGTAACGGCATTTTGTTGTTTTATTTCGACGCTTCGTTCCACTTTCGTTGGCTCAGTTTGATGTTCCATTTTATTCTATTCTGTGGTTCATTGTAGTACTACCACTTGCTTCTTTTGTGGGTTTGCCTACAGTGCGTAACCATGGTGATAGTGTGTTCGATTTCAGAACTGTAATTTTTGCCTGCACTTCGTCGGATGAAAACTGCACTTCTGTTTATCTTTCATTTACTGCCTTTAGTTTTTACATTACTACCGAGTCATTAAATTTTCCACCATCCACGCTAATTTCACTCAAACTTTTACGTGGTGTGTAAAGGAGTTTAAATACTTTCGAAATAGATTTTCAGTCATAAAAGAGAAGCGTTATGATTTATGACTGCCCGGTCCCACCCAACTCGTTACCGGTTCATTTCATATGTGAAAGTGTGATATTATCTAGATGACATCGTTTCACTATTGTTCCCTTCTGATATATTATGTACTTATCTATATACCTTATATATATCTAGCTATACGAGTGCTATATGTATTAACATAGTTCACCTGGACCTCGAACTGTGTCGCACCAGTAATATGTACGTAAAAGAACTTATTTATATTTAATTATCTGATAAAGAAAATTACAATGAAATAAACAAATATAGGGTAGCCCAACTGATGATTATTGATTATAATTTATGATTATTATATACCAGTCGGAAGTCCCCAAGTTGCTGGGTGCTTTGCTCATTTATTAGTTTTGTTCACCCTGACGTTGGCCTTCGCACCTTTCTAAGTTACAGAAGTTATCTCGCTTTGCATTGCTCGCGTGTACCTGTTTGAACTCTTTGTTACTGTTCATTGACACGTCATTTCTTATTACTTTATTTATTGATACCGGTCTAATCATTGCGCAAATAGCATTCGAAGCACGTAACAATTATCGCTTTGTTAGTGGGTACACTGGGTACTTCCACTTTGTCGGGTTTAAAATTTCTTTTCTGGTTCGATCTTAATCAGATTTTAAAATCTAAAGTTTTTAATGTCTGGGATATTTTTTTGTAGTTTAATAATATATGGTTTTGAAGGATAAACTACATATATGTTATAATAATTTGCGTGGAGTAATATTTCTAATCTTCATTGCGTTTTAAAATGTTGTACCTAATTGTTTTGAAGTATTTTACAAGCCATTTTATATTCTTTCTTTGAGCAAAACTCCCGAGTTTAGTGTTTACATTCTAGCAGCATTACCTATCATCATCATCATCATTATCAGTCCGTGTCGACCACTGCTGGCCTCTATGTTTATGCCATCAGCCTCAGTCCTGTGCTAATCTGGCCCAGGTGTAGTCTACGGTTTTGCGTATGTCGCATTACTAAATAATACAAATTGCCAAGCCATTCTGTTTATTTCCTTGGCTTCATAAATCGCCTGATCCTGTCAAACTCGCGTCAATAATCCCCGACGCGGCTCACAAATGGAAAGTTCGCTGACCTTGTCCTGCCGCTATAATTAGCTCTTTGTTTAAGCTATTTGTACTGCACATAAAATAGAAAGAAAATGGAAAGTGGGTATGGGTACTAATTGTCGGAAATGTATGATAGAAGGTTAATTGAGATGGCTTTGTGTAGAGGTGGAAACCAAGATGGTAATTTTTAATTTGCTTCTTTTGTTTTTCTCGACATGACAACGACAAGTAATCATAATAAGGAAAAGTAAAAGGAAGATGGGGTATTAGTTATTAGGGAATTAATTCAAGAATTAGCTATATAAGGAAAAAAAATACTATTTACACAGCACATCTAGCCCTAAGCTAAGCAGAGCTTGTGTTATGGGTACGTTATCTAGTACCCATAACACAAGCTCTGCTGATATACTTAACACAATACACTACATAGATAGATATTTTTGAAACATGAAAAACGAAACATCCAGAACGTCCTGGACAATGAAATGCGTCAGATCAAGGAAAAAGTCGTTGTTATGTCGCATATAGAAGTCAAAGGGTCATCGGACAGAGAAAAGTGGAGGAAATCGCGTCATGTCATGACACCGACAAGAACTAGGGCTCTTTGATTTGCGCACGTAGTTCCCGTTCCCGTGGGAATGCCGGGACAAAATAAAGCCTATGTCACTCCCGAAAAGTAAGCTTGCTTTTTAATGATGAATATTTATATCGGTCTAGTAGTTTCGGAGCCTATTCAATACAAACAAACAATCAAATCTTTTCCTCTTTATAATATTAGTATAGAAAACAGCTTCTACTGCGGCTCACTCAATCAAAGTCTTACCGTTTACCATAACAAACTGTTCAGTCTCTGTTTTGCAAGACTCTTTTTTGGGCTTATTCTGAACTCTACTGAGGGCAATAAAAATCCTTTCGAGACGTCTTCCGTACAGTAAAGCCTTCATTACAGATATTTTATGCGTCTAGCCTGGCTTGTGCCACCCTCCCAGACTACCGCGGAGTTTTCTAAACTGTAGCGTCATTTAGACCGTGAAATGCTTTAGCAAATTCCGCTTATCTAATTAAACTTTGACCTAGCTTATCTTCGTTCAAGGGATCTAGCGTTTTTTTGTTAGGTTATCAGAATTAATAATCTCTAATAATCTTGCTTATAGAACTAGTATCTATTTTAAACATAATAAAGTAGATTCACTGAAAAATACGTGTCATCGAGATGACTATTATTCAGGAATTTATGGATACGGAGTTAGTCAGAAGCAATCTCTCTGGAAACTAATGAGGATGCATCCTCTCAGAATATTCACAGAAGGCTTAAAGTTGGTTATTTCCCTTTGATGTCGTAAATGTTTGATCTAGATATTTGCCAACTGATCAAATAATGTTAAACGGTACCTATTATGATGTAGTAGAGTTATTTGAATACATGATAACATTGAATGTTTTTCTGAAATTGAGTTTTAGATTGCATACCAATCTGGTTCCCATAATACCTCTGCTTACTTGATGATTCTGTGAAAATATTTAACACATTTTAAGATTGAATATACAAAGGTTTCTTCATCAGATTAAGACCGCATTTGATATTACCATCACCTTAACACGACCATCGTCCATCGGTCTTACATGATACCTCAACGTCAACAGCCTGTATTGGTTCACTGTTCACTGCTAGACGTAGGCCCTTGATAAGCCCCTTATTGGGGTGTATCTCATGGGGGGTAATGCCCATAATCCCTACGCTGGGCATGCGGGTTGGGGATCCCAGTTCGGTGGTAGAATCGTTCTGCAGGGGGCGCTGCTGCCCGCCCGCCGGTGAATATCCCTTAGTTGCCTCTTACGACAGCTACGGGAAGAGTTGGGGTGGTGCAAATTCTAAGCCAGAACCACACAGCACGCCGAATGTTACACCATAGGAAGCTTCTAATTGTTCATGATTTTCCTTTGACATTTTTTACCTGGACTAGTGGTATACAATATACGTGTTACTATAATATGTTGCTAAGTTTAGATTAATTACGCAAATTAAGTTATTAACTATGTTCTTTCGTAATTCCAGGACGAATTCACTCCGCGATCGTGTCGGGGGTCAACATGGAGACGCGGTCCGTCACTGTGGAGTGGTACGAGCGCGGCGAGACGAAGGGCAAAGAGGTGGAGATCGACGCCATCCTGGCTCTCAACCCCGAGCTCAATGCAGGACCTAGGCACCACACGTCCCACCTACAGTCTATGCCGAATAAACTGGCCAGGGTGAGTCCACTGATGCTATACAGATCGTGTTATCTAAATTTATCGATCCCAAACTCTGGTTGTTGAACTAATAGAGTTATTCTTATACCAGCTTTAAAATGCTATTAATTGAGATGTAGTTGTCGGTAGTGATCCGGGTTAAATTCCTTGGGCGTTGTGTTGTTGTTTGAACTAATCTAGCCCGAGATCCATATCAACTTAAGCATATCAAATGGAATCTTAACTTGTAAATCCACTTTGTGCAGTTCTGTCTCAGAAGCTTCGTGTGTTTTTTTGGGGATTAGCATTATATTGTGTGAGCTTTACTGATGTTGGTTTGTTAGTAAAGTGTCTTTTTGTCAGTAACCCCCATTCTTACTTATCGGCCCGAATATCGGACATAAGTTTATATACCTAATGAAGATCGATTTCTGAGAAGTGTCGGATATAGACACCCAGATCCGACAAGTGGGAACGGGCTGTTAGTTGTAAGTCATAAAATATTGCCAAACTGAAGAAAACACAGTACCAAGACAAAATTGCTGTAAATTTTCGCGGCTTTTCCAAATCTCAGCGCAATTTCCTTGCCGTTTAAATTGCCCTGAAGGGCGACTCAAATTGGCGAAAACAGAATTTGGTTTCATTGAATTTCGCTGAATAATTTTAGATTTAACTGCAAAACTGTTTCACGATTCCATTTGAAAATTGCGTTTATTTTTGTTCTCTAGTAAACTGTGATAATGAGAATTTTTAACTAACCTTGAATGTTTCGAGTCAATAACCCGATGTTGTAAAGTTATAGACCAATTTTCCAATATAACACTCGTCCGTTTCGCGAGGTCGTAACCGTTAATTCAGTTCCATTTTACAGCATTTACACTTGCCTCATAATGAGTTACGTGTGTGTTTTGAAATTAATATGAATGCCCTATGAATAAACATGTATGAGCAATTGAGCAGTCCTTGCTTTCCGTTAACACCTCTTTGCATATTCGTTACATAAATTCCATTAGGATTAGCGTAGCGTACTTCGAAGATTTATGACGTAGCTTGCGGATGCCGCTTACTCGCTTTGAAAATAATAGTCGTAGGTTATGGTAGATCATGTGTATCTATCACTAGTTAAGCCCTTTAGCTTTGCGATAAAAATCGCACGGAAGCTCAAGTATTATTGATTAGCGAGGGAGTCCGCGTACCAACCGGCGACCACTCTCATTGTTTGACTCGTGAAGAACCAGTTGCTAATCGACGCCGCCACAGTTGTACTCGCATACTCGACACAAGCGAATGTGCTTCGCTAATGAAGCCCTGCACTCCCCTAGTTACGTTGCAAACAATGACGTCACATCGGTGATCCGTTCACGAGTAACAACCGCTTGGAAAAAGAAAAAACCTCAAGATACGGTTGTGACGCGAGAAGAAAATGTAGAGAATGTTCTCATACATCATCAGCTGGCAGGTGACCATTGATAGTGTCGCACAGTAGCGATCATTGCTAGTTATTTATTTAGTTAATGAGCACCGTAACCAAGGCAACCGTTTGAGCACGCTAAACACCTAGGTGATCACGTAAATAAGTAGCTTGCCGGTGAACGCCTTGCACCGGCCGATAGTATCCGATAGTTGCGCGCTCCCGTAGTGGCCGAGTCGCTCGATCACAATGATTAATGGCAGGGCGACCTTCCAACGTGTACCTATAGATACCTACGTCAAGCACGCGTCCGACAGTAGCAATCTCATCGATTTTCCACACTAGACAAAGCATTCAAGTCTCACTTTCAACCCGTAGACCATTAGGGACGCACTTTCGCGGTATTTTTCTTTTATAAATGATAGACAGTTCCGAAGGTGCCGGATATAGTATCGAGTAAGTGTAGCACCGTGTTATGTTCTGTTTGATTGGTACGTGATTGTTTGCGCAAGGATGGCTCCGGGTCGTCGTCGGACGAGGGCGGGTTCGCCGAGGAGGGCGCCGTGGCCGCGGACGCCGGACACACGCTGCCCGTGCGCAACTCACGATCGGTACCGACACAGACACAATGCATAAGTACCCGCACGAGAGCGCACGCTCCGTTCCGCTGTCACCATGTTTTGTTCCCTCACTTTCGATTCTGTTGCTCCACGATCTATGATTTGCACACGAACGGCTTGTTATGGTGTTTTGTTGTTTGTGTGGACTGTGCTTTCGTCACGTTTATCTCTTTGTCCGATTGAACGCTTTCGAGTCGCGATTCGATTTGCTTTGTTCGTAACGCCCGTGACAAAAACACAATCCAGTTTCTATATTGTAGTTGTGTAAATATTGTACCTATTGTATTATTATGACTACTGGTTTATCGATCGATGTGTACATATTAGTGAGACCTGGTTTGTTATTGCCCGATTACCATTAAATTTGTTCATCATCAGTGACGTCATCAATGATTCACATACTACGAAGCTGCCGAAGTCACTTATCGGAAATTTTTGAGCATGATGTAAAATTAAATAGCCAATTACACTCTACAATTTGGTAAAAATTCAATTACGTTTGGCTTTTAAGGGATAATATTTTATGGTCGCGCCATTTAGAAAGTTACTATATTATGTAAACAATCAAAAGGTGTAAGTACAATCTGTCAAGTTAGCTATTTTTATAATTTCACACGAGCTCTACTTGATCCACATAACATTAAAAATTACCAACTTCGAAACTAAGGCCTGTATTACGAAAGGTGGTTCAATTATAAAACTTTGCTCGAGTTACGCTTTTCTATAGCATATACATACATACATCACCCAAGCATAGAATTAATGACTGGCAAGATTACATAAAACGGGAGATCTGTACGTTGATGATATTCGCCTATGCGCTACAGTGACGACCGTGAATGCCTCCATTGAACCTGACAAGTGCAAGAGTGACTCATCGCAAACACACTGGGTAGGTATTCAACCAGCTATTCAGCAGCCTGCTTTATGGATGAATGGCGCACTCAGGACTGTACCTTTCTGACAGCCATGTGTTAACTTCCCAGTAATTCTCATTTGTGTTGAACGAGCTCTACAATGGTAGAGTATAGAGCCAGTTCAGCACAAATGTTGTTTGTTAGTACAAGTAGTGACCTCTAGCGTAGGTTCATGGATGTTTTCATGCGGGGGTTACGTAATAGATGGCGCTTATCAATGGGTAAAGAGTTGAATTGTACCGGAAAAACTTATGTTTATAAACTTAAATTTTTCAGTCAAATATTTTTATGAAAGTTTATCAAATCCAAGAAAAGTCCCCGAAATACTTCATATTGGCTAAAATTTTACTACTTCATTATGTTTTCCTCCAGGAAAAGTTACCGTAAGCCATACGACTTTTCCCATTACAGCTGAATTTTCAAGTCTTTTCGGAGCTACTCGCTCGAATGTTATGGTACATTACTGTACAGTACAGCCGGGTGGAAGAGATAGGTACGGCAACCCTTCGCTGTGAAATTAACGATGTTCTTTAATTGCAACAGTTGCTGATTGTGGGCGGTAATCAAAGGGACCTTTCAGATTTTCTTTTTGCTAATGATTTCAACTTCAACTCAATATAAAGCAAAAGTGTGTAAAGTGTGAATTATGTCTTTGAACTTATGAATCTTGGTGAAAGTGTAGTAAACGCAATTATGATGCTCTACCTACAGTCTAATGAAAGGGTTTTTTATTGAACTGCACTATTGCTATGACAATTTTAAATGTATATCGTTTTTCCAGACAAAACCTTGAATTGTAACCTTTGAGTTTCTATTCTACTAGTAATACGGGACTAAGGTTTTCTTCGTTAATATCAATACAAATTATGTTAAACTTGCTACCCGAAAAAATTAAAGATTTTTTTTTCATAAGATGATAAAACTCTACTTCCCTGAAAAATATCAAATCTCTTCCGCTATTGCGGATGATCGCGTTGAACAATGAAGTGAACACAGATAGGCGTATTGTTTCCCATCTAGACACGCTGCGCTTCAAATGATCTCTAAAATTATAAAAAGCTGAATTATTTATCGTCAATTGATTAACCGACTTCAAAAAAGGAGGAGGTTCTCAATTGGTCTGTTTTTTTATTTTGTTACCTCAAAACTTTTGACTGGGTGGTCCGATTTTCATGATTCTTTTATTATTTGATGAGAATCAAAGAGAAATAAAGAAAAAGAACAATGAGATCCATTATCTGTAATTGTAGTCGTTTTATAGTTTTTTTTAAGCAAAATCAATTATTTAAGTATATTGTACAGATTAATTAATAATTAACATAAAATATTAGGTCCTTACATATGAAATTGGCGTTTTGTATGGGAGGAACAAAAAGTCGAATATTTTTTAATATAATATATTTAATTAATCAAAGTATGAACCATTATTTTCTATGCACTTTTGCCATCTTATAGGTAGTTCATTGATCCCTTTACTAAAAAAACCAGTCGGACGGGAATCAATAAAATCTTTGAAGGCGATTTGGACTGCCCCATCGGAGTTGAATTTTTTCCCTTGCAAGAAGTTATCCAAATTTCGAAAAAAATGGTAATCTGTTGGAGCAAGGTCCGGGGAGTACGGAGGATGTCTTAGACTTTCCAATTGAAGCTCTTCTAATTTAGTAGCCGTCTGTTGCGCAGTGTGTGGTCTAGCGTTGTCGTGAAGCAGCAGTGGCGTGGAGCGATTGACCAGCCTAGGTTGTTTAGCCGCTAGCTTTTCCATCATGGTTTGCAATTGCTGACAATAGACATCAGCCGTAATAGTCTGGCCAGATTTGAGAAAACTGTAATGAACAATACCGGCACTAGTCCACCAAACGCTTACAAGTAACTTTTTTGGGGTTAATTTTCGCTTGGGGCAGGATTTGGCTGGCTGGCCAGGATCCAACCATTGCGCTGAGCGCTTCCGATTATCGTAAAGAACCCATTTTTCATCACAGGTAATGATTCGGTTTAAAATACCTTCATTATTGTGCCGGTTTAGTAATGTAACGCAGCAGTCGACGCGCGTTTGCCGGTTTGCTTCAGTCAATTCGTGAGGTACCCACCTTTCAAGCTTTTTAATCTTCCCAATTTGCTTCAAGTGAATTAAAACAGTTTTATCACTAACATCGCAGCCTGCAGCTAACTCGGACGTGGTTTGCGATGGATCCGCTTCCACAATAGCCTTCAACTCTTCATTATCAACTTGAGTCTCAGGCCGTCCACGGGGCTTGTTCTGCAGGTCGAAATTTCCAGAACGAAAACGTTGGAACCAAGAACGAACTGTGTTTTCTTTTGCAACACGACCGCCATACACATCATTCACCCTTCGAGTTGTTTCCGCAGCACTAGTGCCACGGCGGAACTCGTACTCGTAAATAATGCGATATTTTAAGTTTTCCATTTTGTAAAATGAGTGACGCAAACAGAAAAAAACAGAAGAAAAAAAACAAATGAATGACGATCATCGAAGCACAAATACATACATGAGTCTATAGCTGTACAAATTTGAATTTGGAATTCCTTACCAAAGAGGAGAAATTTGTGATTAAAGTGGCCAGTACGAAAAACGCCAATTTCATATGTAAGGACCTAATATTTAACGCTTTGGTGTTCAAAGAGAATTTGATAAGTTTATTACTCTTGCCCGGCATCTGATCAAAGATTTTTGCGATAAATACCTGATAAAATCATTAATTAAAGATTTTGTTAGTCAGTCCATATGCACGAAAAAACGAGTCATCAGACCAAAGCTGACTAACGGAACTCCCAAAATATACAAGATAAAGAATAGCATCTCATCGAAACTGCTTAGGTATTATTTATTATCATAAAAAACAGCCTAGCTCCTTTCGGTATAAAGATGCAATTTCGTCCAGTTTTCTCTCTCCAATGCAATGTCTTTTACTTTACGACATGCTACTTTCTCGATCGTTAACATCATGTTATGATATTACACACACCTACAAATTGTAATCCGTAATCAAGCTTGCAATCAACGTCTTAATCAGATTAGAGTGCGGCGCAGGAAGCTCCCCATCAGATTGCCAATGCATCCTGCAAACTGCAGACGTAGTTATCGTGTCAATAAGGAAATAACCGCGCCTCGTGCCCTACTTCTGTGGGGGTTGAGCTTGATGGGTGATAACGATAACCTAGTCTAGTCACTATCCGTCTTTTATGATGAACTACAAATGTAGGTGTTCATTTTAACCGACTTCAATAAAAGGAGGAGTTTCTCAATTCAACTGTTTTTTTATGTTTGTTACCTTCGAACTTTTACTTTTGATTGGGTGGTCCGATTTTCATGATTCTTTTTTTTATATAAATGCTAGTGCTTTCCGTGTTGTCCCATTTTTATTTGGTTCAGTTCTGACAACGGTATCCCTGAAAATTCATGAAACAACATTAGTTTATAGTTTTTTTAAAACAAAATTTATTATTAATTCAAGATTGCATAACTATCGGTCATGGTTTTGATAAACATAAAAAGGACAGTATGGACACCCCATTTCAGGTCATGCAGGCTATCAGTCAATAACCGATAGAGTAACCTAGGCTGACGTGGTAAACTAGGATGTACTAGAAAAGTGTTCATTTTAAAGTTGGTAAGGTTAACTGATACTATTTTGGGGGCTGTTTTAAAGGATTTAAACGGAACTTAATTATTGTATTAATGGAAAGCAGCGTTGCGTCCTCGGCCGAAGGGTTAAGGCGTAAACCATACAGTTTTTAGCTTTTATGAAAGTACAAGTACTACAGTTTTCATACTACATATTTGCTTATTTCATAAAATTTACATTCTACATTTTTCTGTTCGTGAGTGAAGAGGGTCTTGGGGTGGTTAGGGACGCTAAAAAGACTTTTACTATTTTCTAGGTTTTACAAGTAATTTAGATAAGAAGTTTTGTGCACATAGTAAGCCATTTGCTAATAGCCCAAGCTAAAACAATCTAGGAATCAATGGTCGGTTTGAAGTCTATTGACATTAAGAGTTTTTTTTTACTAAAATCAACATTATGTCTATAGACTGGAGTTGTTTCTTTTAGCAAATATGTATTTTAGCAAATGGCTCACAATGTGCACAAACATTCTTATCTACTAGCTAAATTACTTGTAGAGCGAAGAATATAGTAAAATCACGTTTTTTTTCTCAGGCGACCTTAAGGATGGCTTTGTTTGAGGAAATTTGCATGTTCGGTAATTACTGTTGTTAATGTAAAATTTTCTTTGTCACCAATATATTCTGGGAAATGGTGATGCACTCTGTCTCATAGTTGTTAGAAAATTTTTGTGGAGGTTTGCTATTTACGTTCTCGATGTGAATTCCAAGGAATTTGCGTGTAACTGTAAATTTAATTTCAGTACATTTGACTTTCTTGCCAACGCGCACGTTAAAAACGTTGCAGTATTTTTTAATACTTAGTCATTAAAATAAATTCTAGGACAAACCCGACTGAAAAATACTCTAAATTTTCAGTATCATATGAAATTTTATTATATTTGTTCGTATTTCTCCAAGATTTTTGCAAATTCCTATAACTTTATAGGATGAACTATTCACGCAAACCTGTAAGCAACACATTCTGACGTCCAATTCTGGATAAAGTATTATTTAAGGATCTGGTAGTAGAATGTAGTGGGTTTGAATTATGTTTCCATTCCGACTTCCTGTGGCTTCTTTTTATAATTTATCTCTAGAACGTTCTGCGCTTACACATTTCTAACTTGTCTTTTCTGTTTTAGGACATGACGCGACAATCTATTCCAGTGGCCACAAAAGGTGAGTGGTATTTCAAACTTTACAACACACTAATTAGGTCGAAAATACGTAGACTTGCGAATAATATATTTATCTTTAGTACGTCCATGAATCATACTAGCTGAGTCTTATAATCCTTCTGTGGTAAATATAGAAATTACTGCGACTAATCTCAACCGACATTTCGTGCACGTCGTGTGTAGTTCAATGACGTAAGAATATAAATAATATTTATGATGGTGGAATAATATTGAATATTAATCAAAGCTATATTAATTTAAATTAATAAAAATTAAAGCTTATAACTGAACCTTATTTTCGTTAAATAAAGGACTGAAATGTATGGCAAGCTGTTTTAAATTTACACTGCACTTTACTATGTACCTAAATAACTGGCGTACCGATGCTTATTTTGAACCAAAAAGAAGGAACAAACTATATTTAAATTAATTTATTGACCTAAATCAAATCTTGGTCATAGTTGCCAAGTCATAATCATGTCAGGATAAAAAATATTTTAGTTACAAACCATCTCTGATGAGATATCACACTAAAAGGCAATACGCGTGTACCACCCCACCCTCCTAAAAATTGACAAGCCATGCTATCAGAGAAGGCAAAAATAGTATTTTACAATATATTTCCCTAAAGCAACGCTTGAATCTAATATTTATTTACGTCATATCGTCATTAGACGAGAGGATTACCTCTCCGCAGCATAAAGCCAAGTTTGTAATAATATAATGGCACCACGCGTCAAGACCACTGCCACTATCTTAATTTTACAATCTTTCGACGTCTTTGTCGGCTTTCTTTCTATTATATATAGCTGGATTACCACTGACTGACTCACTGACAGAATTGATCTCCGTGTTGGTGGAGGGGGAGGTATGGTTTTTTTTGCGGAAATGTATTTCTCATGCCTGGGGGACCTCGGGAAAATTCCGACTTTTTGAGATTTGCACCGGGGGGCCCCCGCCCCCCAGGGGGGCTTCCAAGCAGAGCCATACTGACTGATAATTTTATGGGGGTTGTATAGAGGGTTACAAATGATTTTGATTGCAAAAATTTTTTTACCCCCCCTTGCCCCCCAGACCCCCCCCTTTTCAAGTGCTACCAGAAAACGACGTGATAGAGTGTTTTCAATTGCAGGGTCGTATAGAGGGTATCTTCTTGAATTGGGAGAAAAAAAAAAATACCCCCCCTCTCACCCCCCTTTTTTTAGCCCCCGTTTATATCTCCCAAACGGACTGACTTTTCAGAATTTTTTTTTCACAGTCATGTAGAGTAGGGCAAATTATTTAAAATGCAAAAAAAATATTTTCCCTTTTAGCCCCCTAGACCCCCTTTTTTATCAAAAAACCAAAAAAACCCAAAAATTGGCCTATTTTTGACCTTTTTTTTCGGGTGGAGCGTTGCGGCGAGCGAAGCGAGCTGCAATGCGACCACGGGGAACAGCACGGCGAGCGAAGCGAGCCGTGCTGTGACCTTGCACCCCCGGCCCCCCTGGACCCCCTCCCCCATCCAAGAATTTGATATGGGTATCGTTTTCGACTAACATGGGGGTGAGGATAACGAATTTGATGACGGTGGGCGTGGGTTGGATTGCGGTGAGCGAAGCGAACCGCAATTTGACCCACGTCACACAGCAAGGCGAGCGAAGCGAGCCTTGCTGTGTGGCAGCACGAACGGCGTCGTATTGCGGTGAGCGAAGCGAACCGCAATGCGACCACGGGGCACAGCACGGCGAGCGAAGCGAGCCGTGCTGTGATCCCCCACCCCCGGCCCCCCCTGAACCCCCTCCCCCATCCAAGAATTTAATATGGGTATCGTTTTCTACTAACATGGGGGTGAGGATTACGAATTTGATGACGAAGGGCGTGGGTCGGATTGCGGTGAGCGAAGCGAACCGCAATACGACACACGTCACACAGCAAGGCGAGCGAAGCGAGCCTTGCTGTGTGGCAGCACGAGCGGCGTCGTATTGCGGTGAGCGAAGCGAACCGCAATGCGACCACGGGGCACAGCACGGCGAGCGAAGCGAGCCGTGCCGTCACCCTTCACGCCACCGGCCCCCCCTGAACCCCCTCTCTCATCCAAGAATTTGAAATGGGTATCGTTTTCGACTAATATTGGGGTGGGGATTACGAATTTGATGACGGCAGGGGTGGGCCAAATTGCGGTGAGCGAAGCGAACCGCAAACTGGCACTTGTTGCGGGCGGCGTCGTGTTGCGGTGAGCGAAGCGAACCGCAATGCGACCAAGGGGCACAGCACGGCGAGCGAAGCGAGCCGTGCTGTTACTTTCCAGGACCCCAGTCCCCCCTGCACCCCCTCTCCCATACAAGAATTAGATATGGGTATCGTTTTCGACAAACATAAGGTCGGGGATTACGATTTTGCACCCCAGACCCCCCGAACCCCCTCCCCCATCCAAGAATTTGAAATGGGTATACTCTTCGACAAACATGGACATAAGGACTACGAATTTGATGGCGGGGCGGGCATGTAACGGACAAACGCGAGCTGCTTGCAGCTCGCGCACTTATACAACCTAGTTCTATTATATAAAGCTCGATTACCACTCACTGACTGACTGATTGACATAATTGTTCTCCTTGATGGTGGAGGGGGAGGTATGGTTTTTTTTGCGGAAATGTGGAGAACACCTCCATGGGACCTGGGGAAAATTCCGACTTTTTGAGATTTGCACCCGGGGAGCCCCCCCCTCCCCCCCTTCTTGCCCATGGACCAACTTGGATAAAAACTTTTATGGGGGTTGTATAGAGGGGTACAAGTGATTTTGATTGCAAATTTTTTTTACCCCCCCTTGCCCCCCAGACCCCCCCCTTTTTCAAGTGCTACCAGAAAACGACGTGTTAGAGTGTTTTTAATTACAGGGTCGTATAGAGGGTGTCTTCTTGAATTAAAAGAAAAAAAAAAAATCCCCCCTTTTCACCCCCCTTTTTTTAGCCCCCGTTGGTATCTCCCAAACAGAGTGACCTGTAAGAAGGTCTTTTTCACAGTCGTGTAGAGGAGTACAAATCATTTTTTAAGACAATATTTTTTTACCCCCCCTTGCCCCCCGAAGCCCCCCATTTTTTAGTACTACCAAATAGAGGAGTGATGGAGAGATTCTGATTACGGGAACGTATAGAGAGTATCTTTTTGAAATGGAAGAAAAAAAAATTACCCCCCCTTTTACCCCCCTTTTTTAAGCCCCCGTTGAGATCTCCCAAACGAAGTGACTTTTCAGAATTTTTTTTTCACAGTCATGTAGAGTAGGGCAAATTATTTAAAATGCAAAAAAAATATTTTCCCTTTTAGCCCCCTAGACCCCCTTTTTTATTAAAAAACCTAAAAAACCCAAAAATTGGCCTATTTTCACCTTTTTTTTTCGGGCGGAGCATTGCGGCGAGCGAAGCGAGCTGCAATGCGACCACGGGGAACAGCACGGCGAGCGAAGCGAGCCGTGCTGTGACCTCCCACCCCCGCCCCCCTGAACCCCCTCCCCCATCCAAGAATTTGATATGGGTATCGTTTTCGACTAACATGGGGGTGAGGATAACGAATTTGATGACGGTGGGTGTGGGTTGGATTGCGGTGAGCGAAGCGAACCGCAATCCGACCCACGTCACACTGCAAGGCGAGCGAAGCGAGCCTTGCTCTGTGGCAGCACGAGCGGCGTCGTATTGCGGTGAGCGAAGCGAACCGCAATGCGACCACGGGGCACAGCACGGCGAGCGAAGCGAGCCGTGCTGTCACCCTTTACGCCCCCAGCCCCCCCTGAACCCCCCACCCTATCCAAGAGTTTGAAATGGGTATCGTTTTCGACTAACATTGGGGTGGGGATTACGAATTTGATGACGGCAGGGGTGGGCCAGATTGCGGTGAGCGAAGCGAACCGCAAACTGGCACTCGTCACACTGCAAGGCGAGCGAAGCGAGCCTTGCTGTGTGGCCGACTGAGCGCGGTCGTATTGCGGTGAGCGAAGCGAACCGCAATGCGACCAAGGGGCACAGCACGGCGAGCGAAGCGAGCCGTGCTGTTACTTTCCAGAACCCCAGCCCCCCCGAACCCCCTTCTTTATCCAAGAATTTGATATGGGTATCGTTTTCGACAAACATAAGGTCGGGGATTACGATTTTGCACCCCAGACCCCCCGAACCCCCTCCCCCATCCAAGAATTTGATATGGGTATCGTTTTCGACAAACATGGACATAAGGACTACGAATTTGATGGCGGCGCGGGCATGTAACGGACAAACGCGAGCTGCTTGCAGCTCGCGCACTTATACAACCTAGTTACATTATATATAGCTGGATTACCACTGACTGACATACTGATTGACATAGTTGTTCTCCATGATGGTGGATGGGGAGGTATGGTTTTTTTTGCAGATAACGGTGGGGCTGTTCAATTGGACCTAGGGAAAAATCCTATTTTTCCAAATTTCCCCCTCCTTCCCCCCCAAAAGGGGGTCCGCCCGAAGGTCGTTTTGTATGGAAATTTTGACTTTTTTCAAAAAATTTTTTTTTTTTTTACGGAAAGTGGTAACTGACGGCTCGCGAAGCGAGCCGTTCAGTTTTCCCCCCTCCAACCTCCCCCCCCACTGCGTGGCGAGCGAAGCGAGCCACGCAGTGGTGGTTTAGCAACGCGGCTCGCGAAGCGAGCCGCGTTTCCGGGGTGGGGGGCCACTGCACGGCTCGCGAAGCGAGCCGTGCTGTCACCCCCCACCCCCAACCCCCCCCTGGACCCCCTCCCCCTGCGTGGCGAGCGAAGCGAGCCACGCAGTGGTAGTTCGGCAACGCGGCTCGCGAAGCGAGCCGCGTTTGCGGGGTGGGGGGGCACAGCACGGCTCGCGAAGCGAGCCGTGCTGTCACCCCCCCCACCCCCCACCCCCCCCTGAACCCCCACCCCCTGCGTGGCGAGCGAAGCGAGCCACGCAGCGGTGGTTTAGCAACGCGGCTCGCGAAGCGAGCCTCGTTTGCGGGGTAGGGGGACACAGCACGGCTCGCGAAGCGAGCCGTGCCGTGACCCCCCACCCCCCAACCCCCCCTGAACCCTCCCCATCCAAGAATCCAATATGGGTATCGTTTTCGACTAACATGGGGGTGAGGATTACGAATTTGATGATGATTTTAGGGGGGAAGTATAAAAAACGGGTCGCGAAGCGAGCCGCAGTAAAACCTAGTTATATTATATATAGCTGGATTACCACTGACTGACTGACTGATTGACATAGTTGTTCTCCATGATGGTGGATGGGGAGGTATGGTTTTTTTTGCAAATAACGGTGGGGCTGTTCGATTGGACCCGGGGAAAAATCCTATTTTTCCAAATTTCCCCCTCCTTCCCCCCGAAAAGGGGGTCCGCCCGAAGAGCGTTTTGTATGAAAATTTTGACTTTTTTCAAAAATTTTTTTTTTTTTTTACGGAAAGTGGTAACTGACGGCTCGCGAAGCGAGCCGTTCAGTTTTCCCCCCTCCAACCTCCCCCCCCACTGCGTGGCGAGCGAAGCGAGCCACGCAGTGGTGGTTTAGCAACGCGGCTCGCGAAGCGAGCCGCGTTTCCGGGGTGGGGGGCCACTGCACGGCTCGCGAAGCGAGCCGTGCTGTCCCCCCCACCCCCCCTGAACCCCCTCCCCCTGCGTGGCGAGCGAAGCGAGCCACGCAGTGGCAGTTTAGCAACGCGGCTCGCGAAGCGAGCCGCGTTTCCGGGGTGGGGGGCCACTGCACGGCTCGCGAAGCGAGCCGTGCTGTCACCCCCCACCCCCCACCCCCCCTTAACCCCCTCCCCCATCCAAGAATTTGATATGGGTATCGTTTTCGACAAACATAAGGTCGGGGATTACGAATTTGATGATGATATTAGGGGGGAAGTATAAAAAACGGGTCGCGAAGCGAGCCGCAGTAAAACCTAGTTCTATTATATAAAGCTCGATTACCACTCACTGACTGACTGATTGACATAATTGTTCTCCTTGATGGTGGAGGGGGAGGTATGGTTTTTTTTGCGGAAATGTATTTCTCATGCCTGGGGGACCTCGGGAAAATTCCGACTTTTTGAGATTTGCACCGGGGGGCCCCCGCCCCCCAGGGGGGCTTCCAAGCAGAGCCATACTGACTAATAATTTTATGGGGGTTGTATAGAGGGGTACAAGTGATTTTGATTGCAAAAATTTGTTTACCCCCCCTTGCCCCCCAGACCCCCCCTTTTTCAAGTGCTACCAGAAAACGACGTGATAGAGTGTTTTCAATTGCAGGGTCGTATAGAGGGTATCTTCTTGAATTGGAAGAAAAAAAAAATTACCCCCCCTTTTACCCCCCCCTTTTTTAGCCCCCGTTGGTATCTCCCAAACGGACTGACTTTTTAGAATTTTTTTTTCACAGTCATGTAGAGTAGGGCAAATAATTTTAATTGCAAAAAAAATATTTCCCCCTTTAGCCCCCTAGACCCCCTTTTTTATAGAAAAACCTAAAAAACTCAAAAATTGGCCTATTTTTGACCTTTTTTTTCGGGCGGAGCATTGCGGCGAGCGAAGCGAGCTGCAATGCGACCACGGGGAACAGCATGGCGAGCGAAGCGAGCCGTGCTGTGACACCCCAACCCCGGCCCCCCGTGAACCCCCCCCCCCCATCCAAGAATTTGATATGGGTATCGTTTTCGACTAACATGGGGGTGAGGAAAACGAATTTGATGACGGTGGGCGTGGGTTGGATTGCGGTGAGCGAAGCGAACCGCAATCCGACCCACGTCACACAGCAAGGCGAGCGAAGCGAGCCTTGCTCTGTGGCAACACGAGCGGCGTCGCGTCGTATTGCGGTGAGCGAAGCGAACCGCAATGCGACCACGGGGCTCAGCACGGCGAGCGAAGCGAGCCGTGCCGTCACCCTTCACACCCCCAGCCCCCCCTGAACCCCCTCCCCCATCCAAGAATTTGAAATGGGTATCGTTTTCGACTAACATTGGGGTGGAGATTACGAATTTGATGACGGCAGGGGCGGGCCAGATTGCGGTGAGCGAAGCGAACCGCAAACTGGCACTCGCCACACTGCAAGGCGAGCGAAGCGAGCCTGCAGCACGAGCGACGTCGTATTGCGGTGAGCGAAGCGAACCGCAATGCGACTCCAGGGCACAGCACGGCGAGCGAAGCGAGCCGTGCCGTCTTCCTTCACGCCCCCAGCCCCCCCTGAAACCCCTCCCCCACCCAAGAATTTGAAATGGGTATCGTTTTCGACTAACATGGGGGTGAGGATAACGAATTTGATGACGGTGGGCGTGGGTCGGATTGCGGTGAGCGAAGCGAACCGCAAACTGGCACTCGTCACACTGCAAGGCGAGCGAAGCGAGCCTTGCTGTGTGGCAGCACGAGCGGCGTCGTATTGCGGTGAGCGAAGCGAACCGCAATGCGACTCCGGGGCACAGCACGGCGAGCGAAGCGAGTCGTGCTGTGACCTCCCACCCCCGGCCCCCCTTGAACCCCCTCCCCCATCCAAGAATTTGATATGGGTATCGTTTTCGACAAACATAAGGTCACGGATTACAAATTTGCATCTCAGACCCCCCGAACCCCCTCCCCCATCCAAGAATTTGAAATGGGTATACTCTTCGACAAACATGGACATGAGGACTACGAATTTGATGGCGGCGGGCATGTAACGGACAAACGCGAGCTGCTTGCAGCTCGCGCACTTATACAACCTAGTTATTCTATTATATATAACTGGATTACCACTGACTGACATACTGATTGACATAGTTGTTCACCTTGATGGTGGATGGGGAGGTATGGTTTTTTTTGCAGATAACGGTGGGGCTGTTCAATTGGACCTAGGGAAAAATCCTATTTTTCCAAATTTCCCCCTCCTTCCCCCCCAAAAGGGGGTCCGCCCGAAGGTCGTTTTGTATGGAAATTTTGACTTTTTTCAAAAAATTTTTTTTTTTTTTACGGAAAGTGGTAACTGACGGCTCGCGAAGCGAGCCGTTCAGTTTTCCCCCCTCCAACCTCCCCCCCCACTGCGTGGCGAGCGAAGCGAGCCACGCAGTGGTGGTTTAGCAACGCGGCTCGCGAAGCGAGCCGCGTTTCCGGGGTGGGGGGCCACAGCACGGCTCGCGAAGCGAGCCGTGCTGTGACCCTTGCCCCCCACCCCCCCCTGAACCCCCTCCCCCTGCGTGGCGAGCGAAGCGAGCCACGCAGCGGTGGTTCAGCAACGCGGCTCGCGAAGCGAGCCGCGTTTCCGGGGTGGGGGACCACAGCGCGGCTCGCGAAGCGAGCCGTGCTGTGACCCCCTACCCCCCACCCCCCCTAAACCCCCTCCCCCCTCCAAGAATTCGATATGGGTATCGTTTTCGACTAACATGGGGGTGAGGATTACGAATTTGATGATGGCGTTTAAATTTAACGGGTCGCGAAGCGAGCCGCAGTAAAACCTAGTTACATTATATATAGCTGGATTACCACTGACTGACATACTGATTGACATAGTTGTTCACCTTGATGGTGGATGGGGAGGTATGGTTTTTTTTGCAGATATCGGTGGGGCTGTTCAATTGGACCCGGGGAAAAATCCTATTTTTCCAAATTTCCCCCTCCTTCCCCCCCAAAAGGGGGTCCGCCCGAAGGTCGTTTTGTATGGAAATTTTGACTTTTTTTCAAAATTTTTTTTTTTTTTTACGGAAAGTGGTAACTGACGGCTCGCGAAGCGAGCCGTTCAGTTTTCCCCCCTCCAACCTCCCCCCCCACTGCGTGGCGAGCGAAGCGAGCCACGCAGTGGTGGTTTAGCAACGCGGCTCGCGAAGCGAGCCGCGTTTCCGGGGTGGGGGGGCACAGCACGGCTCGCGAAGCGAGCCGTGCTGTCACCTCCCACCCCCAACCCCCCCCTGGACCCCCTCCCCCTGCGTGGCGAGCGAAGCGAGCCACGCAGTGGTAGTTCGGCAACGCGGCTCGCGAAGCGAGCCGCGTTTGCGGGGTGGGGGGACACAGCACGGCTCGCGAAGCGAGCCGTGCCGTGACCCCCCACCCCCCAATCCCCCCTGAACCCCCTCCCCATCCAAGTTTTCAATATGGGTATCGTTTTCGACTAACATGGGGGTGAGGATTACGAATTTGATGATGGCGTTTAAATTTAACGGGTCGCGAAGCGAGCCGTTCAGTTTTCCCCCCTCCAACCTCCCCCCCCACTGCGTGGCGAGCGAAGCGAGCCACGCAGTGGTGGTTTAGCAACGCGGCTCGCGAAGCGAGCCGCGTTTGCGGGGTGGGGGGACACAGCACGGCTCGCGAAGCGAGCCGTGCCGTGACCCCCCACCCCCCAACCCCCCCTAAACCCCCTCCCCCGTCCAAGAATTCGATATGGGTGTCGTTTTCGACTAACATGGGGGTGAGGATTACGAATTTGATGATGGCGTTTAAATTTAACGGGTCGCGAAGCGAGCCGCAGTAAAACCTAGTTCTATTATATAAAGCTCGATTACCACTCACTGACTGACTGATTGACATAATTGTTCTCCTTGATGGTGGAGGGGGAGGTATGGTTTTTTTTGCGGAAATGTATTTCTCATGCCTGGGGGACCTCGGGAAAATTCCGACTTTTTGAGATTTGCACCGGGGGGCCCCCGCCCCCCAGGGGGGCTTCCAAGCTGAGCCATACTGACTAATAATTTTATGGGGGTTGTATAGAGGGGTACAAGTGATTTTGATTGCAAAAATTTGTTTACCCCCCCTTGCCCCCCAGACCCCCCCCTTTTTCAAGTGCTACCAGAAAACGACGTGATAGAGTGTTTTCAATTGCAGGGTCGTATAGAGGGTATCTTCTTGAATTGGGAGAAAAAAAAAAATACCCCCCCTCTCACCCCCCTTTTTTTAGCCCCCGTTGATATCTCCCAAACGGACTGACTTTTCAGAATTTTTTTTTCACAGTCATGTAGAGTAGGGCAAATTATTTAAAATGCAAAAAAAATATTTTCCCTTTTAGCCCCCTAGACCCCCTTTTTTATCAAAAAACCAAAAAAACCCAAAAATTGGCCTATTTTTGACCTTTTTTTTCGGGTGGAGCGTTGCGGCGAGCGAAGCGAGCTGCAATGCGACCACGGGGAACAGCACGGCGAGCGAAGCGAGCCGTGCTGTGACCTTGCACCCCCGGCCCCCCTGGACCCCCTCCCCCATCCAAGAATTTGATATGGGTATCGTTTTCGACTAACATGGGGGTGAGGATAACGAATTTGATGACGGTGGGCGTGGGTTCCGACCCACATCACACAGCAAGGCGAGCGAAGCGAGCCTTGCTGTGTGGCAGCACGAGCGGCGTCGTATTGCGGTGAGCGAAGCGAACCGCAATGCGACCACGGGGCACAGCACGGCGAGCGAAGCGAGCCGTGCCGTCACCCTTCACACCCCCAGCCCCCCCTGAACCCCCTCCCCCATCCAAGAATTTGATATGGGTATCGTTTTCTACTAACATGGGGGTGAGGATAACGAATTTGATGACGGTGAGCGATGGTCGGATTGCGGTGAGCGAAGCGAACCGCAATACGACACACGTCACATAGCAAGGCGAGCGAAGCGAGCCTTGCTCTGTGGCAGCACGAGCGGCGTCGTATTGCGGTGAGCGAAGCGAACCGCAATGCGACCACGGGGCATAGCACGGCGAGCGAAGCGAGCCGTGCCGTCTCCCTTCACGCCCCCAGGCCCCCCTGAACCCCCTCCCCCATCCAAGAATTTGAAATGGGTATCGTTTTCGACTAACAATGGGGTGGGGATTACGAATTTGATGACGGCAGGGGTGGGCACTCGGGACTGAGCGCGGTCGTATTGCGGTGAGCGAAGCGAACCGCAATGCGACCAAGGGGCACAGCACGGCGAGCGAAGCGAGCCGTGCTGTTACTTTCCAGGACCCCAGTCCCCCCTGCACCCCCTCTCCCATACAAGAATTAGATATGGGTATCGTTTTCGACAAACATAAGGTCGGGGATTACGATTTTGCACCCCAGACCCCCCGAACCCCCTCCCCCATCCAAGAATTTGAAATGGGTATCGTTTTCGACAAACATTGGGGTGGGGATTACGAATTTGATGACATCAGGGGTGGGCCAGATTGCGGTGAGCGAAGCGAACCGCAAACTGGCATTCGTCACACTGCAAGGCGAGCGAAGCGAGCCTTGCTGTGTGGCCGACTGAGCGCGGTCGTATTGCGGTGAGCGAAGCGAACCGCAATGCGACCAAGGGGCACAGCACGGCGAGCGAAGCGAGCCGTGCTGTTATTTTCCAGGACCCCAGTCCCCCCTGCACCCCCTCTCCCATACAAGAATTTGATATGGGTATCGTTTTCGACAAACATAAGGTCGGGGATTACGATTTTGCACCCCAGACCCCCCGAACCCCCTCCCCCATCCAAGAATTTGATATGGGTATCGTTTTCGACAAACATGGACATAAGGACTACGAATTTGATGGCGGCGCGGGCATGTAACGGACAAACGCGAGCTGCTTGCAGCTCGCGCACTTATACAACCTAGTTACATTATATATAGCTGGATTACCACTGACTGACATACTGATTGACATAGTTGTTCACCTTGATGGTGGATTGGGAGGTATGGTTTTTTTTGCAGATATCGGTGGGGCTGTTCAATTGGACCCGGGGAAAAATCCTATTTTTCCAAATTTCCCCCTCCTTCTTCCCAAAAAGGGGGTCCGCCCGAAGGTCGTTTTGTATGAAAATTTTGACTTTTTTCAAAAATTTTTTTTTTTTTTTACGGAAAGTGGTTACTGACGGCTCGCGAAGCGAGCCGTTCAGTTTTCCCCCCTCCAACCTTCCCCCCCCCTGCGTGGCGAGCGAAGCGAGCCACGCAGCGGTGGTTTAGCAACGCGGCTCGCGAAGCGAGCCGCGTTTCCGGACAGCACGGCTCGCGAAGCGAGCCGTGCTGTCACCCCCCACCCCCCACCTCCCCTGAACCCCCTCCCCTTTACCCCCCCTTTGCGTGGCGAGCGAAGCGAGCCACGCAGTCGTAGTTTAGCAACGCGGCTCGCGAAGCGAGCCGCGTTTCCGGGGTGGGGGGCCACAGCACGGCTCGCGAAGCGAGCCGTGCTTTGACCCCCCACCCCCACCCCCCCTGAGCCCCCTCCCCCATCCAAGAATTTGATATGGGTATCGTTTTCGACAAACATAAGGTCGGGGATTACGAATTTGATGATGATATTAGGGGGGAAGTATAAAAAACGGGTCGCGAAGCGAGCCGCAGTAAAACCTAGTTATATTATATATAGCTGGATTACCACTGACTGACTGACTGATTGACATAGTTGTTCTCCATGATGGTGGAGGGGGAGGTATGGTTTTTTTTGCGGAAATGTATTTCTCATGCCTGGGGGACCTCGGGAAAATTCCGACTTTTTGAGATTTGCACCGGGGGGCCCCCGCCCCCCAGGGGGGCTTCCAAGCTGAGCCATACTGACTAATAATTTTATGGGGGTTGTATAGAGGGGTACAAGTGATTTTGATTGCAAAAATTTGTTTACCCCCCCTTGCCCCCCAGACCCCCCCCTTTTTCAAGTGCTACCAGAAAACGACGTGATAGAGTGTTTTCAATTGCAGGGTCGTATAGAGGGTATCTTCTTGAATTGGGAGAAAAAAAAAAATACCCCCCCTCTCACCCCCCTTTTTTTAGCCCCCGTTGATATCTCCCAAACGGACTGACTTTTCAGAATTTTTTTTTCACAGTCATGTAGAGTAGGGCAAATTATTTAAAATGCAAAAAAAATATTTTCCCTTTTAGCCCCCTAGACCCCCTTTTTTATCAAAAAACCAAAAAAACCCAAAAATTGGCCTATTTTTGACCTTTTTTTTCGGGTGGAGCGTTGCGGCGAGCGAAGCGAGCTGCAATGCGACCACGGGGAACAGCACGGCGAGCGAAGCGAGCCGTGCTGTGACCTTGCACCCCCGGCCCCCCTGGACCCCCTCCCCCATCCAAGAATTTGATATGGGTATCGTTTTCGACTAACATGGGGGTGAGGATAACGAATTTGATGACGGTGGGCGTGGGTTCCGACCCACATCACACAGCAAGGCGAGCGAAGCGAGCCTTGCTGTGTGGCAGCACGAGCGGCGTCGTATTGCGGTGAGCGAAGCGAACCGCAATGCGACCACGGGGCACAGCACGGCGAGCGAAGCGAGCCGTGCCGTCACCCTTCACACCCCCAGCCCCCCCTGAACCCCCTCCCCCATCCAAGAATTTGATATGGGTATCGTTTTCTACTAACATGGGGGTGAGGATAACGAATTTGATGACGGTGAGCGATGGTCGGATTGCGGTGAGCGAAGCGAACCGCAATACGACACACGTCACATAGCAAGGCGAGCGAAGCGAGCCTTGCTCTGTGGCAGCACGAGCGGCGTCGTATTGCGGTGAGCGAAGCGAACCGCAATGCGACCACGGGGCATAGCACGGCGAGCGAAGCGAGCCGTGCCGTCTCCCTTCACGCCCCCAGGCCCCCCTGAACCCCCTCCCCCATCCAAGAATTTGAAATGGGTATCGTTTTCGACTAACAATGGGGTGGGGATTACGAATTTGATGACGGCAGGGGTGGGCACTCGGGACTGAGCGCGGTCGTATTGCGGTGAGCGAAGCGAACCGCAATGCGACCAAGGGGCACAGCACGGCGAGCGAAGCGAGCCGTGCTGTTACTTTCCAGGACCCCAGTCCCCCCTGCACCCCCTCTCCCATACAAGAATTAGATATGGGTATCGTTTTCGACAAACATAAGGTCGGGGATTACGATTTTGCACCCCAGACCCCCCGAACCCCCTCCCCCATCCAAGAATTTGAAATGGGTATCGTTTTCGACAAACATTGGGGTGGGGATTACGAATTTGATGACATCAGGGGTGGGCCAGATTGCGGTGAGCGAAGCGAACCGCAAACTGGCATTCGTCACACTGCAAGGCGAGCGAAGCGAGCCTTGCTGTGTGGCCGACTGAGCGCGGTCGTATTGCGGTGAGCGAAGCGAACCGCAATGCGACCAAGGGGCACAGCACGGCGAGCGAAGCGAGCCGTGCTGTTATTTTCCAGGACCCCAGTCCCCCCTGCACCCCCTCTCCCATACAAGAATTTGATATGGGTATCGTTTTCGACAAACATAAGGTCGGGGATTACGATTTTGCACCCCAGACCCCCCGAACCCCCTCCCCCATCCAAGAATTTGATATGGGTATCGTTTTCGACAAACATGGACATAAGGACTACGAATTTGATGGCGGCGCGGGCATGTAACGGACAAACGCGAGCTGCTTGCAGCTCGCGCACTTATACAACCTAGTTACATTATATATAGCTGGATTACCACTGACTGACATACTGATTGACATAGTTGTTCACCTTGATGGTGGATTGGGAGGTATGGTTTTTTTTGCAGATATCGGTGGGGCTGTTCAATTGGACCCGGGGAAAAATCCTATTTTTCCAAATTTCCCCCTCCTTCTTCCCAAAAAGGGGGTCCGCCCGAAGGTCGTTTTGTATGAAAATTTTGACTTTTTTCAAAAATTTTTTTTTTTTTTTACGGAAAGTGGTTACTGACGGCTCGCGAAGCGAGCCGTTCAGTTTTCCCCCCTCCAACCTTCCCCCCCCCTGCGTGGCGAGCGAAGCGAGCCACGCAGCGGTGGTTTAGCAACGCGGCTCGCGAAGCGAGCCGCGTTTCCGGACAGCACGGCTCGCGAAGCGAGCCGTGCTGTCACCCCCCACCCCCCACCTCCCCTGAACCCCCTCCCCTTTACCCCCCCTTTGCGTGGCGAGCGAAGCGAGCCACGCAGTCGTAGTTTAGCAACGCGGCTCGCGAAGCGAGCCGCGTTTCCGGGGTGGGGGGCCACAGCACGGCTCGCGAAGCGAGCCGTGCTTTGACCCCCCACCCCCACCCCCCCTGAGCCCCCTCCCCCATCCAAGAATTTGATATGGGTATCGTTTTCGACAAACATAAGGTCGGGGATTACGAATTTGATGATGATATTAGGGGGGAAGTATAAAAAACGGGTCGCGAAGCGAGCCGCAGTAAAACCTAGTTATTATATTATATATAGCTGGATTACCACTGACTGACTGACTGATTGACATAGTTGTTCTCCATGATGGTGGATGGGGAGGTATGGTTTTTTTTGCAGAAACCGGTGGGGCTGTTCGATTGGACCCGGGGAAAAATCCTATTTTTCCAAATTTCCCCCTCCTTCCCCCCAAAAAGGGGGTCCGCCCGAAGAGCGTTTTGTATGAAAATTTTGACTTTTTTCAAAAAATTTTTTTTTTTTTTACGGAAAGTGGTAACTGACGGCTCGCGAAGCGAGCCGTTCAGTTTTCCCCCCTCCAACCTCCCCCCCCATTGCGTGGCGAGCGAAGCGAGCCACGCAGTGGTGGTTTAGCAACGCGGCTCGCGAAGCGAGCCGCGTTTACGGGGTGGGGGGGCACAGCACGGCTCGCGAAGCGAGCCGTGCTGTCACCCCCCACCCCCAACCCCCCCCTGGACCCCCTCCCCCTGCGTGGCGAGCGAAGCGAGCCACGCAGTGGTAGTTCGGCAACGCGGCTCGCGAAGCGAGCCGCGTTTGCGGGGTGGGGGGACACAGCACGGCTCGCGAAGCGAGCCGTGCCGTGACCCCCCACCCCCCAACCCCCCCTGAACCCCCTCCCCCATCCAAGAATTTGATATGGGTATCGTTTTTGACTAACATGGGGGTGAGGATTACGAATTTCATGATGGCGGTTGACACAACGGGTCGCGAAGCGAGCCGCAGTAAAACCTAGTTCTATTATATAAAGCTAAATTACCACTGACTCACTGACTGACTGACTGACACAATTGTTTGCCTTGATGGTGGATGGGGAGGTATGGTTTTTTTTGCGGAAATGTATAGAAGACCTCCATGGGACCTCAGGAAAATTCCGACTTTTTGAGATTTGCACCGGGGGGCCCCCGCCCCCCAGGGGGGCTTCCAAGCAGAGCCATACTGACTAATAATTTTATGGGGGTTGTATAGAGGGGTACAAGTGATTTTGATTGCAAATTTATTTTTACCCCCCCTTGCCCCCCAGACCCCCCCCTTTTTCAAGTGCTACCAGAAAACGACGTCATAGAGTGTTTTCAATTGCAGGGTCGTATAAAGGGTATCTTCTTGAATTGGGAGAAAAAAAAATTACCCCCCTCCCACCCCCCCTTTTTTAGCCCCCGTTGGTATCTCCCAAACAGAGTGACCTGTAAGAGGGTTTTTTTCACAGTCGTGTAGAAGAGTACAAATAATTTTTTAAGACAATACTTTTTTACCCCCCCTTGCCCCCCGAAGCCCCCCATTTTTTAGTACTACCAGATAGAGGAGTGATGGAGGGGTTCTGATTACGGGATCGTATAGAGGGTATCTTTTTGAATTGGAAGAAAAAAAAAATTACCCCCCCTTTCACCCCCCTTTTTTTAGCCCCCGTTGATATCTCCCAAACGGACTGACTTTTCAGAATTTTTTTTTCACAGTCATGTAGAGTAGGTTAAATAATTTTAATTGCAAAAAAAATATTTCTCCATTTAGCCCCCTAGACCCCCTTTTTTATAGAAAAACGTAAAAAACCCAAAAATTGGCCTATTTTTGACCTTTTTTTTCGGGTGGAGTGTTGCGGCGAGCGAAGCGAGCTGCAATGCGACCATGGGGAACAGCACGGCGAGCGAAGCGAGCCGTGCTGTGACCCCCCACCCCCGGCCCCCCTTGAACCCCCTCCCCCACCCAAGAATTTGATATGGGTATCTTTTTCGACTAACATGGGGGTGAGGATAACGAATTTGATGACGGTGAGCGTGGGTCGGATTGCGGTGAGCGAAGCGAACCGCAATACGACACACGTCACATAGCAAGGCGAGCGAAGCGAGCCTTGCTCTGTGGCAGCACGAGCGGCGTCGTATTGCGGTGAGCGAAGCGAACCGCAATGCGACCACGGGGCATAGCACGGCGAGCGAAGCGAGCCGTGCCAGCACCCTTCACGCCCCCAGCCCCTCCTGAACCCCCTCCCCCATCCAAGAATTTGAAATGGGTATCGTTTTCGATTAACATTGGGGTGGGGATTACGAATTTGATGACGGCAGGGGTGGGCCAGATTGCGGTGAGCGAAGCGAACCGCAAACTGGCACTCGTCACACTGCAAGGCGAGCGAAGCGAGCCTTGCTGTGTGGCCGACTGAGCGGACCCCAGTCTCCCCTGCACCCCCTCCCCCATACAAGAATTTGATATGGGTATCGTTTTCGACAAACATAAGTTCGGGGATTACGATTTTGCACCCCAGACCCCCCGAACCCCCTCCCCCATCCAAGAATTTGAAATGGGTATCGTTTTTGACTAACATGGGGGGTGAGGATAACGAATTTGATGACGGTGGGCGTGGGTCGGATTGCGGTGAGCGAAGCGAACCGCAATACGACACACGTCACACAGCAAGGCGAGCGAAGCGAGCCTTGCTCTGTGGCAGCACGAGCGGTGTCGTATTGCGGTGAGCGAAGTGAACCGCAATGCGACCACGGGGCATAGCACGGCGAGCGAAGCCAGCCGTGCCGTCACCCTTCACGCCCCCAGCCCCCCCGGAACCCCCTCCCCCATCCAAGAATTTGAAATGGGTATCGTTTTCGACTAACATTGGGGTGGGGATTACGAATTTGATGACGGCAGGGGTGGGCCAGATTGCGGTGAGCGAAGCGAACCGCAAACTGGCACTCGTCACACTGCAAGGCGAGCGAAGCGAGCCTTGCTGTGTGGCCGACTGAGCGGACCCCAGTCTCCCCTGCACCCCCTCTCCCATACAATAATTTGATATGGGTATCGTTTTCGACAAACATAAGTTCGGGGATTACGATTTTGCACCCCAGACCCCCCGAACCCCCTCCCCCATCCAAGAATTTGAAATGGGTATACTCTTCGACCAACATGGAGCTAAAGATTACGAATTTGATGGCGGCGGGCATGTAACGGACAAACGCGAGCTGCTTGCAGCTCGCGCACTTATACAACCTAGTTTCTTCTCTATTTTTAGATACGATTCGTATTCGTCTGTGTTTTTGTCTCTCCATGAAACGAGCTTTCTTGTCTCTTTGTTCTAAAAATTTGTCACCACCATGTGAAAAAAAAACCCGAAATACCTATTTTGAAAACGGAACTGTTTAACTATCTTCCCGGGAAGTTCTTTAATTACTATAATCCTCACTAAACAAACCTTACCGATATAATACGAGTAGCACAAAACTTATCAATTGTCTGGTAAATTTCGTATAGCATGTTTGATATTAATTTGATTAACACTTTGTAGTAAACGTTACTACCAGAAGCACCATCATTTCCCTGAAATAGCAATCAACAAAAGAAAGCACAACACGTAGTGTCAACAATCAACATCGAAAGCAGGGCGCTGCGCTCGTCATCTCTGATCACGCTATCATTCACCGGCACTCCGACACCCATCACGTTAACCCAGTTTCTCACACTCTCTATCGCTTCTGATTAGAACGAGATAAAATATTACTCTTTGTTCTGCACGGTTATCACAGGGTCAATGGTCTCGGTCCATTTGTTGTCCAAACAGGTGGACGGACACGCAAATATAATAATGGATGTCTAAATATTTGGCCGGCTACTTGTTGAACTAATGTTTGTTGTAGAATCAGGTATACTTTCCTTCAAGCTTGATAATGACACCCTTGAGGATCCTACACGGATCTAATCCAGCTAGTTTGTTTGTTGACATTCTACGACTAAACGTGAATTTGACCTCTTTAAAAGGTTACGTCCTTTGTACTTCTTTTTATCCCCATTCATAGCTTTCCATAATTCAAAACAATGCAACAAGTAAGTTTCGCGATGTAAAGTACCCAACTGTTTACAAAATAAACAGCTATGTCAACCACCCGTCATCGTGGCATGTCGCCTTCGTGATTATAAAACATTCATAATTACGCTGGCACGCGCTACTGTTGGAATAGCGGTTATGTTGTGTGGCTCTATGTCCTTCCATTAATCAAACTACGTTAAACTTTGCACTGTTCAATCTTTGGTAGATTTATGTCATGGATGGTCTTGAAAATTTTACATGACATTTAAAATAATGATGATGAAAGTTCTGGTCAATTTATATCTCCTGGATTTCAAGAACCAATTCAACACACCCTTCGGTGGTGATGTAGAAATTTTATTACAAATGCTATAAACAGAGGCGTAGGCAAGAGGGAGATTCCTTAGGCTTTGACTGTGTCAATGAATCTTGCGCAACGTTCTGGCAACGAGTGAGACTTTAGTGTTCCTTATATCGGCCGCATTGCGTGTCCCACTTCGAAACTAAAGAGCAATTTGCCACAGCTAAGATGCTGTACGCTGTAGTCCAGATACCATTATCTGCATAGATACCATTCATTGTATTGAAATTAGGCAGTTCTAGAGGCCTCCCATATCTATTTTTATACACTCCGAGTCATGGGAGTCTGTTGACGTGGACCAGTTAGTCCTTTAACTCTAATTTTGGATTTCTCCCTGCAACTTCTATACCAAATTAAGGGGTTGCACAGTTCACGAATAACTACTAAGACCTTATTTCACCGTTGCAATATATCGCGTTCAATACCTATAAGATAAGCTCAGTTTAGCGAGAGTTCAGCGCATTCACCGGCACTAAGTTGATACGGTTCAAGCGCTAAACCTATAAAGAGCTGTCATGTCATACAATAGGAAAATGGGATTTGAACTCGATCAAGTCAGACTTAGTTTTGTAGATCTTAGTTTCGGCAGCAAATGGTGAAATTGGACCTTAGTTATGTCAACTTACATGACAGCTGGCGTCCGAATTCGAGGCAACCAACGGTCCACAATACAAGGTCACAGTCACGGACGATAACGCTGATTCGGACTTGACATTGCACAGGTTTGAAAGTTAATATTATGTTATTATTTTCATGACATATCTTCTTTTTAGGCATTAGAAAGGGAATTCATGAGGTGGAGTTTGTTTAGGGCGGCTTCATCGTTCTGGCAAAGCGGATTATAGTTTAAGTCGATTGATTAATCGTTCATGTTAACCCGTATTACAAGTGTCGCATCGTAACATTGGGACTCACGGTTAACAGGTACGCAGTGCACACCGTTGGCTCTGGCGCCATAACTTTCTATTATTCTTCCTACTTCTCTGGGAAATCCACCTGCTGACGTCAAGCCAAGTGCATTGCTCCTAGATTCAATAATAAATGGAACTAGCTAGGTACTTGTAGATACTTGCAAGTAGCTTGACGATTTATACATATCAATTCAAAGCGGAGTTTCATGAAATATAATATGCAAGTTGCATTCTCAGCGCGCAGTATCTTTAGCCTCTTCAGTTTCCGCAAACTTTGAAATGGAACTCGTGAAAGGCCATCACTGTCCGGATTCTTCGAGATTATCGTTTAAAAGTAGCAAATGCTAGAGGTCGACCACAAAGTATAACGGTATCTTATTCTAATTCTGACCTTTACCCTTCCTGGGTATGTTACCACTGAGTTTTCAGTTCCTTCCTTTTGTCTGAAAAGCGCTTTCCTACATGGCGTATCGCGTATGGTATGCCATGACCATATTTTTTCACATTATCATTAATGCACATGGCGATGGCGTGTCACGATAACGGTGTATTTTGGGGTTGGTATGAATTTAACATGGGGCGGCTGACTCCGTTAGTTCCATCGCCCGCTATAAGTGTGGGCTGGAGGTACGCGCGGACAGTGCTCGGCCGGCCGTGTACACCACTGGCTGGCACCGGCTCTTCCAAAACCAATCTAATGGATTACACGGTAGTGCTGTGAACCTGACCTTCGAAACACTCTCCTATTCTTTTCAAAACGTCATTATGCCCGTGCTTTCTGAAACACGCACTCGCCCAAATGTGCAGACGCGGCGTGCGAACGTAGGCAGTAAGTTATCTCCCATTGTGTAACTAAATCTCGATTTTATCTTCCTACACTGAAGTTCCTATGTGCAGTGAATTGCTCCAGGGAATCTGTTTCCGTCTACGATCGACGCATACTGATGATGGCGGACGGGAAAGTTTCCCATTTCGGAAAGCCGTCAAGGTATTATGCTAAAGGGAAGTTGTTGACATTACCAAGTTAGGTCGCTGAGTGACCTTCTCGAGGATATTAAAGGTAATGCTATAAATGAATTGCAATGCAAACTATTTGCTTGCTGGTCCTATTTAAATAAATTACACAGAAGTTAAGTGCCAACAGCCATGATTCATTCTGTATTTTTTTGGAGTTTGGAATTATTTCGAGACAAGGAACTCTGTATTAATTTCAAAACAAAGTTCTGTCACGGATATAGTTTCAAACTTATGAAATCTTTAATAATTTCACTTCCTAACTTCTAATGTTGGTGGAACAGCCACAGGTCATTGATCACCAAATGTCCTGGTTCTGTCGGATCTACCCACATGGCCTACTCCGCGCCATAACATAGTTTTTGTTTATATGCCTCCAAGGAGGATATTGCACCGTGTGAATCAGTCCACCTGCCGCGTGGGCGCTATCTACCATTGCGCTGGCTAACGACCTCGCGACCCTTGTGATTGTTGTATTATAATTATAATAATTATAATAATCACATCTGATTGAATATAATGAGCGCTCATCTGAGCTTAGATAATGCATGGTCCTAACCATGAGATAATAATAGTCATTTTGACATTTGATTTTAAAATAGTTCTCTTTAAAATATAACATCGGACGAAGGAAATCATCCTTTCCCTGTTCTAGGAATATAACCATAAATAACATCGGATATCAATCAATCTCCGAAATGTCGGTTGGCTCTTTGTCCAAAATCCAGTATGTCGTGGTTTTTTTTTTCGCGTACGAATAACGGATGAAAAAAAAGAAGTTGAATTACGGAATAGGAAATCGGCTACTTCTTAGCTTTACCTAAGAAGTATGCTGGGCAAAACGGGAAGGACTCCCAAAGTCAATGAAATTCTCCACGGTCAATCCCAAAATTCGATGTAGTCGCTCTCAATTGCGCGAAGTCAAATAGTTCATCAGGCGTTTCAAACTGAAGCAAAAGCATAAATAGGCATGCAGTGGTAATACTCTTGCTATGATGTAAGGGAAAAGAGGAATTAACAAGTCTCTTGCGGACTAAACGTGCAGTAGTCGCTTTGCAGAACTGGTGGGTGTTAGTATGCGTGATCGACAAATTTACTCCAGCTCATGTGACCAGTTTTATTTAATTATTGATTTATAGTGTGATGGAATATCAACCGCTATATAACATTAGTTAAACGCTTATAACAAAGCTAATTATAGATTTTCATACTTCTTCTTCACTTATACAGGAACAGATAGAAACAATCACTACGATACTAAGTAACCTACCATCTCACATCATCATCATCATCAGTTTATATAAGTCCACTGCTGGACATATTATATACGGCCATAGCGCCCTGTCCTGAGCTTGACTCATTCAGCATCTGCCTGAAGCCTTTGACAGATAAGATACTGACCTATCACGCACCATATTAATCTCGTTCTAGATAAATTGTACGACGACTATTGTAAATTTTTAAAAGCGTAGCTCGTCCCATCCATCATAATTCACCATTGGACAGTTTGAGTTATTCCGGTTTTACGAACATCCATTTTTCTAAGAAGGTACGAGCTTTACCATGATTGTATACGCTACATTGGATAACGCCCGCGTTTTCGCGATAAGATCGGCTGGTACTGCAAGGTTTGCAGGTCATGCCAGTTCATAGCTATAAACCTTCGCTGTGTCTTCGTTTAGTCGAATTGAAGCCTTCGAACAATCTTTTGGAAATTGCATAGAAGTTTCGAAGATTTGCTAGCAATTTGGCAGA
Organism: Eupithecia tripunctaria; assembly: GCA_955876795.1. Lineage (NCBI taxonomy): Eukaryota > Metazoa > Arthropoda > Insecta > Lepidoptera > Geometridae > Eupithecia > Eupithecia tripunctaria. The sequence continues at coordinate 17,014,143 of OY041601.1, forward strand.
ACGTTGTTAATTTAGTGGGATTCTGAAATCGTTTTTACGTTACTTAGAAATCGAAGCGTTACCACTCGTGCATTATAAATAGATGATTATCTGCCAAATTAGCGATATTTAACTGCTCTTCGGTTTACGGTTTCTAATTACATTATTATGGTCTGCCGCACGTAATCTGTCTGACCTGAAAGAAGACCTATTGATCAGTAACACCTGTACCGTTGTCAGGTGAACCGTTGCTATGCGCCATCACCAGTCTCCTTTCGATTTCCTTCCATATCTTGCTCCAAACCAAACCTGTGTTCTTTTTAAAATCAAACTTTACTTAACAAAGCATATTTTGTGCCGGATTTTTTATTAGATCGATGCGTATAGTGATGTCTGAAACTGCATACCGTGTCGTGATTCACATTGAGTCAGGTCATGAACTTTCGTCCTGATCATAAGGTCTATATTCGTGTTGTTTGTTGACAAATGGACTCTATTTTCGGTAAGAAAAACTTGCCACCTTATTATCAGCGCTATGTTCGTAATGTGCTCTAAAAATCTGACTAAGTACAATTATTGCTAAGTCTAGTTCTGAGCCTTATTAGTCTGCCATTTGGAAGTCAGATTAAGTAGATAACATAATATTTTCTGCGGTTTCGTTTCACTATCGGATTTTGAAACCAACGTCAACTTAGATCTTATTTGTTTCGCTTGTTGATCATTTCTTCTAGAGAACCTTTAAAGCCCTCCATTGCCAAGTTCATAATGAATGTTTGATTGTTAAACCGACACGGTCTATCGATTTCAGTCGTGTGGGTTCGAAGTTCCTGACGTCACACGTTCATATTTCAGTAGACTACGGACAAAGGGACCCGATGTTAATAGATCGACCATTATTTTCCAATTTTAGTTGATTGTTCAAGCGTTTTCTGTAATTGAAGTTGCAAGGCAGTCGGTCTTGTATCGTCGATTGATAAAGACTTTCCGACGGTTGACAACTATCCCTTCCAATGTTTTCGGTCAGTATACAAACAAACGCGTTTAAATTCAAATTCTGTATCTCTACTAACCTATGTATTTGGTGGTCAATTCTGTATACCCTAAAAAATAAGTTTATTACCGGTCTTGATGGTTACCCCTTTTGAACATGTTTGGCACCCTACCTCAACTGTGTGTTTGTGTATTGAAATTGTGATTTACTAAAACGATTATGCGTTGCCTTGTCGCACATGCGTCATGGTTCATTGCCTTGAGTGCGGAAAGAGCTCCTAATAAGGCGGTCGCAGATTGCCTTGCGCCAACGCAAACCGCTCTCATTCCGAATCTGTCTAGCGATGCAAACTGGTCATCTGATTTAAAACTAACAACAAAACATATTTGTCTAATATTATAACCAAACCTAAAACGAATTTGAAATCGAAAACTACCGAGATAAGTGAAACAAGTGATCATGATTGCCATATTAGCTCTAGACCTGATCAGCCTATCTACGTGTTAGTCTTAGAGAATCTGATGTCAAAAATGTGTTGCTCATGGCTGCGATGGCGACATCGCGTAGCAGACTCAGACATCGAACAGAATGCTCCACACGAGGCGTTTGAGAAGCAGGGCCCGCCAGCGGAAGACCAGCAGACGACCTCACGTAAGAGAGCACCCCGTACCATCGATGTTCCACTCCAATATGGAGCACTCCATTTATTATATTTTGTTTTCGCTTCTCCACCTTATCAGTTGCCGCTAGAATGTTGTCAAGTTTTGTGTTGGTTGCAAATTGGTCTTATTGTAGTTGTGTGATTCATGGACTTGTAAATTATTCAGTATTATCGATGTTTAGAAGCTATTGGTAGATTCTGTCATGAATTGTTATCAGTGATACTATTGGTGTCGTAAAGTTGTTTGTATACCCTGTAAACGAAATGGCATTTATTCACATTATCATTATTCAGTTGCTGTCTTTTGCATCAAGATTTCAAGTTGTTATTGGAATTACCATAAAATAAAATATATACCATAAAAGTCATAAAATCTAGATGCCAAAGACCTATTACTATCTTTTTTTTTCTATCATACGTATTTTAGTAGGCCGAGTCTTTTAGTAGAGGCGTTGTGTAATTTTTTATATTAAATTTAAGACCTTTAGCTAGACGGAGACTTTATCAAACTCATACTAGTATGTCTGTAATCCAAGTTGGCCGAGTTATGTCTGCACTTCTGCAATTATCTTAAAAGTGTTGTTAAAAGTGTGCAATTCCAGCTCAATCCCGAGTGACGCGCAACAACCAGATGCGTATGTCGAACGCGCCGGGCGTCGCGACCGTCAACTACACGAATGGACACGGCGGCGACACGACGGGCCGGCGCGGCGCCGAGAATGTCCCGCCGCCGCAGCCGCAGCCGCCACCACAGGTCCCCAACTCTAGGATCACTCAGCAGGTAGGCACAGAACACTACTGACTGCAGGTCGTAGTACCAACTACACGAACCGACACGGCGGCGACACGACAGCGGCGCGGCGCCGAGAATGTCCTGTGTGATAATTCACAATACATTCCCATACAATATGGCAGAACAAATCGCAGTTTCTCCATTTAGAATTAGATTGATTTCCTCTACCCTTTCCTATCCAGTCCTTACCCTACCCCCTCCCTCCCTTCCAGACCCCCGCGTCCGCGCGCGCGCGCGCCGGCAGCACGCCGAGCGCCGCGTCGGTGCAGCAGACGCTCCACTTGGCACACTTTCCGCGACGCCAGCATAACAACTACAAGGAGGTTAGGGCACGGACTGCAAGTTTTCGATTGCAAGGCGACTGCAACGACTGCAAGGCTCGAGTGACTGCACCCGACCGGCAGTCGGCTGCAGTCGCCTGCAGTTGAGCCTTGCAGTAAGCAACTTGCTGTAGTAAGTAAGAGATAGTTGGCAATTCTTCTCACGAAATTTAACGCCATTTTTCACTTACATGTGCAAGATAGACCTAGATAGTCTCAATTGAGAGTACACACTTCCCACTCAAACACTACATGAACTGTGTCATTTCTTTATTAAACGAATCTAGTAAAACAACTGTTCGAGCAATCTTCTGGACAATCTGCATCTATCCTTTGTCTAGATTTGTCGTGTTCAGTTCAATTCCTGTGTTCAATTTGGTATAAGTAACCCTAAGGTTACTTAAGGCCCTAAGGCTCATAATACAAGGACTGCTAATTTCCGACTGCAAGGCTCAGGCGACTGCAGCTGGACTGTCAACGCCAGTCGACGACTGTCGTCGCCTGCAGAGGCTTGCATTCGGCAACGTGCCGTCCGTGTATTTGAGACGTGTGTATAAGACGCTCCTTGTTTTGAAGTTTGCTTGAAGGTGCCTTGAGTGGTGCCTCCTACATAAATCGAGCATATGAGCTAGCAAGCCGTAACCTAGCAACCTCGTTTTCCAGTTCACAGCCTCAAGTGTCGGCGGCGGCGGCGGGGGCGGCGCCGCCGCGCGGACTGGTGGCGTCTCCTCCACGGTGTCGGTGCCTCACGCCGTCGCGTCGGGCGCCGTGCGACGCTCCAACGTCGTCAAGGAGGTGGAACGACTCAAGGAGAATAGAGAGAAGAGGAGACAGAGACAAGCTGAACTCAAGGAAGAAAAGGTACGTTGTTTTTTGTTGTCAATAGACCTTCTTTTGACCACAATTTCAACTTGAACGTAACGATGTGACCGACGGTGCATCGCTAAGGTCTAGAAGACACCTTTCACTCTTGTATTGAAGAGACCCAGGTTGTTGTTCTTGGCTGGAGAAACAGAAACAGGCAGCGTGTTCAATTCCTTAACGAATGATGGTGTAGGATACCCGCTTACTTCTTCAGGCATATTGCTATGCTGTCTATTGGTTTCAACTTGACAATTTCGTGATTCCTGGGGCAGTACACTGATGGTTATAAAATAAAACCGGCCAAGTGCGAATCAGACTCGCGCACGAAGGGTTCCGTACCATTTTCTATAAAAACGGCAAAATCATGTCCGTTGTATGGGAGCCTCCTGAAATATTTATTTTATTCTGTTTGTTAGTATTTTTTTTGTTATAGCGGCTACAGAAATACATCAGCTGTAAAAAAATCAACTGTCTATCAGCCTGTTGACAAACAGACAGACGGACAGCGGAGTCTTAATCCAAAACTCCATCCAATTAAGCTAAAACTACCCTACTTTCTTGTATCCCCAGGAAGCCCTAATGAACCTAGACCCAGGCAACCCGAACTGGGAGTTCCTAGCCATGATCCGCGAGTACACCAACACGCTGGACTTCCGGCCGCTGACCGGCTCCGAGGCGCCCGAGGACCACCAGATCACCGTCTGCGTCCGGAAGCGGCCGCTCAACAAGAAGGAACTCAACAAAAAAGAGGTACATCTGTCGAATGTTCTAGAAGACTAAACTCCGATTCAGAATCCAAGATATTTTATATCAACAAAAACATTCATCAATGAAATTTAACAATAATAGAAAACAGCAAGGTTATCACTAAAAACTTCTAAAAACTAAAACACTAACTTCAACAACGCATAATTTTATGTGTACCTACATCGAAAAATGTTTAAATATAAATTAATAAACGAAAGAGAAGTCAATGAAATGATTAATGAAAGGTTACAAATAAAAAAAACTAGCTTCTGTGCTTAGCTTAGATACCAATGTCGTTAAATATATTTCACCAATATTCATTAGGTTTTGTAACCTCTTTGTATACAAAAAATATCCAGGTTCTTGAATCGGAGTAGGAGGTATAGTTATGTGTTCTAGGAGACCTGGCGATCAGCCGCGACTCCACAAACTTAGGTTGTGAAGAATGATGGTGGGTGCAACAAGGATCTACCGTGCGAGATTCAGTCTCTCGCACGGTAGATCCTTGTTGCCATCATTAAAAAAACTGAAGTTAAAATAGGTACCAATATGTTTTCTTTTACAGAAAAAAAATCTGAAGACTTTGAATGTGACCGGACAGTATCAGTGTCAATCTTTTGTGTACTCAACACAAAGATTTCTGAAATTATCTTAATCTCTCAAAAGTTATGAATACCTTCTTCGTTGCAGGTGGACGTAATCAGCGTGCCTATGAAGGACACAATGATAGTGCACGAGCCCAAGAACAAAGTGGACCTCACCAAGTATTTAGAGAACCAGAAGTTCAGATTCGACTACGCTTTCGATGACTCCTGCACTAATGAAATAGTTTACAAGTTAGTAGCTAAACACTTATAAATCTTGTAAATCTTAATTGTACACAAATCAAACAATACACAAAAGTAGACAACATAAAGGACATGTACAAAGGCGAGCTTAACCCTACAAGAGTTTTCCTACAGCAAACCTTTGGGTATGGAGGACAACTGTATAAGAGAAAGACGACGTATGGAGATACACTTTTGAAACCATCGAGCCTGTGATAGTAAAATCTTTGGCTTTTGTCCAATTTCTATTATGCTTTATTTCGATCCGGTAACACCTGTTATAGTCTGAAATCCTTCATACTTCAAATCCTTTTTCGGGATAGTGGTGTCATTTCTGTTGTTTTAGAATTTGCTAAAATACGATTGTCAAACGATACAATATTTCGATTCCTAACGAGTACTAAATCCTTATTTTAGCTAGTTTTTATGTCAAATAGCAGATAACTATTAAATTTGAAAAGCTATCGTCTATTTGACATTAGTAAATCCTAATTATTAATAATTTATATAATTCTAAAACAACAGAAAGTACACCAATTTAAATGTTTCGTTGTTTTATTAGATACACAGCGAAACCCCTGGTCGCGACGATATTCGAAGGCGGCATGGCGACGTGTTTTGCCTACGGACAGACCGGATCCGGGAAAACACATACTATGGGTGGAGATTTTCAGGTAAACTAACAACATCAACATATATTAGTCTACTGCTGGACATAGGTCTCCCCTAATGAGTCCAGCATCTGCCTGCAGTCTTTCACAAATCATCACCCTACCTGGCCGAATGGCGTCCTACACTACGTTTCCCGAGTCGCGGATAGGAGCGAGACGGAGAGATAACTCCATCAATTAACTTTAATAAAATTATTTCTACTCAACCCCTGCATCTCAGAAACTAAAAGCCAACCCCACTATTCAAACCATCCTCGGTTAATGCAGAAGTATAGTAGAATTTTGACTCATTGATTTAACACTCACTTCTAAATTCAACTATACCGATGTGCGAAACCAGTGGTTCATTGAACCTCACGTCGCAGAAACGGCCATACGTCGCAACTTTTAGGCGTGGTTTACGGTGACGCGGGGCGTCGAGTAGCGCGTTGGGCGTTTTGCTCCATTTACAGTGCAGCGGCGCGTACAGCGGCCCCGTCATAGCACGCGTAAACACAAACATAACGCAATGTGTGCTGTGCTGATGTTTATGAATAGGCAGGGCAGAGTGGCGGTGGACGCCGAGTGCTACGCGTCAAATCAAACAAACGCGTGTAAAACGCGTCTCCGTTAACAAGGCCTTAGTTTCGAAACGAAAATAAGCATTAAAATAAGCTCCACGTTTGTATACGTTTTTTTTAGCATATTGTGCCGAAATAAACTATAGCTATTCGATTGCAATAGTAATATTGTCTTATAGTCCTCCATGTTTATAATGCTTATTATATTAGACACTAGATGTAAAAGTGTTTGTTGTTCCAGGGTAAAACGCAGGACTGTAAGAAAGGTATCTACGCGATGGCGGCGCGCGATGTGTTCATGTACCTGCGCTCCCCCAAGTACAAGCCGCTCAACCTCATCGTGTCCGCCTCCTTCTTTGAAATATACTCCGGGAAGGTATGTATACATCATCATCATCATCAGCCTATAATTAGTTCACTGCTGGACATAGGCCTACCCTAATGAGCGCCATAGCGCCCTGTCTTCAGCTTGACTTGATGTATATATACTCCTACATAATTAATTATGGATGTAAGCGGGTTAACTACGAACCTTATTTGTGTTGCAAGAACACCAATGTTTCATCAACGTTCTTCAACAAATAAGGTTCGTAGTAAACCCTATCGTTATCCATAATGAATTCGTCAAACTTCGATAGTTTTATAGTAAAACTCCTACATAATATTGATGCCACTTATTTAAAACGTATAAAAAAAGCCCAATAACAAAGTGCAGCTGCGAATAGTACAACATGGAAAGCACCAGCTATCAAATAAAACAAAATAATCCTGAAAATCGGTTCACCCAGTCGAAAGTTCTGAGTTTAAAAAAAAATTAAGAACCTCCTTTTTAAAATCGGTTAAAAAGAACATTATCCCATAAATGGGATAGCGCTTTTCTCAAGCACTGTTATCGAATAATAATACTCATTTATTCGCCATAGGAGGACAAGGCACACTTAACTTAGAGACGTCAATTATACAATATAATGCTGCTGGAATTGTAATTTAAAGCCATAAAACAGAGAAGACAGAAAAAGTAGAGGATTTCATCATGCCTTAGACGATCGAAGTGTTTGAAATGATTCCTACTCTATAACACTCATGAATCTAACATAGACTAAGAACATTTTTGAATTACATAATAACTATAATAAGGATCTAAATAGATTATTGTGTTGTCTGAAATAAATGAATTTATTTTTATTACAAAGAGAAACATACAAGTAAATACAGAGGGCGGCGTTATCACAATGTTTTAGTAGGTAGGTACACAATGCATAAAAAGCCTGTCAGGGCACAACAATCATTTTTAACCGACTTCAAAAAAAGGAGGAGGTTCTCAATTTGTCTCTATTTTTTTAATTTTTTTTAATGTTTGTTACATCAGAACTTTTGACTGGGTGGTACGATTTGCATGATTCTTTTTTTATATGAAAGCTGGTGCTTCCCGTGTGGTCCCATTTTAATTTTGTTCAGTTCTGACAATGTGATCCATGAAAATTCATGAAAAAACTGTAAAAATTGAAGTCGGTTCATAGTGTTTTAAAACAAAAATAATAATGTTTATGTGATGTTGTCAGGTATTCGACCTCCTAGCAGACAAGGCCAAGCTGCGCGTGTTGGAGGACGGCAAGCAGCAGGTGCAGATCGTGGGGCTGACGGAGAAGGTGGTCGACAACGTGGACGAGGTGCTCAAGCTGATCCACCACGGGAACGCGGCCAGGACCTCTGGACAGGTACACACAGGGACACTTGCCTCAACTTTGATACTCTCTCCACTTTGTTTATACATCTCTAGCGACTAAGAGATATCCACCGCGGACAGCAGCGCTTCCTGCTAAATAATTATATCGCCAACACGCAAGCCCAGCGTGGAAATTATGGTCAATAAACCTCTTACCGCGCCATGCAGACGTGCCATCCTATTGTGGTGAGCAAAGCGAGCCGCGACACATAGCGCGGCGAGCGAAAGGAGCTGCGCTCTCAAACGCCTTGTCATTATTCCAGTGCGTACAAATCCCCACGGTGCGTAGCGCGCCGTGTGCTGGTCTCGAGCACGCATAAAGATCTATAACATAAATACTCTGGACAAACGGATGATTCTACGATTATCTACGATATTTAATCATCATCATACATAGTCTGAAATCTTTTCTTCTCGTTGATTATTTTTCATTTTTAATATCAGTGCACTGAATCGGTCCGTTCTTTCCAGACGAGTGCAAACTCGAACTCGTCGCGGTCGCACGCCGTGTTCCAGATAATAGTGCGGTCGCCGGGCATGCACCGCGTGCACGGCAAGTTCTCGCTCATCGACCTGGCCGGCAACGAGCGCGGCGCGGACACCTCCTCCGCCAACCGGCAGACACGTGAGTGCAACCACCTTATTATTCATATTTCATTGTATCCATGGTAAATTAATACATTACCATTGTAACATTCTTAGCGGTACGGAAACGTAGACAATTTTTGTGCCACGGAACATTGAACACTTGGTCTTTGAAAGTCAATAAGTATGTGTTAAGTGGGAGCACGTATGCGCAGGGAAAGGGTGATTTTATACTGGTTCTATAAAAATCATCGGTAAATATATTCATCAGTAGTTTGTATCTCACACTAGACACAAAAGTGTTTACGTTTGCTTTAGTGGTAAATCACATGATTATTTGAATATATCCAGTCAGGGTGTAAGCAACTTGATCCGACTGACTGCTGGACATACGCCTCCCGTATGATTTCTGATGCACGTGAGTTGAAAAAATTGACAATTCACAAAGCGTTATCTAGCCCCAAGCTAAGCAGAGCTTGTGTTATGGGTACTACATAACTGATATACATAGAGATGGGTTTACACGTGTCCTCTGGGTGGTGCTAAGAGCGGTACCCTCTGGTGGTAGGCGTCGGCCGTGGCTTGTCACCACCCTCCGGACTAAGCCAGTCCGTGAAGCAACTCTGTTGTGTTTCGGAATGTGGTCCGCAGTAGCCATCTTCTAGACCTTCGTGATACATCGTCGGCCGCATCTTCGCTTTCCATCATGTGAGATTGCAGTCAAACGAAGGTCTATTTCTGATAAAAACAAAAAAAGCATTTACAGGGCGGATTGAGTAAATGCCTAATAAACGTCTTTTTATGCCTTATAAATGCCCGATGACAGGGCAGAAACTACGCTTCTAATCTTTAAACATTTTGAATTTTTTTCAAGAATTTTCTTCAATTTAAAGTATTATAAGGTTTACTTCGTAATACTATACACTACATATCTGTTTTTACTAAACATAGAAAACCATTGAGAACGCCCAGAAAAATCTGTAGGCACACATCAAGACGGAAATCGAACCTGCAACCTCCTGCGTCACAGCGTGTGGCGTCCGCGCCACTGAGGTCGTCTCTTGTCATTTTTTGTTTATTTGTGATCTCTGTCGTCTTTAATGCGAACCACACGTTAACTTATGAATTTCGTCCACAATGGAAACCCGTGCTGTGTGGTGCTGGCTTAGAATTTGCACCACCCCAACTCTTCCCGTGGGTTTCTTAAGAGGCGACTAAGGGATATCCACCGAGGGGCGAGCAGCAGCGCCTCCTGCAGAAGTATTCTACCACCGAACTGCGATCCCCAACCCGCATGCCCGGGGATTATGGGCATTACCCCCCATGAGATAAACGCCAACGCGCTTATCAGGAAGAGGCCTGCGTCCAGCAGTGGACCAATACAGGCTGTCGAGAAGGTTGAGGAAACCCTTGCTCCAACGTGTTGTACATTGTGTTGCAGGCATGGAGAGCGCAGAGATCAACAAGTCCCTGCTCGCGCTGAAGGAGTGCATCCGCGCGCTCGGCATGAAGGGCAACAACCATCTCCCCTTCCGCGTCTCGAAGCTCACACAGGTCCGTCTATCTACATTTTTAATCTGTAATTCTTCGGTCCCAATATGCCTTAGCAGAAAACCAGCGTAGGTTGCTATACAAACTGAGTTGGGACCATTTTGTAACTAGAACTAAGTTTCTTTTGATTTAAGTAAAACTGTTTATTTTATGCTTTAGTTACAAATAAACGCTTTAGATTTGATTTTATTTTATTTGATATCTATTCTCGGATAGAATAAAGAATTTAGATAGATAAACATTTACTTGATTCTGCAACTTGTACTTGCGTGGTATGATTATACATTTGATCATCATTAATTATACACATTTGACAAAAATAAATATATAAATAGCTAACTAATGTATTCTCATAAAAAACTTACATTGGTAGTTTACTTATAATGAGATTTATGGTAACTTTTTTCTAACTTTTGAGAACCTCCTGGTTATAAAATAAACAAACTGTTTTGTTCCAGGTGCTACGCGACTCGTTCATAGGCGACAAGTCCCGCACGTGCATGATCGCTATGATCTCCCCCGCCATGTCCTCCTGCGAGCACAGTCTCAACACGCTCAGATACGCGGACAGGTGAGCCCGCGTTACTGGTACATCCTACAAGTCCCGCACGTGTATGATCGAATATGTAAACATGTATGTATGTTTGTTGCTCTTTCACCCAAAAACTACGGAACGGATCGGGCTGAAATTCTGCATACAGGAGGTTCTAGGCTTGAAATTCCTACTAATATTATAAACCTGAATATGTAAACATGTTTATTGCTGTTTCGCGCATAAACTACGATAGTTCTAGGCCTGGAATAACACATAGGCTACTTTTTATCCCATAAATCAGTTCCCGTGGGATAGGCTTGCGAAGCCGTGGGGCGCGTATTATAGAAACATAGGAGTATTTCATTGTATTCATTTAACTTATTAAACTTTCGCGATTTGTTATCATAATTAGTTAATGATTTATTTATCGGGTAACTTCAAGTGCATCCAGTCGTTCCGTGATCACGATCGCTGTAACTCGATAAGTACCCGAAAAGTAATCATTAATTTTGTATTCATTTATTCCATAAAGAAGCATTGGCACACGTGGAAACGGTGCCAAGATCATATAGCTCCTTCGTTGATAGTCTGGTAATATTTAATTTTGTTTTAAAAACTATACTTAAACCGATTTAAATTTTTATAGTTGTTTTACGAATATTCATAGATCCTATTGTCAGAACTGAACCAAATAAAAATGGGGTCCCATTTTCCACACGGGAAGCATCAGCGATGTAAAAAAGAATCATGAAAATCGGACCACCCAGTCAAAACTTCATATTTTATGTAAGATTTACACCTTTAGATGTTATTTCTATGCAAAAAGGCTTACTATAAAATATCAGATTATCTAGAGGATAAAAAAGCTTGGGTCGGATTTTGCTCCAACTCGAAAAATAACAACTAACAGGCTAAAGGTTTCTTCGTCGTTTCTTTACTTTAGTCTACATAGCGAAGCGATCGAAATCAAAAATACCACTTTATTTCCGTGTCAGTGTATTTTTTAATATGATTTGACTTTTTCTAAGTGTACATTTATTGTATTTATGGAAATAAAGCATTTTTGAGTTTGAGTTTGAGTATTGATAAATATAGAGAGGTTTAACTGATAACTTGATTTATTGCTAATTGATAATGATATGAATACACGGGACTGCGGTCGAACACGTACTGCTTTAGCTGGTCTAGGTAAAAATGTACCGCTTGCTTAGTGCAATTGTGCGGTTTATACATTAATCGTACATCATGGGTTACTAAAGGTGTAGGGCGGAAAATCTTACATTATGAAGTTTTGACTGGGTGGTCCGATTTTCACGATTCTTTTTTTATATGAAAGCTGATGCTTTCCGCGTGGTCCCATTTGGTTTAGTTCTGACATTAGGATCCATCCTCCTCCCTTTTTTTGAAGTCTTTAAAAAGAGAGAAGATCTGCCTAAAAAGTTGTATAATCCCACAGGGTAAAGGAGCTAGGAACGTCGGAGCCGCGCGGCGGACCGCGGCCGGAGTCGCCCGCCGACCGAGACGTCGACATGGAGGTGGCACAGGACGACCTGGCACAACTTAGATCACTCAATGTAAGTATAGTGCTTCTCATCACTCATATACACAGGGTGTGTCGTAAAGAGTGGTCAAGCCTTTACCATCAGCATCAGAACTGTACAGACTACAAAAAAAAAAATAAAAAAAAAATAGTTGGTTTTAAATCTAGGAATTTTTGCAAAGGTGTTTTTGAAAAGGTAGTGGCGAGACAGAAAGAAGTGAATATAACGTGTAACATTGACGACCTCTGTGGCGCGGTGGGCGAAGGTCCGCCTGCGACTCAGGAGGTTGCGGGTTCGATTCGGGAATCGAACATTTGTCCCGAGGCTACGATCTGCAGATATTTATTCAGAGCGTTCTGCGTGTAAAAAATAATCATAAGAGAAGAATAAAAAATATGTAAGTATACATCACACTAATATTATAAATGCGAAAGTTTTTTTTTTTTTTTTTTTTTTTTTTATCAGAAATAGTCCTTCGTTTGACCGCAATCTCACAATTCTCACATGATGGAAAGCGAAGATGCGGCCGACGATGTATCACGAAGGTCTAGAAGATGGCTACTCCGGACCACATTCCGAAACACAACTGAGTTGCTTCACGGACTGGCCCAGTCCGGAGGGTGGTGACAAGCCACGGCCGAAGCCTACCACCAGAGGGTATCGCTCTTAGCACCACCCAGAGGACACGTGTAGGGTATCAGAGGGTCAACACCTACGGACGTGAGCGATACTGTCCCCCAAAAGTTTGTAGTTTGTATGGATGTATGGATGGATGGATGTTTGTTACGTCTTCACGCCAAAACCACTGAACGGATCGGGCTGAAATTTTGCATACAGGTAATTCTAATCCTGGAAACAAACATAGTTTTCCACATACTTTTTATCCCATAAATCAGTTCCCATGAGATAAAAATCATCTTAAACGTTTCCATAGTAACAACGCCTGCGAAGCCGCGGGGCGCAGCTAGTCTATACATCTATACATTAAACTATAAGTTACTAGTACCCATAAATGCCACAAGCTTTGCTTAGCTTGGGGCTAGATAATGCTGTGTGACCTGTCCCGTTGATAATATGATTAATTTATAACATTGTCCTCAGGAGGGCGACATGTCAGCTGAGATGTACAACTTCCACGAGGCGATAGACGAGATGCAGCGCGCCGAGGAGGAGGTGCTGGACAACCACAAGGCCATCTCGGACTACATGGCGCATTCCTTGCAGCGCACCGCGCAGCTGCTGCAGCTCACTAGAGATGTCGATTACGATCAAGAAGGTACTTGTACATTCTATTAGAACATCAACCTCAATAGCCTGTATTGGTCCACTGCTGGACGCAGGCCTCATCATTGAAAAGTAGATATTTTAAGTCTCAACAGCAAAATGTCTAAACGCAACGCTATTGGCACCTGAAGCGTGACTTCATACTTGAACATTTTTGTATGGCCATGAATGGCAGCGTTTTATCACCCGAAACTGAGTGTAGTTTTACTTTTTGTTTTTTTGGTCTTTGTTGGAATTTAAAAGAAATGGTTTATATATTTTTTTCGTTTATGTATTAACCTAAATAATCGATAAAAAAAAATATCCATGCATATACCCCATTATAACAATGAAGAAAATAAGCAGCGCTTTGATATTGCTTGAAGTTGAGAGAGGCTTACAAGAGCGAGCCTGATGTTTTGTCCCCCTCCGTTCTGTGGTAGATATTAACTTACTGAAGGAGGTCGCGGGCAGAGGTTAGTTGTATACACACTGCTTTGTATGTTTGCATGTGTAGTGTAGTGTTCTAACAGCGTAGTATTGCAGGGCACTGGCGCGTGAAGCGGGTCCGCTTCCACGCGAGCAATGGCAATGGCAATGGCAATCGACGTTCGCGCAGGATTCTAGGTACAGCGAACATTCGCAGTTTATCGCTTAAAACGTTAATGCCAATGCTGTCGCTCGTCGGGGTTGATTGGATATTAAAAGATTAAAAACCATTTCTAAATTTTAATAATCTTGACTTTATCTTATACTACTCGATTATAAAAAACGCTTTCCTTTCCTACTACTTAATTATCAAATAATCTTTGGTTAGCAATTTTGCTACTAATCGTCACATTGTTACTTTTGATTCAAAACTCTCATGCGAGTCTAATTAAAAACGTGCCATCTACCGTAACCAATGCTTATCGTTCAGTCTACTAATGCCTACCAAACAAAACTAAAAATAGTTTAACTGTAATAAATTACGACGTCGCGTCCATCAAAGAAAGCAATAGCTGGAAAAGTTATTTACTGTAAATTATCTCAAATAAAATAATATATTATAATGTTTCTTCAACTGTAAAACTGTTAAAGTCATTTACAACGGGATACTTACTATGATTTGAGATTTGAGCATTTTGGCACTCTACTTCTACTCTAATAATGCAAAATGTATTTTAAGACATGTTTCTTACAAATACTTGATATGGGGTTCATGCGTGCAGAGGGCAGATTGCTGGTAAATAAATCGCTCTATCTTTCACACTCCCCCATCTGACGGAGCCCTAGCGCGATTTATTTATACCTATTTTGCTTACGTGGGTCTATATTTATTTATATTTGATATAATCACCACGCTTGGTAGGCGGGTTGACAATCGCAGTTTAGTGATCAGTTCAGTTCAGTTAATTTATTAAAACCATAGGAACACTTAGTAACGTCAAATTAACAAATTTAAATATTTTTATCGGTCGTTGTCACCTGCCCCACTGGATATCCCTCTGCGTTCCTATACTCGGACAGCAAGCTCAGTTTGACTGTAGTTCACTGCAGTCAACTCAATCAAAGCGACGCGACGAGACGAAAAGACGACGGCAGTGTTCGACCGCTATTGACTGCAGTCAACTGCAGACGAGTTTGCTACTTGCAGTCCGTGTATATGACCCCTCAGTCGCCTCCTACGACGCTCACATAATTGACTTATTCGTCATTGCAGCGTACGCGACCCAATGGGAGCAGCTTCTCAACGAACAGCTAGCAGTCCTGGCGCAGTCGCGCGACCTGGTCGCAGAGTTCCGCTCCAAGATGCAGCAGGAGGAGCACATCTCGCGACGCATCCAGCCGAGACATCACTAGCGCGACCTCCCGTCGCGACGTCACTGGCCGCGACTTGTGTGGGGTTGAGGTGGAGATTGCGAAAACTGTTTTACACGGGTTTTATGAAGACTTACTTGGACCTTTACAAGACTTGCATTACATTCATATTGTTTCGAGATAGGATGTTGTGTTAACATGCGCATGTTCTGATATATTTTACAGTTCACTGGTTGAAAGGATTTTAGAAAACTATTTGTTTGAGGGAAGTAAGGTCTTAGCGGTTAAAAATGTATAGACTTTACTGAGATGTTTAAAGTTGGCATTTACAAAAGATTTCTTTTAGGTGTTCGTTTGGAAAAAGAGGATGTATAGAATGAAGAGCTTTATTGATTGAGCTATCAAGCAAACTCGGTTAGTTTATACATTGACCTGTGAGTGAAATACATTTGTTTTCTTATTTATTGAAACCGATAAAAATGTAAAGCTTTTTGACAGTATATTTTCTTTGGCCATGTGACTGTTGATACCCAGTAAAGCAATCTCCATCTCGAGCAATCGGTAGCGTATTAATAATGAACTGTTGCACTTGTGCGAAGTACTGGCTCACAGCGCAGTGAGTTTAGTCTATGGTTGTGCCCGAACACTTCCTATGTGACGCCCTCTAACTAAAGGGAAACTAAAATAATTTGTCCTAGAGAACTCTAAATTATGTTTAAACTACTAAAAATAGAATTACATCGCCTCAAGAGTAAAGTGCGCATCGCAGCCATGAAATGGCGGTTATCACAAGATGGCGGACAGAGACGTCGCAACTCGAAATCGTTATAGATAAATCAGTATTGCAGTGTTGACTCTGCGCGTAGCTGGCCTACGGAGATCTGCTATGTGATTGCGTTGCCGTTACCAAGTGGTTTGTTTTACCCGACTGCCGAAGGGTTATGTTTGTTGGTTGTTTTGTGTAGCTTTTTGTAAAGTTGTGCCGTCGGAACCGAGAGACTGTTTACTGTAGGAGTGTTTTGCACAAAAATATACTTGTCCGGTCCTTACTGATTATTTACGGATTATAGTGTGATATACCGAGACTGCGTTCGAAAGCTGGCGTGCCTCGCCAGTCGCCAGCTTCGAGCGTGATGTCCGAGCTCTGTGGGTACTAGATAATGTTCCTGCGCCCAATATCTTGTACCTATATATGTTTTAGATCAAGTTACTGAGGTGCGATTCATTTTAATTAAAAATAAAGTTTTCATTTCATTTTCATGTAACACTTAAGTGCCTGTTTCCTGAAATGCATTTAACTACACTAATGGCCTATAACGTTTGTAAATATGGGAGATTCGGAAGTACAAAAGATTGTTCGTGATTACTCATTCATTTACATAAAGTATATACTGAACCCGAGATGGTTCCTAATGAACACTAATTCTAAAACAGACTGTTTAGTTTAAAATCAAAGAATTATTATGATATTTATCAGATACGAAATCAGAGATGTGAGACAGATTTCTATATTTTGTAGTGAGAGTATTTTTGCATGACAAACCAGATGAATAATTTATTGATAGTCAAATCTCGCTAGACTAGATTTCTTAATGGGGGACTCCTTTTGTTTAATGTAAAAGTAAATTTATTTCTGCACTATTTCCCCATACTTCAGTGAGCATATAGACAGTATGCTTTTGTATGTAAAATTATTACCTTATATAAACTGTATGTAGGTAGGTAGGTATATTAACATTTCTATTAACGAAGTCTTACCTACTTAGCATTGTTTTATTTATCTACTTATTTTATCTTTCGTTAAAATCTTATTGAGATTAGTTGAACACTAAATTGACTCTGCACTAGTTCTAGCAACACTCCTCTAATGTAATCTCTGAAGAATCTAATATCTATACTGTTATTTGATCAGTTGATAGAATAACCTAGTTATGGACAATGGAAGGACGTTGCCATCAAATGGCACAGCGAGAGAGCGCTTCCCGCGCGAGCTAGGCTCCGCGCGCGGCTCGGCTCGCCTCGCTCGAACCGACGCGACACGAGATGGTAGAATTTTTACATTTCTACACACAGATGTTATTTTTGACATCTACTGAACCTATTCTGTAATCTGCCACCATAATAAAAAATCGCAAAACGTGTTTCTTATTGGTAATTGATAAAAATAGTAAAACTAATAAATACTAGTGTTTATTTGTAAAATGACTTATTTATTTGTAATGTGATTCCATTGTGACGTGCAGTGAGCTCCCGGCGATGGTTCTGTTGTGTTTCAGCTTCTTTTTCGCTTTAAACTTGTTTAATGCCGTGGAGATGGAAATTTGAATATTGTCCTGTTCTTATAAATTCTCATTTTGTTTAAAACAATACAATAGAGATTATTAACGAGACATGCCGTGTTATCTCTGGTGCTAGGTAGCTCGCTTCTCTAGCTGTCGTGACAAAACAGATCATTCTGTGAAGGTTTTATCTGTAGAGTGGGATGCCCCACGCCTCGACTCGGCAGGATCCTATGTATACTAGCTTACAAATAGATAGCGCTTATTAAATTAATAATAAATTGTACTAGATCGGCACTCTGTATCAGAGTGACTGAGTGCGCCGATTATTGATTGTACTGAACGAAATCTCTCTTAATAATGTACTTTTTTTAAATAATTTAATATTGATATTGTTACTTTAATTTCTGGAATAAACTTGATTGTGAAGTGTTTGCGTTATGGACAAGTGCCTCGAAGCGCGGGCGTCAGCTCTAGTTGTCTAGTTGAAATGCTTTATTATTATAAACATATTTTAACATCGCACATTATAATAAATTAATCGAAATTGAGTTTGTTTTATTTTTTGTAACTGCGCTACTGACTATTGTTGTGATTCTACTGTATTTTTGCTCTTGTGAAGGTACGTAGGTAGGTAGGTACCTACTTGTGTTACGGGCAGACTAGACTGATCTATATAATTATAAAAATGAGTGAACGGCTGGACCGATTTCACTAATTATTATTGGTTGTGTTTGTCACTACTGACAAGAGAAGGTTCTCAGGAAACAAAAAAAAAATGCCAATATAAAGTTTTTGTTTACAGTTTATTACAGAAGTTTGTACTGATATCATACAAATGCAAATAAAATACAAACCTGGAAGACAATACGCATTATGCATACAAATACAAAAAAGTGATCAAACGACAATAGGGTATATGCATGGATTTTTTTTTATTTTTTTAATCGACGATTTAGGTTAATACATATAGGAAAAAAAATATAACACCCAAAAAAATTAAATTATTGAGGTAAAAACTAAAAGTAAAACTACACTCAGTTTCGGGTGATAAAAACGCTGCCATTGCATTTTATGACGTCACGGATCATCGAGTTCCATATTCAAAGTCAAAACTTCATGCCCATACAAAAATGTTCAAGTATGACGTCACGCTTCACGTGCCAATAGCGTTGCGTTTAGAGATTTTGCTGTTGAGATTTAAAATATCTACTTTTCAATGATTAAATTTCACAATAAGAACATCATAAAATACAAAAATAAATATACAGATATATTTCTATAATACTAGAGAAAACGTAAAAAAATATTAGCTTTTTTGAAGTCACATACATATACCCTATTACTATTTTCAATGATTTGAGAAAGTTAGACGCTTAGAATACCTAAGGAACCTAGTACCTACACACTATAGTGTACAACTAAATTACTAAAGCTTCACTTATTATTTAGCAGTGGGTACAAAAGAAACAATTACAAAATAAATAAAACTGGGGTTTTTACCCATACTGCGATTATACAACTTAATAAATAATAATCAACATAGGGTAGAGGCGTAATAATAGTTATCACAGAACACTCAGAAATAAAAACTTATCTGAAACACGCACACAACTTGCGGCGTAAATTTAAATAAGTAAAAGAAGCCCAATTTCACGAAACAAAACTAAAAAATTGTTGTTGTTTCTTAACACTTTAACTGAGTTCAGGAGCGTTGATCGAGTTCAATGAGTTTGATGAAATCCAGCTTAATTTACTTCACTAAGAACACCATTCTTTGGTTACAATATCATAAGTTTCTGAATTTACACGTACGTAGTATATTTACAGAATACTGTACAACTTCACAGAAAAACAAATCTAAGGTAAGTCTCTAATTTCTAAAATAACCTGCCAGCAGGTGGGAATCATCAATGGAAGTTTGTCCAACAAATAAATAAGTACCTAATATACCTAAACATGTACTAAGTATCAAAGTCATTTTATAACTTTACAATTTATAATTTCCTATAAATAGTTACCGCGGTTCGTCGATAAAATAATTATTGCAAGCCCAGTTATTTTTGCGCGGTTGTGAAACCAATGACGTTGATTATTTATGGAATAGCTATACCAACTAAAGTGGTCGTTAGTCGATAAGTACCTACTGTAAAAATATAAAATCGGAGTTTTTTGTTTCATGCAATTTCTATTTTGAGTGAGCAACGTAAGAGTAGGTTTTGAACGAAAACGTGTCTATCGACATCATCGCAATTTAACTAATTTGTGCCTTAAGTCAATGAACTATATCTCATAGCAAGATGCTTGTTCACGCTTGTACACCACACATTGATTTAAGAGAATTTGTGCCTAAAGTCCATTGGCTGAGGGTCATAGCAAGTGATCTTCGTCCTCCATCGGCTCCCCGGTCAGGATATGTGGCTCCCCGATGGCGGGCACCATGTGGGAGAACTCGCTGGTCGCCCAGAGGTACAGGTTGAGTGTACGTTCCGTACTTTGTGCTATGAATCTGGAATTACAAGACAGTTCTGTTAGCTTTCCTTTTATAAGAAGCTTAGATTGAAGGTTAAGATGACGTTTTATCGGACTACGCTATCTGCAATAGTGTATATCGGCTTCCTAATAGAATTAGGTACCTATATGAACCTTTATGCTAGAAACAGAACCTTCGCCCGCTGCGTCATAGAGATCGTCATTTATTTTTATACCATCTTTGTTTCTGTTCATAGGTTCCCATGTCTATGTATTACTATAATAGTAATAAAAGGCGCAAGCACACACATAACTGTTGACTGCCTGTTATTTTCTTTCATGCTAAACAAATAAGTGGACCTCAATGAAAGGCAAGGAGACGTATCCCAGGTACAGATAGGTCTATTCTATATGATCCCAGGAAAAACGCATGCTAAACTGCGGGCAGAAGGTTAACATACTCTTCCCCAACCCGCATACCCAGCGTGGGGATTGTAGGCATTAGGTACCCCCCATGAGTTAAACGCCAATAAGGCGCTTATCAGGGGGACCTGCGTCCAGCAGTCGACCAATACAGGCTGTTGAAGTTGAGGTTCAGGTTATTTAATTTAAATTATTGTAGCCCACCAATAAATGCAAGAACACTGACCTTACTGTTTTTTCTAATTGTATTTGTGTATTATTAATTGGTAGTTTAATAATTTAATAAATAAAATAAGTTGTTACCTCACAAAAGGTCTCACATCCCCCTCGTTGGCGGTCTGTAGATGCTGGTAGTACAGATGGCGATGCTGCTTGGCGATGATCACCGGCGGGTAGCCCGCCTGCATCAGCACCAGGTTCATCAGCAAGCGGGATGTCCGTCCGTTGCCGTCGATGAAGGGATGGATGTGCACGAGCTTGTAGTGGGCTAGGGCTGCGTATCTGAAAGGGGTTGACTTGATAATTGTGTGAGTATTAAGGATGATGAGCCGAGGCGGAATGTCTATAATAATATTATAAAGAGGAACGATTTTCTTGTTTGTTTGTATTGAATAGGCTCCGAAACGATTGGACAGATTAAAAAAAAATCTTTCTTTATTTCAAAGCTTATTTTTCAGGGAGTGACATAGGCTATATTTTATGCCATGAAACTGCGAGGCGTTGCTAGTTAGAGATAAAGATTTATTTTTCAAAACATGTGTAGGGTAACAAGTATGTAAATACATTTTATGAATCAACATGCCGTTAATTGGTATGCACGATTGTTTTGTGTCGTGCGTGCGTGACGCGTCAGAATCATGTCATTCATACATTAAGTATGATATGATTAGAAACACACAGCTGTGTGGTGTTGGTTTAGAATTTGCACCACCTCATCTCTTCCCGTGGGTGTCGTAAGAGGCGACTAAGAGATAACCACCGGGGGGGTGGGCAGCAGCGCCCCCTGCAGAACAATTCTACCACCGAACTGCGATCCCCAGCCCGCATGCCCAGCGTAGGGATTATGTGCATTACCCTGGCTGTTGAGGTTGATAAGAAACAACACAATATAATGTGAAAGTGTTTCTTTAGCAAACTAATACATATTATAAACGCCAAAGCTTGTATGGATGTTTGTTACTCTTACACGCAAAAACTACTGCACGTATCAGGCTGTTTTTTATCCCATAAACACTATAAATCAGTTCTGTTGGGATAGAAATAACTTTAAAAGTTCTGTTGGGATAGAAATAACTTTAAAACGTTTCCGCCGTGTGTGAAGCCGTGGACAGCAACTACTTCAGAAAGATAATATTAGCTTCATAAAGGTTTACTGGAGACAGGTACAATAGGTAAGTTTGGTAAAAAAAAATTATTACAATGTAATTTCATTGTACTCGTAGTAAGGTGCCGTAATGTAGGTAAAGTCTAGTTGCGCCTTGCGGTTTGGCACGCGTTGTTCCTATAGAAATGTTTAAAGGTGATTTCTCCCACGGGAACTGATTTATTATTTTTTTTTTATAATAAATAATAAAAAAATGGGAAAAAAGTAGCGTATGTATGATTCCAGGATTGGAATTACATGTATGCTCAATACATTCAGTAGTTTTGGCATGAAGACGTAACAAATATCCATCCATACATCAATCCAACCATTCATCCATCCATCCAAAATATAGCATTTATAATAATAGTGTGATTGATGTGATGTGCCTATTTTGTAAGCTTAAAGAAATCAATGTTTTGAATTCTTTATTGTATTTTCTTCTTTAGTATGCAAAGTATGGCAAGAAACTAGAGGTCACTCTTTATCTATAACATGTGAAGTTCGGAAGAAGATTCTGCAAATTTAGGCGGGAGACTAGGTAGGCAAAACAATCACACATGATGGACCAAGTTTGGAGTCAAAATTCGAATGAAGAACTCTGATTATAGTTTGACAGGGTTAATAATTACTCAGCAACATTTTTTTCTCTTACCTTACAGGATGCAAGTCCAAAGCATCCTCAGAATTGAGCCAATCTAAAAACTGCCTCATCAGCTCCAGTATCTCCGTTGGACCTGGTGGGATGTGCCCTCCGACATACACTTGTGTCCTCCTGAACTGTCCTCCTTCTAAAGGATCCACATGACCTAAGACCCTTTTATGTATCTCTAGTATATCACCCATTGTTATGTCTCTTAATCTGTACAACAAAGTAGAGTTTATGTATTTCATAGCAGCGTCTAATCCAAGAATCTCATTGTGCTCATCAATGCTCTTGCCAGATACTGCCACTCTGGTTTCTAGGATGCTTCTAGTTTGTGACAAAGTCATTGTGTTTCCTTCTATGCCAACCGTGTGGTAGATATGTTGAAAGTAAGCTTCTTTCTTTGCTCTTCGTAGAGCTGAGTTGTTCTCGGGTATTGATTGTAATGCATCTCTTTTATCGTCTATTTTTCTTAGCATCTCGCGGTCCAGGTTCTCCACTATGCTGGCTGTTCGCTGTCTGTTCACCAAAGCGCCTGTGTGCTCGGGATAGTTAGTCAGTGCTAAAGTGTACAGTTGATCTGCTTTGACTACATCATTTTTTGTATCTTCTAAGAACTCCCCGTAGTGGTTGAGTATGTCTGCGTGTTTGGGAGATAGTGCAAACGCATGCTGGAAGAGTTTGAGCGCCTTGTCAGCCTTACCGTTCCTTTTCATGTCTAAAGCGGCGTTGAGGGACACCACGGCTTCGGAATCACGCACTCCATCCTGGTTGTTCCGGGACTGCGACCGAGCGCTGTCCGACACGGGCTGAATGTAGTTCCCATACAGCCCAGCTGGCAGTGGTGCAAAAGGCTTCGAGAATCTACCATCGTAGCTCAATAACTTTTGAAGGGATATCACTACGGCAAGTGTACACACAATACTAGATAGAATCAACACTGTTTTACACCTATCTACTATCATTTTAGAAAATAAATGCGTTTTGTTGCTGCTCGTCATGGTTTCGCCCTCTTTCAGTCTACCTATGATCAACATTGTCACGACAATAGCTGAAACATATGCTTCGCGATAAAATCTCGGTGTTAGTCACTGGACACGAATCAGATAGCATTGTATTGTATAAAGTAAAATAATTAGAAAACTCAAACAAATAGCAAAAACCCACGTAAGACCATCTTTGTTTTGACATTTTACAACTTCAACTTCTTATTTCATGGCTGCAAAGCAAAGCAAATTACTGACTGACATTGACACAAAATAACAGCAACAACTTCTTCTTTCCGGCCCTTGTGGGGGCACGGAGGGGGGCCTCGAGGCTTGGCTTCTTTACCCCGGCTTCAACTCGATGGGTGACGACCCCTCGGTCCTTGGGTTGAGGCAAAAATGCTCTTTTTGCCTATATTATTTATAGATTTTTTTGGCTGCATTTTTTTTTTTTTTTTTTTTTTTTTTTTTTATTAAATAACAGCTGACTGTTACGATTAGGACAGTGACTTTAGCGTTTCGTTTAGTTGTTTGCTTGGGAGAGAAGAGACAAAGAGAATACAATAACAGAAGAGAATGCAGAATCCAAGGAACACCGCATAGGTATAGATAATAATAAAGTACTATATTATCTTTACTATGGAACACCGACACTCTTTTCTTCCAAGCTCTTTTCCGTGGCGGAATCGAAGACGGTAGGTACACTAAAATCAAAATCATAGGCATTTTGGCAAAGCAAGCCGCAAACCCTGAGCTGGACTACGGGGAGGACAAAAAAGAATTTTTTAAATGAATTAAGAGAACATTTTCGCAGTTATAGCCTAGGTCTTCGTTTATGCGACTATTAAATTAGGACGAAATTAATTAAGTATAAACTAGGTAGTACCAGAAGATATTAGCAGCCCACCCCGGCCGCACTGGCAGCAGAGCAATAAAAAGTAAAAGTAAGAAGTAAAAATCATTTATTGGAACAGAAATAGAACAACAGAACATTGAGAACAGAAATACCTAGTTTTGTTGAAAAATGATGTCATCTGCAGAAGTTAGACACTGTGTCGCAGAATGACAGCGCCATCCTCAAAAACCAGTAGATACCTACTATTGTCTAGCTAGAATACCATTTAAACAATGACAGAACTACATAGTGATAAATATTCTATTAGCTAAGTTTAACCTATTTGAATTAAACTAAAGCCAGTGTTATTTACGGTGCGTACGTAGGTAAGTAGCACTTACTTACCTACCAGAGTTGCCAGATTCAGTGCCCATGACATTGAGTAGACCGGGGACAGTTGAAACGTGTTATGGTTGAAATATCATGTATCTCTGTACCTACCTACCATGATAAATAAACGTCAGTGAGTCAACACTCCGGTGTTACCATAATCCGCATCTGTATCGTATACACGCGGCACCCCCCACCCCCCCGTGAGTCCTTAGCCAGTAGCGCTTGGCACACCGACCGAAGCAGTCAGTCACACGGAGAGGTTTTCGTTTTCGCGCCATCACAGTAAGTTTTGATTCACGTGTTATTCAATTTGTTATTTGTATCTTTTGGTTTAGTTTAATTGTGTGCTTTAATTAAAAAGGAATGATTATTTTGCGTTGTATACCTACTGTTGAAAAACAAAGTGCTTGTCACCGGTCGTATCGTATGGTATGGGGGGACACATAGAATTGGGAATCACAGTACTTCTCTGTTCCGCGAGGGGACATTAGAAATAACGTAATATGGGACGGTTGTAACTTTCGTCCTTATGGTTCTGCCGTCCGCGTCCTTCCAAAATGAGCATAGTAGGTATGATTACTGTACTGAGTCTGTATTGAAGACCTCTGTGGCGCGGTGGGCGAAGGTCTGCCGCAGGAGGTTGCGGGTTCGATTCCCGCCTCGGGACAAATTTGTGTACGATCTGCAGTTCAGGGCGTTCTGGATGTTTTCTATGTATAATAAAAAAAAATATCTATCTATGTAGTGTATTGTATTATTTATATATGTCCCATAACACAAGCTCTGCTTAGCTTGGGGCTAAATAATGCTGTGTGAATTGTCGAGCATTATTTATTTACTGTACTGAGTTATGCCTCAATTCAGGCCTCGGCCCTACGACGAAGATAACTTATTCGTAGTCTCGGCCGGAATGATAGGTGGCGTAGAGCCACAGCACGCCCCGCGCTGCGCCGCATCATCGCCGCCGCTACCTGAGAGATAGGCGTTGCATGTACGATGAGCAAAAATTGCGCCTTACCACCACTAGGGTGATTTTTTTGCGGCGCTGATTTTTGGCGCTGATTTTAAAAATCAGCGCCGACGGCTTGCTCGAATTCTTTTGTTTTTAGCGCAAAGCAAAAATGTTTCAAAATGGATAGGCATTCCGTTTGGCGATGATACTTAGTTAGGTAGGTACCTACCTACTATAATTATTCAAGTGGATGCACAACGAAATAGAATAAAAGTAGGTCTCCGGAGGAGTATAATTATTCACGATACTATTGTTGTGTTAGGGGTATAGTATTAGATAGAAGAAAAAAAACTACCAAGATCAGTAAAATCTGGTCAGGGGCTAATACAAATACAAATACAATACAATTATTCTTTATTATTACACACCAGTTAACAAAAAAAAACAACTATGATAATGTACAATGGGCGGCCTTATCGCTTAAAGCGATTTCTGCGGCAACCCTAGGATGGACAAGAAGTAACTAATCGAAAATAAAAAGTATAGACGGTGGCGTGTATCCAGAGATAATATACATATAAATACTTATGCATACTTTACATGAATATATAAATATACTTAATAAATAAAATTACGATAAAAAGCTGAGGAAATATTCGTAGACCACATGGTTGAAGATAGGGAGAGACATAGCATGTCTGATAGAAGTGGGTAGCGTATTCCACAGCTATGGCATGTATATTAGACAGCTGTATGGGCTAATTACCTACTAGGCCTAAATATAAAATAATAGTACATCTGTGGTTTTATTTATTTATTATTATAATCCAAAGGAAATCCCCTACAACTAGGCCAGGGGGTATCAACTCGCTATGATTGGCTGGCGGCACAACAGGGTCACAAGTAATGCTGCCATTCACAGTAAACAATATTTATAATTCATTTTATGAAATGGCAACACAACTCGTACAACAACTTTTTATATGTCTACCTACACGTAGGTACACCAAAAATATAAAGCGAAAACATCCTTCTATCTATAGATAATGTCTTGGTCTACCTGCAAAAATTTAAAAGTGACCGCTTTACCGTTGATTTGCATTCTTATTTCGATTGCAATACAATTTGTGTTTATTGTGAGATTTGAAATGAAAGACACACCAAGAAGCTGTGCAAAATGCGGAAAATCGACGGCGAAACATCCAAATCTCTCTATGAGTTGTTTTCCAAAACCTGGAAGCTGGAACGATCGCCGGTATGTTTTGGTTTCTTTTTCTCGAAGTGCTGCAAATGCTTTCACTCCATTTTCATTAGAATTATCTTATTTGCTTATGATATTTGGCATCCTCAAGGAACTACTGACTGATGTTATTTATTTCAGTGTCGAAGAATGGGCTAAATTTATTCAGCCTAGTGGAAACTGGAGGAGCAATGATCTTCACCAAAAACTATACAGAAGTCACTAAATGCTATGTGTCAGATCATTTTAAAAAGAGTTCCTTCAAAAAAACTGCATAGATATGCTATTCCTCGTGATGATGTTGATCACAATCTAGCGACAATAGCATCCACAGCTGTAAGTATTATTTATTTATTTAATATAATAAATAGCTGGGCAGCCTATGAGTGGACCTGTGAGTGAATGAGAGTTTTAAGTTTAGTCATCGCATCACTTTTTTAAACTTCAGGAAGGAGGTTCTAAATTCTCCTGTACCTATGTATTTTTTGAATGTATGTATATCGAATTCAAAGAGAATACAATAACTTCCTAAGAATCTAATTCTCCATCAATTATGAACCGATTTTGATATTTTTTTCGCTATTGTGTAGAAAATAATCCTGAATTAGTCAATAGAATCAAATTGCTTGGTAGGTACTAAATTATATTCATATTAAATTTCAGGCAGCATCAAGTTCCATCGAACACGAGGTCCTCGAGGCTCGCAACGAGAATTCTGCTGAGGTGCCTTCCAACCTTCCATTTCTGTAAGTTCCTACCAATACTTAAATCACACTAATATTATAAATGCGAAAGTTTTTATGGATGTATGTATGTATGGATGGGTGGATGTTTGTTACCTCTTCACGCCAAAACTACTAAACGGATCGGGCTGAAATTTTGCATACAGCTAATTCTAATCCTGGAATCAAACATATCAACATACTTTTTATCCCATAAATCAGTTCCGTGGGGATAGAAATCACCTTTAAACGTTTCCATATGATCGACGCGTGTGAAGCAGCGGGGCGCAGCTAGTCAATTATATAACTTTCTAACCTTACTTATAAGTAAATAATAAAGGTTCATATTAAGTTACCAGCTACACAAGAAATAAACATTCACTAATAAATAAATATTGCTGGAAAATTCACGCAGCTTTATCCCGCCCAAGGTAAGCATAGCTTGTGATAAGGGTACTAGATAACTAATATACGCACTTAATACAATACACTACATAGATAGATAAATTTTATAAATCTAGAAAACAATCCTGAATTGGCCCACAAAAATTCAAGAGAATCAAATTGCTTGTTAGGTACTAAATTATATTCATTTATAATTTCAGGCAGCATCAAGTTCCATCGAACACAAGGTCCTCAAGGCGCACAACGAGAATTCTGCTAGGGTGCCTCAATTAATGTGATATAGGCCGATGACGTTACAACAAGTTACCACACTTAAAAACACTAAGTTACCAAAGAGGCTGCTAACAGGAGTATATTTAAGTGCCACCTAAACGCTGCTATATCAAACTTTTTATAGCTATAATAGTTCATAGGTTATTAATATAAGGAGTAAGTACCTATCATTGTAACTAACATATAATAAAGGAATCTACTAACAAACTATGGATCAAGCTATCTAAAAATAATAGATTTTTATTTAATAAATAGGCTCAAAATAGCATATACATATATTGAATTATAAATTGTATTAAATTAATGTTTAATAATTAGTATCATTACTTGTGTAAATCATAGAGATATATTTTTATGGTATTTTAGTATGTATTTGCTACAAATATATAACTACACATTATTTGATATAAATTTTGTAATATTTAGCTAACTTTGTATGTAACACTATCTATTATTATTTATTACTCATAAGTGCGAAAGTTTGGATGGATGGATGTTTGTTACCTCTTCACGCCAAAATTACTCAATGAATTGGGCTGAAATTTTGCATACAGGTAATTCTACTCCTGAAAACATAAGGTACTTTTATCTGTTCCCATGAGATAGATATCACCTTAAAACGATTCCATAGAAACGTGTGCGAAGCTGTGGGCAGAAACTAGTTTTATAGCAATTTACATTGTTTGAAATTTGACTTGTTTTTATGAGCGTATTTTGTAAGCCTAGAGTAATAAGTTTTTACCAAAATATAAAATGTGTTGAATTGATTTTGATTAATTGTTTCCTTATTATAATTTAGGTGGCGTGGGCTACAAACTTTCGTGTTTCTGGTCCATTTTAGGGTCAGAAATACGTAAGAACGTTTGTAGTTCATTCCATAATAGCCCTGTAGGTACCTAGATATAGAAATTATTCAAATATCCCGCCATTTGCTCCACCTGTCCAAAAGTTTTCAAGAGGGTTACACTGGCGACGCTAGTGTAGTACTTCAACTTCTTTTGGGAACCACTTTTGCGGTATGACGTTGGACTTCTTCGCCTAGTAATTATGTTCCTTGGTTCAGATCCACCTAGCAGACAAACTCTGCACCTATCCTTGTACGACATTTTCCAAACACATAGGTAGGTAGGTTCCTACCGTGCAGAGCAGAGAATGAAATTACAACAGCAAGAACTGACTACCTACCTACCTATGTAAAGTGCCGCCGCTGTTACACCATGATAGTTTAGATTTGTAGACACATTTGTGTGTAACCCCTATCAATATTCAAATCAAATAGGTAATAAATAAACGTGCCGGTCGGTATAATAATGATATGGGGGTATACTACGCAACACGCAACAAAATCAAACAAAAACAAAAGCAACGAACGAAACTGACTGGCAGAGTTTATTTCACGGTCCGCCTCCATCCACTTGCCTCGCGAGTGGTACCTACGGGAAAGCTATTCCCAGGGGGTATCAACTCGCTATGATTGGCTGGCGGCACAACAGGGTCACAAGTAATGCTGCCATTCACAGTAAACAAGTAAACAATATATATAATTCATTTTATGAAATGGCAACACAACTCGTACAACAACTTTTTATATGTCTACACGTAGGTACAGTACACCCATGGTATATGACATCCTTCTATAGATAATGTCTTGGTCTACCTGCAAAAATTTAAAAGTGACCGCTTTACCGTTGATTTGCATTATAATTTCGATTGCAATACAATTTGTGTTTATTGTAAGATTTGAAATGAAAGACACACCAAGAAGCTGTGCAAAATGCGGAAAATCGACGGCGAAACAACCAAATCTCTCTATGAGTTGTTTTCCAAAACCTGGAAGCTGGAACGTTCGCCGGTATGTTTTGGTTTCTTTTTCTCGAAGTGCTGCAAATGCTTTCACTCCATTTTCATTAGAATTATCTTAATTGCTTATGATATTTGGCATCCTTAAGGAACTACTGACTGATGTTATTTATTTCAGTGTCGAAGAATGGGCTAAATTTATTCAGCCTCGTGGAAACTGGAGGAGCAATGATCTTCACCAAAAACTATACAGAAGTCACAAAATGCTATGTGTCAGATCATTTTAAAAAGAGTTCCTTCAAAAAAACTGCATAGAAATGCTATTTCTCATGATGATGTTGATCACAATCTAGCGACAATAGCATCCACAGCGGTAAGTATTATTTATTTATTTAATATAATAAATAGCTGGGCAGCCTATGAATGAGAGTTTTAAGTTTAGTCATCGCATCACTTTTTTTAACTTCAGGAAGGAGGTTCTATATTCTCCTGTGTTTATTTATTCGCCTAGTCGTTGGCAGAGGCTGGGACGTTCCAAATAAAGAAAGGCAGGATTGGAGATGGAGACCATCATTTATTATGTGTGACCAACAAGACAAGTGAAGTAGAAGACCCACGCACGATGCGCGGCTGTCAGGTGTCATCCATATTTGACACTGACAGTTAAGATTAAGACCATAGATTAGAACATGCCCCTTTTTGAGACATAGACAAATATCAAAAGTGAAGTTACTTTGACATTGACATAAAGCAAGTACTTCAAACTTGTTTACAATATTACAAAAACAAAACAAAATATTTTTCCTAGACAAAATCCTTAAATTACAAATAGAAAGAAGACAGTGCTTATGTCTAATATACTAATTAAACTTATTATCGGCTAAACTATATATAAAACATTAATTATAAGAAGTGAAGTGACTACCTATTACATTTTTATGTTTTCATGCACATAGTACTTAGATTAGATAGTGTTTTCATTACATTTATAAATCAAACAGTTGTTTTTTCTTAATTATCCTTCCTCGACTGCTATACTTCGGCGTGTCAGGTAGAGGTACATTCTGAGTTGGACTATTCTCAGTTAACTCAGAAGAACTATTGTCAGATTGGACATTTGAAGAGGTTGATGGTGATTGAGTTTCTGAAGAGTGAACTGAGATTACACTGTTTTTTGAATCATTACTTGAACTAGTTTCCTCTACAAGCGTATCATCATGACTCTCTACTTCTTGTCTTAAATCCATAAATATTGGAGATTCCATTTCCATATGATCAGAGTTTATAGATTCATAGAATGAGTTAGTAGACTGGTTTGAGAAATTTGAAATTGATGAATGACTATTTGACCTTGGCCTAGCCTGAGTTGGTTTATGGATAAGGTAAGTAATTATCTCATCATCCTCTTCCTTTTCCATTGACTGAGTATGTAACTTTATTTTTTGACTTGATTTATAGTGAAATGTTTTATTTGGCTGTAAATTATTGGAATGAGTATGACTCTCTGACTGTGATGTATATGACTGACTCGACTGTGGCTGAGTGTTTGATATATTTTTATGTTTCAGCTGAATATGCTGAGAACTTCGTCGATAGTTATTTCCTACTCCATCTTCGACTATGTATGAACGAGGGAATTTTGTTTTAGAAATTATAGTACCTTTTGACCATTGGATGCCTTTTGGGTCTTTTTTGAAATAGATATCATCATTAATATTGAACTCTGGATAGGTTTTGGAACTCTTATCATAATATTTTTTTGTATTATGTGTGTTTGTTTGTTTCTTTTGATTATGTTCTGAATATTTGATAATTTTGGGTTTTAGACTAGACAGTTGAGTTGGTAATTTAGTTCTTAGTTGACGAGACATTAGTAGTTGTGAGGGTGAGTTTAAATGACCTCTTGGGGTGGTCCTATATTGTAATAGGCCTAGATAAGGATCTGTGTTAGAATCATCACATTTTCTAAAAATATTTTTGACTATTTTCACAGTTGCTTCTGCGAGACCATTTGACCTGGATAAGTGTGGGCTTGAGACAATATGTTCAATATCCCAATCACTTAAAAACTCTTTGAAATTTGTTGAATTGAATGGTGGACCTCCATCACTGACTAGTTGCAAGGGGATTCCATGACGAGAAAATATTGATTTTAATTGTGTTATGACAATTGAATGTGTAGTGTTTTGGTTTAAGTGTGCTACTTCAAAATAATTTGAATAGAAATCAACAACAATCAAATATTTCTTTCCTTTGTATTCGAATAAATCTGTGGCTAGTTTTTGCCATGGAAGTTTAGGCTGATCATGTGGCAATAAAGGCTCCTTTGTTTTGTTTGGACTAAATGTTAGACAAGACTCACATTGTTTTATAAGAATCTCAATTTCATGATTCATGTTAGGCCAATAGACTATTCCTCGGGCTAAATTCTTTGTTTTTTCAATACCCATATGGCTTGCATGCAAAATTGACAATATTTCTGATCTCATTGTAGATGGAATGATAATGGCATTGCTTTTGAAGATCAAATCATTAATTACATGTATTTCATGTCTAATATTCCAGTAAGGTAATGTGTTTGGATCACAATTTTGTTTACAGTTTGGCCATCCCTGTATGTAGAATTCTTTCAACTTTTGTAAGGTGTTGTCAGAGTTGGTATTCATCAAGATTTTTTCTAATTTTTCAGGTGTGATAGCTAAATTTGATGTTAATAAATTGACATGACATTCTATACCAGTTTCTATTTCTTCGAGAACTTCATTGACTTCTATGTTATTGACTTTTGACCTTGACAAAGTATCTGAGATATACATTTCTGTGCCTTTTGTGTATGTGACGATTAAGTGGTATGCTTGTAATGTGATCATCATTCTTTGAAGTCTTGTTGGGACATCAGACAAAGGTTTTTTGAATAAAGTTACAAGTGGTTGATGATCTGTTTCTACATAGACTGGTTTTCCATAAACATATTGATGGAACTTCTTACAACCAAATACAATGGCATATAATTCTTTCTCAATTTGAGCATAGTTCTCTTGACATGGCGTTAGTGACTTTGAAGCATATGCAATTGGATTTTTGTCATGAAAAATTACTGCACCTACTGTATCTTTTGATGCGTCTACAGACATTCTAATTTGTTTCCTGACATCATAGTGGACTAGTACTGGTGTTTGGCAAATGATTGATTTTAACTTTGTGAATTGTTGTTCATGTATGGGTGACCATTGCCATGCATTTTGTTTTTTGAGGAGATCTCTAAGCAAATTTGTTTCTATTGACAAGTTTGGGATAAAACTACCTAAATAGTTGACCATACCTAGAAATCTTTGTAGCTCTTTGACATTTTTCGGACTGGACATTTTGGTTATGACTTCTACTTTTGACATATCAGGTGAAACACCCTGTTTATTGAAAATATGACCTACATATTTTACTTCAGTTACCCCAAACTGACATTTGGACTTGTTAAACTTTAAATTAACTTCTTTTGCTCGTTTAAATACACTTTCTAGACGTTGCTTATGTTCATTTTCATTTGACCCGTATACCAAGATATCATCAATATAAACAATTACTCCTGGTAGCCCTTCGAAAAGTTCTGTCATTATTCTATGAAATATTTCTCCACTTGAATTTACTCCATACGGAAGCCTAAGAAATTTATACCTACCAAAAGGTGTATTGAATGTACAGAGGTCACTACTCTCCGAATCTAGTGGTATCATCCAATAACCTGAATTGGCATCTAATTTTGAGAAAATTGTGGCACCTGCAACTTTAGAACGTAAATCATCAAATGTAGGAAATGGATAATGAGGTCTTTTGACTGCTACATTAAGATTTCTCGGATCAAGGCACATACGCAATTTACCGTTGGGTTTTTCGACTAAGACAATTGAATTTACCCATTTTGTTGGCTTTATGACTTTTTCAATAACTTTTAGTTTTTCCATGTTAGTTAATTCATCTTTTAGCCTATTATGAAGTGCAAATGGAATTTTTCTAACTGGACATACCTTTGGTGTGACACTAGAATCAACATCTATGTGTGCTTGAGTAGGAAGACATCCTAAGCCTTCAAATGTTGATGAATACTTATTTACAATATCAGTAACAGACCTCTGATTATCATAACATGTTTCCTCAGACAATGCAAATATCCTTTTTACTATACCTAGGTTTTCACATATTTTCCAACCTAGGATTGTTTGACATTGGGCATTGACAACAACAAAGCATATGTTTGCTGTTGTTCCATTTTCAAAGTTACATTTCAGTATACATGATCCTGTATTTGGAATTAATTGTCCTGAAAATGAAAAGACTTTATTATTTGTCCTAAAAATGTTGATTTCCTGACCTGTTTTAGACATCATTTGATCTAATGTATATTTAGAAATAACATTTGTGTCAGCACCTGTATCAATTCTACATAATAATGGATGATTATGACATTTAATGGTTATATTCCATTCATTTGACACTTTATTTATGGAGTTTATGACAAAGTAATCCGACTGATTCGTTTCATTGTTACTTTTATTTTCTGACTGACATACCATACTTACATTTATGTTGGTATCTTTATTGAAGAAGCAATATTTAGCAAAATGGTTCTGTTTTTTGCAGTTTGAACATGTTTTTCCTTCAGCTGGGCACTTGAACCTGTGGACTTGACCACACCTCTTACAAGATTTTTGTATAGGTGATTGCGACTGTGTTGAGACCTGAAATCTAGAATGGTTATTCGAAGACTTTGGCTGACTTTTTTGACTCAAGTCTGTTGATTGATTTTGTCGATGAGACTTGACGGCTTGAACTGTACTCTCTTTTTCTAGTTTTGTGATAGCCATTTGAAGCTTTTCAGTTTCTCGTTGCGAAATCTCAATGCTTTTAGCAATTTTTATGGCTTTTTCTATTGTTAGTGACTCTTGTTGCAGTAATCTTTCCTGTGTTTTTCTGTTAGTTATTCCAATTACAAACATGTCGCAAATGAGTTGTTCTTTCAGAGTTTCAAAATCACATCTGATTGCCATATTTGTTAATTTTGTGACATATTCTTCAATGGACTCTTCTTCTGACTGTTTTCTTGTGAAAAAGTTATATCTCTCTACTGTGATATTTTTGTGTGGAAGGAATTTGTCATCGAATTTTTGAATGACTTTCTCAAGGGTCATTGATGCATCTTTTCTATCTAGACCAAATGAGTTGAATATTTCTAGACAATCATCTCCAATAAGACTTAGAAAAATGGCTATTTGACGGCTTACCGATTCTTTATCAATCGTATTCGCTTCGAGGTAGATGAGGAACTTCTGCTTCCATAATCTCCATGCATTCGACATCGCTGCCAGATCTGAATCCAGTTTTAGCGGCTTGATCGTGGCAGTCATAACCACGCTGAACTTTGGATCTTCCATCGACATCTTCGTTTCTTCTGACACCATGTTTATTTATTCGCCTAGTCGTTGGCAGAGGCTGGGACGTTCCAAATAAAGAAAGGCAGGATTGGAGATGGAGACCATCATTTATTATGTGTGACCAACAAGACAAGTGAAGTAGAAGACCCACGCACGATGCGCGGCTGTCAGGTGTCATCCATATTTGACACTGACAGTTAAGATTAAGACCATAGATTAGAACATCCTGTACCTATGTATGTATTTTTTGAATGTATGTATATCGAATTCAAAGAGAATACAATAACTTCCTAAGAATCTAATTCTCCATCAACTATGAACCGATTTTGATATTTTTTTCGCTATTGTGTAGAAAATAATCCTGAATTGGTCAATAGAATCAAATTGCTTGGTAGGTACTAAATTATATTCATATTAAATTTCAGGCAGCATCAAGTTCCATCGAACATGCTGTCCTCGAGGCTCGCAACGAGAATTCTGCTGAGGTGCTTCAACCTTCGATTTCTGTAAGTTCCTACCAATACTTAAATCACACTAATATTATAAATGCGAAAGTTTTTATGGATGTATGTATGGATGGATGGATGGATGTTTGTTACCTCTTCACGCCAGAACTACTAAAAGGATCGGGCTGAAATTTTGCATACAGCTAATTCTAATCCTGGAATCAAACATATCAGCATACTTTTTATCCCATAAATCAGTTCCTTCCATGGGGATAGAAATCACCTTTAAACGTTTCCATATGATCGACGCGTGTGAAGCAGCGGGGCGCAGCTAGTCAATTATATAACTTTCTAACCTTACTTATAAGTAAATAATAAAGGTTCACATTAAGTTACCAGCTACACAAGAAATAAACATTCACTAATAAATAAATATTGCTGGAAAATTCACGCAGCTTTATCTCGCCCAAGGTAAGCATAGCTTGTGATGTGAATATACGCACTTAATACAATACACTACATAGATAGATAAATTTTATAAAACTAGAAAACAATCCTGAATTGGCCCACAAAAATTCAAGAGAATCAAATTGCTTGGTAGGTACTAAATTATATTCATTTATAATTTCAGGCAGCATCAAGTTCCATCGAACACAAGGTCCTCAAGGCGCACAATGAGAATTCTGCTAATGTGCCTCAATTAATGTGATATAGGCTGATGATGTTACAACAAGTTACCACACTTAAAAACACTAAGATGCTGCTAACAGTAGTATATTTAAGTGCCACCTAAAACGCTGCTATATCAAACTTCTTATAGCTATAATAGTTCATAGGTTATTAATATAAGGAATAAGTACCTATCATTGTAACTAACATACAATAAAGGAATCTACTAACAAACTATGGATCAAGCTATCTAAAAATAATAGATTTTAATTTAATAAATAGGCTCAAAATAGCATATACATATATTGAATTATAAATTGTATTAAATGAATGTTTAATAATTAGTATCATCACTTGTGTAAATCATAGAGATATATTTTTATGGTATTTTAGTATGTATTTGCTTCAAATATATAACTACACATTATTTGATATTAATATTGTAATATTTAGCTAACTTTGTATGTAACACTATTTATTATTATTTATTTCTTTTATTTATTATTACACATAAGTGCGAAAGTTTGGATGGATGGATGTTTGTTACCTCTTCACGCCAAAATTACTCAATGAATCTGGGCTGAAATTTTGCATACAGGTAATTCTACTCCTGAAAACATAAGGTACTTTTATCTGTTCCCATGAGATAGATATCCCCTTAAAACGATTCCATAGAAACGTGTGCGAAGCTGCGGGCAGAAACTAGTTTTATAGCAATTTACATTGTTTGAAATTTGACTTGTTTTTATGAGCGTATTTTGTAAGCCTAGAGTAATAAGTTTTTACCAATTAAAATGTGTTGAATTGATTTTGATTAATTGTTTCCTTATTTTAATATAGGTGGCGTGGGCTACAAAACTTTCGTGTTTCTGGTGCATTCTAGGGTCAGAAATACGTAAGAACGTTTGTAGTTCATTCCATAATAGTCCTGTAGGTACCTAGGTATAGAAATTATTCAAATATCCCGCCATTTGCTCCACCTGTCCAAAAGTTTACAAGAGGGTTACACTGGCGACGCTAGTGTAGTAATTCAACTTCTTTTGCGAACCACTTTTGCGGTATGACGTTGGACTTCTTCGCCTAGTATTTATGTTCCTTGAACTAGGCACACCTAACCTACGAGTTTATCATATGTTGCTCACGCGCAATGCAACAACAAATACCTAAACAAGTTAAAGAGTTTAACATTTGAAATAATTAAAAACATTTTTTCCAGATGCCAAGGACACGGAAATGTATCACCAATAGGAACTCAAAGACAACGCGGTTATACCAGGAGGCTTATAAAGAACTTCAGAAAGGGAAGACTGTTAGACATGTTGCTAAGATGTTCGATTTAAACCACGTCTCGCTGACCCGGTACAAAAGGAAACGAGAGCTAGCACAAGAAGGCACTCCTATAGAAGAAGTAACCATGGGATATAGTTCTGCAAGAAAAGCGTTGAGCGTCGCTCAAGAAACAGAGTTAGAAAATTACGCGATAAAATCTGCCGAAATTTACTTTGGGTTGTCTACAAGAGACTTAAGAAAAATGGCCCATGATTTGACTGTGCGGTACAACACAGCCAGGCCTCCCTCATGGGACGCTAATGGTGCTGCCGGAATAGATTGGTTCAAAGGATTTTTAAAACGCCACCCAGAGATAGCAGTCAGATGTGCCCAAGCTACTAGTTATGTACAGGAAACAGGTTTTAATAAGTGGAATGTCCATGAATTCTACGATTATTTGGAGAAAGCACTAGACGAACACAAGTTTGAACCTCAAGATATCTACATCGTCGATGAAACAGGTATTATGGCAGACCAGAGACGGAACCGGATACTTCCTAAGAAGAATCGACTAGGTTCTCTGTCAACGGCCGAACGTGAAACAATTGTGACGGTCACTGTAGCAGCCAATGCAATCGGTGATGTTATAGAACCGATGTTCACATTCTCAACTGATAAGACACCAGGTTGGATGCAAGAAGAAGATTTACTTGCATTTTTGCAACACTTCCGAACACACTTGAAACTTTCGTCATCAGATCACCGAGTCCTATTGTTGTTAGACAACCAGACCTCGCATGTGTCTATAGAATGCATCGATTATTGCCACGCCAATGGTATTGTCGTGCTTTCTTTCCCTCCATACTGCAATCGCAAGCTGCATCCATTAGCTTGCTCAGTTTACGGGCCCTTCAAAAAAGCAGTCAACACAGCCTGCGATGAATGGCTGAGGTCGAACCCTGGAGTAACAATAACCATTTACGATATCCCAAAAATAGTGAGCGATGTTTTACCCCAGGCGGTTCCTCCAACTAACGTTCAAGCTGGCTTTAGATGTACCGGAATTTATCCATTTAACAGAGAAATTTTCAGCGACTCGGATTTTGCACATTCGAATGACACTGAAATGGTTCTAGTAGACGAGATGAATTCTGTAATTAATGACTGACATTGCGTTTTTTTTTTCGAATTTGATTGTACGAAATTTAACACCGAAGGCGCAGGCTGCCCTTCTGAAGCACTAATACGGCGTTTATATACGCACCATAAAATATAATACTTACTTATGCCTACCATGAAGGTACCTATTTGAAGTCTTTTATTCCAGATACCATCTCATAGATGTACCTACCTAGGCTTTGCATCTGAGGGTTAAATAGGGTTTCCGTTATCATATTCTAGCAATTTAGTCGGTAGGTAGGTTAGGTAAGTACTAAGGTAAAGGTAATAAATTATGGGAACATTTTAATAGTGTCAAATGTTAAAATAATTGTAACACAGTGCTGTAATTCACATTTTATTTGTATTTATTTCTTTATATGTTACTAAACTAAAAACTTATTCTTTCAGTCGCAATAAATAATGCACGAGAATACTCAGATCGTAAATAATTAAACACTTGGATAATAATATTGATAATTACATTACTAAAATTAGGCATATTATTATTCACCTATCTACCGTACAGACAAAAAGCTGCATAACCAAGCCGCACAAAACATATTTGGGCTTTTAGGCCCCATCCCACAAACATACGCTTTGCTGACCACACGACCAATTCCGGCCAAGTGGTCGCTCCGCATGTTGCTGACTAGACTAAACAAGTCACAACATTCTACCAGCAGCACATATTCAGAAACTTCCTAAACTGCGGGCACCAACAAGAGAGCAAAAACACATGCAAAATAATCAGCACAAAAATCGAATCTCGAATCGTTGGCGCACACCGCTGCAAAGGTTGCGTTGCGTGCCTCGTAACTTCCTGCATTGTAAGCATCTTTGCGACGTATTCGATGGCGAGAACTTTGCACTTACAAATACACATAAATTAGTTTACTAGCTACGTATGGCAGTTGCAGGAAATTAGAGAGCAGACAACATGAGTTTCATTATCAGCAGCTTTATAGCGCTACCACACTGGTGATTTGCAAACGGCTTTCTTCGAAGTGGTCGATCGAAGTCGTTTGAAAACCACTAGTGTGATAGGACCCTCAGATGGGATAGCTGCGGTCTGATCGCCTTTAACGAGCTCCTTTACTCCTTAATCTACATTACTGGCAAGAATCCACTACACATCGATCGTTAAATCGATGCTCAAGGCAGACCTACTTAAATGCTACAATAAATTCTAAATAACCATGCTTCAATTCAACTTCAATTAAATACAGCGTCCAGCGCTATAAACATTTTCACTTGAATTTCGTTAATTCATTAAAATTAAATAATAATACTATGCATTTTTAGCAATTTGTGCAGACTTCACAGCCCAATTTATTTCGTAAAATAATGCATTTAAAACCGCTTCTTAATTTAGATCCATTTCGGTACAAAAAATCAAGTGGACCCATTGCGGTCCGTTTTATCAAAGGCAAGGTTAATACGACCAATCAACGCCGGTTTTAGAAAAGCCTACGCGATTGGCTTATTAACATCCCTTCAGCAAGGGTCAATTTTGTATACAGGCCACATTTAGACTCCATCTCCACGGGCGACATTATCGACAACAGTCTTGCGCGTAATTCAAAAGAAATAAATCAATCAATCTCCGCGCGATAGTGACGAACATTATCGCGTGGAGATTGATGGATTTTCGCTGCCATAACTTCTCGATAATATCGTTTTCTTTCTTTTGATCCCCGACATTCGCTCGTAGAGGTGACTCCTGAATCCTGGCCTGTTTGCTACATCTGTGTGGTTGAACAGCGCTCCAGCCGTAGAGCTCTAGCGCACGTGAGATCTCTATTACCATCCGTGAAGCACCTAACGACACATAGAGTCGACTATGATCATGGTGGAGTAGACGGAGCAGCCAAGCGTGATCATGGTCCCCATGGCGATGGTGGAGTGGTAGGTACGGAAGGTTCGGAGGACGCGGAGGTAGCGCGGGCAGTGCGCCAGCTCGCCTAAGATGAGCTTTCCTACCTGGGGACAAAGAAGATGGGTATTAGCATACAATAGTTATACCGTGACCATTT
Source organism: Eupithecia tripunctaria (assembly GCA_955876795.1). Lineage (NCBI taxonomy): Eukaryota > Metazoa > Arthropoda > Insecta > Lepidoptera > Geometridae > Eupithecia > Eupithecia tripunctaria. Next base: position 17,055,350 of record OY041601.1, read on the forward strand.
TGAATGAAGCATAAACGTAAACAAACCGCCCATACTTAACCTAAAATTCACTTTGTTGGCGCGTCCTTTTATACGTAATTTACATTACTTGTCGATTTTAGATCCTCCCTTCAATAAAAATTGCTTACAATTATATCTGAAACTCGACGCCAAGCAAGTGAGATTTTGTTATTTGTGTCGTATTTTGTTTACTAACATGCTTCATTCAAAATGGATAAACCATAGGTACAATAGGGGAGGCCTATGTTCAGCTGTAGACGTATACGGGTTGATGATGATGAGTTACTATACGGTATACCTACTACGGCCTAGTCGGAAAAAGAAAATCGATTTCGATTTCCTTTTCGCTGTCCTATGTAAAACTAAGTCCCTACAAGTAAAGTACACGAGTGACTGTAACATTATGTCAGATAGTGGGATTTGTTTAGAAACATAAATCGTCAGACAATGGCCACTTCAGCCTCTTAATGATTCACTCCACGTGTAGGTATAGGTATAGGTACTGATTATAATGCAAAGTGGACGCATTTTGAAGGTGTGTCAAATACAGTGTTTGGTTTGATTGATGATGTAACATTAACGACGCCTACATCAAATCATATTTAGCAACATGTTCTGTTGCCATGCTTGCTCACAGATTAGATAATTTACTAACTCAGCTCTGTTGTCATGTCAATACCAATTATCGGAATTAATTTATTTACTTATAGGTAGGTACCTACTACAGTAGCGTTTATTTCCAGAATCGATCTCTACCTAATTCTGTTCTGTTGTTCTATAACTACTACTGGGACAATTTAAAAAACAGACTAATTGCTCTAGAGCAAATTTGAAACAAACCACATTTTGTTTTAATTACTCGTATTAGCTATTATTTAAACCAAACGTGGTTTTCTTCGATTTTGTTGCAGTGTTTTGCATACAGACTTGTATATACAATACTAGCACAGATTATACCAGAGATGATCTTCGGACCAGAGCCAAGGTGGATGCGGTGAGGGCGGCAGTCAGCAAGGGGTGGCTTGTGCAGTCCCTCGCTGCCTGATGCACTGGGCCAAGTCCCATGTGACCTAAATAATCTTTAGGCTACGTGGAGCATGGCCTTTCAACTTACCGTACCTTTCTTTAGTACAGATAATATGGTAAGAGAGAATCGGAGACAGGTTTTTCCCTTTTTAACCCAAAAACCTACGCGTAACGTAATCCAGTGGGATGATCTCAAAAAAAATAACCATAGAAATTTCATGGAAAAAAACACATAAGGCAGACTTGACTCCTTAGACTTTTTTGTTTTAATAGGTGTTATTAAGAAGGAAATTTTTGATACCGAAATCTATCGATCAATTCTTCTAACTACAAATATCATTAGAGGTAGGTGACCTAAGAATAATACCTACCCAGTGCAATTTGAACATTAGATGCCTGACCTACTTACACAACCATTTTCAATCTGCATGCATTCGTTTCATGATAAAGCAGACTGAAGTCTCTGATAAGAAAAACGTTGCACTGCACACGCTCTCCCTTATCATTTCACTGATAGGATTTGACGCAATTATTTATCAAATGAACTGTCTAAATAATCTAAAAATCTTAATACAGTACCTACAAAGTACACAAATGTTTATCGAAATTTATCAAAAGAACTGTCAACATAATCTCAAATCTAAATACAGAACAAAGGACAGGGTTTACTACCTTACCTACCTACCTTGACTCGACTCTCAAAATTTTTGAGAATCCTGCACTAAATATTGCATTTTCTAATTTGTTTTGATTTTGACTAAAAAAATTAGAAATGCAATATTTAGTTTAGGATTCTGTTCACACCTACATATATATTTGTTTTAAACAAATATATTTCAAAATTAGATACAAATTTTTAGTAACAATAGGGTATATGCATGTGATTTCAAAATGGCTAAAAAAATATATACGTATTCTCTATTGATATATAAACATATCTACATATTTATTTTAGAATTTTGAGATGTTTTTATCGTAGAATTTTAGCATTGAAAAATTGATATTTTAAATCTCAATCGCAAAATTTCAAAACGCTACGCCATTGACTAGAGCGGACGTGACATCGCTGTTCACATTTTTTTTTATTCTGCTTGCTGCACCATGATTTGACACTGTTCTGCCCACTTCACATTTCGTATTGACTGTTATTTTCAGATTTTTCGGAAAACCTCTTTTCTGAGATGATCACTACTGAGGTCGTCACAAAAGGTTTTAATCGAGTGTGAACGTGGACGTCAAATAAACATGGCGCTAATATGGCAGCGTTTTTATCACCCGAAAATGATTGTAGTTTTAATTTGTTTTTTTTTACCTTATTATTGCGAAATTTAGTGAGCGTCTTATCATTTTTCGGTTAAATAATGACCTAAAGAATCGATTAAAACGATAAAAAAAATCGATGCATATACCCTATTCCGCGCAACATCTCTGATGAGATGTTGCGCTATACGATAGTCTACTCTAGGTGATGATTACAAAACTTTGCTTGAGAGAGGCATGTTTATTAGTTCATTGCTGAACACTGCTGGTAGGTGTGCTAGCTAACACTGCTGCTATATGTGAACACTGCTGGTAGGTGTGCTAGCTAACACTGCTGCTATATGTGAACACTGCTGGTAGGTGTGCTAGCTAACACTGCTGCTATATGTAAACACTGCTGGTAGGTGTGCTAGCTAACACTGCTGCTATATGTAAACACTGCTGGTAGGTGTGCTAGCTAACACTGCTGCTATATGTGAACACTGCTGGTAGGTGTGCTAGCTAACACTGCTGCTATATGTGAACACTGCTGGTAGGTGTGCTAGCTAACACTGCTGCTATATGTAAACACTGCTGGTAGGTGTGCTAGCTAACACTGCTGCTATATGTGAACACTGCTGGCATGTGTGCTAGCTAAAACTGCTGCGGTATGTGAACACTGCTGGTATGTGTGCTAAATGCTAGCTTGAATCTTTTTCTAAAGAATAAAGCATGTGCTCACCTCATGTCCACCTCCGGCAGTCTCCTCCATCTGTGTCTTGACGTGCTTGGCGCGCAGCATGGGGTGCACCAAGAAGAGACGGACGTACGCCTCGATGGTGAACACGGCTAGCAGGAGTGCTAGCTGCAACAATAACAGTACATAATGTAAGCCAAAGATAAGAATAACGTAAGTCTTCTAGGAAGGAAGGATTCAAATTACTAGATATTTTCATTACGGATGTAAGCGGGTTAACTACGAACCTTATTTGTGTTGGAAGAACAACAACGTTTTATTAACTAGAAAATTTTAGCCGACTAAGCTAAAATTTTCTAATACCCGAAACAAACACAATTAATTCTATATTCGCTACTGTTATTATAACATTGTCGGTTATGGTTTTACCCAAAAATTGTGTTACTTTTGTGATTTATTTTGCATATAACGATTCCTAGTGACGTGTGGAAAGTGACGGAATTATCACAATTTAATTCCCTGACGGATATCCGGTTAACAGGAAATACGGTAGTAAATGATCATTGGATTATGGTAATTTTAGGTTTCTTAATCCAATCGTAATCCATTTGGCAAATTAATATTGACCTTTAAAGGAAGCAACCTTGCTTTTACCTTTATACAATGTAGTGATTATTTGATTAATGATAAATTTATTTAATCCTAACCAACCTCCGTAAAAGTTTCTCACTGGCAAGCTATGGTTATGGGTAACTCACTGACACGACTTTAATCCTTCAAACGATATCCCAAAAAACCCGTTACCGATTTGGTACCTACTTTATTAGGAGGTACCAAATCGGTTAACAGGTTTCAAATTGCCATTTAAAAACATTTAGTAGAGGATCATCTTTATTAAATTGCCAATTTATTGAAGGTCTTATGTGAAGTGATCAAGGTGGCCCGTAATTAATTTTATTTACTCTTTATAGTCTGAGGCTGTCAATACATTGCATGAAGTGTCTGGCGCCGTTTAATAAATTGTTAATTAACTGCCTATTACAATCGACATGGCCGTGAGCTTTTAATCTACACACATCAACATTGTCTAGGGATATTCCATTTCGAAATGATTTGCTTACAAAATATTTGCTTTTTAGAAAAAAATTATACATGGAATTAAACCTCTTTTGTTCCCTTTTCGAAATTTGTAAATAGAATAAAAAAAGAACGCATTAAACTAAAGATAGAATGGGGACTCCGATCTAGATAAAACAACGTTAATTTTGCCCAAGATAAATTTACTTTTATTTAATTAACAATAAAGTGCTATCTAAGTAATTTTTAATTTTAACGTATCTTGTGATATTTCTTATGTCATGGAACGTCGACATTTAAGCAGAAAGGAAATTATAAGAGCGATAGGCATGTTACAAGCCGGTGCTATCCAACGCGTGGTTGCCAATACCCTAAACACCAATCAAAACGTAATTTCTCGATTGTGGTCACATTTTCATATTACTGGGGATTTAAGAAAGCGCCACACTGGAAAAAACGAGTAACCACCCCTAGACAGGATCGTTTTCTCCAAAATTCCGCCAGGAGGGAACCCAATCTCACAGCAAAGCAGCTAGTGCAAAGGCTTCAGTTAGACCATCAGCTGTCAGTCAGCGACCAAACCGTCAGAAGAAGGCTACATGAAGTCGATCTTCATTCTCGTAGGCCGCTTCGTGTGCCAGCTCTACGACGAGGCAATCGCGGAAGGCGACTACTTTGGGCTCACGAACATTTGTTATGGAACAATGGCCAATGGACAATGGTTCTCTTACTGATGAGTCTCGGTTTGGATTCCACCCCGATTCACGAAGAACACGTGTTTTGAGAGTTCCAGGCAGAGAAAGTCGTCTCCAGCAGCCACAAGAGGTCCATTCGTACCGAGGTGGGACAATCATGGTTTGGGCGGGAATTCGTATTGGAGCGCGAACCGAGCTCATTTGGATACGAGGCAGCATGACGGCACTAAAATACCAGAACGAGATCGTAGAACCTGTGATCATCCCTCATAGAGTTCAAATTAGCCAGGAATTCCAGCTCATGCAAGATAATGCCCCTCCACACACGGCGCGTTTAGTGTCAGCTGCCCTTCAGGAACATGATGTCGCGGTTTTAGACTGGCCTGCACAGTCACCTGACTTAAACCCAATTGAACACGCTTGGGACATGTTGCAGCGAAGGGCTTTCAGCAATTTGCCGTCGAATTTGACCACAGAAGACCAATTTTTTGCCATTTAAAAAGAACATGGTGATCGCATACCCCAGCGATACTTTGACGACCTCATTTTGAGTATGAATAACCGGTGCAGATTCATAACTTAAACGTCAGGGGAGGCAACACCGATTATTAAATTGTTAAAAGGTAATTTTGTAAAGTCATGGCAACGTTAAAATAGTTTAAACACAATTTACCGAACTTAGTAAATTTTCTAATTTTTCAAATTTTGTTCCCACTTAAATTTTTACAAAAAATTTATATGAAACAGTTGTGTTTTATTATTAATAATAAACTACACAGAATAAAGATTCTTGCCATACCTCTTTTCTAAAGAAATTATTTTCAGTTTTTGTAAAAATCAACAAAATGTTGAATATCCCTAGACAATGTTGATGTGTGTATACTATGAAACTTTTATTGGGTAAGTATTTTTGTTTTATTTTACGCGCGGCCTACCTTTGCCTTCAACTGCTCAAGAAGGTTTTTATCGTCAAATCTGGTTACCTGATTTAGGTAAAGAAAAATACTTAGTAAGCTTATGCTTTATAAACTGCGCTTTCAAACTAGCTTTTAACAATTATAAATTATGTCCATTTGTATCCTTTTCAAATTGTAAATCACTCAACCGGAATCTACCTGAAAAATAGTGTAGCATTGGGCTTAGCCAAATGCTAAATGTGCTGAGGTCGACTTCCTTTTTAACCGACTTAAAAAAAAGAGGAAGTTCTCAATTCGACTGTATGTTTGTATGTTTTTTTTATGTTTTTTACCTCAGAACTTTTGACTGGGTGATTCGATTTTGATGATTCTTTTTTTATTTGAAAGCTGGTGCTTCCCGTTGTTCCAGTTCTGACAATGGCATCCAAGAAAACCATGTAAATTAAGTGGTTTTATAGTTTTTAAAAACAAACTCAATTATATGATATGGGTATGGAGGAAATTCTCATCCCGTGGATGTCGTAACAGTCGACTAAGGGAACACACCAGATGAAAGCAGCAGCTTTCTACTGTGTATTATCCAACACCTCTACTGCGATCACGATGTGATTCTGGCAAAACCCCCCTAATATGATGGTGAGCAATTCGTGGCGTTGGCGTTTGGGGGAGGCCTATGTTCTGTGGACTTACGTATACAGGCTGATGATGATGATGATGGGTATGGAGGTTGGAGTAGTAACCTGTATCCACGAGGTGTGCGCGAAGTGCGTGAGGCTCTGCGTGCGGAAGTAGGCCAGCACGGCGACCAGCGAGACCCCGGCGTTGAACACGTAGTACACCGGGAACAGCACCGTCTGCACGCGCCCGAACTCGTGCCGGGGCAGGGAGAAGTACAGTACTATACCTGGGGATCAATCGGAACGGATTCAAATAATAATTCTCAAAATAGGGTATATGCATGGATTTTTTTAATCGATTATTTAGGTTAATACATAAACGAAAAAATTTATAACACCCAAAAAAAATTAATTATAATACGAAAAGTAAAACTACACTCAGTTTCGGGTGATAAAAACGCTGCCATTTTAGCCATTGCATTTTATGACGTCACGGATCATCGAGTCCCATATGTAAACTCAAAGTCAAAACTTCATGCCCATACAAAAATATTCAAGTAGGTATGACATCACGCTTCACATGCCAATAGCGTTGCGTTTAGACATTTTGCTGTTGAGACTTAAAATGTCTACTTTTCAATGAATTAATTTCACAATAAAAACATCATCAAATACAAAAATAAATATACAGATATATTTCTATATCAATAGAGAATACGTTAAAAAAATATTAGCTATTTTGAAGTCACATGCATATACCCTATTGTACTACTCTGTGGAAAAGATTTTGTTAATTTTTACCCGCGACGGAATGGAGACGGTATATGCGTTTTGGGTGTGATGTTGTTTGTATGGTATGTAATGTATGTATGTGCAATTTGCACTGTTCCCAATTATCTCCCAAACGGCTTGACCGATTAAGGTGCGGTTTTCAGTTTCGGGTTCGGAATTTGGTGCCGATGATTGTTATTATAAATACTATCGTAGTTTGACGAACTCATTACGGATGTAAGCGGGTTAACTACGAACTCTCCCCTGGGTAACAATGTACTATTAAAACACTTCAAAATCATCGCATGCACGATATGGGTTGATTTTCTCTTCTCTCTTCCTGGCGAATAAAACCGCAGAGGCTGGCCTCAGGTCTCCAGAAACAAGTTAGCACTTATAATAAACTTCCTTTAATCCTTCTTATAAAGTCGGTTAGTAATGTCCCCTTAGTGAGTCCGAGTTTATGTGCAAAGCTGTCCAGGGTTAACACAATAATCAGAGCTTTTAAAGCGAAAGCTTTTTATGCCTTTTAAGACCTTGAACCGTTAATACGTACAGAGAAGGTATCGAGTATTCATTTGCTGTCAGTTTAAAAGGCTGCATAATTTGTGAACATAAAAAATACTTTCAACGTTGCCAATTTGCACATTGCATTAAGAAACGACCATTGAGTTCTGAGAACTGAATTCCATGCACTGAACTGTATTTGCAGTTTTATCGAAGATTAAACAGGCGGTTAAAGTTAACCAACGGATTAAATTGACGACAGGTTGGCATTAGTAATGGCACCTGCGTAATTAAATCATTATTAGATTATGTTAAGCTGGAGTTGTGAATTAGCTAGGCAGTTTTCAGGCAATTCAACTGTTTTTTATGTTTATTACCTCCCTCAGAACTTTTGACTGGGTGGTCATATTTTCATGATTATTTTTTTATTTGAAAACTGGTGCTTCCCGTGTGGTTCCATTCTAATTTGGCCTAGTTCTGGCAGTAAGATTTATGAAAAAACTATATAATAGAAGACGGTTTATGGGTTTTTAAAACGAAATCAATTATTCTTTTGTAAGGTGAGTCACCTCTTACCAAGGGTTTAAAACTGGCTAATAATCATTGCATCTGCTTTGCTTGGTACTAATGATGCTGTGGGATGGTCTAGTATTATTAATAAAATAAATTATTATAAAAAAACATTGTTGTCTCTAAAATCGGTTTAGAAATAGTAATTTTAAGTGAAAACGTCATTTACTTGATCTATTTAAAAATCTTACCTCGTAGTTTATTACTGTTTTTGCCATTCTGGTGTTAGCTAGCTATCAACGCTATCTATTAGACTAAATTAGAACTTTAATCTTCAGTGCTTCAGTCGTCATGACAACATCATCAACAACTTGACACTATTTTGAACATGCTACCCATGTTCATCGATTTAATAGAAGTTTCAAGTAAAAAAAAAAATATCTGTCATGTAAACCGCAAGCTTATATTAAGCAGCCGTTATTTGTTGATGAACTTGACCCTGGTTTGAAATCAGCGTCAATTAGTAGTCATTACATTTAACAAAATGACGAAACTGCAAGACTTTCCGGTTTCCAAATTGCCACGTTATGATCGCCTTTGTTAGTGAAAAAGGAATTTGATTGGTTAACAAATTAGAAACAATTATTTTCCGGTATAGTACCTGCTTTTTATATTATTTTCAAAACAAGTTTTAATTCGTTTTCGGCTTTTAGAACTGAGTATTTGCAAAATATTTTTTGCAAAGCAAAGATTATCTCAAGATCAAATCTTTGCAAATTACCTGTATTTTGACCCCACCTTAGCCAAGATAAAGGGAAAGTTATACATATACATTTTACTGCTAGGTACCTACAGGGTGTCCAATGAGTGCCAGTCGGAGTCAATAAACTCTCGTTGCCCACCACAAATGGACCCTAACGAGCTGTAGATAATAATTATATATCATTTCAACAAATAAACGATTCCCAGAGACTTCGCGTCCGGATGTCAATGACGTAATCAGGAACTTGAAATGCAATAATGCAGTTACCACCTTATCGTCGACGACCGGTTTGAGCTTACAGAAAAAATGCGGGATGGGCTTTTGTAATATCAGTTATTTTATTTGTGATAATGGGTGGCCGTGGCGATTTAGGATTCTGTGCCCAAAGGGTAAAACGGAACCCTATAACTGAGACTCCGCTGTCCGTCTGTCTGTATGTCTGTCACCAGACTGTATCTCATGAACCGTGATAGTTAGACAGTTAAAATTTTCACAGATGATGTATTTAATAACAAATGAACTTACTAGAAACAGAATAGGACATGATTTTTACGTGTTTGGTACGGAACCTTCGTGCGCGAATCCGACTAGAATTTGGATGGTTTTTGATGAATACCAGCAGAAAAAATAATGTTTTTAGGAGAAGGTAGTCGAGTTAAGAATAAAAAGCTTATGGATTGCTCATTATCCATCCATCACGCACCTACATAGGTAGTTAAGTTACATTTTGTGTCTATTTGGAGTTTTTCGTAATATTTATGTTTTCGTGACAGTTCAGAGGCAAGTTTATTTACCTCTAGATTCAAACTCAAACTTAAACTCGCTAATGCTTTATTTCCATAAATACAATAAATGTACGTTTAGAAAATTTCAAATCATATTAAAAAATACACTGACACGGAAATAAAGTGGTATTTTTGATTTCGATCGCTTCGGTATGTAGACTAAAGTAAAGAAACGACGAAGAAACCTTTAGCCTGTTAGTTGTTATTTTTCGAGTTGGAGCAAAATCCGACCCAAGCTTTTTTATCCCCTAGATAATCTGATATTCTATAGTAAGCCTTTTTGCATAGTAAAGTTTTGACAGTTTGTTTGAATTTATTCACTGATAATTTTTGCAGCTCAGTAGGGGTTTTGTTATAGAAGCGTATACATTGCCCTTTAAAATATATATTAATTGTATGCAGCCTATTTGTGGGTACAGCGAGTTTATGTTTATGTTTTTATAACTTGAAGTGGTAGTAAGTACCTACTTTACTTAGGTACTTACCTATCTTAGTGTATGTTAAGTACGTACTTAGTAGGTATACCTAGTTATTAAACCGAGAGATTTGTATAATAAAGTTAGTTATCTCTACACAAAACCTTTAAACCTTATAAAAACCGGTTCCATTTCATATTTATGTGTTTACATCATTCATTAGGTACCTACTTATAATATTACGTTCCTGTCTTCTTCTTCTTGTCTTTTCATAGATATAATTAAAAATAGGTAGAAGTACAATTGAATTTCTGAGATTAAAAATGTAAGTAAATAAATAAAATAAATAATTAACTATCTCGATAACCAGAACGGTGCCATTGGCTTGAGTAATGGAGCCGATGGGATTTTTCGATTTTTCCCTGTCCTATGGGTGGTTGGATATACTTATATCGAAAGTACAAGCATTACCAGGTGTGTACGGATACTTGGTACCTAAATGTACCAAAATAATGCATTCTCAGATCATTCTCATTCCTCCGATTAGAAGGGCAAATAAAAAATCTGTTCACAAGCTATGCTTACTTTGGTCACATTTAAGAAGGGCTAGCTAATACACAGCTATTACAATTGCACCTAACCATAGAGCTAAGAAAGTGCATAGATGTGTCACCTGAGACAAGCGTCATCCAGATCTGCGAGCCTAAATGCGTGGCCACGGCTCCGACGTACAGCGCCGTCCATCCGCGGACGTTGCTGGCGGATCCGGGACGCGTCAGGCACGCCAGCAGGACCAGCACTGCGAGGGTGATGTGCACGGGCTGGGGGGTTCGAGTTGCGATCCTGTGGAGAAGGAGATAAGAGTTTTAACATTCTGATGATCTCTAAGGATACTGGAGACGAGTTCTATAGTTCTTTATTTAAACATGCCAGAGGGCCTAGACAATGTACCAATCGATGTCGAAAGCGATAGTAGAAAAGTCCAAAAATGTATGGGTTTGACATACGCCTTAGAAATGTCACGTGATCTGTTTCGAAATTTTCCCTACGATACTTTCAATTGTTTTCGATTGGCTTAATAGCGAATGCCGGTTGGCTAATATGGTTGATATCTGCAGGTAGAGTCGAGAACGGATAATATTTTAGAAGTACCACTAAACTGTGGGTACTCCTCATTGATTTAAAAAGGGAAGATAGGTTACGTTCTCCCAGCGCTTACTCAAAAATTGGCATGTGTTACAACTACACGCAAACACATACGCTCACAGTTATATTTCCAGTCCTGTGCAATACAAAGAAGAACAAAGACGGAAAGACGTATCTAGGACCGAAGTGAGACTGAGACAACAATATTTCACGCGAATCACGACCGCCCGTGCCGCCGGTCAGACGGTGACTGAAGTGGGAGAACACAATTTTACACAATTTGAGGTTGCCACTTTCGAGCAACCAGTGCCTCATCTTCGTTTTTAATAAATCAATGGTACTCCTGCTTTATTTAACAAAAACTCGGTCCAAAACTAATTATCACATTTATCATCAACGCTGACATGATTCAATTAAGTTATTCTAAGTTTTCGTAGCTAACTCTAGCTCATTGTAGGTAAATAAAAAATTGCAGTCTCTACCTATGTTTATAAGTTTAGTTCTACCAACACGGCGGTTCTATTGAGGCTTTTGATGAAGTTTTCATTGATTTAACGTCAAAGTTAACCAACCAAACAGTCCGATTAAGTATATTATGTATGGTGCAAACTAGCTCTACACTCACTAAATTACTTAAGTACTTTGATTAGGTAGTTATAGTTATATATATAGTTATTATTTACTAACCTACTAAGCAGCAACTTATGAAAATAAAAATAAATAAAATTAGAAATACTTACAATTAAAGCAATTAAGCTAACTTTCGACTGTTGCAAACAATCTACAGATAACAATTGCAACTTATTGATTATTCGATAGGCTATTGTCTGTTAAATAAGGTAGCGTACTGTAACGTATTTGTTTTTTTTGTTGAACTAAAAATTATAAACAATGTTTATTGATTGTGGAACAGTGTCGATTGTTTCTACCGACTAGTGTTTTTAATTTAGAACAAGATTGGGAGTTTTTACCCGACTGCCAACGGTAGAGGGTTATGTGGTTGGCTGGCACCCATCGAGTTAGAATCCTACTGGCACCCTATGTTTGTTTGTATGTATGTAGCCGATTTTTATGTTTTCTCGTAGCGCTGAAACTACTAGCTCGATTTCAACAAAAAGACCTCATTTTTGGTTTCAGCTCATTTCATGAGGTATTGATCGATTCGTCTCAATACCTCCGTGGTTATGTGGTATATGACGTCAGATGACATAGTTTGCATATGGATGGACTACTGAACGGTACGGGCTGAAATTTAGTATACCTTTAGCTCTAGGCCTGGGATAAAACATAGGCTACTTTTTACCCCAAAAATCAGTTCCCGTGGGATGATATAATTAACCTTATGACGTTGCCATAGCTTAAACGTAAAATTAAAATAAGTATTACATAAAATGATTCTTATCTTAATTTCTTTCAGCGTGTTCTAGATCCGTTGTATTGTTTAACAATCGAGTTATTTGTTTAGGCTTTATACCCAGTTGCTTTATTGAATGACCACAATAAAGCAACTGGGGACCGCAAATTATTATAAGTTCAAATACCTGTGTGTGTTGTATTTGTACGTCTTCATATAAATTTAGCTATTATAGCCATGTGTTAGAAGGCATAATGATAGGTACTTTTACTTACTCCTTCCCACTTTTTATTTTATAGTCGCTGTGGCGTAGGAGGTTGCAGTTTTGATTCCCGCCTTGGTCCAAATGTTTGGACGATCTGGGTATTTTTTATGTACAATGAAAAATATAATAATTATGTCACAATTCATAATTCACCTGGAAACTGATGATGTGAAGTTTCACAACACAAAGGTCTAGAAGACACCTTGAAGTGACCAGACCTTGAAGAGGCCTCTTGACATTTTGAACAATGTCTCTTCTTCAAAATGTTGAAACTGAGTGCGACTCTACGTCACCTATTTGAACAAATGATTTATAAAACATCAACCTCAACCTCAACAGCCAATACAGGGTGTTGTGGTTGAGGTTGATGGTCCACTGCTCGACGCAGGCCTCCTCCTGATAAACGCCTTATTATCGTTTATCTAATGGGGGTGATGCCCATAATCTCCACGCTGGGCATGCGGGTTGGGGATCGCAGTTTTGTGGACGCTGCTGCCCGCCCCCAGTGGATATCCCTTACTCGTTCGCCTCTTACGACACCCACGGGAAGAGATGAGGTGATGCAAATTCTACGCCGAAACCACACAGCTGTAATAAGTTTACAGTAGGTATTTATAACTCTATAGGTGTTAATTATTTTATCACAACCACGATTGATTATTGTGATAATTTATTTATAGGTAACATTAAAGATACCATCAAATTTATGATTAGGCTGTCAATCTGATAAATATTGTTATTATCTAATTGCTTCGGCTAACCTTTGATACGTTTTCTTCAAAGGTGAGCTGAAGCTTATTTATTATTCGTTTGAAACCTCTGCAAATATTTTGCAGAGGAACAGAGGTGTGCATTTGGCCAAGATGTGGTTGGCTCTTGGCCACCGCACTCATACGACAGCTATTTATAGGGTTACGTTTTTGTCTGCGCCTATTTTACCTTGGTACCTATTTCTATAAATATATAACGCATGCACTTAGGTACTTTGAAATAGGTATTAAAATGATGAATTATGTTTTTGGCATGTTGTCGCATAAGAGAGCAAAGACCTCGTTATTATCCTTTCACACTTCAAATGAAGAAAAATACTAAGTAGAGCGAATGCTCTACATAGTATTTTTGAATTGTTCCGTGCACGCAGATTCCCCCAGCTACGTTTCCCGTAACGTCAATTTTAAGGATAATTAAACCGACTTCAATTAAATGGTTTTCTCATCGATTCCATTATCAGACTCGACCAAACAACACGAGAAGCACTAGTTTTCAAATGAAAAATGATTCATCAAAATCGGAACACACAGTCAAAAGTTCTGAGATAACAAAAATAAACCAGTCTAATTGAGAACGTCCCCGTTTTTGAAGTTAGTTAAGATTCATTAATTGTTGTGGCTTTATTTTAATCCAGAGGTCTTACTTGACTGGACCTGTTCCTGTATAGAGTATTTTTCTAAAGTCCTAAAGTAAAATAGTTTACAGCAACTGATATAATTGACCTTTTGCGCTTAGGTTTACTAAAGCTTTGGTCTCTTGATCAGTACGCAGAACGCTGCGTAGTGCGGACTGCGTACTATTCCTTACTGCTCACGCAGACTTCGATGAAAATACCACTCTAGGCGACACCGTATAGCGCATAACCACATAGATTTAAATCGAGTCAAATCTATGCGCATCACGCAGCGTACTGAAATACTCCAGAAATACACATTTATTCATGCTTTTTGGCACACGTACATGTTTAGTTATATGACAATAATGATAACTTAATTTTAATACTCATATAACATAACGTAATTGTTGGCTTTCGGCAGCCGAGCTCATCGAAAGAGATGCTTCATTGACAAGCCACGTTTTAAGTTTGCGCTTGAATGTCGAGTGGACTGGCGTTTTTAATAATGTCCTTTGGGTTCCTGTTGTACAGGACAGGGAGGTACTGCGTGATGATCAAGAGACCAAGTCTTTACACTACCTACTCTGACTGAAGACTTTTTTAGACGTTCTGAGCTGAGATCCATCTCTGAGGAGAGAGAGAGATGTATCTGGCCTTCGCAGTATCTGGCGCAGCGCATCAGCATTGCCTGCCATACAGTGGGCAGGTAGCTCAATTGTTTCAATTGTAAATACTAGTTTAGTACAGGAATTCTCAGGTCCTTTTATTGAAAAAAAAACATACATCTTTCTACTATTTCCACCTGTTAGTAAGTAGTAGTATTATCAGTAATTGCGAATGTCGTTTGCGCTGTTATCGGTTTTTACGTGCTTCACCTCACGTCAGCCTACTTTCTATAACGTGGGAGTTGAGAAACTCAAAGGATTTCGAGGCTATGTTTGACTATCGGTCTAGTACCCATAACACAAGCTCTACTTAGCTTGTGGCTAGATAATGCTATGTGAATTGTTCAGTATTATATTATTATTATTTTACGGCTTCAAACCGCATAACTCATTGTATGCTCTGTCTGTGACGAGATAATTGGAGTTACTAAGATCAACCCAACCTCTCGCGTGAGACGTTGTCTATTGTCATCGTTTCACGAAAAGTCAGAAGGCTTCTTATTATATCATCGATCAAAAATTTCGCCGGCCCCGCGAAATTTTTGATCGATATATTACATCTATAACATCTGTTGACCATGTTTTTTAAGAATGGCCATTAATAATAAAGCTAACTCAACATGTTTAACAAAGTCTGTATTCAGTTCAACTGTTTAAACCTACCTAGTTTTAACCTAGTTTAAACCGACCTAATACCTAGTAAAAACGTAGTTTAAACCTATCTAGTTTTGGTACTTTTATTTAAAATGTTTTCATAACTATCTTCGAATACCTACGTCGATTGGTAATGTCACGCGGAAGAGATCAGTGGTCAACTGGTCACGTAGGTAATTTCAACACATTGCAAAGGCCGTACGAAGATGTAAGAAGAATTCGCAATGCCGCAATATCGTCATTGGTTTTGTTTGACTGATCGTGACCATAGCTGAAGGTGAGAGTTATGCTGATAAATGTTAAGATGGTGCCAAAGCAATTTACCTCAAAATTGTTCTTCAAAATCGTTAGGTATTTATCCCAGAATCTGTGAAAGCTACCACCTTCATATTAAGGGAAATGTTACTTCTATATTATATCTTGAATTACCTACGTGTTTAAAAACAAGATTAATCAAAGTTCTCTCCATAGTTTATTTGCTTGCAAAATAAATGTTTTCCACACAATTTGCTATTTATCTCAGGAACAGCACACTTTTTTCTTCGGTTTTTGTTTTGGTAAGAAACCTAGAAGTAATTCTGTATGTTTTGTCTTTGAATTTTTCGATTGGTTGTTTCATTAACTTGTAATTAGGTAACAGGTATGGCGCATAGAAAATTCGGTGCACGTCTCTGCTCTGTACTTCTAACTCGAGATAAAACCATATCTTGTCATCCCGCTCGAAATCCATCTCGTAGCGTCGTTGTTTCACACCCTTATGGATATAATATCCCAATTCGGTTGCAATGGATCAACAAAATTTACAGTTAGGCACTTAACTCAAGAATCAAGATTAGGTAATTCCTGTAGAGACTTTGATAGTAGGTATTTTGCAGAAAGTTGATACTCTACACTTTAGATAAGTTTAATCAAATCAAATCAAATTAATTTATTTTGCGAAACATGGGTTACAGAGGTGGAAATTAAAATGTAAAATAACCTCAGCCATGATCAGCTTAACAGCATGCAAACTTATTTGATATTGTAAATCTAGATTTCTAAGTACAATGTCAGTGCCTAAATTATTGAAGGAAATTACTGAATACATCAATGCTTAAATTAATAACCGGTCTTATCCCTGCTTAAATTAATTACCGGTCTTATCCTAGAATTTGTCCATTAGATATTCATTTACATTGTAATAAGCCTTCTCAATCAGCAACTGTCTTAGTTTTATTAAAATTTTATCTTATTGCGTGGAGACATACATATATATCTGTTATCTCCATGCGGAAAAATACTAAAACGTGCGCATTGTTTTATTATTTTATCCCCGCAGATATGTACCTAGATAAGTTGCGATTAAAGGTAAAGATTTCTCTTTCCGCGTTTTCATTATCAGTTGTTATTACACAATTGCTAGCAAAAACATGTTTTGATGATTAGTTCCCTTTACGCAACATGTCTTCTGGAAGAGAATTTAATTCCACACAAATTGTTAGACGAATCATTCCCATCTCGTAGCGATTGATCACGGTTTCGCCCCTATACTTTGATTTAATATTTTTAGCATGATTTTTAGAACTTGATTACTCTTAGGAGTCTTCAATCCAAAGTCGGCGAGCCGGCGAAAGTTGGCAAAACAGTCAAAACACTGTCGGCTGCATACAACATTCACATCACACCAACCCGCTGTTTGTTCGGTATTTGTGTTACGGTTACGCTTTCCCACGGCCGTCGAGTTTTGCGGGAACGATTTTTTATTGATCCGAAGGTCAAATTCAATACTGTAAGTATTTGTTTCACAATGTCGGGATGTAGTATTGAATAACTATCTAAGACATAAGTTATTTGGAGGAGGAGGAGTTCCAGATAGGAAACGTTGCGCTTATTTGGAACAAATCCGGAAATTGTGAAACAGACCCTTAGTATCAGTTTACAGTATCCTGCAAAAACCGATCCGTTTGACATTCGGTTTTGTTGCCACTATAAACTGGATCAATTTGTTTAGTGGCACAAATATTGTTTTAATAAATAAAATAAAAATCAGCTCTACTTTCATATCTAATATCCACAGCCAAAGAGTGGAAATTGGAATCAAATCGTTTATTTCTTTAGACTTACAAAATAAGTACTTAGACAAGTAAAATTTTTACTACTCGTATATAAACAGCTTGATAAATAGTTATTACTATCAAACAAGAAATAAGGTGCAATTGACTCTAATTCACTTCAATTTTTTGTCCTCTAGCGGAAGAAGTAAAAAGATCATCAAAATTTCCCATTAGAGTACAATATTGGAGTCTTCAAATCCAGGGTAAATACATTGATTTAAAAAGGGAAGATAGGTTACGTTCTCCCAGCGCTTACTCAAAAATTGGCATGTGTTACAACTACACGCAAACACATATTCTCACAGTTATATTTCCAGTCCTGTGCAATACAAAGAAGAACAAAGACGGAAAGACGTATCTAGGACCGAAGTGAGACTGAGACAACTATATTTCACGCAAATCACGACCGCCTGTGCCGCCGGTCAGACGGTGACTGATGTGGGAGAACACAATTTTACACAATTTGAGGTTGCCACTTTCGAGCAACCAGTGCCTCATCTTCGTTTTTAATAAATCAATGGGTAAATAAGATACTTCTGGAAAAGCGTGCTCCATCTCAGGCCACATCTTATAAAAAAAAGTGTTCCCATTTCCTGTACACTGTTTTTTGCTAGATGGGGTGAGGGGAGTGTGTCCATACCCGTTCATTTCTACTCTACCTCAAAAAACAGGATGCACTCTACTGTGTGTGAAGTTCTGTGGAAACCTTATCAAATATACCTTAAATTTTGAGCTTTCTTCAATGCCGCGGCGCAAAACCATCATAAAGTCGGTAGGTAATTGTTGAAAACTAAACCTTGATTACTGCAATAAGGTTGATTATAATTAAAATATGTACTTAATTGGCTTTGTGATATTTTTTAGTATAATCCCTAAGATGCAAGTTTTTTAGTCATAGTAAACTTAAGCCGTTTTTGTGCGTTGTGTCACTATGGAAAGTTGCATCTAGGGTATAAGTATTTGATCGAAGGTGGAAACCATTCAATTCAGATTTTTATGGAATCCAGCAAAAAACCGTTCCTACAGAACTGGATGGCCGTGGGAAAGAGATTTTAGCGGGTTTACTGAGTCCAATAAGTAAACAACTAGGTAGGTTCCACTCGTACTTTTGATTATGTTTGACCTTCTTGCATGGACCTTTCGGAAATAAGACGTGACATCTTAGAATTACCCAGGAACGTAAAACTAACCGAGAATTTAGGTTTATCTATTCTCAGCCTCCTACGCCTTTAGGTATTACAACACAACACTAGGAGAACAATCCTAAATACCTCTCAATAATATTTATTGCGAACCGATAACAATCAATAATAAATTCGTCACTGTCTTGAATAATTCAAGTGGCGAATTTATAATCAATTTATGTATAATTCACGGGAATTGCAAATGGCGGGCATTGTTTGTACGTTATTTTGAATTATGCATGGGTATTTTTGTATTTTGATAAAAAACCGCTAGTGTGTGGTCAAATATTTGCCGAATTTAAAATACGTAGGTAGGTACCTACCAAAAACATTGTTTCAATGTATTAAAATATCTAACATGGAGTCGTTTGGAGACGTAAATGAAATTTCTACTTTCGCAAATTACGATTACCTTCGGCAATGTAACTGTGGTAAAGTATCAGAGGGGTCCCATGTAACTTGGCAAAGCGCCTCTGTCGTGCGCACGGGGAACTACGCAAATCCCATACAAAATGCAGACGTCACGATTACGTCTCGTTACAAACGTAAATAGACTCAGCCACTTTTTCGCATGGTAAAATAGAAAGTGAATAGAAGTGACTAGAATTCTAAACTAGAGGTTAGGTAAGAAAATAAAATCTAGTTTTATTTTTATTTTCGGCGCCTTTTATCAAAACATCACACTAATGTGTGGATGAATGGATGTATGGCATGGATGGATGTTTGTTAGGTACCTCTTCACGCCAAAACTACTGAACGTATCTGGCTGAAATTTTGCACACAGGTAATTCTAATCCCGGAATCATCCCCTATCTTCTATTTATCCCATAAATCAGTTCCCGTGGGATAAAAATCCCTTAAAACAAAAAAAACCTTTAAACGTTTCCATAGGAACAACGCGTGCGCAGTCGCGGGGCGCAGCTAGTAACATTATAATTCGAACTACATAGGTATTTCCTGATCATTAATTGCTTTGCCCCATTGATAAGGGAACCACTTGTCTTCGTTCTTGAAGATATCGGATGCCGTTGTCGGGGCGTTACAATTGCAAATGATTGTCGTTATCACGGGCAAATCACGAATGCGAAATGTGAGCGTTGAACTGTGGTTGAACCTATACAGTAGCCACACTAGGCGTTGAATGTTTCTAATTTTTTTTTAAATCTTTAACTAAAATCATTATTCAACTTAAAATTTACTCTGTTGGCGGGTCTTTTTATAGGCAATTTACGAGTAAATTGTTTGCCGATTTGGGATGCTTCCTTCAATAGTTATTGACAACAACTATTATGAAACAATTTAGTTTTTATTTGTGTCGTTGTTTACAAACATTCTACATCGAGTTTGGCTAGCGTATAAGTACCAGTTATTATTCGAACTTGACGAGATTATACCTCTAAAGCTGGATGCTTGCACTCGGTAAAAACAAATTTTCACACTTTCTGTAGGTACAGGTACCTAAGCCATACAATGAAACTTTCTATAGCGGTATAATCGCTAATTTATTAAATCCGTTTGAGAGGTTAAAATGCCTGTTTTTTGGTAAAAGGCCAGTTAAACAATTTTACCGTGAGAATCCAATGGTAAGCCAAAAGTTTTGTTATCAAATCTTTGACGTACTTTGGTTACTTTTGTGGTTACATAAAAGGTACAATATGATTCCGTGGTTACGCTAATAACATAACTGTAGTGTAAAGATCGTCGGGTCGTCGCTATGTGCTTGTGTGTCGTAAATAGAGGTCGGCAACCAGCACGCATTGACCTTGTAATGACGTGTCGTGACGTCACGTCTAGTACCTAAGTATATTGGACGCAGGTAGTTGTGGAATCAGCTGTGTCGCGGTCATGTCCACGTGACATCTAACCTCGTTACATTATTTTTAGTTGAGTAAAATTTGTAATGTTTTTGGCAGGGAAACGGTCGTGAAAAGTCGATGGTAACTGTGTACATTTTTATGATAATATTGTTGTGATTAACTGAAATTCATGCTGAAGCCTAGCGTCTCTTAATCGAATAGCGGAAAACCAAAAAAGTCAATTGATTTCGTTAACTACTTTACAAGCTACAAAATCATTAACCCTACGCTCATAGCGGCTGTAACTCAACACTATTACATAGGTACCTACATCACTTTTTTTATACAATCATGCAAAGAGGCCAGAAGTGTTCATTACAATAAATAAATCGCAGTTTTGGTCAATAATTTGTGAATGGCATCAAAATAAATTAATCGTCCATTCAATGTTACGTAGGACAACTTTTATCAGACGATCTCTACATAAGTTAAAAAGCTCGACGGCGCCGCCAGCAGACGGCTTCGCTTATAAGGCAAGATGGAAAATAAATTCCTGATAAAAATACTTGTTACTAAGAACTTAAAATAGGTATCATTATTATGTAATTAATTGTGGAAATTGTTGAAATATAAGCAGATAATAATTTGTTGGATAATCGCATGTTGTAAATAAAATAATTAACAATCAATCTGTAATTTTCAAAGTTGAACTTAACCACTTAAATCTTGTAATATATGACTATTTGAAATTAATGTTACAGACCTAAGTTCTAAAGCTGGCTGTCAGTTTAAGTTACAGCAGATAAAAAAACACATTCAAACACCTATAACCTGCCAGCCAAGAAAACTCGGTACGCGTATGAAGTTCTCTAATTTCTTAGTCACTCTTGAAGCTACTATTTTCGTATTGAAGGTATAAACTGTTTAACCGCAGCATCGTCTCTTATATTAAGTACTCTTAAAACAGTTATAAATAACTCTATTAGTATGATTAATTGATTATAAAATCGGCGTCGACTGCCTCCGTTACGAGGGTGATGGGTGCATTGCATTTCGTCCACGCGATGTCATCATAATCATAAATCATTTATTCAGAAACAACCATACAATTGTGTTTGAACAGATGTTTATCAATAGCCCTGTTCCATACGGACTGCACGCCTGAAATATACGGATGGCAAGTTGCCGCCAGCTGCAAGCCTCGTCTGTCGTCGACCGCCGTCGTATCAACTGCAGTCGACGACTTTACTATAGCTGTTTATATAGTAAAAAAATTGACTTGTCTAAGTGCTTATTTTGTAAGTCTAAAGAAATAAACGATTTGACTCTGACTCTGCATTTTGACTGGTCGCTTGCAGTCGACAGCTGCATTTGCTTTGCAGTCGGCAACTTGCTGTCCGTGGTATACGAGTCCTCGCATGGTGCAAAATGAAAGCAATCAGTAATAATTTACATTATGTTACGTACAGGTGTTATAGTTCAACAGACGATGTTATGACGATATAACGATGCATTATTTAAAACTTATTTGGCTAAAAAGAAGTTCGTAAAGAACTTTCTTGCAGAAATAGACAGCTTAACTACGAGTATATATATGCCTAATTATTACAATTTTAAAGAATGTTTAACGTGTTTTCAGGCGATAATTTTTCTGCTATCTAAGGAAATATTATTAATTTAAAACAATACTCGTAATACCTTCAGTTAGAAAGCCACTTCACCTATTTATCTCCCTTATTAATCTTTTTTCAATTACAAGACTGCTACATATATGAAGTTGTAGGTATAGCTTTTTCTGTTAAGCGTACATTAAAAAATATTTAGTTAACACTTTCTTATCGCCACACGTATTAAAAACAACTGTACGCAAATGTGACGTCGATTATAATTATGTTAATGTTGACAAACAATTATACCTATAGAGCTCAGTGTGTGTACGGTCTTTGGTATTTGTATAATAAAAAGGCATTTACGTATTTACCGACTTTTACGTGAAAAACTGAGTTCCTGTGTAAAGCAAAATAATGAAGAGAATTGACATTTGACAGCTTACAAACATGTTATGTTAAAAAAACAATGTTGCCGTTGTGTATGTCCTAATCTTTATGTAGGATTTTTTTCAATATATTTATTCCCTAGCGAAGAAAACGAATGAAATATTAAAACCTTTTGATCATAGAGTTTATATAGTAGAACGATATCTCTATGCTTTTGATCATAGAGTTTATATCTTGTGATGCATTCGATTTTTATCGCAGGGTAAGGGGAACCTGAAAGGAGCTTCGTTGGACTACAGTGGCTTGGAAAGATAAACTAATAACAGTCTTACAAATAAACTTTAATGACAAAGAAAGTCTCATTCAAATAATAGAATCAAATTAGAACTAGTATTTACAATTGAAATAGTTTAGCTAACTGCAGACTGTTAATCATCATTTATAAAAGGGGTTTATTCATCTGCATATGTTGCAATTAATAAACCCCTCTTATAAAGATTTAAGATAGCAAAGTCCATAATCATAAACGTTTGTCTCAGTCGTCTTATTTCTTAATTATTTATTGCACAAAATAAAACAATATGGTAAAATATTTAAAAGTAAAATAATGACCTAAGCTATAAAAGAGTTCATCCAGCAAACCTTCGCAGCTTCATCTCAATTTTTTAGAAACCTACTTTTAATAAATAATTGATGTTGTTTTAAAAACTATAAGCCGAATTCAATAACATATTTTTTTCATGGATCCCATTGTCAGAACTGAATTAAAATGAAACCACACGGGAAGCACCAGCTTCTGACAAAAAAAAACAATCGTGAAAATCGGACTACCAAGTCAGAAGTGCTAGGTAAAAAAAATAAAATAAAAACTATAGAAAAGAAGTAACAGTCTAATTGAGAACCTCCTCCTTTTTTTGAAGTCGGTTAAAAACGAAATCGGTCGCAGTATACCATAGAATAGACGAATGCTAAGTGCTTTCTGGTCATTGCTTGTCTTATCTTAATCTGTTACTAGTAGCAACAAAAGATTAAAATGTTTTAAAAATCTTACAAACAGATACTAATACGTCATCCGTTAAAACGTTATCAATATCCGTTAAAATATATATATTCTGATAAACGACGACAACGGATTAGATTGTAGAATAAAAAGGCAGATGTTAGGTTGGGGCTTATAAACGGTTTTAGCTGTGTGGTGCTGGCTTAGAATTTGCACCACCCTATCTCTTCCCGTACCGGGGACGGGCAGCAGCGCCCCATGCAGAACAATTCTACCACCGAACTGCGATCCCCAATCCGCATGCCCGGCCTGGGGATTATGGGCAATACCCCCCATTAGATAAACCAACAATGTGCTTAACAAGGGGAGGCCGCGTCCAGCAGTGGACCAATATAGGCTGTTGAGGTTGAGGTTACGGACTTCACGTCTCAAATACCGTCGTAACTGACAAAAAGACTTAATACATATAAAAAAATATCATGTAGATTGGACCACGACCAGACAAAAGCTCCGAGGTTACAAACAAAAAAAAATACAGTCGAATTGAGAACCTCCTCCTTTTTTTGAAGTCGGTTAAAAAGGCTCGCTCGAAAGCTCTTGAAACCATTATTTTATATGGATTAACATCTTACGTACTTACGTATACATCTATTTTTGTTACAAGTTCCTAATTCTGACCTCATACGAGTCAGTGCCCAACTGGGGTATTGTGAAGTAAGCAACTCTTCTAAAAACCCATTTGTTATAAGTATTTTTCGTATAAATAAATAAATAAATAAATAATGCTGGACAATTCACACAGCATTATCTAGCCCAAAGCTAAGCAGTGCTTGTGTTATGGGTACTAGATAAGTGATATTATCATGTACATAATACAATACACTACATACATAGATATTTTTTATTATACATAGAAAACATCCAGAACGCCCTGAACAAATATCTGCAGATCGTATAAATATTTGTGCTGAGGCGGGAATCGAACTCGTAACCTCCTGCGTCGCAGGCGGACCTTCGCCCACCGCGCCACAGAGGTCGTCAATATATCGTATAGTTGTGCAATATCTTAAGGTGTCTGTTGTTTAACTTTCAGGATTATCAAGAATGTACTTAAGGCTTGTCAATCTGATATTTACGTCACAACTTATCGTTATTTGTTCAAAACGGAAAATCCCTACAGACAACAAGAAATAGATTACCATCTTGCAATACCTGTGGAAAATTCACTAGATAACAATGTTAATTTCTAATAGCAAGTAAAATTTCCTTTTTCCTAACTTTACCGATTTGAACTGCAATTGAGAATGGTGTAGCTTTTAAAACTTTTTATACTTTCGCTCGAATAACAAAAAGTACGTGATAAATACCCGATATAATCATTAATTATGATGTATTACTTATAAAAGGAAGAGAGAAAATCGCCTATAGTGTTTGATGTTTGTGCGTTTTTAAAGATGGACAATGTATTTGTAGCATGCTTTTTGCATTTGCATTTGCATTGCATTTCAGATATAGGTACCTAACCATTTGTATAGCACCGTGCCCCTTTTTTAGAGCACTTACTCTCAATTTGAGAGGAAAAAATCAAAGAGGCCGTGATACTTGATTTTATCTCTGTGTCAACGTTCCGATAACCGATAACCAATGATCGATCTTGCAATATTTTTAGCGATGGCATCAGAGGTAAGTCACTACCTTTCTTATTTTCATTTGTTGCCTAGTAAGTTTAATTTGTTTATTTTACTCAGTCCTATTTCGATTATCTTGTGCTAAGATACACATATTCCAAATTAATCTGACTATGATTATGTAACGGTTTGGTTAATCACTAACTAATATCGTGATCTGGTGGTCTCAAATGGGAAAATCAAATGAAACTACATATAAGACTGATATGCAGAGCCATCCTACGATTCTCAGACTAAATTTGCGACGTCGATTATATTCAGCCTACTATTTAGAGATAGGTATACATATATGCATAAGTTGTGTGTTGTATGATAAATATATATGTATATGTATTTAATATTATACCAACATCAATAAGAACCTATGTAGGTATGTCTTCTTCTTAACCTACCAGAAAATTCTTTCATGATCCTCTATTTGTCACAGTGACTGTTTTCTTTTCTTTTGATATACGTTCTCGTGCTTTATTATTTTCATTTCTAGTTTAAATTCTAAGCTGGCATACTATATTAAACTTAGAGTCATCTTGAACAACCGGATCTTTCTTGTAGATAAAGAAAACCCGATGTATCATTCTTCCACTTTCCATACCATGGGTGATAGCATTCTCCAAGGCACGTGAACGTGTGTCCCGGCACGTAGCTACACCGATGTATACTGTTTATACCAGACCTGATGATGTTATGCCAATATGGAGACTTTAATTGACTTTTTTTAAAAGGAAATTGATCCTAATTGTCTTCATTATAAGAGCGAGGCTATTGTTTCCATTCAGTTGTGAGGATGGCTCGTGCCGTGTTCACATTCGCACGCTAAGCGGGCGCGAGAAATTAGACTTTGAAATTATGAGGTATAATTACTCATGTTAAATTAGTAAACCAATTAAAATAACAAAGCAGTAAAATGAAGAACGATGCTTGACGGAAGTAAGCTAATTGCTAAGTAAGCATAATTGCTTATTTGATTTAGAGCGGCATTCATTCAATGATTGGAAATATAACATAACAATAGGCTACGAGGGTATACAAGACTATCAGCAGTTTGGTGACAAAAATAACCAAAGATAAAAGTGTAGGAACTGAAAATAGAACCAAAGTCGTCCACGAGAACGAAGATCCCGATGTTAAATGCGTCAGCGATAAAATGTGCACTTTTAAAAATAATGGCAAAAACATGCCAAACGATAAAACAAGAAACTAATTGCAGAACAGTCAAGATAAACCATAATAAAGATTATACAACCCACATAGAGTCACGAACAAACGACATGTGATGTTATTTTTGGGATTTGCACCATTTACGACATCCGAGGGATATTTCAAAGCGTAGATAAGAAACTTTTTAACTATAGTTTCCTTGTTTATAGTTTATAGGGTATAAAATAAATATCTATTCTCATGATGAAATGTGAATGTACAAACACAGCGTACTCCTATAATAAGGAGAACTGATTCTTTGTTAGAGTTTTGTAACAAAATCGAACCATAGCTTGTAAATGTTGTCTCCCACATGCTTGTAGGTATGTATCGACAACAATAGCCAATTTCCATCCAAACTTCCTGATCCCCAAAAGAGAAATTAATATTCACGTACTAAATCTCGCTATTATTTTGGCGGAAGTTCCAAATTGGATGGGGCCCAACGCTGGAGCCATGGTCGAGGTCGTCAACCCATTGGCATGGGCAAGGGCAGACCACGGCCGTGTGTGATGGGTCAGGTTACATCGTCGTCTGGAGACCTCAGATCTCATATCACATTGCCGATGCCGAAGAAATGGCTAGAAATCTGCTATTGGAATATTGTATGTCGCGTGATAAAAATAATATAAGATTCTAGATACCTATATTATTTTAAGAAATCAATAAAGTCTATTTCTGTAAGCTTACGAAAAAAGCTTTTAGAGAAGTCAAATTTCAAATAAGAATTAAAAGGTAGATTTGCTGGTCGTACCGGCAGAATTTCAAATCATTTCAACGTGAAAAAAGATAGGTGACCCATCATTCTGACGGTAACGATTTACTCTGCACTTTATTTTTTTGTCCACAGTGGAAAAAGTGAAATGTACTTATTATCACATGTGTCTATTTAAAACAATATCAACGATTTACAAATGCGTATTTATGCGAAAATATCGCTTTTCACCAACGCTCGAAGAATGCAAAAATTTTCGAGCTTAATTTATCCTAATTCCTGATCAATTTGGTTCTTACAGATCATTACAATGTTGTGTTGTGTCTCAGAGAATCATGTTGGTTAGTACAAAAGGAGTTTCTCTAAATAAATGCATTGAGATAAATGGCGTCTTCATTGTCAGGTCACGCTGATAGGTTTAAATATCAATGTCTCGTGCGAGTGTCCTATTTGCCGATTGATTGATTGGTTCTGTACGATACGATAGGACATTGTATTTGAAACACAAACCCTCATGTAAGCCTTTATGAAACAGAATCAATGAACAGAAAAGCGGAAAACTTTTCTTTATGAACTTTCACATCACACTCAGACGACCAAAACCAAGATGAAACAAAAAAAAACAAAATGTAATGTATTTACATGGGTATATGTTTTGTTCTTTCTTTTGCAGAATGTAGTGTCTGTGTCGTGTCGACAGAACCGAGTTAACACTTTTCCGATAGCAATAAAACATAATTAATATTTTTGTTATCATGCTATTCAAATACCTCTTAGGAAACGTAATTAGGGACTATATTTCTAATGATCTCTATAATAAATAAACCGGCCAAGAGCGAGTATACTCGCACACAGATGTTTTTGTTTTGTCCTACAAACCTATCTTAGCACTTCATTAGCTTCATAAGCACTTAGTACCTTACTTAATTGTATCTTGTTGTCTAGATGGACATATTTTTTCAATTACGTTCATTTTCAAGACGCACAATATCAAATTGTTAAGCTTTTAATAGCTTTTAATAACCTTTGGGAAAGTTTTGTTACGAAGAATTACGATAAAAATCCTGGTGATTGACGAAATTGTATAGATTTTACGTTGAACAAACTCCTATATTCTAATATATAAAGATTTTTTTTATAATCATTAAATGAGACATTGTTTTATCTGCCACACTTCAGTTGGCCTCGTCTAGCTAGAGACGTCGTCGGCTAGATAGAGAGCGCTATATTCGGAACTAATCAGTTTTTTCAACTCCTTAAGTCTTGGCCTCGGTAACGGCATGCGTATTTTTTATTTGATTTGCTCGACATGCGGTTTTTATTGGATTTCTTAATAGCTGTTTTATATAAAAAAAACGATAATTTACACAAACAACGATAACTGGTAGAGCTCTAAATTTACAAGTATTATGATTAATATTAGAGTTTATTTGATTATTTTTTATTAGAGTTTACACGTTCAAGCAATTCTGACTGCATTCACCTACATATTGAATTGTGTCACGAGACTCAGGTGTTCGCGTAAAACAATCGTAAACATAGCGAGCGGTGCATCCGTTGAATTCTTTACGACCTTATAGATCTATAATTATTGATCTGATGTACATAATTCAATTCTCGGTCTTAGTTCTCTGATCAGCACATACTTTGCGATATTTAGGAACTTAGTTTAGGATGGCATGGCAATAAAATTCTGATTCGATGCAGTTTTGTTGCGTTAACCCTCGGCTTGGTTTTCCAAGGCCACTCAAATAAAAACATTAGTGTTTATAAAACTAACTTATTAACCAGAACGGATGTCGTGCAACCTAGACTGAAAATGACAATTACTTTTCTAAGACTGCTGTGAAAAAAGGTTTTTAAGTATACTACTGAATGAGTTCACACGTGAGCAAATGGGACTGCACGACTACAACTAGTCTCTGCAAAACACACCTCCAAAAGGTACCGAATTACTTTCGCAAGTCCTATGTACTGTTGGAATATGTGGGTATCCCAGGGCACCCGACAGACACTGTAACATCACAGGGTACTCACGAATAGGCCTTCGAATCCTTCAGATGCACCATCCCTTGCTTGAAGAGGTCATACGCCACTTTGGAGTACTGCGTGGAAACGGACAGCAGATCAGGCTGGTACGCAACCTCCTTTTGCCTCTCATGATTAGCCGGATCAGTCACGATGTTATGCCTCATCTTCATTTTCTCCAGCATCCTGGAAACTTTCCGGGGCATTTCCGGAACCGCCGGCGTCTCTGTCTCGTGCCTTGTACACATGTTGCACATTTTTGTGTGGTTGCGAACGCGGTCGGTACACGTATGGAGAACTAACGCGCCGGTCGTGAATATAAAGCGAGAATTTCGCCTCCCCTCCACTATACGTCGACGTCACGGCTACGTGTGCAGGCACGCGCAGGCGCCGCGCCGGTGATAACGACACAGATTGGGCGTTAGTTTAACACTTCTTCGATTGATTAGTCATTTTAAACTAGTTTAGAACTGGTACCTACTTGCTAGCTTTGATCTTCAAGGCTTTTCGTGGAATCATGCCTTTGAAAGCTCAGTTTGGCGTGACATACACGTATACGAGTACATAGGTTTATATGGTATATATGTCACCGGAGGATAACCAAAACCGCAAATTTATAAATTTCCTAGGAAATTTATAAACCTTCGTAGGATTCTAAACAAGAGATAAATTGTATTATTTTACGTCCACATTTTCGGAAATTGATAAACTTACTGAACGCACGCGTAATTTAATAAGTTAGCAATAACCAAACGCCATGTGCGCTCTGATTGGTTGAATAAGTCACGTGTTCCTTCTTCTTCCTCTCCACCGCCATTGTTCGCCACGGAATGTAAACAAAACGGTTGCTCGTGTGTTTTTGTAAAGTTTTTAATGTTGTGACTGAGTTGGAACTGTGAAAATAGTTTTATTTTGCTAAGGTTACGGAACTAGGCCCTAATAATAAAGATAATGAGTGACCTAGAAGCTGCGGACAGCCAAAATGCGGTAAACTCTAGACAATTTGTTGACGAAATGAAATTTACCACAGAGCTACGAAAGTTTTATAGTGGACATGACCAAAATAGTAAGAAGTCGGAATGGACAGAGAAAAAAATTGAAAATGTCATTAAAATGATAGAAGATTTTAATAAAGCTAAAGTTTTGAGACGTCGGCCCACAGATAAAGAATACTATCACGCCAAAAAGTATGACATTATGACTTTTGGTGACGAAAAAGTCTTGATAGTTAAAAGGAAGTCTCAGAAAGATCCATTGGTACAAATACTTCCAAGCAGTCAGTATTATCAACAAATTCTCGATACACATGTTGCTACAGGTCACGGACGGCGTGACAAAATGATTTACGCATTGAAAGACAAGTACATGGTTCCAGTATTTGCCATAAATATTTTTCTCCAATTGTGCAAAACTTGTCTTTCCAAGAAAAGTTTCCCTAAAACTGGGATAGTCGTAAAACCACTCATTTCAGATGACTTTAATAGAAGAGGACAGGTAGATCTTGTGGATTTTCAATCATCACCAGATGGAGAGTACAAATGGATGCTTCAGTACCAAGATCATATGACCAAATTTTGTTTTTTACGACCACTAAAGAGTAAAGAAGCAAAAGAAGTCGCAATAGAGATTTTGAAGATATTTTTAGAAGTTGGTTGTCCCAATATCCTCCAAAGCGACAATGGACGGGAGTTCACGGCATCAGTATTGAAAGAAATTGTAAGCTTATGGCCAGCTTGCAAAATTGTGAATGGACGACCCAGATATCCCCAAAGCCAGGGAAGTGTAGAACGCTCAAACCAAGACGTGAAGAATATGATTCGGGCTTGGATGGTGGATA
Organism: Eupithecia tripunctaria; assembly: GCA_955876795.1. Lineage (NCBI taxonomy): Eukaryota > Metazoa > Arthropoda > Insecta > Lepidoptera > Geometridae > Eupithecia > Eupithecia tripunctaria. Next base: position 17,086,376 of record OY041601.1, read on the forward strand.
ATAATTCCACTAATTGGTCAATAGGTTGTTACTTCGCTCAATTCCAGAAAAATTCATCATACCATTCTACGATTGCAAGGACATCGTTTAAAGCCCTGTTCGGAGATGATCCAAGATGCGGTCTAACTTCTACGCATTTGTCTAAGAATATAATTTCTCAGTTTGAAATGGAAGAGGATTTGGAGACGTTCTTAGAAACTACAAATGACAATGAACGTAAGACCGGAAATGACGATGAAAATATAACTTCCAATCAAAATCTTTGTAAAACTCTTGATATTGCCACAGAGTCAATTATTATGACAGAAAGCATGACTGAGACTGAGCGAGTCAAAGTACTCGTAGTTGGCAGTGAAAGAACGGTCGCAAATACAAACCATATTTTGCACGATTTTGACATGGTTGCACACGAAATCGAAGTTGACGAATCAGATACATTGTTTTGTCACATATGTAACAAGGAATCATCTGGGGCCCATTTATGTATTAAATGTAAACGTATCACATACGTAATCTGTGGAGAGTCAACTGAAAACAATGACGAAGGATATGGTTCGCAGTTGATATGTAATTTATGCACAAACGAAATAAACATCCTGTGAGAAAGGAAGGACTCGCACTTGAATTTAAAAAGAGCAGCAGAAAAAATGACAGCACATTCATCTAAGAAATTCAAAAATATTGATGTTGGTGCTACTGTGTTAGTTGAAGTTCCAAAAGTAGATAGAGGACCTTTAGATAGCAAGAATGTGGTCGGCAAAGTCATAGAGAAAAAGAATGAACTATACAAAGTTGGCACTTCTTTTGGAGTCATTAATGACTGGTTGCCTCGAAACGCTGTCCTTCCAAGCCCTGGAGAAATTTTGACTGATGATCTACCAGAGGTTACTATTTTTACAATTTTTACTATTATACCTATATCAACATGAATTCTATTTTTTTATGTGCTATATTTTTACATTTACAGGCCAAGTTACCATTAAGAAAAATATCTGCAATGTCTTCTGCATTTGGTGGACAAGGAATGAAGCAATGCAACTGCAAAAAATATTCTAAGGGACAATGTTTATCTAATAAGTGCAATTGTAAAAAAGCTAATATGTTGTGTAAATCGAGGTGACATAAATCTTTGACATGTTGCAATAAATAGATAATTGGGAATCTAGAAGGTAGGTACGAGTACCTACTTACATAAACTTTTAAGTCTCAATTTCCTTATGTTTAATTTGATAAAAGTTTTTTTAAGCATATACTTTATAAAGCTCTTACTTACCTAGCGTCTGTTTGGCAATTCGCCTGAGGCTCACGATTTTTTTTGATATTTAATTTTAAAGTTTGTTTTTTTTTGCTAAAGGCCGGTTTTTATGTTTTATGACATTGTTTTTTCTTTTTTAATAAACCTCCTTAATATCGTAGAACACGATTTCTGTTGTTTTATTTTGGTAGAGTTAAGTAGGGGTAATTAGCATATTATTTAAAAAAGTAACCTTGTATTATACTTACCTAGTTTTAAAGTAGGTAAAATACTGTTAGGTAGGTAATCGAAACTGATAAATGTATAGTAATGTATAGTAATGTATAAATGTATAGTTTGGCAAGTCTGATTGTACATAGGTCTATGGACACAAGCATTGCCATTATCGTCATCGACCAATCAGAGAGCAGTGTGTTATTTGCCGTATTTTAAAGAAGCGTTAAATTAAAAGCTCTTCTGTAATTGGTCGAACCGTTGAGAATCTTACGAATGGATATCCGTTAGTTTATAAATTTACCACGAAATGTCGCAAATTGATAAATTTCCGAAATAGTGGACGTAAAATAATACAATTTTTCTCTCGTTTAGAATACCACGAAGGTTTTTAAACTTCCTAGAAAATTTATAAATTTGTGGTTTTTGTTATCCTCCGGTGACATATATATTTATTTTTTACTTACGAATACAAATTTAGCTTTCTAAATACGATAGCTTAAGGTAGGTAAATGTGAATCATTTTCATTATTTCGATATACATAACAACCAATAAAACAAGCTAATGACCACTTTTGTTTACTTGCAAGGAGTTTTCCAATTTTTTTATCATACTTATATATTTTTAACATTTTTGCCATGTTTTTATGAAACAACAAATAAGGAAAAGATAATCGCAAAACAATATGCCAAAACGTGGATATTAAAGATGAGTGGCGCTAGGTGCTAGATAAAAAGTAACGATTTCCTTGTAGTAACTGACTGTGCCCTGCTTATATCTCCGAGTTTTACTTACTCACCTAGTAAAACATTCGAATTCGTTCGAAACCCTTGAAGCAATGCCCTTGCAAAGAACTACTAGAAAAAGGGATATAGTAAAGGAATTTACACCTAGACTTAATATTTCGGAGCACAGTGTAAGGCACCAGGCTATAAAGCTGTAAGTACAATAAAATACCTTTTCCATAAAAAAGTATATTTGATCGAAACATTTTTAAAAAATAAACTCAAAGAACTCTTGGTAAAGAAGTGCTACTACTCTGTAGAGGAATTCTGTCTTGCCAAATCTGACACTGATCATCTGTGATAGTTAGTACTAATATTATTTTATAATTATTTTTTGACAATTTACATATTCATAGTCAGGGTCAGGTTTTACTTTTGACATTTAATTATTCCGTATTTTTGAAATTTTGCTTATTGTACACTAATTTTAAATTTTATGTTTGACATTTAATTGTTTTGTTATTTTATTTTTAATATTGTGAGAAGAAACCTGGTCTGTTCTGGAATCCTTACAGCGATGCCAAGTAGACTATCGTTATATCGAGGTGTTGAGATGTCTCTACGACGCCGCAACCATGAGTGTCCAAGTACAAACCCATCCAACTGCGCAGAGGAGTGAGGCAGGGGGATGTTATATCCCCGAAGCTGTTCTCGAGCGCGTTGGAAGATATGTTTAAGACGCTGGAGTGGAAAGGTAAGGGCATTAACATAAACGGCGACTACATCTCACACCTCCGATTCGCTGATGACATAGTCGTTATGGCGGAGTCGCTGGAGGAGCTCAATCAGATGCTGGACGCTTTATATAGCTTTTTATGCTTTATATAGCTTTATCCTCGCGATGCATCGGTCTTGGCATGAATTTGGATAAAACCAAAATCATGATCAATGGCCTCATTGATCCGGGACCGGTCGTCGTACATGGCCACCCTCTCGTAATTGTTTCAGAGTACACTTACCTTGGACAAATTCTGCAGTTGGGTAAAAACAATTTTGAGAAGGAGGCCAAGAGGAGGATGAGTCTTCTTGTCATCCATACCGCAATGCTTGAAAACGAAAGTTTTCAATCAGTGCGTCCTACCCGTCATGACCTACGGAGCTGAGACGTGGACACTCACGATAGGGCTGGTCCACCAGTTTAAAGTCGCTCAGCGAGCTATGGAAAGAGCTATGCTCGGAGTCTCTCTGAAGGATAGAATTCGTAACGAATACATCCGACAGAGAACCAAAGTTATCGACATAGCTCAAGGAATTAGCATATTTCGCGAAGAACCGATAACCGCTGGGGTAAACGAGTTCTTGAGTGGAGACCGCGACTCGGAAAACGTAGTGTAGGACGCCCTCCGGCCAGGTGGGATGACGATCTGCGAAAGACTGCAGGCAGATGCTGGATGCGTCAAGCTGAAGACAGGGCGCTATGGCACTCATTAGGGGAGGCCTATGTCCAGCTGTGGACTAGTATAGGCTGATGATGATGATGATTGTATCATTCATTACTACATAATAATATGTTAATATTAGTCGTTTAAATGAACTGTAGTAGGTTACATTAAATTATACATCAAATTAAACATTATAAATAACTATGTGTACCTAATTTAAGGAAAATTTCAAACACAATGTAACAATAGTTTTTGGATAAATAAATTAAATGAATTGAACTTTTGTTTATACAAAAGTTATTTTACAAAAGTTATTGTTCGTATTTCTTTATAAAGTCTTTACTTTTTGTTAGGTTATTGTTTGTTAATGTTTATGTACCTACCTACCTTATTTATAGGATTATGTCACAGACATCCGAGCTGAGCTATAGATTGTTTTTCAAGAGGGCTTTTTAAAGTAGTAGCTGCGCCCCACGATTTGCACGCGTTGTTTATATGGAATCGTTTAAAGGTGATTTATATCCCACGAGAACTGATTTATGGGATCAAAAGTAGCCTATGTTTGATTGCAGGATTATAATTACCTGTATGCAAAATTTCAGACCGATCCGTTAAGTAGTTTTGGCGTGAAGAGGTAACAAACATCCATCTATCCATACATCCATACAAATTTCGCATTTATAATATTAGTGATTATCTAAATAGAAAATATGGTTAAGTATCTTTCAATGGTCGAAGATTTTTTAGTCGAAAGTTTTTTTTTTATGTCACTTGTAGGTAAGTAGGTATATGTATTTGTTCAGATAGTAGTCACTTGGTTCTTGGTTTGCTTATACTGCGACATATTTGTTTTTAGCAAATAAGCGGTTATAATAGCTGCTTAATTGCAATAATTGCTTAATCGCAATAATTGCTACATGGTACGTACCTATTGTGATTTCAGTCTTTGAAAAAATACAAAAATATGATCATAACTAACCCATAGTCAAAAACAAATTAAAATAACTAAGCGTTTGAATCATTATTAAATGTTCTGGTAGAACCTTTGTGCTCACTGGCTGCAGGTACATCGTATTTGTAGTCAAATGCATTCTGCCTTACTAAAAGTCTATAACCATCTCCGCACCGATAACACCTGCTGTTTAGTACATACAGCGTCTTCTCCTTTACGCGCCAGCTCCGTCTGCGCTGACGATATCAGACCATCAGACCATCAGGGCAAGCAGTCTCGACACGACATAGATAACGACCGACATCGGTCGCAAAGTTATACCGGATATATTTTATCGTATTTTTTTTAACAAGAATCAAGTTTCAAATGATTTAATAACTATTTATTTCCATAAATACAGTAGATTTACGATCCAGGTGAAGGATCGTTACAAACTTATCGGGCTGTCTAATTTCCTCGCAATTACCTTTACCGAACGCGTAAAGTTTGCGACAAAAATCGTAAAAATGGCGGTCTCTTGCGACAAAAATTAATAATTCCGATGGTAAATCAATATGAATATGAGAAATTTAACCTTTTTTTTATGTTAATCTACTGTATTTATTTAAGTAAATAGTTATTGAATCATTTGTAACTCGATTTTGAAGCCATTCAAAAACAAAATACGTTAAAATATATTCGGTAAAACTTTGCGATCGATGTCGGTCGTTATCTATGCCGAGACTGCTTGGCCGTAGGTGGTCTGTTAGTGTATAATGTATAACGCATTCACTGCCCAGCTCTGCGGTGCGACCCGCAGGGGCGCGCCGCAGCTCCACGCAGATAGAGACTGGCACCTGCGTCTTGGGCCATGAAGGTGTTAGTGTATAACGCATTCACTGCCCAGCTCTGCGGTGCGACCCGCAGGGGCGCGCCGCAGCTCCACGCAGATAGAGACTGGCACCTGCGTCTTGGGCCATGAAGGTGTTAGTGTATAATGTATAACGCATTCACTGCCCAGCTCTGCGGTGCGACCCGCAGGGGCGCGCCGCAGCTCCACGCAGATAGAGACTGGCACCTGCGTCCTGGGCCATGAAGGTGTTAGTGTATAACGCATTCACTGCCCAGCTCTGCGGTGCGACCCGCAGGGGCGCGCCGCAGCTCCACGCAGATAGAGACTGGCACCTGCGTCTTGGGCCATGAAGGTGTTAACGGGGCACCACTCATTGACTACCCTGGTCCACCTATACACGTCTCTTCCCATCTTCACTTTACTTGCGAACTGCTTTACTTAGAATGCTAAGGCTGTGGCGGGTGGCATCATGACTACGGTACAGCGCCGTGGGCGATGCGTCGCGCCTGGTGGTTCCTCGGCAGTCGATATATCGCAGTTGGTGGCTTGAACGGGCTTGTCTAGATATGGACCGCGAAAGTGTTGAACACTGGACGCGGTCAATATCTAGACAAGCCCGTTCAAGCCACCAACTGCGAAATATCGACTGTCGATGAGCCAGGCGCGGCGCACTGCCCAAGGCGCCTCTTCCGGTGCCGCCGCGCCGTGCCGTTTTTAACCGATTTAAAAAAAAGGAGGAGGTTCTGTATTCGACTTTTTTATGTTCGTTACCTCAGAACTTTTGACTGGCTGGTCCGATTTTCATGATTTTTTTATATGAAAGCTGGTGCTTCCCATGTGGTCCCATTTTAATGGATCAGTTCTGACAATGGGATCCATTAAAATTCATGAAAATCTATAAAAATTTAAGTCGGTTTATAGTTTTTTAAAACAAAATTAATGATACTTTACAGTGTCAGCGTACCATATGCCTTTCTGTTCTGTTTCTTCCTTTACAAGAAATTAATATTCTGGGGTTTTGTCAACAGATATAGAAATCCCAAAGGTCAATGACGCAACCCTCTTGGAGTTTTTAGATATAAATTTCTTGAGGAAATTTATTTAAAAACTTAGTAGGTACCCAAATAAATGTATTCAAAGACATGGGGAAACGCATAGAAGATTTTTCCCTGCAGACTTTTCACCAGATATCCTTATACAATCATCTACATTACCTCAACATCAACAGTCTATATGGTCCACTGCTGGCCGCAGGTTTCCCCCTGATAAGCGCCTTATTAGCTTCATTGCATAATCATCATAGATTGATTAGGTACCTAGCAAGGAAACACGCGCTAAACAACGGGGTACTATACAGGGTTTCCCACGGCCATGAATATGGAGAGTACCATAAATATTGATAGAATATGAATATTCTTTTATGTTTTAAAATAAATAATAATACTGTATTCCGAGTAGGTACCACAAAATATACACCTTAACAGTCTGTGTTGGTCCACTGCTGGACGCAAACCAGGTGCTATTTTTTGTAAATTCGATTTCGATAACCTTTTTAAAATTTGACAGAAAAAGAACTTTTAAAAAAATTATGTGCTGTTTAAGAAAAACAAGATGAAATAAACTAAAACCCGACTACAGCGATCACCGATTGTGCTTATTATTTTAACAATGATATTTTACGACCCTTACTAAGGATACTGCTATGTCATAAGACCCCCGATATCGTCTGACATCATATACCCTATTACCACACTGGGGTATTAGGATGATTCGGTACCTCATTTGTTAAAATCGAATGAGTAGTTTCAGCGCTACGTGGGAACATAAAAATCGGCTACATACATACAAACAAACGCTACCAACCTCATCACGGAGGTTATTATGTTCCCGTGGTTCGGCGAAAATGGCGAAAGAGGAACACTGGAGAGTTTTTTAGTGGGTATTAGTACGTCCTGCTCAGGGCGTCGAGTCCCACATAATTCTGTCACCCCCGCAGACCAAGTGTATTCGTAAACGAATTATAGCTCGCGCGATAAAAAAGGCTACTAACCTCATAACCCGTACCTAATCACACTAATATTATAAATGCGAAAGTTTGGATGGATGTATGGATGGATGTTTGTTACTTCTTCACGCCAAAACTACTGAACGGATCTGGCTGAAATTTTGCATACAGGTAATTCTAATCATGGAACATAGGCTACTTTTTATCCCATAAATCAGTTCCCGTGGGATAAAAATGCCCGTTAAACATTTCCATAGGAACAACGCGTGCGAAGCCCCGGGGCGCAGCTAGTAGGTAATAAAGGAATGTTGCAAGAAATAGTTCCTATCTCCGATACTTCTGGCGCTAGTCCTCCATGGCCCAAGGTCTTGTTTAGTAATTCTAGACCGTGATGAGCCGCTAGAAAATTATACCTAATAAGTACATATTTTGCAGGATATAATATGAATGGACAGGACACGCAAACCATTTCCCCTGTAGTGAAAAGGTTTGGGTGTTTGTACTTTTGGACACAGTTTGATTTGCTAGTAACCAATTATTTATATTTGAACGTATAAAAAAAGGAACTTATAGTTATAGGTAACCTCAACAGCCTGTATTGGTCCACTGCTGGACGCAGGCCTCCCCCTGATAAGCGCCTTGTTGGCGTTTATCTTATGGGGGTAATTCCCATAATCCCCACGCTGGGCATGCGGGTTGGGAATCGCAATTCGGTGGTAGAATTATTCTGCAGGGGGCGCTGCTGCGCCTCTTACGACACCTACGGGAAGAGTTGGGTGGTGCAAATTCTAAGCCAGCACCACACAGCTGGCAGCTTATAGGTAAATATAACATAATTTATTCGGAATAATAATACGAATTATAAAATTATGCCTGTAAGAAAGACCACATGGCGTAATATAACAACACAGTAAAACAGTTTAGTCAGACATTAAAATCTTTCGGTTTAAATAAACCGTGATTAAAATTACGTAAGAAAATCGTATATACCAGAGATAAATTAAACAGGAAAATAATAAATCCAGAAATGTAAAGAAACCAATGTCAGAAAGTTTACTTTGTAACTTTTATACAGTCAGCAGTAGTTTCTGTGTAACCTCACTACTTTTATTATGATCTAAATGGATTTAAAATACCGGTAGTAAATTATAAAATATAATCTGTAGGTAAATAAATAACTGTGTTTTCAGTCTTATTAAAACACTAGCTGCGCACTGCGGCTTCACACGCGTTGTTCCTATGGAAACGTTTAAAGGTGATTTTTATCCCACGGGAACAGATTTACGGGATAAAAAGTAGCCTATGTTTTATTCCAGTATTAGAATTACCTGTATGCAAAATTTCAGCCTTATCCTCAGTTCAGTAGTTTTGGCGTGAATAGGTAACAAACATCCATCCATCCATCCATCCATCCATCCATACATCCATACAAACTTTCGCATTTATAATATTATTAGTGTGAAGTTAAAACGCGTGCTTGCGTTTGTTTATAAAGTCAGCCTTGTAAAATCATTTTAATGTCGAAAACAGTTAAATATTAATTTAATGATTATTTATTGGGTATTTATCGCGTACCTTTGTTTTAATTTCCCCTACGTTTCTACCGCATTACAGCGATCGTGGTCACGGGGCCACTGGATGTAATTTTAGTTACAGCCAAGAATTGACGGCAGTATCCACGACTACCCTCAATTCGTCTTCAGAATCAGGAAAACGTGTTTTACCCGATATCAAAAATTCATGGAATTCTAGTAGTGTGTACCTAATTAAGACATGTTTAAAGGCGGAATTGGGGTTAGTCAAGCCTTTTAAAGCCCTTCTAATGAGTGCCACTTGTGCTACTTTTCAAACCTAACCTACTTTTGCTTGAAAATCGGCTTGAGCAATGTAAACCGCGTCCAGTTTGATTGGTGATGTTTTCCAAATTAATTATGTAACTGTCAAATTTGATATCTACCCAATTTAATAGTGATGGTGTCATCACACATACGCAAAAAAATAATTGGCCTTTTTGAAATCGCATGCTCATACCCTTTTATTATTTACATTTCAGTGTTTATTCCACATGTGAGCTAAACCCAATTATGCTCACTGTTTTTGTTGTGGGGATAAGCTGGCTGGGTAGCCCGCTGGTTCTTGCCTTCCTGTCGGCCTTCGAGGTTTCTTCAGAGAAAGACCGTTCCTTTTTGACTGTTTATTATTCACCAGTTAAGTTACAATCTTACAATCAATCTTGAACTACACCCTACGACTGTCTGTCTGACACTGCACACCTTATCTTTAAAACAATGCTATATATACTACTATTAACAGAGTAACGTCGTCGTTTCTCACGACCTAACGGATAGCAACGCATAACGGTTTACAACTAAATATTTCGGTACAAAGGGTGGCCGCCTATTCCCGCGCGTTTATTGCCTACCCTGCATTATTTGCCAAATGCAACGTTCTTTGTTAATCTATAAACAATGCCTGTTTTCTCTTTGCTATCTTTAAACATCGTAAACAGTTAGGCAATTCTACAGTTATGGGAATATAGCAACAATATACACCAAATCGTCGCGTAAACATTACCTACTTAAATCGAAGCTTACATGTTATCCCTAAATCTATCTTAATGTCTAGTACGCGTTGTCAACAGTCTCCCCCCGAGTGCCTGGTGCGCCAGGTACTCCATTATTTGAAGACAACGCTATCGGGATCAATCTTGACACAGGGCGCCGGACGACGCCGCCTCTCGTTCTGACATCGACGATCCTCAGCCTTCCGTCCCGTCCTGGGTAGGTTGTCTCGACGACCCCGCGTGGCCAGGTGTTTCGTGGAAAGGTAGAGTCGGCGATGATGACGACGTCGCCTTGCTTCAGTTCTAGCGCTGTTTGTCTCGATCTCATGGCTCGCGGCATAAGGGTGGGTAGGTACTCCTTTAGCCAACGAGCCCAGAAGTGGTCCGCCAGGTGTTGCGCTGTCCTCCAGCTTGGCGTGCCCACAAGCGTTCGCCCGTCGAACGCTCCCAGAATGGCGGCCCCACAAGATCTGCCAATTAAAAAATGATTAGGCGTGAGGCTCTCTTCATCTCCCGGGTCGGCGCTAAGATGGGTTAGCGGTCGGGAGTTCACGGTGTGTTCTATCTCTGCCAGATATGTGTGTAGAACCTCTTCTGACAGGCTTCTCTCTCCTAGGACGGCGATGAGCGCGGTTTTCACGGATCTCACCAAGCGCTCCCATGCTCCTCCCATGTGTGGTGCCCCTGGAGGAATGAACTTCCATGTGATTCCCTCCTTTTCTGCCGCATCCATGTACTCGTTCGGACTGATTCTCTTTAACTCGTCTCTCAGCTCTCGGTTGGCTCCGACGAAGTTGGTTCCGTTATCGCTAAAGATAACCTTTGGGCTGCCACGACGCGCAGCCATTCTTCTCAGTGCCATGATCATGGAGCTGGTGCTCAACGAGTTTGCCAGCTCCAAATGAACCGCCCTCGTCGTTAAGCAGGTGAAGAGCGCTCCCCAGCGCTTTTCTCGGCGGCGCCCTATAGTTACCTGCATGGGACCAAAGTAGTCGACCCCGGTACAGGTAAACGGTGGTTGATGATGTGCCAACCGTTCTGCAGGCAGGTCTCCTTGTGGTGGTACCTCTGGCTTCGCCCGCTTCACGATGCACCACTGGCATTGGCGGACAACTTTCCTTACCGCGTCTCTGAGGGACACGACCCAGAATTTCTGCCGCATCTCGTTGACTACCGTCGCGCTGCTCCCGTGATGAAGCTGCCGATGGTAGTGGTCTATTAAGAGTGAAGCTAATCTACCTTTACCATCGAGGACCGGCGGTTTCCGATCTTCTCCGGTTAGCTTCGACGTTCTTACACTTAATCGCAGAATATCGTTTTCGTCGAGCTCCACTTCTATTTTATTCAGGCGGCTCGACTTTTGTATTGGCTCTTTCTTTTTCAGGTTGTTGATCTCGCTTGCGAAGGCCTCTTGCTGACTCTGTTGAACCAGGGCGCGCTGGGCTCTCTGGAGGTGGTCTTCGTTGATGGGCAGCAGAGATGGTTTGTTATCTTTCGTGCCGACTTCCCTCGAGATTTTGCGGCGGCATAAATCTACGGACATAAAAACTCTTGAAGTGGCTCGGAGCAACCTTGTCCAGCTACTGAACTTACATGGGTTTGGCAAACTCAGCAACGGGACTACTCTCACAGCGCAGCAGGCGTCCCTTTTCGTCTCCTCGCAGGGCTCTTGGTTCTCTGCCTTGAGCGTTACATCCTTCTGCAGCTTCTTCTCGATGCCCACCAGTCGGTTGTAGGCCTGTTTGTAATTAAAGGGCAAGGACTCACCATCACTTTTCCACAGGAGTCCAGTTTCAAAACGTCCCTCTGGTAGTCGCTTCGTTGTCTTCTCCAACACTTCCAGGGCTCTACCATCAGCGTCGTTGCTCGGTCGTCGAGGCTGGATACCGATCGCCTCGAGGTCAAAGTGCCGCTTCAGCATCTCTTTCATATTCTCTTCTTCGGCGAGCCGGCAATGGTAAAGGAAGTTTACCGCCTCGGCTGCCCGTGAGGCTCGACCGTGGAGAACCCACCCTAGGCTAGTAAGAGAAGCGACAGGTTCATTGGGCTTACCCTTCAACACCTTTCTTGAGACGATCAGGTCCCAGTTGTCTTGACCGATGAGTAGAGCCGGGCGTTCGCTGCTGTAGAGCAGCTCCTCCTTAATTTCCCTCAGGTGACTGTAGCTCTCGAGGGTGTCTTCGTCAATGTGCTGCGGTGACAGCCTCATATCTTCCACCGTACGTGCGCCGCGCAGAGTGTGTCTGTCTCGTCGGTGAGCTCCCTTCAGTAGTAGGTCCATTCTCTGTGAATCGCAGTTAACCTTACCTCCTACCGTCTGCAGAACTAGCTTTTCTTTCTCACCTGTAGCTCCAATTTTCTCAGCAATTCTGGCTTCCAGGAGAGTCACCGTTGACCCTTCGTCTAGTAGGGCGATGACCCTGATCGATCCTTGCGGTCCATATAAATCGACCGGTAGCATCTTCAAGTAGGCTCTCGCTCCCACGGTGGCTGCGTAGACGTTGGTTACAAAATCTTTCCTCTCTGTGGGCTCTGTTTTATCTGCGGCCTCTTCCTTTTTCTGCTGCTGTGGCGCGACTGGCCTCTCGTTGTGTAAAAGAAGATGGTGTGGCCGCTTGCACTTGACGCACGGACGTGTTCTGCAGCTAAAGCCACTGTGCTTACCTCTCAGACATTTGAAGCACAACTTCCTATCTCTTGCTATCTCCCAGCGCGCGTCGACCGTCGCTTTCTTAAAACTTGCGCAGTCCTTGATGTAGTGCGTTCCCTCACACATACGACAGCTTGGCACGGTGGTAGCGTTGGCAGCTTGCTCATCTTCCTCTTGGCTTGCGCTGACGGTCTGCCTGCCCTTCCTCTGAAGCTTCTCAGGCAGCGCTGCAGATCCGCAGATGTCAGCCTCTCTGTTTAGAAACCTCTCCAGCTTCTCTAGAATCGGTTCTTCTTCGGTGGTAGCAGTGCTGTAATCATACCACCTATATCGCATAAGAGAGGAAAATTTATCCATAACAGTCTTACCCACTTCCGGAGAGTGCAGTAGAAACGGTTTCTTAAGCGCCTTTATCGTAGCTACTGCATTGCTCAGCCTGCTGGCGAATATGATCATGTCTCTCGGGTTGTCGCCAAGCTTCGGGAGCGCCTTCAGTTTCTGCAGTTCCATGTCCACGATGTCATCTGGGCGGCCGAACCTTCTTTCAAGCGTCTTCATGATGATAGCAGGATCGTCCGATGCGAAGAGAAGGCTCCGAACCGACTCCTTGGCGGTTCCTTTCAGCGCCTTCCTCAGGCGCGCCGTGTTCTGATTATCGGTGTGGGCTGCTGCACTCTCCTTGTAAGTCTTAACAAAGGGTAGCCATTCCTCCGCAGTGCCGTCAAAATCTGGAAGAGGCCAAAAGTTACGCGAAGACTCACTTTTACGTAGCGTGATGGCGTCGGCTAGCTCTCTAATAAGATTCAGGGAACTCTCTTCCTTCTTCTCGAATCGGAGCGGCTGCGGTAGGTATCCCTCGGGTTGTGATGGTTGCTGGACCTCCTCCTCGACAGGCGGGTGCGGGGTTTCTATCTTGGTCGTCTCTTCTACCCAGCGCTGAACCTCAATAGAATTATCAATGTCTTTTGAGGCCGCCTCAGAGGCGCACTCCAAGGCAAGCTCGTACTCCGACTGCGCCAGTGCAGTCGCGAGTTGAGCTTCTTCAAGCTTCCTTCTCTGCAACTCGATAAGCGCCATCTTCTCTGTCCTCCTTGACTGTGTCCTCGCAACAAAGGAGCGCGGTGCGTCAAGCGTCGCGGACGCAGCCGTCGTCGCGGTCATGGTGCGCGCAGTAGGTGCGCGAGCATTCGCGGTGGCGGCGGCGAGCTGGGCGGAGTACTCAGTCGGTGCGCTCGGTGAACTCGGTATCGTGGCAGCAGGTGCGCGAGTCGTCTGGCCCAGAAGAAAGCCGGGCGCAGAGTTCGCGGGTGCCGCGGGGGGTGCGGGGCGCATCGTACTCGTAGTGGACGTCATCGATGTTACAGCGGCCGCTGCTGTTGCAGCAGCGGTGGTGGCTCTAGTTCTTCCTAGCGCGGCTGCGCTCAACACGGCGACAGGTGCGGTGCAAGTCGTCTGTCCCAGAGATATGCCGGGCGCAGAGTTCGCATCCGCTAACAAGGCGCGAGTCGTCTGGCCCAGAGGTATGCCGGGCGCAGAGTTCGCGGGGGCCGTGGGTGGTGCGGGCGTTGGCTCTAAGTCTGTAACTGTGCTGGTACCTGGAATTCCAGTCTCCTCCGAGTCCTCCTCCTCCCTTTCGGGACGGGAGCGTAGCGACCTTGACCTGAGGTTCGGCATCTTCTTATCCGTGCTCGATGGACCAAATTGTTGTGGGGATAAGCTGGCTGGGTAGCCCGCTGGTTCTTGCCTTCCTGTCGGCCTTCGAGGTTTCTTCAGAGAAAGACCGTTCCTTTTTGACTGTTTATTATTCACCAGTTAAGTTACAATCTTACAATCAATCTTGAACTACACCCTACGACTGTCTGTCTGACACTGCACACCTTATCTTTAAAACAATGCTATATATACTACTATTAACAGAGTAACGTCGTCGTTTCTCACGACCTAACGGATAGCAACGCATAACGGTTTACAACTAAATATTTCGGTACAAAGGGTGGCCGCCTATTCCCGCGCGTTTATTGCCTACCCTGCATTATTTGCCAAATGCAACGTTCTTTGTTAATCTATAAACAATGCCTGTTTTCTCTTTGCTATCTTTAAACATCGTAAACAGTTAGGCAATTCTACAGTTATGGGAATATAGCAACAATATACACCAAATCGTCGCGTAAACATTACCTACTTAAATCGAAGCTTACATGTTATCCCTAAATCTATCTTAATGTCTAGTACGCGTTGTCAACAGTTTTTGAGCAGCAAAGTCATTTTTTTCTAGCTAGATCAGTGAAAAAAAATATCAAAGGGAACTGATTTAAGGGATTAAAAGGACTTTTTAGTTCTGTAACTACCTGTATGCAAAATTTCAGCCCGATCCGTTCATGAGTTTTTGCGTGAAAGAGCAACAAACACACACACACACATGTTTATACACATAAGTACATTTTTACAAACGTTCGCGTTTATAATAATTAGTAGGAAGTAGGATATTAGAACAACTATTACAATTGAAGCAATTGAGCTAACTGCCGACTGTTGCAAGCAATCTACGGGTAGCTCAACTAATCCATATGGAAGCCTCCACGCCGCGCCGGCTGCATTGCCCCGCTGTATGGCAATGCTGATGCTCACCAGCTCTCGGGTCACAGACTGCCTCCCAGCGTCACTATGAAATGGCTTCGGGTCAATATAATCTCTTGATCTCCACAATACCCGATTACCCCGTTGACAACCCTCCCACGAGTTCTCTCCGTAGACTGAGACACATTGTCGGTGACCCCGTTGACCCACTCACCGCCGAGATGACATCAACCGATTCGTTACCGCACACAACCAACCAAAAATAAAAGAATTCCCTCCGTGCATTCGTGCACCTAAGGCGTAACTTCCATGTCCTCTCGTAGCATCTGGCGACAGCGCAAGCCGAGGCTCGCACCCGCACCTAAGTAGTGGCCCTTGTGCGTGTCGCCCCAACCTAATTTTACCGGCGAGGCGCACTCTGCGCCCGCTAAAAGTCCGGTAACGCTGCCATGGCCATCTGCAGTCAACAGGATTATAGTCCATTTGAAAAATAGCGTCGTTTCGTCCAGACGCTGAAAATTTTTTTTGAAACCACATCAGAATCGATATAAATCGGCTGGGTCGTAAGAGCCGAATAAGAGATATCCACCGATGAGCGAGCAGCAGCCCCTCCAGAAGAACTATTCTACCACAG
The DNA here is from genome assembly GCA_955876795.1 of Eupithecia tripunctaria. NCBI lineage: Eukaryota > Metazoa > Arthropoda > Insecta > Lepidoptera > Geometridae > Eupithecia > Eupithecia tripunctaria. Next base: position 17,102,225 of record OY041601.1, read on the forward strand.
AACTATGACCCCCAACCCGCATGCCCAGCGTGGGGATTATGGGCCCTCATGAAATGATATAACAGCCAATAAGGTGCTTATCGGGGGGCAGCCTGCGTCCAGCAGTGGAGCAATATACAATACAATACTACTATTTGTAAACACCAGTCATCAGAAAACACAGAAATCAAATACAGATAATGTACAATGGGCGGTCTTATCGCTAAAACCAATCTCTTCCTCTTCCAGAAAATCTTAGGACAAGAAGTAATGGAAAAAGTATAGACGGTCTTATGTTGTGTGGATATTGATATCAATCGACTTTGCAGAATATCTCGTACCGATCATTGAGTGTAAACAGAACATAATTTATTGTGCAAAATATCTATTAACGAAGTCGGCTGTCGGGTACTTAAATCATTTTATCTAGGTATTTATAGATAGAAGGTATTCATGCAAGCGAATGATAGATATATCGGTGGCGCAATAGATGAACATCTTTTGATGTATCAAAAGATGACACATAGATTACTAGATTATAGGCCTTAGTAGCCGTTTGATTGATGATAATCAAACATAGAGACGGTCCTTTGGAAGATAATCCAACATAGACATGGTCCTTTGGATGATAATCCAACATAGAGACGGTCCTTTGGAAGATAATCTAACATAGACACGGTCCTTTGGAAAATAATACAACATAAAGACGGCCCTTTGGAAGATAATACAACATAGAGACGGTCTTTTAGAAGATAATCCAACATAGAGACGGTCCTTTGGATGATAATCCAACATAGAGACAGTCCTTTGGAAGATAATCTACATAGAAACGGTCCTTTGGAAAATAATACAACATAAAGACGGTCTTTTGGAAGATAATACAACATAGAGACGGTCCTTTGGAGGATAATCAAACAAAGAGACGGTCCTTTGGAAGATAATACAACATAAAGACGGTCTTTTGGAAGATAATACAACATAGAGACGGTCCTTTGGAGGATAATCAAACATAGAGACGGTCCTTTGGAAGATAATACAACATAAAGACGGTCTTTTGGAAGATAATACAACATAGAGACGGTACTTTGGAAGCGTGCGACGATTATCCACCTACTTTATTTTGAAAGTTATTTTGCCTGTCTCTCTGTTCCATTTTCAATCCCTTCTTCCAACACAAACAAGGTACCTACGTAGTTAATCCAAATTTTCAATCCCGTTCAGTTTCAGGCCTATATCTATGTTGCTCTTTTTACTTTTCAAGCCTGTTCATTTTCAGGCCTGTCTCTCTGTATTTCTGTTTATTTTTCAAGCCTGTTTATTTTCAGGCATGTCTCAATGTCTTTCTGTATCATTTTAAGCCTGTTTATTGTCAGGTCTGTTTTTCTGTTTTATTTTCAATCGGATTCCAATGTAGTCAAAGATTCTCTATATTGTTGGTGAATATTATCCCGGAAACGGATAGGGCCGTGGGAAACTGCTTCCAATATGGGAAGTGGCTGGTGGGGAAGTGGTCCCACATTATTTATTTAGTTATCATTGCTAGAATGATAAATACATAAATAATGTGGGACAAATCACACAGCATTATCTAGCCCCAAGTTAAGCAGAGCTTCTGTTATTTATGGGTACTAGATAACTGATATACTCGTACATAATACAATACACTACATAGATAAATATTTTTTTACTATACCTAGAAGACATTCAGAACGCCCTGAACACATATCTGCAGTTCGTACAAACATTTGTGCCGAGGCGGGAAAGGAACCCGCAACCTCCTGCGTCGCAGGCGGACCTTCGCTCATTGCGCCACAGAGGTCGTCAAATAGTTTGTAGTTTCAAAAGGTGCTTTGAAACTAAACTTATCATACTGGATATGGATACGACAAGCTGAAGACATTAACAGAATGAAGCATTTCGTAGACAGTTACTTTTGACAGATAGTGATGCGAATCAACTCGAAAAATATGGGAACTTGGCGCGCTCATACTCGGACAGCACGTTCAAATACAGTCGTCGACTGCAGTTGACTGCCTTCATCGACTGCGGTTGACTGCAATCAACTTGCCGTGTATACACTTACGAAAATTTAGATTTTTATTAAGCCGATTCTTTTTTTGTTATTTTATGGGACTTTGAGTCATTGCGGACTATGTCTGTCCTCCTATATTAATGAACTACTTACTTACTACTTTAAAAAATAAAAGTTGGTTTAGAAAACTATAGATTACCACCATTTTATGACAATAACTCAATCTGTTTTACTTTTTATCACGAAACAACGCGTATAACTAAACTAACTAAACTAAAACACCTTCATGGCCCAAGACACAGTTACTACGTGCCTGTATCCATCTCCGTGTAGCTGCGGCGCGCGCCTGCGGGTCGCACCGTAGAGCTGGGCAGTGAATACGATAACTAAACTAACTAAACTAATGTCGCGAGCAGGCGCAAGTAGCAAATAAATCAACCAAAACCAATTATTTATTTCTCTCTCTACTTGCAGACCGAGCACCGCAAGCCTCGAAATTTCTTGCAACGGGGAGGATACAATACGTCAACGAGTACCTTTATTTGGGCCAAATAGTCTCCTTCCAGTGCAGACAAGACCAGGAAATTTCCAGAGGCACCGGTAGAGAACGCCCGGAGGAGCTAAGTCCATGAAAGATCGAATGAAGGGTTCTCTTCCAGTGTCTCTCAATAGGAAGCTGAGGGAGAGTGTATCGTTCCCATACTAACATATGGTGCAAAAACTTGGCTAGTTATTACCAACACCCAAAAGTCCAAACTCGGGGTCTGCCGTCGAGCAATGGAGCGCAGCATACTTGGTGTAAAACGGACCTCGTAACACGACACTGCGCTCCCAAACTCAAATTGAAGACGTAGCTCAAAGAGTTGTCAAACTTAAATGGAGCTGGGCTGGCCATGTCTGCCGCATGTCCGAAGACCTATGGCTAAGATCACCACTCAGTGGAGTCTTAGTAGTGTTAGGTGTCGCGGTAGACCAAAGAAATGATAGCGCAACGAATAAGACACCTTCGATAGAACGGGAGCCCGGCTGGTTCTGAATCGTGATGCATTAAGGCAATCAGAGGGAGGCCTTTGCCCAACAGTATGACTCTATTATGCTACTTGTAATTGTATTTGTATATGATTCTATTGAACATTATGATTCCGCAAATTAAGTCAATATGACGCCTGAGTAATTAAGGTTACTCGTAGGTAGGTTAGAAATTTACAATCTGTAAAATAACAACAATTGTTGGGCAAAAATAACAAAACCGATTCTTGTAATTTTTTCATAAACAAAGTCAAAAAATATCGAATCGGTAAAGCTTATTAAATACCGACTCGAGTTCGGAGAGAATTCATAGTAAACGTCAGTGACTATTTGCGCTGGTGATGATGATGATGCCGTACGTACGCGCCATATACGACATTTACGCAAGTTTGAGAAGCAGATTATGTAAATGATTAAAAATACATATGATATATATTCAATTATGTATATATTCAATTATGGCGAAAACTTTTGATAGATGAATACAATACAATTATAGCGCCCTCATTGCAAGTTATGTTTGTAAAAACTTGTATTTTGGCAAATAATATCCTAATTACCGCTTTGTAATTATTGTTGTTTAATAATATAAGTGACAATTATGATATCATATTGTTTACAATATTCAAACTCATTGCAAATCTAAATCAACATGAGTAGAAATGCCAATAAAATATTATTTGTATGGAAACGCTGTAATTTTTTGGTATGAAAAAAATAAATTTGTGTACTATAGGTACTACAAACTTTCGTAGTTTGACGAATTCATTATGAATGTAAGCGGGTTCTTCCAACACAAACAAACCGCTTACATTCATAATGAAAATAAATTTGTGGTAAGAAACAGCGCTACACCAAATTATATAGCATGCAGAAATTAAATATATTATATGAATTAATCACCGAAATAATTTATACAAACTATCTAAATATCTGTCGTCATGACTTGATAAAATAGCAGGAACTTCCTTAAAAATTGCCATTGCCAATTATTTGACCCCACCTATAGAGCTGTCGGCAAAGTCAAAGTCAAAGTCAAATCGTTTATTTCTTTAGACTTACAAAATAAGTACTTAGACAAGTCAAATTTTTACTATATAAACAGCGTAGCGCGGATCTACGTCAAGAAACGCAGGCGCCTACAGGGTGTCTTCGTGCGTACGTGTCTACAGACGAGGGGATATCATTAAATAACTTCCAAGAATTCATCTCAATTCCATTAGGAAATTAGAATAAGTTGCACTCCGATCTGCGTCATTATGGATAACGCGGCCCGAAGTCATCTAATATTTTAAAGAGGAAAGATTTGATCGTTTGTATTGAATAGGTTCAGAAACTACTGGACCGATTGCTTACTTTTCGGGGAGTGACAAAGGCTATATTTTATCCCGGAATTCCCACGGGAACGGGAACTACGCGGGTGAAACCGCGAGGCGCTGCTCGATATAATAAAATGCCCAACGTGTTGTTTTGTTTTTTCTGGTGTGCATTATGGTGTATTGTGTTTTATAAATACTAGGTACACAATATCACAGCCCGAACTCGTTTGCACATAGAGGTAGGTAGTTTTCCGAATCAATCTAATCTACTTTATACCTAAAAGAAAGTCGTGTTAGTTACACTCAAAAACGATTACACGTGCGAAGCCGCGGGGCGGCTTCGCACGTGTAATCCTATATATCCCATAGGAATTGATTTATGGGATATAAAGTTGACTGTTTGATTCCAGGATTAGAATTACCTGTATGCTGAATTTCATCCCGATGGGTTCAGTATTTTTGGGGTGAAAAGGTAACATACTTCTATCCATAGAAACTTTCGCATTTTTAATATTAGTGTGATTGGACTAGGTAAACAACTGTCGACGATAAAAAAAATTAGTGTTCACACTTAGGTAGTTTATTACGAATCTATTAGCGAATGCCTATTATTAGCTTTCTGTGACTATTTTAATTTCTATTGTAATTAGTTAAGCTGATGGCAATCCGAATTAAATAAACAATTATAGAAATAGATTGATTATTAGAGGTCGTGCCGTTTTGGAAAGTCTTAGTTGAGGAGTCCACCAGCTGCTTTTACTACTTTTACTTCTTTTACAGCCAGCAGCCACATTTAATAACTAGACAATACCTACTAGTTCTTCGTTTCTATTGAGTACCGGTATTAGATTGTAGTTTTCTTTAATTCTAATAAAGACGATTTGTTCCCAATAAACTGTTGTAAGTAATTATTTTATTGTAATGTGTAAAGTATCACATCACATCACATCACATCACATTACACTTCACATCACATCACACTAATATTATAAAGGCGAAAGTTTGTATGGATGGATGTTTGTTACTTCTTCACGCCAAAACTACTGGACGGATCTAGCTGAAATTTTGCATACAGGTAATTCTAATCCTGGAATAAAACATAGGCTTTTTATCCCATAAATCTGTTCCCGTGGGATGAAAAAAACTATTAATTTTTCCATAGGAACAACGCGTGCGAAGCCGCGGGGCGCAGCTAGTTTTTATATATCGATGCCTCTTCTGATGATGGTGGTCAAGCGTTTGACGCACGCTTTTCCAGAAGGAACTTGTTTACCCTGGATTTGAAGACTTCAAGATTGTACTTTATGGGAATAAGACCAAGGAGTCTTATTCCACTCTTTGGCTGCGGAGGTTGATCTAAAATGGATTGTAGACGATACTCTGTATCCCGTTTACAATTTTTTTTTTGTTGCACTTGGTGCCGTTGGTCCTGCATCTGACCTCTCCCCGGTCGTGTTAGTCTGCCGTCCCATCTGACTAAAGGAGTGAGGGAATAGGGAGTAATCCTGTGTATGCCCGCACACTTGTGCACTATAATGTGTCCAGAGCCTAGTCTTGCCGTGGCCGAAATTCGGCGGACATAATTTGTTACCTATTGTGACTTGTGAGAAAACTATGAATTGAATTGAGAAATAATGTTTTGTTTTTAAAAACTTTTGTTATAGCTCATAAGTCACCTGACCTATTCATCAATTCATCCAGACCGGATGAATAGATGTCACAGATTAACAGCAGTTAGTACGAGATGTCACAGATCAACAGGAGTTAGTACGAGATGTCACAGATTAACAGCAGTTAGTACGAGATGTCACAGATTAACAGCAAGTAAGGCGCCATGTGACATATTTCTGGATTTGGTCTCCACGCTCAAGGCCCGCGATAGAAGCTATGCAATAGCTTAATAACTTTAAGCTGTAGAGCCATAGAGCACTTTATTGCTTACATGCGGCGTAGGTAGGCAGGTACATCTATATCGTATCCATTTTGAATGGAGCATAAACGTAAACAAACCGTCCATACTTAACCTAAAATTTACTTTGTTGGCGCGTCAACATTGCTTACAATTCCAGACCGGATGAATAGATGTCACAGATTAACAGCAGTTAGTACGAGATGTCACAGATCAACAGGAGTTAGTACGAGATGTCACAGATTAACAGCAGTTAGTACGAGATGTCACAGATTAACAGCAAGTAAGGCGCCATGTGACATATTTCAATCATGTGACAGTGTCACCTGATCGATGTTATTAAACTGTTATAAAACTGGGGAAAATAATAGAATTGTTGAATGGTTAAGAAACGTTTCGATTGATTATTTTACGGCTCTATGGCTGGACTCCACTCAAAAGGAGTTCAGAAAAGAGGACTGGAGAGGAGATGTGTTTTATCTTACACTTAGAACTATAAAAAATGTTTAAAAAAAAAGGTAAAAACCGTATTATCATCAGTCATCATCACTTACAGTGTTATATGTCATAGTCAAACAATAACACCCCTATTGCCTAGATTGCAAATCACATCATGTTGAGTCCTTGTTATGTATGTATGTATGTTTGCATAGCTCCAAACATTTATTATAAACAGAACGGAGGCCTGTGTCCCGCTGTGGGTTAAGGCGGGCTGTGGATGATGATGAAGATGATGTGATGTTGATTAGAAAAGGATAATGTCGATGAATTACTTGAATTTTCAGTTAAAAGTTTGAAAATAAAAATTGCAATATTTTTTTCATCAATATATAACAGAAGGTTCCTTAGAACAAAACCTTCTAACTACAAAAGAAACGGTAGCTACCCCGAAGGGGCCAAAAATTTGCCCCACCCTTTCCGTAGTGAGACCGCGCCGTATTTGTTGCGCAGCGAAGTTTGTAAGCTCACTCATTAGAAATCAGTGAATTGTGTGTTTTTGTGGTTGTTCACAATATTTCATACTTTGTGGCTGCACAATAAAAAGCAATATTAACAGTTAGGTTTATTGACAGAAACACTAATTTTATCTACTCAGAAAATGCCACAGTTTTTGGGCGTAAGGGCGTATCTAACGATTAAAATCATTGACTTCCGCCTCTCTCATGCTCACATATTTTTACACTTAAAAGGTACTAGTGTGAAGACGATCTCTTTTCTCTCGTTTCTTGCAATATCTGCCGAAACCAGGAAGGAAGCCCATCAAACTCCCCTTGGATCATCTAGACGCGCCGTGCCGTAAAGGTTGTTGCACTCATTGCAAATAATCAAAACTTTAATTTGCGAGCAAGACAACTCGTCTACACCTTTCAACCAAAATGACACCTTATCTGTTTGATTCTAAATCTATTTTAGAAGGAACTACAACTGTTCAAAGGCTGTTATTGAGGGAGAGGTTGCAAATAGGTGTCTTCCCGCTTTGACCCTTCGGTTGTATGTCATTTGATCGTGTCGGGAGTGCTCGAGTTGTGAAGAGTCAGTAATAGCTGAGAAACTGCATGTCCTTAATTGGAGTACTTACATTTGATATAGAAATACACGATGCATTTGGGTCGAGACATCTGAGACATGGTGGCGCAGCGGGCCATGGTCCGCTTGCGACGCAAGGGGTAGCGAGTTCGATTCCGGCCTTGGGACAAATGTTTGTACGATCTGTAACTTACTCTATCACCTACGTTAGTGGGCTGATAGAACAAAATAAATAAAATAGATCCAAAGAGAGAAAAAAAAGACGTGTGGCACTCGGGGACTGCCGCGGTAGAGCTATTGCATAGTGCATATTGGGGGGTGTTAGGTTATTTTCGTTACGGAATTTCTGGATTTGGTCTCCACGCTCAAGGCCCGCGATAGAAGCTATGCAATAGCTTAATAACTTTAAGCTGTAGAGCCATAGAGCACTTTATTGCTTACATGCGGCGTAGGTAGGCAGGTACATCTATATCGTATCCATTTTGAATGGAGCATAAACGTAAACAAACCGTCCATACTTAACCTAAAATTTACTTTGTTGGCGCGTCAACATTGCTTACAATTATATCTGAAACTCGACGCTAAGCAAGTGAGATTTTGTTTTTTGTGTCGTAATTTGTTTACAAAAATGCTTAATTCAAAATGGATAAACCATAGTTCTATTCTAGAAGGGCTTGTAGAACTAGATTTAACTACGCAAGGCCGCCGTTAATGCGCCTAGGCGCCGCCCTGACCACAGAACTTGTGTAATTATCATTACGATTTCTGTGAGCCCGACAATTGATGGAATAGTTAGTACTTGGAATATTGAAGTGTTACTTAGATAACTAATATTAATTAATCTAATTATACTAATTTATCTCGCATAATATTTGCATCCGTGCAGGCTGAATACATTATTTGAAATAGTTATTTAAAGATCTGATATAATAATTATGATGATATTATTAATAATTTTGTATTCTTGCAAATAAACGACTGATTTAATTTGACAGGCCGGCATCGGACGCTCTGCACTGACCGCATCAAACCGATTTTAGTGCTCGTTTAGGCCCTGCACTGAATTCAAACATATGGCGTTGGTAGAGCATGTTTACGGATAGATCCTCTCCTCTACCTGGCTCCGCGCAGCGTCACCATTCTCGTTTTTACTTCTGCAGGTATTCATAACTTCTGCAGGCGACGACGGCAGCCGACGACTGCCGTCGCCTGCAGTCGGCGGGCAAATTGCCGTCCGTGTATTTGAGACGTGCAGTCCGTGTATTTGAGACGTGCAGTCTGTGTATTTGAGACGTGCAGTCCGTGTATTTGAGACGTGCAGTCCGTGTATTTGAGACGTGCAGTCCGTGTATTTGAGACGTGCAGTCCGTGTATTTGAGACGTGCAGTCCGTGTATTTGAGACGTGCAGTCCGTGTATTTGAGACGTGCAGTCCGTGTATTTGAGACGTGCAGTCCGTGTATTTGAGACGTGCAGTCCGTGTATTTGAGACGTGCAGTCCGTGTATTGAGCCATATGACTACATTTGACCTCTATAGACAATTGAAAGCATATTGGAATGCGCTCTGACGTGCAAGCTTCGTAAAAGGTAGATCCCAGCCGGGGAAGTTACTAAGCTTAAGATAAACCAGTGAGTTGACCCTTCTCGATTCTAGGGAGATAGGTATTTATTTAGCAGGAATTAAAGGTGGAATTTCCGAATCACTTGCTTGCGGTACTCAAAAACAACTTTCGAAATCGGAATCTTGTATCTTGAAATAATAATGCTTGTTCATTTTAAAAGCACTTGTTTGTTTATCGCGTAGAGCACACTATCTACTGACTGTGATTATATCTGTAACATTTGTCCCGAAAATTGAACGCATCGTAAATGAGTTTTATCGATCTTCTAGTTAAAAACTATCATTATCACGTTTTGGTACTTCGCGGCCTCCTCCGGCCGCCGGCGAAAACTTTGCTCGATGTTATCACGACACAAGACGTATAACCCGGGTGAATTAAGATGGTTGATGGCCTGGTTCGAACAAAAACTTTAAAAATCCAGGAAGATAACAAATACCAATAAGAGAATAACTCAACAATTCGTCGCGCTGGGCAACGTGCAAGTATCGAGTTCTGAGCCAGATGCCATGTTAATTTGCCCGGGTTATACGTCTTAATCCCTCTTATGTCGTGATAATATCGATCAAAGTTAATTCGATGAGCAATTAAATATATAAGAATTATGTCTATGTACTACAGTGTATCTACCAAATGTTCTTAAATCTGAGTTGCCTTTGCGTAATCGGAAATAATTATGACAATAATTAATTTTGTTTAAACTATAAACCAACTTCAATTTTTAAAGTTTAATCATGGATTTAAATGGATGCCATTTTCGAAACTGAACCAAATTAATAGAACCACACAGGAAGCACCAGCTTTCATATAAAAAATGAATCATGAAAATCGGACAACCCAGTCAAAGTTCTGAGGTAACAAACAAAAAAAAATTGTCGAATTGAGAACCCCCTCCTTTTGTGAAGTCGGTTAAAAAAACCCAATACGATAATGAGTGCATACAGATTGTATACACTCAAGGCGGAGGCGAAGCTACAACGTACATACGTACTCTATTGATAATGATGATGATGATGATAGTAACTGTTACGCCCAAATTATTTGACAACAACAATTCACACGTAATCAAGATTTTTCAGGGTAAATATTGAGTCAATATTGATATGCGATGACTATTAATGACACACTTAACGATTCGTCGATAAGAAAATCACTCATCGAATTATTAAAACTTTTTACGTAATATGTCACGGACTAAGATTAGCTCATAAAAGTCTTCTAAGAAAAAGTTGGTTCTTACCTTGTTTATAAATATGTATGTAGTCGATTTGTATTGTTCTTTTCTGTTTTTATTAAATGACAGATGTAACGGTTTAGGCTAAGTCCTGTTATGTTATATCTTGATGTTTAAATAAATAAATAAATAAATTATGTACGTAGCGCTGAAACAACTCATAGCGATTTCAACAATTGAGGTATTGATTCGTCTTAATACACAGGTGGTTACAGGGTATATGACGTCAGACGATATTGGAGGTCTAATAAAACAGCAGTGTCATAGGAAGGGTCGTTAATTTTTTTGCTAAAATAATAAGCACAATCAGTGAACGCCGTAGTCGGGTTTCATTTTTTTTTCTGTTTATACTAATATTGTAAAGATCAAATACTGTTTGTTTGTTTGAATAGGTTCCGAAACTACTGAACCGATTTAAAAAATCTTTCATCATTAAAAAGCTTTCTTTTCAGAGAGTAATATAGGCAAAATTTTATCCCGGAATTTCCACGGGAACGGGAATTACGCGGGTGAAACCGCGAGGCGCTGAAAGTCTTGTATACGTTGACTTTTCCAAATCTGCGCGTCAAACCGACGAACACTATTTTGGAAATTGAATTTGGAGAGATTGCGGCATTGAGAATTGAGGCTGCGAAGATTGAAACGAATATAAAATAAATACCGGCGAGAGGAGTGAGCCGCAGTCTTTTTTGAAATTTGTGAAACCTACCTTACGCCGCTTACTCTTATTGCGATTTAACATGAATTCAACCATGAAAATTCCTTTATCGAACACACGTGGTGGACTTTTGCTTACATGAGTCCAGCTATCTCTGCGTCACCGTAGAACCTTATTGTTGCGCTGATAATGCATTTGGAAGATTAATGTGGCATGTGTGTTGATGTTTATGCATGTGTCATTGCATGTTAATCCTTTTTTTTCTCATCCCTAGATAAGTTTGAAGATTGTCCGCTGACGGTACTATTGGAAACTGGGTGACGACGCAAGAAACCCTTTAGCTGGAGCCGTTGAAATGCAATATCTCGAATGGAAGGAATTTGACTTACAGGCTATTAGTAGGCTTTAATGGGTGATTCTTCGGAAACTCAGTTTTTGTCTGACTTTCGTGGCACATTTTTTTTTGTTGAAATTACACAGAATGATGAAATATTCTACATGTAGATTTGATTACTAATTTATTGGTAGTGGAGGGAACTTTATTAGCCTAGCGGTTTCGAAGTTATTCAATTTTAAAATTATGGTGTCCATGGAAATCAACATTCATACCAACGAAATCAAATATACAAAATTATTGAACTTGTGTGTGTGTCAAATGTACGTTTTGTTTGAACTAGCCTACTACAATCATTCTAAGAAGGAATTTCGGGTAGCTTTATAATAAAAAGGTAGTTAGCAGATAAAAATATATTAATTTTCTTATAACTAAGGAACAAAATTAAATATTGTTAATAAATATATAAACTAAGAGAGTATTACAAAAAATCTAACATCAATTATTACGTTGTTTCAATCACATGATCAGATCAAACAATCTGATAAATAATCAGTCACGTTTCTAGATACTAACGATGGAGTTATACCTGTATTACTAGTAAAATAGGCTTATCTAATCCCTCCCATATTCATTGGTTATAAGCTATATGCATTTACTTCGAGCATTGCAATTTGAGCAAAGCTGGCAGAAGTTATTTTGATTGAGATAAAACAAATTATTAACAAAAATCACAATAACAATATTATCTATGTATGAAAGTTTATATAATCAGTATCAGCTGGTCGATTAAGATGTTTTCGTGAATATATGTTTACTTATTTTTCCCGACCTTTCAACAGGTTTACACACTGTCACAGTCAGGGTGTCATACCGTGAACACGTCAATGTGTAAGCCGTGTTATACAATTAATTAACAAATGTTGATAAGCCTGCAAATTTGATTTTCGTGGGTTTCACTGACCTTTCGTGTTCTTTTTGTCCACGAAAAACATGGAAATCAAAACCACGAAAGTCAGAAAAAAGTTGAAAATCCTAAATAATTTCTTAATTTGCTGGTTTATGTTACATTGATGTCTGCAGTAGAAATTAGGAACACAAAAAGCATATATTATTAAAACAATTAAAACAATAGGATTAGTATCAACGAATTTATAGTCTACATGGTAATCAGAACTTTCGGTATACCAAGCCACGGAAATTGATTACTTACCGTAATTTCGAAGGGACGCGGAGACATGGACACGTGCTGTTCTCACCACTGATGGATCGCGACTGACAGTTTGTCTCTGTCTAACAACTATTCACGTAGTTACTAAAGTACAGTTTTTATGAATGAATTAGCGCGCGCCATGGATATCAGAGCTAAACGTCGGACGCGAAGTTATCTAGTTGTATCTTATTAACTAAAGCTAATTTTTGCGTAGTAATAGTGTCAGTTAAGCTAGTAACTATCTGGTTTATTGTGAACCTGTGTGAAATAGTGCTATTATTTATAGGAAATTAGATAAAAAATTATTAACACTAGAACATGAGGTCCGGACGCACCACAAAAATCAGTATTTCCAAGGTTTTTATTTATTTTTACTTATTTAGAATAGGAAAATTAATAAACTAAAATAGGCCCCCCTATTACTTTTGGCTAATCTACTACCTGAAAAAGAATCATAGGGCTACGGATACTTTTTATGTGTTTTTTCGAGTCGGACACGTATTTTTGAGCCCAGTGAGAATTACCCTAATACACTGTTAACCAAATATATGTACCATCATTGCGTTAAAAACAAAAGATATCGAGCAAGCCGGGGTTGGCAACTATTCACTTTATAGAAAAATCAACCTAGTGGTGGTAAGGCGCAATTTTTGTTGACTATACAGCATGTAGGTACATCACACGTTTTGTGACAGAAATAAAAAGAAACGTAGTAATAAACTAAGCCGCAGTCAATGAGTGCTTGTGAATTTCATACACCATTGAGACTCTATTAGGAAACCTCTCGATTGCAAGACGCGACGCAACGTCTCGAAGTGCACAATTGAGAGACAGACAAAATAGACTATAGAGAATTGTCAAAAAAATTATGGAAATAGTGTGGTAGAGGATTGACAATTGACAAAAAAAAATGTCGGAACAAAACCGAGATATCCGTAACGGACGTGCCATATATAATATTTTGTTACACCAAAATCGGGGTTGTTCGGCGCACTCTCATTTATCCAATTTATGACACAGGAGATATTTTTATTATTCCGCTGTTTATTTCCATTGAAGATAACAACAGCACACAACAATCAGCGTTTCGCAAACACTCGACTTGTAAACAGTTACGAAAGTATTTACTTCAGTAATATTTACTTTTCATCCACACCTTTCTATAGCCTGGCCTAAGCTTAGGCAATCGTGTGGCAATAGGAGAAGTTTTTTTTTCGAATGGACTAATGCTGTTGACCACAGATGGCCATGGCAGAGGACTTTTGGCAGGCGCAGAGGGCACCTCGCCGGTAAAATTAGGTTGGGGCGACACGCACAAGGGCCACCACTTAGATGCGAGCCTCGGTTTGGGCTGTCGCCAGATGCTACGAGAGGGCATGAAGGTTACGCCTTAAGTGCACGAATGCACCTGTGGGCGGAAACGGAAATTCCTCGACCGCGTTAAGCTGGGGCGATTTTTAGTCGACAGTGTAGTGTGTAACGGTAACGAATCGGTTGACGTCACCTTCGGGTTAGCGGTGATGAGTGGGTCAACGGGGTCACCGAGACCGTGTCTCGGTCAACGGAGAAAATATTAGCAGAAGTACTGACGGATCCGAGTTAAATATATTATCATAGGATTGTTGTCCAGAGTAGAATATAGAAAAAATATCTTATATTTTCTATCTTTTTATTTTTCGTCATCATTAGATGGATATAGATAGAGCGTAAACAGGTTGCCATGGGTGTACTAAGCCGAAAGGGGGGGATTTTGCACATCGAGAGGGTTAAACTGTTAATAATACACGCTTTCCATGTCACCCTGTATGATTGAAGTTCATTTCTTTTACATCCACGATATTAACATCGTAGATGTAAAAGTCATTGATGATGATGATGATGATAGGTTACGGGCTCCCAAATCCTTTATGGAAGTTGGCGAGACCAGTTCACACGTTTGCTGCGTGTTCGCCGAGTGGTGCCTTAGAATTTGGCTTGGCTTAGAATTTGCACCACCCCACCCAACTGGATGTAGTAAGCGACTAATGGATATCCACTGGGAGCGAGCAGCTGCAGAACAATTCAACGACTGATCTGAGATCCCCAACCCGCACGCTCAGCGTGGGGATTATGGGCACTTCCCACCATGAGATAAAAGTCAATAAAGTGCTTATCAGGGCCAGGCTTCCGTCCAGCAATACACCAAAGGTTGAGGTTTCCTGGGGTGACCTCCGCTTTATCCATTCATAATCTTACCTACATATGTATATCATCATTAACAATAGAAAAAAATGTCTCCATGAATCAGCATAACTCTTATGATCAATCACACCCGCTATCAGTTTACTCACTGAATTCAAAGATCATTGCGATCATCGAATAAAATGTTGTTTACCTGCATTGACTTTGACTCACTAAAAATAAGTTATCGTTTTATTCGTTGATAAACTGGACGTGAACATTTTTTTTGATAATCTAACCCAACCTTAGACTTGTCTTTTGACTTATCAATTCATCACAGTTTCAGTTTAGTTTATTTACTAATAAAATTTTGGGTTACATGTCAGATCTTCAACATAATTTACAATTACTTTGATTCATGCAAAGGTATTGCAAAAAATTATATGAATTTGTCTAACGCAAAATCATGTTTAAAAAATATGTAGGATAAAATAAAACTTGGGAATTCAATCATTTTCATTAATTTTAATTAAAAAAACATTTTTTTATTATTATTTAGATAGGTAGATAGATATATAAACAATTTATTTGGTACTACAGACACAGGTACACTACAAACAAATTGTTTTATAATTTTAATTTGATTATAGGTATAATCGATCATCGATGGATCGCGTTGGAGAAGTACTGATGATCACAGGTGGAAGACGGTTATACACAGCCGGCCCCCACCTATTACATGCACCAGCTTCGACGATTTTGTGAGACGCGAGACAGCTCTCAGCTTGTGCCGTCGACGAACCTGGAGTAGGTAGTCTCCGATGTGGTTCCAAGTATACATCCTCGCTGGTGTTTCCCGTTTCCTATTTTAATTTGGTCCATTCTGACAATGGGATCCATAAAACCCATGAAAAAACTATAAAAATTGAAGTCGGTTTATAGTTTTTGAAAACAAAATTAATCATTTGTCATCTGAACACTTAAATTGCTCTTAGTCTGCGGCTCTCCCGTACAGCTCTACGCCATACTGGAGAAGCGATTTTTACTGCCGCTGACGCAAATGGACGCTGGTCTATATAAACATAAAAAATCGTTTATTAGACACAATATGACGTAATCGTTGCGATAACCATAACAATTTTTTTATTGCCATCTAAAAACGATCCCTAACTGATAAACGCAACTGCCGGCGCCAGCAAAGCACTTATTTACTTGCTGAACCAATTAGAGAAAACTTGACGCAAACCAGTCTCGAGTTACTGAAGAAAAACTAGCTAGTCTTGGTATTTTCAGACTTAATTAACTAACAGCTATTAATTTACGATCTGTAATAACCAGGATGGGAGTGGCAAAAAATGACAAGGACTGGACCATAAATTCATAGGTTGGGTTTGATTATGATTAAGATGAAGATAAAGTGGTATTTTATGCAAAAGAAGGCGTTTTAACGCAAGCAGCTTATCTCTACGGTTACTTGTAGAAGGCTGCGTTTTTGGTGAACAGGGAAAGCGGATTTTTCAATGCTGCTGTGTAACCAGTGATTTACTGTATTAACAACACAATAATATTATATTAATTAATTTATGTTACTTGATAGAGCAAAGGCCTTTATTATTTATTTTATTTTTATCTCTTAGTGATAACTAACAATCATACTTAAATATTAAAATTAAACAAAATACTATATTATATACTAAAATACTATATAGTACGACCTAGCCCCGTTATCAGCAATTACAATAGAAAGGGATGGTGTTAGTGAACTTGTACTACATAGTATTTTATGTTATCAGGATTTATGTTCCTCATTAAAGTGAAACAAACATGGAATTTTATTAAACAGTTAAACACCACAAAGCAATTTATTTGAAATCTATATATATAAAAATTAAACCCGTTTTCCGTTGTCACGACATAACATGAAAACGGCTTGACCGATTTGGCTGGCGGCTTTTTTGAATGTTCGTTGAAGTTCAAGGATGGTTTTTACGGCGAGAAAAAATCTAATAATTGCCGGGAAAACACCTATAAACGTTTCCATAGGAACAACGCGTGCGAAGCCGCGGGCAACAGCTAGTTACTTATAAAATTTGACTTCTCTCTGTGTTTTTTTTGTAAGTCAAAATAAAGTTATTTGAACCTGAATCTACAAAATATATCTAAGAACCATAATCTAGACGAGTATTTAGATACCTCATTTATCAAAATCGCTTTAGCCGTTTTAACGCTGGATTTTGATGGAGGTAAACAAAATCTGACAACTTTGGTTGATGTACACTTTTTGAAGCACAACTTTTTGACACTTTAATATTAATATACACAAAGTTAGCTCAATTATTCTATAACAGTTCTAATTCATTTATTTTATTTTATTCACTCTAATTCTTTTTGTATCCAAAGAACTGTGACTGCTCTTGGCGTTGTCTTCTACTTGACATGTTTACATATAAGATAGACTAGCAACAGTGGCAAACGTATAACAAAATTAACATACCTACAAATAGCTTCTATTCATTCATAAATCCATCGAGACATTTACATATATGTTCTTACAACGGGTTTGCTGCGAACCTTTATTGTCGAGCAACATCGTTTTAGATTTATTCGACACACCACGGAAGTTATTCATCATTATTTATGTGTGAACTGTCCACCATTATGATATGTATAACGGAGTTGGTACTTTAACTGTTTACTTGTAGGCATTATTTGGTAATATTTCAGTTGAAAATAGAGCTCTGATACTACAAGGCCAAGGCTGACTACAAAGATCGATGAGACGGTTTCTACATGGTTTCTACGACTACTAGGTCTTTCGTCTACGGTGACTCCCTTGTCTTCTTCTGTCGTCTCGTAGAATTGATCACGTCAAACAATAGAAGTGCTTAAGCATAGGCAGAATACGAGGTTGCCTTTTGTGGCCACTAATAGTTATTTGTTATACAAGAGTGCAAAGTTGCTTTTTAACCGCGTGTTAAATTTTGATGACCGAGCAAGCGAAGGATTCAAAAATTAGAATCCTGAGCGTTAGCGAGGGAATCAAAAGAGCACGAGGTTAAAATATTTGCACTCGAGTGCAACACGTAACTTTTCATTCCACCTCAGCGAGGAAATGACTTAATGCAAAAAAAAACATTTACAATCACAAGATAGGTACATTTTTATTTCAGAGAATCACTCATTTTAGTTTTTTCACTTGTTTTCAAGTTTCTTGTTTTTAATATAAGGTTTAACAATGACGTGAAAAAATGCCGCGTAAAGAACCGCGTACAAAGCAAATTGAAAAAAGAACACCAAGAAGGTTCCGAGTCTGAGTTTTTAACAAATTAAAAAAAAGTAATATATTCGGCGCTATAGAGGTAGCAGTAAATAGGTTTCATGTTTTTTTTAATTCACAAACTTAGTGCACACGATGTTCTAAATTATCCTCTAGAGAATAAAAACGGCTTTTCCACTCAGATATTGAAGATTAAAAATACTCTTTCCGAGATGGAGGGATAAAACTCTATTTTCCCATCTCTGCCTAAACTATACAAAATTAAACTATTACAGAAGAATTAAAAAATACCTTTTAATAGGTATCACCAACTGTACAATGGATAATAAGATAAAATAGGTGACGGCGCCTCTTTGGCTCGGGTATGCAACATAAACCATTATCTGATATCATATTTATATCATCATCATTCCACCTGCTGCTTCCACGGTGAACTGCATCTTGGAACTCTTCAAGACCAGGGTGGATAGGTGTCTTCTGGATAAGACCCTCGCTATACATCACCGCATCGTCATTCATCAGGTCAGATTGTAGTCAAACGAATGCTGGCGCCTGCAGTCGGCAACTTGCCTTCCGTGTATATGTATATGAGACCTTACAGGTTTAAGCCTTAGAAATAGCTGGTATTATACATATCTATCCATTGATTTAAAAAGAGAAGATAGGTTACGTTCTCCCAGCGCTTACTCAAAAAATGGCATGTGTTACAACTACACGCAAACACATACGCTCACAGTTATATTTCCCGTACTGTGCAATACAAAGAAGAACAAAGACGGAAAGACGTATCTAGTACCGAAGTGAGACTGAGACAACTATATTTCACGCGAATCACGACCGCCCGTGCCGCCGGTCAGACGGTGACTGATGTGGGAGAACACAATTTTACACAATTTGAGGTTGCCACTTTCGAGCAACCAGTGCCTCATCTTCGTTTTTAATAAATCAATGTATCTATCATATAACTGACTTAGGGTTTTACCAGGTCGATTGTCGATTGTATTATACGCACATATGATGTGCTTCGAGCTCATCTCGCCATTTAATCCTAGGCCTTCCACCTCAACAGCCTGTAGTGTGGAAGTGGACCAATCACTGCTGGACGCAGGCCTCCCCTGAAGAGCGCTTTATCGGCGTATTATGTGTGGAAGCTGCTTAGCTTTTATTTTTACGTGTTTATTCTTTTAGATTTATAACTTTTCGTTTCCCAAAGATAAATAAATCAATCTCATGGGGCCCGTAATCCCCACGCTGGGCGTGCAGGTTGGGGATCGCAGTTTGGTGGAAGATTTGTTCTGTATGGGTCGCTGCTGCCCGCCCCCTGATTGATATCTTTAAGGATACCCGCGGAAAGAATTGGGGTGTTGCAAATTCTAGGCCAGCACCCCACAGCTAGGTTTTCAATGTCTATTGATATATAAACAAAAAGTAAGCTAATTTTTATCCATCGCTACCTGGTCTTATAAGACCTCTCGAAGCTTGCGCCACCTACCAAGTTCCTGGATTTATAAATCATAATAAATAACATTAACATACATTCAATTTCATTTAATCTGTTCAGACAGAACCAATTGAAATTTAAATATCAATCCATACCTAAACAGAATGAAGTGTATTTATTCCGTAAAACCAATTTTATATTCATGACATTTCCATAAAGTTGGTAATCCTTGATTACTACTCCATTACGCATTGATGTCTTTTATAGACCTGCTCGAGTCCTCTCGATTATACAGGTTTTTATAATTCAGGCAGGTACTTATTATGCACGTACATACTTATTATACAGTATAATCCACGTGCTATCAGAAGAGGATAGAACCATTTCGAACTAACACAAGAGCAGTCGGTGATTTACTTTGACAAGGTTACATATTTGGGTTACATCCCATTTTACTACACGCAGATTCACTAAGTAACCTAACCTATTACTTTGACAAGGTTCCGTCCCGTTGTGATCGCGTACTATCGGTACGTTTAGAAGGTCTTTGCAGGTAGAAACAGTATAATGTTGCGAATTCGCGCTAATGCCCCGGCAGAATGGGAGCGAGATCGTTGCCATTTCGCAGAGATAAATGCGCGGCTCCATTGTCATGCGGACGGTGAAGGCCGAATGACAATCGTCATGCCGTCATAACGTTCATCGTTACACTGACGACACAATATAAAATAAGAAAAAAATTCTAGCGGTTTGTACTATTTATGGAATAAAAAGTGCTCCGTTAAAAGTCTGTACTCGATATCCTATATAATGCTGCAAATAATACCCACATAACACCCCTGTGTGGACAACAAAAACAAAACACCCCTGTTTGAAAACACACATTATTTACCAGTCTTCTTTATCAATAATCAATTAAACTCCTTTATTTACATCACTCATATTTTACAAATAATATAACCAGTGTGTCCAAATTACAGCTTTCTAATAGCAAAGCCACGGATGGGCAAGAACTATTTATTACTAATGATCCATAATCAAGTAAGTTTTTGTAGTATTTGTAGTCCTTATTTAAGTAAGGTTATGTAGTAGACTCAACGTAGCGCTTGCTACGCATGATGTGGACAAGCAACGCACGTCGTCGTAGAGCTTGCTACGAGTTATGTAGCGGTTGCTACGCGTTGCGTAGACATAGAAAAGATGCGAAGGTAGACGCGTACGTACAGACAAGAACAAGTGCGCTTAGCGTAGCGATTGCTACGAATAATTTGACGATACAGAGACACAATTCAAAAGTCGACTTGAAATTCGATATGTACCTATTATATATACAATATTGCACGCAGAAGGTTGTGAATAATTGTGTTTGTGAACGACTGCCCTGCATAAAAATTCTAGTACCACCGAACTGCGATCCTCTACCCAATGGCAATGTCCCCCATCCCATGACATAAAAGCCAATAAGGTGCTTATTAGGGTGAGGCTTCCGTCAGTGGACCAACATAGGCTGTTGAATTTGAGGTTGTGTACGAGTAAAATAAAAAATACTGTGGGCCTAAATTTGGGCAAAAACGTTTTAGAATAACTAAGATTCTAGATCTATGATTTTACTATCCTGGTAAAGCTAGTCCTGCATAAACAAAAGATGTAAAACTAAATGATATAGTAAAACATTAGACTTGTCTAAGCGCTTATTTTGTAAGTCTAAAGAAATAAACGATTTGACTCTGACTCTGATATTACCGTTTCACATCACGGCTTCTTGTACGCTAGTGACCCTTGACCTTTCTGCGTAACCCGTAAACTGTACGTGTCTATAAGTTCAATAAGGTCACTGATATAAGCTCTCAACAAAAAGATGAGCTGTAGGTACTATTAATAAATTTAATCTGGTGTTCCTACCAACACTGAGGCCTGGGTCCGTTACATTTTAGCTGTTCTTTTACACGATATTTCCGTCCGAAGCACCGCGTATCAATGGAAACGCTCTACAGAGTGGCGTACGTGCCCGCGCGCACGTCTTGTCTCCCATTCCAGCCGGACCGGGTTCATCAAGGCGATATCTGCCTAGCACCTAACCTATTGGAACTCGCCTAACTTGATTCGCGCCAATCTGTCATTTGCGCATTGTTTTGTTTTTGTAACGACATGCGTGTCGTTGCTATGTGGAAGAACGGAAGAAGTGATTAGTAGCGCAGAATAAATATAATTATACTACTACTACGAGTAGCAGATAATCGTACCATATCGTATATCACTGTATATTTATAAAAGGCTTTTTTAAGTACATGGTAACAAAGAAAGCTATCTACAAAAAAAGGACACGCATAAAATGATCTAAGGAATAAGGAAAATATTGTCAAACCAACCAACGGTACCTTGCAAAGGTACAAAAGCAGGGAGAACATATTAAAATACAATTATATAATAAACTACCGATTAACATAACGAGCATTGACAATTTTGAATATTTTAAAACCATAAAGAAGTGTTTCTTTGATACCATGCATTCTATAGCATCAGCGACTTGGTGCGCACTAACTTATTGCAATCTTTTTCTCCTATTATTGAAATATGACACTGAATTTTATGATCTGGAATTTATTTATATTTTTTTTGTTTTGAGTCCTTTTAATTTTGTAAAGTGAATGAATAATGAATCGTGTTACTGCGTATTACTTTTCAAATTGTTAAATTTCTGACATGCCTTGTTTAACGACCTATGTTATAAATGGTAAATAAATAAATACAAATAATAATATTATAGACGCGGAAGTTTGTATGTTTTTTACTTCTTCACGCAAAAACTATTGAACGAATCGGGCTAAAATTTTGCATACCGGTCATTCTTATACTGGAATTAAACTTAGACTTTTTAACCCATAAATCAATTCCCATGGGATAAAAATCACCTGCCGCAGGCAGAAACTAGTAAGTATTATGAACGCGAAAGTTTGTTACATATACACAAACTTTTGTACAATATACTCTTTCGCGCAAAAACTACTAAACGGATCAGATTGAAATTTTACATACCTACAGGCAGAGACTTATTTAATTTGCTTACATGTACATGTACATGTACCCTGTAGGGCACTGCAACTGCAACAACTTTAAATCGTCTTTGTCATTTGGAATTAGTGAATAGGGGGTTTCTGTAGTGTGATTGTTCGTGCAATTTGATTGACAATAAAAAGCAATAATAATAGTTAGGTTTATTGACTAAATCACTAATTTTATCTACTCAAAGTGTGAATTTTTTTAAATAACTAGAGAGCTTAGTAAGTAGGTAATTCAATGTACACAACAGAGAAATTTGGAGGAGGCCTTCACCCTTTCATGTTAGATGTCGTCGACTTGAACTGATATGTTTTTTGAATGTGGGAATATAATTTTAACCGGTTTCAAAAAAGGAGGAAGGTATCAATTCGACTGTATATTTTTATGTTTGTTACCTCAGAACTTTTGACTGGGTGGTCCGATCTTCATGATTCTTTTTTTATATGAAAGCTGGTGCTTCCCGTGTGGTCCCATTTTAATTTTGTTCAGTTCTGACAGGATCCATGAAAATTGAAAAAACTATAAAAATTGAAGTCGGTTTATAGTTTTTAAACAAAATTAATTATATTTATTATTTTATTGAAATCTTTATTGCACTGAAGTAGGTACAAAGGTTGGGTTTAATACGGAGGCATTTTCTATCTGACACCCAGAAACATGTTTTTCATGGCTGGCGTGCTAATTAAAATGTGTATAGCAATATAGTGTAAATTACATACTTACTTTCAAATTAATCGTTAAACAAAATGTTTTACATAATTATTTTAAGAATCACCTGTAGTCGTATCAAATTTAGATTTTGCACAGAGCTACGTCACTATATTTTGTCCAGTCTCGATATCTGAATGGACATTAACGAAGCGGCTATCATGATGGTGCATTAGATTAGAGACATATTATCGCGGTGAGGGAGCGCCCTTTGTTGCCGGTTTGATTTCCGTCACGTCACGACAAATATTGAAATAGTGTTGAAGAGTAGATATTGCCGATATAAATGGAAAGATACTGTCGCAAGGAAGATTTAGCATCTGGTTTTCACGTTGTTATCTCGTTTTGTTTTACCTATTGCGCAGTGGTTTGCTGCGCACATGAATCCAGTGCTGCATCTGTTCTTTTTTGAAATCGGTTAAAGAGAAGTTGCTAATCTTCTCATACTTTCCCATACCATTAAATAGTGAGAAAATTAAACAAAACCGGATTTAAGATTAAAATAGATAGTGGTATCAATTCAGATGCAGCCAAAACTAAACTAAACTAATTTGGCAGGACTAAAAATGTCACTGTCCTTGTGACTTTTGAATCCATCATGGTTATTAACACTAAAGAAAAATGTGTAAAGAAAACTGTGCCAAAATATGAAAAGCTCAAAACTCTAATCATCGTAAATAATCCCTTTTTAAATGACTTTAGTACCAGTGTAGTTATTTTTAAGATCATTCTGTTTTGAATAGACATGATGTCTGATAAATTTATCGGATATCATGATATCATAAAGTATTTGACGGTACAAAGGTAGGTATGTAGCTGTAACGAGTCAGAATTGACTTAGTTTCGTTTATTTGCAAATAATTTGAATCTTTAGTAAAACCCTTACGTCACTGGAGTTTTGTAAGGTTTTCGGGGCGGCTGTAACGAGTCAGAATTCATCATTTGCAAATAAAGAAACATTTGGCGGATTTTAATATAGATAGTTACATTATCGACTTAAAATCTCCTTATGTATCGATTTAAAGCCTCGTTATGATAGACCTTATTTGAAAGACATAATATTCGAAGAATTCGTCTTAGTGAGGTAGCACAATAACATTTCATGCAGCGAGTTATCGATCATTCGATGATTTGTTTAGAAACATTTTACACTAAAACTAGAATCTTTCAATATCTGTAAAAGCTGATGGAAGATTCTAGACGGCTATCGATAGAATACATATCGATGGGGGATTTGTCGACACTAAATTATTAGAAGGCGTACGTAAAATAAAAGAATTCAAAATTATCAGAATTTGAAACATGAAAATGCGGATGAACTTCAGTTGGGAATTGGGGTTTTGATAGGACAGTCGAATTTACGGTTATTTTACATGGTTTTTTGAAGATTTTCTGTGTGCTCCGGGAGCAGTAAAGTAATTTCATTGTGTTTGTTTAGCTGCTGGGATAATTCTAACACAGTGCGTTTCAAAAGAAGACTGAAACTCTCCTCTGGAGTGAGAAGTCTTATTCTTATATATATTCTTATATATACAATCCTGGTCACGGCACCAAAATTGTAACAACCCCCCGCACGCATTCAACCTATCTTACTTTTACGTCGTGATGAAGAAACGTGATTGTAGTGGCCAACGGTGATCGTCTAGTTTAGTGGTAGGACCTACATCGTGTCGCAGAAACCCAAATTCTTTAAAGAAAGCTTTTGACAAATGGAAAACCCTTATCTATTGCTAAGTAAGAACATAACTACAAGGAAGTAAAATGTAATAGAACTAGTTATAGAAGAATGATGTATTAATGATTAAAGGATGTATAATATTGATTTTA
The DNA here is from genome assembly GCA_955876795.1 of Eupithecia tripunctaria. Lineage (NCBI taxonomy): Eukaryota > Metazoa > Arthropoda > Insecta > Lepidoptera > Geometridae > Eupithecia > Eupithecia tripunctaria. The sequence goes on from OY041601.1 coordinate 17,127,551, forward strand.
TCAGCCCTCGCCTTTCTCTCTGAGTTTAGCTCGGCTACTTTAGGCCGCTTCACATGACTTCTCTCTACTCAGCTTCCGAGCTAGCTCAATCACACTGAGACTAAGTTGCGGCATAGGTACGAGCTCCTCCACCGCTCTGTACAATAGTCCTCGGCTCCTAACTGGGCAGACTCCTTCCGCTGATAGAAAGTATGCTGGGAATTCCATACTCAGTCTATCCTAAACTACGGACTCATCACAAAGTCAATGGGGCTTATTCTTTTCCAACCTATGCCAGCTTACGTCCGTCAAATACTCCTAGCATATATAATAAATATAGTATGAATCTACTCACTCTCAGAATTGTGATGTACGTTACTTGTGATGTTCGCAAACAACTCTTTCATGCCATCAAGATTTATCCAATAAAGTCGGTTCACCATCCATTCTTCTTCCACGCGCAAGGTAAGTAGTCTTAGACCATGCTTAGACCTCTAGTCCTGCCGCTTCCAGAGAGGTGAATGGTGACCCCTTTTTATCAGTCGGGGTCTGTCCATACCTAAGTGGAATAGGTGTAAACAGTCTCCTATTCCGCGCATAGCTTCCGTTGATAACTTGAGCCTCATTCTAGATCGAACTTGCTGAAGGGAACGAAATATACATATAAATGCCTCAGATTCCATTCCCTAGGATTTCTCTACGAATGAAACCCGCCCAGCGAGGTCCTTGAACCACCGATTACGACCCTACATTGACCAGGGCCCATCGGTGCCGGGTCCTAAATAGAAATAATACAATTTAGCAGCAGACTTTAGCAATTTAGATCCAGAGGTTGACTACTTAGATTACCAACTGAAGATTATTAAATTCATTAACTGAGATTTAAAAGGTTCCATTAGACCTAGGTAGAGCCGGGCTCTTGTTACAGTAAAAGGGTACCTGTTTGGAGTAAAATTCAGTAAGATCAAGCCAAAGGCTGATAGCAAGATGATGAACTAACTACTGCAAGAATATCTGAAAAGGAAGCAAGATTCTCAGTAACTACAAGGAGACTTTAAAACCTATAGTAGCAACGTTGATTTAACTATCCCTACGTTCCTACTCCTATCTCCTATCCGCGATCCTGACTGCAAAGTCCTAGCCTTACCTACCCGGTACGTATCTTGACTTTAAATCCTATGCCTAGCCGTAGAATCTATCCCTGATAATCCTATATATGTGTCCCTATCCTATCCTACTCTGATTAAACCCTGTTTCCCCAAATTTAGAAGCAGAACTTCTTCACATTTACATTTAAACGTGTAGTGTGTAGTGTAGGCTGACGAAGTGCAATGCCAGCCTTCTAACTATCATTGTTAGGGAGCACGAGGTTGTAAAGCTCGATTTGGCCTAAGCTAATACAGTGTGCTTGTCCTTTGATACTGGCTCGCGAGCCTGGGGTGTATCAAAGCGACCTAACAGAGGTATGGTAATGTATATATAAATAAATAGATAAGACCTTCGCGTCAGTGGGAGCTCCTCCACGGAGCCCCCGGGCTTTCTGACCGAAGGGGAGTTCACTGACCCCAATGCAAAGGTAAAATCAGCGCTGTCCCACTCCAAAGGATACTCAGTCCCTAGACAGTCTACCTAACGAGAGGGTATGCATAACAGCCACTTACTATGCTGTCACACACAACCAGGCCTTCGGCCTGGATTTCCTATGCACAGGGGAGTTCTAGCTCGAAGCTGAATTTACATCCTATCAAATTTACAGATCCCAAGAAGTTACACAATGATTTTACGCCTATTCCCTCCCCAATTCTAGACATAATGGGCTTCACAAAAGAATAAGACTTCTCACTCCAGAGGAGAGTTTCAGTCTTCTTTTGAAACGCACTGTGTTAGAATTATCCCAGCAGCTAAACAAACACAATGAAATTACTTTACTGCTCCCGGAGCACACAGAAAATCTTCAAAAAACCATGTAAAATAACCGTAAATTCGACTGTCCTATCAAAACCCCAATTCCCAACTGAAGTTCATCCGCATTTTCATGTTTCAAATTCTGATAATTTTGAATTCTTTTATTTTACGTACGCCTTCTAATAATTTAGTGTCGACAAATCCCCCATCGATATGTATTCTATCGATAGCCGTCTAGAATCTTCCATCAGCTTTTACAGATATTGAAAGATTCTAGTTTTAGTGTAAAATGTTTCTAAACAAATCATCGAATGATCGATAACTCGCTGCATGAAATGTTATTGTGCTACCTCACTAAGACGAATTCTTCGAATATTATGTCTTTCAAATAAGGTCTATCATAACGAGGCTTTAAATCGATACATAAGGAGATTTTAAGTCGATAATGTAACTATCTATATTAAAATCCGCCAAATGTTTCTTTATTTGCAAATGATGAATTCTGACTCGTTACAGCCGCCCCGAAAACCTTACAAAACTCCAGTGACGTAAGGGTTTTACTAAAGATTCAAATTATTTGCAAATAAACGAAACTAAGTCAATTCTGACTCGTTACAGCCGCCCCGAAAGCTTTGCGCAACTCCAGTGGAGTAAAGATTTTCCTAACAACTCAAATAGTTTTGCAAATATTTTTGTCTCTGTTATGGTTTGACAGTAGTAATTTTAGCTTTTTAAATGTTATTTAATTTAATGAAGAATTATTGAACTCTAATCTATTGAGCCTCGAAATCACATATATTTAAAATGTATTGTGTATTTAAACCAGATATAAAACAACAAATGGTTCAGCACCATGTTAATTACTTGTCAGTTAATTCTATTGTATCATCAATGGTTCACACATAAAATCGAATTGCTTCTGAAATGTGGTCGTGAATCACATCATTTCTAGTAAAACTCCAGTCGATTTTACGATAGCATCTTCTGATTCACACGTAACTTCAACTAGGCCAGTTCAATTGTCTGTTATCTGCACACGAACCAATCGATAATGCAATTTTTCTTACCCCAGATCCGGTAAAAACGTTACTACCCGCTTTATATCCGGCGTATGTTGAGTGTGCTCGGATCGGGCCCAATGACAAGGGGCTGCAAGATCAGTGTGAAATTCTTTGAAGTCAGAATAACTGCAATTCGATCCAGATTACTCAATTTAATCTGTTATGATCATTTAACCTAGCATCAAGAATTATTCCTTCAAAGAATCTATTTGTAGTGCATATGTGATTCAAGATTCAATAAACCGTCGTAAACTCTGAAGTAGAACAACTTAGAGGGCCCTTTGAAACTCATTCTGATTTGAAAGCTAACCTAGACATGCATACAACTAAATACAACACGCATACCAGCTATGTCGAAGCCTGTGATAATAATCCATCCTCTTGCAAAATCACCCCCCACCCCCTTGCACTTCAGTCATACTCCCTATAAGTCCTTCAACGTCAATCGAGTTCAAGACTTCGAGTTCCACTTCACTAATAATTATTTTTATTTATTTTGGATATAGTGACCGCGTCTCTTAGTTTTATACTGCGTTAGTTTTATAGCCAATTACTAATTTTATTAATTTATTAGTCGCCCTGTTATCGCGTTAATTCTATTTATTTTTTCTCGCATCCAAAAAGCTAGCAAAATAACTGGTACCGACTATTTTTAACGAATGCGATAATCATCTGGATAATATCTGCAAACTGTCAAGCCTCCAAGTTGTTAGCCAACAAATTTTCAAAATAAATTTGAACGATGGAAATTAGCATAAGTCTTTGAACACGTAGGTAGAATAAAGCAGATTTGAACGAAAGAAAATAAATCTATGAACTCGGAGAAACGACGAACAGAGCTAACAGGTTGAAACAAAACAGAAATAAGGAACCTTCATTGTCGATCCATAAATCATGACGTCATTTCCAAAAAATCCTAAGCCATATAAGGTCGTAGACCCACTCGAAGACCAAAAGTTTTTTTTTCGACTTGGGATTTGGTTTTATTTTCGCATTAATTTTTATTTATTTATTGAAGATTTCTCTGTTTATTCATTTAATTATTTATTTAATGTTATTGCTTGATTATTTTTTTTTTCGACCCCGTATATCTAACCAAGTCTTTATGTTTTATTTATTTAATGTAATTATAGTTTTGAATATTTTTCGATCCCGCGTTTCTAACCATACCTTTATATTTAATATATTTATTTTTACTTTCATTAATTTGAACAAATATTTTTTTTCGAAGGCTAAATAAAGAATCAAGAAAACCCTCTTGTGTGAATCAACCTTTAGGAAAACATGACGAGTCGCCTAACGCACAATATATGCTCCTTTCGATCGTGTAGCACCGGCCTTAACAGTCCATGTAGGTATAAACCATCGAGTCTTAACCATAACGTCATCACCTGCAAGCAACACTGACAGCTATGAAATCGAGACTGTTTATGAGACATCAACGCCTTGACACTTCTGTCATACCAAACGTAAACTACGAAAAATAAAGGATAATTTTCTAAGAGTTTTTACAAAACCAGGACCGCTCCGCTATCCCTGCAAAATATAACCACGGCCGGCCCCAACAAAGAACGAGTCTGTTACAAAACCACGTAAGTAACTAATACAAGTTCTAGTCTAAGATGTACCTAGTTAGCACCACACATAGATATGACTCCTGCACGTCCGTCCGTCTGTGCTGAACTGCTGCTCGTATCAGTTGGTAAACATAGAGTCATTGGAAAAGCCTCCTCTCATAGCTTACGATCCGATTCAATTGATAAAACTGCACCAATATTAAGTTTGCTGATTAGTGTATGCCCCTGACTTCACTTTGTTTGTTTTTACAAAATGAGAATATTCGATAAACCTATCTACCTGGTATTGCTAATTCTCTCCAATTACTACGCCGACGTCGATTCTATGCTCCTGAATTCAAAATTTTAAACCGACTTCAAAAAAAGGAGAAAGTTCTTCTCAATTTGTCTGTATGATTTTTATGTTACTAACATCCATCTCTTTTCCAGGATGTCCTGCTGGAACAAAATGCAACAAAATGCAAATCCTTGTTATAATTATCCTACTTTGAACCAAGACTGACCAAATAAATGCATAAATAAATATAAAATCTCCTATCCTCTGCCCCCACGCGTCAAAAACCAAGGTAAATACTTTCAAATAACCCTGTGTACGATGTGGTCTGGCTTAGAATATGCACCACTCCTTTACCAGCGAAACTGTAAGAAACGACTATAGGATATCCGAAATACAAACAAGAGTGCCCTCTGCAGACCTTTTGTACTGCCGCCAGACCGAGACTACCAACCTCCATGCCCAGCGTCGGGATTGGACCATAAACATATAGACAACCCTCTATGTACCAAATGACAATACGATAAGACCAAATCAGAATGTTGTATATTCGATTCTATCCTTTGTTAAAAAGGTTTATTCTTATGTCCAGCAATGGGCATGCTCGAAAAGGTTTCATTCCATTCTCCTCCTCGATCATGTCCAACAGTAGACAATATAGACTATAGAGATTAAGATTGAGGAACTTTTCAAATTAGATTTAACAAAGTACAGTCAACCTAATTTATTTAGTTTTCGTGTAAGAAATTTATTTTCGATATTCCATATAAAGCGTCGCTAGTGTACAAAATTGGTTTTACCTATATTCCTCATTAAATGTGGCTAGTAAAGTACAAAGTAATTTTTATTTACAGATGCTGGTTGAAAAACACTATTCTACCTACTTTATCATCATCAACAGCTCCACCTACCGACATCAGTGTTTATATATCAAGTTACATTAAGTTATTCAAGCAAGCTTCCTATAAAAGATATTTCTGATATTAAAACGACCTTATCCTACCTCGCCTTACTTGTATGTGTTGTTATTCCATCCGTCAAAGCTTCTCATCCATTTTACGGCAACAAATTGTGCGAAAATCGCACTTTAAATCTAAATAACCCTATGCTTCTAACCCAAACAAACATCCTGGTTAAACGGCAAGCAATTTGTAACAACCCCCCGCACGCATTCAACCTATCTTACTTTTACGTCGTGATGAAGAAACGTGATTGTAGTGGCCAACGGTGATCGTCTAGTTTAGTGGTAGGACCTACATCGTGTCGCAGAAACCCAAATTCTTTAAAGAAAGCTTTTGACAAATGGAAAACCCTTATCTATTGCTAAGTAAGAACATAACTACAAGGAAGTAAAATGTAATAGAACTAGTTATAGAAGAATGATGTATTAATGATTAAAGGATGTATAATATTGATTTTATCAGCCCTCGCCTTTCTCTCTGAGTTTAGCTCGGCTACTTTAGGCCGCTTCACATGACTTCTCTCTACTCAGCTTCCGAGCTAGCTCAATCACACTGAGACTAAGTTGCGGCATAGGTACGAGCTCCTCCACCGCTCTGTACAATAGTCCTCGGCTCCTAACTGGGCAGACTCCTTCCGCTGATAGAAAGTATGCTGGGAATTCCATACTCAGTCTATCCTAAACTACGGACTCATCACAAAGTCAATGGGGCTTATTCTTTTCCAACCTATGCCAGCTTACGTCCGTCAAATACTCCTAGCATATATAATAAATATAGTATGAATCTACTCACTCTCAGAATTGTGATGTACGTTACTTGTGATGTTCGCAAACAACTCTTTCATGCCATCAAGATTTATCCAATAAAGTCGGTTCACCATCCATTCTTCTTCCACGCGCAAGGTAAGTAGTCTTAGACCATGCTTAGACCTCTAGTCCTGCCGCTTCCAGAGAGGTGAATGGTGACCCCTTTTTATCAGTCGGGGTCTGTCCATACCTAAGTGGAATAGGTGTAAACAGTCTCCTATTCCGCGCATAGCTTCCGTTGATAACTTGAGCCTCATTCTAGATCGAACTTGCTGAAGGGAACGAAATATACATATAAATGCCTCAGATTCCATTCCCTAGGATTTCTCTACGAATGAAACCCGCCCAGCGAGGTCCTTGAACCACCGATTACGACCCTACATTGACCAGGGCCCATCGGTGCCGGGTCCTAAATAGAAATAATACAATTTAGCAGCAGACTTTAGCAATTTAGATCCAGAGGTTGACTACTTAGATTACCAACTGAAGATTATTAAATTCATTAACTGAGATTTAAAAGGTTCCATTAGACCTAGGTAGAGCCGGGCTCTTGTTACAGTAAAAGGGTACCTGTTTGGAGTAAAATTCAGTAAGATCAAGCCAAAGGCTGATAGCAAGATGATGAACTAACTACTGCAAGAATATCTGAAAAGGAAGCAAGATTCTCAGTAACTACAAGGAGACTTTAAAACCTATAGTAGCAACGTTGATTTAACTATCCCTACGTTCCTACTCCTATCTCCTATCCGCGATCCTGACTGCAAAGTCCTAGCCTTACCTACCCGGTACGTATCTTGACTTTAAATCCTATGCCTAGCCGTAGAATCTATCCCTGATAATCCTATATATGTGTCCCTATCCTATCCTACTCTGATTAAACCCTGTTTCCCCAAATTTAGAAGCAGAACTTCTTCACATTTACATTTAAACGTGTAGTGTGTAGTGTAGGCTGACGAAGTGCAATGCCAGCCTTCTAACTATCATTGTTAGGGAGCACGAGGTTGTAAAGCTCGATTTGGCCTAAGCTAATACGGTGTGCTTGTCCTTTGATACTGGCTCGCGAGCCTGGGGTGTATCAAAGCGACCTAACAGAGGTATGGTAATGTATATATAAATAAATAGATAAGACCTTCGCGTCAGTGGGAGCTCCTCCACGGAGCCCCCGGGCTTTCTGACCGAAGGGGAGTTCACTGACCCCAATGCAAAGGTAAAATCAGCGCTGTCCCACTCCAAAGGATACTCAGTCCCTAGACAGTCTACCTAACGAGAGGGTATGCATAACAGCCACTTACTATGCTGTCACACACAACCAGGCCTTCGGCCTGGATTTCCTATGCACAGGGGAGTTCTAGCTCGAAGCTGAATTTACATCCTATCAAATTTACAGATCCCAAGAAGTTACACAATGATTTTACGCCTATTCCCTCCCCAATTCTAGACATAATGGGCTTCACAAAAGAATAAGACTTCTCACTCCAGAGGAGAGTTTCAGTCTTCTTTTGAAACGCACTGTGTTAGAATTATCCCAGCAGCTAAACAAACACAATGAAATTACTTTACTGCTCCCGGAGCACACAGAAAATCTTCAAAAAACCATGTAAAATAACCGTAAATTCGACTGTCCTATCAAAACCCCAATTCCCAACTGAAGTTCATCCGCATTTTCATGTTTCAAATTCTGATAATTTTGAATTCTTTTATTTTACGTACGCCTTCTAATAATTTAGTGTCGACAAATCCCCCATCGATATGTATTCTATCGATAGCCGTCTAGAATCTTCCATCAGCTTTTACAGATATTGAAAGATTCTAGTTTTAGTGTAAAATGTTTCTAAACAAATCATCGAATGATCGATAACTCGCTGCATGAAATGTTATTGTGCTACCTCACTAAGACGAATTCTTCGAATATTATGTCTTTCAAATAAGGTCTATCATAACGAGGCTTTAAATCGATACATAAGGAGATTTTAAGTCGATAATGTAACTATCTATATTAAAATCCGCCAAATGTTTCTTTATTTGCAAATGATGAATTCTGACTCGTTACATACCTTCAAGTCAGCATGACGAACTCACAACCATTGTTTTCATGTTGACTTTCGTTTTTCAAACTCACCGTTACCTTTCATAAAATATTTTAAAAGTAAATAGAAATACAAATGTTCCGTCAACCTGTAAGGATTATGATATATTTGATGTAAGAACTTAATATACCTAACACGTTTTATATATTATATTTCTACAGAAAAAGTAAAAGTTAAACCAGCTGCTTGTGACGTAAATAAATGACGCATGCAGACAAAACGGAAGGTATCTATTGTTCCACGAAGATATCTGCATACTGGGTAAAAATAGCAGTAACCTCGCGTGACAGCCAAATTGGTGAATAAATAAATAATTTGATAATTCACACAGCATTATCTAGCCCCAAACCAAGCAGAGCTTGTATTATGGGTACTAGATAACAAGTATTGATATACAATACACTACATAGATAGATATTTTTATTATGCTTAGAAAACATCCAGAACACCCCGAACAAATACCTGTAGATCGTACATAAAAAAAGCTTAAACTCTGCTTAGCTTGGCGCTAGATAATGCTGCGTGAATTGTCCGGCATTATTTATTTATTTATGCCCCGAGGCGGGAATTGAACCCGCAACCTCCTGCGTAAGACCCGTCCGCTGCGCAACGGGGAGGTCGTCTGCTTTCGGAATGCAGTGGAGCTGTTAACAATTCACGGTAGAAACTGCTGTTCCTCTGATTAGTGTATAGACTCTTACGACATCCACTGTTTGAATTAGAGGTCGATTCTTACGCCACGACCTCCATGGCTAAGGCCAAGGTACTTACATTTTTTTATTCGGCGAGGAAATTCGTTACGAATATACTGGCGGAGACCAGAATTAAGTGGGACTCGACGCCCTGTAAAACAGTACAACGATTTTATGAAATGGCGCGCTGAGAAAAAAATTAAATCGTTATAAGAAACGTTTTATAATTTAACGAATTCTCTAAGACTTAAAAACCTTTAACATTATGGAGCGTGTATTCTATGTTAAAGACAATATTAAGTACTAAACACAATGTACATTTCAAGGATTTCGAGAGACTAACATCGTTTCTCAATAGGCATAATTATGGATTTAACAAAAAAAAAATCGTTAATTTAATCGTGTAAGTTTTCACTTCTCAAGAGGTACCTGGAACAAAATAGAAGAGATAGAATTGCTCTTATTTTACCATAAACTTTAAATAAATATCTGAACTAAGTTGTTGATTGAAATAAAATAAACTTTTCTTAGTTTTTCTTTGGCTAATTCATATTTTTATTTTTTCAGTGTTTACCTAGGGTGAAAGTAACTTATTTAGTCCCTCGAACTATAAGTGATATCGCTACGCTCGGGCGCCAAACACGGGGTTTCGGGACTAAATAAGTTACTTTCATCCCTTGGGTAACAATGTACTATTTAAAATCAACGTCCAAACATTGTAAATGAGAATTTCCTAAAATGAATCATACGTCTTACATTGTTTATCTCAAACTCTTATGCAAGGTTGGCCCTGTCCAAGGTTCAAGTGTGAAGCCTTCAAGTGTCCAAGTGGATAAACCCAAGGGCACGAGCTAGTCTCCTTCTTCATGTGCAAGGTCATGGTGCGATGGTATAACAAATACCACTTAGCAAGTTTAGTTACGTCGTCGCCACCATGGTACAGGGTGTCCCACGCTGCCGAGTCAATAAAACAGCTGACTGATGTTAATGTATAATTATTTATTTATTTTGCTCACATGTACATGGTATACAGCTTAGGTCTTAATGTATGCTTAGGTCAATTATTGACCCAAATAAATAAATAAATAAATAAATATAAATAAATAAAAAATAAATAAATAAACATTAACATCAGTCAGCTGTTAGTACATGTACCCTGTAGGGCACTGCAAAATAATTTATACATTTAAAATGGCAGAATAAAATTTGATAGGATACATAATTATTTCACACACAAGGTCAAGTAATTTATATTAAAAATTATGTTAGCAGGTAGTAATGCTAATGTGTATTCGGTTTTCTAAATTATTCTGAGCAAACTGCTTCAGCTTACAGACTACCTAACTTACGCTTGATAACTAGTCGAATAAAGTAATAATTTTTTTTATACTATAAACCGACTTCCTCGGAGATTGGTGGGAGATTGCGCGTGACCGCACCAACTGGAAAGATTTGGGGGAGGCCTTTGCCCAGCAGTGGGACGAAACAGGCTAATAAAAAAAAAAAAAAAAAAAAAAAACCGACTTAATTTTTTATAGTTTTTATAAAAAAAGAATCATGAAAATCGGACCATTTAGTCAAAAGTTCTGAGGTTAATGTTAAATAATGCTGGACAGTCAAAACACGCAGCATTATCTAGCCCCAAGCTGAGCAGCGCTGGTGTTATGGGTACTAGATAGATAACTGATATTTATTAGAACACCCTGACTGAACAAATATCTGCAGGTCGTACACACATTTGGAATCGAATCCGCAAACTCCTGGGTCGCAGGCGGACTTTCGCCCGCTGCGCCACAGAGGTCGTCAATTATTGTAGTCAGGTATGGTACCTCTTTAAGTATTGTATAGTTAGATTTGTTTACTACCTACTGTTATATTATAACGAAAATAGCTCTACCTCTAGAGGTAGAGTTACTTTCGTATTAATATTGAGGATTTACGACACCTGTGAAATTTTCTTATTAAGTAGGTACGTGTGGTGGGTTTTGTGTCCTTCCACGGTGGGGTTTCAAAGGGGATTTTAATCCCTTGAGGTTACTAAGGTCTAATTCGGGATAAAACGCGCCAACGAATCAACGGGGCGGCTTGTGATATAACTATAACAGGCTTTGGAATCGACAATGGCAGAATTAAGTATTATATAATACAGGAAGGTACTTTTTAACTTATCAGTCAGTAGTCGAGGTCAGACTCTTTTCTTATGCTGTAGGTTAGTTACGGTCCTGATTCATCCTGTATAGTGACAATGACAACTTCACAAGGCCATTGACCTGCGCTACAAGCAGGGGCTCGGCATCTTACGTAATAATTTACTTAACCACTTGAACGTCCCGTGGTACTTAAGTACCACAAACGTTTACCCCCGCAAACGTCCGTGGTATAAAATGGCCACGGGACGTCTAGCTCTTTTGGATAACGATTTTTGTATTCTCTATGCTTCTAAGTTGTTGTCCGTCGATACTAGATGGCACTATTAACAATTATCTACTAATTTCTACCAAAAGTTCCCATGCCTGGCAATAATAATTATGAAAAAAAAACAAAACTTGTTGACAGAGTGAGAGAATATTTTTCGTGAAGTGCCGAGCTGCAAATATGTCGTAAATTCTTTTGTTTTACTGTTTATTTTTGGGATTGTGATACATGTAATTTTTCCTTAGATTCTACGCGTGAAATAAGAGTAAAAACAATATACTCTCCTACACTCCAAAGTTAAATAATTGAGCAAAACAGATAGTCGAATTCGAATTGGTGTTCTTGTATCAAAATGGTTGTTTCATGTTTTCTTACGTGATATTAAAATAAGTTTTTGGAGTAGTAATGTCTTTATATCGTAAAATAAACTATCTAGAATAATTCATTACAAAGAACAAACTAATCAAGATCTTATTTTTACATAGATTCATCGAATTTGGTAAGTTGAAAACTTGCGTTGAACGAAATTTGGGCTTGAGGACCTATTTTGATAAATTTATTTAAAATACTTCTCCTGGATAGTTAATTATTATTTTGGTAGCGTTTCAACGGGATTAGAGTCTTGTTTGTGAAACCATTTTTATTATTAATACAGATATCACAAGTAAATCACAAAAAAATAAACTTGCGGAAAATCAGTATAAATATGGTACCATCTTAGGTTTGATCAGTTTTTAGAATATGAAAATGTAGGTACGATGATACATATTCTTATTCTAGTTTATTTGCTATAAAATAATGTACACAAAATAATTTTTGGTTTTGAAATTGCTGCAGTACTTTTTATGTGATAAATAGTTTTATCGGGAAGATTGCGCAGCGCGTCACGTTACGCTCGCGGCGCACAGGCTGGGACGTAAGTCGCTCGCTGCGCTGAGTGCGCTGGACGTTCAAGTGGTTAAAACACCAATCTCTATTATATTTAACGTGTACCTATACCTACCTATCGGGTATCTATGATGCAATACGCAAAGATAAACTTTGCCTGTAGGTAGGTACTAGGTATCTATACATACTAGTGGTTGGTATAGGTACGTAACATAAGTAAGCGCCAATGATTGATTTTTTATAATAACTTCATGCCAACATTTTTAGGGTTTCGATATCGGTTTTGAACCCTTGTGGCCTGTACAGATTTAAAGATATGTAGACGAGGCCTGTATTTTAGGTAGCCAGGGGTTTTATGATAGACAATTCTAAGGCTGATTAACCTCTTTGCGGTAAGCCTTTACAAGATTTGGGTGCTTATGGTTCTGTTCGTCCAAACCAACGGTTCTGAACATAGAGTTTATATAGTACTAGCCATAGAGAGACTCTATGGCTTGGAAGAATAACAGAGCATGGAACCCGGACTAAAATAAAAACCGAGTACTCTATAGTTTACTCATTTATGTCAAATAGCATTTCCTAAGGTGTGAGTGAAACAAGACATGGCTGTTTGTTCTTATTATTTTTGAACATGTCACAAGCAAAAAAAAATTGTTACCTTTGGTCATCTTATAATGCTAACAAATACAGAAGTTCTATCGAAGACGTCAAAATACAGCATGTCAGCTATCGACTTAATTTTGTAGTTTTATGTTTTGATAGTGATGTACCTAAATATAGTTGTCGATAATAATCATTTTAATACTGTTGCATATTTCCTGCACTGCACTGAATCCATTTAGATTCAGTGCATCAATAGGTCCAACTGGACTCCAAAAAAGCACACTATTATTTGTTCGAAGCATTTTACCGAAGACTCATTTGTACCAAATACATCGAACAAACTTTTCGCCGGCTCCTCGTCTACCGTCTGTATCAAAAGATTTCCTTTTTGTCATGTATGGTAAGAATTTGAATTAGTGTCATTTGAGCGCTTGGACAGAATGCATGCCTAGCAAAATTTCAAAAATCACAAGTCCAAGACACAAAAAGACAGGGTATTTTCAGTAAAGTTTTAATGCATTTTTACTACTTTAATGTTGCTTTATGACGAGTTGCTAAACGAATACTTTCCTAACGGAGAGTACTTGCAGTTCTTTATAGAGTTCAGTAGTGGGATACTTGTAAGGCTTGTTAAAAGCGACCTTCAATACCGCTCTTTGTGCTCTTTCCAGTGGCAAAAGGTATGATTTTGCAGCACCACCCCATGCCCTAATGCAGTAGAGTATGAGCGATTGACATAGCGCAAAGAAAGTGGATTTCAGTTGGCTTTTATCTGCCGCGTGCCTAATAAGCTTAAAGACAGCGATTAACTTACGAACTCTATTAGTGACGGCCCTTATCTGATGTTCATAAGTCATGTGTTGGTCGATAGTAACTCCATGATATTTAATAGTAGAGACTTTATCTAAAGTTTTACAATTGCAGTTATGACTTGGTGAGTAGGGCAGCGTTTGGAAAACTACGTCGAGTCTTCTCGTCATCCATACCGCAATGCTTGAAAACGGAAGTTTTCAATCAGTGCGTCCTACCTGTCATGACCTACGGAGCTGAGACGTGGACACTCACGATAGGGCTGGTCCACCAGTTTAAAGTCGCTCAGCGAGCTATGGAAAGAGCTATGCTCGGAGTCTCTCTGAAGGATAGAATTCGTAACGAATACATCCGACAGAGGATCCAAAGTTATCGACATAGCTCAAAGAATTAGCAGGCTGAAGTGGCAGTGGGCCGGCCATATTTCGCGAAGAACCGATAACCGCTGGGGTAAACGAGTTCTTGAGTGGAGACCGCGACTCGGAAAACGTAGTGTAGGACGCCCTCCGGCCAGGTGGGATGATGATCTGCGAAAGACTGCCTGCAGGCAGATGCTGGACGCGTCAAGCTGAAGACAGGGCGCTATGGCGCTCATTAGGGGAGGCCTATGTCCAGCAGTGGACTAGTATAGGCTGATGATGATGATGATGATGAGTAGAGTCATTGGTTAGAATGTGCTTTTAGGTTAAAATCCACGTGCGGTTGTCCTGATTTGCGAAGAGAGAAGGTAACAAATTTAGTTTTTGTCGCATTGAGAGTCAGGATGTTACTGTAGAGCTGTTTTGATACTTGATTGAATCCATCCTGAGCTCGTTTAAAAAGCCTTTGCCAAGTATCATTTCTGAATAAGAGCGCTGTGTCGTCTGCAAACGATATAACTTTACAATTATCGATCTGGATATTACATATTTGATTTATGTAGAGCAAGAATAGAGTTGGACCAATTATAGAGCCTTGGGGAATTCGAAAGCTTACAGGTAGAGCCGTACTGATGTAATTTATTTATGGCGCATTTCACCATATTTCAGCTCCAAAAAATAAATCTTTAATAACGACTGTTCACACAGCTGGTTCTCACATGAATCGATGAAGTTCACACTTTGTTCACACTTGTGTCCGTGCGATCAAAGGGGTGAACTAGCCCTCTAGTACTATAAAAACTCTATGGTCGTATCCGTTTCCTTAAGATTGTCTGTGACATTTAGAACCGTTAGTTTGGACGAACAGAACCATAAGCACCAAAATCTTACAAAGGCTTTCCACACAGAGGTTATATCAGCCTTAGAATTGTCTATCATAAAACCCCTGTATGTACATACATAGAGATTAGACTCTACCCTCGAGCTACCCTCTGAGTTTTTACCCAAGTTTAACCCCTTTCAATAACGTTCTCCATAGACAATAGATCTTTTTCTCGATGATCTATTCTAGAATATATTCTATACGTAATAATTTCGAATCACTTTCGACCATCGCGCTTTTATAGCTTTCGACCATCTCGACTCGGTTGTCTGTTGTGCCATGTCATGTCAACTGTTAAAATGATTGTTCGAGCCTTGGATCAGGAATAAGAAGTTGAGTCTATAAAGATTTTTTTCTCGATGGTCCGAACCGAGCGCGAGCGCCTTATGAAAATAATAATAATATATTTCTTCCAATTTTTCTAGTTATTGTATTCTCTTTGATTTTTCAGCCCGAAATTTTCGTATAGTGTTACCTAAATTCTTAACGAGATTACCTCGTAACCCTTTGTCACTTTATTTGCTCTCACTTGGTCAATAGAACGAATTTATCCATGTTTAAGATTACCAAGGTTTCTTCAGCGAGCTCCGGCGAAAAGAAAAGAAAGGTAAAAGCTGATGTGATCATCCTGGGATGCACCCTGCCCGGTATCGTCACAGCTCACAAGCTGAAGAAGCGCTTCGGAGATACCATGGACATCGTGGTGCTCGACCTGGCGGCGCCGTCCAGGCCTGCCTCCAAATGTAACGTCTCCTTTAAAAAAGGCGTTGAGGTGGAACACTCTAGCAAAGGCAGTTATATAGATAAAGAAGAATTCCATAAAACAGCTAGAAACATCGTTGACAACGTCGCAAGGTATTACCTAGCCAAATATGCAACGGAGCTAAACCTTCCCTTACCAGAATCTATCATGAACCCAGAAAAAGTGACCCAGAAGCTCAACAAACTCTTCCAACACATCAACGGCAGCACTGTGGAGTGCACGACAGATTACCATGATTTTCACTATCTCAATTTTGTGGAGAAGTTCGAATTGACCCAGTACCAATCAGTTCTCGATATAAACATGAAATATCTCTTTCAAAGAAGTAGCGTTGACACTGCAAAAGATAGAAGTATGTTGATGTTCTATGACAGAACAACGATGGAGCAACACATTTGCGGTGCTTTACTCTTTGCGAACAGCAGAGGTATCATGCGTCTGACCGTCAGACTGGTTTGTGGAGCCTCCCCAAAAAATGTATCTGTCCTGTTCTATCTTCATCAATGCTATAGAACTAACGGTGCTAAAAATCAACTTGACGGAGATAACACTAGGTTTCGAGAGAAGCTGATGGGTTACTGTAGAAAACGACTCGCGGCCGCACTCCTAAATAGCATAGCCGACATCACTCAAGAATCGAAGCCAATCAAACGGATCAAATCGTGCACCGACGAACGAGTGGTTTTGGAGACTATGAAAGGAGGGACTACTTACGTCTGCAATTTGTTAGCGATGGCTTTGAAACCTGATGACCTTCATAAGATTATATTGGATGGGCCGTTGCTATCACAGGAAGACATAAAATTAGTAAGAAACATGAGTCCCGGGCGGGCGAGGAAGTTCCTCGTCCAGTACAAAGAAAACTTCTGGGCGAGGCAGGGCTACAGCGGCGACATCCTCAGCGTACGTGGGCCCATTATATGGGCCATGGAGCGGCCCGAGATGTCCGACACAGGCAGCCTGGATCGATACTCGTCTCTAATGGGCTATCTGATGGTGGATGAGGACGACGAGAGCAGACATAGCAGAAAAGGAGTTTTGGAGCAGCTTGTTAAACTATTCGGAGAGGAAGCAGCCGATCCAGTGAGCTACAGAGAGACGAACATAGCCGATGTCTTCGTACCGAAGTGCGGCGATTACGTGGCTCTGAGGGGACTGACTACTGGGTGGGAGACTCCAGAACACGTCGAGTGGGGAGCCTTGGACGTGTTCGCGGATGGGGACGTGGCAGCTGCGCTCGAGGCTGGCCATACAGCGTACCTGCACCTGCTGACCTGCCTCCGGCCGCAGGCCCAGACCTTTGAGGACCTCAGCGCGCGCGCGCGGGTCACCCTGGACTATGGCGAGAACATACTGCACAGATGGTTTTCGCACATCAATCTGATCAGTAGTATGAAATGGACGATCTTTCTGGCGGCCTCTGTGGTGACAACGAGACTAGTACGATCGTACTTTTTAAAATGATGTATTATTTGTGTGCTGTGAGGGAATGAAATTATTAATTATCATTTTGGCGTTTGCAGAAATTATTTTGACAACCTCTATGTCCATGGCGGGCGAAGGCCGCCTGTATCGCAACAGGGTTGCGGGTTCGATTCCGGCCTCGGGTTAAATGTTTGCACGATCTGTAGAGATTTTTTTAAGGGTACTCTGGTTGTGGATTTATTTTCTTTTATTTATGTTAGCTAATTTGTTGCCGCATTCGATACAATTATGATTAACATGCTTTATTTTTTATTTCATCGCCTTTGTATTCAGAATGTGAATGAGGAAATGGATATCGAAAGGTACGCGAGTCACATCAGAAACATAATTTATTTATTTATTTATTTATTTATGTGGAAAACAAACAGCTTTTAAAAAACTTAATGTGTAGAAATATAAAATAAATATAATGATGATATCTTGTCATGTCATATCTATGCATGGTGCCATATGAACTTCGACTGGGTTACATGAATCAGGCCAAGTTCGTTCTCATTTACCAAAGTACTTTGAGCATTTACTGATGAACATAATTAATTTCAATAAGTCCAAGGGCAGTTAGGTACTTAGCATTGTTAATAATGTAGGTATGTGTAGGTTCCATAAGAAAACAAATCATGTTCTACGTAGTTGTCAAATCAAATTTTGACCGAGCGTAATTTTTTTGCCAGTGATTTGCTATTAGTTTTACCTTCCTTAGAAGTAGTTGCAATCCGATACGCTTGCTATAATAATTTTATTAGGCATCTCAGTTTATTTTTATATCATTCAAAGATGTTTAAAACACCAATATTAATCAGGGGGATGGAGTATTTTAAAAAAAATATTAGGATAGTTGATCATCTGATCAACTATCCTAAAAGCTTATTGTTAGCAACTCAGAATCCTACAAATTATCTAATTTGTAAGTTGCTAACAATAAACTGATATTCTTACCTAATGAATAAAATCATCAATGTTAATGCGGGTCTTCATAGTTGATATATCATTAACATTATATCTTTGCTAGTAAATATTTTTTGTGTAAGTGCGGACCAATGCCGTATGTACCCACTACTGGACGTATTTATCCTTCAATAGTTTCAAAACAATATTCAAGATTTATTCAAAGCCTTGAAACTATGTATCTGTTTATTTGCTTAGTTTTTGTTGTATTATTCTATTCATCAAAAACAGTTTTTACGATTTATAGGTAGGTACTGTAGGTAGGTACTTCGTTATCATTGTAGCCATTTATTGAGTAGTAAGTAACAGTATTGTTCTTTATCTTTATTTCAACCAAGGCTTAGTTCGAAGAACTTCCGGGCAAAAAGTAGTGACAACTAGGAAATGTGGTTTTCTATTCATTCCGCTTCGCTGCATGGACAGCAAATTGGTAAATAGACCTATTTATGTTGTACTTACATAATCTGTGTTACCATAGCATTCAAACTGTTTCCTCTTTATACCTAGCAATTATTCAGTTATCAAATTACGATAAGTTTCTAACAATGCAGCAATGCAAAAAAGAAATTGGTCCATTTGATGTTTAGGGCTTTTAAACACGTACAATTACTTAAAGTTGTCGATTGCAAGGCAAATGCACCCTCGACTGCAGGCGACGGCAGTCGTCGATTGCAGGCGACGGCAGTCGTCGATTGCAGGCGACGGCAGTCGTCGATTGCAGGCGACGGCAGTCGTCGATTGCAGGCGACGGCAGTCGTCGATTGCAGGCGACGGCAGTCGTCGATTGCAGTTGATCCGACGACGGCGGTCGATGGCAGCGTGGAGTCAGATTCAGATTCAGATATCTTTATTGTCATAAATCAAACATATAAAAAGTGTACAATATAAAGGTACCTTAATCTACGACTCGTCAAAACACAATTAAAGATTTACAAAAAAGATTTACCGTTAATATTTTAAAGATATACAAATATACGATTAAAAAAGATATACAATTATTATATATTATTAATAACTTATCAGTTAACTATCACTCTAGGCTAGGTGATGTTACGGGGATATTCGATGGTTTTACTACCGATTGTAACTTATATTGACTGTAATCGTTTTCCAAAAACTCTTTGATACTTTACAGCGTTTTATCAAGTAAAAGTTTTTTTAATTCTAGATTAAACCTATTTTTGTTTTAATTAGTTTTAACTCTAAAGGGAGCTTGTTAAATAATTGTTGACCCATTATTTTAGGCAGCTTTTTTTGTCTTGCAGTCGGCAACTTGCCTTGCGTGAAGTTGCGTGTATTTCAGACACAGAAATCGTATTAATTATTATTAAGATTTCTGTGATTTGAGACGTGCAATCCGTGTAAAAGGTCGCCTATCTGCCGAATGGCGCCCATAGGGGGGCTTTTTCGGGAGGCCTGGGCTAGATTGTGTAGGTAGGTACTGAAAATCGTTTACCTTGGAAGCAGTCTTCAAACTCTGATTTCGTCTAACGAGGTTTTCATGTTAGGTAGGTGTGCTCTGTTTTTATTATTCTTCCGAGTGTTACCTTCGCATAACTTTTTAGTGAAAAATTGCATCTAGGTCACGCAGCGGACATAAAAAGTCATTAAGTAAAAAATTCAACTAAGTAGTTAATAAAATTTAATAACAATGTAACCCACTATCTCCTACAATACCTACAACGTAACCAAAACAAAGTGTAGATTATTTTTAAATAGTAACTCGTAAGTTGCTTCACAATGGAATTGTAACAGTTTAGTGGGTCAGTACCACACACGCGACGCAGGGGGCATGGCAAACACTACCGTAATACACTTTCCATTTGTCATACACAAACACGTTGTATTACATTATATGTCAGTAAGTGGACGGAGATATTTTGGAGATTTTATCTCTCGTTTACGCACAGATATCGTAATTATTACGATTTCTGTGCGTTTGCGAGTGTCGTAAGAGGCGGCTAAGGAATATCCACCGGGGCGGGCAGCAGCTACCTCTGCAAACCTTTGGCGGGCAGCAGATACCTCTGGAAAACTATTCTATTTCTATTTTCTATTTTCTATTCTATTCTACGTCATAAAACTGCTACGACCGGTCGGCGGCGCCCGCGCCGCCGCGTCTACGGAAGTGCTACGTACCGTCTACGAAAGAGCTACGTTCTAGACGTTTGTACGAAAGTGTCGCTACATCTTAAAACTGCTACGTACCGTCTACGAAAGAGCTACGCTGTGTCTGTTTACGCCTACGAAAGTGCTACGTTCTGTGTACGAAAGTGTCGCTACGTCTTAAAACTGTTACGTACCGTCTACGAAAGAGCTACGTTGTGTCTGTTTACGCCTACGAAAGTGCTACGTTCTTTGTACGAAAGTGTCGCTACGTCTTAAAACTGCTACGTACCTAGGGCTTGCATTCGAATATTCGAATATTCGAATATTCGAATATTAAATCATTTCGAATATTCGAATACTGATATTGCAATATTCGAATATTCGTTTTAAGTAAAAAGTCAAAATTCTGATGTGGATAAAAGGCCACTTAAAAGTTCGCGCGGTATATCCATACAAGACAATACAAGTTTACGTTGTTCAGGTAAAAGTTAAAGGGTTTGGAACACGGTTCGGAAACACTCGGGAGTAATCGGGAGTGCCGCGCGCGACTGCATAGTGCGTTCGCATATTTGACGAGACTCTTCTGTCTATCCGTCTCTGTTGCTCACGTGAATGTCGTTGTGTTAACGCAGAATTATGTTCAGTTGTATATTGCACGCGGTCGTGGTGGCTATATGTATTGTACGAAATAACGCGAACCCAGAACAGGCCGGGTTTCGCGGAGGATATGGCACCATAGACCACATACACACAGTGAGACAGATTATTCAAAAGTCCGAAGAGTAAAATCAGCCCCTGTGTCTGGCCTTCATGGACTATGAGAAGGCCTTTGACTCTGTCGAAAACTGGGCTGTTCTGGAATCCTTACAGCGATGCCAAGAAGACTTTTGTTATATCGAGGTGCCGAGATGTCTTTACGACGCCGCCACCACGAGTGTCCAAGTACAGGACCAGCAGTCCAAACCCATCCAACTGCGCAGAGGAGTGAGGCAGGGTGATGTTATATCCCCGAAATTGCTCACGAGCTCGTTGGAAGATATGTTTAAGACGCTAGACTGGAAAACCCTTGCCTTTCATTAGCATAAACGGCGATTACATCTCACACCTGCGATTCACTGATGACATAATCTTAGTGACGGAGTCGCTGGAGGAGCTGGACGGCCTAGCTTCAGCCTCGCGACGACGCATCGGTCTTGGCATGAATTTGGATAAAAGAAAGTCATGATCAATGATGGCCTCATTGATCCGGGGCCTGTCGTCGTATATGGACACCCTCTCGAAATTGTTTCATAAAAAACTTACTTTGGGCAAATTCTGCAGCTAACAAAAAACAATTTAGGGAAGGAGGCCAAGAGGAGGATCCAGCTAGGCTGGGCAGCGTTTGGAAAACTACGTCGAGTCTTGTCGTCATCCATACCGCAATGCTTGAAAACCAAAGTTTTTAATCAGTGCGTCCTACCCGTCATGACCTACGGAGCTGAGACGCGGACACCTACGATAGGGTTGATTCACCAGTTCAAAGTCGCTCAACAAGCTATGGAAAGAGCTGTACTTAAAGTCTCTCTGCAGGATAGGATTCGTAACGAACACATCCGACAGAGAACCAAAGTTTTCGACATAGCTCAGAGAATTAGCAAGTTGAAGTGGCAGTGGACCAGCCATATCTCGCGCAGAACCGACAACCGATGGGGTAAACGAGTTCTAGAGTGGAGGGAGACCACGACTCGGCAAACGTATTGTAGGGCACCCTCCGGCCAGGTTAGGATGACTATCTGCGAAAGATTCCAGGCAGATACTGGATGCGTCAAGCTGAAGACAGGACAGGGTGCTGTGACGCTCATTAGAGGAGGCCTATGTCTAGCAGTGGACTAATATAGGCTGATGATACAAATAAGATAAAGTTAGAGAGGAGTAATTGCTAATTTTATAATTTGTGATTTAAAAGACCTTTATATGTTTTTGTACTTTAGTAAATACTAACGCGCTATCGTTACTTAACGTGTTGTTTATTTACTTGTTATTGTGTTTAATTTTATTAAAATACCCTAGATTTTGAAGACTGTTTTCAATTTTTTTTGGTGATTGTGCGTGTAAATCGCCAATGTCTTGTCGTTACAGCGACACATTATTTGATATTTAAAATTGTTCATGGAAATAATACTTATTACAATAAAGATGTGATTTTAACAAAAAAATTGTTATTTTCTATATAATATTCTATTATTCGAATAATATTCGAATATTCGAATAGTAGCCGAAAAATATTCGAATATTCGAATATCAAAAATTTTCGAATATTTGCAAGCCCTATACGTACCGTCTACGAAAGAGCTACGCTGTGTCTGTTTACGCCTACGAAAGTGCTACGTTCTGTGTACGAAAGTGTCGCTACGTCTTAAAACTGCTACGTACCGTCTACGAAAGAGCTACGCTGTGTCTGTTTACTTCTACGAAAGTGCTACGTTCTTTGTACGAAAGTGTCGCTACGTCTTAAAACTGCTACGTACCGTCTACGAAAGAGCTACGCTGTGTCTGTTTACGCCTACGAAAGTGCTACGTTCTGTGTACGAAAGTGTCGCTACGTCTTAAAACTGCTACGTACCGTCTCAATAGACAAACACTGTTTTTATTTATTCTTATGGCTGTGCCGGAGTCGAAGTATGGGGGTGCCGAGCGTACTTTATTTCTGTGCAGGCTCTGTATAGGACCTACTCTTGTTTGGGAGAGGGGCAGCGCGGCGGCGGCATGATGATGATGACATGACGGTTTGAAACAAAGATTTAAATCGTTAGATACGCCCGAGATACGCCTTACGCCGAAAACTTGTGGCATTTTCTTTGAATGCGTGTGTCAACAAGATGCCGACGCATGCATACTAGTAGATAAAATAAGTGTTTTTGTTAATAAACCTAACTGTTATTTTCCATAGTACGAACTTTTGTGAACAAGCAGACCGCAAAAATACACAATTCTCTGATTTGCAATGACAAAGACAAGTTTGTGAGCTCACAAACTTCGCTTGGCAACAAACACGGCGCGGTCTCACTACGGAAAGGGCCTATAAAACGATTTAAATCTTTCGCCTGAAAGATTTCTTTGGTTGGAAGAAAGATGGAAAATCAGACTGATATTATTATTGCCAAAGTTTGGATGTACCTACATATGTTACATCTTAGCGCCAAAAGTTCTTAACATACATATTGAGCTGAAATTTTGCATAGATAGAAACTATAGGTTACGTATTCTTTCGAGACAGCGCGTGTAAAATCACGGGCTGAATATGGTGGTAATATTAGCAGTGTGGTGCTGGCTTAGAATTTGCACCACCCCAACTCTTCCCGCGGGTGTCGCAAGAGGCGACTAAGGGATATCCATCGGGGGGCGGGGGTTTGAGAGTTTGACAACCGATGCGGCGCGGCGCATAGCTGCGACGCAGGAGGTTGCGGTTTCTGATTCCCGCTTTGGGACAAATGTTTGTACGATCTACAAATATTTGTTCCAAATTGTTTTGAGTAAGTATTCTCTATAAATAATAATGTCAAAAACTTTCTAAGTAATGCGAAGCTTTAGATGGAGGAGTTAAGGCCCATACACCAGCGAAAGTGGCGCCCCCAACTATTATATCTTATTATTACGTTGAATGCAGGAATATTTCAAAATCCTACGTTCAGCTTGTGGTATATATTATAAGCTATTTAGTAGCAAACACATCCTTTCTATCCCATAAATCAGTTCCCGTAAACAACGCGTGCGAAGCCGCGGGGCGCAGCTAGTACTTTATATTCTTTCAAAAGTAACAAGTCCAAAGTAACAAAGTACCTATATACCTCTCAGTGTACTGTACATTCGTAGAAAACGCCCAGACCCGGAACAAGTATCTAATCGCAGATACATAACTTCATAACATGATGTTTCCATCCTAGTAAGTGCCATGCACTGATTCTCCAACGTTATCTATCCAGGTACCACATGGTATTTGATTTCCTACATCGGCATCTACCTTGTTCCACTTGCAGAGGTTATGGTGTTAAAACTATACACCAGCCAATCGATGTAAAATGTTTGTAAAAACTACAAAATTACCTGCTTGGCATTGGGTTTCCGAAATTATTGTTAGTAAAAAAAATTTTAAAATAGAGATGACTGAAATCGACAAGGAATTCACCAATTTGGTCAGAATGTAGATAAGTGCAACCTAAAGAAAAGTGCGTAATGTAACGTAAACGTTTTACACACAGTCAAGGAAGATGCTCGCAACGAGCAACGAAAGGGATTTATCACAACGGGCACAGATTTATATTATAATATTATTATAATTATCTGTGATCACGGGACTTATCATGATTGCAGTACATTACGTAACATTTATTTTGCGATTATAGAAAAAAACGCCCAAGTGCGATTCGGACTCGCGGACGAAGGGTTCCGTACCATTATCTTTAAAAACGGCAAAATAAATTATGTCTGTTATATGGGAGCCCACTTAAATATTAATTTTATTCTGTTTGTTTTAGTATTTATTGATATAGCGGCATCATCTGTAATTTCAACTGTCCAACTATCACGGTTCACTCATCAACCGCTGTATCTCACTCAATACAGCCTGGTGACAGACGGATTAACGGACAGACAGCGAAGTCTTCGTAATAGAGGCCCGTTTTAACCTTTGGGCACGGAACCCTAAAAAGGAAAATATTGTATCAACTATGTTATAAATTTATAATAGTCCCACTAATAAAGGCGAAAGTTTGTAAACATGTCTGCGAGTATGTTTGTTGCTCTATCACGCAAAAACTACTGAACGAATCAGGCTGAAATTTTGCATACCGGGAGTTCTAGGCCTGGAATAACACATGGGCTTTTTATCCCATAAATCAGTTCAGAAAGGCGTGGTAAGCGGCGGGGCGCAGCTATTATTCCATTTAATAATAAATCTATTTGTTATTATAATTCTAAGAATAATGCATCTAAATAACCGGTCAAGGTACCAAACCCAATTTAGTAGTTCTTTTGTGTTGATTGATCGTATTCGTAAATAACTAATCTTTGTAGGGACCAAACGTTCGTTCTAGGTAGTGATTATAATAGGTAGTTGCTTTTAATTGGCGTGCGATTACTTACTTTAATACCTAGTTACCACTCTATAATACTTTACATCAGATTAGGTAGGTAGGTACATCTACCACAGATTTGTAGAAGCGCACTTATTGCGCGTTGTCTATTATAGGGAGTTGTTTACTTTCCTTTTGTAGTTGCAATAAATACCTTGACAGATTACAGAAATAGGTAGGTAGGTTACTCGTTTATTCTGTGAACCTACCTACCTACCTATCAATTTAATTTTCCTACTACGAACGTGACAGGTAATTGAATAAGTTAGCGTCTATTGGTAAGTAGTTCTCAATGAAAATACTTTCAAGTCGAAGTCGTAGCCTGATATTAATTCACTGTGAGTGTTGAATACGCATCACGTAGGCTGAGGTCAAGTATCCAGCCTCGGGGTTCCTACCTACCTATCTATGCGGTTGCATCATTTCAATTCCCATGTCTATTTATTAGTACCTCATGATTGAAGAGCTTAGGTCTAGTATAAACTAGGTATGTATTATGTCGTATTAAATGTATTTACTCAGAAAATGATACAGTCACGAAATTACGCTTGCCGCCCGCGCTGCCCCCCGCCCCGGTCCTAGTTTCAGCCCTGTGTGAAAACGTTCCGTTTATGTTCAGCTTCATAATTTCTTGGTAGCCCTACATTGAACCTGAAAAAAGAGCGGAAGTCACTGTTTTTACATCGGTCAAGTTTTCATTTTAAAACAGCAAGTCTACCATGGCCGAATGAATGAGTCCATTGTTCTTGCTTTCGCACACTCAACAATAATACAATGTGGAGTAGGTACCTATGTAGCCTTCTTTCATTCATCCTGATTAACGTTCCGAGTCGATTTTTTTGAGCTGGAAAAAGTTCAAATCACATTGCAAAAATGGTCTAATTGGCGCCAATCGGCTAAATTAAATATCCAACCTAAGTTCGATTATCAAACGCTTCTATGCGCTTCTGTAACAGGTAGAGTGCTATTGTTTTGTCCACCCAACAGTTGCTGGCAAAACTTAGTGCGCGCGTTTCGGAACGTCAGTCGGCACGCGGCTCAGCTGAGATTGACATCTGGCGTTGACGTGCACCAGTGTTTTATTTTGTAAACAAAATGTCAGGCAATATAATTAGCGAACAACCAAACGATGGAAAATTTAACGGTCTAAGTGCTTTTACTGATAAAAGTTTGGCTCCCTTGAACGGGAGATATCGGTCGAAGAGTTTATCTAGTGATAAGTTGAATAAAACAAACGAGGACCGCGCCGCAATCTTAGAAGATGTGGAGGCTCACCACATCACAGCTAAGTCAGAGACGCCTGGCTGCCTGATCGGGAACTCCATAATGGACCAAGGAGGACAGCCTACGGTCAATGGGTAAGTTGTAACATTATAGTTCTTGACGAAAACCTTATTTCTACCACTTCACTTATTCTGGAGGGGTGTATCTTTTGCTATCCTAGGAATTCTTTTATAAGATCCTGCAGGCAATTTTCTAAATTCATGAATTCTATAGGTATGCACTATAAGGCTACAAAAGTCTAAGTATATTTTTTTATTCATTTCTTAAAATGCTAGCTACCTGTTGATAAAATGATCCGTATGTTGTATGGGGAATATACATTATATTATTAGTAACAGTATTAACATATTTCTAAGGGAAATTTTAGGATTAAATTGAGTAAATAAATAGAGTTTGACGTTTCTTGATACTTATAAGTATTTGATATAGAAGTACATTTTATACTAAGGCACATCGTCTGAATCATACAATGGTGGTTTGGAATTTCATATTATGTAAACAAACTGTATTGATAAAAATACTTGAATTTCCTCTCATATCACTGGCAGTTTTCACAACAAATTTCACACCTTGTTCCAAGATACCTAGCTACTATAATAAATACAAGATTTACTCGACCAAGTTACAATAAATAATACAATAGTAATATTACAATCTTTTCTAAAAAGGTAGATTTTCAATTACGTCTAACAAATAATATTGATAACCCTGACGGTAGCTACGCCACAATAGAACAAATACCCACCTAGACACTGTGTCCTACTTTCATACTAATCTTGAGTGAATAATATTATTATGTTTAAAGACTGATTATTAAATGAACAAGCCATGTATGGCATGGTCGATTTCATCTTTTATTTATGTAATTCCCATTGCCATCAGCCTAACTAATTACAATATAATTTAAAATAGTCACAGAAAGCTAATTATAGGTATTCTCTTAAAGAAAAACAAAATCTACTTAAATCTTTTTTAACATTATTTTACTTGACATCAGCACTGGTTTTTTTTCTTTTAAAATGATAAATTGGTGATGTTAACACAAGAGAATCTTTTTCATTGATAAATTGATAATTCATGTTTATGTTCAAGTTTTTTTTGTTGTTGAAGGTCAAACTAATTAGGTGACCTGGATATCTAGAATTAAGCAGGTACCTAAAACATTAAGGGTCATTTAAAAACTAGTTTTATAAAATAGGTTAATAATTTTTTCAAGTCTGCTTAAAAATAACAGACTTATAACTATATGGAGTGTATATCGTTGAACCCAAATATTTTTGATAGATACTTGGAACAATCAAAATTTTATTGGGTTTTTTCAATAGTTCAGTTCAGTTCATTTATTTTAAAATAGAATATACATTACAGTTCATAAAATTTTGGTAGTTATAAATTATCGGAATAACATAATTGAATTTCATCTAAGTAACTATATACTTACATCACAGTTATCACTTTGACCATGGTATTTCTTTTCTGTAACTGTCTACCTAATAAGTATATTTTAAAATGGATATCCAAATGTAAATTGTTATTATAAATATCATACCATGTTTGTTAAGTTATTGAAGCCATGTTGACAGTGAAACCAACCAATATTTGCGGTAGATATCAGTTCCGGTCCTGCTGTTTGCCCATGTCCAAACTTTACTTACCAGTCAAACTCGATGTAGAATGTTTGTAAACAAACGCCCATACACACAGAGTTATTTTCGGCCCTTCAAGCTCAGAATATTGACAAAACATGTACCTATTACTCTAGTTCTGCTTATATCAAAGTTACCTCCACAGGGGATTTTTAGATTTTTAAGGGTGATTCTCTTTTTTTTTGCCTCTATAATATTAGTAGGATTATTTATTTATTTATTATTATTTTTTTCATCCATCCTCTTTACGGCTAATCTTGAAGTGGATTCAAGAAGCTTGGCGATTTGCGGGTTACAATAGACGTCAATACGTCGGTGGCAACAGCATAACCTGCATTTTGCAGATGAGATTGTTCCTCCACTTCACAGAAACTCCAAGATCTGAGCACGGCAAGTCTTGAGGTGGGAATTCACATGAACAGAACTAACACTCCGATCACGTCCGAGACGTAGGGTCGCTGGAGGTGGGCAGGTTATAGACGTTGACGAGGACATTTACCTACTTAGGCCAACAAAACTCAGAGCTATTTTGAATGTAGCATGTTAGTAAACAAACTAGGACACAAATAACAAAATCTCACTTGCTTGGCTTCGAGTTGCAGATATAATTGTAAGCAATTTTTATTGAAGGGAGGATCTAAAATCGACAAGTAATGTAAATTACGTATAAAACGACACGCCAACAAAGTGAATTTTAGGTTAAGCCTGGGTGGTTTGTTTACTAACATGCTACATTCAAAATGGACACGGTTAAGTTAGCTTCTAACCTACGTTGCGCAGACGTGGTCGCAAGCTACGAAACTAAACTTTAAACTTTCGCGATTTTTTAACATAATTAATGATTTTATCGGGTATTTATCGCGTACCTTTTGTTATTATTTGCCCGCGTTTCAACTGCGTTACAGTGATCGCGGTCACGGGGCGACTGGATCAAGGAACATAAATGAGAGACCAAACTGAGAGGCAGAGAAAACTGAGAGGCAGCACCTCACATGTCGAACATGTGAAGAAAATTATGACCTAGTGTGTGCTAACATCTCGACCACTAGGTATTATGGCACTATGGACCGAGATTCCTGGGAATGTTACACTTGCATTGACCGAAGGGTAGGTCAACCCGGAAATAGCACTCCGCAACATCGTGTTTTACAAATACGCCCACGAAGACAAATAATACCAAGAAAAAAATACTCACCTCCAGTTTTAAGAAAAGGTGTTCAAGAAGTTGAACCAAAAATTATCAATAAAAAAGCTAAATGCCGAAAAAAACCAATATCCTACGATGATACATCTGATGAAGATGTTGAAAATGCAAAGACGGCATCTCTAAATGGTGGTATTGATTGCTCTTGGAGTACTGCATATATGGCAACTTCTCAAAAAAGCCCTGAGATAGAACAACTAAAAACTGAGCTCGAAGAATTGACAAATCATCTCTTAAAGGCCAAGAAACAAATAAATATACTTCAGGCTGAAAATAATGACTTGAAGGCAGTCATCATCAACTATGAAGATGAAAGAAAGCACACCAGCGCTAAAACTGAAGATCAAAATATGAATGTAAAGGCCAAGGAACAAATAAACATACTTCAAGCCGAAAATGCCGACTTGAAGGCAGTCATCAGCAACTTCAAAGATGTAAGAAGACATGCCAGTACAAAAACTGAGGACCAAAAAAAGAACAGAATTAGAACTCATAAAAAAACATCTGAAGAAATATCCAATGAAAATAAACCCAGGATTGTTGTGATAGGTGACCAAACATGCAAGAACCTAAGCACAAAATTGATAGCTGAACGACACAATGGAAAGAACACCAAAGACTATGATATAACCACATACTGCTATCCAAATGCTCCGACGGATGTCATACTGCAAAACACCAAGCTCAAGACTTTAAACTTAACCGAAAATGATTGGATAGTTTTATCTACAGGTACCAACGACAAGAATCCTACAAAGCTTCTCATGGAACTTTCTTCCACATTGCAGATATTTTCAAAACCAAAAATAATAATTCCAGAGATAAACCACAATGCATATCACAATGTCAATAAACTAAATAGTATGATAAGGAACTTCACAAAAACTGTAGAAACTTGCTACTTTCTACCAACATTGCAAAAAAACATATACCAAGTGCACTCAGCAACTAAATTGCATATGATTATAAACAACTTTATAAACAAACATGATTATGATGATTGTTTCATAGGTAGGAATATCTCCAAAATAAATAGGACTCAAGTCAATATTTTGGAAATGTCGGCTAAAAACAAAAAACACCAATTTACACAAAAACCTAAGCCAGGGACCATTCCCTGTTATTTCCAGAGCACAAAGAGTCAAGCTAAAGAGTCTCCAAAAATTTCAGTACACTGCGCTGATGTTCATCAAACATCTCCTTTTCATTAGGAACAATAGGAACCAATAATCACAATCTCAACAATCTCAATATACTACATTTGAACTGTGAAGGGATCAGATCCAAGTTAGATCAAATAGAGCTATTTACTAAAGAACATGATATAGACATCTGTTGCTTTTCAGAAACATTTTTAAAACAGGATGCAAGTCAAATTCTAAAATTAGATGGTTATCAAATCGCATCAAACTTTTCTAGAAAGAGCAAATCTCGTGGAGGCGTAAGTATTTATGTTAGGAATTTAATTACTTTCAAAAAAATTGATTGGATCTCAGACCTGTCAATCGAAAAACATTTTGAATGTTGTGGTATATCATTACCTGAAATAGGCTATACCATAATATGTTGTTACAGAACACCAAATAGTAATATAAAATTATTTATAAAAACCCTTGAATATCTACTTCATAAATTAACTGTCAGAACAAGAAATAATAAGAAGAAAATAATTCTCACAGGTGATTTTAACATTAACTTACTTTTAAAAAATAAGGACAGTGAACTCTTCACAAATACCTTAGGAATGTTCAATTTGTTTCCCACAGTTCATGAACCTACAAGAATAACCTCACATTCAAAAACTTGCATCGATAACATAATAACTAATATCAAACGCTATGAGATACAGGTATTAGATCTAGGTATTTCTGATCATACTTGCCAAATACTAAGCACTACAACAAGTTTAAGTTTTAAAGAAAAAATCTGGTATGTAGAAAAATATAACATAGATAAATATTTAGACATTTTTACAAAGTACATAGCGCAATTGAGTTTCTCTGAGGTATATTGTCAAACAAATGCAAACGCTGCATATAAGGTATTTATTGATCTTGTGAAGATGATATTTAGTCTCAGTATTCCTTTAGAAAAATGTAAAATAACATTTAAAAAGAAAAAAAAATTGGAAAACTAAAGGTATAAGTATAGCTAGTAAAAGAAAACGTATACTTTATTTAGAAACAAAACACAAAAATGGCAAGGAGGCCGTAAATATATATAAAAAATACTGTAAAATAATGAAAAATGTAATTAGAATATCTAAGAAAATTACCAATATAAAACTTATAAAAAATAGTACAAACAAATGTAAAACTACATGGGGAATAATTAAACAATATACAAGTCAGCATAATAACATACATACAACGATAGACAAATTAAAAGTAGATAAATTAGAAATAAGAGATTCCTCAAAAATTGCCAAATCTTTTAATGATTTCTTTATTAATCTTAATAAAACAGATAGTCAATCCTCTAGTCAACATAGGTATTCAACACAGAATAACTATAATAGTATTTTTCTTACACCTGTAGATTATAACGAAATAGTGAAAATAGTAAAAGACTTAAAAAATAAAAAAAGTTCTGGAGTAGACAATATCCCCATTCAAGTAGTAAAGAGTAGCATCCACTTCTTAGCTGAACCATTAGTGTATATTATAAACCTATGCATAGAAACTGGTACTTTTATAGAAGATCTAAAAAAAGCTCAAATCATTCCATTACACAAAAAAGGCGAAAAGAGCGACATGAGAAATTACAGACCAATAGCAATTTTATCTTGTTTTTCCAAAATAATTGAAAAAGCTTTACATTCAAGAATAGTATCCTTCTTAGATGCTCATAATATCATAAATGAAAATCAGTATGGTTTTCAAAAAGGAAAAAATACATCACTTGCAGTTTTTAAAACTTTAAAAAAAGTAGGAGAAGAGTTGAACAAAAAGAAACATGGTATTGCCTTGTATCTAGACATGTCACGCGCGTTTGACTGTGTAGATCATAATACTCTTTTAAATAAACTGGAACACATTGGTATAAGAGGCAAAGCTCTAGAGCTTTTCAAATCATATTTACAGGGTAGGAGTCAGTCAGTTATTGTTAACACCTATAACAAAGAAACTAAAACTATAGAAAGGATACAATCAGATTTTCAAGACCTACATGTCGGAGTTCCACAAGGAAGTATTCTAGGTCCTCTGCTGTTTTTAATATATGTAAACGACCTGCCAAACACAACAAATCATCTCTGTGTTATGTATGCAGATGATGCTACTATATATATTCCACAAGAAAATAAAACTATACAACAATTAGAGTCAGATGTAAACTTCACTTTAATAAATATTATAAAATGGTTAGAATCAGTAAATCTTAAAATAAATTTGGAAAAGACAAACTATCTACGCTTCAAAAACTATAAAACACCAGATATAAACTTAAACATTTCATATAATAATATAAATATACAGGAAATAAATGAAACCAAATTTCTTGGTGTTAACTTAGACAACTTATTAACTTGGAAATCTCACATTCAAAAAGTAAACTCTAAAATATCAAAATATTGTTATGCTCTTTCGACACTATCATACAACTGCACGAAACAAATTGCAATAAATGCATATTATGGACATGTATTTCCTCATCTCTGCTACGGAATAATTTTCTGGGG
Organism: Eupithecia tripunctaria; assembly: GCA_955876795.1. Lineage (NCBI taxonomy): Eukaryota > Metazoa > Arthropoda > Insecta > Lepidoptera > Geometridae > Eupithecia > Eupithecia tripunctaria. The sequence continues at coordinate 17,161,078 of OY041601.1, forward strand.
GAACTCTGTAGATATAGAATCAACTTTCATCATGCAAAAGAAGTGCTTGAGAGCTATTTTCAACTTGCAAAGTACTGAATCTCTTCGGAATATATTTAGAGATAATAATATTTTAACCTTAACTGGAATATACATAATGGAAATATGTTTATTTATAAAAAACAACAACCAAATATTCTTTGAAAATCACTCTAGTCGACATAATAACCTACGCATAAACTATAAGTATAATATTTGTATGCCTCAAGTAAATAATGCAACTTTCCACAAAAGTTCATATATTTCTGCCATTAAAATTTACAATAGTCTACCAATAGAAATCAAAGAAATCAAAGATAATACGTTCAAAATAAAATTAAGAAAATACTTAGTATCAAAAACCCATTATAATATTAAAGAATACTTTGAGAGTATCCCTCCAAAATTTAGATAAATAGTGACTTCCTATTGTTAACATTGTGTGATAGAAAATGTGCAATTCATTTAATGTTTAAGTATTTTTAAGTACCTACCTTTGTATTAGTATAGTACATAACAATTATTGTATGTCCGAAAGGACAAACTGTTGGAACAATTATTTGTAGTTCATAAGATCAACTATGTAAACACAGTACACAATAAATGATTCTTATTCTTATTCTTATTCTTATTCTTAAAATATTCCAAGGAGGACTGGATGTAGGTACACGGAGTTACAGCCGAGAATTGATGGAAGTTTCCACGACTACTCTCAATTTGTCTTCAGAATCAGGAATTTCCAAGTTTACATTACGACACACTACACAAAAAATAATTATGTTGATTTACTATGGACTTGTGAACAATATTTTTTATCTTTTGCTGTATTATGAATGTTAACAAGCGTTATCAATAAATAATCTGAATATGAATCTAACATACGTAATTTAATTATAAAAAACTTATTCCTACTAATATTATTAACGCGAAAGTTTGTAAACATGTATGTTTCTTGCTCTTTCACGTTTTTGCATGAAAGACGGAACTGGAACGGATCGGGCTGAAATTTTGCATACAGGTAGTTCTAGGCCTGGAATAACACATAGGCTACTTTTTATCCCATAAATCAGTTCCCGTGGGATAGGCGTGCGAAGCCGCGGGGCGCAGCTAGTAAGAAAATAATCTACCTACTAAAGAAATGTTATCTAGAGGTACTCTGGGCCCTTATTATTAGTTATGATTAACCTCATACCCGAGAGTGTAGTCTTGAGAACTTAAGATTCATTATATCCCCTAGGAAGGTTAAGAACATAATAAAATGTAGATCTGGCCGTGGTCTAAAGGTCGTTTTACATTACGTTTTCGGCCCTACGAGTATCTGTCTGGCCCAGAAAATATCAATTTTATTGTAACAACGCAATAAAGTTGATTTCAACTTGTAGGTACAAGGTTTATTCTACGACAGAGCGCTCTTTTATTTAACAGCGGTCTTTCTGCGTAGAAATAGAGGGCATTTTGTATCTACACTATGCAACTATTCTACCTACACCAAAACTCCTATAGTGATTTGCAAAAAATATCAATAAATAAATTCAAACAAATTCATAAAAACCTTGCTGTGCAAAAAGGATTACTTGATAATTAATTTTGTTTTAAAAAACTATAAACCGACTTAAATTTTTATAGTTTTTTCATGAATTTTCATGGATCCCATTGTTAGATCTGAATAAAATTAAAATAGGACCACACGGGAAGCACCAGCTTTCATATAAAAAAATAATCATAAAAATCGGACCACCCAGGCAAAAGTTCTGAGGTAACAAACATAAAAAAAATACAGTCGAATTGATAACCTTTTTTTGAAGTCGGTTAAAAAAATATTAGATTATCTATAAATTGCTTGGGGCGGGTTTTGCTCCAACTCGAAAAATAACAACTAACAGACTTAACGTTTCTTCGTAGGCTACGTACCGAAGCGACAGAAATCGAAAAGATCACTTTGTTTCCTTTGTTTTATTTTATAACTGACCTATTCTAAAAATATATTTATCGTATTTATGAAAATAATAGGAATTTTCGATTTTGATTTGATTTTGAAACTGAGCGAGACTTCAGTCAGACCCAGATAGATAAATCAAATCACGCACTACAAGGGTCTGCACACACAAAACCCTGTGGGAAAACCACTATGACATTACCTACTAAAGTTATTTACAACGGGATATTTACCATGTTATCAGTTTTGAGCTTTCCAATATTCCGAACTAAAAATGGTAAATGTCCCATTGTAAATAACTTGATGGATTTAAAGTTTTATCACTATAACGTTGCTACAACTTAAACTCTCGTCAGTTACAACCACAGTTACAACTTATTTAATTACCATCGTAAATGTAACTGTTGATATTGCCTACCCTCGGATACATCAAATAATCACTCAGATATCACAAACTGTTTGCACGGCCTATCTTATCAGAACTACCTACAACTCGACATTATTGATAACTTATTAGATTCAAATTAGTGCTTACCCCTGTACTGGTATGAAGTGCCGTGACCTAAAATGAAGTAGTGCTTAAATCATCCATTCTGTGCATAAGTGTGTATAATCGTGATTTGTTTAGATTTTATAGCTGTGTTTTTAGAGTATTTTGTGCAATGGACGGATCGGATAAAAGGCCGCTGTTGTCGTAAGTAATTAATTACAAAGTAAAGCTAAGAATGTGATAAATTAAGACTAGGTAGGTGAAGTTCCTTGTATGGATATGGTATATTAAATTTTTATACATAATTATAATGAATTGAATCGTTTGTTAATTAAGGGATCCACTAGGTCTCTTGTCTCGAAGTGTCGAAAAAATATCACTGTCTTGTTTTATGTACCTGTAGTTGGTTAATGGTTAAATAAATAAACGTCAATTGCGAGTCGACTCGCGCACTAAGGGTTCCGTATAATTGAAAGACCTTTTTTGTTGCTAAAAATCATGATTGTCTGTTAACGGGAACGGGAGAAAATATATTTTTTAAAGAATAAACTACAAGTTTAAAATTTTTCAGTGTGGTGGGGACAGACAGACGGATAACAAAGTTTTTTTTTGCCCCGATTAGCTATATTGTCAAAACATAGAAAGCAATTCCCAAGTTATCGTTTCGCAGTAGTTTGCCATTTAAGGCAGGTAGTAAATGGCGGTCTTCTATTCCTAAAGTAGATAACTAGGTAGGTAGTCTGTTATTCAATAATGCCTATTCTCAGAGTTGGCGGATCTGTCAACACAACACACAAAGGTATTTGGTATTCCTATCCAAATTACAGCAGAAATGGAACCATGTCGATAATTATCGCGTCTCCTTTTGTAGATTTTGGCAAAACAAACATTTGGATCGCTTAAGAAATGTTCAAGTTGAAATGATTTAAAAATATGGTCTTAGTGTAGACTTAGGCCCGTATTATGAATGCTTGCTCAATCATAGAGCTATTCTTGAGTGACGTTTATGCCATAGAAAAGCGTTGCTCAAGCATAGAATGATGATTGAGCAAACATTCATAATACGGGCCTTAGTGTAGCTGTTAGGTGCACCAAACTACGATTGGTATACCCACCCATATGGCAGATGGCAGGGATGGGATTACCCTCCATGCAAAGATATAAATCGTTAGATATGCCCTTACCTCAGTGAGACCGCGCCGTTTTGTGTCAAAGTCGAACCTTACGCCTGCTTAAACCTGCACTCAGTGTACATCTACGCAGTGTTAGCCGGACATGTAGTGAAGGATGTTTGCGAGCAGTATTATAGTGATACAAAATGACGTGTGCCTTTCGAAAGTGCAACAAAAATTCAAGAAACACAAATAAAGCCAGAGGTGTAACATTTCACTCGTAGGTATTGCGAGTTAATGAAATAACTTTTATTTTATCGTCCGCATTGTCAAAAATGACTACAATAACAAATTTAAATGGCGAGTGCACAAAAGAGAAAGTTGTGTTTGCACCTAACGTGTGAGAAAAAGAGATGACACTATTTTCTCAGTACGCTTGTTTTGTTTGTGTACATTGCTACAGTTTTTGGTGGTCGGGGCGTATCTAACGATTTATGCCTCCATGAGATAAACGCCAATAAAGCGCTTATGCCAATATACGCAGGAGGATGCCTGCGTCCAGTAGTGGACCAATACAGGCTGTTGAGCAGGTTGAGTAGGTAGAAGTGTAGACTTCTGGGCGCTGCTGGCCTGGTTTTGTTTGCGCTGGATTGGTTTTAGTATGTATTCCTCAACCGCCTATGTTGGTCCACTGCTGGACGCTGCCTCCCCTGACAAGCGCCTTATTGACTTTTATCTCATAGGGGTATTGCCTATAATCCCCACGCTGGGCATGATGGTTAGGGATCGGGATCGCAGTTCGGTGGTAGTAGAATCGTTCTGCAAGGGGCGTTGCTGGTCGTCACGACGGATATCCCTTAGACCTCTTACAACCCCCGCTGGAAGAGATTGTGGTGCAAATTCTAAGACCCATTTCACAAACAGAAACACTCGTGCAAGCTACGGATTCTCTAGTTAGACTAAACATCAAAGCAAACATTTATAGGTATTACCTTTGCCTTTGTAGCCATAGCAATCAAATGTTTAACATCTGCAATGGTAGAAGGTAGGTATTCTATAGCCTTTGTTATTTTGATGATGCGCAACTCTTTGCTATATTATAATTATAATATAACACAGTGCATTAATTTAATGGCTGACAAATTACGTTGCTAGCGTAGCGACCACGTTTTTCTTCTAAATTTAGTGTAATTTTATAATCTAGTCGATTTAGTTTTTAACCGACTTTAAAAAAGGAGGACTGTGGTTCTCAATTCGACTGTTTTTTATTTTAGATTTTTTATGTTTGTTAGGTACCTCAGAACTTTTGACTGAGTAGTCCGATTCTTTTTTTATTTAAAAGCTGATGGTTCCCGTGTGGTCCCATTTCAATTTGGTCCAGCTCTGACTATGTGTACTGAAAAACTTTATAATTGAAGTAGGTTTTTTTAAACAAAACCAATTATTTAAAACCAACTTGAGTTTTAAAAAAATACTATAAACCGACTTCAATTAAGTATATAATTTTCTCATGGATGGCACTGTCAGAAGTGGACAAATTGAAATGGGACCAACCGCCAAGCATTAAAATCTGTGGTAAGCTTTCAAATAGAAAAAGAATCATGAAACTCGGACCACCCAGTCAAATGGTTCTTAGGTAACAATAAAAAAAAGCAGTTGAGTTGAGAACCTCTTCCTTTATTTAAAGTCGGTTAAAACAATCAATACACTCATTCCAAATGAGCGAGCGAACTCATTTCGCTTGTCAACAAAACGACGCGGTCTCAATACGGAAAGAATTCATAGAAAACAGCAGATTTTAGTAGTAATCTACATTATAATGACATCATCATTTAAAACTTGTAATCCCTGCTCCCAGTAGTAATCCAACTTGTTACAAGGTATCGATACTGATAACATTTGATACCGGTGTGCGTATCTTATCGATGTAGACGTTTGTTCAAACTACAACATTTACACAGAAAAGGGTTTATTGACCTAGATATGACATTAGGGCGAACGTGGTCGACACGTGAAGGGCTTACCTACTAATGATGGGTTTAATGATGTTTTTTTTTTACTAAATGATGGGTTTTTTTCTATTATATTTAAGGTTATGTGCACCATTTACCGGCTTACTGTATTAGTTTTAGATTAAAATCTGTGGTATTTGCGAACTAAAGCCAGACGGACACTTGAATAAGAAGTCGATAGAAGGTCTTTTTAACCGAAAAGGAGGTTATCAATTCGACTGTTTTTTTATGTTTTTTACCTCAGAACTTTTGACTGGGTGGTCCGATCTTCATGATTCTTTTTTTATATGAAAGCTGGTGCTTCCCATGTGGTCCCATTTTGTTCAGTTCTGACAGTGGGATCTATGAAAATTCATGAAAGAACTATAAAAATTGAAGTCGGTTTATAGTTTTTTAAAACAAAATTAATTATATATAAAAAAACTTTAATAAGGTATAAGTACCTAGTTAAAGTTTTTTTCATCCTTCCATCTCGGAAAGAGTATTTTTGCTCTTTGATTTATTTATTGATGTAATTAGAACGGCTTTAGGCCAATTAAACTAGTTACAGTAGGTTTAAAATTAAATAATAGCTAAGTAAGTACATCTGTCAAAAAAAAGAGATGAGATGGGAGAGCGGCAGCGCGCTACCGACTGCAAAAGCAGTTTTTATCCACTAGAGGCATCGATCAAAAATTCGGGGGAGGCCGTGAAATTTTTGATCAATGACTATGGTCTCTTTGACACATGGCTGCAAATTATGTCAATAGAGTCCAATAACATAAATTAATATTCACATGCTTGGAGTCGAGTTAAAGAGATATAATTGGATAATATTCATTGAGAGAAAGGATCTTATATCAGCAAGTACTTTCCATTATGTTTAAAAATCGTCAACAAGATAGTTTATTTGAGGTTAAGTACTGCGAGTTTGTTTATCATTTGTGCAGGGTTCAAAAAAATCGAATATGGAGGATAAACTAAATTGAATTTAGAACATCGTGTGCACTTAGTTTGTGAATTCAAAATATCAATAAACCGATTTACTTCTACCTCATGGTGATGGACTTTTTCATACAACCTTTTTTAATTTGTTAAGAACTCGGAGAGTCGCAACCTTCTTGGTGATTTGTATCATATTAACAGGCATCCAGTTATCACATGTAATTGGTTGAACAATAATAATGAAGCCTTATCAGGCGCGATTCCTGTGTTGATAACATAATATGTATAACATTCTTGTACTCGTATGCCAACTTATAGATGGCTTATTATATTATTAATTATTTGATTTCCCTTCAGGGTTTTCTCAAAATATTGTGTGGCCCATTCTCTTCTCACTCAGGTAGGTATTTGGATTCATATAATAGTGTGCTCCCTCTGAGTTGCTTCTAGGTTTGTGAATAAAAGTCTGCCTTTACAAGTTTCTATACAGGTTTTTAATGTAACATTTTGGTTTATCTCTCTGCCTGGTCCGATGTTGCTCTAAACTAAACCGGCCAAGTGTGAGTCTCGCGGACTCGCGCACGATGGTTTCTGTGCCAAATCGGCAAAAAAGTTATGTTGGTTGTATACGAGCCCCCATAAATACATATAAATTTTATTCTGTTTTTAGTATAAGTTGTTATAGCGGCAACATACATCAACTGTGATAATTTAAACTGTTTAACTATCCCATTTCATGAGATACAGCCTGGTGACAGACGGACAGACAGACAGACAGATGGACGGACAGCGGAGTCTTAGTAATAGGGTCCCGTTTTAACCTTTGAGTACAGAACCCTAAAAAGAGCAGTATAGCAGACGATAAGTATTTCGGCTCTATCATAGAGGCTCTTAGAGATGTTCAAGTCAGCCTTGCACGAAGGCCGCCATTCATGGATCACGAGATCGTTATACAAACAGGCTCATAAAAACCTATGACGGTTCAGTAGTTTAGCTTCTTACTTGATTAGGCTTTTGTGTGAAGGCACAGAGCGTTCCGGAGTCCTCTATTGTCTATTATCGAATATAATTCACGGACCTTCTAAATCCGATTTTTTTAAACTTGTGATAAACAAACCAGCAGTACTTAACCTCAAATTAAATTTCTTTTTCACGATTTTAAACATAATGGAAAGTACTAGCTGATTTGAGATCCTTTCTTCAATAAATAGCATCCAATTATATCTCTATCTCGACTCTTAGCATGTGAATTTTAATTTATGTTATTGGAATCGATTGACATAATTTGCAGCTTTGTGACAAATAGATCATTATATGTTAATTTAGCGCAGGTTCGTTCATTGTTACGATTGGAGAGGCCACGGCCATGCCAGAGGTCTGCAGACCTATGTATGGTCTCTCCAATGAACGGACCTGCGCTGAATTAATATCAAAAATATCGAATGTTACTCAGACGTTATTCAGCGTTATGTATTCTAAAGTGGGTCCTCTTTTGTTTGAATAACAGCTGAATAGCCGGTACTCAGGTGTTATTTAGTTTAGTATTCTGCTTACGCTCTTCATGATTGAGTAACATCAAACTTTATTCAGTACGTCGTGTTACTTGGGTGTGGACCACACAGACACAGACAGGCCCTCAATCTGGGGGAGGTGTTATGTCCAGCGCAGAAGGTCCATTTTACAATCTATTCGATTTAAGGCGGTACTCCCAGGCACACTAGCGCCGCCGCCTTTTTTATCTCTCATACGGTAAGCTTAGATAGGTATCACAAACACTGATCTTTAATTTTTTGAAAATTCGATTTTTTACGTAATAATAAGATAAAATAGTTGACACCTTAATGCCTTGTCATTTATGGCCCTGTTCAGACGGGCTTAAAAGTGTTCGAATATTTTTGTATAATCATCGTTGTTAGCGTCAACGACTATATGCGGATTAGCGAGCTTTTCTGCCGTTTTTTATCAGTCTGGTATAAAAAAGATAAAAACTGTTTACCTATTTGGTTAAAAATTTATAAATATAGGTAGGTGCAATTTAATGGTAATTGGGGGTTCAAACTAAAGGCCCAATATTGAGCTCGCTTAAAATAAAAAGGCAAGGTCGTAGACCTAATAGTTTGGCTGCAATTACGAAGTTCAAATAGAAATCGGATTGTGACTAAAATTTTACGAAAGTTCAAATAACTTTTACCGCTGAATATCGCTGAACATGGGGTTAAATCGATAGGAACCGAGGCCCTCCACCCCCAGCCACCGATGATCCACGGATCGTGTTACACCCTGTATCACACTAATATTATAAATGCGAAAGTTTGGACATAGTCCTAGGTCTGGAATAAAACATAGGCTATTTTTTATCCCATAAATCAGTTCCCGTGGGATAAAAATCACCTTTAATTTAAACGTTTCGATAGGAACAATACGCGTGCGAAGCCGCGGGGTGCAGCTAGTAGTTTAATAAACCGATTTAAAGTGTTCTGTGTGTGTTGTGTTTTGTAAGTGTTTTTACTTGGACATCATTCCCGACCAGCCCTAGTTGAAGTCTTACACCATCGACAAGCCTCAATTTAGGAACTTATCTCTAATATCGTATCGCATTGGATTTTGTTATTGCAATTTTTTGTTGAGAATACAAATATATACAGTAGGGTGGAGCGCGGCTGTATGGGAAAAAAAATAATGTCTTGTTTTGAATTCTAATAGAGGGGGATTAGTGCCATATGTTAAAGTTAAAGTGACTATTAATTTTCAGTTCGATTAAATAACATGTTCTGCCTCCGCTTGGGCCTTGAAGTTTTAAGTTTTTCTAAAAAATCGTAGTATGATTAGGGTTCAATGTAGAGTATATAAGAGGTATATAAGGATAATAAATAAAACTAAATTAAATATTTAAGATATGTGTAATGTAATTAAAAACAAAAGGAAACAATTTTCAACTTAACTAGGTAATAAAAACATGTCTTACTTATGCCTTAAAATCTTTTTTTGTTTCAAATTTTGGCATATTTTTCCGGGATTTCAATTTCGCTTTTATGGCTCCTAATCTCGATGTGTCCGTACATTGGGAAGTGGCAGCTTTTGTCGTCAGCTTAACAGCTCGTTCAACTGCTTGGGTATGGCAAGGAAGACGTAAAAACAATAGTTCAACCTCGCCACCAGAATCGACTATTTGTTGAATGTCTTGATAGACGCACTGAAGTTTATATCTGCTACTTCAAATAGCCTTGGTGATGGAAGCTGCGACATAGTGCGTGCTTTCAATACACGCCGGGCAGCCAATTCACGAATGTGTTTCTTTTCATCTGTAATCATTGCAAGTAGGATATTTTCAGGATGTGCGAAATAGCCATTGCGTTGAATGACAGGATCTATGACCTTTTTTAGATTTTCTGGCAGGTATCTGGAAGTCGATATAATTTTAAAAAGATGTCGAGCCCGATCTTTACAAGATGGTTTATTCTTAATGGAAAACCAACACGGGACGTAAACTTTAATGACAAATGTGGTCAGAGTTATTAAGTTTCCAGATGGTTTCTCTGTTGCTACATACAAACTTAGTATACGATTTGTACGTGTGAGCCATCGAGCATGAGATAGTCTACCTGGAGACCTGTTTGCCAGATCTTCTGGAAAATCGCCTGACTGTACCGCTGAGACGATGTCGTGCAAGTATTTTTGGTCTGTACTCAAATCTAGAGCCATTGTTGGCAGTGGTTCTCCTTCGATCGGTTGGAATTCTTTGACCGGCAATTGTTCACAGGTTTCCAGTGACCTTCCCAGCTGACCTGTGTAAGACTTGGGTCCCGAAGTAACTCCGTCAATATGTACGAACAAGTGCCTCAAAGGCAGTTCGTTCATATGGAGTAAACAAATTACCCACTGGAGAGGTCTTTGCAGTCTTTTTTCCAGGAGGCGTATAATACCGCCATATTTTCCAGAATTGACATTAGTTCCGTCACATCCAATTGCCATAAGATGCTGCAGAGAAATGTTTTTCTTTATCAAAAACTCTGTAATAGCGAATTCTATTGCTTTCGCTGATCCTGTGCTCGGTACTACGTATCCCATGTAAATAGAACCCGGCTCCTGAATTAGGGAGACATGCTCTTCAATAGTCATAGTTCTATAGTATTTATTACCCTTTTTTATAATTTTTGAAGTTTTGTCTTTCTCTCCGTCGAAGTAGGTATAAAGCCGAAAGCTCTGTATTAATATCTTCTTTCACTAATTTCTGTCGGTTTTTCGATCTCTCTCTTCGTAATTTATGTCTGTCAATAACCTCAAGATCAGATCCAATATCGTGCAAAACAGATGATGCGATCGCTGCTGCCGCTCTATCTGAGACTCCATATCTGTCACACGTCTTCGATAACGTAGGTAAGTTAATATGTGAGATCTTTTTTCCTTTTCTTTCAGAAACGCCATGGTCCGCAGTGTTCACGAATTCATCAGCTGTACCTACTACTGCTGCGCTCGGATGTTGAGGATGTCATGGAAACGTTAATTTCTGTATCAACTGACATAGAACTTTTATTCAAGGATTTGCCTGTAGAATTTTCGCGATCTAGTTTTCGTTTTAGGCGACAAGATCGCAACAAATAACCTCCCCGCGCGCCCCCAAATGTTTGCGTTCATTCACTTCAAATAAGACTAGAGGTATGTAAATGAACGCAAAAATTGTCCTTTAATTGATTTGTAACCAAAAAAGACTATTGTAACAAAAAATATTTACAAAAAAAATATTATATTATTCATAAATTACGTATTTACATGGCGTCAAACATGAGTCTAAACATCAATTTTTTCAAAAGTTCGATGACCTGGCGGAGGCAGTTACTCTAAACTAATTCAAATTATATTTTGTGTGTGTTATGTTAAACCCTAAAGGCACTCTTTTCACACTATTACATAAGAATAACACGAAAAAAAAAATTTCGCTCCACCCTAATATACAGCTAAAAAATCCGTCGTAATCTATACTTATATATTACTAGCTGCGCCCCGCGGCTTCGCACGCGTTGTTCCTATGGAAACGTTAAAAGATGATTTTCAACCCACGGGAACTGATTTATGGGATAAAAAGTAGCCTATGTTTTATTCCAGACCTAGGACTATGTCTATTTTAAATTTCAGCCAGATCCGTTCAGTAGTTTTGGCGTGAAGAAGTAACAAACATCAATACATCCATACATCCATACATCCATACAAACTTTCGCATTTATAATATTAGTGTGATAAAGAGGAAAGATTTGATTGTTTGTATGGAATAGCCGATTAAACGATTTAACAAATTACTTAATCATTCAAAAGTTTACTTTTCAGTGGGTGACATAAGTTATGTTTTATCCCGGAATTCCCACGGGAACGGGAACTACGCGGGTGAAACCGCGATGCGTTGCTAGTAAATATAATAAAAATAACAATAAATCCAGTTGTACGTACGCATATAAACTACATGCAATAAATGAAATTATTACACAGTTACTGTTTAAATCAAAGATTCTAACACTACACGTGTTTTAGGTTACGTAAACCGAAGCTCGTGGCATAACTAGATCAAAACAATGTAGGTAGGCAGTACCTACCTACTTACATTGACTTTGAGTGCCTCTAGACACTGCCTACCAATTTTTTTTATTTTTACTGTGAATAGACCTACGTTTGACCACAATCTCACCTGATGGAAAGCGAAGATGCGGCCGACGGTGTATCACGAAGGTCTAGAAGATACCTATTCGTCCTTGTCTTGAAGAGACCTAGGTTGTTGTTTTAATCTATACCCTGTCCATTTTTAATGAAGCATGTTAGTAAACAAACCGCCCATACCTAACCTAAAATTCACTTTGTTGGCGCGTCGTCTTATATGTAATTTACATTACTTTTCGATTTTAGATCCCTTCAATAAACACTGCTTAAAATTATATCTGTAACTCGACGCCAAGCAAGTGAGATTTTGTTTTTTGTGACGTAGATTTTTTAGTAACAGGCTTCATTCAAAATGGATAAACCATTATGCCACGAGCTTAGGTTTACGTTCGAATTTCACCGTTTTCATTATTGAACTCACACTTGGTTTGGATGCTTTTTAACAAGTCATTTTTAAAACTCAATAGTAGATTGACCCACCATGTTGGATAAAGTACTGTGAAGATCTAGGTGAAACATATTCAAGGGAAATAAGTATTCTAGGGTAAGTTCAATTGTTTTAAAATCCTTTTCTGCCATGGTTCGCCCGACCGTCCACCACGCTCTCAGATCTACATTTCTAGGGGATTATAATTAATAATAATAATGGATTTCCTAGTGGGAAGGGCGATTTTCTTAGGAAATCAAATGTCACTTGGCAGATCAGTTTGCTCGCCTGCCCGACTACAGCAAGCAGCGACAGTAAAAAGAAGTTGAAGTTACGACTGACTGAACCTCAACCAAGCCAATAATATGAAATAAGTTTGTTGTGTTCACTACGGTAGACTACATTATCTACGTCAAAAGAAATAAATGTACGAATATCTGTCGGTAATTAATACCACACAGCCAGAACCAAACCAATATTACAAGTTTTATACCAACACAATGGAAAAAGTTTGTTTTAAATATTGCCTAGTTCCCTTGTGCAAAAATACGATTACCTATCTGACTGCGCTTTTATAAAACCTCTTTCAGTCATTGTTGTTAGTGCCATGATGCAGCGCCAAACATAAAAAAGAAGAAATGTGAACACTGATGTCACGTCCGCTCTAGCGAATGGCGTAGCGTTTTGAAATTTTGCGATTGAGATTTAAAATATCAATTTTCAATGGTTAAATGCTACAATAAAAACCTCTCAAAATACGAAAATAAATATGTAGATATGTTTCTATATCAATAGAGAATGCGTATATATATTTTTAGCCATTTTGAAGTCACATGCATATACCCTATTATGTTAGATACATAGGTTGACATATGTATACTATAATAATCACACTAATATGTATTATAAATGCGAAAGTTTGTATGGATTGATCGATGTTACCTCTTCACGCCAAAACTACTGAAGGGATCGGGCTGAAACTTTGCATACTTACAGGTAGTTCTAAGCCTGGAATAACATATAGGCTTTTTATCCCATAAATCAGTTCCCGTGGGATAGGTGTGCGAAACCGCGAGGCGCTGCTATAGTATTGAATAATACCAAACGTTTGTCTGCCTGCACTTTATGTACAATTGCTTTCAATCATCGGCCTAATTGGTATGTTTACTTACGAGATAATGTGGTTGTTTTGACCCGTAACGTTTTGTATCGGTTTGATTCATTTCGGTTATATTTATTTTGATTTGATTTAATAGCTTCTGCCTAAGCTGCTAGTAAATGAAAAAAAAAATAGCACTCGTTTTTACCGGATAAGTAGATTCCTCCTCCCCTAGATAGATAGAATAGTTTCCTCGCCACATTAAGGCGTAAACACGAGTGAAAGTGGCGCCGCCACCTATTTTATCTAATTACGTAATCATTTTAAAACAGGAATATATAAAAATCCATCGCACAGTGTGTGGTATCTATTATTTATGAGTTAACTATTAATGCTTCTAATTGTTTTATTTTGTAAAGCTTAGGCAGAGATATGAAGTACGAACCTTTTTGGCCACCAAACTCTATTATCGCATCTCTGCCTAAACTATATAGGTAGGTACAAGATGAAACTATTACAAAGGTATTAAAAATAGCTTATAATAGATACCACAGCTGCCTTTAAGATGGATTTTAAATATTCCTGTGTTAAACTTAATAATATGATAAAATAGATGGCGCTGTCATATTTGCTGGGGTAAATATTGGGTCGATTAAAACATTGAGGATAAAACTTTGGAATCCATCATTGTTATAAACAGTAAAACATTACATTTATTATATTTGTCATTCTTTTTCAAACTGAAATCATGGTATAAATATCCCTTTGTGTAACTTCAGTGTAAAACATTCAGTCCTACATTATTTGTTCCTATGCTAGTTTAAGCAAATATTCACTTTAGTCTTGTCCCAATAATTGCTTAGCAGTTTGCTTGCATCGACTACTAACTTTATTTACGTAAATGTCATCTTATGTGGGCACAGTGAATTACACAGAAATACAGGGCGCCCATTGGGTAGTTGCACCCCGCTCCAAGAATTCATTCCACCGGGCCCCAAATAAAAATAATTCAGAATGAAGGGAAACCTAAATTCAATGTGCTACCTGGTGCAGCCTTGGTCGAGTAGCAGTAGACTTATTACGTGAATGTTAATTACTAACGTAAGTACATAATTAATTTTATAAACAATCAATTTAAGTTAAAAAAAAATCTATTTGATCTCAATTTCTATGTTATTTATGTTGGCCAGGAACTACAGAAATCATATCAATAAACTAGAACTAATAACAAAAAGAAATCTAACTAGCTATTCCGTGGTGCGTGTAGTGTACACACAATATTTGTAAAAGCAGCTCGATGTCGCGAGTGACAGTATTATAAACTTGAAAGACAAGAAAGGCAGATGGCAGCAGTACACTCCTGCCTCGATGTCTTGTCGAAAGCCTCGGGCGCTCGTGCTCTCACCCACCATCTATTACATACTTACATATTGTATATTGTACACACTCAACGTCTCATTGAGTTGTTGTAACCAAGACAATACGAGAGGCTACACTCGTGATCCCCTGTAATGGGGTGTCTCGCCCAACGTGAAGGGACTGCAGAAGTTACTAAGACTAGAAAGAAGACCTCCTAGTGAAAATATTTCAGTTTGTTGTAAATCTATTTAATATTCTTTTAATTATTTGCCCGCAGATTCAAAGATGGCGCGGTATCGTACGGCACAGACAGCCCGGCGCGAGGTCGTCGCGTCATATTCTGTGTCCACGGCAACCCTTCCACCGGCTGCTGCGCCGTCATCGAGACCAACGAGGCGGGAGAGGAGATCGAGAGGAGAAACGGCAGCATTGGCGAAGTAGAGAGTAAGTACTGTAGAGTCACTATCTCCACCTCAGTCATGGTGCGGATAGAGGAAAATATCCAGAACACCCTGAACAAGTATCTGCAGATCGTGCAAACATTTTTCCCGTGGCGGGAATGGAACCTGCAACCTGCGTCGCAGGTGTCGGCACCTTTGCCGGCTGCGACACAGATGCCGTCAAAAAAGTAGCATTATGAACGAACCTGCACTGCCCACATCCAGCGAGGGTAATGCCCATAATCCCCGCGCTGGTCACGCGGTTTAGTGATCGCAGGTGTACGACACTCGTGGGTGGAGTTGGGGTGGTGCAAATTCTAAGCAGGATCGTGAAGTGCACCATCACCACACGACGATAAGGGCGGCGTCGTTCAGGATAATGCTTACTAATGTTTTATTGCGACTTTGTGACGGAAATTCCAGCTGAAGCTATAGTCTTTGATAAATAGGCGAGGTGTGGCTAAAGGGCCGTGATGAAATACTTTCGACCAGTGTTGTTGTCGAGTCATATCGATTATCTTGTAATTTTAGTTGATTAGCAATACAGATTAGCTATTTATATTTTGGCGCTCATAGTATCTTGTGAGTCATCAGAATGTCTACATGCCATTGCAGTATTGAATCCTAGGTACTTGAGACAATAGACAAATCGAGTTAGCCTAAATACATAAAGGAGATTAATGTATCGGGGCCTAGCCAACCGGCATTTGCTTTGAAGCGAATCGAAAACAATTGAAGATTCGTAGGGAAAAATTCGAAACACCGCCGCCGTGATAAATCTAAGGCATAAATGTCAAACCCATAATTTTTTTGGACTTTTTTAATATCGCTTTCGACATCGATTGTCACATTGTCTAGGCCCTTTGAAAGTGCGCTAATCACACTATTGCGTTTGCGTTGCTAACCTAGAAAAATATATCTCTTTTCAAACGACTTCAAAAAAGGAGGAGGTTTTCAATTATACTGCTTTTTAATGTTTTTTATCTCAGACTCGGTGATCCGATTTTGATGATTCTATTTTTATTTGAAAGCTGTTGCTTCTCGCGTGATCCCATTTCAATTTGGTGCAATTCTGACAATGGCATCCGTTAGAAAACTATATAGTTGAAGTCGGTTTATATTTTTTTTAAACAAACTCAATTATTATAAACCCTCTATCGAGAATGTGTCGCCAGAACAAAGAGCTGACAAAGGCAAATGTAGAGATGGACGTATTTATTTATTCAACTTTATAAATATAGTTTCGTTAAAACAAAGATACCCTCCATTTTATTAATGTTACATAGTTAAGTTGGATTGTTCAGGCAATCTATCCAGAGGGCCCTAGACAATGTAAGAATCGATGTCGAAAGCGATGGTAGAAAAGTACTAAAAATTATTGGGTTGGCATCATTGATTTATTAAAAACGAAGATGAGGCACTGGTTGCTCGAAAGTGGCAACCTCAAATTGTGTAAAATTGTGTTCTCCCACATCAGTCACCGTCTGACCGGCGGCACGGGGGCGGTCGTGATTCGCGTGAAATATTGTTGTCTCAGTCTCACTTCGGTCCTGGATACGTCTTTCCGTCTTTGTTCTTCTTTGTATTGCACAGGAATGGAAATATAACTGTGAGCGTATGTGTTTGCGTGTAGTTGTAACACATGCCAATTTTTGAGTAAGCGCTGGGAGAACGTAATCTATCTTCCCTTTTTAAATCAATGGTTGGCATATGCATTAGCTATGTCACGTAATCTGTTTCGATTTTTTCCTTACGAATCGTTTTCGACTCGCTTCACCTCTATGGCGCGGTGGGCGAAAGTCCGTCTACGACGCAGGATGTTGCGGGTTCGATTCCCGCCTCGGGACAAATATGTGTACGATTTGCACATATTTGTTCAGGGCGTTCTGGATGTTTTCTATGTATAATTAAACATATCTATCTTTGTAGTGTATTGTATTAGGTTTATCAGTTATCTAGTGCCCATAATACAAGCTCTGGTTAGCTTGGGGCTAGATAATGCTGTGTGAATTGTCCAACATTATTTATTTATTCATAACGAATGCCGATTGGCTACGCCCTCAGATCTTTCTCTATATTGAAACTGACACTGCACTGGCCCTCCTAGACCTCTGAATCTAATCCAAATGTTCTTTTCCAGGACATTGCCACAGATCCCGGAAGGTGGAGATAGACAAGCGAGCGCGGCGGAAACTCATCATCGCCAGCATACTGTGTGTAGTGTTCATGATTGCAGAAATTATAGGTGAGATACTTTACTTTTATAGCGGCCTTAGGGCTCATTTACACGGTCAAACACATAGACGACAGTTTGCCCGTTGTCTGCAGCCACCTGCCAGTCTGTCGGGGGACAGTATCGCTCACGTCCGTAGGTGTTGACCCTCTGATACCCTACACGTGTCCTCTAGGTGGTACTAAGAGCGGTACCCTCTGGTGGTAGGCTTCGGCCGTGGCTTGTCACCACCCTCCGGACTAAGCCAGTCCGTGAAGCAACTCTGTTGTGTTTCGGAATGTGGTCCGCAGTAGCCATCTTCTAGACCTTCGTGATACATCGTCGGCCGCATGTTCGCTTTCCATCAGGTGAGATTGCGGTCAAACGTCTATTTCTGATAAAAAATAAAATAAAAAGTCGACTGCAATCGCCTGCAGTCGAGCCTAAATTGCAGTCGGCAACTTCCCGTCCGTGTATTTGAGACATGCAGTGCAGTACGTATAAATGAGCGAAAAATATAGAGAAGTAAAAAAGCTAGGATGCAAAAGCTTTAATAGCTTGGGATGGATTTTGCTCCCATTTGAATTACAAGTAAGGCTAAAGGTTTTTCGTCGTTTCTTTACTTTAATCTACATAAATTTGGATGTTTGTATGGATAGATGGATGTTTGTTACCTCTTCGCGCCAAAACTGCTGAACCGTCGTCGTCGTGCTGAAATTTTACAGGTAATTCTAATCTTGAAATGAAACATAGGCTATTTTTATCTCATACATCAGTTTCCATAGGAACAACGCGTTCGAATCAGGGGCGCAGCTAGTAAATTATGTTAGCTATCTCAAAAACCAATCCGATTTTTTCTTGATGAAAATTACACCATCAGATTTTTACTTCGTTTGTTTTTAAAGAAGATGAGTATTTTATTTAAAGAAGACGCATTTGATAGATAGTCTACATATCTAAGGAAATGAACATAATAAATGTTTGTAATAAAAATTTTGTAATCATTATTTTATGAAACAACACATAGGCGCCATCGAGTTAGAATCTTAATACCCATATATTTTTTTCTTCTGATTTTTATCGAAAAATATGTATATGTCGTGTATCGCGCAAATTTCTTTTGATCAAGGACCACATTGTATAAGATACTGAGTACGGCCTCCCTTAATCTTTGCTAGCCTCCTCTGTCCTGTGCCATAATGATGATGATTGATGATTCTATGATGATGATGATGATATAAAATAAGTCTATGACTTCAATTTACAAAGTTGGGTCGAGTATAAAATGGACATCCGCAATGGACTATAGTTTCATTCTATCATAACTAGAACTGTTCTGTTTACCCAACGATACTGTTCTCCAGTACCTATGTCTTGTCTTGTTTTGTGTCGGTATTGGTACTGTACTGTTTTGTTATTATAGCGGTATATAGTAAGCCTCTGTAGCCAGTAAGTTACCAATTGTGATAAGTCATTATGATAATAATAATGCACTTGTAGCAGAATTTCGGCCAGTCTCAACGAAGACTAGCCTGGTGCGCAGGACATATTATGGTGCACAAGTGTGCGCGCAAACACATATGCACTCTCTATTCCCTCACTCTCATAATCCAATGGGACGGCAGACCGACACGACCGGGGATAGGTTAGGCGCAGGACCAACAGCTTAAAATTCTTTCCGCGGGCGTTACACCGCCTACTTCCTAACTCCGGGCTGCTACTGTGATTTTTTCTTGCTAGAAACTGTGGAAACTGATTTATGGAATAAAAGTAGTCTGTGTTTCATTTTAGGATTAGAATGACCTACCTGTACAATTTCAGCACGACGACGGTTCAGTAGTTTTGGCGCGAAGAGGTAACAAACATTCATCTATCCATATACATCCATTCAAATTTACGCATTTGTAATATTAGTGTAATTATTTTTCTTATTTTTATCAACAAATATACGTCCAAGGTTCGACAATACTCATTATTTTATAATACACATCTAAGGAAGACTTGTTTTTGACTGTGTGCTCCGATTTTCATGATTTATTTTATTTGAAAGCTGGTGCTTCCCGTTTGGTGCCATTTTAATTTGGTCCAGTTCTGACAACGGGATCCAAGTACTAAAAATAGTTTTATTTAAAACAAAATCATGTTTCTAAGTGTACATTTATTGTATTAATAGAAATAAATAATATTTGAACTTGTTAGTATAAAACGAGCACAGCGAATCACACACGCTTACGATAAGGAAGTATCATGAAATAAAACAACACTGAGTACATGAAGCATTTATTGAAATCTAATAAAACCTAAGAGCACGCTTTGGCGGCACGACACGCACTACCGACACGACACGAAAGTCCGATCTTGACACAGCAGTCGTATCGTCATGTACCGCCATCTGTCCCTCATGCCTGCCTAGGAGCAGTCGGTCATGTGAACTTTATAGAGAGGTCATGAGATCTTTTCATCTAGTTGTAGAGCGAAGCACTGGATCTCCTTACCTTGATGAGGGTAGAATTAGGCAATTTTACGCGGAGCCCTCTTAACAAAATAGAGAAAGCTTGAAACAGAACGTGACAGCTACCTAATTTAATGTTTATTTTATTTATTTAAACACTTTATTGCACTGTAGTACAAAGGGTGGTGTGGGTTTCGCTGCTTTAATCCGAGTAATTATACGATTTGCACTTAATTTACCTTCATTGATAAATGTTGATTGTGTATTCTATTCAACCTTTTTTGTTTGCTTGGTATATGAGTGTGCTAAATACACGGAAGCAGGTTTCAAGATCGGTGCGATGTTAAATCGTTCGTGCTGTGCATTTAATCTCGCAGTAGGGTGTAGTAACTGTATGCCCCTTTTAGTATCTGTAACAGAAAAACACGCTTTCAGATTTTTGAAGTAAAAACTTCTTTAGCGGAGTTGCTCACTATTTTTGGCATGCGTAAACTCGCGTCAGATGCTGATCTAACATGTTAGATCAGAGGTGACGTAACACATTGTAAGCTACCTGTGTAAATAGTTTAGTAAGTTGAAAGGAGATGTCGCTAGTTCCGGGAGCAACACAGAACCCACTGCGTCAGTTGAGATGACCTTACATGGTAGTAGAGAAGTGTCGCCGCAGGCTAACAGATGGCGTTATCGCAAAGAACAAAATTACCACTTCTGGTGTTAGTTTTCACCTCTGTCGGCACTCCCGGAGGGCACCTATACCTATACGTAATTCATTGAATACTTGCTCTTTGATGCATCGTATTGATAACAAATTGAAAAAAATTCTTCGTTTTGTTCCTTCCAATTTGAGTTTCCTGTCGAATTATGCCTTCACCACCTCAGTCAAAGTTATCAAAGTTGTCTGACGCTGTCTGACTGTCTGTAAAATGTTTGATTATTTCTTGTTTAAAGCGGCTGTAGGCCACCATTCCATGACTGAAGTCTATTTTTGTTCCGCCTTTCTTTGTTCTCTTATTTCTACTTTAAAATGTTAACCTGAAATAAATCTAACACGTGTAGCGACTACGGTCGAGATCGCACGTTATGGACTCTACACACCAAGGTCGACGATACAGCCCGGCGGCGCGGCGGCGGGTTAATGTAACATTTCAGTGTAGGATATGTCATCGTTATTGCGATTATTCTGTCAAGAAAAAAACTGCGAATTTTTCGAGCCGCACGAAGTTAGAAAAATGGCGGAAATACATCCCCGGACCCGAGGACTAATCGCCGTGGCCCAAATTAGGCTTTGACAGAATCATTATCAACGGTTTCTTACTTCAAAAGAAGAAAGTAACCCTTGTAGGATCACGTTGTTGTCCGTCTGTCGGTCTGTCCGTTTGTTAACCCCCTTTTCACAGGAACGCGTGGAGGAAGTATCGAGTCGATATTAACATCAAATATTCATATATTTTAGTATTTCCGTCCTTTTATCATATACGGACGGAAAGACAGACAACCTAAACCGTTATCACCATTGTGAGCAGCCGACAGTGTTTGGTCAGGCGGTCAGCCGACTTTGGTGTGTGGACTCGACCATTACCGCAACAAAAGTAGGCAAATTGAGATCCACGAACGGCCCAGCTGTGAACGTGTAAGTTTGCCGCAGCTGTCCACACAACAGGAGCACAGACTTCTTCTGGCGAATAGTGACGCTGGACTTCCACCATTCGCTCTCGTACGGGCCTTTGGACACTTCTTGACTCTGAAAAGTTTTTAATATGAATTCCTCGTCTGTTTTCCCGAATCTTTATCCTTCAAGTTAGGAATGAGTATTATTAGGTTATTTCTGGAAAATCGTCGTATATCTTTGGCTATCTTGTATTTCTCTCGATCACGTGAAGGTGTGTAGCTGTGTGGTGCTGGCGAGGTGACTAAGGGATATTCACCGAGAGGCGGGTAGCAGCGTCCCCCGCAAAACAATTCTACCACCTACTGCGATCCGCGACCCAGATTCCCAGCGTTGGGATTATGGGCATTACCCCTCATAAGATAAACGCCAATAAGGCGCTTATCGGGGGGAGGCCTGCGTCCAACAGTGGACCAATACAGGCTGTAGAGGTTGAGTTTGAGGTATGTGAATGTGAAGGTGGCCAAACGCTTAACCAAGAAATTGGGAGCCTGGGAATGTGACGTTCTAGGAAAGGGACATTCTGAACTTGAAAAAAGGGCTGTTTTAAATCTAGGCTTCCATTCTCGTCTTAATTAGTAGTAAAACAACAATAACTATAGTACACCGTCGTCGCGTCGTGTAGTAAAGTATACCTTGATAAAACAAATGTTGCTCGGTAAACATATACTGAAAAGTTGTGCTACTCCATATAACACGTACTGCGCTAACAGAAGTTTTTGAAGGAGTTGCGTTTCCGACTGAAAAAAAAAACAAAATATGACCATATTTTATTTAATATTTCACGTAGTCTTTAGGGTGATATACAAATTTTTCCTGACTAAAGAAACAAATCGGGATTACATAAAACATATTTTTTAAACTTTCGCGATTTGTTCACTTTTTCACATACTTAAGGCGCATACCCGAGCCAATAAGACAGGTCAACCTATTTTTAACCGACTTCAAAAAAGGTGGGGGTTCTCAACTCGACTGTATTTTTTAATATATTTTTTTATATTTGTTACCTCAGACTGGGTGGTCCGATTTTCATGATTCTTTTTTTATATAAAAGTTGGTGCTTCCCGAGTGGTCCCTTTTTAATTTGGTTCAGTTCTGACAATGGGATCAGTAAAAATTCATGAAAAACTATAAAAATTTATGTCGGTTTTGTAAAACAAATTAATTATTACGTTAACACAGGATTTTTGAAAAATCTATCGTTCAGTTTGTGGTATCTATTATGAGCTATTTTTAAATACTTCAGTAATTGTTTTATCTATACAGTTTAGGCAGACATGCGAAAATAAGTTTGGTCGCCGAAAAGGGCAGCAGGTCTAAGCTTTAGGTACAAAACAAAACTATTTCTCTGTAATAGTTTTATTTTAAGTCATAATAGATACCATAAACTGTACAATGGATTTTTAAGGTAGAATAGGTGGCGGCGCCACTTTCACTCGTGTATGCGCCTTAATGATAAATAGCCGATAAATAATAATGAATTATAAAACATACTTACTGCTAGTGTAAATAGGCTTGCACATAGCATAAAAGTGCACACTATTGTGTACAGAAACATTACTGGCGACAGAAGGGAGTTAAGCATTCTGCAGTGCCTGAAAAAAAATTGTTGTACAATCCACACAACATCATTTAGCCCAAAGAAAGCAGAGATTGTCTTATAGGTACCTACACGATAGATACCTGTTATATTTATTATATGCCCTAAATTACAGTTGCGGGTTCGATTCCCGCCTCGGGATAAATATGTGTACGATCTGCAGATATTTGTTCAGGGCGTTCTGGATGTATAGCATCCAGAACGCCTGTATTGTATTGTAATAAGTATATTAGGGGGCCTACTTCGAGAAGGAAAATCGAAGTTTCGCTTTCGTTGTTATGCAAAACCAACTATTATGTAGCTTGCATAAGATAAGCGTTTGCACTAAAACGAATGAGGAGCTTCAATTTAATTTTTAAGAGTACGGGCCCTCTGGTACCCATAACACAAGCTCTGCTTAGCTTGGGGCTAGATAATGCTGTGTGAATTGTCCAATTTAATTCTATTATTCTATTCTATTCTACTATACTCGTACAAAGACAACACTCGGAACAAATATCGATCCTACAAACGGGAACGGAACTCCCGAAGCGGGAATCTAATTCGCAAACTCCTATGATGTCCCTTATTAGGTATTACGTTTTTTCAATGGGCGCGGTGCGAGCTAGGCATATCAAACAATCCTATACGGATGAAAAGGCTATGTAAAATTTAAATACTATTAACAACATCATACTTGATCAATTCCACATGCATAGAATGCAGCTGTCGCAAATTCGTTTGGACTTCTTCTTCGCTCAATCCTTCCTCAAACAACTCCTTGCATCTCTCTCGCATCAAATCCAGCTTCCCCCCGAAAAACACAATGAGCACCAAAACACCTGGATCGTAAGAGACCTGTATAGAAGCACCGGTTAGTGCTGAGAAATAGTGCCAGGCCAAAAGGATCCAGCAACCAGGAGATGTTTTGTTGTCGAACGGCGTCCACGAACTGAAGAGATGCGGGAACGGTGCCGTCCCGTTCTTCATATCTCCTCCATAATCTGTTATTACGTGCATAACCACATTGCCCCCAAAAACAGACAAAACAGTGTTAAAAATCATAATCCAGTAGATATACATCGCTGTTCGACAATACCTCGTGTATTTCTCTATAATCTCCTTTCTGGAGTCATTTTGGGTGTCCCTCTCAAATTGGTCCGCCTTGGTTACGTAGTCGATGATATTGCACCAGGTTTTTTGATAGAATATAAAGGAAAAGATTTTAAAAAAGCTTATTGAACTCGCGATTGCGACTTTTAAGTTAGTTAGGAGGAGACCGAGGTCTTCTCTTAAAATGTATGCCTCTACGAACTGCGTGATGACAAAATAAGTAAAGTTAAGGTGCAATAATAAACGGAGAAATCGAGCGATTGGGTCCTTCGGCAACAAAAGACCTGCGACTTCTAAAGTGTTGACAGTAGGACCTAGGAGACGCCGTTTTGGATCTTCTAAACTTTTTAAAAAGGCTCCAAACATTTTGTGACACTGTGTAGTCCAATCAGCTATACCCAGTTCGTTCCAATACCCGAATGATAAAGCAGTTACAGGAAAATTAGAATATACAATTTGAGCGTGAAATTATCTGACAGGCTGAAATTTGAACGACACACGATAACGTCCCAATCACCGCCGTAATTATAGCTTGCGAGGAGTCTACATTCAGTAGACTCCTCGCAAGCTATGATTACGGCGTGATTGGAGCAAATTCAAATTTCAAATTGCCACGACATTTTACCGATGAACAGGTATTTGAGGTTGTCTAAGGGCTTGGTCACACCGTGTGAACTGTACTATAAGGCTCATCTGACTGAGATAACTACATCATACCCAAGGTTTTTTCTTAATTTATGTAAAATTATAAAACTTACTATGCTTTTGCTGTTACTAAAACTAACTTTGGTTTCGGGATTAAATTAAGAGAGATTTATTTATTTATTTATTTACTAGCTGCGCCCCGCGGCTACGCAGGCGCTGTTCCTATGGAAACGTTAAAAGGTGATTTTTATCTCACGGGAACTGATTTATGGGATTAAAAGTAGCCTATGTTTGATTCCAGGATTAGAATTACCTGTATGTAAAATTTCAGCTAGTTCCGTCCTCCTGTAG
The DNA here is from genome assembly GCA_955876795.1 of Eupithecia tripunctaria. Lineage (NCBI taxonomy): Eukaryota > Metazoa > Arthropoda > Insecta > Lepidoptera > Geometridae > Eupithecia > Eupithecia tripunctaria. The sequence goes on from OY041601.1 coordinate 17,186,559, forward strand.
TTTTGGCGAGAAGAAGTAACAAACATCCATCCATCCATCCATCCATACAAACTTTCGCGTTTATAATATTAGTAGGATTACAAGGAAAACCAGATGCTTTTATAAACAGAGTTACAAATTGATATATACCAGTAAGCTTATCGAAGGTTTTCACGGGTAGTTATCAGGATAGTGCAACAAATTAAGACTATGAACAATGTGACTAATGTACATTTATCACCTATACATGAATGACAGGGTGTAATGACGGGAAATTATTGATGAATGTGGTGCTGGCTTAGAATTTGCATCACCCCATCTCTTCTCGTGGTTGTCGTAAGAGGCGACACCCACTAGGGGTGTCGAAGGGATATCCTCCGGGGGGCGGGCATAGAGATGACAGGTATTGCACAAACAGCAATGGGCGGGGCACATTGGCAGGATGCATCCCGATAGGTGTCGCAACAACCTGGGTCCCGGAAGGAAATCGCGGGAGAGGTCGGCCACGAAAGCGCTGGCGAGACGACCTTAACGCCTTCCTCGGAGATTGGTGGGAGATCGTGGGAGATCCGCGTGAAAGATTTGGGGGAGGCCTTTGCCCAGCAGTGGGACGAATCAGGGTATTGAAAAAAAGTTGTAATTGTAAATACTAGTTGTAATTGTTTTATTCTGTTATTATTTTATTGTTGTTATACTTAAAATAAATAATTATGTCCATTGAGAGATGAGTACTAATAAGGTTCGTTCCGCTTAATTGTATGAAAAATTAATTGTATGTCTTCTAAATACTTTAAATATGATATTGTTTCAGGTGGTTACATATCAAACAGTCTAGCGATAGCGACGGATGCTGCTCATCTGCTGACAGACTTCGCCAGTTTCATGATCTCACTATTTTCCCTGTGGGTGGCTAGCAGACCTGCCACGAGAAAGTGAGTTCCATTAACTATTCCATACTAGCCTCTGTCAGCTACTTCCCTTGTGGTAGTTACATGGAGGTCTATATTAATTCTTTGAAATTGACAATTGCATGCATCGTTTCGGCAAATCGGTACTCACCAAAACTCAAAATTACACCACAAAGTTTGAACAGAGGGCTTTAGCGGCGGACACATATATTCTAATAGACAAAATCTACAAACGAAACATTGAAGTTTTTTTCCGGGACGATGTCGATTTGAGCTATGGATACGGAGCTGCCTTTTCATTTGTAATCGACTTCAAAAAAAGGAGGAGGTTCTCAATTCGTCTGTTTTTTTTTTTTTTTTTTATGTTTGTTACCTCAGAACTTTTGACTAGATGGTCCGATTTGCATGATTCTTTTTTTATATGAAAGCTGGTGCTTCCCATGTGGTACCATTTTAATTATGTTTAGTTCTAACAATGGGATCCATGAAAATTCATGAAAAAACCGTAAAAATAAGTCGATTTATAGTTTTTTAAAATAAAATTTATCGTAATTATGTTTCCCCTATTTATCACTGAGATTTCGATAAATTTATTTAATAAACCTACAGGCTTATAAAATAGTTTTGCAGAATAGCTACTCTACACCTCTTACTTAAGCATCTACCTACAACTTGCCCCAAGGATGGTTGATTACCTTAATCACACCTAAATCATTAAAGACCCATGATAAAAATCATGATAGTTTTTTCTTCTTTTAAAAGTTTTAGACACCGATTCTGGACAAAGTTATACCTTATTTTCTAAAATCAACATCCACTGTATAATTGTCAACACAATACAGCAGAAAATCAACATTTACACTGTATAATAATTGTCAACACAATACAGCAGAAAATAACCCGTCTACCGCAGTCGGGTAAATAGAACAAAATGTATATTTGTAATAGCTATGTGGAATTTGCACCAACCCAACTCTTCCCGTGGGTGTCGTACATAAGAGGCGACTAAGAGATATCCGCCGGAGGGCGGGCTGCACAGCCCCCGTAGATTTATACCACCAAACTGCAATCCCCAACCCGCATGCGCAGCGTGGGGCTTATGGGTAATGCCCATCTAGCCTCATTGTCGTTTATCTCATGGATAGGGTAATGACACCCGTGGGAAGAGTTGGGGTGGTACAAATTCTAAGCCAGCACCACACAGCGCAACCCATCACTCCTTTATCTTCTTATTTACTTTCGATTCTCCTTCATAGTTCTCGCCAACCAATCCAAATAAGGACTTAAAGGTGCCATTATTATTTGAGATGGTATCGGAACAAATTTTGGGTCAGCATTTAACAACGCGAAAACAGATTTAGAGTTCACTCCTACGATCCCCGACGAGTGCACCACGGGCCCCCCTGAATCCCCAGGGCCCAATATTCCATAGGGATTCTTGCAAGCCGAAGCGGCGCACAGGGAAGGGTAAGGGAACTGATATTGGTTATCGCACGGAATGATCATCCCATCCACGACTTGTAAGGGCAAGCCCAGAGTCAAAGTGTCAGTCGGCTTCCTGCTGTGATTTGTCAGGCCGTATCCCATTAAATTGATTTGTAGCCCGTATAAGGTGCGATAGTCTATCGAGCTGATCCTTCCGTAGCTGCTGAGTTGTATCGGCTCCGTCTTCGCGATCGCCACGTCATCGGCTATCATAGGGTGTAATTGTAACATAGTGTTAGTGTCCCGCGCTAAAGGGAGAATCGTGCAGCTCAACATATTGCTAAATTTGTCCTCTTCCTCTATGCCGGATCTGTATCTTACTACGTGTCTCATAGTTATGTGAACGGATTTTAGGTTCTCGTGCCATGTTAGGTGCTCGCCGCAGCAATGGCCGGCTGTGAGTGTCGCGGTGGGGGTTAGGACACTGCCGGTGCATTTGTGGAGGTGGACTTCGCGGGCCCGTTCCATGGATATTGTGGCTATGACCTCAATGCGCACCACGTATGGGAATTCCCCCGAGGTCACATTGCGACCGCCTCTTACCCGCAGTGACTGAGGGATGAATGCTCCAGAACTGTTTTTCCACATTGCGATGATGATTAGGAAGATTTTTGTCGAATTGTTGTACATGTTGTTAACTTTACAGCAGTAAATTTTCACGGTGGTGTGGTTTTTGAAATTTGGTTACTACACTGTTGTTACGATAACGATAATAAAATCGATCAAGCTATTTATGAGTTAGGGTATAAAATAATCCATCAGAATGAAACTGAATATAAATTGAATTTATGAAATGACTTTAAACACGTGATCATACTTACCACATATGTACTTATCTTACCATACACTGATCTCCTGTTTTAAGGGTTTCGAAGCCCTCATGGTCGCGCTTTGTATGTCCTTTTTTCCTTCTGTAATATCTCAGCATAACTACCGCAGGTAATGGTGTCTATTCAGATGTTGCCAAAACTAGACTTAACTAATCTGACAGGACTAAAAATGATGCTATCCTTATTATTTTGATCGCTATGACAGGGACAGCGACATTTGTAGTAGTAAATTAGTTTAGTCTTGTTCTTTTGACATCTGAATAGACACCATTAACTTGATATTTAATAGAAATTGTTACCCAATGGTAAAAGTAACTTATTTCGTTCCGAGACAGGGTTTGGCGCCGCCGCCCGAGCGTAGCAAGGGCACTAATAGTTCGAGGGATTAAATAAGTTACTTTTACCCGGGGTGAAAAAACCATTTCTTTCTGAGTATGAGTGATGAAAAATAATAATTCATTTCGTGCGCCTGTACAGATTTCAAGAAAAATAAATGAAAATCAGTACAATTATTGTGATGTCGAAATCTATAAGCACTTTTTGCAAAGTGCTCAAAAGTGGGAATAAACTCACCGAGTAGGATACCGGTTTGTACATTTCAAACTAGTTTTTAAAATTTCTGTAGGTTTGAAAGACACCGTTCTGGAATCCTTACAGCGATGTCAAATAGACTGTCGTTATATCGAGGTGCTAAGATGTCTCTACTACACAATAAGTGTCCAAGTACAGACGTGGCCAAGAGGAGGATCCAGTTAGGGCAGCGTTTGGAAAACTACTTCGAGTCTTCTCGTCATCCATACTGCAATGCTTTGTTCAATCAGTGCGTCCTACCCGTCATGACCTACGGAGCTGAGACGTGAACACTCACGATAGAGTTGGTCCACCAGTTCAATGTCGCTCAGCGAGCTACGGAAAGAGCTATTCTCGGAGTGTCTTTGAAGAATAGGATTCGTTACGAATACATCCGACAAAGAACCAAAGTTATCGACATAGCTCAAAGAATTAACAAGGTGAAGTGGCACTCGGTGACTGCCGGCCATATCTCGCAAAGAACTGACAACCGATGGCGTAAACGAGTTCTTGAGTAGAGACCGCGACTCGGCAAACGTAGCGTATGGCGTTCTCCTGCCAGGTGGGATGACAATCTGCGAAAGAGTGTAGGCAGATGCTGGATGCGTCAAGCTAAGACAGGGCGCTATGGCGCTCGTTAGGGGAGGCCTATGTCCAGCAGTGGACTAATATAGGCTGATGATGGCGATGATGATCATATTTATGGAAACCCATGATTGCTCCATCTGAAATAAAGGTGGTGACCACCACCAACTTTATAAATATCTATGTCTCTTCAAGCCACCACCGGTTCCCTTTACTGAAGAGGTGGTTGATGGAATTTTTTTATATGACATGAAGGAATATATTAATTACAGGACATTCAATAGTTAAGTAACAAATTTACATTTCATTATTTATTTTTTGTCTTTATTTAATGCATTTTTTAAGATTCCTTATAACTAGTAAATTTTTAATTACATTTTATTATCTGTAATAATTTTGCACGCCTTGACGAGTAGAATGTAATGGAGCTATTACTTTATTATAAGAGCTTATTGTACCGACATTCCTGCAAATAAATTATTTATTATTATTATTATTTAGTACATATACATATTTGTATAACTGACAAACATTTGCCCTCAACAACTCTCGGCGAGATACTCTCGCACTTGACGGATCATGTATATTTTATTGGAGGTGGTTCTCAATTCGACTGTATTTTTTAAAATGTTTTTTCCTTAGAACTTTTGACTGTGTGGTCCGATTTTCATGATTCTTTTTTATATGAAAGCTGGTGCTTCCCGTGTGATCCCATTTTAATTTTGATCATTTTTGACTGTGAGATCCATGAAAATTCATGAAAAAACTATAAAAATTGAAGTCGGTTTATAGTTAAAAAACAAATTAAAAACTAAACCGACTTCAATTATATGGATCCCATTATCAGAACAGGACGAAATTAAAATGGGACCATGAAAATCGGACCACTCAGTCAAAAGTTCCGAGGTAACAAACATAAAAACAGTGGAATTGAGAACCTCAGCCTTTTTTTGAAGTCTGTTAAAAACGCTACTAAGCTTTCGTTGTCTGTCCGCCCACCATCCGTCAGTACGCTGGCTGCTGTATTTCATGAACCGATTACGGTTTGAGTTTGTTTTAAAAACTATTTAGAATTGAGTTTGTTTTAAAAACTTACAAATAATTACATGGTTTTCTAATGGATGCTATGTACTGTCAGAACTAGACCAAATTGAAATGGACCACACGGGAAGCACCAGCGTTGCTTTTGAGCCGACTTACTCTTGGTCGGTTTTATGCAAGATAATTCTACATGTTTTTCTATAAAATATGATTTAGAAACAAGTAAACGGTTATAATAACATTTCAGTGAATTAATTTAGTTATTAAATTGATTCTCTTACCAGAATGCGTGAAATTAATTATTCCTATCTGAAATAAAAATACACGGTTTATCTAAATCGATTCACTTACTAAAGTGCGTGAAACTTAATCATACTAATATTATAAATGCGGAAGTTTAGACGGATGTTTACTAATTCTTTTACCTACCCTTAAATATAGGTCTATTTCAAATTAATGTAAAATACTGAGTTTAACCTGTTGCCACAGATTAATTAACTAGTTCGTTTTTCCATTCGGTACCTCTTTTAGGTACCTACTAATATTAAAATTTCCAGGCATAAAAGTTGTAACTATTGTACACTCTATTTGTTTCTTAATGTATTTTTTTTTCTATTTCATTTGTGTGTTTGTATTTCTGCTTAATTTATGTGTTTGTTTCTCTGTTTTACTTAGGTTTGTGTGTTTATTCAACATTGTATTATTTTGTGTGAGTTGCGCCGTAACTCACGTGTTTCACTATGGCCTCCACGGAAGACCAGCGCTCTGGCAGGACCTTAGTTTCTGTGATCTGTGGGCAGGACACATCCTGCCATAGCATTTGCCGAGTGTTGGGCATTTTTTGTAACCTTTATCTTGTGTACCCATCTATTTTGTATGTCTTAATTATGTGTATAATGGTTGCAAAATAAACGCCTTTTTACTTTTATTTTTTTCTTTACTAAATATTGCTACTGCCATGACGGGGCGGCTCGGTGAAGGGCGCCCTGGGATAACGGCGACTGCCGTTGACTGCATTCGACGACAGCCCGTCTGCCGTCGGCTGCAGTTGACGGGTGCAGTCGGCAACTTGCCCGTGCTTATGTGCCCGCTGATAAGGCACATACACGAGTGAAAGTGGCGCCCCCACCTATGTTATCTTATTATTACTTTAATCATAGGAAGTTGTAAAAATACATCGTACAGTTTGTGGTATATATTATAAGTTATTATATATATATACCTCTGTAATCGTTTCATTTCATAAAACTAAGCTAGAGATACGAAGTTGCGCTTTTTGACCATCAAACTCTATTTTCGCATCTCTTCCTAACTAAACTAAAGTTTTATATAAGATAAAACTATTATAGAGGTATTAAAAATAGGATAAAATAGATACCACAAACTATACGATGGATTTTTTAAATTTCCTGCGTTAAACGTAATAATATGATAAAATAGGTGGCGCGCTGTCATATTGGTTCACTGTTTGTCATTAGTAAGCGCGGAAGATACATTCAATAGTTTTTCTATGATAACCCTTGTGCTAAAGTCTGTTCGGCGGCATAAATCATTGTGCATTTCATTCTATCGCGCGGGTATGTCTATAATGACAGGTTAGATAGCATGCATTTAGGCCGCGCTCGGAGGTGAGCTAAGAAAGGAGGCACGGTTACTTACCTGGTCGAAACCCCTTTTCAGAATGTCGTTCGGCTGGTACCGGGCGGAGGTGATCGGCGCGCTGACGTCGGTGCTGCTGATATGGGTGGTGACCGGCATCCTGGTCTACATGGCGGTGCAGAGAGTCATCTACAAGGAGTTCGAGATCGACGCTACGGTGATGCTCATCACCTCGGCGGTTGGCGTGGCGGTCAATCTTGTGTGAGTATACCAATACGCTTATTTACGCATCACCATCAGGGTAGGTCCGCTGAACATATCCCCCAATGATAAATTGAGGTTTATTATGAATGTAAGCGGGTTAATTAGGAACCTTGTTTGTGTTGGAAGAACACCAACGTTTCATCCCTTGACGAGGGACATCGAGCACGTGCTTGAAGGGATGCGGTACGCGCGCGAAGAAGCAGAGAAGAACCGCACTCGCTCTGAAGATCTCGGCTGACGGCGAAGTTGAAAAGTAAAAGCACTAGTGCGGAATAGTGGCACTTTCTGCATGATTTGGCTCCTTAGAAAACATTAGAAAATTGCACCTATAGATTTATATGTACCTATAGATCACATTTGCAAGTACCTTACTTTATCATTTTCAGGTGAGCAAATTGTAGGTGTTGACGCCTGCTCGACAAGCCAGCGTTTTACTTTGGCTTTGAAATTTGTTATCCGTTTTTCTGTATTTTCATTCATAAAAGCCTTTGTTGACATAAAATATCTTGGGTTGCAGAACCAAGTAGGTGTGCTGTTGCTTCCTCAACCTTAACAGCCTATATTTTTCCACTGCTGGACGGCCCCCACACAGTTCGTTCGTAGAATTACCTGAATTACCCGCCCCCTGGGTCCTTTAGTCGCCTATTTCGACAACCACGGGAAGAGATGGGATGGTGCAAATTCTAAGCGAGCACCAATTAAAACTACCCATAACATAAACTGCTTAGTTTATCGCTAGACGCTTCTGTGTGTATTGTCCAGCATTAATTAAAGCTATTAAATATTTATTCCGCAATATTCATTTAAATGTGGCAATTGAATCAAAATGCAAAACAAGCGGAGAATGTGAATTGACTTATTAAACAGATGTCTTCATTGTACTTTGAACAGGTGGTCGTTGTAACGCAAAACATTGCCGCGTTGACAAGGTCGTCTTGGTACTTGAAAGCTAGGGAATTTTGTTATAAACGTGAAAGTTTGTAAACATGTATGTATATATTTGTTGCTCTTTCACGCAAAAACTACTGAACGGATCGGGCTGAAATTTTGCATACAGGTAGTTCAAGGCCTGGAATAACACATAGGCTTACTTTTTATTCCATAAATCAGTTCCTGTGGGATAGGCATCCGTAGCCGCGGGGCGCAGCTAGTAAGTAATAATAATCATCGGCCTAAATTAGTCCACTGCTGGACACAGGCCGCCTAGTAGCCGCATAGTTTGCCTAGTCGCGGCCGTCACTCATGAACACTTACCCCATCGGTTGTCAGTTCTTCGCGACATATGTCGATAACTTTGGTTCTCTGTCGGATGTATTCGTTACGAATCCTATCCTTCAGAGAGACTCCGAGCATAGCTCTTTCCATAGCTCGCTGAGCGACTTTGAATTAATGCGCGACAATCCACTTACTAACTATCGCCAAGCTACCTAAGCAAAAGAGAAAAAAGACGTGTGGCTCTCGGGAACCGCCGCGGTAAAGCTATTGCATAGCATTTTTTTATCCCAATGCCACCTAGAGGCGAGTTGCTGAACTAAAGAGACAAGCGTGATATTTCAAAAAAGCTATTGCATAGCTTCTATCGCGGGCCTTGAACGTGGAGACCGAATCCAGAAATTCCGTAACGAAAATAACCTAACAACGCCACTCCGACCAACTTTTATACAAGTTCTGCTATTCATCGATAGATAGCAAAACTAAAAAGTATCACCGCTGTGCCGGTCGGAGTGGCGTTGTTAGGTTATTTTCGTTACGGAATTTCTGGATTCGGTCTCCACGTTCAAGGCCCGCGATAGAAGCTATGCAATAGCTTAAAAATATGTGTTCACTAATATAGTCTAACTGACGTACTAAGTAGGATAATATTTGTTTAACCTAGGACACTATTGCACGCCCTCTTTGATCTGTTCGTTGATGCAAATGTTGTCTGGAAGAAATCGTTCTTAGCGATAAGGCCGCCCATTGTACAACTGTTTTTGTGTTTGTTTTTTACTTTTCTTGTTTGTCTGTGTGCTATATTAGTAGCAATATTACAGTATTGTATTGTATTGTATTGTATTGTATTGTATTGTATTCCAGCATGGGTCTGACCCTCCACCAGCACGGGCACAGTCACGGCGGCGGCGGCCACGGACACTCCCACGGGGGCAGCAACCCCGTACTCAACAATAAGGTAAATAACCCCAGAAACATCCACATCAGGCTATATTAGTCCACTGCTGGACATATGCCTTCTATAATAAAAAAACCCCAAACTATGGAATGCCTTACCTACCTCAATAAGAAAAGCTAAATCTTTACCTATATTTAAACATATGGTCTATGAACACTTTCTTACTTCAATTTCAAATACCTAATTAATATAATATACTTATACATATATATATAATATATTATATAATATTCTATTTATTTAGTATTTAATTATATTTATTTGTACTTTTTTCTGTTGTAGTCTGTTATACGCCACCGTCTATACCTGTACAATAATCTCGTGTCCATCCAAAGGTTGCTTGGAAGAAATCGCTCTTAGCGATAAGGCCGCCCATTGTGCAACTGTGTTTGTGTTTTCTTTTCTGTATCTTGGTGTGCGTGCATGCAATAAAGAGTATTTGTATAGTATTGTATTGTATAACATAATTTGTATCTGCAGAAAAACGGCAGCGAGTCCGACGCAGAAAGCTCCGGCTCGCACCACCACGCCCAGGCCGAGAACATAAACGTGCGCGCGGCCTTCATACACGTGCTCGGAGACTTCCTGCAGAGCTTCGGCGTCTTCGTCGCAGCCATCGTCATATACTTCAAGGTAAATATCACATCACACTTAAATTATAATAGTAACTACTAATATTACTATTATTATAATAGTAATATTAGTGAGTAGTATTAATTTATATATTAATATTATAATTATTATATAAATAATAATAATAAATAAATAATAATTTTGGACCAATTCACACAGCATTATCTAGCCCCATGCTAAGCAGAGCTTGTGTTATGGGTACTAAATAACTGATATACATAATACAATACACCACATAGATATTTTTGATTATACATAGAACACATCCAGAACGCCCTGAACAAATATCTGCAGATCGTACAAATATTTGTCCCGAGGCGGGAATCGAACCCGCAACGGGGACCTTCGCCCACCGCGTCACAGAGTTCGTCAATATTGCCCCTGTGTGGTGCTGGCTTAGAATTTGCAGCACCCCAACTCTTTCCGTAGGTTTCGTAAGAGGCACTAAGCTACACCGAGGGCGGGCAGCAGCGCTCCCTGCAAAAAACTCTACCACCGAACTGCAATCCCCAACCCGTCTACCCATCGTGGGGATTATTGGCATTATTCCCCATTAGATAAACGCCTGCGTCCAGCAGTGGACCAATACAGGTCAGTGATGAGGTTGAGGCGAGGAGTGTAACCTGTACTGTACATTCCAGCCGAGTTGGAACCTGGTGGATCCGATCTGCACGTTCCTGTTCTCCGTGCTGGTGCTGATCACCACCTTCAACATCATCAAGGACACGCTGCTGGTGCTGATGGAGGGCTCGCCCAGGGGGATCGACTTCCAGGTATGCAGTAATCATCATCATCAGCCTATATGAGACATAGGCCTCCCGTAATGAGCGCCATAGCGCCCTGTCTTCAGCTTGACGCATCCAGCATCTGCCTGCAGAATTTCGCAGATCGTCATCCCACCTGGTCGGAGGGCGCCCTACACTACGTTTGCCGAGTCGCGGTCTCCACTCAAGAACTCGTTTACCCTATCGGTTGTCGGTTCTTCGCGAGATATGGCTGGCCCACTGCCACTTCAGTTTGCTGATTCTTTGAGCTATGTCGATAACTTTGGTTCTCTGTCGGATGTATTCGTTACGAATTCTATCCTTCAGAGAGACTCCGAGCATAGCTTTTTCCATAGCTCGCTGAGCGACTTTAAACTGGTGGACCAACCCTATCGTGAGTGTCCACGTCTCAGCTCCGTAGGTCATGACGGGTAGGACGAACTGGTTGAAAACTTTAGTTTTCAAGCATTAGGGTAAGGATGACGCGAAGACTCGACGTAGTTTTATGTATATAAGACGTATATTTAATAACCATGCAGTAATAACCACCGTGAATTCATCATCCACGGCCCATGGTGTTTCAATCCCAGTGTTGCCTCCCCTTGCTTACTCAAACTTTCTTACTTAGAATTAGAATTAGACAGGCTACTCTAAATCTAATTCTAATTCTAAGTCTTAAACTAAGATCTGCACGGACATCTCTAATAGGAGTGTATTGTGCATTATCCCCCTGCCTTAACAGGTCTTAACCAGCCCAGCTCCTTGAAGTATCGGAGCAGGACTTAGGTGACTGACAGCTTCGTTTCAGCTTTTCGGTGGGTGTGATTAGCCTGTCATTGAGACACGATTAATTTAGCAGAATAGGACCCCTGCCCAATTCCATTTGAGTTTCACTGTCATCTATTTCAATAAGAGATCATCACTGCCTACAACGCCAGGTGCTCTAACGAGGCATTTTATTTATTTATATAGTTACTAGCTGCGCCCCGCGGCTTCGCACGCGTTGTTCCTATGGAAACATTAAAAGGTCATTTTCATCCCACGGGAACAGATTTATGGGATAAAAAGTAGCCTTTGTTTTATTCCAGGATTAGAATTACCTGTATGCAAAATTTCAGCCCGATCCGTTCAGTAGTTTTGGCGTGAAGAGGTAACAAACATCCATCCATACATCCATACATCCATCCAAACTTTCGCATCTATAGGTAATATTAGTGTGATATTCTTTTGAAGTAATGTTGGACAATTCACAGGTGCCGGCGGCATAGAATTTTCACCACCCCAACTCTTCCTGCGGGTGTTTTAAGAGGCGACTAAGGGATATTTACCGGAGGCGGGCAGCTGCGCCTCCTGCCGAACAACTTTGTCACCGAACTGCAATCCCCACGGGAAGAGTCGGGGTGGTGCAAATTCTAAGCCAGCACCACACAGCTAGCGTACACACATTTGTCCCGAGGCAGTCGCAGGCGGACATTCGCCCAACGCGTCACAGATACGTCACGTCTCACAGAGGTCAATATCAACAGTACTTATATAACAAAAAAAAATTGTTTGTTTGTTTGCAGGAGGTAGCCAACACGTTCCTGTCCCTGCCCGGCGTGGTGCGCGTGCACAACCTGCGCATGTGGGCGCTCTCCTTGGACAAGACAGCGCTTTCTGCGCATCTCGCTATCCGTGAGTGTTACTTCAACTTTCGACCAATAGGATCACGGTAATATGTCGTGATAGGAATGTGAAGCTATTTAGCACGATGCTATTGGTTATTTTACACGCCTATGCTCTGCATCGCGTTTTGGATAGCGGTGCTTTATATTTTTGTTCCGCCGATTTTTTTGCTCCCGTGTAGCGCTGAAACGTTTCAATCTTTGTATGAAATACTAGCTGCGCCCCGCGGCTTCGCACGCGTTGTTCCTATGAAAATGTTTTAAAGGTGATTTATATTCCACGAGAACTTAATTATGGGATAAAAAGTAGCCTATGTTTGATTCCAGGATATTATAATTACCTGTATGAAAAATTTTAGCCCAATCCGTTCAGTACTTTTGTCGTGAATAGGTAACAAACATCCATCTATCCATACATCCATACAAACTTTCACATTTCTAATATTAGTGTGATTATGCAACTACCCGCACCTATCCGCGCCGATCGCGTCGCGTTTGACTAAAATCCTCTAGTATACGGATTATCCCATAAATCAGTTCCCGTGGGATAAAAATTACCTTTAAACGTTTCTATAGGAACAAGGCGTGCGTAGCCGCGGGGCGTAGCTAGTTTTGAATAATGAAAGCTCTTTTGCACAACAACTAACAGGCTAAAGGTTTCTTCGTCGTTTCTTTACTTTAGTCTACATACCGAAGCGATCGAAATCAAAAATACCACTTTATTTCCGTGTCAGTGTATTTTTTAATATGATTTGACCTTTTCTAAGTGTACATTTATTGTATTTATGGAAATAAAGCATTTTTGAGTTTGAGTTTGTGTTTGATGTGGTAGTATGGTAATATGTTGTTGTTCCTCAGGGTCGGGAGTGCAGCCCCAGCGCGTGTTGGAGCAGGCGACGCGGCTGGTGCACGACAAGTATAACTTCTTCGAGATGACGCTGCAGATAGAAGAGTTCAACGACGGTATGGAGGACTGCACGCAGTGTAAGATGCCTCAGGCGTAGGCGACTCTATCCTACTCTACTCAGTTCTAAGGTCCTGTACTCAAGTTGTGTAACGTAGTAATGTCAATGCTAAGGCCCGCATTATGAGAGCTTGCTCAGTCATAGATCTAAGCTTGAGTGATGTGAAGTGTTACTCAACCAGATATATAGATGGATGACTGACATAACGCCTTTGTTTACAAAAAATGTCTAGGATTTGTTAACCAATTATAATGTTGGTGTTTAATATGTTTCTGTTGATAATTTGACAGGACAAAAAAATTTAATTAAATGTCGTGGTCCTAGTTATTTATAAAAGGGACGCCGCGATAAAAAAAAATACAAAATGGCGGCTGGTATTAGAGCCAAACTCATTCAAACCCCTTTGTAAGTTCAGCTATAGAAATTACAAAACTACTGAACCGATTCTAGTTATATTTTACTAGCAGGTAGCTACATTATACCTGGATGCGAAGCGAAGTTATTGATCCAAGTAAGTGAAACTGGTTCATAAACTAGTGTATGGCTATGGTAGAAATCAATTTAGGTAAAAATAAATTTCCATAAGAGTTTCTAAGTTTATGTTAAACGCATAGTATCTCAACCTCAACAGCCTATATTGGTCCACTGCTGGACACAGGCCTCCCCTGATAAGCGCCTTGTTGGCTTTTATCTCATGAGGTTCATGCCCATAATCCCCACGCGGGTTGGAGATCGCAGTACATTGTATGTTAGTGTAAGATCTGTGAATATCCCTTAATCGCCTCTTATGACACCCACGGGAAGAGTTGGGGTCGTGCAAATTCTAAGCCAGCAAAGCTACGGCTTGACCATGGTATTTACCATTTATCAAATCCTATAAGGATTGGAAGTAAATATAAAAAAATATTTACTATTGAATAAGGAGCCAAAGTGAAGACGCTATTTGTCTTGCATTGTATTAAGTAAACGATATTGATTATAGCATGAATTTTTAATATCAAGAAATGCAAATTAATTAATCTATTTATAGCTATTTTTGCCTAGAAAATACCAAGCGGCTTGTATTTTGGAGATTTTATTAAATCTTCACGTATTATTTACAAATATAAGATAAAAATACTTTAAAATCATATTACCTTTACAATTTTTGTAAATATTTACAAAACTATTTGTTAAATTTTCATAGAAAATTGATATTTTAAAGAATTCTTCGATATTACACGAGTCTGTATAGTGAAAAACACAATTTGGGAATGTATTTTTATAATAATTTTCCTAAGTGATTGATTATGAATAAGATATTAGATATAATAAGTGTCCTTATTGCGTCTTCCAAATACGTTAGTTAAGTTGAGATGTAAATGAAATTATGAAAAATAAAATGTTATTTGTGAATTTATCTGTTTTATTTGAGATTATTACACCAAATTCATTTTTTAAATGGAATATTTATCATGAAATGAGGGTAGATCGTGATATCTGCCAATAAATCTCATTTGCAAGACATTCAGTTATTCCGTGATCATGGCGCACGAAACTGTGCCGAAATATTGGAAAGCTCAAAACTCAAATCATGGTTAATGTTTCATTGATCAATAACCATGCTTGATTTAAAAGTTTTATTATAATATAATAGCTAAGTAAGTCTAGTAGCGTAGAAAATTAGGTCTACCTGTTCGCTGCAAATTATTTTGATAGACAAACTTAAACGTTATTTATGGTATCCATAAGGTCGAGATAGTCTTCCGGAATGCATTTCGTCTTGGCGACTTCTGCGTAAAACTTCGCAGAGAGACGCGGCGTTCGAGTTTTGTTCTGGGATTTGTAGTCTACTTCATAGAGACCGAATCTTTCTCTGGAACAAGGAAATGTACATTTTACTAGAACATTTACTGTAAGTAAACAATATACTGGCAGCTTTTGCTTCTTACGGAATATGAACACGCTAGAACACACGCTCACAGTTGGAAATAATTAATCAATAAGCACGTTATTGCGAATTAATGAAAAAACTTTTATTTTATCGTCCGCATTGTCAAAAATTACTATATCTAATAACAAATTTAAATAGCGAGTGCACGAAAGAGAAAGTAGTGTTTGCAACTAACGTGTGAGAAAAAGAGATGACACTATTTTCTAAGTACGCTTGTTTTGTTTGTGTAGATTGCACATGTTTTAGACATGATGCGACATGTCTCACACACATTGTTACAGTTTTTGGTGGTCGGGGCGTATCTAACGATTTAAATCTATGGGATAGACTGCATTCCGCAGACAGACTCAGCCGCCCCAACGATAAGCGCCTTATTGGGTTTTATGTCATGCGGAGTAATACCCAGAATCCCCACGGCTGGGGTTTGGGTTCAGTCTGATGGTAGAATGGTTTTGCAGGGGCGCTGTCTCCCACCTCCCAATGCAATGACCCAATTACCAACTATTCTATTCTATCAACGATAAATGATAAATGTTATATTTATTGCATAAAACATGGTATACCGGTGATTAGTGTTGTGCGTTTTGAGCGTATGCTTAACTTTCCTTTTCTAAGAGATCGCTATGAGCGATAAGGCCGCCGATTGTGCCACATTAGATTATAGTTAGCAATAAGTTCTATTTTAATTCTTTTTTTGTATTGATGGTCCAATAAATACATGATCTATCTACGAGTATCTATCTTCCCTATAGCATGCAATGACTATTCTAATTTTACTATAGAAACTTTCGTAGTTTGACGAATTAATTATGAATGTAAGCGGGTTAACTACTAACTACTACTTGGTGTTCTTCCAACACAAACAAGGTTCGTAGTTAATCCGCTTACATTCATAATAGACTATTCTAATCTTTAAAAAAATATAAATTAACTCACGAAAACCCTCGCATCCACTCAAAGTTATCTATCAAGCTCCAGTAAGTATACCCGACGACATTGCACCCGTCTTGCACCGCGTCGTGCAGCGCCCCCAGGTAGCTGGTGATGTACTGGATCCGCTTGGGGTCGTGCAGCCCGGGGGGAGAAGACACTCCGTTCTCAGTGATCACCACCAGGGGGTTGTCGTAGGTTGTGCGCACCCAGTTCAGGGCTTTGCGGAAACCCCAGGGGACTATCTGTAATGATGAAGAAACAACAAGTGAACCATTGATGTTGAAAAATAATTTGAAAATAATTAACTGACTTCAAAAAAGAAGAATGTTCTCAATCTGACTGTATTTTATTTTTTTATGTTTTTACCTCATAATTTTTGGCTGGGTGCTCCGATTGAGGCATGATTCTTTTTTTATTTGAAAGCTGGTGCTTCCTGTGTGGTCCCGTTTTAATTTGGCTCAGTTCTGACAACGTTATCCATTATAATTAATGACAAAAACTATAAAAATTTAAGTCTGTTTATACATTTTTAAAACAAAATTAATTATGTTTGAACAAATATAAACCGAATTCACTTTTGTAGTTTTTTCATGGATCCTATTGTAAGAACTAAACCAAATTAAACGTGATCACACGGGAAGCGCCAGCTTTCATTTAAAAAAAGAACCATGAAAATCGAAGCCAGTCAAAAGTTCTGAGGTAACATAAATAAAAAAAAAACTACAGTCAAATTAAGAACCTCCTTTTTTGAAGTCGGTTAAAAAGTAACAATAAATAGTTCGTACTCGCAGCCAGGTAGAGTTGGTCTTCGGCCAGTCGTCCCTCTGCCACACGTTGACTCCGACATCGTCGTAGAAGGACGGGTGCTTGCTGAACCGGCCGCTGCCTCGCGCCACCACGCGGGAAGTGTAGTGGTTCACGCCCATGAAGTCGAACGAACCCTGGGGACGATCATAGAGCATAGTTCTACTATATAAATTTAGTTTTCACCTCTCTCGCTCGAAAACGGTGACTTTGCTGCTCAAAACCAGTGAGCAAAATCGAATTTGCTCACAAGTTGAATAATAGTTATTTGTTCAACAAGTGAGCAAAACAGTTTTTTGTTGCACGTGCCGATTTTAAATCCCGTGCTAACGAAGCAGTCTAGAGTAGAGTCACGAGCGTAGCGAGTGCCTCTAAAGTAGACTGCTGAGCTAGCGAGGGATTTAAAAGGCACGAAACAAAAAATACTCGCTACGCTCGTGACTCTAGACTGCTTCGCTCGGGATTTAAAATCGGCACGTGCAACAAAAAACCGTTTTGCTCACTTGTTGAACAAATCATTATTGAATTAATAAACTATAAACCTACAATTATAATGGTTTTATCATGGATGCCATTGTCAGAACTGGATCTTATTGAAATGGGAAGCACTAGCTTTCAAATGAAAAAGAATCATCATAATCGAATCACACAATCAAAAGTTCTGAAGTAACAAACAAAAATAAAAACTGTCGAATTGAGAAACTCCTCCTTTTTTGAAGTCGGTCAAAAACCGGCCGAGTCGGACTCTCGCACGAAGGTTCCGTACCATTCATTATCTATAAAAACGGCAAAAAATCATATCTATTGTATGGGAGCCCCCTTCAAAATTTATTTTATTCTGTCTTATAGTATCTATTCTTGTTATAGCGGCAACAGAAATACCACATCTGTGGAAATTTTATCGTATCATTATGAAATTTTATTGTATCTAACTATCACGGTTCATGTGATAGCACTGTGTCAGCCTGGTGACAGACAGACGGACAGCGGAGTCTTATTAATAGGGTCCCGTTTTACCCTTTGGGTACGGAACCCTAAAACGTAGTTTGATGAATTTATTCCAAATGTAAGCGGGTTAAATAAGAACCTTATTTGTGTTGGGATGAAACGTTAGTGTTCTTCCAACCCAAGTAAGGTTCGTAGTCAACCCGCTTACATCCGTTATTCATAGAGCATAGTATTCTTTAGACATCTTCTGCACTTTTGTCTTTTGTACTTAGGTATTCTAAAAACTCCAAATGACGACATACTATGCACCCTTAATTCACCTGATGGACTAAATCCAATAATTCGTTTGTTGAATAACAGCAGAACGGTTGAACCAATAATAATAAATGAATAATGAATAAAATACCTATCTTTATTTCATAAACATAACTTAGGTACTCGATAATTTTTATCACACTAATATCATAAATGTGAAAGTTTGTATGGATGTATAGATGGATGGATGGATGGATAGATGTTTGTTACCTCTTCACGCCAAAACTACTGAACGGATCTGGCTGAATTCCATAGGAACAACCATTGATTTAATAAATCAATGGGAACAACGCGTGCGAGGCCGCGGGGCGCAGCTAGTGTAGTGTATATACAAATAAAACTTATTACTAATATAATATTCTATTCATCAAATCTACACCAAAGTTAGGTAGGTATATGTTCGGGAGCAACAAATTACCTTCTTAGTTACTATCAGAGGCTACAATGAGAACATAACAGCATCTCTTTGTTGTTTATCTACTTATATAATAATACTAAAAATAAACTTAATCAACAAAAACGTCCGGCTAGAGTTCTGAAAACCGCATCAGTTATTGCTTAGGCAGTGGGCAGGTGATATTATCATTGGTTGGTGGATAGCCAATTATAATTATGATAGCTGTTATCGGAAGTTACATTTTTTGACTTTTTTTACTTATCCCCCTGGGACATCAATCCGGATTTTATCCCCTATCTAACTGCTGTGAATTTACTGAAAACATTAAATGCCCTTTGAATGTCCTTGAAAGCTAATTTAATAGCCAAACAGTTGTCTAGCTACGCCCCGCAGCTTTCAAATTCTATCCCACGGGAACTGATTTATGGGACAAAAAGTACACTATATTTGATTCCAAGATTAGGATTAACCTGTATGCAATTTCAGCCCGATTCGTTCAGTAGTTTTGGCGTGAAGAGGTAACAAACATTCATCCATCCATCCATACAAACTTTCGCATTTATAATATTAGTAATTAATAATATAAATAACGAAGGCCATTCATGGGGCTTTTAGATGTCAATATAGGATGTGGGTGGCCCGGAGTTTTCGTAATCTCACAGCTGATTTCGGTGTTCCTAAGTAAATAGGTAGGTACCTTGATAAGTTGCAGCTCTTTTATAGTGAACCTTGGCAGTCGGGAGCGAGGGAAACCTTGCTTCTGAGAGATAAAGTCAATCCTCTGCCTCATGATATTAGGATAGTCGCCAGCCTTGGAGAAAATAGGGTGCGCGAACCAACCAAACTGAAAACAAAGGAGTTTTTATAGTGCAACTATAGTGCAACTTGAAGACATAAAAATAAAACGTATCGTAGAAATAATGAGCGCAATATTTCATCAAAGGTACTTATGTAAGAATCAATCGTACAAACGAAAAACGTTATAATAAGACTTACGGTAAATTGAAGAGCCGTTTCAGCAGCTAATTTATCTGCTTCGGAAGTAGAGTTTGGCTCCAACCAGTTGATATCAAGAGTAATACCTATGTAGCCTGAAAACAGACAAAATAGGGAATTGGACAACAGACTTCATCTTAAGTAAGTACAGTATTAAAGAAAACCAGATACTTATTACAAACCTATCCTCCTCAACCTCAACAGCCTATATCGGTCCAGTCCAGGCCTCCCCCTGATATGCGCCTTATTGGCTTTTATCTTCGGGGGGATTATAGTAGTGCCCATAATCCCCACGCTAGGCATGTGGTTTGGGGATCACAGCTTGGTGCTGCCCGCCCACTGGTGGATATCCCGTATTCGCCTCTTACGACACCCGAGGGAAAAATGGGGCGGTGCAAATTTTAAGCCGGCACCACACGGCGATCACAAAAATTAGTAAATACCGAAAAGCTTAGGATGCAAGGGTAAAATGAGACATATTTATTTCTCGATTTGTTTATTACATAATAAGTAAGAGGATATCTCTATATACTCCATAGACTATGAACATTTCTACGACCTTGGGGGACAGTATCGCTCACGTCCGTAGGTGTTGACCCTCTGATACCCTACACGTGTCCTCTGGGTGGTGCTAAGAGCGATACCCTCTGGTGGTAGGCTTCGGCCGTGGCTTGTCACCACCCCTCCGGACTGGGCCAGTCCGTGAAGCAACTCTGTTGTGTTTCGGAATGTGGTCCGGAGTAGCCATCTTCTAGACCTTCGTGATACATCGTCGGCCGCATCTTCGCTTTCCATCATGTTAGATTGCGGTCAAACGAAGGTCTATTTCTGATAAAAAAAAACCTTTCTTTCGCATAATCTATATTGATGAGGTACTTACCGTTCTGCTTCTTTCTATACTCCTTCTGGTACAGCTCGTACACACGTCCGTGCGCGATCAGCACGTTATGCGTGCACATATAGTCTTCAAACCCGCTGGAGCGGCCTCCAGGGGCGTCGTCGCCTCCGTAGCCGGTTCCACAGAAGGACGCAGGCTCGTTGAAGGTCGTCCAGGTGGTCACACGGTCTCCGAATGTGTCAAAGAGAATCTGGGATTGGAGAGATTTATAAGGTACGGTAGTCGGTAATAGGGTATATGCATGTCACTTCAAAAAAGCTAATATTTTTTTAACGAAGGTATTTTCTATTGATATAGACATATATCTGTAAACCTACTGGAGATAGTTTCGTGATAGTGCACCCAAACTGCCCCACCTCCACACAACACACACACACACACACACACACACACACGCGCGCGCAAACACACACGCGCAAACACACACAAGTACAAAAGTAAATAAAATAATTGTTACATTAATTAGATATTAGACTTTATATAATATAAGATATGTATAACTTTTTACATTAAATCTTCTTAATCTGTTAGAGTTATTTTCCATAAGGCAAGAGCGAAACCCCCTAACACAGGTATCTTTATACTTAAAAGGGGATTTCCAAAGCAATGAAAGATGTATATAGATTAAGTTAAAGAAATAAACAATTTATTATTATTATTATTATTATTATCTGTATATTTGTTTTTGTTTTTTTTGATGTTTTTATCACACTGATACTATAAATGCGAAAGTTTGTATGGATGGATGGATGGATGTTTGTTACCTCTTCGCGTCAAAATTACTGAACGGATCGGGCTGAATTGCATAGGTACAGGTAATCCTAATCCTGGAATCAAACATAGGCTACTTTTTATCCCATAAATCAGTTCCCGTGGGACATAAATTACCTTAAACGTGTCTTAGTTGTGAAATATAATCATTGAAAAGTAGATATTTTAAATCTCAACCGCAAAATTTCTAAGCGCAACGTTATTGGCAGCTGAGTTATGACGTCACACTTGTACTTTTTTGTATGGTCATGAAGGTTTGACCTTGAGTTGACATAGGTGATTCGATGAAACGTGACGCCATAAAATGCAAGGGCTATACATGGCAGCGTTTTTATCACCCGAAAATAAGTGCAGTTTTACTTTTCGGTTTTTACCTCAATAATTTAAAATTTTGTGAATGCTATATTTTTTTCGATAATCGATTAAAAAAATTAAAATAATCCATGCATATACCCTATTGATGTGTTGATGCAGGTATGATTGGTTGAAGAGTTTTAATTTCGACCTAGGTACTACTAATATAGAAAAGCTATAGTGACACGATTTACTACAAACTTTGATGGCTGAAGTCGCGGTGCGGTAGCCACTCGCTAGTTGGTAGCAACTAGCGAGTAGCTACCGCACCGGCGCAACACTCCGCCGATTGGATCTAAGTTTCACCCACCCTAGCATACTCTACGAAGTAGTCGACGACCAGCGGGTTGGTCCATCCGCCCAAGTCCTGCAGACTTTGAGGAAGGTCCCAGTGGTACATGGTGACTACAGGCATGATTTTCTTCCGTCTGAGCTCATCTAGCAGGTTGTTGTAGTACCTTACGCCATCGGGGTTGATGTTGCTGGAACAGAGTTAGAGGGGGTGAATATTTCGCTGCGAAACTGTAGGTATAGGTTTCGAATTATTCGAATAAAGTGCGGGTCTGTGGCGGGCGATTATTTCCTTCATCCAGGTGATATTCATTTACCTACTTGATTTCGTCAAATAGGCTAAACTTTCGTCATATTCTGGGCGTTCTAATTTCTAAACCTCGACTATATCCACCACAGTTGGAGGCATCCCCCGGATAAGCGCCTTATTGGATTTTATCACACGGGGGTATCATCATCCCACACTGGGTATGTGGATTAGGAGTCGCAGTTCAGTTGTATATTTGTTCTGCAGGAGGCGCTGCATATTCTGAGCGGCCGGCCCCCGGTAGATATTTCTTAGTCGCCTCTTACCTACGACACCCGTGGGGAGAGTTGAGGTAACACCAAACCACACGGCTGTTCGGTGGTTGTAAATCTAATTCTATTCAGTTATTTAAACCAGACGTAACATTATAGAGTATACATATTCTCTGTGGGGTATAGTTTGCCAATAAATGGCTTTATTCTTATTCTATATTCTTTACTCCAATGCGTTAGATACAAAAATGTAGATGGTAACTCACTTGCTGATCCCATCAGGAAGGATCCTGGTCCAGGACACCGAGAACCGGTAGAAGTCGACTCCTAGCTCCGCCAGCAGACCCACGTCTTCGGCGAAGCGATGGTAGGAGTCATCTGCGTCGTCGCCGGAGGAGTGATCGAACACTCGCTCCGGGTGGCTGTGCGTGTAGCGATCCCAGATACTTTCACCTTTACCTGGGTAAAGGCAAGCGAATAGACCCAGAGACCTTACAATGAAAACTTCTTCATCTCCCGGTCGTTATCCCACACTAGGTTGGCATAACACGTCTGTTTCTTCCACTCTATCTGCCGTCATCTCTGTACTCACACCTCTCTTAGCCATGTCCTCTTTCACACAATCCATCCATCTTTTCCAAGGTCTTCCTCTCGCCTTATATAGGGATGTAAGGGATTTGAATGTGGAGAGCTACATAAACTATACTCGTCACCTGACATTCTTCTCTCGTTTCCTGCGTAAGACACGCCCATACCACGCTAATTTGTAACTCCTCATCGTTTTAGTCAATGGCGCCACTTTCAAACTTCCTCTGATGTACTAGTTTCTTATTTTATCCGTCTGCGAGTGTCAATCCACACATCCATCTGAACATTCACATTTGCGCTGCATGCACCAAAAACTTATAAGTACGGAGGTATATAATAATTAAAAATAGGTTGATTCTAGATTCCATCTTCTCGTGGATAACATAAGAACAGAAATACATAGTCGGTTTTATAAACTGTGAAGCAAGGGTGAGCGCACTAAAAAAAATGACTTTTTCTTTATTTTGTGGTTTTCACGTTCTGCATTTTATTTCAGTTCGATGATCATCATTATCAAGCTCGCGGGTAAGCCGTATGGTAAGTATTGCAAAAGTCTGTATATTTAGGAAGATAGCTTATGGGTCTGTACTGTAGTTACTCAATTTAGCAATGTCGCCTTTTTTGTGGATGATGGTGACTGTGACTGTGTGCTCTGTCGTTTGAGCTTCTTGGAGAACTTTATTAAAAAGTTTTACAATTAGGTACCTCTACTATAGGTTTTCCTCCAGCTTTGCAATTCAACTGAAGCCGTCAGCACCAGGAGATTTATCCGCTTTCATTTTGTATAGAGCATTTTGTAACCTCGCACAGAGGAATTAGGTGGCAGGATTTCCGTGTCAGACGACCGCGGTGGGCCAAAGTCCGCCTGCGACGCAGGAGGGTGCGGGTTCGATTCCCGCCTCGGGACAAATTTGTGTACGATCTGCAGATATTTGTTCCGGGCGTTCTGGGAGTTTTTTTTATAATAAAAAATATCTATTTATATATATATATATATATAGTATATTGTATTATGTATATTAGTTATCTAGTAGGTACTACACATATCACAAGCTCTGCTTAGCTTGGGGCTAGAAAATGCTGTGTGAATTGTCCAAAAAAAACCATTTTCAATTATAATAGTTAGTAAACAACCAATTACACATATTAATTAAAACTAGACTAATTACAAAATATAGTTCGGATTTTAATGTTTGTAGTTTATGAATACTAAGCATGTTTTATTAGGTGTCTTTCTACCAACTATACATTTTAATTTTACCTGAGACATTCCACGCGCCTTCAATCTGGTAGGAAGCTGTGGCGATACCAAAAGCGAACCTTTTGTCGAAGCATACTGGGCTCTTCGGCGCACCCTGTACTCTGAAAAGTCCATTGTAAAATAAGTAAGTCCTAACGAATGTAGAGTCGTTCTGAAAATGTATTATATCTATAAATCAACTGTTCTGTTCAGAGTATGAAGCCAGTTGTAGAGTCGTAGGTACCTATAACCTTATCGAAGAGTCTTCAACCGAAGCAAACAAACAAAAGTAGAGGTCAGGTTATTTTTGTTGTTGGCTGGGATAACAACTGTTAGCAGCAGTGAACCATCGTGATAAATATAGTAAAGTTACTGATTTCCTAAAACTCGGTACCTAAATCCTAACCTATAAAAAGCAAGCATGTAGGTATAGTTATTGCCGTTGTAAGGTTTTTTGTTAGCTACAATCGCTACACATTTTTGGTAGGTACGTTTAGATAGGTACAAAAAATACCGGCTATAAACTGTACCTACAACCATGTACGGCGAAGTCCCGTGATAAACAGAAAATAAACAAACAACGTATAAAAGAGGTAAATAGACTTACATAGCAATAAATGTGAGGACCACCCAAAGCACGTCCATTTTATGAGATGAGTTGCGTCCCTCTGATACTCCCTGAGTAAGTACGAGTATGTAATGTACTTGGACCTAGATTATGAACGTATGGACCAACTTAAGAATAGTGGGCGTCCTATCTACAATACTTAAGTTAGTAGGTATACATAAGTTGGTAGGTAGGTACATATTTTAACTTTAAACATCAGTTAGCAGCATAACATTTACGAGAGACTTTTTGCTATTTAAGACAAAACTTAGGACCGAGGGATGCATTCTATATACATAAAATAAAAAGCACGCGATAAATACCTTATCCATAATATTAGATAGTTAATTTCATTACCGTCTATTTAAGCTTGTTTATTAAATGTAAGATCCAATTCAAGGTTGATAACATACTTAATATAATTATGTTTGTTTCTTTGAGAATATACCTAAGGCATACACGTAGGTACCTACCTACAATTAATAATTATGGACAAATTCGTTTCATTTACCACAATACCGCAACGTAAGTTATATCTTAACTTAACTAAAAGGTGTAGGTTCCTCTAGCTAGCCTAGGCTTGCACAAAATAAATCAATACCAGTGCTCTACAACATAAATAAATTCACTCGCCTTAATTACTCGTATGCTATTCACAGAAAGCGCCATCTAGTAATTTCTCAAAAAAACAACGGTAACCGTAACTATATTTGGTGTCGCTACTCCCCGCTAGATGGCAGTGATGGGGCTTAAATTTCTAGAAATGTCCCGAACTCAATTCATGCTCAAAGAATGTTCTGTAAACATCTCGATTAAGTACACGTCAATATAGAAAGGTGGCGCTATAGCCAACTGCGGTATAAATACGGGGAGCGCGCGATTCCGTCTATCATTCTACCGAGAAAACTCGTGAACTAAACCTCAACGAAACCCCTAAACCGGTAAACTATACCTACCGATTTATCAAGTGTGAGTGAGTGAAATCAAACTAAAAAATGTCACTACTGCCGTTTTTATGCGACGTGGACCGTCGTCCCTTCGGACTTTTGGAGAGCGATTTCTTCAGGAACCATCCATGCAGCAGAGGAGCTTTCAACCCTTTCTTCAACCACTGGGACATCATCCAGCCTCTATCTGAAGCCATAAGCCAACTCGGAATGAACGACACGGCAATCTCTCCGGCAAACGACGAAGACAAGTTTCAAGTCAATGTGGACGTCCAGCACTTCGCGCCTGAAGAAATAAACGTCAAAGTCGTCGATGGACAAGTTTTGATCGAAGGAAAACACGAGGAGAGGCGTGACGACCACGGGTTCATCTCGAGGCAGTTTATACGGAAATATTCTCTGCCTGAAGGATGCTTGCCTGATACTGTCGAGTCGAAACTGTCTTCCGATGGTGTTTTGACTGTGACGGCACCGAAAGTCTTGGCTTTGCCGTCAACTGGTGAGAAGATTGTACCGATCACGAAGACTGGGCCTGTTAAGAAGCAGATCAGCACTTATTCCGCTGAACCTGAGGAGCAAAAATCTTTGGAAAAGTGAATCAATCGGGTAATGGTGCGGGTAGATGGAGCCTACCTTTTTTTGTAAAGACTGATTTTGTTTGGACTGGTTCTAATTTGTATTATTAAGTGTAGGTATTGATTTGTAAATTATGTATTTTTCTTGTCATTAAATAAATCGAATAAAAACTAAAACAATTGTTTTTATTATTGATTTAGGCAGGCAAAAAGTAAATAGTTACTACCTTAGCTCAATTGCATAGTCTATATTATTGTTGTCATAACCGTATTAACAATGAAACCTTTTGTTTAAATTGTGGTCATTGTCCACTTTGTGATCTCAAAATTTTTTTTTGTCCTTCTACAGTAACAAGATAATTAGGGAAGGGACGGTTTTATGAATACCTACAATAAAATTATCATGAATAATGATATCGCGTCTATAGACCCGGCTTTTTTGTTGTTTGTGAAAGCAACAACAACGTACAGTATACGTGATTTTTTTATGCCATGCCAAGTGCGGCTTGCTCGATTTCTTATTAAAAACAACTAGGAGCTTCGTATTTCCTGTGTCTCGTTAGGTAGGTACTTTTTTAGAATGTTTGAATTAATCTGTGCTATTGTAAATAAGTCATTATTAATTTGCTTTAAACTATAATTATTATTATTAGAATTATAACATTATAAAAAAATAATAAATTATTTTGTTATTATTTTGTAAGTATTGACTTTTTGATGACTACTCTATGTAAGGTCTACCTGTAATGATATTATTAATATTTTAAATAAATACATATGCAAAACGAATTCTCTCAAGGTTTATTTTGTTTTTGATTGTAATTTAAAGCATAATAATGATTTTAATTCATTCAAGAAGTAAATGTTTTATAATACCTAGGTACTATAATACTTTTATGTTTTTTCAAAGGATTTGGGACCGACGTAAAAAAAAAGAGACGAGACGTAGACGCAAAATATTATTATAGTTAGATTAAGTTAGTACAGATTACATAAGACCCACAAACAATATAAGTTTTAAGAAAAACTTACGTACCTTGTTACCTATTAAGGTTGCTAGGTAACATGATACAATTAGGAAAAACACCGTCGCAATAAAAATACCTAAATCGGCGCAACCGTTAAAAAAATGGTCTATACTAAATCCCATGGATTTATACTCGTAGAAGCACTAGCTGCGCCCCGCGGTTTCGCACGCCTATCCCACGGGAACTGATTTATGGGATAAAAAAAGCCTATGTGTTATTCCAGGCCTAGAACTACCAGTACGCAGCCGAATCGTTTTGTAATTATTGCGCGAAAGAGCAACAAACACACATACAGACATGTTTACAAACTTTCGTGTTTATAATATTAGTAGGATTTATTTATAGATTAGCTTTATTGGTATACAAAACAGAAGACAATCGAATCGTGGCACGTAAAGTTTTAACAATGGTTATCAGACTAGATTGGATTCCGAAATTACATGATTAATTGTACATAACAAAATTATAAAAATGCAGTAAAAAGTTTGGTATATACATGGCTACTGAATACTGTTAGTCTGAAGGTTTCAGTTGCATATTAGAGCCAAGTAGGCCCCCTAGGAATACCTGCAGGTTCAATGAAATTTTGTCATAGCACCACCTGCACTTATTACGGCATCGCATCGGCTCCGCATAGAATTGACGAGGTTCGCGCATAGATCCGATCCGCGCAATGACTCCCACATCTGGTCAACATGTGCGACCAGGGCTACTTTGGTTCTCTCAGCCTTTGAATCCCATCTCTGAACCATTAAGGCCCATAAATTATCGACAGGATTCAAGTCTGGAGAGCGTGAGGGCCATCGGATTGTTCTGATCCCAGGTTGTTGTTGGAGCCAATGCTGAACTAACCGACAGCGGTGTATCGGACAGTTCTCCTCTACAAACATAAACTCTGGGAGTTCGTTCTGTGGATACACTACCCTCACTGTAGGCAACATTGTGTCCCGCAACAACTCTAGGTGATCAGCACCGGTAGCCCTCTCGGGCAGGTAGACCAACTCCCCGGGGCCACTTTTGCTCATCCAGGCCCACATGTTCACCACAATCCTTCCGGACTCAGTATTGTAGCGAATATTCTCCGGTTCGTATCTTTTATTACTCAAACACCATAAGTGCCGACGACCTTGTAGGCTTGATCGAATGCTTCTTTCGTCGGAAAATATGGCATGTGAAAAATCGTAGTCCCTGAAATCTCTAGCGAAGCGGACGCGAGCCGCTTTTTGAGCATCGTTTAAGTAGATTCTGACTGCCGGCTTTCTGTTGTGTAGGCCTTTTCTTCGTAAAGTATTACGCACAGTTTGTCCCGTACAGTCAAATTCTTCTGCAACTCTTGTTGTTGGTGTAAACGGATATTCCTCGTATAATGCTACCACTTTATCCAAGCAATCGCCCGATATTATGGGGGCTTTCGATGCTCGTGGTCTGTCCTTGGTGTTGCCTTCCTCATCAAAACGTTTTATCCACAGTCGAACTGTTGTTCTCTGTAAAAAAAAATATGATATACCTTTGTATTGATATGGTCGATTTTATTGATTAATGAATCATTCATTAGTGAATCCCTACGGGATAAGTTTATAGAAAAAAATCATAATGACAGTACCTACTATGTCAATATATTTATGAAAGTCGTTGTACACGTAAAAAATCAATCGGTTCCCTAAAACTAGCGATAAACATAATTTTAATACAAGAAATGCTTAAACATAAACTCGCTCAAAAGAGGCTACACAAAATTAATGTAGGTAGCTTTTAAAGGCCCAATATAAGTTTACGACTCTACAACAAAACTCATAGCAAGTTGCAAATATTATCAGTTTATCACTTACTCTAAAAAGGCCTAATAAAAAATATTAGATTATTTAGCTAGAGGATAAAAAAGCTTAGAACGGGTTATGCTCCAATTCGAAGTTGAAAAATAACAACAAACATGCTAAAGGTTTCTCGTTGTTTCTTTATTTTAGTCAACATATCGAGGCGACAGAAATCAACATATTATCACTACATAATTTCCGTGTCAATGTTTACTTTTTAAATTATTTATTTTATAAGTGAAGTTACTTTTAGATATTGTGTTCATGGTAATAAAGAGTTTTGATTTTCATTTTTAATGACTCACTAAGCAGCACATCACACTAATATTATAAATGCGAAAGTTTGGATGGATATATGGATGGATGTTTGTTACCTCTTCACGCCAAAACTACTGAACGGATCGGGCTGAAATTTTGCATACAGGTTATTCTAATCTTGGAATAAACTACGGGATAAAAAATACTTTTTATCCCATAAATCAGTTCCCGCGGGATGAAAATCACCTTTTAACATTTCCATAGAAACAACGCGTGCGAAGCCGCGGGGCGCAGCTAGTAAATTATAACTCAATGAAATGTAAATATTAGTATTTCAATATTAAGTTTAGTTGAACAAAAATATTGTAATTCCTTACTTATATTATATATATTATACTTACCGACATGCATAATTCTTTCGATATTTGCGAGATGTTTTTTCCCAAATCTCTCAGTTTAACAATTAGGGAGCGTTCATCATGCGACAAATTCGCAAAGGAACTCATAGTATGTACCAGTTATAATATAAAATTATATTCTCGATTCCGAGTACACCGTAACTGCAACTGCACACTGACTGGGAGTGTGTTGTTATTTCACTAGATAGTTCTATACGGTTAACAGGATACCACAACGATAACGTTAAGCCGCAATTCAATAACTATCTAGTATACTCTTTATCGATTTTCACGTCTTCGCGAGTACGGCAACGAACGAAAACACGTGCAGCGGTCGCGACTAGGGAATGGACACCGGTATTCGGTATTACCGAAAAACCGGTAATACCGAGTTATTTCAGGCACTTCGGAATACCGGTATTGAAATTGCAAATACCGGTAATTCGGTATTTTGAATTTAACGTTAAAATAAATGAAAAAAACTCATAAGGCGGCTCTAGATTACAAACAACTTATTTTAAATTTATAATGATTGTAAAATTGATGGACAGTCTATGTTTTCGCTTCACCATGTTTTTGTTCACGGGGTCTCAAACCGACTTCAAAATAAATAAACGACCAAATGCCCGAAGGATAGTGTTAGACTGTTTTTTGATTTAAATCTTTACTTTTATAAAAGTTTTAAAATATCTATAAATAGATATTTTTAAACAATCAAAGTATACTAGCAAGCAGATAGACGGACGCGGGTGGCTTTGAGTAAGCCGCCTAGCTAATAGCGAGCATAGCGTTCGGGACATTATTTCTGCATGCATAAAGCTCAAAACTGATTGACGAAATTAACGACGAATGCAGGTGTGAGTGCAAAACAAGTATTGTTCCTGTAATTTCATGGAAACAAACCGTCGGACCCGTGCGGTGCCTCTTTCTTTGTCTCGCACATTTTGAATTGCATAGTGCGCTCTCGCTCGGTAGGCCAGTTATCTATCAATTGTTACTACGCACGAGCACAAGGTTCAAACGGTAATCAGTGTATCGTAGCATTTCGCAGTGACAAGTTCAAAAACAGTGTGTGTTTTAGAAGAAGATGTGCCAATTATTTTCCAAAATGATGGCTGTCCGGCACATTACCAACGAACGGTACGAGAACATTTAGATAATGTATTTCCTAACTCGTGGATCGGTAGAGCTGGCCCTATACCATGGCCACCACGGTCCCCAGATCTGACACCCCTGGATTTCTACATATGGGGACGTGCAAAAGAATTAGTTTATGCAACAGAGGTGCCCACAAAAGAAATTTTAGTGGAACGAATTAACACCGCATTCGTAAAAATGCAAGAGGAAATGCTGCTTTCAACCACAACCACAGAAATCAGAAAAAGATGTCGTGCATGCATAAGGTGTGGAGGCGGTCAATTTGAGCAAATGTTGTAATTTAAATGTAATAAAAACAACATAACATAAAAAACGTATTTTCTTTATCTTGACCCTAGCAACAAAGTATCACTTAGGTCGACCCCTGATGTAGTATTTCTGCCATGTAGCATATCGTTAGAAAGGGTTAAGGGGAACTTTTTAAAAGAAAGCTAATTTCAAAATGACTTTTAGTTTTTTTTCAATGAATTTAGAAGTTGTCACTTTTCATAACATTTACGCCGATTTACCACTTTAAAAGCTCAAAAGTTTTTTTGTGGATATTAATTGTAACAAGTAATGATTTATTTAGAATAGGAAAACATCGTAGAATACAAGCATACTTTATTTTGTGGTATAATAACCACACACAAAAAAGGTATGACGATTTAAAGACAAGATTTCGGGTGGTTTAAAAAAAAACTAAAAATTAGCATATCTAAACTACCGTGACACTTCGGACATCGGGTGTATCGGGGAAAAATAACACGTGACCCCCACCCCCCCACACCCCAAAAAATCCTGTCGATCCATGTACCAAACACCCTGTATAGTTGATTATAATTATGTCAAAAAAGATCTTAGTTCTAAATGTTGATTATTTCGAATCTTTATTAATGTGTTATTAAGAATGTTTAGAGTTCTAAATTTTTAATTATTTGTTTGATTACTTATATCGTGATTATTTTGTTTTATGGATTTGTGTGAAAACTTTCGAGTTTTAAATGTTTAATTAAGTTTGTAGTTGTTTCTTGTTGTGATAAATATTTGATTGTTATGTATGTTTAAGTTAAAGAAAGACTGTATAGTAGTACCTAAGTACCAAAAATTCTCAGTTAAAATTAAAGTTGATTTAAAATACTGCTTTTTTTTAAGAACTCTTTTTTATTACAATAAAGATATACTTATTCAGTCTTAAACAATATAACACGCAGAAGAAAACATTTTTTTCGACTTTTTTAATATTTATAGTAAAATACCGAAAAATTACCGAAATACCGGGATCCCGGTTTTAAAAATATTGATACCGAAAAATTACCGGTATTGGCAATAGGTCCATTACCGTCATTCCCTAGTCGCGACCCGAATCGCGTGAATGCGTTGAAATCAGCAAAGCAGTGAAATGTGATTTAGATGAGTGAAATGTGTGTGAATAAGAGCGAATAGAAGCTTTCGTTAAATTTTGGTAGGTTTATGTGGTGGCGAGTGAGTGAGTTGACCGGACACGTATGTAAATTTAGTGAATTTAGTGAAAAATAGATCACTGCCTTTAAAAAATGTATTATCATATATATACTTAAGTAAAAGAAATTATGTTCATAAATGTAAAAAAACTTTGAGAATTTTGTAGGTACCTACTATTATAATAGTAGTAAATAATTATTTATGGTATTGTATTGTAGAAAATTACAGTGATAAAAGATAAAATAAAAAAAAACACTAAAAATACTTAAATAAAATTATTTCTTGAAAATCTCAACGTCCTATATTTGTTAACGATTCTAAACGATAGATCGTTATTTTTACAGATAGTTTCGTTGAGTGAATGGAAATTCTGTTAACGACAAACTCATATCTGACTGGTTGACCAGATAACTCTGCAATGAAAAAAGTCATTAGAAAGAACCTTTACAAAAATTATGTTGAACAGATGTTGACTATACGGACTCGGTATTGTTTAGTCTAGACAGCAAAAAAGAAGGCGAGACCCAAATTCTACTATTTAGTTCCCCTAACCAACGCAAAGCAAAATATTTTCAATGATCTTTTGTCAACTTCTTCCTGGGTACTTATTTTACTAGTTATAGGTATACATAATACAGGATAGGGCAAATTTTTGGCCCCTCAAGGGTAGCTACCGTTTCTTTTATAGATTTAAGGTTATGTTCTTATGAACCTTCTATTTGATAAAAAGTAGTTAGTTACATACGAGTTTATATTAACAACCATTGAATGAGTGACATTGTTTTTTCACTTACTCGTTTTCTCTAGGTATGTATGGGAATTGATTTTTTTAATTAGTGCCAAAACTTACGATTTGATTGAGAGAAATGTTCCTGGTTGGAAATAGAGTCGATCAAGACCGAGATGTTTTTTGTGACAAATGTAATTTTTTTCGAAAAACTAAAAATGGCAATATTTTTTTCTTCAAAATCAAACAGAAGTTTCCTTTTATCAAAACATTCTAACTAGAAAAGAAACGGTAGCTACCCTGGAGGGGCCAACAATTTGCCCCACTTGTATAGATAGTGACAATGTATAAAAAACAATTAAGTTGGCCTTTTGCTATAAAATAATTTTGCTATAAAATATAATATAAAGCTCGATAATTTACTTACCTGTATAAAATGTAATGCTCAACTAAAGCTTGCATGTAGTTATCATAAGTTAAAATGTTTTAATGGTCCAATAGCCAATGTATGCTCATTTATTCTATTCCCTATAATATATAAGTTTGAAAAAGCTCATAAAGCTCTCAAACGTGTTTAATTTTAAGTTCAATAATGTCTAGGATAAATGTACACTGGATTTGTATTATTTTTATTATTTAATTTTATAAATAAAGATCTTTTAAAACTGAACTGAATGTATAAAAAAAACCTATTAGGTAAGAGTCTATTTGGGTAAAAAAAAAATGAAAAAATGTAACACGACAATATGGAATATTTATTCATCATTTTAGAATGCAGTTAAAAGTACTTATTCATCTATATTTTTGGGCACCTTGAAGTCTTTAAATTTTTTGTAAAATATTTCAATCATTAACATTAATACTAACACTTAATACCTAGGCAACCAATTATTTGGAATCTTAACGTAACTAACAAAGCATTTAGTACAAACGTAAATTCTCGAAGGGATCAACTGACCAAGAACATTTTGGCTGTTACTTTATCGAGGGGAGAATGTTAGGAATAATAAAAAAATGACTCAGCTTTGCTGATAATAATACTAAACGGCACAGATGTTGAACGACCGCCGCAGGGGTCGATTACATACTGTATCTCTATGTTTTAGGGTAGAAATTCACTTGCGCGTAAGCTCAAAGCTCAATATCCGTGCCTGTTAAAACAATGAATGTCAAGGCCAGAATCGACCCCTTTCTTAACCTGGATTAGGCCATAACAAAACTGTTTTGGTACACACGGACTAGTCACTGTCTGTCTATAGAGTCCTGTCTGATCCGAGCCGCTGTCATCATCATCATCACTATCATCGTCTTTGGTACACATACACACTAATCACTGTCCATATCCATGGAGTCCTGGTCGGAGCCGTTGTCGTCATCATCACTCTCGTCGTCCTCCTCATCGTAAATCATGAATGTCTTCTCTGATATCTCGTCGATGATTTTATCAATAGCTTTCAGGTTATTTTCTTCTGCCTCTGCCGTTCTGCTGCCCAAAACCCAGTCTTCTGATTCCAAGGAGTATATTTTCTCTTTCGCTACTTTCATCACACTGTCCACAGTGAAGTTTAATATGTCCTTTCCGACGTAGTTAGGGACGGATGCCAACACTGTTTTTATGGGATTCAAGTCGGGATGGTGCGGTGGTAATCTCAGCACTGTGTGACCGTGATCCCTCAGATAAGCATCCGTCCTATATTCCCCGCACTTATCTTTATTCATTACCACTAATTGGTACAATTGTGACTTGTACATATCTACAGAATAAGGCACATTTCTCGCAGTCAAATAGTCCATCATCTCTCGCTTCCTGGAATTGGAGTGCGGCGTCGGATTCGATACCCTGTTGTTGAACGGTGAAGCTCCATCCACTACAACAATACTGCCGGGCTTCAAGTTCGGTAACACAAATATCTTGTACCACTTCTCGTATTGTTCGAAATACTCCCGTTTGTACTCAGTCTCTTCCTTCATGTCTTTTTTGTTTCCGTCGAACATATACAGCGTATTTTTGAGAATCCCGTTCTGATCCCCGGCTAATAAGATTACGACTTTCTTTTTTGCTGGTTGTCTGAGGATCGTGGAGCTGCCATCTGGCTTGGGTTTGGACGCGATCCGTTTGCTCTCGATAACCATTTCGCCGGTGTAAACAATGTTGCGCCCCTGCGCTCGGTACCCTTCTATCTTGGTCAAGTATTGTATTCTCGCATACCTGACGTCGTGTTTCTCGATCAAGATGCTATTGTTGTCCGCTTTTTCTATCCATTTGAATCCGAGTTTGTTAACGTGTCGTCTCAATGTGCATAGCGAACCTTGGTAGTCAAGGTCGCCTTTAAGAATGAGGTACAAGTCCTTCATGATAGGGAATTCTTCGTCTTTGGTGTAAAAGCTGTGTATAATCCGGCGCATGGCCTGTGCGTCGTAGTCGTTGGAGACGATGTTCTTCTTGCAGCGCCGCCGCGCCGTCGTACCGTGCTCGGTCTTCACTGTGACGCTTGGTTTCTCGTTGATGACCCGCCGGAGTGCATAAATCGATACGCCGGTCGCGTGCGCGACGAGCTGCCCGGCCGTGACCGTCGAGTTCGGGTCCCGTTCGATCTCACTCTCGAAATATCTGTATATTTTCTGCAAAACCTCTTTGGTTTGGTTCTTGAGTGGCTTGCCCCGACCCAGCTTAGACGACGGGGCCATGTTTGTAAACAAAAACTTAATTTAACACTAAAACATTTGGCTTGACACACAAGTGTTGTTGATAATGAAAGGCGGATGACTGATGTAAAAATGAACGCGTAGACGTTTCGACGAAAAGAGATGGAAGTATGCGAGACCGCGCGCGAAAGAATGAGATAAACAGTGTGCGGTAGAGTCCGCCAGACGATAACAAAATTAGCGTAGGAGTTTAAGTTTTAGGTTATGTTTGGTCTAAAAATAGCTGTCGAATGCAAACATAACAAAACATTCTAATGAAATATTTTTCGTTCGTTGATTAGTTACTTACTAACGATGCTTTGTAATAATAGGTACTTACCTAAATACCTTCCTACGATTACTAAAGAGATTTACAAAATTCAGTAGGTTAGGTTTTATATACTCTTTGTATAATATAAAAATACTTTCTTCGAGGGTTTACTTATTTTAATCAAATAAAATAATAAATAATTTGATTAACTTTAAATAGTACATACTAGCACCATCTCTTGTTGAATAGCACACAACTAAAATGTAGAGCAACTTCGTATCAATTCTAGAATGTCCTAGAAGCTTAGTCTCGCTACTCGCCACCAGATGGCGTTTTGCAGGGCTGCTCAACATTTTGAATTTTTGATAGTACTCGACGCTTACTATTATTTATATTAT
The DNA here is from genome assembly GCA_955876795.1 of Eupithecia tripunctaria. Taxonomy (NCBI): domain Eukaryota; kingdom Metazoa; phylum Arthropoda; class Insecta; order Lepidoptera; family Geometridae; genus Eupithecia; species Eupithecia tripunctaria. The sequence continues at coordinate 17,223,312 of OY041601.1, forward strand.
TGGTAATATTTAACGGGTATTTATCGCGTTCATTTACCTAATTTATCCCAACGTCTAGTCGAATTTTATTAGTTTGAATTTGCTCTGCTTTTTTCGGTACTTAGTTAAAACATGACAAAATGAGTAATTATAATAAGTATAGCTAACCAATTTAGCTTTTTTACTTAATTTTATCGGATAAAGTTATGTTACAATTGTTGGAGCTCATCTAATGAACGGTTTAATATATTATAGCGGTAGCTAAGTTAGCTACCGCTATAATATACAAGGTGGGGCCTCAGATGAATAAAAAAGCAAGATAGAGTTTCGCCGGCCGACTCACCGATGGCGGCAAAACTAAGCCTAGCCGTGTACAAACACAGTTACACGCACAGACATAAAACGAAACTAAGCCATACCTTGTCAGTCGAGCTATGCCGGTGCGCGGAGTGTCACGATATAATATTTCGTATTTTTTACAGAAACAATGTCAAATTGTGTTTTAAAATGGTGTAAAAACCAATCTTCAATACACAAGAAGTAGGATGGAATCACATTTCATACTTAAGTAAACTTAAAAACATATATTTTTAGTAAATCAACTTTATAAATTATCATGACAACTTGGAACACAAAACCGCCACAAGTGCTGCCAACACTAAGCGTCACAAAAAATCCCGTTTGTTGAGGAAGTTATTAATGTGACGTGAAACGTAATGTTATGTATTAATTTACTTAGGTACCTATTTTTTTTTACCCTACTACCAACGGAGCATGGATAAATAAGGTTGGCTTCGTTTGTATGTTTGTAAGTAGCCGATTTTATTTTCTCACGTAGCGCTGAAACTATAAGTCCGATTTCAATAAATGAGGAGTCTAATGATTCGTCTTGATGCCCCGGTAGTTATAGGATAATTAATATCATCACGAAATTGGGGTCTAACGAGATATCGTGGTCTAAGTGGGCCTAAAAGTTAAATGTTAGTAAATATGCTCGACTAAGGGATATCATTAAGGACATGCAGAGACAAGGACATTTTTAGGAAAATGTATATCTCAGGCTTAAGGAAACCCCCCCCCCCCCCCGGAACAAATCTTGCCCACAGACTAATTTGGATAACAACATTTATGGCGTTGCGTGCGTTCATATAGAAAGGGATATTTTTTATTGCAAAAAAGGTATTACCTTATTACCTTGCCCCCAGCCCTCCTTCCCCTTTTGTAAGTGCTACTGAGGGTTTTCGATTGCAGGGAACTAGAGGCTTATTTTGCATCGAAATAAAAAAAAACCCACTTTCCTCTCACCCCCTTTTTCTTAGCCTCCGTTGAAATCTCCCGAACGCAGTGATTTGAAAGATATTGCTATAGAGGAAAAATAATATTAAATTCAAAACAAAGGTTGCCTCCCTTACCGTCGTATACTCCTTTTATGTAAAAATACCAAAAATTGGCCTAAAAATTGTGAAACTGTTGTGCGTAAATAATGTAATGAAAGCATAGTGATAGTTAGTGAAAAGCAATATAAATCAGTTGATAAAAAGATTTTAAAACGATTTATTGGCAAAGACAACGTTTTCTCTAACTTGGAGACTGAGCACAGTTATGCTGGCCAAGAGCATAAAATAAGCGATGCATCATCGAAAAATATTTATGTACCTAATACGTTTCCACAATATTTCGAAATTGGAAACAATTTCCAGAACGGTGGACAGTAAATGACAGTTCTACAGAAAACTTACGCAATATAAAGGCCATTAAAACCAATGTTTGATATTACTGTTGTTTTATTGTCCCCCTTTCTAGTCGGAATAAACATACCTACTTATATACTACCTCTAAGTGAGGTAAATATACAATTTGAAAAAATGTCATCTTATCTACTATTTACTTATCCATTCATTCTGCTAATACAATAAAATATTAGGGGTAATTCGTTTTTACTACACGGCAACACTCATCAAACGCGCACATGTTTACGAAACCGGCATCAGTTTGTCGGCCGGCGTCACTCTGTCTTGTTTTTTTACTTCGTCTGAGGGTGGGGCAAATTTTTGGCCCCTTAAGGGTAGCTACCGTTTCTTTTGTAGTTAGAAGGTTTTGTTCTGAGGAATATTCTGTTTTATTTTGAGGAATAAAATATTGCCATTTATAGTTTTTTGAAAAAAGTTACCGTTTGCCCTCAAAATGACATTTGTCAAAAAAAACAAAATGGTCTTAATCGACTCTATTTCCAACCAGGAACACTTTTCCTAAAGTAACATACCAAATCAAATCATAAGTTTGGCAATAATTAAAAAAAACCATTCCCATACATTTCTATGAAAAAACGAGTAAGTGAAAACTACAATGTCACTCATTCTCATTCAATGGTTCTTAATTGAAACTAGTATGTAACTACTTTTTAAGTTGGTAGGCTTATTTTGAAATAATAATAATAATAATAATAATAATAATAATAAATTTATAACATATTTATAACTCACGACCTTTGTGTCGCGGTGGGCGAAGGTCGGTTGCGGGTTCGATTTCCGCCTCGGGACAAATATTTGTACGATCTGCAGATATTTGTTCAGGGCGTTCTGGATGTTTTCTATGTATAATAAAAAATATCTATCTATGTATTGTGTTGTATTATGTATATCAGTTATCTAGTACCCATAACACAAGCTTTGCTTAACTCGGGGCTAGATAATGCTGTGTGAATTGTCCAGCATTATTTATTATTAATATTAAAACATATTAATAATATTCTAAAAAAAACAATATAAACTCAAGAACGGCTGAACCGATTTGGCTGAAAATTAGCGGGGAGGTAGCTTAGAACCAGGAGATGGACATAGAATACTTTTTATCCCGTTCCCGGCTGAACAAATCTTGATGAAATTTGGCAGGGAGGTAAAAGGTATCTCGGGGACAGACATAGGATTCTTGAATAAAGCGTGCGAAGCCGCGGGGAAAAGCTAATTTTTTATTAAAAACGATTAGAATTGGTAAGTTACTTTGGGAAAAGTGTTCTTGGTTGGAAATAGAGTCGATTAAGACCAAATTGTTTATTTGACATGTAATTTTTTGGGCGAACCGTACACATTTTTTCAAGAAACTATATATGGCAATATTTTTTTCTTCAAAATAAAACAGAAAGTTCCTTAGAACAAAACCTTCTAACTACAAAAGAAACGGTAGCTGGGTAGCTACCGTATTATATTATTATATTTGGCTTTCAATACAGGGTGGGGCAAATTTTTGGCCCCTTAAGGGTTTAAGGGGCCAAAAATTTGCCCCACCCTGTATTGAAAGCCAAATATAAACTCATTCTATGTATACTCGTTCATTATTATTGGTTTTCTTTTCATCCAACCAGTATAATGTACTAATAGCTAACTTTTTGGTTTTATTAGTAACACTTGATCATTATCTTTGACTTCAAATATTGGCTAGTTTGCGTTGCCACATTGATAAAATGTGCATGGGTTACAAAAGGATATTGAAACATGTTTATAATATAGAAATATTAAATTATACGTTTGTACATTTAATTGTTATTTATTTAGTATTATATTATAGCATTTTTGATACATTTATGTTTGTTTGAATCAGGTTCAAATAAGTTAAAAGTATCATTAAAATGAATTGCTCGACATTGCACAACATTAACCAAAAATGTTGTTAGTCCCTGACTATGACGAACTAAACCGAACATTCCAGAAATGTCTCGACGCGCTGGTAGATGGCGCGCAGGCGAATAAATACACGGGCGTCCAACCTCCTTGCATTCATTTGAAAAGAGAACAGCGAACTGTGAACTTCAGCGATTTGACGTTTTCAAACTTGTCTCAATTTACTGCGTGAGAATTGAAGAAGTTTTTTCCGTGTTGAAGAATTTTATTTACCACTGATAATTGAAGATGTCTTTGTTCTTGGATTACGAGCCTCAGTACCAGCGTCCGTGCCCTCGCCGGCGACTGCTAGACCAACACTTCGGTCTCGGCCTAACCCCCGACGACTATCTAGCTATCCTGGCCCTACCAACTCCTCAACCACAAGCGAACAACTACTACCGACCCTGGAGGAACCTGCAGGCGGTGGCGAGAGACATCGGCTCCACTATCAAGGAAGACAAAAACAAGTTCCAAGTAAACCTGGATGTTCAGCACTTCGCCCCAGAAGAGATCTCAGTGAAGACAATCGACGGCTTTATTGTCATTGAAGCGAAACACGAAGAGAAGAGAGACGAACATGGGTACATTTCTAGAAGTTTCTCGAGGCGGTATCCTTTACCTGAAGGGATCGAGGCTGATATGGTGACGTCGAAGCTGTCTTCAGATGGTGTGCTGTCTATTTCAGCGCCACTGAAGGCGACGCCCAAAGCGTCCAACGAGCGCGTGGTGCCCATAGTGCAAACTGGGCCAGTAAAGAAGCAACCAGATTCAGAACTTCTGGAAGAAAAGGAAAAATCTTAGAAAAACTTTTAGAATTTATCCGCCTTTTTAAGTTGCATTTAAGTACTTATTTGAATGAATTGTTTGGTAGGTAACGAGTTTGAGTGAAAATTTTTCATTGTTAGTGAACGTGTAGAAGACTGGTTTATTTTTGTAACTTCCTAGTTTAATTTAATACTCGTAATAATATAAGTTGACAGTAATTGTTTAAATGCGATAGGTTTGTAGGTAGGTATGTAACATTCCTTCGTCTAAACAATAAAGTAGACTTTTATTTAAACGGTTTTAAATTTTATCCTATCGCATGATTAGGTAGAGCCCTTTGGTTTTTGCCTTTAGTTATATTTGGTTTTTTAAACAATTGTGTATTTTACTTCAACCGAGAAAAAATCTAAAAGTATACACTCACAGGCACAATTAACCGTCCACGTTGTATTTCGTTCAGTTTACAGTAATCGTCAAATTAGGACCACATTTGATCGAAGTTATGTTAAAAGCAACTATCTTCTATAATATAAAAATGAATCGCTAAATGTGTTGGTAAGCGCATAACTCAATAATGCCTGGACCCATTTGGCCAATTCTTTGTGAACGAAAAAACGAGTGCTTGAGTGGAGACCGTGACTCGGCAAACGTAGTGTAGGGCACCATTTGGCCAGGTGGGATGACGATCTGCAAAATACTGCAGGCAGATGCTGGATGCGGCAAGAAGACAGGGCGCTATAGGCTGATGTCCAGCGGTGGACTCATATAGGCTGATGATGATGATGATTATGAGTTGCACCGAAAAAAGAAAAATATAAGTACATAGATACCTAAACAATTGTGCAACGACCAGTGAGTTGAGTCCTTTAGGTACAGAGACAATTAATAAAATATTGGTAGTACCTACTTACCATTTCTTTGTATTCGCATCGTGTATTTTATTTTCAATAACGTTTTTTACGATTCATTTTATTATACCTATTTTTGCACACATAATTATTTAAAATAATAAATAAATAAATAATGTTGGACAATCCACACAGCATTATCTAGCCCCAAGCTAAGCAGGGCTTGTGTTATGGGTACAAGATAACTGATATACATAATACAGAAAACGACATAGATAGATATTTTTTTATTTTACATAGAAAACACCGAGAACGCCCTGAACAAATATCTGCAGATCGTATACATATTTGTCCCGAGGCGGGAATCGAACCCGCAACCTCCTGCCTCGCAGGCGGACCTTCGCCCACCGCACCACAGAGAAATAATAAATATAATACCTATTCAAAACTATAATCACCCCTTACTAAACATTTACCTTACAACAAACTTACAAATAAACCCGCTGTATACTAAAAATCGTCAAATAAATAAATTTCAAGTTGGTTCCGCAGCGAAAAATAATATTGCTGTTAAAAGTAGCACAGGTCCGTTCAGCACAACGTCTCGTCCCGCACTGATTGTAGGGCCGGCAGAGGGGCGGCTCACGAGTAACGTTGTATCGATTACGTAAAAAATTCGTTAAAAATAATTAGATAATTTATTTGAAAAAGTGGGCGGAAGAGAGTCTCCGTAACTTTTTATTCTACATGGTGATAACTTTAAATAAATCTTGTGATTGATAGTTTAGGAGAAAAAGAGTTTTAACGGAGAAAATGGATGGTACTTTGCACTATTATTTCAGATACTTAAAATTGGAATTTCAAATTTTCGGCTTAAAGGTAAAATGCCTTGAATGGCATAGATTATCATATATTTTTTTCAAACTTTTTTCTATAAAGAATAAGAAGAAAAACGGTAAAAACTTTACCCAAATTACGCCGATTCATATGTATCTAGGCCTTAAATGTTCGTTGAAGTTCAAGGATGGTTTTTACGGCGAGAAAATTTTTAATAATTGCCGGGAAAACACCTATCAACGTTTCCATAGGAACAACGCGTGCGAAGCCGCGGGGCACAGCTAGTAGGATATTATATTTATAATAACCAGCAGGGGCGCTGCAAGCCACTAAAGTACTACAGGAACGGAAACAAGATATAAAATCATGACAAAAAGCCAGATATTATGTATCTATTCGATTTAGCGTTGAAAAAATAAGCAGTAATAATAAGACTTTTATATAAATTTTAAATTATTAACAAAAAATGACTTAATTGAATGACTTAATAGTTAGGTCCTTTTGAGTATAGGCCTCCTCTAAGTTTCTCCAGTCTTTTCTATTCTGAGCCTTCTCTAGCCATGTTTTTCGGCGGTTTTTTAAATTAAAAAATAAAAAAAAAGTTGGTGGACCTCAGTGCCCATCTTGTGTCCTAGAGGACACGCCTAGAGGCGTGCTATGAAAACATGTAGTTCTACTAATTCAAGGCGACCTGCTACGCTGAGGTTGCGGGTTCGATTCCCACCTTGGGACAAATGTTTGCACGATTTATAAAAAATTGTTCTGGGTGTTCTGGGTATTGTAGGTATTATAATAATAATAAATATTTATCTCTGGAATGTATTGTATTAAGTTTACTAGTCAGCCTTATAACACAAGCTCTGCTTAGTTTAGGGTATCCATAATACAAGCTCTGCTTTGCTTGGGGTATCCATAACACAAGCTCTGCTTATTACCTTCGTGAAAAGCTCTCCACCTAACCACTGACTTGTTAAATGAAATATGTTGATCAATGGCTAAAAAACACTCAAAATCATTCGGAAACTATAATAATCAAGTTCTTATTGGATTTTTGTATGCTGAGTGTGTTCTGCCATACTTTTTACTATACCTGCGTTAAGTTTATTTTCTACGGCAATGTGAAAGTAAGTTAAACTTCCCGCTTGATCTATTTAAAATGACCTAAGATGTTCGCCTGTAGGTAGCTAAAATTTCGAGTTTTTATTTTATTTTATGAACACCTGAGATAATCGGTGCATTTTATTTGCATTTTTCACACTGTTTAATCACACTGTCACACTCATTATCACACTAATCACACTATCACATCACACTAATATTATAAATGCGAAAGTTTGGATAGATGTTTATTACCTCTCTATGCCGTAACTACTGAACGGATCGGTCTGAAATTTTGCATACAGGTAATTCTACTCCTGGAATCAAACATACTCTTTATCCCAAAAATCAGTTCCCGTGGGATATAAATCACCTTTATGCGTTTAAATAGAAACAACGCGTGCGAAGCCGCGGGCAGAAACTAGTTCCCTTACTAACTACTCTTTATCCCAAAAATCAGTTCCCGTGGGATATAAATCACCTTTATGCGTTTAAATAGAAACAACGCGTGCGAAGCCGCGGGCAGAAACTAGTTCCCTTACTAAAAAAATAGGCAGGTAGGCAATGATATTATATCAGGTAGGTACTAATACTAACCAATTTCGTTTTTCACAATTTAACCAAAAATCTTGACATTATATTCATAAACGTTGCTTAATTTTAAGTAAGCCTTTAAGTAATTTTGTATTCATAAATGTTGTTTAGATCTAATCAACTGTTTAAACTGTTACAGCTGTCAAATTAAACAACATAGACACCTCTCTTAAATTCTCGTAAACAGCAGATTTTCGGAGTCTGTGATTTTAGTACCTCTTGTTTGAAAATATTTTAAAATTGAACTAGATCATTATTTAAATAATTTTGAGCAGGATATAGCAGACCTAAACGAATTTTGGCAACCACGTACAAAAGTTTACCAACCCAGGTTAAATCCGATGATGGAATATTGATGAAGTGGAGTTTAAAAAAGGTACATGTTTTCTAAGGAAACATGAAAAAAAATGGTGAGAGACGACATCACGGTAGATACGAGAGGTGGTGGCATATCTGTTCACATTCAAGTAATGGCTGTGATCAGGCACAGGGGGCGACATGAGGTAAGTGCTCATGTACCGACAAAGAATTTTGGAAATTATTTGAGGAGTACCTACCTGCTTCTTACTTCCTGCGGCACTACAGGCCGTTTCTGGGTCTTGGGCTCCTTGACGGTTTCTCTCCATCAATGAGGTAAGTATTTCAGGAGTAGCAGCTTCAGGAGTACGAGCAAGTTAGATTAACCTATGCAAATGCCAATTCGGTAATTTTTATTCATTTATTTTTAACAAATTGAAGACGATAGCGGGGATTTGCATGGCATAAGTCAACCTACCATGTCTCGCCTTTGTAAAAAGTTCGTTGCGCATTAGCTAGCAGGAGTGCGCATCTACAGTAGCAGAACAATGTATACACATAGGGAGTTTGCTGCTATATGTGGGTTTCTCCAAGTAATTGGAGCAATCGCACCCATATAAAAATCAGAAAAGTGGGAGATGAAACTGTCCAGTATTTTATAAACAGAAAACAATTGCCAGAGCAACTAAAAATAAGTAGTGTTTTACGAAGCAACTTTTAAGTACGTTTATGAATACAAAAGTTTTAAACATTGCTTACGGCTTAATCAGTTACTTAGATAAGTCGTGCTTATTTATGAATACGGGTGTTAATCAGAACCTCCAGAATGACATTTAATAAACCCTAATAAATGCCTAAAAATCCTAAATTTAGCATCAAAGCAGGGATAGGAGAATTCTGTATACAATGGTTCATGATAGTAGTCAGTGTTTGGCAAAAAGCGCTTAATAAATAAGAGGGTCGAATCTAGTTGACGTTAGTTAGCAACGAAACGAAAACGGGTCCGACTATGACTGAAGTTGGATGGACTTAATTGCACCTAATTCGAGTCTTCGTTCGAGAAACTAGGAGCCCATCTCCCCTTTTTGACCGACTTCAAAAAAGGAGGAGGTTCCTAATTCGACTGTATTTTTTATGTTCGTTTCAGAACACCCCTTTGACCGGTCCGTCTTTCTTTATTTGATAGTTGGTGCTTTCCATGTGGTCCCATTTTAATTTGGTCCAGTTTTGACAATGGTATCGAAAAAACCATATAATTCTCAAACTCAAACTCAAACTCAAAAATGCTTTATTTCCATAAATACAATAAATGTACACTTAGAAAAGGTCAAATCATAGTAAAAAATACACTGACACGGAAATAAAGTGGTATTTTTGATTTCGATCGCTTCGGTATGTAGACTAAAGTAAAGAAACGACGAAGAAACCTTTAGCCTGTTAGTTGTTATTTTTCGAGTTGGAGCAAAATCCGTCCCAAGCTTTTTTATCCTCTAGATAATCTGATATTTTATAGTAAGCCTTTTTGCATAATAAAGTTTTGACAATTTGTTTGAATTTATTTACTGTTAATTTTTGCAGCTCAGTAGGGGTTTTGTTGTAGAAGCGTATACATTGCCCTTTAAAAGATACATTAATTTTATGCAGCCTAGTTGTGGGTACAGCGAGTTTATGTTTATTTCTAGTATTTACATTATGTATATCGCAATTTTTTGGGAAACTATTGATATTTTTATGAGTATACAACAAGTTTTCATAAATATATTGACTTGGTACTGTCATTATATTTATTTCTTTGAATTTATCACGTAGGGATTCTCTGGGACCCATTTTATAGATGGCACGAACAGCCCGCTTCTGCAGCACAAATATGGTGTTAATATCTGCAGCGGTCCCCCAAAGCAGTATACCATAAGACATAATACTATGGAAGTAGCTGAAATAAACTAGTCTAGATGTGTCCACGTCTGTGAGATCACGGATTTTTTTGACTGCATATGCTGCAGAACTAAGTCTCTTCGATAGCTTATCTATGTGTGGGCCCCATTGAAGTTTATTATCTAAGGTGATTCCTAAGAATACGGTACTTTCTATAATTTCTAACGTTTCTCCATTAACGTTTACATCAGCCTTAACTTGTTTAACATTAGGTAGAGTAAATCTTATACATTTCGTTTTGGTTCCGTTAAGCAAAAGATTGTTGACACTAAACCAATGAACTACCTTTGAGATTGCATTGTTTACATCGTCGAAATTAGTGTTTTGTCGTTTCATTTAAAAAATTAATGAAGTATCATCAGCAAACAATACAATCTTGTGACTATTCTTGACAAGATGAGGCAGGTCGTTAATATAAACTAAAAATAGGAAAGGACCGAGGATAGATCCCTGCGGTACACCCATTGTAACTACAGACCCCGAAGACCGTTTTCCATTTATGTCAACTCTTTGTATCCTATCACTCAAATAAGATGTGAGAAGATCCAAGGAGGTGTTCCTTATTCCATAGTGATGTAGTTTCCTGATTAATGTTTCATGGTGTACGCAATCGAATGCTTTAGACAAGTCGCAAAAAATGCCTAAGGCATCTTGCGACTTCTCCCAAGCATCAAAAATATGCGATACTAACTCTATACCGGCATCAGTAGTTGACCTGCCGCGAGTAAACCCGAATTGCTTACTATGAAGCAGGTCATTGCAATTGAAATAACTGAGCAATTGATGTAAAATAAGTTTTTCAAAAACTTTGCTGAATGTTGGCAGTACTGATATTGGTCTAAAGTTAGTGGGGTCAGACCTACTACCTGATTTAAACAGTGGGATTATTTTGCTACATTTCATTAGATCAGGAAATACACCACAATCAATAGACTCATTAAATATAAAAGCTAGATCTGGTGCAATGGTATCAATCAAAGGTTTAATAATTCTAACGGAAATGCCCCAGAGATCTGCAGTTTTCTTTATATTTAAAAGTTTAAAGACTTTTATAATATCTTTTTCATTAACGTGGTTGCAATTAAATTTATTTTCGCATTTAGGTACATTTTCTATCAGTAAAGACTCGGCAATTGCTTGAGAAGAATTTAGGGACTTTGTGGTAGAGATTGGAATGTCAGTAAAAAAGTTTTCAAAAGCTTGGGCTACTTCAATGTCATTTTTGATTGTGCAACTGTTAATCTTTAAATTGTAATCATTATCGTAGGTACTGACCTTTCCAGTCTCACTATTTATTATTTTCCATGTTGATTTTATTACATTTTCACTGTTTTTAATTTTGGAGCTAATATAATTTGATTTTGCTATTTGACAAACTTTTCTAAACATTTTTGAGTAATTTTTTACTTTTTCTTTGAAGTCCTTGTTAAAATTATATTGTTTGTCACTATATAGTTCATACAAAGTTACTCTACTTTTATGTATACCCACTGTTGCCCACTCACTAAAGTTAAGTTTTTCTGAGACCATCCTCGATTTGGGTGTGAATATTGAATTGAACGCATTGGTGAATTTATTAAAAAAACTACAATACGACTCATTTGGGTTGTTAAGTGAGTAATCAGGTGATGGTTTAGAATCCCAATCCAATTTCAACCGTTCAAATCGACTTGTGGTCACAGGTGTATATTTAATTTTTTGTTTACAATTATAGTTTTTAACTTGTATTTCTAGTTTAATTAGTTGACCCAAGTGGTCTGATTTTAAATTGCTTATAATTTTTTTACTTAATACTTTTTCATTTTGACAAACAAATATATTATCTATACATTTTGCTGAGGTTTCAGTTATTCTAGTTGGTTCCATAAATATTGGCCTTAAATTATAACAATTAAATAAATTAGTTAATCTACTACTGAGGGAGTAGACTTCTAAAAGATCAATATTAAAGTCTCCACATACCAAGACATTTTTATGTGATTTTGATATTTTATACAAGATATCATCCATGATTCTTTCAAATATTTCAAAGGAGGCGGATGGTGGGCTGTATACGCTTACTACAATACTTTGCTCCAGCTCAACACATGCTACTTCGATGTGGCTTTCAACGGATAAGTTTATTATGTCTTTACGTTCTTTGAACTTTATGAGTTTATTTAGTAATATTAGAGAGCCTCCACGAATAGCATGTGATCTGCAAAAAGAACTACCAACCTGGTGGTTACTGAAGTTAAACATGAGCTCATAGCTTTTCAGCCAGTGTTCTGTTAAGCAGATGATGTCAATATCAGATGAGTTCATGTACAATTCTAATTCTAGTAATTTACATCTCAATCCTTGAATATTTTGGTGCACCAGGTTAGTAAACTTTGCCTTGATTTTACAATCTGGTTTTCTTTGTTTTTTATTGTAAATAATAATATTTGACTGTTTAGGGCTAGAGACTTCCTCTATTGTCTTTATTTCTAATTTAAATGGCTTGGAACAACTTCCAAGGTCTTGTTTTTTAAATCATTGCAATGCTCAAAAGAAGCATTTTTTATAGCCAAGTTTTTGGCTGTTATATTAAAATAAAAAGATAGCGAAATTGCTATCTGTCTTTTATAAAAATTGGAAAGGTAGTAATTACCTTGAGTCAAATAGTATTTTTTACTAACAATACTGTTAATGTCAATCACATGTATATTGTTGTTGCACGAGATAGTGTGCAAGATTATATTAAGCTTATATCTAAGGTTGTTTTCTGATTGTGGCAAGCTGTCGCTATATGGGAATGTGAACATCACAATTTGTTTTAAGTCTAGTGTGCACAGTTTGCCCACATACTTAATCAAGTCCGATTTGTTCACATTACCCCTATTACCCAGGCATATTATTAAGTTTGAATTACTAAAAGTTTCATTATTAATTTTTTTCAATTGAAGTCGGTTTATAGTATTTTTAGCAAAAAATATATGTACTTACAATTAGATCGATGGCCGTAAGAGAACAAGACATCCTTGGTTATTTCGCTAACAAAGTCAGAGTCAGAGACAAATCGTTTATTTCTTTAGACTTACAAAATGAGCACTTAGACAAGTCATTTTTTTTACCATATAAACAGCTTGATAAATTGGTATTACTATCAAATAAGAATAAGGTGCAATTGACTCTAATTCGATTTTTATTAAAATATGGATAAACTGAATTAAGGATATCAAATCATATCATAAACTCTTTATTCCTTAATCAGAACTTTAATAGAGACAGTTAATTTTTCATATTCATCAAAGGTCTTAAGTAATAAGAACCGATTGTAAGTATGTACATTATTGAAACTCATTATCTTCAAGAAGCTTATCGCTAGTTTGAATTGAACACAAAGGCCGTGGTTCAAATAAGACAAACGATTATTTTTATTTGTTTACAATAATTATTTATTTACAATCTATTTATTATGACGCACAGGCACAAACTCTACTTCATCCTTAAGGTCCACGGCGTACGTGGTGGCTTCGACGGGACTCCTTGAGATCTCGTTTGTGAACAAGGCATTGGTTTTGTCCAAGTCTCCTCTAAGTCCAACATCTACATCACCGTTCTCTCCACTGTCATTGTCCATTTCTTCCCTGTCCTTGAAAGGCGTCTGAGTCTCATGCTCGACTGGCTTCTGGGTTACCGCAACAGTTCCCTCAGCATCAGCCTTGAGGGGGAAAACGATCTTTAAAACCCCCTGGTCGAAGGTCCAAGTTCCGGTAACGTTAACGTTAGTCGGGAGGGTCTTCGCGTCTATATAGATGCTTTCACTACCTTCTGCTATCTTGTGCACCGCTTGCACCATCAGGAATCCTTCCTTAGCCTTCACTACGATGTCCTTCTCCTGGAATCCTGATAGGGGGATCGTTATCTTGTACTCGTTACCTTCAATCTTGGTGTCACAGCTGCTTGTCGGGAAGCGCTCGTTCAGCGTCGCGAGCATTACGTCGATCTGCTTCATTTCGTTGGCGAGTTCTGCCCAGAAGCGCCTGGTGTCGAAGACATCATCTGCGAAGGGGTTGTAGTCTTGTCCCATTGCGGGGGCGAAGGGGCTGTGGCGCGGGTGGTGGTCGTGGTGGGCCCATGAGTGGTCGTGGTTGCCCCATCGCGGGGCGGCGGCAGTGGCAGCCACCAGCGCGAACAATATGACAGCGAACATTTTGTCTGCGGTTCTTCCTCTTACAACGATCTGTATGCACTGAGCGCGGGCGAGTCATCGTAACCATTTATATCGTATCATTTATACTCGGGGCGGGCGGGTTATCGCTGCGACACTTTCTGGATCCGCCGGCACATGATCTAGGTATAAGTAGTTACATCTATAGAAAGGTACATTTGTTTGTTTGTTTGGATGAGACTATTTATTTATTTGGCACAACATGAATAGCAGGCATTACTTTGTACTGTAAATATATTTTTACTATACTTAAAAGGTACCTACCCATAAATCTCTGGAGATCGTAGAACCATTTGTGCCGAGACAAGAATCGAACCCGCAACCTCGGATCACGGCCCGCTATGCCACAGAGATTGTATACCTGCTGACTGACTGTAATAACAAAGAAGGAATAGGGTAGTTTCTGTGATCTGTGGCACCTACCTAGTGATTTTATAGGTAAATTTCGCAATTGCTGGTTTTTAACCGACTTCAAAAAAAGTAGGAGGTTACCTCAGACCTTTTGACTGGGTGGTCCGATTTTCATGATATTTTTTTTATATGGAGTCCCATTTTAATTTGGTTCAGTTCTGACAATGGGATCCATGAAAATTCATGAAAAAACTATAAAATATGAAGGAAAGTTTTTTAAACAATATTAATTATATTCTGATTTTAGTTACTCCTACTTTTAGAAAACTAAAAGGGTCTTACAACAGTATTAGATAGATTATTGAATTATCTATTAGATTCAGCTTAAAGCCAGTTTTCCACCGCGAAAGGGTAACGAGCGGGAAATGGTAGGCGGGACGGACTCCTATTTACCCGACTACCAATGGAGGAGGGTTATGAGGTTGACTTGACACCCTATGTTTGTTTATAAGTATGTAGCCGATTTTTAAGTTCCCACGTAGCGATCGCGTTGTCTCAATATCCCGGTGGGTAGGTAATTAGGTATATGACGTCAGACGATATTAGCGGTCTAGCGAAATAGCAGGGTAAGTATAAGTAAGGTTCGAAAATGTAATTGTTAAAATAAAGCACATTCGGTGAACGATGACTCGGGTTTAAGTTTATTTTATCTTGCAAATAAAATAGGTTTACATTTACACCAACAAAGAGTTTATTTAGCCTGTTGATTTCTTGTCTGTTGAAAAAAATCATCGCGGGAGGCAGAATTACAACAGAATAGATGATGCATGTATTTTTTTTTATCGATTATTTATTGATTTATGATAAAATTTTACAATAAAAACATCATAAAATACAAAAATAAATATACAGATATATTTCTACGTATATAATATCACTAAAGAATACGTTAAAAAAAATATAGCTTTTTTGAAGTCACATGCATATACCCTATTACCTATATTTGAGACTGTAATAAACAGGTAGTTTCTTCAGAATTTTTAAATTTCTCAAAAAATTTATGTGTCATTTCAAGCTTTCAGCCCGCTTTGTCCCCTCCGCTCGACTATTTGGTAATGGAAATACAAGTATGTAGTTGACTTTTATGAGAGAACGGAGTCCTTAATGGGTCCGTTTCATTCGCATGAATTCAGGATTCAGATTCTCTACCACATGGCGTCCTCAAAAAATAATTTATTTTTAAAAAACTATAAACCGACTTCAATACTTTATAGTTTTTTATGGATTGTCATGGATTCCAGTGTCAGAACTGGAACACATTAAAATAGGACCACACGGAAAGCACAAACTTTCATATAAAAAAAATATCATAAAAATCGGACCACCGAGTCTAAAGTTTTAAGTTAACAAACATAAAAAACACAACACACAGTCACAGTCAGTACAATACAGTCGAATTGAGAACCTCCTCCTTTTTTTGAACTCGGTCAAAAAATATTTCTTCTTTTCTTCATTTAAATGACATTTATTGTCATCATATCTTAGAGAAAGCAATGCTTACCGTGTGAGCAAAGCCGTGTGCATACCCTACCTTCCCTACTGATAATTTAATAATGAGCAAAATGGTCTGCGCTGATGCGTTGTTCTTAGAACGTGTACGACTGATAATACGTACCTACTTATACGCGGTTCTAAAATCCAAGATATTATTTGTAAACAAAGGGGTTAGGTTAGGTATAGAGAAACATCGGTGGCAATATATTTCATTACTCATACTCAGAACGCAGGTCTGAAGTTGAGTGAAGAGCGGGTTGATAGTAATACTTTTCAGCCCTAGGGAGAATCGCTTTCAACTGACAGCTATCACGTTACATTTCTATTGAACTATGTTTCAACTTTCCATACAGCCACTCAACTTTAACTTCTTGTGAGATGGCTTCTGCGTCTGGTTTGACGCAATTCTAATAGCCACTCAATGACAACGCGATTTCAAATTTAAATAAAAAACTTATTTTAATTATCATTATTATTAAGGTTCAACTATTATTTTGGCATGATATTGGCTCAGCATTTTTCAATGAAAATTAAATATATTGGTGAATCTCATCCTTATTTTTTTTTCGAGATTTAAAGTTTTGTTTATACTTCGAAGCCAAAGGTCCGCCTGCGAGGTCGCGGGTTCGATGCCTGCCCTGGACAAATATTTGTACAATCTGCCGGGTGTTCTTGGTGTTTTCTTTTTAATATAAAAAACTATGTGAGTAATGTATTTGAGTATAATAAAAGATAAAATTATTTATAAGTTTCAAATAAGCTTTTATTATTATTATTAAATGGTTATGCTTAACGACCTCTGTGGCGAAGGTCTGCCTGCGACGCAGGAGGTTGCGGTTTCGATTCCCGCATCGCACAGTGGGACATTTTGAATAAAAAGCTGGCCAAAAGTCGAAATCATAAATTTAGACAAAATCCACTGCAACTGTCTTTTTTTAACAGCATAATAACCGGTCCACACGTTTACCGGCGCGGCAAAGCGCTCCCCACTTTCATCTTGCCACACAGTCAGTCGGAACTTGATGATTCATGAAACCGCACGTCATTGTTCTCAGCGTTACTTTTTTCGTTACAAATATCGTAAATGTTTTGAGTTAATTGTTAGTGAAGTGGAGATCCAACTTTTATGGAGATGGAAGGGGAAGGTATGTTCAATGATTTAAAGTATATTTTACTAAACTAGTACCCTCAAATAATAATATAAAATGCTTTATTTAGAAGTAACAAAATTTATCGTTTATTTTTGGTAACTATTTTAAAGATTAGTGTTTTTGTACATAAGTTTGCCAAAGTTGGGTTACGAATCCTAAATTATAATAAAATATAGCCTCTCCCTAATAGAATAATGAATAAAAACCATCCGCGAATTTCCGCCTTTTTGATTACCATGACTTAAAAATAAACACATTATCTTCGAATTTTTGTTTTTTTTTTTTTAATTTTACGTTTTGTTACAGAATCTTTTGAACATTCTATGGAAATTACTAGAAAAAAATTATACGAAATTCTAAGAGAATGCCCAAATAAAAGGATCGATGACAAGTTTAAATTTGTTGAGACAACACTTCAAAAAAGAACTAAATGTCCTGATTCTGAACAAGTCAATTTAAGACGAGCCTTGAAAGATTTTAAGTGCGGTTTTAAGAAAAGGTGGACAGCTGCGAGCAATAAACATGAACGTTTTTTAACAAAAAATGAACAATGGCTTAACAGCTCCATAAACCTTCCCACTTGGAGTGGCGACAAACCGGGACGGCCAATAAAAGAATTTGCACAAGCAAGTGACCGGAGTAAGCGAAGAGAGACAAAAGATTTGAGACAGGTACCTGCCGAAGAGTTAACCTATGCAGCCCGGATGAGTCAACATGCTAGTGGAAAAACTGACGATTTTTCGCAGATCCCGACACAGCTTCTAGAATCACCGGGATTGACAAAAGCCTAATTCAAAAATTTAAAGTGATTCTAGAAGCAATTTCGAGTGGCCACCAAATTGACTTGGTAAAATTTACAGCTTATACAAACAAAACTGCTAAATTATATGTTCAACTTTACGGTTGGCATCCCATGTCTCCTACGATACATAAAATCTTAATGCATGGGGCCACTGTCATTGCACACTTTCTTCTACCAATTGGGCACCTCTCAGAAGAAGCTGCTGAAGCTAGAAACAAGCACTTTAGACTGTACAGACAGAACTTCGCTCGTAAACATTCGAGAGTGATGTGCAATAGAGATGTATTAAATAGACTTTTATTAAGTTCAGACCCATTTCTAAGCAGCATTCGATCACGTCCGCCTAGAAGCAGGAAGTCATTTTCATCAGAAACACTGACCCTACTGATACCTGAAAGCCAAGGTGGTTCTGAAAACGAGAATAGCGAAGGGGATGATGTAATTGATGAGGATGAAGCAGACAC
The DNA here is from genome assembly GCA_955876795.1 of Eupithecia tripunctaria. Taxonomy (NCBI): domain Eukaryota; kingdom Metazoa; phylum Arthropoda; class Insecta; order Lepidoptera; family Geometridae; genus Eupithecia; species Eupithecia tripunctaria. The sequence goes on from OY041601.1 coordinate 17,241,841, forward strand.
GGAGATTTAATTTTAAGCTTAATAATAATGACGATGGTGATTATGATGATGATGACGATGTTAATTATTGATTATACATTCATTAATACCTAAAATTGTTTTTTTAGTATGTTTACCTTAATAAAGCCCTTAAAATAATTTTGGCCAGCTTTTTATTCAAAATGTCCCACTGTGCATCGGGACAAATGTGTGTACGATATACAGATATATGTTCAGAGCATTCTGTTGCTGTTACCTAGTCTACTGTTATTATCAGTGTCAAGTTTCCATTTAAACACTTTTGTTGACATAAAATATCTTGAATTCTAGAGCAGAGTATAGATGATGAATAGCTACTAGCTAGAGGTAAAATTGTATTTCAGATTTGGTATTCGGGTAATTCTCATTGTTGTTTTGTTTTCATTATATTTACGTCTTTTATGATTAAAATAACCCAGAAATGTGATAAGAATGGTTTTTATTTAGAACGGAGATAGTCCAATTAGGAACTCAACCGTCAAATGAATGAATGAATGAATAGATTATTGTACTAATAAAAATCAATATTCATGGAAGTCTTATATCTAAATAATAAATAAATATAGTACAAAAGGCGGCCTTATCGCTGAGAGCGATTTCTCCCAGGCAACCTTAGTATGGAATGAATAAGAATAGAGAAAAGATATAAGAAGAAAAAAAGGGTCGATAGTGTACATTAGTAAAAACAGAACTTATATTATATATACATACTGAATTACCTACAAAACAAAATAACCTATAATAATACAATAGGTTCTAAGGAAACATATTCATATAAAAGGTTATCTATAGTCACATCTAAAGTACCATAAGAAGATGATGAAATGAATAAGGTGGAAGTATAAAGTATACTGCCAGCTCTTAGGTATACGAGTAGTATCCCTTAATATACTACGCCTTAACTTAACACACAAAACACATTACAATGTTAGCTAAGTGTCCTGAATTCACTCACAACTCACTCGCAACGTATGCAAGAAATGTGGAGCAGCGTTATGCTACACGAAAACTAAGAATAGTTTCAGAAACTTCCATCTTTCATAAGGCGAAGTCTTCTGAAAGAATTCGGAGTTGAATACGACGACAATGGTCTGATTGCTCAATGTTGGCTACAAACAACACTCCCTATTTTCTAGAATATGTTAAAAATAATGAAATATACGAAAAATCCAAAAATACGTGTCTCTTATTTTATTTTTATTAACCTAAATACAAAAAATTGTTAAAATCTAAGTTCTTGAGTGATAGAGGGTTAAATAAATAAATAAAATTAAATAAATAAGCTTAGACAGCTGTAGAAAGGAAATGAGACTTCAGTTTGGATTTGAAGGAGTAGATGGAAGGAGCAAGCCCGATATCGACAGGCAGTTTGCTCCAAAGACAAACCGCGTGTACACTTAAAACTTACTCAAAAGAATTGCCCTAGAAGGATTGGGAATGCGTCAATGTATTTTGTTTAGAGTTCACACAGACAGTCTTTTGTTTGTAGGTAGTGTGACAATCAAATGTTTTTTGTTGATTACGTCTTATTTTAATAGGCCTGAAAATTAATTAGATATCCTGCCTGACTATAGGACTGGGCTATGAAATTAAGCAGTTTGCCTCCAGACCAGAGTTGTTAAGGTCTTCTTTTTACGTAGGTATTCTCTTTTGATATATACATACTGTATGAATAAAACCGGATAAGAGCGAAGGTGCCTCGCGCACGAAGGGTTCCGTACCATCTATAAAAATTAAAAAAATACAAATCTCCTCGTAAAAAAACAAAAAGTCGTGACGCGGTCACCCATCCAAGTACTGACCGCGGCCGACGTTTAACCTCGGTGATAGGTTCTGAAAGTGATAAGGACGTTGCCCCCTTTAATTATTAAAATTATTTATCTGTTATTATTTGTTGTTATGTCGGCAACAAAAATACCAACATGATAGCGTTTTTATCAATCAAAACTGAGGAGTGCTTTACTTTTTGTTACTTATTTTTATAATCTACACTTTTGCGGGAGATATTTTTTTGTACCTTCATAAAGTTTAATAAAATTAAATAACATCTATGCATGTACCCTATTCACAGCTTTATCTAGACCAGCGAGTCAATAAAACAGTGCCACCTATTTTATCTCATTATTACGTAAAACACAAGAATTGTTAAAAATCCATCGTACAGTTTGCATTTTTTATTCCTTTGTAATAGTTTTATCTTGTTTAGTAGTAGAAAATAGAGTTTGGTGGCCAAAGAGGGCAACTTCGTAACTCTGCCTAAGCTTTACAAAATAAAACTATAGCAAAGATAAAACATTTTTAAATTTTCCTGTGTTAAACGTAATAATAAGATAAAATAGGTGGCGGCGCCACTTTCACTTGTGTATTTGCCTTAAGCAGATCTTGTGTTGTGTACATCCTTCACCCATCTTTATGACGTTGTTGTATTTATTTATTCGATTTATATGCACGCATATAAGTATAGTATTTGTTAGGTTATAGTATTTTATGTATTGTATATTTTATTATATTATATAATAAAATAAACAATAAATATTTTATATGTTTGAAATTAAATCAATTCTCCGTTTAAGCACATGTACCCACTTTTATATCTTTGTTTCTCTCTCTCCCAATAAGGTTTGCTGGAAGAGAACTCTTATTAGGGTTAAGATCGCCTTTGCTATTATCACATCACACTAATATTATAAATGCGAAAGTTTGGATGGATATATGGATGTATGGATGGATGTTTGTTACCTCTTCACGCCAAACCTACTGAACGGATCTGGCTGAAATTTGACACACACATAATTCTAATCCCGGAATCAAACATAGGCTATTTTGTATCCCATAAATCAGTTCCCGTGGGATAAAAATCACCTTTAAACGTTTCGATAGGAACAACTATAAATGTTTTACCATATTGTATTATTTTGTGCAATAAGGAATTAAGAATTAAGTACATTACATACAATATTTTCATACCTAGCTGAAACCCGTACATATCGCAGTTTTCGATTCATTTTTGGTCAAACGCTAATCGTACTTTTACAAAACACGAAACTTCCATTTTCCTTTTCCGAGTCATCACACACTTCATACAGCATACATCACACTTATATTAAAAATGCGAAAGTTTGCATGGATGTATGAGTCAGAGTCAGAGTCAAATCGTTTATTTCTTTAGACTTACAAAATAAGTACCTACTTAGACAAGTCAAATTTTTACTATACGTAACAGCTTGATAAATAGTTATTACTATCAAACAAGAATTAAGGTGCAATTGACTTTAATTCAGTTCAATTTTTTGTCCAATAGCGGAAGAAAAGAAAAAGAAACCACTAGCAAGTTTATCGCTCATCAACTAATACAATCTTAGCATAACTAAGTCTAACTGTTCTTACATGGATGCTTGTTACCTCTTCACGTCATATCAAAACTACTGAACGGATCTGGCTGAAATTTGCATGCAGGTAATCCTAATCCAGGAATCAAACATAGGCTTTTTATTCCTTAAATCAGTTTCCGTAGGATAGACATCACTCTTTAAACCTTTCCATAGTATCAACGCGTGCGAAGCCGCAGGGCGCAGCTAGTTTATTTATAAGAAATTAAATGAAATTCCAAAAAAAAATCGCCATCGACGGGAATCAAAACTATTTTTTAATTTCTAATTGCCCACAGTGTAAAACTATAGTAACCAAAAATCGTTACATTTGTTTATGTCGTTATTCCTAGTTAATTGTAATTCACAATTTCCTATGAATCATCAAATAGCTTTGAATAGGTCGGTAAGTACTTAGGTACTTATCCGATGTTTTGCAAACACCGATGTTTATATGTAAATGCGGCGTCATTATTTAAGTAAATAAGAATATCTCTTCTTGAAATTGATAATAACATCAGAAATGCTTTAATAATATGGTATTCAAATTTTCTATACGATTTAATACCTTTAAATGTCTTTTAATTTATAAGGCGTAACGTGGCTCCTTAACCGAAGCATTCTAAGCCAAGGGTTAGTAAGTATCACATACTACATATTAGATTATTTAACTAGTACACAAAGATAGGCATTATGTGTCGTAGAACTAGGAACCATGTTTGCTCACTCACTACCGTACCTATTATAATTTTATTACAACTCTGAGTACCACCTATATCGTATCCATTTTGAATGGAGCATAAACGTAAACCAACCGCCCATACTAACCTAAAATTCACTTTGTTGGCGCGTCCTTTTATACGTAATTTACATTACTTGTCGATTTTACATCCTCCCTTCAATAAAAAATCCTTATCCTCCATATCTGAAACTCGACGCCAAGCAAGTGAGATTATGTTATTTGTGTCGTATTTTGTGTACTGACATGCTTCATTCAAAATGGATAAACCATAGAAGAATCTTCGAAGAATGGTCTATCGATAAGGTACAGATTCTACTCCTTCTATGCACCAGTTCAAAGTCACTTAGCGAGCTATGGAAAGAGTTCGGAGTCTCTCTGAAGGATAGGATTCGTCACGAATACATCCGACAGGGAAGAAAAGTTATCGACATAGCTCAAAGAATTAGCAAGCTGAAATGGCAGTGGGCCGGCCATTATCCGACAACCGCTGGGGTAAACGAGTCATTGGATGTAGACTGCGACTCGGCAAACGTAGTATAAGAGACCCTCCGGCCACGAAGCCACGAAGTGTACAAATTACAAAATAATATACATAATATGCTTATAATAAACATAGGTACATAGATTAAAATAATATTGACTAAAATATACAATAAGTACCTACTAGTCATAATAATCACGAATCGAATTTAATCCAAAATGTAGTACTTCTAAAACTCCATCTACTAACGTTCCTGAGAACTACACAACACATTATAATATCACTGTTGAGTTGACACACTAGTCAGATTGCTATATGTACATTTGCGAATAAGATAATTATTATCTGCTTCACTTTTCTGATCGTATTCGTACAGCTAAGCTAGAGTCTACTCTATGTACTATAACGTAGTTTAATAGAGTTTTCCTAGATGGCGGCTCTGTAGAAAAACCCTACATAATATATTTTATTTATAGCTACAAGAATACAAACATTCTTTTAGTAGAATCAAAATTACGAATACGCAACCGATGGTTACGTTTAGTTTTTTCGTGCTTATTGGTACTTTAATTCTGTGGATTAAGGTAAATCAATTGGCCGAAACGAAACACGAAATTGCGTGATGGAGAATTATAATACGTCTCCTGGACGCAGAGTTTAAACTAAATATAAAAAATGTAAATACGCCAGGAAATCTCTTTTGCTTAGAATTCTCCTCCTTAAAAAGTCTTTCATGCCTTCTACTACTCAGAGAGTTACATGAAGAATCATAGTAGAGTTACTAGGCAATGATAACACTGGAATTTCCAATGTTATCATTGCCAATCGATCTCGCAAAATCTCCACAAATCAAATTCAATGCAAGATGAAATATTAAAAAGCTCCATCTATCAACATTTTTGAGAACTATCTACATTAAAATTGTTATCTGTAAAAAACTTCTTCGCTTCTCTGATACAGCTAAACTACAGTCCGCTCTAAGAAGTAGTTCCGTAGACATTTACTAGATGGCGGTTTGGCAGTCTGTGATGTCATGAATGAGTAGATAAAGGCCTGGCAGTAACTTTTATTAAAATTCAGTGGAAGGCGGTGGCTGGCTATAGGGCTTCTCTATCATTTTCCCATTTCATCATTCACCCACATTGATCATTTTCCTTCACTTCATCGCTCGTTATTGTTCCTAATTTGTAGATAGTTTATTTTGATTTTTATTATATAAAATTTAAAGTTTTTCATAATAATATATAGATTTGTGAAGGTAATTCCTACAAATGTCGTGTTTACCTGTAAGTAACATGCGTATCAGAACAGAACCTAATTTTAAGTTTTTTGTAAGCGATTGTTAAGTATGTGGTTGGTAAACCTTTTTTCAATAAATAAATAAATAAATAAGTTATTTTCCCATTTCATCGTTCATAGCTGCGCAGGACCTCAGCAGGACCAATCTTTGGGGGAAGTTTTTCCTCTGAGTGAGATAATGAATTGAACCTAACTAACGAGTATCATCACATTCAGGTAAAAACTTCATTACTTACCACATAAAAATAAAATAGTATAGATTGCAGCGATATGGCTGGCTCACTGCCACTTCAGCTTGATTCTATGAGCTATGTCGATAACTTTGGTTCTCTGTCGGATGTGATGGATTTTGGCTGAAACGACGATACCCCCTTAGACGATACCTTAAATGTAATTTATTAGAGAATTGTTTGGTGATACATTTTTGCGACTATTTTTAGGTACCTAACCTAAAACCAATTTAATTGGCAACAGCTTAAATCATACTTTTTTTAATGTCGGATTTCCCAGACGATTGGTAATTCCTGAGAGTGAACCTAGATAGCCTTTTATCATAATATCGATGCCCCTTCTTCAAGATAAAACTTGACAGCTAATTACTAGACCCATCGTTGTTCAACCAAACCAGTTCCTCCTGTCCTTTTTCCATGGCTGCAGTAGACTTGTTGGCTTTGGCTCCAAGCTTGCACTCCTGTGGACCGGATCTCTGAACATGGAACTGAAGAACACAATGACTTATAAATGTACCATGTGAAATTGGTTGTACGAAGTAGGTAAGCACAAATACCCTAACTAACTAATCCATAAAGTGTTTATAGCCAAATTAATTTGAACATAAGTATTTATTTAGAAGGAAAAAACATTATTGAGGACTAGTGCCTGTTGACGCTTTTTCCAACAAAGATAAGGACATGATAAACATAATAATATAAATGCATTGGTTTGTATCACAGCTTCAGTGTAACACATCAGTTCATCCGATCAACATGTATCAACTGCTGCTCCTCTTGCTTCTGGGTTTTGCCAGCGCCAGTGCCCACTTCTGCGCGGCTAGCTTGAGGAATAAAAACCTCCATGCGCGGCGTCAATTCACCATTATCTCCAATGACATCATCACGCACGACCACGACATTTACGAGACCTGTAAGCACTTTACAGCGTTCGCAGCGAGGCAGGTCTGGGGAGTCAACGCATTCAAACTGGAGGTCCTCGCGCCCGGCATGGAGCACGCTGTCTGGGATGTCAAGATCAAACACAGGGTCATCTACATCAATGGACACCTTCCTAGAGATCCTTCGCTTGGGTGTGATCTAACGTATGGAGAAATCAAGATCCTGCCGAGCTTCGCGGCAACCCACAGAGCAGCTTGGATGTACAGCAACGGCATGTTTGTCGTGGCGATGCCTTATTTGTTTGATATGTCCACTCACAAGACTGGCTGCGGACCAGCCATAGATGAAACTCTGATCACGGTGTGGAGAGGCTTCCCTAATGAAGCTGTCTTCTCGTAAGTCCAACTATAGGTACCTTCATTCGCGGTTTTCTGATAAGGTGTTTTGATGAGTTTTTCTAGTTAACTAAGTATATTTACAACTTAAACTTCACGGTCTGAATAAAGTTCAGGATTTTATAAGTTTATTTTTTTTAATGCCTACTTCTTTCCTTCTGTTTCTGGCTTTCTGGTCATATTTTAGAGTTTTTGTTTTATAGGTTTATAGCATGAATAACAAAAAAAATAAAATGGATCGATAGGAATATTTTACCGTATTTGGACTAGTGTCATACCGTCGGACCTCGTACCATCGGTACGAAACAGACCATTCGCTTCGAGAATAGCTGGTACTTTATCGGTGACAAAAGCCCACTGGTCGTTAAGGCTGGTGTGGTGTGACATCCGACCGGCAGCCCTAGTGCACGATAATCCGTGATGATCAAGCTATTTGACATCAGTGCCGCAGTGGCATAAAGGTTAAAGTACATCCCCTTACTGCCCAGTCCAAAAAAATAATTCTGTATTACAGAATAAGAAACAAGATCGATTAGCATCTATTTTTTTGTATAAATGTAAATGTTCTTTCCATCGTCTCATTATTTTAAGAGTGTGAATGAGGATGACAATGTCTCGAAAAATAATAATAAAATATGGATAGTCTCTATTTTTCTGTAGCTATAACGGTTACCTCATTCACTGTTCAGCCTGGGCGCTAGACATGAAATTGTTATGGTACCTTACTAACTACCTTATTAACTTCTCCGCTGGCACGGAGCCACGGATGGGTTTCACGGAACCACGGATGGGCTTTTCGTTTTATTTTTTTGTTTCTTCACAAAATCGGTCAAAAGTACGCATAATCTGTACACGCACCGGATGTTGTGTGTATTTATTGCAAAGAGGCAATATGTGTTGTCAGTCTAAAATAATAATCCATAGAGAGAGGCATACTATCTTACTAACGTCTAATAATTGTTCTTCATCAATAAAAAACATTGTTTTAATGTCGAATTTCCCAGATGATTGGTGATTCCTGGGAGTAAACCTAGATAGCCTTTTATCATTCTTCAAGATAAACTTGACAGTCAATTACTGAACCCATGGTTGTTTAAGGAATTCAGTTCCTCCTTCCTTTTCCCATGGCTAAAGTAGACTTGTTGGCTTCTGCTCCAAGCTTGAAATCCGGCTCCTATGGACCGGATCTCTGAACATGGAAATGAAAACCACAATGAGTTGTATTTGTACCTACAAATTGGTGTAGGGCATGAATACCCTTACTAATTCATAAAGCTTTTATGGGCCAATTCATTTGGCATACGTAAGTATTAAAAAAAACCTCTTTGAGGGATCGCTTGCTGGTGTTTTTGCAACAAAATTCAAGAGAGATAAGCTACATGATAACAATTATGTTAAAAATGCATTGCTTCGTATCACAGCTTCAGTGTAACACATCAGTTCATCTGATCAACATGTATCAACTGCTGCTCCTCTTGCTGCTGGTTTTTACCAGCGCCCGTGCTCAGCTTTGCGCGGCCAGCTTGTCACATCAGATTCTCCATGCGCAGAGTCAATTCACCATTATCTCCAATGACATCATCACTTGCGACCACGACATTTACGAGACCTGTAAGCACTTTACAGCGATCCCAGCGAAGAACGTCTGCGGAACCAACGCTTTCAGGCTGGAGGTTCCCATGCCAGGTATTTAGAACGCTGTCTGGGATGTCAAGATCAAACACAGGGTCATCTACATCATTGGACACCTTCCTAGAGATCCTTCGCTTGGGTGTGATCTAACGTATGGAGATATCAGGATCCTGCCGAACTTCGCGGAAACCCACAGAGCAGCTTGGACGTACAGCAACGGCATGTTTGTCGTGGCCATACCTTATTTGTATGATAGGTCTTCTCACAAGACTGGCTGCGGACCAGCCGTAGACGAAACTCTGATCACGGTGAGGAAAGGCTGCCCTAACTTCACAGTATAAATAAGGTTCTTGATTTTATTGTTTCTTTTCCTTACGACCACTTCCTGCCTTCTGGTTCTGATCATATTTTAAGGTATACCATACGTCTTAAAGGTTTAAATTCGAAATTATGCACGAATGGCCAAAAAAATTGTTAAATAAGATTATTTTACAACTAGCTGCGCCCCGCGGCTTCGCCCGCGTTGTTCCTATGGAAACATTAAAGGGTGATTTTCATCCCACGGGAACAGATTTATGGGATAAAAAGTAGCCTATGTTTTATTCCAGGATTAGAATTAGGTACCTGTATGCAAAATTTCTGCCAGATCCGTCCAGTAGTTTTGGCGTGAAGAAGTAACAAAAGTCCATCCATCCATCCATCCATACAAACTTTCGCCTTAATATTAGTGTGATGTGATGTGAAATGTGATACAACTATCGATCTAAATAAAAGCACAAGGTACTAACTTAGGTGGAAGTCTTAATTAGGTGCAATTAGGTCCACCCACCTCGGTCATACTTGGATTGGCGTACGTGTTACACATGTTTACTTCAACGTACTTAAGTGAGATTTATTGTCTGGAAGACTTCGAAATAGTAGCTTAGTGATTACTTTGTATTTACAACTGGTAGAGAACTTAAATGACGATTTAGATTTTTTTATTAGGTACTTACTCACTAATGAGTTATTCAAATTCACATTCTTTATTTCAGATTACTTAATCCATACCATAGTTTGTTAGTAGGTAGTTTCTTATATTAAATATTAGTGACTAAGTAGGTACATACTTATCTCTAATGTTAAAATTACCTTAGACTACCTATATATGAGTACATTTTATTAAAATATTATCAAATAAACAAATTAAATCATAATTAAGTACACAAACTTACTTTTACTATACAAACAGTTTGATAAATAGTAATCAAATAAGTAATAATGTGCAATCGACTCTAATTTCCACTAGAGGAAGAAGTGAAAAAGATATACACAGAAAACACTTAGAACAAATATTTGCAGACATAAAAAACATTTGCCTCGTGTCGCTGGAGTACCTTCAGGCGCTGTGCCGCAGACGTTGTCAAGTTTACGTAGCGAACTCTACCAGTCTTAGCCTAGGCAGTAGCTCTACTACCTCTTGGCGTAGCCGCTAGATCATATTTATTCTATCCCTAACTACAATCTAAGTACTATCAGTCAGATAGATATGCGAGATCATTTCGACAACCTTGTACACTTACATTAGCTGAAATACACACACAACTTTGAGCGTGAGCTTATCATCACTCACTATCGCAGCACCAAACTTTATAAATACATCGGCCCAGCTTCAAGACGCCAGTTCCTCACAACTCCTCGCTTCATCAACATGTATTCCGGAAAGACTTTACTTTCCTGCGGGGTCCTGCTACTGGCAGTGACCGCCGTGGTTGCCGACTCTGCCTGCAACTGGTCCCAGTGGTACTACGCCAAGGCCCATTGGACCGCTATCTCCGAGCAGGTCGTCCTCCACGACTACGATGTCCATGAAACCTGCAAGCACTTTAAGAACTTCACAGCACGCTCCGAGTTCGGCTACAACAACTACCGTATCGAAGTTGACGCGCCTGGTATGGAGAATGGTGTGTGGGATATCAAGATGAAGCACAGGGTGGTCTATATCAACGGACATTTGGAGAGGAATGACCCGGATTGCGATCTCACCTACGCCGATATCAAGATCTTGCCGAACTTTGTGGACGTTAGTCAGGCGGCTTGGAAGTACGAGGATGGTGTCTTCACCCTGGGAGTCCCTTACTACGACTTGGAAGAGATCCAGTACCTGTGCAAGGGCCGTGCCATTAATGAGAAGACCTTTAATGTGAGGAAGGGAGCGCACAGCGAAGAAATTTTCAAATAAATTTGCGTTTGTCTAAATGAATAAAGCTTGAAATTCTACTTGCTTTTTTTGATTTATCACTCCTCTATCGGGTAGGTGTAGGAAGGACAGAGATCACTCGATTATCTGTGAGGGTCTAAGTTTAGACAGGCAGGTTTAAGGTTTTAGGGGTTCCATGAGAGCTTGCAAATTTTTGATTGTGTTTTTATCTAAGGTTTTCTAAAATATATTTATTTTTCGAGAAGTAAATAAGGAAACAATGTTTTTCGGTTTTTCACCATGGCTTATTGCCGCCTTGGGGTAAAATAATCAAAACGCTTTTTAAAATTTTTGTTTTACTTGTCAGTCTTAGTAAAATCGTTTTCTAAATATAAAATCTATTCAATATGGAATTACAATCAAATAAAAGAAAAACACTAAAACTAGTATTTATAATTGAAGAAATTGAGCTAACTGCTGACTATTGCAAACAATCAACAAGTAGCTCAACTGAACTATTTTTTTCTAAATACACTTTGGAACTCAGAAAGTGAAGTGGAGTGTTTAATACGTTATGTGATGATTAGTTAAACAAACCTCTTTCTTTGTAAAAAAAACTGTCAACATGCAACAGTGCTAACAAGGTTTTTTGCCACTATAATTCATGCCAAAAGCAGAAAATCAACGACTAATTCTTATATTAAGTTATAAGGCAATATTTTGAGTCCCCTGTATTCTGAGTGTGAAATGCTTATATATAAATTATACTGTTTACTACTAAAATGAATCGCTAAATGTGTTGGTAAGCGCATAACTCAATAACGCCTGGACCAATTTTCCACTTCTTTTTTTAAAATGTTTGTTGAAGTTCAAGGATGGTTTCTACGAGAAAAATTCTAATAATTGCCGGAAAAACACCTACAAACGTTTCCGTACGAACAACGCGTGCGAAGCCGCGGGGCACAGCTAGTTTGCTATATCTATGTGAAAGTTATATAAACTTCGCGCTTGTAGCGCTGCCATATTTTCTTTGTAGGAAAGAGTTGACGGCAGTTGATACTCAGCATACTGAATTTTACAAAATTTATTCATGTGGCTGAAGAAGTTTACAAAAAATGCTATTGTTTATATGAATAAAGATTGATATTTTACTTAAATATCAGTTTAATAATATTGAGGTAGAGTCGAAAATAATGGATCGAGCGTTACCCCACAGTCAATTGCGTAAGATTCTATAATAAGCTTCCATCTGAAGCAACTGAGCTCCCTATTCGTAAATTTAAACTGTACATAAAACGAAATCTTATCAAGAAAGCCTTCATTACTCCTTAGATGATTACGTTAATGATGTTAATGCTTGGCCGGATGTCGCCCAGTTCCACACCGACATTATTATGTAAGAACAGGTAGACTTAGCTATGCTAAGATTGTATTAATAAGCGATAAGCGATAAACTTGCTAGTGGTTTCTTTTTAACTTCTCCCGCTAGTGGACAAAAAATTTAAGTGAATTAGAGTCAATTGCACCTTATTTCTTGTTTGATAGTAATTATTATTTATCAAGCTGTTTATATAGTAGAAATTTGACTTGTCTAAGTGCTTATTTTGTAAGTCTAAAGAAATAAACGATTTGACTCTGACTCTGACTCTGAGTACTGCAAAATATTTACAAAACTGTAGAAAAACATTACAAAATATTTTTTTAGGTATAAAACTTGCAAATGTTATCATCTACGGAACCGTTGTATTATCATTTAACATTCTTGTTAACCTATCTAATAATAATAATAACCTTAAAGTTCAACTTGATTACCTAATTGTGATAAGTGTCACTACCTAATTTTATTGTTACATAATGGGGTGACAGATTCAAGGTTAATGTATATAACCAGTGAATTGAACTATGTTTACCGTCAAGAAAAGAGTTTTACATGTTTCTGTCAGGTCGACGCTAAACGGATATTTGAGGGTACCGATCGCGCTTAAAGCTAACCTCACAGCGTGGTCAAATTTGACCTAGATCTCAGTACTCACAGAAATGTGGTAAAAAACTTGAATCACACAAAATTCAACACAGATCACAGAATATAGCTCTGTGAAATTCAACATTGGTTCTTTAGTTCCTAGAATTTGAAATGACGATTGAAAATATAATTACGTTCAAATGTCATGAATCTGTTTTGCACATAATTTACGCCATTCCATAACAGTACGCTTATGAACGTAAAATCCTATGCCTATCGTTTTTTCAAAATAGCGAGTATTGCGTCCTCTTAAAGAACTGGATGAAACAGTTTCGAAGTATCACTGGACGTTGATACCTGGACTATCAAGATTATTGTTCATTTGGGTAATAAAAATTTTTGAGCAATCTGGCTGAAGCCAGCTGATAAAAGTAAAATTTCGTAGAGTCCCTAGGCCATGATCAGGTCCTTTGCGGTGGCGACGTAAGAATCGACCTCTCCAACTACGCTCATGGATGTCCCAACCGCAGAGGCAGCTGTTTCTGTGTATTTTAACACATCTACTGTGATCATGAATTTTCCAAGCGTGCTGAGTCATTTTTATACCTAGTAATTTTTCCTGATAGACCTAAGTCGCCAGAAGGCTGATTATGGCAGAGCCCCTTGTTAAACAGATGCACGTATGTGCACTAAGTACAAAAAATTGGTACTAAACCTATTTTTCTCTTCATTTTTGCTTGCTAATCTACCTAGTTAGTAAGATAGCATCTACTTAGTCTGTAAGTCTTTACGTTTAAGGGTAAAAATATATATCCTTAAGATTTTTGGATATTAACGTTTTACACTATGGGTAATTTTGGAAATCAAATAAAGTCCCTAAAGTTTTTTGGCATCGACGGGATTTTTTGGGACTTTATTTGATTTCTTAAGGTAAAAATATATCTTTTCTCTCTCCTCTTTTTTATTTCTTACCTAAACTGTCTGTCGAATCTACCTCTCTTTGTGTTTTTACCTACCTACTTAATATTAGAGTCATCGCGGTCAAAAAAAATAAAACCAGGAAGTAACGGGCAAGTATGTTTTTATTTTGTAATTATTTAGTAAACAGCGGTGCTATTCTTGGCTTCTCCCACGGGGAGAGTGGTGATGATCCTGTTGATATCTTCGCAGGTGTTTCCGCCGGCAGTGACGTCATACTTGTAAGGGAACTCGAGGATCATATCTTCTTTGTTGAAGTAGTACTTTCCAGCGTGAGCGTCGACGTACAGAGGAATGGGGATGATCTCAGTCACTCCATTAGCGCACTTGTCAGCGACGACCTGCAGAACTCTGCCGCGGACCTTGACGTCGTAGGCCACCTGGGAGCCGGCGTTGGGGAGGGTGATCTTGTACAGATCCCCCAAGTGAGTCTCGATGGTTTCCTTGTTTCCTTGGAGCTTGCAGAAAGCTTGGGCTGCCTTGTCGGCGTTGATCACCTTTGTTGCTACGGAAGTGAAATAGTTCTCGAACTGGATGGCTTCCGACTGTTTCCAGTGGCACGGCGCCGGCCTGCACGCGAGGGTGGTGGCTGCGTGCAGCAAGACTACGAGGAGAAGTCGATACATGTTGCTGGGAGTGCGGTCGGAGACTTACTGATGCTCTTATCTGAAACTGAATGGTTTATACCTTCGTAGCGCGTAGATACTTACATAGTTCGCATTATCTCTGAATGATAAGTAGTCAATGTAAGCTATAATAATTCTTAAACTTCTTTTGTAGAGGGTTCAGGGTAGAAAGTAACTTAGAGAAGTAATTATAATAATGATATCAAGATCCTTAAAAGTACACATATAGGTATACAGTCCTTTTTAAGTACTAATTACAATAAGAATGAAATAAAATAAGTAAAGTAGGCTTTAAGTATAGCTACAAACTTTATATGTGTTTGTTAACACAATTCGGTCGGACAGGATTTTTATAATAGTGTTATTAGACCTGTCAACTCTAGATATAAATGAAGCAATTCTCTTTCTTTGTATGGTCTGAAAGGAGTCAATTGGTGCACTCATGTACATTTCAGAAGCGCTGCAGTCGAGAGAGCAGTAGTAATACGATTTTGAAAATAACTCTAGTTTCAAAACTTTTGTTAAGAGACCTACATGTCTTTTCACGAGATATTAGATCCTTCGCTCTTATTTAGTTTAGAACATAGTAACAATTCATTACAAAAGGTACATAATGTTATTTATTAACTGCGGCTGCCCCGTGCAGAAATCATACAATTTTCTGAAATTTATTGCATACCCCCTATGTAATTTTTATTTTTACAAAACGGGTAGTTTTATAAAAATAAAAATTACACTTTAACTCAAGTTATGTAATTTTTATTTTTACAAAACGGGTAGTTTTGTAAAAATAAAAATTACACCTTAACTCAAGTTATGTAATTTTTATTTTTACAAAACGGGGTAGCTTTGTTAAAATAAAAATTACATAACTCATTATAAACTTTACAGTTTATTTATCAAATAGATAGGTACCTAAATGTCATAATAATATTCCATAGAATTTTTACCTTTCTTTTCAAAGACTGTTTTTTTTAAATTATCTAAGTATTCTAGAACTTTAATTGTCATTTATGTAGTTACGGAGATACGTGAAGATAAAAACTCGCACAAACTTTCGTATTTATAATATTATAAATGTAAACATCGTTAGGGACAATTTTTTGAGTACCTAACGAATTATAGCCTAATCTGCCACGTGTTTCATTATGGCCTCCACGGAAGACCAGCATTTGCTGAGTGCTGGCCATTTTTGTAACCTTTATCTTGTGTAACCATGTATTTTGTTTGTCATAATTACATAATTAATATAAAATGTGTAATGGTTGCAAAATAAACGCCTTTTTCCTTGTTTACTTACTTTTACTAATGCAGCCCGGGAATTACTAGCACCTACTGGCGCGCCCAGGCGCGCAGTTACCATGGCTAGGAATAGCGAGGCGGCCGGGAACTGGGGGAAATTTCTGGCTCGTCTTTTCATTTGGAGGCTATGCCCATAATTCCGTTGGGTCGGATCGTAGTTTGGTGATGGACTTAGGTTCGCAGGGGGCTCTGCTGCCCACCCCACGCACGGTGTATGTGCCTTAGTAGCCCCCTAACGATACTCACGGGAGGAGTGGTGGTGCAATTCTAGGCCGGGACCACTCGGCATAGCTGGCATAGCGTAGCTAGACAATTCACACAACATCATCAAGCCCCAAGCTAGTTTGATCTTCTATGTTTGGTTATTTTATTATATTTCTTCGATAGTTTTTATCCGATTTTGCATTTTTTTGGATTTTGTATAGAGCATGATCCCGAGTTGGTAGGTATCGTAAATACCATGTGGGAGGATATATAAGTCTTATTTATACTAAGAAGTAGGTACTAAGAAATTTAAGAGTTTAACGACAGTTTCTAGTTTAGTAAATAAAACACATTGTACTCGTAGCTATAACAAGGGTTAAGCCATTTGACCATTATAAGTTTTACTAATAAAAATCAAATAGTACTAATGCCTATTATTTTATCATATTTTTGTTAATTTATCTAAGCGACCTCAGGTTCAATAAAAAAATGATAGGTTTTATTTTCAGTTACAGATAAAATTAACAAGAACTCTAGTAGTGTTGTTATTACTTTGATAACCAACTCGGACACCTTATCAGGAACAAACAGTTTTACGAAATCTAAGGCCAAGCAAGATCTAAACAACATATTTAGCATTATTATAAGGAGTTGTTATTCAGTGAGGAAATTCGTTTACGAATAAACTGAACTGGGGCGACCAGAATTATGTAGGATTCGACGCCTTAAATCAAACTAAAACCTATCCAGTGTCCCTCTTTCGCTATTTTCGCTGAACCACGGGAACATTTAAACCTACCGCGGTCCACAAGTGATACATGGCCACTTGGCCAGTGAGCCCGGGTTGCCAAGTGTGTGCAATAGTGGGCTCGCTGGCCATGTATGG
The DNA here is from genome assembly GCA_955876795.1 of Eupithecia tripunctaria. Lineage (NCBI taxonomy): Eukaryota > Metazoa > Arthropoda > Insecta > Lepidoptera > Geometridae > Eupithecia > Eupithecia tripunctaria. The sequence goes on from OY041601.1 coordinate 17,259,026, forward strand.
GAGGACATGGCCAGCAAACCCACCATTCCACACACTCGCCGACCCCATTCTTCTATTACCTTTCCTCCCCCGATTGGGACACAGACAGGACATACACAGTTGATTATTAGGAGCCTAACACTATTAACTTTTTGTAACAATTAAGAAATGAGATAATTATTTTATTAAACACTACACACGATTTCATAGGCCTCTTTTATACATGGACCTTTTGTACGTCTCGACTGCAGGCGACGGCAGTAGACGGCAGTTGGTGGGTGTAGTTGCCTTGAAGTCGGCGGGTGTATTGCCTTGCTGTATTTGACACTTGCAGTCAATGTCAATGTCAATAAAGAATAAAGCTCAACGCACTATAATAATGTCCTGCATACATGACTAGTCTCTGTTGATTCTGGCCAAGCACAGTGGTCGAAATTCGGCTAGCAGAACAACACCACCTTTTACATTTCATTCTACTTACATGTCTGTGAATTAGCTGAAATATAACGATGTTTGTCGAAGATGTCGGATAGAATAATGCCGACTAGAAGCTATGCTGGCGTGAGCTGCGTAAAGAATTCGGTTTATATGAAAACAATGTATTACGGAGTGATTCTTTATTAAAGATCTATTAACGCATACACTGCCTTGGGGGTGCGACCCACACATAAAAGTATGAGTTTAAACTGTTCAGTTACCCGTACTGTTACCGCTGACTTTGTACTGCCATACTGTTCACTGTAAAGTTTGCGTTACTCTATTATCTATGGAAATGTGACAGCTCCAAGCGCGAAGATGTACACTTCCCGTATTTACATAGAACTTAAAGTACATTACGCAAACTTTGCATTAAACAGTATAGCACTACACACTCGGCATACAAAGCAGCCAGAGCGGATCGATGAACTACAACAAAAACAAATAATAAATTAAAATAAATACATTGCATCTGACCTGGATCCTCGGTGGGTTACATACTGATAGAACTGGCTTTCCCTATTATCTCACTTTTACTGTTAAAACCCAGGAGTGACATCACTCATATTTAATGTCAGAGTTCTTGCAAGAAAAGAGTAAAATCCATAAATCAACGTAAACTTTTGTGGCAATCCAAAAAACTCTAAAACCTACCTTTCTAAAATTTGATTTAACAAGAGGATAGAGTAATCACATGTAGTAGGTAGAGTCTGTTTAAAAAGAGAAGAGTCGTAGTGTTACGTGGTGTACTAATACAGACTAACAGTTTTAGTCGTACTGCAATGACAGAAGAGTGTTGTCAACCCAACAAAAGTTGTCAATGGGCACACGCGTTCTCCATTTCCACGACTCTTCTCTTTTTGAACAGACTCTACATGACTGAAAACACACAAACTTCAAACGAGTGATCCATGAGCTGTTTTTAAACTGATGCCGTTCAATTGGCATGTTTCAAAAAACTATAATCCGACTTCAAATTCCGTAAATACTTACCCCCTTATTCATAATGATTCGCTAACATTAAACAGCTGCTAAGCAGTATTAATTCTTACTCTGACTTATGTCAATAGAATAAGATAGAAATAGCTATAACCACAGAAATCGAAATAATCTCTGTTGAAATAACAATGTTTTAAGTGAGCAGGCTATTATGGGGGGGTTAGCTATGTATCGGACGAAAGAAATTACCCCTCTTTTATTTTTCCTGATCAAGGTTCACGTGTATAAAATTGAGCTTACACTGGCGACCTCTAGTTAAAATAAAATTCTTATTTAGTTTGATGACACATGGATGAATCTGTTGACCTGTTGACGCCCTTTGCCATTGAAACCGTGTAGTAAAAATGTAATTCTAATATTATGATCAATGATCATCGACCAAATTTTACGCCAGCTCCCGCGAAACTAATCGAAGATTGTGATGAAATTTTGCAAATCGTTTAATGGAACACGTAGCAATTCCTCAAGAACCAATCTTACAGGACCAGCTCAAAATTAATCTCTATGCAAAAACCTCAGACTAATTAAAAATAGGCAACAACAAAAGTGTGGCAACAACAAAAAATAGGCAACAAAAAATGGGTAGGTAATTCCTAATAAATCATCAAAATAATGATTCATAGGGGAAAACGTGGGTTCGTGGCCCTTTCAAACTGAAAATTTTTGAGATATGATTTGATTTCCTAAGAAAATAATCATCAAAATCTTATAATAATTGGCGCAGATGACAAAAACTGTGGTAGCTTCGTAATTCTTCAAAAAACTTTGTTGTTTTATAAGTTTCACGGGAAAAATACTAATAGGATTATAGGACCACCTCAGGATTATTTTCTATACAATAGTGAAAGAATTAGCAAAATCGGTTAGCCATGGGCGGAAATATTATAACATACATAACTGAGTAAAATAAAAATAAAACAATAATTACTCAGACGATTTGAGAACCTCCCCTTTTTTAAAGTCTGTTACAAAATTATCTAAATGAGCATGCCCGATTTCCCATTGTTGCCCCATCAATGAATACACATTTTTGTACTGTGCGGTAGCGGTGCTGTCTTGGAGTGCAACAACCTTCTTAAATTATTCTAGCTGATTATGAAAGTAATGATACTTCTATTTAAGAACATACACAACAACCCGGCAATTGCCAGGCAGATTTATCAACTTACCGGGTAGTGATAAATTAAAAGGTCATGTAAATAAGTTGAGGCCTTTTTATCTAGTTATATAATTGGTGCCTAAGCAACGGCCTTGAGTTTTTTAAGATTTAATTAGTATTATTCACCGATACGAAATAATAAATTTTTCTTAGCCCTGTTTCCACAAATTTGCTGTTAGGTACACCGCCCCCCCCCCCCCTGGTAGGGAGTATAACAGGTTGTCGAACAGGTGTCATCTATAACAGTTGTCGAACTTCAAAATAATTTGAAAATGTAGTTGTTAGCGACTTACAATTTTGTAAAAGTATGTACACATTTCACTACCGACAAAAATTAGGAGCTATGTATGCTCAAAAAAATTGAAACCAAAAAGATTTTACTCGTGTTAAGTTCAGAAACTTTATTTTAAAATGTTATATTTTAAGAATAAACGATAGACAGATATTTTTTATGGTAAAAAGAAACTTAAATTCTTAATAAGATTTTTCGAGATTTCCCGCGAATTATCCACAAATCTTCACAAACTTGTTTGGTATAACGGTGGAATAAAATGAAGACTGAAAAAATATTGTAAAACTCCAAGCAAACTCAAAAGAAAAAGCGAGTTTTGGTGTTTTATCTGTTTCATTTAGTAATTTCACGGGCGGAGGCAGTCAGAGTTTAACTGGCTGTTACAATCTCGTGCTTCAACTTTCAAGAGCTTTCGAAGAAAAAAGAGGCTTTTCATTCGATTCAAAATGAAATAAAGTTGAACAAAAGTAAAATCTTTTTTGTTTCTGATACAATGTTTATATCCCGGGTCTGTCCAAATAAAATCGTAAGATTTTATTTTTAGCAAAATTCACCGGAGTACTTAAAGTCGTTGGACCCGCGCCTGGCCTCTCCCCCGGTCGTGTAGGTTGGTCCGTCCCATCGGGTCATTCAATCATCAGACGTCATCAGAGTGAACAAACGGAGAGGGTCTTATCACACTAATATTATAAATGCGAAAGTTTGTATGGATGGATGGATGGATGTTTGTTACTTCTTTACGCCAAAACTACTGGACGGATCTGGCTGAAATTTTGCAGACAGCTAATTCTAATCCTGGAATCAAACATAGGCTACTTTTTATGTGGGATGAAAATCACCTTTTAACGTTTCCATAGGAACAACGGGTGCGAAGCCGCGGGGCTCAGCTAGTAACATTATAATATGTCATGTGTCAGTCTCCGTTGAGACCGATTGCCACGGTTTGGCTAGGAAGGACATCATCACAGTAAGTAGTCGAAAAGAACATGACGAATTCTATACGAATCACGAACATAAAAGAATCCTAAAATTCGATTATTTTGATGAATTGGCATCAAATAGGCGTTTTATTAGCAGTGTGGTGCTGGCTTAGGAATGAATGAATGAATGAATGAACACTTTATTGTACTAATAGTAATAAATATACATTAAAGTCTTATATCTAAATAATAAATAAATGTAGTACAAAAGGCGGCCTTATCGCTGAGAGCGATTTCTCCCAGGCAACCTTGGTATGAGAATAAAAGATATAAGAAGAAGAAAAAGGGTTGACAGTGTACATTAGTGAAAACAGAACTCATATTATACATACTTGATTACATTCAATATGCTTAGGAGCTGTGTACTGGCTTAGATTTGTACCATCCTAACACTTCCGTGGGTGTCGTAAGAGGCGACTTAGGGATATCCACCGGGGGCGGGCAGTAGTGCCTTCTGCAGAACTTTACTACCACCGAACTGCGATCCCCAACCTGCATGTTCAGCGTGGGGATTATGGGCACTACCCGCCCATGATTTTTGGGGGACAGTATCGCTCACGTCCGTAGGTGTTGACCCTCTGATACCCTACACGTGTCCTCTGGGTGGTGCTAAGAGCGGTACCCTCTGGTGGTAGGCTTCGGCCGTGGCTTGTCACCACCCTCCGGACTGGGCCAGTCCGTGAAGCAACTCTGTTGTGTTTCGGAATGTGGTCCGGAGTAGCCATCTTCTAGACCTTCGTGATACATCGTCGGCCGCATCTTTGCTTTCCATCAGGTGAGATTGCGGTCAAACGAAGGTATATTTCTGATAAAAAAAAAAAAAGATAAACGCCAACGCGCTTATCAGGCGAGACCTGCGCCCAGCAGTGGACCAATACAGGCTGTTGAGGTTGAGGTAGAGACGTTTTTTTAAGTTAATTATATTATGATGCAATTCTATAAATAACTATCTAACAAAATAACCGATCCCAAACCCACTTTCGAGCAACCAGTGCCTCATCTTCGTTTTTAATAAATTAATGGATGTTCACAATAAAAATACAAGAAACAAGAACAAATTACATATCCCATCCTATGGATTACGAAAGGTAGGGAAATCATTTGAAGACAATTGCGTAAGATTCTATACCAAGGTTCCATCTGAAGCAACTGAGCTCCCTATTCGTAAATTTAAACTGTACATAAAACGAAATCTTATCAAGAAAGCCATAGATGATTACATTAATGATGTTAATGCTTGGCCGGATGTCGCCCAGTTCCACACCGACAATAGTATGTAAGAACAAGAGTCAATTGCACCTTATTTCTTATTTAATAGTAGTAATAACTATTTATCAAGCAAGCATCATTGAATGATTGACGTTGTTGTTTTCGCTTACTCGTTGTTTCATAGAAAATGTATGAGAATTGTTTTTTTTTATTATTGCCAAAACTAATGATTTGATTTGGTATGTTACTTTGGGAAAAGTGTCCTGGTTGGAAATAGAGTCAATTAAGACCAGCTAGTTTTTTTTTAAATGTCGTTTTTTGGGCAATACGTAAGACATTTTTTTTTCAAAATAAAATAGAAGGTTTCTTAGAACAAAACCTCTTCTAACTACAAAAGAAACGGTAGCTACCCTTAAGGGGCTAAATATTTGCCCCACGCTGTTTATACGATAAAAATAAAGGAATAGGGTTCTTTCTTTTTATCATCTTTATTAGCAAATAGAATGCCTCAACTGTTGTCGTTCCCCCGGGCAGGTGATCTATCTCGCACCGCGACGAAGGTGTGACAGTAATTGACAGTTGGAGGCTACTTTAGAGGACAAACCGTAGAATTCCCCGAAATACATACTTGTCTAAATAAGTAACCTAGTTTCCTACTAGATAGTGTTCGAACCTACGTGAAGTCAGTTTTTGATTGAAATCTGGTCACGACATGAAAAGTAAGATATAAATCAGTCGGAAATCAGCGGCAGCGGTTTGCAAAAATGCAAATAAAAATAAAATCAGTCGAATTGTGAATTTCAGAAACTCTTCTATATGTGCTTTGTGGATTGTTCAACATTATTTAGTTGTTATCTGCGACGTTTTTCAAGTGAATCTTAGTGGTTGGCTTGTTGCGTTGCGTTAAACTCTTGCGAAACGGGAAAAGGTTACGCCGATTTTTAAGTAAAAATAGGTATTTTGTTGAATGTCAAAACACTCGTCCTAATACCGCTAGTTTTTTTAAAATAAATTGTGAAGATTTTTTTTACGTTGAGATAAAAAGTGAAACAATAAATAAATAATACGAATAGATAGGTAATTCTGAACAATGCAGCATAATCTAGCCCCAAGCTAAGCAGAGCTTTTATTATTTATGGCTACTAGACACCGATCAAGTATTTCGCGGCCTCCCCCGCCGCGCCGGCGAAAACTTTGATCGATGGTACTAGATGACAGATTTGCGAGAAGGTTTTTCATAGATTTCAAATAATTACTTGTTATTTTTTTTTAAGCAGCAAAAAATCTACGCAGTTCTTAACACAAGATTGACAAAAATTGCGCGGAATCATCGGAAACAGCGAATCCTATTATGATATTCATAACTCAAACAAACGTTTCGGATGAACAAAGAACGATTCAACAGGAGGTAAGTAATAAATCACTTGGCAACTTATATATAATGAAAATTTTGATAAGTGACGAGCACTTTGCTGGAGAGTAGAAATTCAAAATATGAAGGAAAATAGGGGAGTAGAAATGTATACAAACATTATAAAGAGGAAATATTTGATTGTTTGTTTGTATTGAATGGGCTCCGAAACTATTGGACCGATTTTAATAATTCTTGCAATATTAAAGAGCTTACTTTCAGGAAGTGACATAGGCTATATTTTATTACGGAATTCCTACAGGATCAGGAACTGTGCGGGTGAAACCGCAGGGGCTGCTAGTGTGCAGTATGAACTAAACCGCCTCGTTTGGTGATTTTTTTGTCTCATCATCATCACTAAGATAGCTTAGTCCACTGCTGAACATAGGCCTTCACTAATAAGTTCAATAGTACCCTGTCTTTCATCATCTTGGCTTGTACTTCATCATCAGCCTATATTAGTCCACTGCTGGGCATAGGCCTCTCCTAATGAGCGCCATAGCTAGCGCCCTGTCTTCAGCTCGACGCATCCAGCATCATCCTGCAGTCTTTCGCAGATCGTCATCCCACCTGGCCGGAGGACGCCCTACACTTTTGCCGAGTCGTGGTCTCCACTCTAGAACTCGTTTACTCCATCGGTTGTCAGTTCTTCGCGAGATATGGCCGGCCCACTGCCACTTCAGCTTACGAATCCTATCCTTCAGAGAGACTACAAGCATAGCTCTTTCCATAGCTCGCTGAGCGACTTTGAGCTGGTGGACCTACCCTATCGTGAGTGTCCACATCTCAGCTCCGTAGGTCATGACGGGTAGGACGCAATGATTAAAAACTTTCGTACCCTGTCTTTAGCTTGAAGCAACCAGCAGATGCTGGTTGCAGGCAGATGCCTGCAGTCTTTCGCTGATCGTCATCTCTCCTGGCCGGAGGGCGTTCTACACTACGTTGTGTGAATTGTCCAGCATTATTATTATTTTCAAACCAACGTTGAAATACGTCCGTTTGAAAAATCACTCTTCAAATTGGTTCTTCTAACTCTGTGCTTTTCTTGAAATAGATTTATATCGAGGCAAACGGAGCTATGTCTTTTTCAGTGGGTTGGTTATATACAGATGAGGACACAACAGCTTCCATCCACAAGGGCTTTGGAGATTCGGTTTACTGTACTCCTTTTTCGTCCACAAATATGATAAGGTTTATTTTAGTTGGTAGTATCGTGTTCATATTATTAAACTAGCTGCGCTCCGCGGCTTCGCTCGTTGGAACTTTTGCATTTGGTCCCATCTATCCCCAGTTTTCTTATGGCAAACGTTGTACCAAACGTCATAATTGCCCCACCACACCATTGAATCGTGATATTGTCAAACGGTTGTCATAATTGTACTATATAAACTCTACGGTATAGCTATGGCATAAACAAAAAAAAAACATGTTAGTGGAATACCAAAAGGTGTCAATGGCGGTGATTTATACGCGATCATCATCATCATCATCATTAATGGCCTTTACATCCACGAAGGATGGTTTATGTAGTGTTCGATTTTTGGCACTTACGTAGATGACTGTAAGGCCTATACGGGAACGACAGATGCGGCTGCAGTATTGGCATCCGCGTACCCCGGTAGATAATGGTGGGTCTGCGGCAGCCGCTGCAGCCCGTTGGTGCCTCAGTTATCGCTTGTCATTCGTCTTTTGGTACCACGCTTTGTCATGAACAACAACACCTTCCGCTACTATTTTGCGCCACCGATCACGGTCTTCCGATTCCTTTTCCCAATTTGGCAGGTCTATTTTAAAAGCAAGCATATCACGCTTAGCACTGTCCTTGAAGCGTAGTCTCGGTCTACCGACGGGTCTCTTAGCGTCAGCTACCACCCCCAGTAGAGTTTGACGGGGCAAACGAGAGGGCGGCATACGTTGCACATGCCCAAGCCACGTAACCGGCGCTGTTTCAGCAGGCCGGAAATGCTGGATAGTTTTGCAGTTTCAAGCACCTTCTCGTTGGTGATTTTAAACGCGATACTAAAGCGATAATATTGTCATAGTAAGGCGATAGTAGAATCAGGCCCCGGATTATTTATTTCTAATCGCTACAACAAAGGCCCAGCAGGGGTCGAAATAAACTGAGGAAAAATAACTCTAAAACTGAAGTCAGTATTTTCCTTGTCGGACTGTAGTTTCCTCGACCGAAACAAGATGGCGTTAACAAATGATTCCGTGCAAGTGACGGCTCTGTTCTCGCATGACGGCTATAACTCAGCGCAATCCGCAGCTCATGCAGCCCAGCTCATAGTCAGGAGTCTCTTCACAACATAACCATGGCCTTATACATGCAGAAGTTTTAATATCACAGATCATGAAAATTCTGGAACGCAGATTGGAACTCCCAAATAGCTTCGACTATATATTTACACTAGCTGCGCCCCGCGGCTTCGCACGCGTTGTTCCTAAGGAAAAGTTAAAAGGTGATTTTCATCCCAAGGGAACAGATTTATGGGATAAAAAGTAGCCTATGTTTGCTTCCAGGATTAGAATTAACTGTATGCCAATTTCAGCCAGATCCGTCCAGTAGTATTGGCGTGAAGAGGTCACAAACATCCATCCATCCATACATCCATACAAACTTTCGCATTTATAATATTAGTGTGAAGTGTGATAGTGTGATGTGATAATTTATTTAACGATAGGGTTTGTGGTAAAATTATCTATACATTTTTGTACCTATAAGCCTTAATTAGTTACACCGATTTCAAGGTTTAAAAAACTTTGATCGCGATTATCTCGCAACTATTTGCAGTTATTGACTTCTCGCACCAAAACGACGATAAGCTTTAACATGTACCTAGACCTCTTTTAATATCAACCTCAACCAGCCTGTATTGGTCACTGCTGGACGAAGAACTCCCCTGATAAGCGCCTTATTGGCGTTTATATCACATTGGGGGGTAATTCCCATAATTGCCACGCTGGGCCTGCGGGTTGGGGAATCGCAGTTCGGTGGTAGAATAGGGTATATGCATCGATTTTTTTTATTGTTTTAATCGATTCTTTAGGTCATTATTTAACCGAGGAATGATAAGACGCTCACTGAATTTCGCATTAACAAGGTAAAAAAAACAAATCAAAACTACAATCATTTTCGGGTGATAAAAACGCTGCCATATTGGCGCCATGTTTATGTGACGTCGACGTACACACTTGATTAAAACCTTTGGTGACGACCTCGGTAGTGATCATCTCAGGAAAGAGGTTTTCCGAAAAAACTGAAAATAATCGACATAGTGTCAAATCAAGGTGCAGCAAGCAGAATAAAAAAAGAAGAAATGTGTACAGTGATGTCACGTCCGCTCTAGTCAATGGCGTAGCGTTTTGAAATTTTGCGATTGAGATTTAAAATATCAATTTTTCAATGGTTAAATTCTACAATAAAAACATCTCAAAACGCAAAAATAAATATGTAGATATGATTCTATATCAATAGAGAATACTTATATATTTTTTTAGCCATTTTGAAATCACATGCATATACCCTATTGTTGTGCAGGGAGCACTGCTGCCCACCCAACGGTGGATATCTCTAAGTCACCTCCTACGACACCCACCGCTGTGTGATGCTGACTTAGAATTCGCACCACCCCAACTTTTCCCGTGGGTGTCGTAAGACCTGTTTAATAAGAACCTTCTGGGTGGCATTGATCAGAACTATTTGTGTACTTGCATTCTGGCGGCAGGCCAGCCGCTGTAATGCAAGGTATTACTCACTGGGACAGTCAACACTTCGATTTTTCTTCAACTAACACTGTGACAGTTCTTAATAATATATGAAGGTACAGTTGACGATAAAATGGATGAGAAATATAATTTACATCAACACAAAAATAAATAAATAAATAATGTTGGACAGTTCACACAGCATTATCTTGCCCCAAGCTAGGCAGAGCTTGTGTTATGGGTACTAGATATTTGATATACATAATACAATACACTACATAGATTGAATTTTTTTTATTATACATAGAAAACATACAGAACGCCCTGAACAAATATCTGCAGATCGTACAAATATTTGTCCCGAGGCGGGAGTCGAACCCGCAACCTCCTGCGTCGCAGGCGGACCTTCGCCCACCGCGCTACAGAGGTCGTCTAAAGCTACAATATCTGTAAAGAATTCCTTACTTATATAAAATCTCTGAAGTGGCGGTTGAACCAAGTAACGGTAAGTCTAGTGCACTATTTATTTTCTTATTTATTGTAAAAAACACCATGGTTATATTTCATCACGCTGCTGGTCAGATATTATCGTTATAATATTATAGCAAAATTTTAAAGTCGATTACCGACTTCACTTTTCAAATTCAAGTTGCTATATTCACGGAACGGTGGGTACAACGCCGAGACTATCCTATCAAAACTTCGAACAAAGTTTGTTATTCAGGTATTTCTGTCGTTGAGTGAGCTTGGGCTGGCGAACCATATTCGCTCACACCAGCTGCGGAACAAAACATAAACGCAGTACTGCATGGTTTGCCGTCGTGGAGGCCATCGTTCAAATCTGGGAACCATATTTGTATATTGGGATAGGACTATTTTCTACCCAGAAAAAACGTATATGAAGTCACGGGCAGAAGTTAAAAAAAAAACTAAATATATCATCATCATTCTGACGCTACAACGACGTCTAGACCGTGTAAATTTCTCCATTTGATCCTATTCTTGGGTTTTCCTGCCAGCCGGACACTCTAATAGGGTATGTGCACAATTTTTTCGATTATTTAGGTTAGCTTCCATCTGAAGCAACTGAACTCCCTATTCGTAAATTTAAACTGTACATAAAACGAAATCTTAACAAGAAAGCTATTACTCCGTAGATGACTACGTCAATGATGTTAATGCTTGGCCGGATGTCGCCCAGTTCCGCACAGACAATAGTATGTAAGACCAGTTAGACTTAGTTATGCTAAGATTGTATTAGTTGATAAGCGATAAACTTGCTAGTGGTTTCTTTTTCACTTCTTCCGCTAGTGGACAAAAAATTTAAGTGAATCAGAGTCAATTGCACCTTATTTCTTGTTTGATAGTAATAACTATTTATCAAGATGTTTATACATATAGTAAAAATTTGACTTGTCTTAGTACTTATTTTGTAAGTCTAAAGAAATAAACGATTTGACTTTGACTTTGACTTTGTTAAATATCAGGGTGACCGAGCTTTGCTCAGTTTTTTTTGGTGAATTATGCATATTAGAAATTATAGTAGTACTATTTGCCAATAGATGGCAGGAAGAGTCAAATTTTTCACTTTAACTTCTAAGGCGATTGAGATAAAGTTCATTATTGAAAACATGAATAAAATAGTACTACTATTCGCCAATAGATGTCAGGAACGTCGATTAAATACCTTAAATCTAATTATTGAAAACATAATTAATAAAACGACATTTTCTGAAAACGAATCCTAGCTAGATCGATTTATCGCTCTCGAAACCCCCTGTATACTAAATTTCATGAAAATCGTTGAAGCCGTTTCCGAGATCCTGATTATATTATATATAACAAGAATTGCTCGTTAGGTATAAGATTCATAACCGAAAAATATATAGCCAAATTTAAAATGATTGGGGTAAAAAACAAACAGTAAAACTGCACTCACTTTCGGATGATAAAATGCTGCCATGTTGGTCCTTGCAACGTGGCAGCATTTCATCAACCAACTTAAGTGACGTCACGGATCATCGGATTACCTATGTCAACTCAAAGTCAAAGCTTCATGACAATACAAAAATGTATAAGTGTGACGTCACGGTTTGATTGCCAATAGCGTGCAATAATTGAGATTTAAAATATCAACTTTTCAATTATTACATTTTACAATAAAAACATGAAAAAATAGAGAGCTATGCCCAGAGTTTCTCTACGCGATCGGATTCGGAATACGGAAATACGTAGAAGAACCAAAGTAACGGATATAGGTCTCAGAGTTAGCAAGCTGAAGTGGCGATGGTCAGACTATGTAGCTCGCAGAACGGATAACCGTTGGGGACTCGATGGACCGATGACATTGTAGTGGTCGCAGGGAGTCGATGGATGAAGGCGGCTCAGGAGCGCTATTCGTGACGTTGTTTGGGAAAGGCCTATGTTCAGCAGTGGACGTATACAGGCTGATGATGATGATATAGGCTATCTAGTAAGACGTACTCACCGCGCAGTCAGGGCCGTGAACAATGTCAGATAGCATCCTCAACAACCTGGTATCGGTCCACTGCTGGACGCAGGCCTCCCTCTGTTAATCGCCCTATTGGGATAATGCCCATAGTCCCTACGCTGGGCATGCGGGTTGGGGATCGCAGTTTGGTGGAAGATTTGTTCTGCACGGGGCGCTACTGCCCACCCCCCGGTGGATATCCCTTAGTCGCCTCTTACAACACCCACGGGATGAATTGGGGTGGTACACATTCTAAGCCAGCACCACACAGCTGACAGACAGCATTATCTGACCCCAAAGTTAGAAAAATACATTAAATAGATCTACCATGTATTATGTACAGAATGCAAAATGCATTCACCGAGAGAATAGGCAGCTAATTCGATACCGAACGCGATTGATATCGAGATAATTTGAACACGTGGCCTTTACTATTAGTTTTATCGAAATGTTTATTTATTTTCGTGATTATTCGGCTTGTCCTATTTTGGGGCGATCTTCACAAATGTATTCATGGTGATTGGCAGAGTTCACGTATATCCTTTCCAAAGAAGTAGGTTTTCTTTTTTGGCATAATACACCACTATGATTTTTATAATTGTTGACAAGATTTTTAAATATAGAATGAAGGATTTCATCTCCATCTGTTAAAATAAACTTTGTCTATGAAATGCTCATGGACGTCTATGCAAATCATTATTCTGTATTTGAAAATCACTTGTCAATAATTAGAGAAATTCATAGTGGTACATTATGAAAAAAAAAGGATAGATACTTGTTTCCAAAGTGTATAGTATCAGTGAATTACCAATAAGCCTGTATCACATCACATCACACTAATATTATAAATACGAAAGTTTGTATGGATGTATGTATGGATGGATGTTTGTTACCTCTTCACGCCAAAACTACTGAACGGATCGGGCTGAAATTTTGCATACATATACATATTTTATGATTAATCGATCAAGTCTGTTACATTTTTTAATTAATAGTTTGTGAATTTGTGAGATGTTTATCCTAAGCCAACGTTAAAATTACGGAACAGATCGAACTGGATTTTATGCAGAAATTTGGTTCTAAATGACAAATAGATACATTGTTACCCTGATAAAAACTACATAATAGTAAAGCTGTTTTCAATGAATGTGATTTAAAGTGAAAAGTCTTTTCACTATAGAGTTAGAAACTCGTAGTAGAGGTAATAACAACATACATATACTCGCTATTTCACTTATGACGGCGATCAGATTAGTTCCTGTGTTATTGGCTTTAACGTTTAATATCGTGTTATAGGGTTTATTAAAAAAAGTGACAATTATTTTAATGCCTCTGTTACACGGGACTTTATAAAATCTCCATGGACGTGTCTCGAGACGATTTAATAAAAAATAAAATAAATAAATTATGCTGGACAATTCACACAGCATTATCTAGCCCCAAGCTAAGCAGAGCTTGTGTTAATGGGTACTAGATAACTGATATACTTAATATAATACACTAAATAGATATATATTTATTATTATACATAGAAAACATTCAGAACGCCCTGAGCAAATATCTGCAGACCCGTACACACATTTGTCCCGAGGTGGAAATCGAACCTGCGTCGCAGGCGGACCTTCGCCCACCTTACATTCTATAGAAATTATCGCCAGGATGGTAAAATTGAAACTTTAAAGCTGTGTGTCCACTGGTTTGGCATCGGAGCTTACGTGGCGTCATTATAAATTTGTATTATGCTTGGCATAGGTATCGGCAGTTAAGCCGATCTATATCGTATCGGGAAATCATTTGTGGGCAATTGCGTAAGATTCTATTATAAGCTTCCATCTGAAGCAACTGAGCTCCCTGTTAGATATGTAAGTCTATCTATACATGTAGCGTTGGTGCGGCTGCGCCGCCCCTCGCGGTAGTTCTATTTCGTACATGACTTTTCCGCACTTCCTAATGATTTGACCTTTTGACCAAACGTATTTATTTTTGTTCACAAAGTTTTTAAACCAAACAGTATCATCCACTTTAAAGTCAGACTGCGTTTTGCCGCCAAAGTGTTTAGCCTGTGAGCGCTGTTTTTGTTTGATAAGAGCAGGTAACTCCGATGACGAAGTAGGTTTAGCGGTATTTGGTGCAAGTAAATCTAATCGTGAGTGTAGCTTCCGACCGAAGACTAACTCAGCTGGAGAAGTCTCCGTGGTGCTATTACAGGAATTGCGATAATCAAATAAGTACTTAGAAAGCCTATTTTGAAAATCATCTTTGCTGCCTGACAACAGAATCGAGTTTATGCCTTTCTTTATTATTTTAACGAACGATTCTGCTTGACCGTTACTCATCGCATGATAAACCGGCGAGAACAGCTGAGTTATATTGTTTAACTTGCAAAAGTTCGACAGTTCCTGTGATGCAAAAGAAGCTCCGTTATCAGTTAGGGTAATTCCGGGGTAGATGGCCCTACTAACTTGGAGGACCTATATTTGGTATAAACATAATGATTTAAACCACCAATTTGATTGAAAACAAAACTTTAATTATCCATCTTACTATATTATTATAATAATCAGTCTCAAAATCAACAAATATGGCACAAATTCACTTTAAAAAAAAATTACGATTGGCCATCTCTCCCAGAGTGTCCGGGAGTGATAGCCATAGGGGTTTGGGGGAGATGGCCAGTTGTTTTCTTGCCCTTTCCTTTGCCCTTAGGGTATTTTTTCTTCATTTTTTTTCTTTTTACCGCAGTAAGAACACATGTCATCATATTCGGTGCAATTTTCGTGCACCCAGAGCAAACATTTTTTACATTGCAGCCAGTCTTTAACGAGTTGAGTTCTGTAGTAATTTTCACCACAACCTCTACAGTTATCTTCCTCTCCGTCTTCATTTTCACTTTCAGAAGTATCACACAAACCCACGGGAATTTCTTCGCAACTACTGTCTGAAATCCTGCGAATAGCATTACGTTTCCTTGCTGTCTTTTTTTCTTTAGGTTTTTCGGTATCTTTTGTTTTAGGTTTTCCAGTCTTTTTTTCTTGTTTTATCTTGTTTTCTTTGTTTTCTTTTTCAGTTTCTTTTATTTTACGCTTTTTAATTTTCTCAATTCCAAACGTAGAGGGTGGGCCCATAGGTCCCTTTGTGTCATAATTTAGTTTAAGTCTTCTTTCCAATGTTTTTCTAGGGATATCGAAAATTATAGCAGCTCTGTAGACTGACATCGTTTGTTTTTGTACTGCGTCCATAGCCTTTTTAAGGTCTTCTTCATTCCAATTACCTCGGACATAGTAGTTTAACATCTAAAAAAAAAAAATTGTAATGTTAGTCTTGAAATAACTTCATATTTTATGGCCATCTTCCCCAGAAAAAAAATGGCAATCTATCCCGATTGCATGGGGGAGATGGCCATACCTATTTCTAAATATATTGCATCACCCTCATAGTTCATTTTGAGGTTAGAATATGAGAAAACTTATGTACCTTACAATAAAGCAACAAAAACAAGGAAATTTTTAAAAACTTTTCTGTGACTTCATAATATATGAACCCCTTACCTTATATCACATGTGTTGAAAAATCAAAGTGGTTTTACACATAAAAAATATTTTTTCGCGCAAAAATCACTCGAACACTTTGTTGCCGGCAGGAAGGCGAAGCGAACTAAACTGTCATGAACGCCATCTACCTGATTCTAATTGGACTTCTTTCGATTGGCCGTCTCTCCCTTACGGCCATCTACCCCGGAATTACCCTACTATTATCTGAGGTATTCCGAACCTAGACATAAAATCACACAGTTTAAAGATTACCGCTTTAGTAGTAATATTATTATTCATGTTGTAGCATTCTACCCATTTTGAATAGGCATCTACAATTATTAAAAACATTTTGTTATTCATAGGACCTAGAAAATCCATGTGGATTCTGTAAAACGCGTGTGGCGGGTGTGGCCAGGGTGCGAGCGGTGAGCGGGGCGGGGAGGGCCGTAACTGCGCGCAAACTTCGCAAGCACCAACTAAATTTTCTAAGGCTTTATCTATCCCCGGGAACCAAAATCGTGATCTTGCCTCGGCTTTCATTTTGACAATTCCAAAGTGAGAACTATGCAGCTCATTTAATATTTTTTTTTGAAGAGCTGAAGGGACAACAACTTTATGACCTCGCATCAAAATTCCATTTTCAAGGGATAACTGCATTCTGCAGAGATAGTAAGGTTTAAGATTTTCGTCATTCATTTTAGGTGGCCAACCATTTTGAATAAATTTTGAGACTTTACATAACAAAGGGTCCCTTACTATTTCGTTCTCTAAATCCTTAGCCGTAACGGGCAAACATCCTTCCAAAGCGAAATTAACGTATGCAGCGACCTCCCTGCCCTCCGCCTCGTGCGATCAACTTTTAGAAAAGTTCGTGATGGGTATGCTACCCGGAAATGAGCGTGAGAAGCTGTTTTCGAAAAACGTCGACCAATTGACGCTGAGCAAAGCCGAGGTGCCGATGACCGAAATCGTAAATTTGGAAGGCCAAAAAATTAAATGCGAAATCGACAGTGGTTCACCAGTGTCTGTGATATCAGAAAGCTTATACAAAAGCCATTTTAGCGAAGTTCCGTTATCAGTACCTACGAAAAATTTACTTACCTATACAAGCACAAAAATACCAGTAATCAAAAAATGCATAATACGACATAGAAACTAGTTGCATGCGTACAAAGCAAACGATGCAGCTGATTGCGCAATGGCTGATGTGTGTGATGTCACTTTACCCCAGGACGGGAAAGATATACCCTACAGCTTCAGTAGTGACAGTGAGTCACCGTCGTCGTCTCCCGAACCAGAGGATGCGCCGGCTGAATCTCCGCGTAACAGATCGTCTAAAGGCGACGCAACAGTTGGAGTGGAGGAAAGTGCCAGCACTAACGTGGACACAAGCCATGGCTCCGACTCAGCACCCTCGGGAGCCGGATGCGGAAGCCCGGAGACGCCGTCCAACTCCACGGTTGTATACGGCAGTCCAGCCGAGACGTCATCGTTGTCGAGCTCCACGGCACCATCTAGCCCTACTGTATTCAGCACCCCTCAGCCTCACCCAGCCACGAATGATGATAATGATGATCATCCACACACGCCAGAGCCTGGTCGCAATCTCAGAGATAGGCCAATCGTAGATTATAAGAAGTACTTTTAAATTTATCATTATATGTTTCTAAATCTGTCTATTTCCTCCGAGGGGGAAAAGTGTTAGATATGTAAGTCTATCTATACGTGTAGCGTTGGTGCCCCTCGCGGTAGTTCAATAAACCAGTGTGCATTAAGCCGTCTTTCCTTACGCATGTCCCTATCTGCTCCCCGGTCGGATATAAAACACTCCCTATTCGTAAATTTAAACTGTACATAAAACGAAATCTTATCAAGAAAGCCTATTACTCCGTAGATGACTACGTAAATGATGTTAATGCTTGGCCGGATGTCGCCCAGTTCCATACAGACAATAATAGTATGTAAGACCAGTTAGACTTAGTTATCCTAAGATTGTATTAGTTGATAAGCGATGGACTTGCTAGTGGTTTCTTTTTCACTTCTTCCGCTAGTGGATAAAAAATTGAAGTGAATTAAAGTCAATTGCACCTTATTTCTTGTTGATAGTAATAACTATTTATCAAGCTGTTTATATATAGTAAAAATTTGACTTGTCTAAGTACTTATTTTGTAAGTCTAAAGAAATAAACGATTTGACTTTGACTTTGACTTTATCTATTTTGAATGGAGCATAAACGTAAACAACGCCCATAACCTAAAATTCACTTTGTTGGCACGTCCTTTTATACGTTATTTACATTACTTGTCGATTTTAGATCCTCCCTTCAATAAAAATTGCTTACAATTATATCTGAAACTCGACGCTCAGCAAGTACTTTGTTTACTAACATGTTTCATTCAAAATGGGTAAACCATAGTATGCTGTACCATAGAAATCAATACAAAGCAACAAATCCTTACGTTGCGTACGCTCCGATTGCGGTGAAGTGGAGCACAAATTTAGTGTGAATTATGTCATCCTAAATAATCAATTCGATAAGCTCGTGATTGTTCTGAGTCCATCGACTTATGTACTGGCGCGTCGACAGACGCTAAAGAATTTACAAGCATAATCTGATGGCGTAGCCAACCGGCATTTGCTACGAAGAGAATCGAAAACAATTGAAAGATTCGTAGGAAAAAAATCGAAACCGATCACGTGACATATCTAAGCCATTAATATCTAAGCCATTAATATCTAAGCCTTAATATGGCTTAGATATGTCACGTCACGTGATCGGTTTGAGGGTTTGACATATTATGTCAAACCCATACATTTTTGAACTTTTTTACTATCGCTTTCGACATCAATTGTTATATTGTCTAGGCCCTCTGATCTCTTCAACGTCATAAGTTTCTGGAGACACCTAAACCACATTCGATATACTCATAAATAAATTATTTGACGATCACATCACAGCCGTACCACCACAAATCAGCAAGCAAACGAGACATTTTTTTACGGAGAGAAATGATATTGAAACTAATAACAATTAGTTTAGATCACACTAATGTTATAAATGCGAAAGTTTGGATGGATGTATGGATGGATGTTTGTAACCTCTTCACGCCAAAACTACCGAGCCGATTCGTTCGGCTAGCTTAAATTTACCATACAGGTAATTCTAATCCTGGAATCGAAGAAAGGCCTTTTATCCTATAAATTAGTTATCGTGGGATAGAAATCATCTTTAAGCGTTTTCGAGCAACGCGTGCGAAGCCGCGGGGCACAGCTTGTATGTAATAAATATATAATGTTGTACAATTCACACGGTATCATAGAAAAACCCCAAAACCCGAAACAAATGTCTATAGATCATACATAAACATTTACATTTATCTCGAGGCAGAAATCGAAACCGCAACTTTCCGCGTTGCAGGTAGACCTTCGCCCGCTATGCCACAAATCAAACCCGCTACCTAAACGTCCATGATTATAGACGGGTTCTCCCCTCTGCGCCAAGGAGTCGAGGCCTAAATAAATTAGCCGAACAACCAATGAACATTGCTTGTCCAATAGAATGAAATTGGCATTTTTAATTAAACCTGCCGATGCTATTAACTAAGAGAATTCAGCCAATTCTAGTCTAATTTATAGGATGGACACAGCTCCGATAGAACAGCCCAGTAACTTATGTACTACGAACGAGCTACGGCGTAGCAATGACTACAAACAGGCTGCGGCATAGATAGCTACGCCGTAGCATATTTATAGGTGACTACAAATGACTCTACGGGGCGTAGCAATAACTACAAGAGCTAAATTAGCGTAGAAATAGCTACGAATGAGCTACGGCGTAGCAAAGACTACAAATAAGCTACTGTATAGATTGGTACGCCGTAGCATATTTATAGATGACTACAAATGACTCTACGGCGTAGCAATGACTACAAGAGCTATTAACGTAGCAATAACTGCGAATGAGCTATGGAGTAGTGTTAAAGACTAACGACTACGGCGTAGCTATACAACATCAGATATGTAGCTTCACTGAACTTTGGAACTAAAATTACGATTCACATTAATATTCACATGCAAAGGTTTGGATAGATAAATGTTCGTTACTGCCCTACACAAAAACTACTGAACATTATTGGCCTGATTTTTGACACAGATGTAGTCCTTAAATAGTAGTACAGTAACTAGATATTTGTAAACTTAGATTAACGTAGTCTATGGGCTACATTTTCACGAGACTCGTTAAGGAATAAATATTTTAACAGTAATATCGCAATATATCTATGAAAATCTAATGTATACACACAAAAACAGAGATAACTTTATGAAAAGGTGTGATGTTCACAATAAAAATACAAGAAACAAGAACAAATTACACATCCCATCATATAGATTACGAAAGGTAAGCAAATCATTTGTGGGCAATTGCGTAAGATTCTATAATAAGCTTCCATCTGAAGCAACTGAACTCCCTATTCGTAAATTTAAACTGTATAGAAAAAGAAATCTTAACAAGAAAGCCTATTACTCCGTAGATTGATAGAGTTCCACACAGACAATAGTATGTAAGACCAGTTAGACTAAGTTATCCTAAGATTGTATTAGTTGATAAGCGATAAACTTGCTAGTGGTTTCTTTTTCACTTCTTCCGCTAGTGGACAAAAAATCTAAGTGAATCAGAGTCAATTGCACCTTATTTCTTGTTTGATAGTAATAACTATTTATCAAGCTGTTTATATAGTAAAAATTTGACTTGTCTAAGTACTTATTTTGTAAGTCTAAAGAAATAAACCATTTGACTTTGACTTTGACTTTAGAAGCACCTTACTGTCTTTTATCTCATGAAGGGTATTGCCTATAATCCCCACGCTGGGCATGCGGGTTAGGGATCGCAGTTTGGTGGTAGTATATTAGTTTGGCAGGGGCACTGCTGCCTGCCCCTGACGGATATTCCTTAGTCGCCTCTTACGACCCCCGCGGGAAGAGTTGTGTTGATGCAATAGGGTATATGCATTGATTTTTTTTATTGTTTTAATCGATTCTTTAGGTCATTATTTAACCGAGGAATGATAAGACGCTCACTGAATTTCGCATTAACAAGGTAAAAAAAACAAATCAAAACTACAATCATTTTCGGGTGATAAAAACGCTGCCATATTGGCGCCATGTTTATGTGACGTCGACGTACACACTTGATTAAAACCTTTGGTGACGACCTCGGTAGTGATCATCTCAGGAAAGAGGTTTTCCGAAAAAACTGAAAATAATCGACAATACGAAATGTCAAGTGGGCAGAATAGTGCCAAATCATGGTGCAGCAAGCAGAATAAAAAAAGAAACAATGTGCACAGTGATGTCACGTCCGCTCTAGTCAATGGCGTAGCGTTTTGAAATTTTGCGATTGAGATTTAAAATACCACATTTTCAATGGTTAAATTCTACAATAAAAACATCTCAAAATGCAAAAATAAATATGTAGATATGTTTCTATATCAATAGAGAATACGCATATATTTTTTTAGCCATTTTGAAATCACATGCATATACCCTATTTCTAAACCGGCACCACACGGTACAAAACGGTTAAATACATCCATATATAGTTTGACCGCAACCGCTGTACCGCGCCTGAGGTATGCGCGCGGCGAGACGGGGGGGAAGTAGTAAGACGCACACGAGATAAATATCCAAAGATGGGTCGAGTGCTATCTCGTGATGTCGAGACCATAATTTTTAAAGTGGCCGAATATTTAAAGAAGAGAAGATAGCTTTGAATATAAAAGTGATCGCGATAGTAGATTTAATATTATTATCGATCCATTAATAATAAATTTGCAAAACAACTCCGATTCAATTTCCAATGGCGAAACGTAATATAATATAAAAAAATAAAATCCCAGAAAACTTAAAATGTCTAGATAAAAATAACACTTTCGAAAGCAAACTGAAAGAGATGCTCATAAAAAAATGCTATTACAAACTTGACGATTTCTTCAATGATCCTTTTAGCGACTCGCAAATTAAATTATAAATTAGTATAATATTAAGTTCACTATTATTAATTTTAAGATACTGCGCTATACCTGCCTGTTCTCCATTGCAACACCCAAAATGGGTACATACTGTGATCTTAACTTAAACTCACCTTATCACTAAGACCTGATTGTATGAATGCAATAAATACTGAATACTGAATACTGAACGGAAGATGAAGTTGAAGCAGAATCTGTCAGAATACCTGTAGATAATTGAGTTATAAAAAATATAATCGTTACATAAAATAAACATTTTGTTTATCTTGACATCCTAAGATCTATCCAACAATATCGATCTCATGTTTACTCTTGCTCTTTTTTTCCCTGCTCCCCACCTCGCCGCACTTTCCTAAGGAACTGTACAGCGGTTGCGGTCAAACTATAGTCAATATAATAATTCTTTATTATATTATAATTAACACGTGTTGTCTCGATTGATTGAAATGATCAAGCGATTCTGTTACCACTGTGTAGTTACCCCCTTAGGTGATTGCAAAGCAATCTATACTGGTGCAGTCGTAGATTGAAGCCTAATATTGGATTAGTGCGCCAGACAGCGGGCCTATTGTCCGGTGCAAATCTATTAAGAGAACACCAGCCCAATGCAATGTAACAATTTACTGAAATTGGTGCGCTAAATTGAACCTAGGGCCTAGAATGTACCTGCTGGAAATCTAAATACCTCAACCTCAACTCAGCCTGTATTGCTCCACATCTGGACGCAGACCTCCCCCTGATAAGCGCCTTTTTGGAGTTTATCTCATGGAGGTAATGCCCATAATCCCCTCTATGGGCATGCGGGTTTGGGATCGCATTTTGATGGTATAATTATTCTGCAGGGAGCGCTGCTGGCCGCCCCGCGGTGGATATCTCTTAGTCGCCTCTTACGACCCCCACGGGAAGAGTTGGGATAGTGCAAATTCTAAGCCCACACCACACAGCACTACACAGCAGATTTACACATATAATATAAGTAATTACGCCCAGGTTTTTGTTTGGTTATCTTTGCTTACAATGAACTTACAACCTAACGTAATGGTAATGATAATAATTAGACCCAATCAAATGGTACGCCTAGTCAGCAACTTACACAGAGCTAAATATGGTAGTGTTTAGTCCAGTAATAATTGGGCTGAAATCTTTCATGATAACGGGAAACTAATCTGAGTATACAATATGATAGCACGTCGGGAAGATTTATCTGGACTGTTTATTGTTCCTGCCAAATGGTCAGAGATACGTGAGATACGTGAGATACGTACATCTCAGACCATGGGCAGCGAAGATCGAAATCAATGCCCTTGAGCCTAAAAATTGGCATTTTCTTTGAATGCGATTAAGTTAAACACGTTAAAACATAATCTTTATCTGTGTATATGCTCCCGAATAAATTATAGTTATAATACTGTGTAGTTGTATATTTTACCTTGTTTTGCAGTTAAAATTTTATCCATTATGAATGTAACCGGGTTAACTACGAACCTTGTTTGTGTTGGAAGTGCTCGAAGGGATGCGGAACCCGCGCGTCTTTAACCGCACTCGCCCCGAAGATCTCCCTCGTTAAGGGATGAAACGTTGGTGTTCTTCCAACACAAACAAGGTTCGTAGTTAACCCGCTTACATTCATAATAAATTCTTCAAACTACGAAAGTTTCTATAGTAAAACTGTATCATTTACACTGTTTTGTCTGCTAAATAATTACACATAGGCCACCATCCTGCCTTAAAACTCTATCCTTCAGAGAAACTGGTCAAACGATTTCTATCGAGTAATTTTTAAAAAGCAATTTTTTTAATACATACATTAAACTATTAGGTTACATTCCCATCATGAATTAAAATGAAACTAAATATTGTTATTGTTTTCTTACACATCGAGGGCATGTCTTCTTTCACGGCTTTTCTTTAACTTGCGCGGTTTCGGACTTATACTCACTGCATTTCCCAAAAAACACCCTGTATACCTGTACCTGTTTTGTATCCACCCTGTATTCTGTTTTGATGGTTAGAGGCGTTAATGAGATCACGTACCGAAAGCTCAGCCGCCCGTTGCGCTGCGGAATTCTGAAAAGCACTCTGTTCACTATATAATACAGATTAAAATTATACATACATATTATTCTCGTTTTCAGCCCGCGGCCGAACGCGCGTTTCTATGGGATTATAGAGTAAGGGGTGGTAAGGACGGAACCACGGGGAAAATATTATTTTAATAAACCGGCCAAGTGCGAGTACTTGCGCCCTGCAGCTAGAAAATATAATATCTACTTTTAAACGGATAGTAGTAATTCCCGTGGAATAGAGGTGATTTCTATTCCGCAGTTAATGCTCGGCCTAATGGATTTGCTAAAAAACTAGGCCTACATCGCAGTAATCACAAGATTCCCGTGGTAAAAAACCAGAATAACATAAAATTCAACATTTAAAACTTATTAAAATACTAATTAATTACTAGTTCTTTGGTTCCTTGGTTGGGTTTTTTCATAAGTGGAGTAGATTGTCAATAACCTCATTTTTGCGCCTACGCCGTTCCAGAGTTTAGTTGAACGCGTTTTAAGATACTAACGGTGAAATTCCCCTTAGTCCTTTATGTTCATTATGTAGGTCAAACATCGATACAATGAATATTTTTGTTTTAGCAATTATCTGATACGTTTTCTTTGCCGCATAGAAGCTCTCTTTGCCGTTTATGTTACGAAATAATTTTATCTAATCTGTAAGTACCTACCTTCGTATAATGTACAGCAGAAAGAAACGAGCAGAAACAGGTATTCATCCCCTTACACACAACTTGACGATTCCTAAAAACCGAAAAGTTAGCTCCAACTCAATAAAAATAGCGAAAACTTGAACTTAGAGCAAATGTACCGAAAAAATATTCCCTTAAGGCTCGCAAAAGTTGTAAAAGTTTTCTTTAAAAGTTTTTTTCACCGAGTTAAAATCTGGAGCATACGAGAATAAAAATAAAAACTAAGTACGATGAATAAATCTCTTGGGAGAGTCTAGACGCCACGCCTGAAAGAACACAAAGCAAAACTACATAAAATACATTTTAATAATTATAACAAACGGTAAGCTACTTAACTATTAATTGTGTTAATTAAGTATATTTTTCAAGACAATTTTTATTTATAAGTAGGTTTCTAGTAGGTAGTAGGTTTTTTTATTTATTTAAGAAGTTTCATATCTTGCAACATCGTTTTATGTCGCTGGAAAGTCGTCGAAATATCCGTTATTAGTTAAACATTCATAAGTAGCCTTCCTAACAGGTGGGATGACGATCTGAGAAAGACTGCAGTCAGGTGCTGGATGAGTCAAGCTGAAGACAGGGCGCTATGGCGCTCGTTAGGGGAGGACTATGTCCAGCAGTGGACTAATATAGGCTGATGATGATGAAGTAGCATTCTAATGGAGCAGCACTGAGTTCGGTTTGATGATATAATCGAGTCTATTTTTTGTATGGGATTTGCGAAGTTCCATGTCAGAGTCAGAGTCAAGAGTCAAATCGTTCATTTCTTTAGACTTACAAAATAAGCACTTAGACAAGTCAAATTTTTACTATATAAACAGCTTGATAAATAGTTATTACTATCAAACAAGAAATAAGGTGTCCGTATGATAGAGGGTCTGTATCGAATCTCATAAAAAATCGTCAGTACAGAATGATGTTTCTAACATCATCGTAAACTTCTTGTTTAGTTAGTTTTCGTTTTAACAATTTTGGTGATATCTTCGTCAATTCTCATCGAAGTTTGATGATTATTTATTTACTGACTAAAGGTTTAATTTGAGGTGATACGATAAAAGTAAGATTCACGAGAAGTTTATGTGTGCGCTGAAAATGTATTTAAAACATCCTTTTCCCATGATAATTTCACCCATTATAATTTATCTCTAGCGGTCCCCATGGTAATAGACGTAAACAAGAGGCTTACAAAGTTGATGCATGGAGGATATCCAAAAAGTACTTGTCTTGTATCAATGAAGACGGATAGCATAGAACGAAGGAAGATCAGTTCTGGGCTGATGATTTTGTTAGGGTTTTGTACGTAAGAGTCTCAAAACTTGTACATATTACTAAGCCTCCTGTCTGTCTGTCAGCTGTATTTTATGAACCGTTATAGTTGGCAGTGAAAATTTAGACAGAGTGTGTATTTCTATTGTTGCTCGTCATGATCATCCGTGACAATGGCATCCATGAGAAACCAATAAAATTTAAGCCTGTTTTTATTTTATTTTTTAAACAAACGCAATTATTTTTGCACTACATTTATGTGTATTTACTTACTATCCTCAATCCGAACTCAAGGCTCGATCAATTTTTCAAAAGTTATACGAGTATGTAACAAAAACTTCACGTGTAGACTGGTTTTATATCATATCGGGTAAACTTCACTGTAGTTTTTCATAAAAATTATAATGTTATTGAACGGTGCATTCTATACCTTCATTTTATACTGTGCCTGCGGAGCGGGGAACAACGGCTAAAGGTACGAGCACACTGGAGAAACCGCTTACGGTTTAGTCCACTTGGCGTTTCAGTCGCCATATCATTCGATACAGTGAATATATTTTTGCTACTAAAGACATAACATTACAATCGTTTATTTCTTGAGACTTACAAAATAAGCACTTAGACAAGTAAATTTTTACTATTTATACAGCTTGATAAATACTAATTAATATCAAATAAAAAATAAGGTTCAATTGACTCTAATTCACTTAAATTTTTTGTCCACTAGCGGAAGAAGTGAAAAAGAAACCACTAGCAAGTTTATCGCCTATCAACTAATTCAATCATTGCATAACTAAGTCTAACACTACGAATTTATCTTCTTACATACTATTGTCGGTGTGGAACTAGGCAACTTGACTCAATAGGTAGGTATACAACTTTTCTCATTACATCTGCATATTTAGTAGACTATTTTTTTAATAATAAATGAAAGCATTCTGATACGTACAAACTTAGTTATAGAGAGCTACAAACACGAAATACAAATTTGAAAAATATATAAGATTTGAGTAGGATTACTGTCTGTCTCTTCGTAATCTTATGGATAATGTATTGCGGGGTTCTGTATCTCAAGTATTTGTATGTAAAGTACGCTAGTAGTAATTTAATGATGTAAATTCCAATGCAACGTATGTACAAAAAAATGTTTTTAACCTACTCTAAAAAGTGAATATCGTAGCAAAAATAAATGCGGCTTGCTCCGCTCAGCGATACCTATTATCACCTATTTTTTCCTCCCTGAATTTGTGCCCTTCATTATTTTCCCTAAAATACATTTTGAAATAGCTTTTATAACTGTTTCAAAATGTCTCTTTTCTAGAATTATTTCTCAAATATACAAATACGCATAATATGCTACTATAAATTTAAGCCTTGTGCTTGTCTAGACATTAAATATTTTGATGGGATTACGTTTTTAAGAGGTACAATAAGCAGTAAAATATATCTGGCATGATGCTCAAAGCCTTAGCTAGGAGCTTTTCTCCCGAGACCTGATGGATCTTGTGTACAATAGATTGTGAAATTGCAAATCGCAGTTTGACATTATTCGTTAAGTTTTTCCTATAAATTCACCCCTCTAGACAGTAGACCATGTTTTCTTCGGTAATACCCAAGTAATTTTATGTTATTTTGCTTTATTCGTAGAACAAACAATTTTATACAGTTTATAAATAAACTTACATACTAACTTATAACTATTTATAACTAATATGACCTCGTATGTAGAAGCTAAAAGATTGCTTGCTTGCGGAGAAACATGAAAAAAAATGACAGTATTTATAGGTACCTATTTTGTTAATGAAACAGGCATTTAACAAAATAGTTACCTATAAGAAAGTAAACTAAGAGTAAACTTACAAATAACAAAACCTCAATAACTAAGTGCCTAACAATTGACAGAAATTATACACACAAGACAGGAACTGAAAGATAAGAAAGATAAAAACTTAATATACAAAAATAGATATACAAATCCAAATAACTAAGTTAAAGTAAGTCTGTATCCCTACAATACTACATTCCTATGCTTGCTTATACATTTTTTAATGAATCACTGCTAAGAAAAACCTAGCGTCTAAGTTTAGATCTTACCTAGGATTTATAAGACGACAAAACTATTAATAATAGTAACAACTTTGTATCAATATCTGAGGGACGCTTTCGACTGGTATTGACATGGATCCGTTGAGCTACCTGTACATTGTTTGCAACAGTCGGAAGTTAGCTCAATTTCTTCAATTGTACTAGTTCTAATTCATTGCTATTATTTGAATGTAATTTTCCTTTTTAATAAAGTATTTATTGATGATTTTAAGAAATACATGTTTTGTTAAAAATCAATATTCACTAACTGAGAACCGTATTTTGAGACGGATGTTAACCTGTAACTGTCATAGTCACGACGATTATTTATTTTGTTTAAAAAAAAATATAAACCAACTTCAATTATATGGATGCCATTGTCAGATCTGATCTCCAAATTAAACCAAACGGGAAGCACCGGCTTCCAAATAAAACAAGAATCATTTAAATCGGAGCACCCAGTCAAAAGTTCAGAGGTAGTAAACATATAAAAAAAAAACAGTCGAATTGAGAATCTCCTACTTTTTTTAAGTCGGTTAAAATGAGTTCCTAACGGGAATGGTTATTTGCAATGATACTTAGCTAAGACCAATGCATTATGTAGGTTATTTCCAAGCTTGTAGGTGCAATTTGGCAAGAGTTCTAACTGCCCTACGCTTAGGGCTCATTGATTTAACTTAGACTTAGAAACTTACCTAAGTTACGAAGTAACTACCTAACTAAGTAGGTCAATCTGTGCCAACACTAGTGGCGCCTTCAAACCGGTAGCGAAGGAACGATGGTTTTCATTATTACTGCGGGTTAAACCTAACTGTTATTATAGCCATTTATTGTGCAAAATAAAGTGTGTACGATCTGCAGATATTTGTTCAGTGCGTTCTGGGTGTTTTCTATGTATAATAAAAAATATCTGTCTATGTAGTGTATTGTATTATGTATATCAGTTATCTTGTACTCTTAACACAAGCTCTGCTTAGCTTGGAGCTAGATAATGCTGTGTGAATTGTCCAGCATTATTTATTATTTTATAAATTACATTGCGCGAATTTTCGTAAACAAGCACACCACAAAAACTGTCACCCTTTTCACAAAACTTTTTGGACTCTAAATTTATCATCGAATTGCCAAAAATCAATATATCAACAATTGGTGTGTGACACAAAATGCCGATTCTCCAGTACTTAAGCAGTTACTTTTTGGCAATTCACTGATTTTAAATGAGTGAGCTCACTCACTTCGTTTGGCGACAAACACAGCGCGGTCTCAGTACGGAAAAAGCCTAACTAACGCATTGATTAATTAAAAAGGGAAGATAGGTTACGTTCTCCCAGCGCTTACTCAAAAATTGGCATGTGTTACAACAACACGCAAACAATTTTACACAAATTTGTGTAAAAATGTGTTTGCGTATAGTTGTAATACTTCAATTTTACACAAATTTGTGTAAAAATGTGTTTGCGTATAGTTGTAATACATGCCAGTTTTTGAGTAAGCGCTGGGAGAACGCAACCTATCTTCCCTTTTAATTAATCAATGCGTTAGATAGGCTTTTTCGAGAAACTAGTCCTCATCTTCTCTTTATAATTAATCAATGATCTAACTATTTAAATCTTTGCGGACGGCCATATCTCGCAAAGAACCGACAACCGTTAAGGTAAACGTGTTCTTTAGTGGAGACCGCGATGCGGCAAATGTAGGATAGGACGCCCGCCGGCGACGTAAGATGACCGATGACGCACTGACAGATGATTAAGGGAGGCAAGAGAATTTAAGAGGATGTCCAGCAATGGACTAACATAAGCTTATGAAGATGATGATGATGAACTTGGCAACTTGGTCCCGGGAGGACAAATTTAACGAGCTTTTGTTATTATTATTATAAGAATAAAATTACGATAAAATAATCACTATTACGATAAATTAATCGCTAATTTCCTGATAGCCTAAGCAGAAACTGGGGAACCCAAAACCCCATTCCGAATTCATTCGGCCGTCCGACCACACCTAGGAGGCCTAGCCACTATACCCCTTGACCACACCGCTCGCAGCGCCCTCCAATAAACCGCAAGCACGCGCCTGCACTGCTAATTTTCAAATCACACCGTGCGTATGCTAGCCATGCTCAGAGATACAGCGTGGCTCATTGATAGTATGAGTTTTCGATTCCCGAAATAGTAAAAGATTCTGTTGTCGCAGGCAAAGTTGTATTAATTATACGACTAATAAAATAAAAATACATACCTACAACAAAATTGAATACTTATTTATTATATTATATTATTTTGGAAGTTGGTCAAAAATGCAACTAACGTATCACTCAAAACTATTCGAAAACTATAATCAAGTTCGTATGCAACTATTGGATCGCTGTCATGTAAAGTAGGCGGCACATTGCAAGGCTTTAAATGAATGTAAACGTTAACTTTTGTAGTTTTCGTTAACTTCAGACAACTTCTAAAAAGCCCATAATAAGGCCTCTAGTAATTTTCAAATCCCATCCTGCCCAAGCCTGACGACCACGTTCCGAGATACGGCGGCCAGGAGGCAGCTTTTTATAACCAACGTTACGATAGGATGAATCTATGAAATATATTTTATGCTTTTTACTTGAGGCGATACGATGTGATAAACTTTGCTTTTAACTCATTTACATTCAATTTTTGGTAAAGGCTATAAGCAGTTCAGGCGCTGCCGCCCCCGGTGGATATCCCTAAGTTGCATACGACACCATTCATACGACACCCATGGGAAGAGATAGGGTGGTGCAAATTCTAAGCCAGCACCACAGAGCTGTAGCTGTATTCACACAGCGGTGGGTACCTACCGAAGACGATTTGGACCTGTCAAGTCATTTTGACATTCAGTCTTCATTCACTCAACCTCCTACTCAACCTCGACAGCCTTTATTGCTCCACTGCTGGACGCAGGCCTCGTCCAGATAAGCGTCTTATTGGCTTTCATGCCCATAATCTCAATAATCGCTGGGCATGCTTCATTCAGTCACTTGTAAAGAATTTGGTAAAGGCATTCATAATCTCGCCCAAACAAAAAATAAATTTTATTATACATATTATTATATCTTAGTACAGTAGTAAATAGTATAAGTATTATGTCAAAGGTTTGAAACTATTTTACCATTTACTATTTTGAAACCATTCCTTCATTTCTCTACTTTGTTAACAAAATCTATAGAAGCTGTTGAATACCCATACAGTTCAAGAAATTCAATAGAGCAGTTAACGATACGCTTTCAGAGCATTTCAAAGAGAAATAAAGGTCTTGCTTTCATATTTTGTAATATGTTGGATTTTCAACCCATGGCCTTTGGTTTAAAAGATATATTATGAAGTTGGCAGGGTTCTTGCCAAATAAATTCATATGGCTGCAATTTAGAAACAAACAAACTCTGACCTTATCAACTCGAGCCGAAAGCCCTTTTTAGTCTGAGCGGTAACTATAATGCTATTATCCAGAAAAATGCTAGTCAGCGAAGAAGTTTATATCCAGAGAATTTGCAAGAAAAGGGTGTCTTTGTTTGGTGCAATTTATAAAACTTATGAACAAAATATGCTAATTGCTAAATAAAAAACAGTTTTCCCCATTGACAATGAGGGAAAACTGTTTTTTTTTATTTCCAGAGAAAATGTTCCGCTGGAAGAAACTTGAATTATTGTTTTTTTATATGTACATTATTCTGCCGCAAAGGGGATTTTAAGGGGAAAACTAATAATGTGCAGTAAGATCAAAATTATAAATAACCGTTTCTGCCCTTATTAGAAACGATTTTATGGGATGAAAAGTAGCCTTTGTTTGATTCTAAGATTAGAATACCTAACCTGTATTGTATGCTAACTTTCAGCGCGATCGGTTTAGTAGTTTTCATCCACCTTGACATTGACATACACCCTACAACATTTGATCATACATTCTACATCCATCCAGACATCCAAACTTTCGCATTTTTATTTTGATATAATAATTATAAGAATAGTGATAGAGATACTTTTCGGATGTCCTCCATGCATCAACGTGGTAAGCCTCTTGGTACCACCTCAAATTCAACCTTTAGGCAGTAAAGAAATAATCATCAAACTACGATGAGAATTGACGAAGATATTACCAAAATTATTGTAACAAGTCGTGATGACAACCAAATACTTCAGTAAAATCGGTCCACGAACATAAAAAAAACGTAGGTACGCGACAAATTGAGAACCTATTCCTTTTATGAAGTCAGTTAAAAAGATAAATAGATAAAATAGACACCATCGAAAAATAGATATACTTTCGAATTTGAATTGACCACCACGAGTGAAGTATGAAAACGATTTTCATACGAAAGCTTTCGGCAAGCTCAAAACTGAGCTAGCATTAGCTATTCTATTAAGACGAGCTCGAACGGAGGTTGGAGCAATAAGTCAGTCACTTAACCCGTTGTAATGAAGCCCTTCCAGCCTGATGATTCAGGGATCCGATAATGGCGGATTGCTTGAATCACGGGCTCCTCATTTGTTAATTCTGGCTAGGGCTAATTTCTGGCTACCCCAAACTCGTTCGTGGATTTTGTAAGGGTATTTTGGGATTTGTGTTAATTTTGTGGGTTGTGCTGATGTTGTAATATTTTTTGAAATTGTAAGAGACGCACACTATGCGCCTTGAAATTGTTACGTGCCAGAATTATGTCAGCAAAATAAAGAACTTTCTAGCTTTTTTCTTGCAACTGTGACAGTTCGGCGAGTTGACGTATACCAAACTGTGGGCGGCGATTGAAAGAGACTTTCGATTCGAAGGTGTACCCGAGTTTCTTTAGAGTTTTTAAGTATCCCTAAACAAAAGGCCTGATAATAACAAATAAAAGAAAACGAAGAACGGCGAAAAGCGTCTTACAGCGTTTTACAAGACAAGAAATATAAGTGGGTAGCTCTTCGCTTCGAGCCATCGCGTTTTCTAGGTACGTATAGGAAGAAATGTTCCTACAATCTGAAAATGGAAACAAATCAAACAGAGGCAGGCTTTCTGTTATTGTATTGCACTACAACTTCGTCTAGGTACGTACAAGACAAGAAATATAAGTGGGTAGCTCTTCGTTTCGAGCCATCGCGTTTTCTAGGTACGTATAGGAAGAAATGTTCCTACAATCTGAAAATGGAAACAAATCAAACAGAGGCAGGCTTTCTGTTATTGTATTGCACTACAACTTCGTCTAGGTACCTACTACTCGTATTTGTCAAATAGGATTCGATAATGAGGCTTTAAGGAATCAACGCAGACGGTTTTCATTGTAATGTTGTGTTAATAGTTGGTTGGTTACGGTTGGTTGTGTTGTCGTTTTATTTTGTTGTGATTGGCCAACGACGAAAGCTTGTCGTCAACCTTAAGGTCTAACATGAAGGCCACGAACACAAAAGCCGAGGTTCTTGCACAATGTTCAGCCGCCAAGACTTCAGTACCCTGGCAGGCCCAGGGTGTAAAACAACCAGAGAGTGATAGATACCGTTGAAAAGCGAGCATTAAGGGTAGGTTCACATCTGACGGAAGATGCGTCACGTATGATTGGTCGCGTAACGCCAGATCAGACAATTATATGAGAAAACATTCAACCTTTCACACCCAACATAATATGATGCGTTAGTGCGTCGAGCGTACAGCGTCTGTTCCGTTTCCGTCAACGCATTGTCGGTGTGCTCTGTAGATGCTGAATGCAGAAACTGAATAGACGCGTAATAATATGTAAAAACGAAGTTACGCCCGACGCATCTTCCGTCAGATATGAAAACTCCCTATTTAACCGAATTGACGCGACCCATGATACGCTCGACGTATGTTCCATCAGATGTGAACCGACTCTAAAACATCAACGTGATGCAGCAGCAGCTGTTACAGACCCTTCACCATTGACCGCGATTCACGTCTGTCATTACTGCGACCGCATCTGTCGTACCCTTACAAGTCATCTAAGTAAGTGCCAAAACACAAACACTAAGTACATAAACTATCCTTCGTGGATGAAAAGGCCAATGATGACGGTTGGTTACGGAACCAACCAATAGTTCGTTGGTAGTTTGAATCAGCTTTATGTTGCTACATAGCTGATTCAACCAACCAGTCAGTCTGAATAAATCTAAATAGGTATATAAACTTGTAGCAAACTTTTACGTGAACCCTCGAAAAATAATACCTCCAAGCCGCATTAAACCGTAACAAACCCTTCAAGTTGCCAAAACCTCTTCTGCATGTCAACATATTAACTTAACAATATGTTTCCCCTCAAGACCCTGCACGCTCTAAGCAAACAAAAAGTTCACCGATTTATTTAGGGTTCAGTTCCCGCCCAGTCTTTTCACGCGTCGTCTGTTTGCTCATGATTTACGAGGGTCCGCGTGAAATTCAGCAGGGATTTTACAAACTTTTTATCTATTTTTAGTTGGCTTTGTAAGCTGAAATTATTAAGATAGAGTAGATCAGTTTCTTTTTAAAGGGTTATTATGTAGAGTTAGTGATCCAATTATGTTACTTATTTCACTACTTTGTTGACTGTTAATGATTTTTTATCTTCAAATTTATGATTTTTTATTTTAAAATTTATTCGAGTACCCATCAAGTAAAGTGAAAAAATGGATGGACCTTTAACCAAAAGCCTGTTCATTCCTACGCGGCACTTCCCGTGTTACATGTAATAATAAGCTAAAATTTTAGCGGCGCCACTTTGACTTGGGTATGCCTTAAAACTCAATCTTTTAATACAAAGATAAGAAGTTTCATTTACTGAAATATTGAACTTAAATAAATTGACTGATAGGTTATTTATAAAATAAAATATGGTAAGAAAATAATTATCACGAATACTGATTCGGCAGAGTAAATAAAATATCATTTCTGGCGAGTTTATACAGCATAACAGTGTGTAAGTAAATATTCATAAATTAAAATGGGATTTTATTTCTCTTAATAACAGGTGAAATGGTTAAACTGACGGCTTTTTAACGTTTTATTATAACGATGTTGGTTTACAATACCTACAAAACTTTTCCAGGTTCTAGAACAAACTTGTCTCCGCCTTTGAATTCTAAATTATCTATAATTTAGAATTCAAAGGCGGTCGAAATGACTTCTTTTTTTGTTCGGGAACTTGTTAAAAGTTTGGCGTGCGTGTGGCATTTTGGGAAAACAAAAATAATGTCTATAAATTAGAGTTTTTTTTCCACTGCTGTCAAAGCGGTCAAAGCTTACATGGATTTGGCACACTGCTTTCGGGCAGCAAATATGGGCTTAGTAAAATGATTTAAAAATACATTTAACGGTGAAGAAATGGCTTCTCACTAGCTTTGTTGTTCCGTGATTGGTCCGCGAACTGTCAGTCATCTAATGCCGTCTATTTAAATAAATCTAAATGTTACGAGTTAAAGCCCATATTTGAATGCACATTTTTGAGCAGCGGTGCTTTACAGTGGTCCCGCCAAGCTAGATATAGCAATTAGGTAAATTACCTTTTGTTTTTTTATCTACGTCTTATATTTATATTTTGCAATATTTCGATAATTTCGAAGGCGTATAAATAATAGTTTATTCATCTGTGTCGCCACGCCACACTTAGCATTAACGACACCAATTGTTATATTTTGTGTGCAATAAACATAATGGCGGCCAATAACAATATTAACAAGGAACCACTTAGTACTAAAACACTGGGGTTGTTACTAATTAATTAGTTAAGCTGGCTTAACTAGACATGTAAAACTAATAGTTTTATACACCAGTCTGCGCCTGCGGTTTTTTATCATTTATTTACAAAGACTTAAGAGTCTTATCGTTTACTTCTTTAGACTTACAAAATAAACACTTAGACAAGTCATTTTTTTACTAAATAAACAGCTTGATAAAAAAATAATTATTATCATATAAGAACTAATATGCAATTGACTCTAATTCAATTTTTTGTCCACTAGCGGAAGAAGTGAAAATGAAACCACTAGCAAGTTTATCGCTTATCAACTAATATAATCTTTGCATATCTGTCTAAATATAATGCGAGTAGATAGTTGTCATATTTGTAAAGTTAAGAGAATCTAATCTAACTAAATCTAAAATAACTAATTTATGTTCTTACATACTATTGTCTGTGTGGAACTGGGCGATATCCGGCCAAACAAATAGCATCTAAGGAGTGATAGGCTATCTTGATAAGTTTTTGTTTTATGTACAGTTTAAATTTACGAATAGAGAGCTCAGGTTTGATTTGTTTACTTATGCGAATAAGGTACCCTGATTGATTAAATGAACTTAAATAAACCTCTTAAAATGGAAACTGAAAACAACCACAAAAAACGTAAACTCGCTACAACATCAAAGCAAACATTGTTTTGTCTAAAAATGTTTGCGGCCCACCTATTTGGGTATATTTAAGTGGTTATATGTAACTTCCATACCAAATCGATATGACTTAGCTTTAGCAGGAAAGCACTTAAAGCCACAGGATAATTCAATAAGAATTAGGCACAATTAGATCTCAGTTTATCCTAATTTACTTATACCAACTGAAATATTAAACGTTCCTAAGTGGTACTTAAGTGGTTTCCCCTGTCGAGAAGCGTTTCACTCCACAATAACTGTTTACTGAACTATTTCGGAATAGATGAAAATACCTAGAGTTGCCAGTCGCTAAATAAACAAACAAGTCTTTTACAATTAATTAAAAGTATGTTAATGTCACATTCTTAATGAGGAGGTCAAGAAAGATACACCATTTCCTATGTATAATAAAAAATTTAGGTATCATCACGCTATCACATACACATATTATTATACTATTAATGTAATTCTTCTCAAAATCCATCAAAGCTTTCGCATTCATAATACTATTAATGCAAAAGCTTGGATGGATGGATGTTTGTTGCAGTTTGGTGGAATATTTGTCCCTGCAGAACAAAATCTTCCACCAAACTGCACATACAAGTCCAGCGTGGGGATTATGGGCACTACCCTCCATGAGTTAAACGCCAATAAGGCTGTACTTGAGGTACTGTACTACAGAATTGCCCTCATGTCCTATACTTGGAGCTAGGTCATCTAAATGACGCCGTAGGCTATTTTTAATCTAATCTTCTGATCACCCACGCTATTATGATCTAATTAAACTTGGATATCTGACTTGAGAAGGTCGAAATTGGCGGAGCCAAAGAAATTTGCTCTTAGGACTAACATCACTTTCTAATTTACATGTTAAGTACATCACGAGTTCTATGAATGATCTTAAAAAAATTATACAAGGTGAATTTTTGAGACCGGACATTAAGGTACCTTAACCGTTATAGTTACAGGAAAACGCTTTTAGGAGACTATCCATACATTTTTAAGATATTCTGAACTGTATTTACAGATTTTGGAAAAAAATTACAATCAGCAAGAAAATAGTCATTTTACACAAAAACCTTTTTTTGATGCATATCGATCCTGTTTTTAATAAGGATCAAAAGTCTCCTCTGAACCGACTGAGGTTTGAGTAATAGAATGTCAGAAATTACGAAAAACGTTTCATACTTACTTTAATAGGTCAAAGAAAATACTGAATTTAATAGGTCAAAGAAAATAAAGGAATCTAAATAAATTTTAACTAATATTTTCCAATAAATCAATTTACTTAAATAAAGGAATCAAAATAAATTTT
Source organism: Eupithecia tripunctaria (assembly GCA_955876795.1). Taxonomy (NCBI): domain Eukaryota; kingdom Metazoa; phylum Arthropoda; class Insecta; order Lepidoptera; family Geometridae; genus Eupithecia; species Eupithecia tripunctaria. The sequence continues at coordinate 17,297,061 of OY041601.1, forward strand.
AACTAATATTTTCCAATAAATCAATTTATTTTAATACCATATTGATATGGATCAGTACGTGTATGGCTTGCGACGGTCTGCAGTTTTTTTCTTATGTTTTTAGGTAGAAGTTTTTATTTAGAACAAAAGGACAGCACAGGATAAACATCGAAAATAGGTAGGTATACAAACAAACATAGAGTAAAAGAATAACTAGAAGACTAGAACTAGACTTAAGTTTAGAGACAATAAAAGTAGGTAATCTTAAAATAAAATATAAAAAACTTATAACTAATCTACCTACTCTTATTAGATTGGAGTCTGTGCTGCCGAGGTGAGACAAAACGGATCAGTCTCTTATGCAGTTAGCTCAATAATTTAGGTTGTAAACACTAGTGTTCATTTATTTCTATAATTTCATTGTAATTTTCTTTTTCAATAAATGATAGTTTTTATTATTTAAATTACGAAAAATTAAACAGTTTAATGAGAATGATAAGGTTATTTTCTTCAGGTTGTATTAATGATTAGGAGAGTGCTCAGAATGCTGGCAGCATTGCTAGGTAGAATAAATAAATAAAAAAAATAATAATATAGGACAATTCACACAGCATTGTCTAGCCCCAAGCTAACCTTGGAGGAAGAGCTTGTGTTATGGATACTAGATAACTGATATACATAATACAATGGACTATATAGATATGTAGATATTTTTTATTATACATAGAAAACACCCGGAACGCCCTCAACACATACATATCTGCACATCGTACACACATTTGTCCTGAGGCGGGAATCGAACCCGCAACCTCCTGCGTCGCGCGAACAGAACCCAGTGTCACCTGCCACTTGCTTTGTATATTATGTTATGAAATAAATGATTTGAAATTATTTGAATTAAACACACATTGCCACGTTGTATGGCAATGCTAATTCGTTGACTGAAATAAAAGCCACGCAGCATTCCGATCATCTGTGGACTCTATAAGAAGTTCAGTAAGGTTTTGAAATGCAGCCCAAACTAAGACTGACCTTGTCTTCAAATGATAAAAATCCTAGGCACATCATAATTTTTACATGTAAATTTAAAATCAAACCTATGTTGATTACTATTCGTATCGTCTCGACATCGTGTATAATGTGGATATCGAGTACTAAAGATAAAGATACAATACAACGACTAAATTAGAATTTATTGCACGTATAAAAAATACAGAAAAATGCATTAAAAAAATTTTTCTTGGGAGATACAGAGTTGCACAATCAACAAACAGCCTTATATCGCGAATAGCTAAGATCGTCATTGTGATTTATTGTGTGGCTAAGTTTACCCACAACAGCCAATTTATTCCACGAAATTGAGAAAATACGTAACCCCTCTTATAGAATCTAAAACATAAACCTTATATCAAAGCCGACTATTTCTTCTCGGTTTTACACCAAATTCCTTACTCTTACACCGAAACTGACTACTATGCCATAAAAATGAATTAGCTCAAAATAAAACCAGCAAATTAGATCCACGTGCTATAAAATAGAAGGAACGTCCAAAAGAAATAGGTTTTTAAGCCGACAAGATCAATGGTCTCAAGCAGCGTGGCCGGCTGAGGGGGAAATAACGTTTATGGAAGTGTAACTCACGATGAGAACTAAACATGTACAGTGCAGTACAGGGTCCTTCATCGGAGAGGATAAATAATGAATAAATAAATAATGTTGGACAATTCACACAGCATTATCTAGCCCCAAGCTTGAGCTTGTGTTATGGGTACTAGATAACTGATATACATGATACAATACACTACATTCAATATATAATAATATAAAGTTACGTAAAAATCAAGTATTTACAATATCAGCAATATTTATTGTATAACCTTTCAGCTGTCGCCACCATTTTGCAAAATGGCCGGAAGTGTCGGGAGCTTTTCTGGGTGGTTCGCGCGGTATCGTCGAGTGTGATTCAAATGACGATATCTCTCAAGTTTTGTAGGGAACTATACGTCTATCTTATATTGTTGGAATCGTTATGTAATAAGCTAACACATTAAACATTTGTCATAGTCATGTATTTGCAATGTATTAATAATTCCAGCTTGAAATCAGGATGAGACAATTTTTGCCAGTTTATTGTAGAAAAGTCGTTCTAAATACTTAAAAAACCATTTTTTTCTACAAAAAGTTGTTGTTTTATTTACAATAATATATACACTACATTAGCACAATAAAAGAAACTAGCCTTCTAATACAAATTTTTCACAGAAAACGGCTTACAAAAACATGGATCATACCGAGCGGTTCGCGCGACGCATTTTTTAATCTGAATTTTACGCGTTTGAATTAACGTACAACATGGGTACAGTTTAATGGTAAAGTAGTTAAAAATTTCTATGAATAATGCTCAATAATTAATGAAAAATCCCCCCATTTACCTCAGGGACAGCACACTTTATGCCTTCGGTTTTTGTTTTGTTAGAGTCAGAGTCAAATCGTTTATTTCTTTAGACTTACAAAATAAGTACTTAGACAAGTTAAATTTTTACAATATAAACAGCTTGATAAATAGTTATTACTATCAAACAAGAAATAAGGTGCAATTGACTCTGATTCACTTCAATTTTTTGTCCACTAGCGGAAGAAGTGCACGATATATTTCTATGACACTAGAAAAAATGGGTTCCCCTTCTATGCCCATCAGTTTCGCTGCCACGTCAGAATGGATGCCAGTGAGGTGCAGTGGTAGCTAAACGACCACTTACAGAGAATTCCTTGAAGTTCCTTCTAGTATTTATGTAACTTGAGGCCAGCAGGAGAAAATAAATTTTCTACGTGCACCGCTTTATCTTTTGGAGCCTTCACAGTATTCTATTTAGTCTTAGCTAGATAAATAATTGTGACGAATTCGATCTGGTATCGGTATGGCTAAAAATGTATTTCTAGATCATCGTTTATAAGTCAAATCTGTCTCTAGGATTTCGAGAGACTAACATCGTTTCCCAAAAGGAAGAATTATGGATTTCACCAAAAACATCCAATGTTTTCACTTCACACCTAAGTTGTTGATTTATGTAAAATAAAATTCCTATGTTTTCTTTAGCTTATTCATATCTTTATTTTTACTTTCCTTTGTAATGAAAAGCACAGTATTTAAGTAGGAAAGTATCATTAAATCCCTCGAACTATAAGCGCCCTCGCTACGCTCGGGCGCCAAACCCCGTCTTGGGAGTGAGTAAGTTACTTTCATCCCTTGGGTAACAATGTACTACTAATCTTCAGTGTTTCAGTCGTTATGACAACATCATCAACAACGTGACATTTTTTTGAACATGCTACCCATGTTCATCGATTTAATAAACGTTATCACGTCACAACAGTAGAGTTAAGAACCTCCTCCGTTTGAAGTCGGTTAAAAGCACTTTATTACAAGTACTACTATATTACCCACTACTACGCTTTGATTTGCCTTTCAGCTTCCTCTAGTCGAGACAAAACGACTAATAACACTGATTGATGTCCCATCTACTTCAATCAAAACATTGTTTTCTTAGGACAAAGTAATTTTTAGCCCATCCATTATCTGTATGAATCAATCGGAAGAGAAACAATGCCGGGTTTGTTTGAGAGGGCACCAGGGGGCGCTGTAAACATCTCGGCCATCGTGAGGGGTGGCGGGGGTTATGTGACAAGCGGATCAGAGGGCGTAGCCAACCGGCATTCCGATTCCGACTTTTAAAATGTCCTGTGTTAAACGTAATAAAAAAAATAATAAGCCTTTTATTTCCTTAACTAATTTTAAACAAAAAAATACTTAATTTGATTTATATACACACTAATTAGTGTGTATAGGCCTCTTCTAAGTTTCTCCAGTGTTGTCTATTCTGAGCCTTCTGAAGCCATGTTTTCCCGACGGTTTGTTTAATGTCATCTGCCCAGCATTCTTATGGGCGTCCTCTCGGTCTCCTTCCAACCAGGCCGCACCATCTGGTGGCCCTCAGTACCCATCTTGTGTCCTCTAATGCTATGTGGCCTGCCCATTTCCACTTAAGACTCCTTGTGAATCTTTGTGCGTCTATTAGTTTGGTTTTCTTGCGTATGGTCTCACTTCTTTGCTTTAGGAAAAGCAAAGAAGTTAAACGTAATAATGATATAATAGGTGGGGTTTTCTGTCATATTGGCTTATGTAAGCGCCTTAAAGTACACCAATTGGCTGAAATGAAACACGAAATTACGTGGTGGAATTAAAATAGCCTGTTACTAGGTACCACTCGCTTACGCTTGTACCTTGACTATAGAAAACTCTAGTAAATCATGTTACGCTAAGTCTATCTGTTGCAGCATTCATAGGGCCGTAAAATCTTTTTACTGCCCTACTTTATGTTACCCTGAAGCTAAGTTTGTCATAGAACAATATTACTTTATTTGATATCTCAGTATTTTGGACTCAAAATTGTTTATTTCGGACGTGGACGTGTTTCGATTAGGCGGCGGTTATCATAGGTCGTAGAAGTCATGTTTAAGAAAATATTGTCTAATAACAGCTGTTAGATAAAATTCTATCTATCTAAATTAAAAATATTGACAAAAACACTGTTGTTACGCAACTTTACATAAGTACCTAGTTCAATGTTTAAAAGTAGGTACCTGAGCATTTCTGTAATGAGCCAAATACTTACTTCATAACCGGGTACTGACCGTTACAGGGCGTAATGTAACGTTCGCAGTGAGCATGAGAAAAAAAGAAAAAAAAACGCCCAAGTGAGTCAGACTCGCGCACGAAGGGTTCCGTACCATTAATACCTCTACGCGTTCATGAGGAAAGGGGTAGTAAGTTTAAAATTATTAAAAATATTTTTACTAGATGTAACTAAAAATTTACGGTTTTCGAAATTTTTCCGTTAACTGTGCTATAAGATGCTGCTTCGTACCAAATTTCAAGATTTTGAGTTTTCGTGAAGTACCTTGCAGGTTTTGATTCCCTTGCGAGTGTCGAACATTTGCGGAATTTTGCGACATAAACCGCTGTATCTTTTGATTGCATTGGCTTAGTAGTTCGATTTCACAGCTCTAAGGGACAATAGACTTGATTATTTGATATAAATACCAGCTTAATATCTCCACTCGTTCCTAAGAAAAAGGGTTTTCACAGACAGACAGACGGACGGACAACAAACCGATATAAGGGTTCCGTTTTTTCCTTTCGAGGTACGGAACCCACAGAAAGAAAGGAATCGGAAAGAAAATCAATTTACTGGCTTATCAAATAGAATAAAAATACGCATCAAGAAACTCCTTTCGTTGCATATGTTCCTACCTGTAATACAATAGTTTCTCTAAGCATTTCGACAATACTCCAATAATGTAGATGTAACCTGTCGCAAGCCGTGACCGGACAGGCAAGACGAATGCGCGGAGTCATGTTGACAAATCTGGAGATCAGGTGGATTAGTGGTTAGGTGGCTGTAAATTAATGCGTCTTGCAGTGGACATGACGGGGTGTAAAGTAAGGGTACGTGTTGGTGAGCAGTTGAAGCGGCGACGGTTTGGCAATCAATGGGCATTTGTTTTAAAAAAAGTATATTGCGCCTATTCTTATTAGATTCGTCATACAACAAGTTTGTAAAGTAAATAGTAAAATAGTTCAACTTGACTAAAAAGTGGGTTCTATTTAGTTGTTAAATAAGAGTAGAGTATAGACCGTGCTTATTTTGACCCGACATATTTCCGCAAAAGATCATGTGGCATCATCGATCAAGGTATCTGGGGGCCTGTTATAATTCCCATAAATACGCAAACACTTGTAACGTTTTTCGCTTATTGGTACTTTAATTCGGTGTAATAAGGTACACCAATTAGCCGAAAAAACACGAACTTGCGTGATGGAGAACTAAAATAGGCCTTCGGCCGACGCTAGGCGGCGGATACCTGATCGAAGTCCGGCATCTAATAGAATCTAAGGTAATAGAGATTTAGTATTTTCTGGAAAACGCCACATTTTGTTCACACCTACAACTTATAAATCATGGTTATATACATCATGGTTATAAAAACTAACGTCATTTACGGGATATTTAGGTCCCACGATTTGAGTTTGATCTTTTCAATATTTCGGCACAGTTTAATGCGCCATGATCACGAAATAACTCATATCATGGTAAATATTCCGTGAAGTATCATCTAGCCCTTTTTATTTATGATTTGTGTGAATATGTATTTTATTATGTGCGCTTACATTAACATTAAATGCGCGCAAGTAAAATAGAAGGTGCGAATCCGTCTCAATTAGTCTAATCACGGTTTGGAACAACCTAAAACCTTTTCCACTTAAATTTCCTTTCCCAGTACAGAAGACATCCCATTATAATTTTGGATAAACTTTATTTGGCAACTTTTAGGGTTCCATTTGCTAATTCATCGCGAGCTACAAGCCTCTGTGGGGATGTAAAATATGCAGGGTTCTGTAACCAGCGGCCCACTCTAGTGCTGAGCAATATTTAATATCGCCGCGGTCGCGCTCATAAATAATATCTAAGAAGAATCTCTGAGACCCATTTCGAGAACTTCATTTGCCGGAAATACTTCTATAGTGTGTGCCAGAATAGGCAGACATTTTGTTTTTGGAGTCTATTATAATTATAACACAAGCTCTGCTTAGCTTGGGGCTAGATAATGCTGTGTGAATTATCAAATTTTTTTTATTTATTTATTTATATCAAAACCAGAATGTTTATTATCAATAACAACAGTGTGTGTCTTATACAACAGCCTAGTTCGAAACAGTCTAAAATGCATTATTTTTCTTTGGCGTGATTAATTCCTAGGTTATGGTTTGTCATCCAATTAGTTATTTATTACATTAAAGATGTCAAGAAGATTATTATAATATTATTCTCAACTATCAATTGAACTTGAATGCTAACAATAATTTTCAAACTAGGTACCTAATAACTTCTGACTGTCCATAATTCAGACACTTTTGATGCCCACATAAAAAGGGAGTTTTCTAAAAAAATACAAAATTATATATGTCGAATAGATTGGTTCACGGCTCATGTAAAACGTAAAAAAACGTAAAACAAAACGTAGTTTCGAAAAAATATTTGTTGCAATAGTTCAGAATGTTTTCAGATTTTGTTCACCCTGTCTTGTTTGGAATATTTACGTCGACGAGGAGGTCAAAGATTTTATTAGATTGCGATGTAAATCCTTGAAAATTTCTTTTACCGTACTGGCATTTAGTGATTTGTACCAAATAGGAGAAATCTGGAAAAAAATCTGGAATTTTTACGCCAACTTTGCTAACTCTACAATAGTGTGGGGAACAGAGGGCTAGTCTATTTGACGTTAATACCTAACGAGACGTTTCCTTTTCCCGTACAATTTGATACAGAGCGGCTCTATCGTGCGTACAGGCAACTACGCACAACCTATACAAAAAAGAGTCGTTACGTACGATTACGTCACATAGACTGACTGGCCCTTCGAAATTATTGCGCTCTTGGATTTTACAAACTTGAGTCGCAAAATTAAAGTGAAGCCGTAACTATTGTTGTTGAATTGTATACAAAGAATCTGATTGATTTTGTACACAGTTTTTTCACCTATCTTACCGTACCTTGATGCTTAGAATTTGCACCTTTTCCCGCGGTTCTCTTAAGAAGCGGCTATGGAATATCGCTATCGCAATCTGTGATTTCCAGCGTGGGGATAAAGGTAATGATAATATTGCTAGGCCTTATGATAAAATAGCCGATAAGGCTCGTTGGGGAGCCTACGCCAGCGGTGGGCTGGTATAAAGTTGTAGGACCTACAACTTTTTACCAGGGTCATCTCATTAAGATCAACAGGGTCCACCTAAAAAAACCTATACGCAACTAGAATTCAAAAACCTAAATAAGTTCATAAAAATATTCGTGGCATAGGTACAGTAAAATAAACATTCAGACATGAAATATTTTGTTGGCTAGTTCTACTGCAATTTTTATATGTTCACTTCGAAAAATGTTATGTGAATATTCACGGCAACTTCCAATCTTCCGGAGCCCCGTTAGCAACTGCTACTATAAAATTCAACTACTGTTCTATTCCATACAGAGGTGTACAGTGTACACGGTATATTTATTTCCACGATTAGACCGCAGAAATGATAACATGATGTTGTTTTTACATAAAACGAATAAATCGACTTTGAATTCCTAGAAATTAAATTAATTGTAGAAACTGTGTACAAACAAGATCATAGGGCTAGGTGGAAACAACAGTTCATCCATTAATTATGTACGTACAATATTTAAATTATATGACTAGGTAATAGTTTGATGATTATAGAATTATTTATTGGCATAATTTTTTTTCTGAGAGCCACCTGCGGAGTTTTGTCTTAAATTTACTAGTAGACAGGTCTCTAGGATTTTTTTTATAAACTTTTACTGTCATAGTAGAGCAATTTTCTCCAGTCAATGCTGTTTTGTGTGCGGGCAAGATAAGCCTAGTGGGATCTCTGTTTTTTATAACGGAGTTATTTTCGTATCTACATATACATGCTGAAGAATGAAGCATGCTCTTTTATAAAACAGCCAATTTGGAAGATGTATAAGCTAGTTAACGTTAGAGGTTCATGTTTCTTAAAAATATGCTTGCATGACTCTAACTGTAAAGACGGTTCTTACACACTTTTTTAAACAATAAAAGCTCTTTTAATGCGCGTAGAGTTATCAATAAGCAAAAGACCATACCCTAGTACCGAGGTGACGTAGCCAAAATATGCGGTTAATGCAGTTTATTGGACTGATGTTCTTCTTAATTATATACTCAATTAGATACTCGACAGATCGTTGATATAAATAAGAAATAGCAACGGTATACTGCCCTGTGGAACACCAAAGTAATTTAGTTTAGCACTAGATTTTACGATAGTTGGTAACATTTTATTGTTACTTAAGTTGTAACTATATTTTGCGAAAAAATACAAAGCCCTCGGGATTTTTATGTGATCACTCAGGGATCATTGGAACCAAAACAATGATCAAGATAAATGACGAACATAATATGCACTTACCTACCTAAATCAACACACCTACATGCAGCCGAACATAGAACGTTATTTATTGAAGTCGGGTAATAAAAGTAGGTATAATTAAATTGCGTGGGAAAAAAGTGTTTGACAAAACAAAAATTAAAAAGTAAAAAGTTACTTTATGATGGTGTCAATTCAGCACAATGAATGACGGCGTGATGGCTGATGGCACAAAACTAAACTAAATTGTCAGATTTAGCCAACTAACCAACCCATGCCTCAACACAACAATTCAGAGTTATGGTCCTGATATATTTATATTTTAGCAAAATATGACTTAATAAAGTATTGTTACCTATAGTCGAACTACCAACCTGACACATAAATACCTGTTAGACTGATAAATGAATGACTGTTGACTGCCTCGTTGGCCTAGCGGTCAGCATGTTCAACTGCTGATTGTGAGGGTCCTGGGTTCAAACCTCGGGTTGAGCCAATAGTTGTTATTGGGCTTTTTCTATACCAAAAAATTCACAGTAGCAGCCCGGAGTCAGGAAGTTGGCGGTGTTACACTTTACACCAAACCTCCGTGCCTCGGAAAGCACGTTCAGCTGTTGGTCCTGCGCCTAAACTCTCCCCGGTGGTGTCGGTCTGCCATCACATCGGGTTATGAGAGTGAGGGAATAGAGAGTGCCTATGTGTTTGCGCGCACACTTGTGTACTATAATATGTTCTGCACACCTGGCTAGTCTTCCTCGAGACTGGCTGCCATGGCCATGGCCCTCCTAGCCAATTCAGCTAGGAGGGCATTACCACTATACCTGTTAAACTGATAAAAGGGTAAAATAAGGAAGGTCGAAAAAAACCAATCTATTGTAATAAGCCACTTTCAAAAAAGTCTCATGATCTACGGAGCTGAGACGTGGACACTCACGATAGGGCTGGTCCACCAGTTCAAAGTCGCTCAGCAAGCTATTTAAAAAGCTATGACAGACAGACAGAGAAACAAAGTTATCGACATAGCTCAAAGAATTAGCACGCTGAAGTGGCAGTGGGCCAGACATATCTCGCGATCAACTGACAAACTCTGGGATAAACGACTTCTTGAGTGGAGAGCGCGACTCGGCAAACGTAGAGTTGGACGCCCTCCGGCCAGGTGGGATGACGATCTGCGAAAGACTGCAGGCAGATGCTGGATGCATCAAGCTAAGGACAGGGTGCTATGGCGCTCATTAGGGGAGGCCTATGTCCAGCAGAAGACTAATATAGGCTGATGATAATAATAATGATGCAAAAAGCGCCCTCTTTTCAATCTGGTCGAATTATTTTATGAGCTATTTTAAAGAGAAACAGTAGCGTGCAGAATACTTGGCCTCTTTCCATTTGATACCCATTTCATCTCACAACCTTTCAACGCTGTAGATAGTAGTTGATGTTAAATTAAAAATGGCGTCGAAAATGTCGAGAAGGCAATTCTGGGCGCAAGAAGAAAATGTTTTTCATTAATTAATAAGATGGCGGCGCAGTAACAGTAGCCACTCGCACTAGTAATCAAGCCCAGCGGGGGCGCACGGTAGAGGTGACAGCGGGAAACGCTTAGGTACTGAAAAGCCTACTATAAAATTAGTTAAAATAATGTAAAACCTAGATTAATTCTCTTATGCATCTCATTATAAGTAAACCCTGTGTTTGTATGAGAATAAAATTCACGGTAGAGGTGACAGCGGGAAACGCTTACTGAAAAGCTTACTATAAAATTAGTTAAAATAATATTAAACCTAGATTAATTCTCTTATGTATCTCATTATAAGTAAACCCTGTGTTTGTATGAGAATAAAGTTCCTTAAACCTTAAACATCAAATTATCTAGAGGATAAGCTTGGGACGGATTTAGCTCCAACTCAAAAAAACTAACAAGCATAAGGTTTCTTCGGTGTTTCTTTACTTTAGTCTACATACCGAAGCGGCCGAAATCAAAAAATACCACTTTATTTCCGTGTCAGTGTATTTTTTAAATATGATTTGACCTTTTCTATGTTTATATTTATTGTATTTATGAAAATAAAGCATTTCTGAATTTGAATTCGGAACGAAAACAAAATAAAATATCTTGTTGGTAACATAAGTAGCAGAAATAAATAAATAATGCAAATAATAAATAATTCTCAATTCGACTGTATATTTTTTATATATTTTTTAATGTTTGTTACCTCAGAAATTTTGACTGGATGATTCGATTTTCATGATTCTTTTTTTATGTAAAACTGGTGCTTTCCGTATGGTCCTATTTTAATTTGGTTCAGTTCTGACATTGGAATTCATTAAAATTCATGAAAAAACTATAAAAATTGAAGTCGGTTATAGTTTTTCAAAACAAAATAAATTATATTGTTTTCAAATAGGTATTACTTGCTATACCGATAAGGCGGCGCGCGAACAATGGCTAGGGGCCTTCAAAAATAGCCTAATTATTTAAAAAAAAAAACAAATGTAGGTAAAAATTTAATTCCTGAGATGCCTTCAAAATTAGCCTACCAACTTGAAAAAGTTGAGACATACTTTATATAAATTATACATAAATTATACAAATATATATATAATATATATATTATATATTAACATAAATTAAGAACTATTGAATGAGAATGAGGGACATGTTGTTTTCACTTATTCGTTTTTTCATAATAAAATGTATGGGAATTGTTTTATTTTATTATTGTCAAAACTTACGATTTGATTTGGTATGTTACTTTGGGAAAAGTGTTCCTGGTTGGAAATAGAGTCGATTAAGACCAACTTGTTTTTTTTGACAAATGTCATTTTTTGGGCGAACCGTACATTTTTTTGAAAAAACTGAAAATGGTAATTTTTTTTCAAAATAAAATAGAAAGTTCCTCAGAACAAAACCTTCTAACTACAAAAAAACGGTAGCTACCCTGAAGGGGCCAAAAATTTACCCTACCCTGTATAAACAGCTTGATAAATAGTTATTACTATGAAACAAGAAATACGGTGGAATTGACTCTAATTCACTTCAATTTTTTGTTCACTAGCGGAAGAAGTGAAAAAGAAACCACTAGCAAGTTTATCGCTTATCAACTAATACAATCTTAGCATAACTGTTCTTACATACTATTGTCGACAAATGTGTTTGTTGAAATCGCTCTCGCCTACGCCCTGTCCGGTGGCACCTTAGCACTCCACGGCGACTGTTCCCACTCTGAAATTTAATTAAACTATAAATGAATACCGACCGTTGCGAATGAACCTCCGTGTTATTGCTCATGCACTTGCGTCCACGTCACACTCAACAACAACTCTTTGATAATAATAACTAGCGTTACTTATTTAAACGTAGTCTCAGCATATTCTTTTCACCGTATTTTGTAAAAGATTCTTTGAATAATCTCTTTTCAGGTGATTTTATGAGCAAGCTATGTAGTCAATGACGAATAGGTATTAGTTTAGTTCATTTATGGTTATGAAATCATTTCTGAATAAGTAGTAGGCACCATTAACCTATGTAGCTAGTAAAGAAAAATCTATGTCGTAACTTGGAATCTCATTTACCTAACAAATACTAAGAAAACCACCAAGATTTTCACTATGTTCTAAACATATTTCTTAATTCAACCCCTTGGGGATCTGAGATCAGCCCAAATGGTGGTTGAGGAGTCCAGTGACATTTAAAAAGTTTAAATAGTGCAGAATTTTGAAGAAGAAATGTGAGACAAATTCATTATGTTAGAGTTCATGTTGTAGAAATGATTCCTTTTTGCACTGAAGTTATAATTATTATTATTAAACAAATATGAAACGTGCGGTTTTAATGTTATGTTACACATAACATCAAAATCGCAAATTCCATATTTTTATATTGTGAGAACCATTGATATAAAAAGGGAAGATAGGTTACGTTCTCCCAGCGCTTACTCAAAAATTGGCATGTGTTACAACTACACGCAAACACATACGCTCACATTTATATTTCCAGTCCTGTGCAATACAAAGAAGAACAAAGACGGAAATACGTATCTAGGACCGAAGTGAGACTGAGACAACAATCATCATCATCATCATCAGCCTATATTAGTCCACTGCTGGACATAGGCCTCCCCTAATGAGCGCCATAGCGCCCTGTCTTCAGCTTGACGCATCCAGCATCTGCCTGCAGTCTTTCGCAGATCGTCATCCCACCTGGCCGGAGGGCGTCCTACACTACGTTTGCCGAGTCGCGGTCTCCACTCAAGAACTCGTTTACCCCAGCGGTTATCGGTTCTTCGCGAGATATGGCCGGCCCACTGCCACTTCAGTTTGCTAATTCTTTGAGCTATGTCGATAACTTTGGTTCTCTGTCGGATGTATTCGTTACGAATCCTATCCTTCAGAGAGACTCCGAGCATAGCTCTTTCCATAGCTCGCTGAGCGACTTTAAACTGGTAGACCAGCCCTATCGTGAGTGTCCACGTCTCAGCTCCGTAGGTCATGACGGGTAGGACGCACTGATTGAAAACTTTCGTTTTCAAGCATTGCGGTATGGATGACGAGAAGACTCGACGTAGCTTTCCAAACGCTGCCCAGCCTAGCTGAATCCTCCTCTTGGCCTCCTTCTCAAAATTGTTTTTACCCAACTGCAGAATTTGCCCAAGGTAAGTGTACTCGGAAACAATTTCGAGAGGGTGGCCATGTACGACGACCGGTCCCGGATCAATGAGGCCATTGATCATGATTTTGGTTTTATCCAAATTCATGCCGAGACCGATGCATCGTGAGGCTAAAGCTAGGCCGTCCAGCATCCGGTTTAGCTCCTCCAACGACTCCGCTATTACGACTATGTCATCAGCGAATCGAAGGTGTGAGATGTAATCGCCGTTTATGTTGATGCCCTTACCTTTCCAGTCCAGTGTCTTAAACATATCTTCCAAGGCGCTCGTGAACAGTTTCGGGGATATAACATCCCCCTGCCTCACTCCTCTGCGCAGTTGGATGGGTTTGGACTGCTGGTCCTGTACTTGGACACTCATGGTCGCGGCGTCGTAGAGACATCTCAGCACCTCGATATAACGATAGTCTACTTGGCATCGCTGTAAGGATTCCAGAACAGCCCAGGTTTCGACAGAGTCAAAGGCCTTCTCATAGTCCACAAAGGCCAGACACAGGGGCTGATTATACTCTTCGGACTTCTGTATAATCTGCCTCACTGTGTGTATGTGGTCTATGGTGCCATATCCTCCGCGAAACCCGGCCTGTTCCGGTGGCTGGAACTCGTCGAGTCTCCTGGCGAGACGGTTCGTTATCACTCGTGAGAACAGCTTATAGACGTGGCTCAGGAGTGAGATGGGTCTGTAGTTTTTAAGGAGGGTTTTATCTCCCTTCTTAAAGAAGAGCAACACCAAACTCCCGCTCCACGCCTTTGGAGTTCTCCCACTGTGAAAGACGGCGTTGAAGAGTTTCTGTAGTTCCTGTATAACAGGGGCTCCTCCGGCTTTTAAAAGCTCTGATGTTATGCCGTCCTCACCGGGGGCTTTTCCATTTCTAAGCTGCCTCAGAGCTAGCACAATCTCGTCTTGACTGATGTCTGGCAGTTCGTCGGTATAGTGGCGTGTCAGGGTGGCTCTTGAATCGTGGTCGACTCGTTGGGGACGAGGGGCATGTGCAGCGTATAATCGGCCATAGAAATCCTCTATCTCGGCGGATATCTCCAGCTTCGACAAAACGGTCCTCCCATCGTGCGTTTTAAGCTTCGTCAGGTGGCTCCTGCCAAGCTGCTGAGTGAAAACTTTGGACCCTCGGTTTCGCTCTATTGCCTCTTTAATGAGGCGTGTGTTGGAGCTCCGAAGGTCGCGCCGTACCATCTTCGCAATTCGCTTGTTCAGGTCTGACCTGTCTGAAGAAGTCGCTTGGGTGGTTTCCCGTCTTTTTGCCATCAGCCTGAGAGTCTCATCCGAGAGTTCGGATTTCTTGCCAGTACGCTGCTTTTGGCAGAATCTGATGCCCTCGTTCCTCAACGTTTCGACCAGATTGTGTAGGGTCTCGTCAGCGTCATCAGTGGGATCCAAGGCAATGAATCTATTCCCGAGAAGCTGCTGGAACTTCTCGGTGCCCGCCATGATCTGGATTGGGTTAGGTCGGAGCGTGGACTTCATCAGACGGTTTCTTTCAAGCTTTAAGTTGATATTCAGAGAGCCTCGGAGCAGTCGGTGATCAGATCCGGTATTAAACCTGTTGATCACTGAGACATCTCTGAATATGTGCTTGCTATCCGTCATGATGAAGTCGATCTCATTTTTAGTCACAGTGTCGGGGCTTCGCCACGTCCACTTCCTCTGGGGCGGTTTCTTAAAGAAAGAGTTCATTAAGAACAGCCCCTCCTTCTCAAGGAAGTTGACAAGCATTTGCCCCCTGTGATTCCTAACTCCATAACCATGCGAGCCTATTCGGGATTCGTTGCCAGTCCGGATTCCCACCTTGCCGTTAAAGTCACCCATAACAACGTTGAAGTGAGCCTTGGTGGTGTTATGTAAGGCTTTGGATATGTCTTCGTACATATCCTCCACTTCATCATCCGAGTGTGCCGAGGTCGGTGCGTAAACCTGAATTACCTTCAAGCTGTACCGCTTGGACAGCCGAAGGATCAGGTACGCTACCCTGGTCGACACACTGGAGATTTCCTGAACGTTGTTAGAGAGAGCCTTGTTGACGAGGAAGCCTACGCCAGCCTGGGATGTTTTATCACCCTCGCGAAAGTAGAGAAGATGGCCCGAGTCTAAGGTTACGGTGTCCTCCCCCTCTCTACGGACTTCACATAACCCCAGAACATGCCATTTAATGTTCTCTAACTCCACTTCCAACTGCGCTAGATGGTGATCAAGCCTCAGAGTGCGTCCGTTAAACGTAGCCAGGGTCAAGTTTTTAAGTAATGATCGGTAGCCTGCCGTAGCCCGGGGATTCTTAGCACCCACTGCCCCGCCGTTACCATGGCCGCTACCATGGCCAGGAATAGCGAGGCGGCCGGGAACTAGGGGCCACTTTTTGGCGTGTGCAATCATTGGGGGGGTAGTGCCCATAATCCCCACGCTGGGCATGCGGGTTGGGGATCGCAGTTCGGTGATATTTTCGGTCTACGGGAGGCGCTGCTGCCCGCCCTCCGGTTTATGTCCCTTAGTCGCCTCTTACGACACCCACGGGAAGAAATGGGGTGGTGCTATTCTAGGCCGGCACCACACAACCCAACAGAGACAACAATATTTCACGCGAATCACGACCGCCCGTGCCGCCGGTCAGACGGTGACTGATGTGAGAGAACACAATTTTACACAATTTGAGGTTGCCACTTTCGAGCAACCGGTGCCTCATCTACGTTTTTAATAAATCAATGGTGAGAACACCAGTCTCACAAGAGCCTGGGCAACACAGGACCCAGACTTATTAACTTAATGTCCAAGTAAATGTTAAACAAGATTATTTTGCTTACTACTTATATAGGTATATTGTGCATATTCTTTATCTACTTACCTTGGTTACAATTTTACTTACCAATCCAAACTAGAATTCGTCCCATATTTTTGTTGTTTGGATTTTTTCCGTTGACTGACCTATGCAAACTTTTTTCTCTTTTCTAAATGGCATCCAAAAAGGTAAGTACCTACATCTGGTTGCAAACCGTCTTTCAAAATGGCATCCAAAAAGGTTGGTAAACCTCTTTAGTTTTCACTGGCTTCCTTCGATGGAGCTAAGAAGGTTGTATTACATTATCTGATCCGATATGTGTATCGGACGCCGATACGATATCGGGGCAAGTAAATTGTATGTACCTGTCTTTCACATTGTCCCAATTTTACTTGCCCCGAGATCGTATCGGCGTCCGATACCGATATCGGATCGGATAATGTAGAAACTCTCTCAGGGTCACCCAGCACATTGTCGCCGCTTGACTAAGTTTGTTCTTTGGCATAGTTCGAGCCGTAAACTTTACTGAGCTGCTCACTAAGTACCTGCCTCGGTAGACCTACTTGTTTGCAAAACATTACCCCCAGAAGCTAAGCCTTTGTTAACTTACTGGCTTTGTTGGTACTCACTCATGTATTCATAATACCTAGTATCCTAGCAATAACAGTTTCCTTGAACCTTTCTTGATTCTCTGACAACCTCTGTCGGGTAGCGGGACTAGGGCCGCCTGCGACGCAGGAGGTTGCGGGTTCGATTCCCGCCCCGGGACAAATGTTTGTACAATCTGCAGATTAGTCAGGGTATTGTGGACGTTTTCTATGACGAATAAAAAATATCTCATTTATGTAAAGTATTTTATTACGGTACCTATGTGTATCAGTCATCTAGAACTATAACAAAAGCTCTGCTTAGCTGGGGGCTAAACAAAAATGCGTGGATTGTCCAGCATTATTATACAAAATTTCATTCCGATCCGTTCAGTAGTTTTTTCGTGAAAGAGCAACAAACATACATACATGTGTACAAACTTTCGCGTGTATAATATTAGTAGTATAATCCGCGCGGTATCAGAAAGGGACGGAACCTTGTCAGAGTAAAAATTACAAATAAATACTACTACCGTGTGACGCGGCGGGTGAATGTCCGCCTGTGACGCAAGAAGTTGCGGTTTCGATTTCCGCCTCGGAACAATATCAATCAGCATCTCTCAATCACTTGTCCACTGCTGGAGATAGACCTAACATGTTAAGCGCCTTTGGCCCTTATCATCAGGGGTAAAGTCGTAATCCCCACGCTGGGCATGCATGTTAGGGATCGCAGTGCGGTGGAGTAAAGCGGAATACAGTTTGTACATCGTAGTACCTATGCTTATTTTAGAAAACAAACATACTTACTTCATTCATGCTAGTTTAGTCATTTAATTGTTATTCACTGGCTTTGTGGCATTTTTCAAAGGTATACCGTACCGTGCCAAAATGACTGAAAAATAATCGAGCTCTTGAAACAAAATGTCAAGGCAAAGCCGAGGAAAAACTCTTTACGTACTGCATAAAATACTCAAAGTAGAAAAACTAAATAAAATTTAAGCATAAAACTTGCTTAAGGACTTCTCAAAAACACTACTCTACCAACCATAAAGTTTATATAGTACTTATGCTACGAACAAATCAAAGTAAGAGCACGTAAGAGCCTTCATAAAAAGTCTAAATCATTTCGTTCTGAAACCGTCTAAAATCTAAACACTACATAAAGCTAAGTCCACGCGTTATATTTGGCTAGGCTCTCTTAATTCCGAGCACTTTCGTGAGTATTTTCAGTTATTGACTCTACGCGGTGTTTGAATTTGGAATCGGGCATTCCACACGTGATCAAACAGTTCACTTTCTGCTTCCCTATGTACAGCCACTCCATCAGTAATGCCTCGTCTACACTCTGGTCTAAATTCCCGGCACGTTTCACCGGGACTAAAGAGTGCCCATTCAGTCTCGCCTTTTTGTTTTCTTTATGCAAGTTGAAGATGGAACAAGGAAATGGCCAACGTGCTGCTATTTATTTGAATTTTCAAATAAAAAACCTGTATCCATTATGGGGCCCTTACCGGTCCTACTATCGTTAACGTGAGCGTGATTGAAAAGATTGTTGTTTCATCCAGCGCAATGTTATTTTTAACATTGCGCTGGATGAAACAACAATCTTTTGCTTTTTTTTTTTTTTTTTAGTTTTTTCCGAATGCCAACCGAGCGATCAGGCGCTTTATCTCTCTTTTCGCTTTGCCTCTTTTTAGAGGCAAAGCGAAAAGAGAGATAAAGCGCCTGATCGCTCGGTTGGCATTCGGTTACTTTCGCCGCTCACTCGCTGGTAGTCGGCCCTAGGAAGAATAGTGTGTAGAAATACTTAATTACTTCATAAAACTTGTTTCAGGAAACACGTGTTTTTCAGTAAGCCTTACAGCTTGTGAAATAAAACTTAAACAAAATTGTGTTTCAAAGTGTCGTTTAAAATCTTCATTACATTTGCAAGGATTCTATCTGAATATTTCTTTACTTTTACAATTTATGAGTACATGAACGCCCAAAGTTCAAGTAAAATTTGTGAAAATGGGCAGATTTTTGGAGGCTTATACTGAATTTGTTTCTGCAATTTTTTTCTGTGATTTTTTTATAGTGCGTGCACAAGCTACTTATTAGTTAAAAAATTCAAAGAAAGATATGTTACAACGCCATAATCACGAACGAGCGTTTGTATGAAAAGTAAGACGGGTTGGCCGGTCTTAACTAGGTAGGTGTAGGTACGCGTAAAAATCCCGCAGACAGACCTTTTCAATATTCGTTCTAGGCTGGCTTCGCACGCGTTCTTTATATCGATACCTAACCTTTATATAGGTAACTTCTTTCCCATGGGAACTGATTTATGCAATAAAATGGCCTATGTTTTATTTCAGGCCTAGAACTACCTCTATGCAGCAGTAATTTCAGTTCGATCTGTCGAGTAGTTTTGGCGTTAGGAAGTAACGAAGATACATCCAAACTTACGCACTTATTACATGAATGTGATTCTCTGGCAATGCGCTTCTTTTGGATGACTTCACAATGAAATAGGGATATGAAAAAAAAAATATCGATGAATCTGTAAGAGCTACCTACCACCATCATATTTATGGGAATGTTACTTCGATCTTTAATCTTGAATTACGTGTTTTAAAAACAAGTTGGTGAAAGTTTTTTCGATATATTTTTTTAATAGATTTTTTGCACACATTTTGCCTTTCATCTCAGGAACAGCACACTTTTATTCTTCGGTTTTTGTTTTGCTAAGAAACCTAGAAGTATGTCTTTAGTTGTGTCTTTTAATTTTTCGATTGGTTTCTTTATTAATTTGTAATTAATAAAGAAACCAAAAGTTTTGGCGCATCGAAAATTCGGTACACGTCTCTGCTCTGTACTTGTCACTCACGATAAAACCAAATCATGACATCCGACTCGAAATCATGGCAGTCATGGCCATACGCGGTCCACAGCATTATAGTCCACTCGAAAAAAAAAGAAAGCTCATAACTCAAATCATGGTAAATATCCCGTTGTAAATGACTTAGTATCACACTATCACACTAATATTATAAATGCGAAAGTGTTTGGATGTATGGATGGATAGATGGATGTTTGTTACTTCTTCAAGCCAAAACTACTAGACGGATCTGGCTGAAATTTTGTATACAGGTAATTCTTACTCTGGAATCAAATATAGGCTACTTTTTATCCCCTAAATCAGTTCATAAAAATCACCTCTAAACGTTTCCATAGGAACAACGCCTGCGAAGCCGCGGGGCGCAGCTAGTAATACAATAATATCCAAACCTTCGCATTTCTTAAACTAGTGCGAGGTGATTGATATTGACCTCTGCGGCCCAGTGATATTTCAGCTTATTCTTGTTATTTCGCTTTACGTAGGTTTTGTTCTTAACATTTATTGGCATTAACATTTAATGTGCCTCCCAAGAGTGGCACGGGAAATTAAGATGTTTTCCATTTGGTCCGGGTTTTACGATATAAAGAGATTTTTATCTATATACGAAGGTTTGCAGTTAGAGTTGCTATGAGTTAAGTTGTAGGGTTTTAGGTAGTGCGAAAATGGGGTTCAAAAATAGAATCCCAAAAAATATCTCAAGGGAATAAAAAATAACTAGTGTTCTAGATTTAGAAAAACCTTAAACAAGAACCTTAGATTTAAGTTTATACTTGTTTATTGACTATTGCCCATCTACAGCAAAATTGTTTTTAGCCTCATTATTTAATTTAAGTAACATCATTTTGTTTTTTTTTATTTGTATTATGTATGCCTACTTAAAATAGCAACCTACTGGCGACGGAAGATATACTTATTGCCTAACTAGCTGCGCCCCGCGGTTTCGCACGCGTTGTTCCTATGGAAACGTTAAAAGGTGACTTTCATGCCACGGGAACTGATTTATGAGCCTATATTTGATTCCAGGATTAGAATTACCTGTATGCAAATTTCAGCCAGATCCGTCCAGTAGTTTTGGCTTGAAGAAGTAACAAACATCCATCCATACATCCATACAAACTTTAGCATTTTTAATATTAGTGTGATTAGTGGTAGGTATCTACTATATTTGTTACACAACTTCACATCCGTTTATTTTCTCTGCCAAGTTCACTTAGCGCTGGAAAGTAGCTGTGTTACTACAGAAAACTTTCAGTTATTTAACACCTCACTAATGATGTTTTTCGAGAGGTTACCAAAGACACGATTCACCGCAATAGCCTTCATTATGTCACTGTCAAGAACACGACACACAATAGAACACTAAATAAAAAATAAAAACAAAAAAATATATCTAAAGCAACTTAATATAAACCCACCGTAAAATTCATAAACTAAACTGAACCTCATCCGAGTATTTCGTTTTTCAACTAACGTTTGAATAAGGAACGTATTTTAAAATTTATTCTGCATCCAGCATTCGAATTTTAACGTAAACTTTTTAAAATGCGTGGGATAACAGTGATTTTTATATTCCTGTGGGCCGCCGTCGCGACTTGCAACGCGTTTCTGAACGAACAAAATGGAGTCGAAGCGAGGGGGAAGAAAAAGAAAATTGCTCTATTTGGTGAGTAAATCGAGTGTTTTCTGTTACTTTATTATGTAGGTACCGACTTTCACTTTTTAAGATATTCAGTTTTAAATCGTCTATTGAAGACAAAGTCTTCAAATGGTTAGGTATTTTAGTCGAATACGATGGTCGTTCGTACTGTTTGTGTATTAGGGGAAGTACGTACATAATGACATATACGGGTAAAACGGCATACCTGCTGTATTTCAAATTTGGCGGGTTTTCTAGTCATACTGGCAATTACAGCGCGTGCCTTATTTGTCTATTAGTGAGCTGTCAAAATACTGTCATTGTCAGTGCAGTCATTTTCACTCAGTCATCATAAACAAGTTTTCGGTTGTTGTGAGTTTTTTATCGCTGCGAAGAGTTTTTAAAGTTTTGGTAAGTGATTTGGTTTGAAAATTTCTGGTAACGTATTTTTTGCATTCCTTGACATTTTGCCTAAGTTATTGTGTTTTGATTTAATGAATTACTTTAGTTTTCAATAATTTTTGGGCTTTTAGGTATAAACAGCCCTGTACGGACAAAATGGCATATATATATTATGGACAAAATGGCATACCTATGCCATTTTGTCCATAATATATATATGCCATTTATAAAATTTATCCAGATATAAAATTTTAATTCTTCTTTAACATTATTATAATAACTAATAAATACTTTTTATATTACAACTTGCAGGTAATTGACATGTGAAAAAATGCCGCGCGCTTTCACAAGGACGACAGATAGGCAAAGTTGGAGCGAAGAATCCATGAAAAAAGCTATAAATGCTGTCAAAAATAAGGAAATGCGCTGGCTTTTGGCAGCTAAAACTTTCGGCGTTCCACAAAGCACCCTACGTCGTCATGCTTTAGAGCACAACAAAATACTAAAGCCGAATGGAAAAACAGCGACTGTTCAAAATGCGTGTCATGGCTTCAAAACCACTGGCCTTTGGCCAGTCAATCCAGATGTATTTCCTGATTATATGTTTGCCCCAGCAGAGACCACAAACATACCAATAGAACAAGAAACATCCGGCACTTCAGCAGCAGATAACGTTGATTCAAACACAACAAACCCTGAGCCGATTCCAGATCTTGAAATTGAACCTCAAATCTTGCCACTTGAAAACATCCAACCTGGACCATCCCACCAACAACCCAACCAACCTGATCAACCTGGTCCTTCTTCTAGTTCGTTGGCTGTTCCAATAGAAGTATTATCGCCGATTCCGACAGGAAGATTTATCAGTGTCCAAGGCAAACGAAAGCCAAAAACTCAAAAATCTTACACAATTTTGACATCGACTCCAAATATGCAAGAGGTCAAGAATAAGGCTGTTACAAAAAATCTCACTCTCTGTAACAAGAGAAAGAAAAAGGTCACAAAGAACCTGTTTCAATCGGACAGTGAAGAAGAACCTTTCGGGACCCAGCAGGACGAAAATGATGACTGTGCTTGCATTTACTGCAATATCTTGTTTTCGCGCTCAAGACCCGGAGAAGGTTGGCTACGGTGCATAAATTGTTCTCTTTGGGCCCACGCTGAATGTGCGGATTTGCCCAAGAGAACCAAAAAGTTTATTTGCGCAATATGTGTTTAATAAAGCACAAATAAATATTAGTTTAAAGTATGCCATTTTACCCATTAAGTCTATGCCATTTTGTCCATGCTATATGGACAAAATGGTTTTTCATTGATCTCTGTTCAAGGCTAATTATTTTCATTTGTTTATTGTTTTATTGTTGATTTTGCATGTATATTCTATTAATAAATAAGTAAAGTTTATGATTGTAAAATTGTACGGTTCTAGTAATAAAAATAAAAAAGTTATTAAAGAAATACAAAACAGTATGTCATTTTGTACGTACTTCCCCTACACATACACAAAGTATTTGCAAAACGGCCTTTTTAACATTGATTAATTAAAAAGAGAAGATGAGGTACTAGTTTCTTGAAAATGGCAACCGCATATTGTGTAAAATTGTGTGCTCCCACCTCAGTCACCGTCGGACCGGCGGCACGGGCGGTCGTGATTCGCGTGAAATATTGTTGTCTCGGTCTCACTTCGGTTTTAGATACGTCTTTCCGTCTTTGTTCTTCTTTGTATTGCACAGGACTGGAAATTTAACTGTGAGCGTATGTGTTTGCGTGTAGTTGTAACACATGCCAATTTTTGAGTAAGCGCTGGGAGAACGTAACCTATCTTCCCTTTTTAATTAATTAATGTTTTTTAATACCTTGAAATTTTTTAACAAAAATTGATTGTAACATAGATTTACAATCACTGCTAACTACCCACTTAATAAAGTTTACTACTTCTGCAAGGGGTAAAAAAAAGCAAAAACTGGCAACAATTTAAAATTTTAATTTGAAGTGGGTAATAAGCATGCCTGAACTTAACGACCATACCTGCGTGGAAACACTGGAAATTATGAAATTAACAACCTCATAATTTAAATTAAGTTGGCGGCAACGAGTGCCTAGCTAGCTTACTATTTTAATTTTATAACCTACTTTTATTCAGAATTTCCGAACATAATATCATGCCCCGATTTTGACCCTGAGTTCGACTCTGAGCCATTGGGGGGCTTGAAATACGCTCTCCACTTTCCGCTTTCTTGGCATTAAGCGAAATAAAAATAGAGACTCATAAAAACGGCTTAAAAGCTGTACTTACCTATATATTATGTTGTACCTAATGTGCTTATCACTTGTGAAGAACTCTAGTTTGGTTTTGGGTTTGTTTGCACAAATAAACCTATTTGATTTAATTATGGTTAATTTATACTCATTTTAGAGGTAATACATGTGCTTTTAATATGCGGTAAATGGTGATATTTTTTACAATAACTAAATTCCAAAAAATTATAATGACATCAAAACATTCGTATGTCGCCGGATGAAGTTTGTATCCACTTCCGAGGAGTAGAATTTTCTAAGCGAATAGTTTTTTGTTCAGTCCCCTATTTTTGTAACCAACAGATCCTTAATACATCCCTGTACCCTCGGCGCAGAGCCACCGGAATGGAAAAGTGGCATTTGATAATGGCTTTTCAATCGACGTTCACATTTGAATTTATTGAATGCAGCGCGAGGCATTTTAACACGACTCTTTTAAATTCTATTCACATACAGATATAACTCTACTGGGTAAATATCTCCCGTTGTGATGTTTTGAAATCGCATTCAATTGAATTCACCGGTGAATTTATCAGTAGTTCAAAAGGCAGCTCTTTAGGTCTGAAAATTTCTGCCGTAATAAACAAAATATTATTTTCACGGTGCAAAATGGTATGTCTTCTTACTTAGGTAGAGGTTTGTTAAAATAAGTACCTATACCTATACCTACCTGACTACCCTTGGTTTTTATCACGAGAAATAAAAGATAAAAGCTAATACTAGGTACCTATAACATCCAACTCTGTCGAGACGTCGTCGTCTCGTTTGGTTTTTCGTTGACTCTCTAATTACAACATAGGACGAAGCTAAAATAAGGATTTACGAATGTCAAATAGACGATAGCTTTTCAAATTGAACATCTTATATTTGATATCAAAACTAGCTAAAATTAGGATCTAGGAAGTTAGGAATCGATTACGGAATCAAAATGTATAGTGTATAGTAATCCAGTGACGACCTAAATTCCGTTTGTAATACATTTTTATTTCTTTCCAGTTTACTTCGCGGACATAATAATAAAGAAGATCTTCGTTCTAAAACTGATCTACGCCTTTGTCTTCTGGCTGGTCATCCACAAGGCTGGATACTTCCTCAGCTGGTTCGCCAGCTACCTGAAGGAGAAGAAGCACGAGTTCCATCAGCCTCGGCCTGTGTACGGGCCTCCACAATACGGCCCCCCACAATACGGAAGTTATGGCCCCCCGGAATACGGGTACGGATCCACTGGTCCGTATAGAAGGCATGGAGAGGGTTATAGAAAATGAAGTTATTTTGTTATGTAAGAAAAATGACAAAAAGTTTTTAGGTTATTAGTTAATGTTTACAATGTAAGCCAGCTCAAACTAGGTTTGTAGTTAACCCGAACTACAAACCTAGTTTGAGCTGGAAGAATATAAACGCTATGTAACGTTCCATCACAAACTAGTTTCGTAGTTAACCGTTTAAATGTATAATGAAATCGTTAAACGAAAGTTTTAACATAATGTTGTAAATATATTTGTTGTTTGTAATTAAAGTTTGTTTAATTGCACTTGATTCACGTTTTTTTAAATGATTGTCTACTTAAAATATAAAATCAAGCGACCATAAATATCAATTTGATATCGCTCGAATCTCGAAATTAAGGTTTGTAATCGTTGTGTAAAGTCGTTAGAAACTTTGAAATTGTCTATCTATTTCTAATCTAAAAGTTATATTCGCCGATCCAACATTTAATCAATACTTTATACATTAAAATCACAAACAAACCGTACAACACAGCGATAAAACTTCCAACTAGTAAATTAAAATAAAGTTTTCCATAAATTCATGCGATCGTGATTTGTGGCGGTAACTTTCCAGGGAAAGTTTACAATTGGAAACAATCAGAAGCAATCAAAAGTTCGCAAGTTTCATGTGCACACGGGTTGTACCTACGCGTGATAGACCTTTATTGAACACTTTATTGAGGGGTTGGGATGCGTTTTGCATGGTACACGAAAACTATAAATAAATAATAAATTAATAAATAATGCGGGACAAATCACACATCATTATTCAAGTAACTATAAAAGTTTTCTGGCTATACCACTGTATCTACCATGAGTTGTCACAGATAAATCACCTGACGTTACTACAGTAGTTACGTAAATACGCATATAGTTATCCACAGCGCATTTTAGTACCCAACTATCCGCTAGAGGCGCTTTAGAAGTTTCCATACTTACATTTTTTTAACTTCAGTCGCCAGCAAGTATAGATTGTGAAAACACATGGTAAGTCTACCATAAGTAGTTAAAGTAGTTTCTTTCAGAAGTAGTTGTACTACTGAGAGGAACTAGTTTTTATAGTTTAAAAAAATCGACATAGATCCGATTGTGCTGGTATAAAATAAAGATAAAAACTCCGACACTGAGCCTATAACTACCGGCATGCAATCGATACGTCAATCGATACGTTGTTTGTTGTAATCGGACTAGTAGTTTCAGCCTACCTGGAAACGGCTGATTCCCAGAGGTCCATAATTTAATCGGCTACCTAGATACAAACATAAGATATCAATCTCATAACCCTCCTACAATGGCAGTCGGGTTAAAAAAGTAAGTCTTCTCAGTATCTCTATAAACTATTATGCTGGGCGTGAAAACTTTACTATGCAAAAAGGCTTACCTACTATAAAATATCAAAGAGATAAAAAAGCTTGGGTCGAAAAATAACAACTAACAGGCTAAAGGTTTCTTCGTCGTTTCTTTACTTTAGTCGACATACATACCGAAGCGGCCGAAATGAATACCACTTTATTTCCGTGTCAGTGTATATTTTGAATATGGTTCGACCTTTTCTAAGTGTAGGTACATTTATTTTATTTATGGAAACAATGTATTTTTGAATTTGAATTTGAATTTGTGCAGCGTCGCGTCGGCGGCGCGTTCGGCGTTTTGCACTGTTTACGGAGACCCGATACGTGCATGTAAAAACACCCTCCGTGAACACACTCTACCAAAGCCATATGTTTGAATTTAGTGCGGACCGCGCAACTGGATGTGCCACGACACACCCCGCGTCTCCGTTAATAAGGCCTTATAGTTATGGTTAGTTACAAATACTTACTTTACACAAACATTTTAGCACACCTTTTACCAGGGGCCTGATTCCACTAACACAATCATTTCACTATGACACTATTATCGGTGCATTATCGCGTGACAATCACCGCCATTGACACCTTTTGTTATTCTACTAACACGATCTTTTTTTGTTTATGCCATATCTATGACTATTACGATTATGATTATATGCCCCACCACATTATTGACACGCTATTATAAGTCATAGAGATTGTAATCTTATGGTTAGAGAATACCAAATAAATTTACGACTAAATCTCTTTCTCAATGGTATGGCGCCATTATGGCATTTTGTTTAAAAAATTGTGGAATTAGGCCCCTGGAGAATCTATCAGCAATAGTTCTCAGGATGCTGTGCGTACTAAACCGGACTCTGCACATCAGAGAGGCGGACTTTTTGTGGAAATAGCGGGCAACGCATCTACATATATTGCTACGCAGTATTGATTTAATTATTTTCAGTAAACTTGAGGCTCACAGTTTACTCAGAAATGCTAACTGTCTAGCTAGGGGGTAGGTATAGGCAAGTAATTAAACAGGTCAACATGCACTTGTAAATGACAAGGTAGCGGTAGCAAACGACAAGATTTTGCATTTTGGTGTTATGCAAACTCATACTAGCCTTTCGGGGGCCTGATTCCACTAACACAATCGCCTCACTATGACAATATTATCGCTTCATTATCGCGTAACAATCACCGCCATTGACACCGTTTGGTATTCTACTAACACGATCTTTTTTTGTTTATGCCATATCTATGACTATTACGATTATGATTATATGCCCCACCACATTATTGACACAATATTATAAGTCATAGAGATTGTAATCTTATGGTAATAGAATACCAAATAAATTTACGACTAAATCATAATCTTATGGCACCATTTATAGCATTTTGTTTAAAAAATAGTGGAATTAGGCCCCGGGTCGATGGTCGACGAACATAATTTCGGAAAAGTACCTCAACCTCAAAAGCATGTATTGGTCCACTGCTGGGCGCAGGTCTTCTCCTGTTAAGCGCCGTTTATCTCATGCAGAATCATCATCATCATCATCAGCCTATATTAGTCCACGGCTGGACATAGGCCTCCCCTAATGAGCGCCATAGCGCCCTGTCTTCAGCTTCACGCATCCAGCATCTGCCTGCAGTCATGGAGAATAATGCCCATAATCCCCACGCTGGGCATGCGGGTTGGGTATCGCAGCTTGGTGGTATAATTTTATTGTTCTGCACGGGGGGCGCTGCTGCCCGCCCCCCGGTGGATATCTCTTGGTCGCCTCTTAAGACACCCGCGTGAAGAGTTGGGGTGGTACCAATTTTAAGACATCACCACACAGCTCAACCTAAAAAAAAAGTAAATAAAAGATTTCTGCAAAGGTAAAATTGCATGAAAAGTTTATTGTAAACGGATAACTAATTTTAACCAAGAAGAATAAGACATAAATCACTACCGCAAATTTTAATGTCCAAATGTAGATAAATAATAAAATAAGTTAAAACATTGAAACTCCTTGTTACTTCAAAATGTTTCTTGATGCTTTTATTCAGAATAATGCTAACTTCCTAGACAACAACGTAACAACTGTCGACGTTATTATGACTGTAACAACGTGCAGGCACTACAACAGAACTAGTGATGCAATTCTCTTATTTGTCCGTTTCGGCGTAACGCATGGTTAGTTATTTGTGTAAATTGTGTAGGTTCTGCCCATTTTATCGAATACGTCGAGAATTTAATAAAATTCAACTAACTAACGAACTAACACTTTTACACAATTTTTAAATTAACTTACATAATAACTCCATTAATAAGACTTCAGGTACCTGGAAGAAATTTCAATTTTTTTTATGAGCTTTTAGCGTTAAGGCCGCCCATTGTGCACGTGGGAATTATGGGCATTATCCACTGTTTTTGTGTTTGTGTTTTTTTTCTGTACTTCTGTATCTTGGTGTGCAATAAAGAGTATTTGTATTGTTTTGTATTGTTTTGCATTTTATTTCGTCACTGTTCAATGTTTCTCTGTCATCTAGAACAAAAAATGAATTTAAGGTTTCCCCCTTGAAATCAAATTAAAACTGGACGCAGACCTTCCCCTGATAATCAGCGTCTTATTCGTTTATTTTTATTTATATTATTTGTTTGGAAAATAACATTAAACAAAACATTTATTATTTATTTGGAAGATAATATTGAACCATAGGAGATATGCCCATAATTCTCACGCTGGGCATGCGGGTTGGGGAACGCAGTTCGATAGTAGAATTGTTCCGCAGAAAGCACAGCTGCCCGCTCCAGGATATTCCTTAGTCGCCTCTTACGGCACCCTCGTAAAGGTGGTGCAAATTCTGAGCTGGCACCATGTCTTAATGTATACCCACTGCGGGGTGTAGGCCTCCTTCTTTGCCACTCATATGGGTCTTGATCCTATCGCATTCAGATCGTTTAGTTTTATTTAATATAAGTTTTTTCGGTTTCGTCCAACTTAAGGCCGAACTTGAGATTAACCCCAGCACTATTCACAACTACGCTTGTCTGCAAACAACGCTCATTAAATGTAATAGCTAAAATGTTATTTAATACCTAGAATTAGAATATTGCAGTTTCTATATTCTGGAGGCCTTCTGCCTGGTTGCATTTACATAGAAAACTAGTTTATTATGAGGTGCTATAAATCAAAGTGGTACCTAGCCTATTTGATTTTTTTGGTCTATACCTAGGTTGTATACCTTTGGGTTATTCCAGTTTTCCCCTTGAAATCGAATTAAGTAAGGGGGAAAACTGAACTTCAATTTTTTTAAATAAAAGTTACCCCCCCCTTAAGATTTTTTATAAGGGGGAAAACTGGAATAAAAAAAACAGTTTTCCCCGTGACAATCCCCTTTAAGTTAATTGTCAGTCCGATCCGTTCAGTAGTTTTGGCGTCTACACGCCTTCTTCATGTAACCTACTTTATTATATTTTAACGATTTGATATGATTTTTTTAAGATACTTAGAATTTCGTCGTATATAAGGAGCGAGATATATAATAATATAATAATGCTTGACAGTTTTCACTGCATTATCTAGCCCCAAGCTAAGCAGAGCTAGTGTTATGATAGGTACTAGATAACTGATATACTTACATAATACAATATACTATATACATCGTTTTTTTATCATAGAAAACATCCTGAATTTATTATATGCAGATCGTACAAATATTTGTCCCAAGGTGGGAATCGAACCCGTACAGAGGTCGTCGATACGATACGATACGATATAGATAAAGTGGCAATACAAGTTGTTGACATCTCTTCCACGAAATCATAAAAGAGTCCAAGTTAAAATTTGGCATTTTTTAGGATTCTACAATTCTTCGGAAACATTATTACTTCGCATAACGTTATAGATCTCTACGATATAGAATTTATAAACGTTTTCAAAACCTAATTTCAGATGTTACACAAAATTCATATATTTTTTAAGTTCTGTTATTGTAATTTGGTGCCATAATATTATTAATTAATGAATTGATTTGACGCCGGTTTAAATTTACTCTGGTATTTTAGAATATTCAAATACGCGAATTTATTGACAACGTAATGATTAATTTTGTTTTAAAAAACTATAAACTGACTTAAGTTTTTTAATGGATTTTCAATGTCAGAACATAACCAAGTTAAAATGAGACCACACAGAGAGCACTAGCTTTCATATAAGAAAAAAGAATCATGAAAATCGGACCACACAGTCAAAAGTTCTGAGGTAACATACAAAAAAAACACTAAAAAAATACAGTTGAATTGAGAACCTCCTCCTTTTTTGAAATTTATTCCCGTATTTGTTTTTTTTGTGTTGTTTTTGTCTGTTGCTCCCTCGACGATACTCCAGCGACACCGGTATCGATGTAGGTTTGTATGGAAAGCGACAGAAGAACGATAATTTTACTCATTCTGTGGAGTAGGAGGTTAACGACCAGCTTTACCACCTTATTTGGTACCTAGAGACCGCGCCACGACTCAAGTTTTACAGCAAAAGGGGTGCAAAATACCAATATCTACTATTCCGATCACGTTAGTGAAAAAATATATACCTGCGACCGATTTTGACTGCGAAATGTCCGGATAAGACCTCTCAGACCAGAAGAGCATAATTATTGTAAATATAACTAAATATTTGTTTTATTTACTATAGTTCTGCGATAGCAGCGCGGCGTCTATAGAACTTGAGTAGTGGCGCGAACTCTAATACCAAATTTCTTGCAAATCTTTTCGTGAAAGTGTACAAACATACACAGAGACACACATACAACTTTCTCATTATATATTATACGTGCTGATTTTTGTACATTATATTCGTACAAAATAATAATTACCTACCCATAGCTTGAACAACCTCACCTCCTCAACCATAACAGCCTATTTCGGTCCACTGCGTGATAAGTGCCTTATTAGCTGTTATCTCATGGGCGTATTGCTTATAATCCCCACGCTGAGCATGGCGGGTTGAGGATCGCAATTCATTGGTGGTAGAATGTTCTGTAGGACGCTGCTACCGCCCCGACATATCACCTAATCTCTTATTACGACCTCCTGGTTATTATACAACGGTGGACTGTACCTACTGTGTAAACGTGCCGGGCAGCCCAGCGTTTATGTCTTAAAATTATTATTTATTTAGTTTATTTTTATTTATTTATTTTGGGGGAAATATCGGTTCAATACTTTCTAAGTAAATACAGTGTTTAGCACTATGGTGATCATTAATAGGTTCCCACAAATAGCTACATACTAGAAACAACAAGAAAACATAGGTAAGCACTATGTAGGTACCTACTTAAGTAAAGTAAAGTAATACAAACCTAGGTAGTAGTAATACAAACTTAGTTAATTATCGTTAGGAATCATTCACATTTATAAACAGATTACACGCATCACACTAATATTATAAAGGCGAAAGTTTGGATGGATGTATGGATGGATGTTTGTTACCTCTTCACGCCAAAACTACCGAACGAATCTGGCTGAAATTTTGCATACAGGTAATTCTAATACTGGAATAAAACATAGGCTACTTTTTATCCCATAAATCTGTTCCCGTGGGATGAAAATCACCTTTTAATGTTGCAACGCGTGCGAAGCCGCGGGGCGCAGCTAGTTTAACATAAAGGCTATAACTATGTATGCAAATAATTCGTATTGTTGGTCCGTGAGCTTTATAAGTGTGGGCTGGTTATTGCTTACAATTTGGTTGAGAAAGCCCAACCAAATTCGGAAAAAAAAAAATGGGTTGTAGGTGAAATTTGTGTTGTTAAGATTTTTATGCGAAGACAACGTCAAAACTACTGATTGGATTCCATTGCACTTATAAAGAATTCTGTTTCTGAAATAACTTAAAGGCTATCAATCAAAATTAGCTGAATACATTACAACAGGTACATCTCAGATCTTATAACTAGAGTAATGGCAATCGTATTCAACCTGCAAGGTTTGTAAATATTATAAATCGGTGATTCAAATACTTACAATATTCAATTACAAAAATAATCCGGAATTATACAATCGAGAAAATTGATAATATTAAATAACCATAGTCATAGAACGTAATAGTACATAATAAAATTATAAAACGTTTAAATAAAAAAAATATAAAAAAAACCAGTGCGAAGCCGCGGACAGAAAACTAGTATTATAATGTGCAGTGAAGTCCTTATCAACTTTAAAATCAGAAATAGCTTTAAGCGATAAGGCCGCCAGTTCTATTGCTGTTCCTGTCCCTTTATCTAATTATGTAAATTTATGTTTTAATATGGTGATGAATTATCTATCTATCTAACTTTATTCTTCTTGCTCAAAATGTTCTTACGCTTAAAACGAATTTGTAACGTAAAAAATATTAATATCTGTTACTGAAGTGATGCAATTGCGCGACCGCAACATTAAAAAGCAAAATGCAATACTAAAAATTCCCAGAGAGAGTCGCATTTCAGGTTGTTATTGGATTCCACCTCGTTTCGCACTCATTCCGCGAATTACCACTACCTACAGGGTGACTCATTGCGACTGCTGTCATGTTTTCAAAGCTATTGGCCCGTCAGTGGGCAGACACAGATTTCAGTCAAATTTCGTATCAAAATACGTTCTGTCCGCGGCTTTGTGCACTTTTGTGTAGGAAAAAGATGAGCCTTCCTGTTATTCCAGATCTAAATAAACATTCATGCTAAATTTAAGGTCGATCTGTTCAGTCATTTTGGTTTGAAGAGGTACATGAAACATCCAAACGAACATCGATTATATGATATACTTTCGTTGTTTATAATTAGTGAGATCGTGAAGTAAATCAGTTTTTTACTAAAATGAAAACAACATACGTGCTGGTTGTCCATCTATTTGACGACCTCTGTGGCGCGGTGGGCGAAGGTCCGCCTGCTACGCAGGAGGTTGCGGGTTCGATTCCCGCCTCGGGACAAATGTGTGTACGAACTGCAGATATTTGTTCAGGGCGTTCTGGATGTTTTCTATGTATAATAAAAAATATCTATCTATGTAGTGTATTGTATTATGTATATCAGTTATCTAGTACCCATAACTCAAGCTCTGCTTAGCTTGGGGCTAGATAATGCTGTGTGAATTGGTCAACATTATTTATTTATTTATTTATTATCTATACTATTATAAAGAGGAAAGATTTGATTGTTTGTTTGTTTGTATTGAATAGGCTCCGAAACTACTCTACCGATTTAAAAAAATATTTTATTGTAAGAAAGCTTACTTTTCAGGGAGTGACATAGGCTATAATTTATCCCGGAATTCTCACGGGAACGGGAACTACGCGGGTGAAACCGCGAGGTGCCTACTAGTAATATTATAATAGTGGTGTCGATACTGTTGTTTGAGGATTAGCTAAAATTAGGATTTCGGAATTTCAAATAGATAAAAACGATTCTATGATTGAAAAAATTTTACTGACACGTCTACGAGTAAAATTAGGATGACAGCTCTAAAATTAGATTGATAGATCTAAAACAACTTAATTAGTTTTATGTAGCTTTAACCCTATTCTTTGCATTACATTTTAGCTATGGTTATAAACGTCTGCCTAATTTTAGCAGGCATCTAATTAGGTCATGATTAAAATTTATCGATTTTAAACTAGTATCGATATGAATTTCTAAACAATTTGTCTAATAATGGATGAACTGTTTGACCCATGTAAAGAAGTATTTTAAAATAAATTTTTAGAAAAAACATATTTTGCTCACAGCAAAATCCCAACCACACAACTCAGAGAGGTTTTGCGATCTTGAAAAACGTTCTAATATAGGTATTTTTAGGACCTTTATAGAGAATACCATAATGTTTAGATCTACCTAGCATAGAACATTTAGAAATCTTAAAATTTAGGTTAGGAATCCTAAAACAACAGAATCGACACCACTGGTTAGTTCCAGAAAAATATTTTCACTATGTTAGAATAGAATAGAATAGAATAGAAAAAACATTTATTTGGACACAGGTACATAAAGAGTTTCAAAAATAAACAAATGACAAACAAAAACAGTATAACATGGAGGTAAAAGTGTCACGAAAGGGTGATGGTAGTTTACATTATATATATGGGTCTGCCTCCACGTCCCTGTGCCGAAATAGGGGTTGGCTCAGCGTGTGCTGAACATATGCTCAGCGCTGTTTTTCAGCCAAGGACCTTACTATTAGTTGACCTTACGGACAGAACTATGTTATTTTGCTTGTTGCTATGTTAGTTTTGCTTTGCAAAATCGTTCCATTTACAGTTATAATTTCAATGACCTTGATGGGCTTGGGAAATTGATAACGAAAACAGTATTAGCTTTACAGCCCATGCGTTGGAATCACCCGGTATGACTACTTGGTTTCAATTTCAAAGTAGCGAGCTTTAAGTTATTCCAACTGGCTGAGGGTGCCTACTTTTCCACTAATTCAATATTTCGAGCTTAAAAATTAATCAAACGAGAATTTTACATTAACGTTCCGTTCCCAAGTCAGATTTTTTCATGTGAAAACCACTCCGCTCGACCAAAGAGATTGAAATGATCGTTGAATTACTGAAAATATATGCTTCTGATAATTTTAAAGGGTAATTTCTGAAAATGTTGAGTGTTCCTTTTTAATTTTAATGCTTTTAGAATTTTACAAACAAAGAGATGTGAGCATCTACGTTTACAAATCCAAACGTTCTATTCTTTAGCAAAATCGTTCTAAGTTTTTTCAAAGGATTTTCTGATTCCAATCTTTGTGTTCCAGATTATCTGGGAGTCCCATCTCTTAGAAATGTTCTCAAAACTTTGAATATTCGCTTAGATTTAGCAAAGTAAACAGATTAAACTGGGAATAAAGAAGTTTTATTCAGATTTGAGAAAACGATTGCCTACGGCAGAAAGTGGATGTACCTTAAACTTTTTCTAAACCTCATTAGAATATTCCATATGCCTACATTCTTATGCAAAGTATACACAGTAGTGACATTGTTAATGTAAAAATATGAATACCGTGACGAGAAAGTTAAACAAAACAAATTATTATTTTAACGCGTAAATTAGTCACAGAGAGGGAAACTCGACTCTGAATTGTTTGAATTCCGAAAACAAAAGAACTTTCCTCTTTACTTAGAATTTACTGTGCGGTATCGATAACAAATACTTATTTATTAACTAGAGCCCCGGCAGAGAGGTTCAGTGGCGATATTTTTCTCGGAATTAAAAACAAACTCGTGTAATAACTCTGAAGCGAAAATAGAGGCATAAAAACAAACGAACTCTGAATTCTAAACCGGATGCTGAAAATATTGTTTTATCACAACTGGCCATTCTGAATTTAAAACTCTTACAAACCTTCTTTGTAAGAAGGAGGCTTATTTTTTATCATTTCATATTATCTGGCCAGTACGTCGAACATACTTCATCCCCGTTTGAAATCTGAAGGGTGAAGATGCTGAGACGAATGATTGTGTTGTCGATGCTGTTAGCTTGCTGCTACTGTGCTGATGTCGACGTGATAGAAGAAGAGACAAGGGCAAAGAAAAGCAAAAAGAAGTTGATTCGGTTGGTTGGTGAGTATATTTATTTTATGATTTCGTTTTAGGAAACGTAATGATTTTGCAATAATCTACATCTTTGAGCCACGAATAACATAGGACCAATAATCAAACTACATTATACAGGGTGTTATGAAACATGTATATGTGTACCAAGCTAAAACTGAGTGATTTTGGACTAAAAGGATCAACTTTTGTTCTACTAGGTATATTTTTAATATATTTTTTTTAGTTCAGTTATAGTTTTCATGTTTGTGTTTTTTACCTTATGGCTTAGGATAAATCGTTAATATTTATTTCAATTTTTAATTAGACGGCAATATAAAATAATAGAGAGGATAATAGATTTAGAACTAAAAATAGCGTCTTGTGTCAAGTTGTGTCCTATTAAAATTAAGGCTCCTGTGAATTTATTTTCTCAGATTTCAAATTAACAAAATTGAATGGCCCCTAACTACATTAAAATTAGCGAACAAAATTACCCAAATAATTTCAATTATCGTCTGAAATATGAACGAAATCTCTGGAGAATTAATCCAAATTATTGTTATTTACTTTGTAATTTGCCTGGATGATAGGAACTTTAAACTAATAATGTTCAACCGCTGGTTTTAGAGGTGAATTCTAATTTTACCAAAACGTCTCTACTCAGGCGTATTATAACGATAAAGGAACATTATGTAACAGCACGAATCATCACCGCCTAAACTTTGCCGCCGCCCCATTCAGTACATGCCCGTGTTATGAAAGCTTGCTTAGTTATCAATCTACGCTTGAGTAAGGCTTTTCTTCGGCGTAAGCGTTACTCAAGCGTAATATCGATGACTGAGTAAGATTTTAAAATCAAATGAACTTCGATGGTTTTTTCTGTGCTTCCCATAATACCTTTTATACCTATTTTGTTTTTCGTGACGGGGCCGGGTGATGCGTAATGGCTATTTCAACATAATGCTGAGTCGGACGCCATTGTCTTCATCAAACTCCATATTACAAGTGATGTTGTCGGCGGCGGCGGCGGCGGTTAGACTCAACGGAGACTACTTAGAATGTCACAGTCACATTCCGTTTAGTTTTATATATATACAGGGTGTGGCAAATTTTTGGCCCCTTAAGGGTAGCTACTGTTTCTTTTGTAGTTAGAAGATTTTGTTCTAAGGAACTTTCTGTTTTATTTTGAAAAAAAAAAATATTGCCATTTTTAGCTTTTTGAAAAAATGTACGGTTCGCCCAAAAAATGACATATGTCAAATAAAACAAGTTGGTCTTAATCGAATCTATTTCCAACCAGGAACACATTTCCCAAAGGAACATACCAAATCAAATCGTGAGTTTTAGCAATAATTAAAAAAAACAATTCCCATACATTTTCTATGAAAAAACGAGTTAGTGAAAACAACAATGTCACTCATTATAAAAATAAAGTAGCCTATGTTTGATTCCAGGATTAGGATTACCTGTATGCAAATTTCAGCCTGATCCGTTCCGTAGTTTTGACGTGAAGAGGTAACAAACATCCATCCATCCATATGCGATTGTGTCAAATAGAAATTTAAACTGACAACATCGACAACGGGAAAGCAAAATTCATTTCATGTAGTCCATCAGAATATACAAGGCTTACCCAGCAAAATCCTAGAATTAGAATTATTTTTGAATTATTTGAATGTAGATGTTATGTGCTTATCAGAACACTGGATTGTAAAAAATCAGTTACTGCCCTTTTATAATAACTATTGTTTTGCAAGTTCCTATAAAAGAAAAGCTGCAATACGTGGTGGCTCTTTGATAATAGTTAAAAATAGTCTTAAATGTAAAGAACGTAAAGATATTGTAAACCTCACTATTGAGAGGACTATTGAACTTTCTTGTGTGGAACTGGAGCGACACATCATAGTGTGCGTGTACCGCCCTCCTGACGCAAATCAGGTAGCTTTTGAATGTACTATGGAAGAGGTTTTGCTGAAATTATTTTCATGTAGAAAGGATCTCATTGTTTGTGGCGACTTTAATATAGATATTTTAGCGAATCCCCTCGCCGATAGGCTGCTTAATTTATTCAAATGCTTTAGTTTACGACATCTTTTTCATGATCCTACTAGGGTAACCCTAACATCTGCCACTTGTTTAGATAATATTTATTGCAGTCTATCTCCAACCAACAAAGCAGTAATCAAACATTTCAAATCAGACCACTATGGTCAGAGTGTTAATTTTAGTTATAATCTTAACGATAAAAACAAAGTTGAGAAATATACCTATAGGCCTATTACAGAGAGCCGTATTAAGAATTTTCAAAGTCAAGTGGAACTAGCAGTAGCTAATATAACTTGTTCCGATAACCCTAATGATCTTTTTGCCAAACTTTTAAGTGTTATAAACAAAGAACACAGCGAAGTATTTAAATATAAAACATGCACAGTTAGGGACAGGGTCGGATTTACCGATTGGGCAACTCCCGGTATTTATAGAAGTAGGAATAGACTATATGATCTTTATGGTGCTAGAGAAGCTATGTTAAATGATCCTGCGTTTCTTTTGTATTTAACAAACTACTCAAAAACATTTAAAAAAGTCTGTAATACAGCGAAATGCCTGTTTTTGAGGAAAAAAATTGTAAACTCATCTGATAAAATCAAAGCAACATGGAGACTTATAAATAACGAAACTGGTAAATCTAAGTCACGAAAAAGAGAAATAAGGTTAAAAATTAATAATTCAATACTTATACACGATAAAGATATTGCCGATGCTTTTGATTCATTCTTTTCTGATATTCCTAAAGTTGTTACCCGGTCTCTAAACTCCTCACCTTCAATCGCGGTTAAATTATTAGAATCATCTGTAGATAAATGTACCGAGGTTTTTATATTTAGTCATGTAAACGCTAATTATATTGTGAAAACATTTAAGTCTATTAACATCAAAAATACTGAGGATCTTTGGGGTATTTCAACCAAAGTACTGAGTTCTATTATTAAGGAAGTTGCTCCATACTTGGCTTACATTTTCAATAGTTGTGTTGATGCAGGAGTTTTCCCTGATCTCATGAAATATAGTAAACTGGTTCCTCTTTATAAATCTGGAAGCCACACTGATCCGGCCAATTACAGGCCAATTTCAATACTTCCTGCAATGAGTAAAGTTTTTGAAAAAATTATTCTCACACAGTTGTCCTCTCACTTCAACCTCAATAGGTTGTTACATAAAAATCAATTTGGCTTCACCAAGGGTAGATCGACAACTGATGCTGGTACAGTTCTATTAAAGCACATATTGGATGCATGGGATAAAGCGAAAAACGCTATTGGTGTATTTTGTGACCTTTCTAAAGCTTTTGATTGCGTTGATCATGGTACATTAATAAACAAACTAAGACATTATGGAATTCAAAACAAGGCACTGGACCTTATGCAATCATATTTATCGGATAGAGTCCAAAAAGTAGATATTGGTAAAGAAAGATCTAGGGGATCAAAAATCGATTTAGGAGTCCCGCAAGGATCAATATTGGGTCCTTTTCTATTTTTAGTATATGTAAATGATCTCCCATTTCTAGCAAAAGATCTCTGTGATATAGTCTTATTTGCTGATGATACTTCATTGATTTTTAAAGTTGACAGAAATAAACATAATTATGACGATGTAAATAATTCTCTTTCACAAATACTAGATTGGTTCACCGCCAATAACCTCTTACTCAATGCTTCAAAAACCAAATGCATAAAATTCATGTTACCAAATGTAAGAGAGCTCCCAACTAAGATAATGCTAAAGGATGAGATTGTTCACCTTGTAGACTCAACTGTTTTCCTAGGGTTACATATTGATTCCTCTCTTCAATGGAGACCGCAAATTGATGCTCTCGCAAACAGACTTAGTTCAGCAGCGTATGCGGTTCGATCAATTAGATACATTACCGATGAAGATACAGCTAGGTTAGTTTACTTCAGTTACTTCCATAGTGTTATGTCTTATGGTATTTTGCTTTGGGGACAGGCAGCTGACATCCAGACTATCTTTGTTCTTCAGAAAAGGGCGGTACGCGCTATTTATAAATTAAATCCACGTGACTCGTTGAGGGAATTATTTAAAGAAATAAATATTTTAACAGTAATATCGCAATACATCTATGAAAATCTAATGTATACACACAAAAACAGAGATAACTTTATGAAAAGGTGTGATGTTCACAATAAAAATACAAGAAACAAGAACAAATTACACATCCCATCATATAGATTACGAAAGGTAGGGAAATCATTTGTGGGCAATTGCGTAAGATTCTATAATAAGCTTCCATCTGAAGCAACTGAGCTCCCTATTCGTAAATTTAAACTGTACATAAAACGAAATCTTATCAAGAAAGCCTATTACTCCGTAGATGACTACGTAAATGATATTAATGCTTGGCCGGATGTCGCCCAGTTCCATACAGACAAATAGTATGTAAGACCAGTTAGACTTAGTTATCCTAAGATTGTATTAGTTGATAAGCGATGGACTTGCTAGTGGTTTCTTTTTCACTTCTTCCGCTAGTGGACAAAAAAATTAAGTGAATTAGAGTCCATTGCACCTTATTTCTTGTTTGATAGTAATAACTATTTATCAAGATGTTTATACATATAGTAAAAATTTGACTTGTCTAAGTACTTATTTTGTAAGTCTAAAGAAATAAACGATTTGACTTTGACTTTGACTTTGACATACAAACTTTCGCGTTTATAATATTAGTAGGATGAAGAATCCACATTAAAATTTTCCAACGGCCTCCGCACTAGGCAAGGCCTGTATCGTGGCGACCATTAATGGTGAGATTAACATAAAGTAATTAAGGACTGTAAAAAAAACATTAGAAAAATAAAATCTAGAAAACAGAGTCCCTAAATTAGTTGTCTCGCTTATCTTTTACCACCGATACCTCGGCGTTATTGCACAATTGGGTTTGAATTGGTGGTTTCGGAAATTTCAATCATGTTTCGATAAGTTAATATGTTCGAAAGGATATCAAGAGTGTTATGTAACATGACTCATGTTTAATGAAAATCAATTCAGCTATTCCACTGTTGTGATGATGAGGCCCGTATTATGAAAGCTTGCTCAGTCATAAAGCTATGCTTGAGTGACGTTTATGCCATAGAAAAGCGTTGCTAAAGCATAGATCGATGACTGAGCAAGCTTTCATAATACGGGCCTTAGTAAAGTGATCAAGGGTCTTTGACGTATCCTAAAACTGTTCTATACCTACCTTGGGTGCGATATCGATCCGGATTCGAGTTGATAAGTTGGATCCAACCTTAAGTGTAACCGACTCCTATTCCGTAAGGATTCCATAGACCCACATCCGTAAAACTTAATTAGATCCCGTAAGTTACTTCTAATCAGCACTGTAGGGATTTGGTTATTTTGAGAGCATAACTTGGAGTAGGTTACCTACAGGGTGTACCAAAATGTACGATAAATCCAATGAGTAATTTTAATGAGGCGGCGGCATTGGCTTCTTAGTCTTGTGATCATTTATATATTTATTTTATTGATGATTTTTTAAAGAGAAAGCGTTTTGGCTACTTTTTGTAGTGTTTATTTAAACATTTGTAACTTCTTTGGTAAAACCTCGAGTAAAACAAAGTGGAAAATGTACTCACAGTAACAGAAAATAAGAATACGGAGTTTTAATATCGTCGACTTTCCGTCTGCCAGAAAGTGCTAAAGAGCTTATAAGTTTAGCCATTAAGTTAAAATAAATTAAATCTTAAAGTTTATTTACAAAATTTAACTACTAACTAATTTAACTGTTTAATTTATTTTACTAAACCTAAGTAGTTTACTTGAATTTAAAGTTATGAACTTTAATTTAAGCCACTATAAACCAGAGCTGTCGCAGCTAAATCACATTTGATCTGAAACATTTTAAAAGAGAATGGTAAAACTTGTGTAAGATCTAAATTAAAAAGATGTCGACAATTTTAGAGTAGTTTAATAATAATATTAAGGTTAAATAAATCGGTTAGCGTTCGGTTGGCTAATCGTAAGTTCTTAAAACCGTAATGTAAGGTTTAATTCTTCACAGAACAGAATAACACTAATGTTACTATCTATCACTAAACCCTTACTTATATGGAAATTCTTAAATGAAAAAGTCCATGCATGAGCTTTTTAGGGCTAGGTACCCAAACGGGACTATTACTATGACTCAGCTATCCGTCTGTCTGTCCGTCTGTCAGGCTGTATCTCATGAACCGTGATAGTTAGACAGTTGAAATTTTCACAGAAGATGTATTCCTGTTGCCGCTATAACAACATACACAAAAACAGAATAAATCCGCCACTTTTTATAACTATTTACAAGTTATTGAAAAAACCAATCGAAAAATTTAATAACATAATTAAAGCGAAAATTCTATGTCATAAACAAGAAAAAGTGTGCTGATCCTAAGATCAATAGCAAAAAGTGTGCAAATCATTAAAAAAGAAACTATCACCAATTACGAGTATATAAACTATCACCAATTATTTAAGATAAAAGATCGAAGTAACATTTCTCCTTTATAATAAAGGTGGTAGCTTACACTGATTCTGAGATAATATTGAAGTAAATTGCATATGGCAATGGCAAAAATATTAAGGGGATTTCCCAATTATCCAAGAAACGTGATTTAATGCCGTTTCTATAGGTACAGCAGCAAGTGCGAGCGTGACTCGGACTCGCGGGATGTTATGGCCTGTGTGTTATTCTAGGCCTAGAACAACCTGTATGCAATTTCAGCCTGATCTGTTTAGTAACAAACATCCATACAAACTTTCGCGTTTAGAATATAAGTGTCATAATACGAGTTCATCCTGAAGGCAACCAGCTGTTTACCAAGATTACCTGCTTTTACCTGCTCAAGTAGCTAAAGTTTGTGGGCTTACCGCGTCGCGCCGGAGTTCAGGCAAGAAATGCGGGCCGTTGATATCTACTCCCAAAGAGTTCCATGGAGAGGGTGCTCCAGGATATGATTATCAAAGTAGTTGAGTCGATAGAGTGGTTTAGGTTGTGAATTTGTTGGAAGTTGAACGTCGCAAGTCGATGGATGAGGGCAGCTGTTATTTGTGATTGATTCGGTATGTAGATAGAAAGATAAATAATTCATTACCGATCTTAGTTTTCCATTTACCCTTCCACAGGCTCGCGTTTGAATAAGGGTTAAAACTTTGTTACATAGGTTGGTTAGCAATGCTTTCAAGCCTATATGTTGGGTTGATCTAGGCACTGGGTTCTCATCTATTTTACCTGCTTTAGTTTACATAATAAATAACTTTGTCCAATAATTAAAAACTAAATCGCTTCATTATAATAATAAGTATATATCACAAACCATCTAAAAAACTCATAAAATATAAACACACTCGTATGTTACAAATTATTTAGGTAGTTATGCATTTACAAATCAGCGACCGGAATAATGCAATAACAGGTTGGTTCATTCAGCGTGAATCTAGCCGCTTTTAGCAACTATACAGGGTATGTGGAAAGCCTATAGCATAGCATAAATGGTGAACCTATTATTTAATTCTGTACCTACTACCGAAAATTTTGTTATTGTAAAAGCATATTTATCGGATCACATAAACTGCAATAATATCTGAAACAATTAGCAGTCAATACATATATTATTATAGTGCATTATTCTACTCTTATGTCACTTGTGGTGTAGTTGGTTAGCACATTGCCGTACTGAGGGCAGGGTTCAAATCCCACCGAAGTAGTTTTTTTTGGGATATTATTAGGTTTAAGAAAAATGCTTAGTTTGTTAGCTTACAAAAATAAATGGTAATAAATAAATTCGGATGAGATATAGAGACAAAATAAAATGTAACATCGCGCTAAAAGGTCTAGGCGTAATATTCTCATA
Source organism: Eupithecia tripunctaria (assembly GCA_955876795.1). NCBI lineage: Eukaryota > Metazoa > Arthropoda > Insecta > Lepidoptera > Geometridae > Eupithecia > Eupithecia tripunctaria. The sequence goes on from OY041601.1 coordinate 17,341,360, forward strand.
AATTGGTTTATTGGAAAATAATCTGAGTTCTCCATAAAAGAAATTGCGTAAATCATTTCATGTCAGAATTTTAACAGACTACCTACTTTCACGGACAGGTATGATGGATGCATCGTGCATCGGATAAATGGATGTTTACGTAAAAATTATATCGGCACAAATTTAAATTATAATCAAAGTAAGGTAAATATACTTAATTAATAATACCACCACATGAAATTTAACACTACCTACTTATAATAATGTTCTAATTGAGTAAAAAAAAATGTTGAAATAGACAAAATAGTGATATAAATGCGAAAGTTTGAATGGATGGATGTATATGTATAATTATATTTTGTTACCTCTACACGCTAAAACTACGGATCGGCTGATTTTTTTCAATCACGTAATTTTAATCCTGAAGTCAAACATATTTAATAGGCTATTTCTTATCAGTTCATAAGGGTTATAAATAACCACAAAACGCTTCCATAGAACAACGCTCGCGAAGCTTATCTCAATGGTAAGTAGCAGATTTTTTTTTAACAAACCTTTTTGACTACAATCCAGTACGCCGCCGTAGCATTAAGTTTTCAACATTTATGAGTCTGTTCTCTTCTGTTGTTATACGTCAAAAATCACTTCTTTACCTCTGTTGTTATGTTAAAGTTGGAGATTTTTTATGAGGTTCTCAAATATAACACTTGCTGCGCCCCGCGGCTTCATACGCCTATCCCACGGGAACTAATTTAGGGGATAAAAATTAGCCTATGTATTCCAGGCCTAGACTACCTTTATGAAAAATATCAGCCTGATCTGTTCTGTCGTTTTTGCGTGAAAGAGCAACAAACATGTTTACACTCAATGCTTACAAATTTTCGCGTTTATAATATTATAGTAGGATGTTCTAGGTTACCCTATATAAAACGTAGGCAAGCGTAAAGCTTTTAGATTTCAGAAATGCTAGAATGAATCTTGGATGTCTAGTAGGCAAGCAGGAAGTTTAATTTGTATAAACTCGAAGCACATTGTTAAATAGCCGAGAGAGATAACAATAATTAGTTTTAAGCTCCCATTAATCTTCAGCCTGCATTCTCTTGGGACAAAATGACCTGGTATTTTATGGGTTTGTTTATTACAACAAAAAGAAAGGAAGGATTAGCCTTTTTAAGTGTCAATTTGGTTGCTGCCAAAAATAAACTAATAACGATAAAATTAATAAAGGCGTCAGTTTAAGTTCTGTCGAATTAGTTACGTCTAGTTTTGGCCACATCTAAATAGACATCTTTTTTAGCATAAATTGGTTTTTAGTACAATAAGCTAAAAATAAAATAAAATCGTTATCTATACGAGTCTGCTTAGGAATAAAAAATGCAAGCAAATATTCTATCCTATGTAATCCTTCAAAACTTTAGTTATTAAAGTACCGTTTTCCTCCATGAAATTTCCTCCTTGTATGGGAAACTGAACTTTAATGTAAAATATACAGTCCTGGGGCCTGATTCCACTAACACAATCGCCTCACTATGACAATATTATCGCTTCATTATCGCGTTACAATCACCGCCATTGACACCTTTTGGTTTTCTACTAACACGATCTTTTTTTGTTTATGCCATATCTATGACTATTATGATTATGATTATATGCCCCACCACATTATTGTCACGATATTAGAAGTCATAGAGATTGTAATCTCATGGTATTGGAATACCAAATAAATTTACGACTAAATCTCTATCTCAATCGTATGGCGCCATTATAGCATTTTGTTTAAAAAATAGTAGAATTAGGCCCCATTCGGTCTCGACATTTTGCAAAAAATTATAGTGAATGTGATTTCTTATCTTCATTCTATCTTCTACGATTCCTGTAGGAGGTAGCATTCTTCAAAAAATAGTTTGAATCACGAAAATGTATGTAACATTCTTATGAAGTCCTCAAAAAAATGTAACATACATTTTCGTGATGTGAAGACATTTTTAGTTCAAAAGCAATCTTATATAAGTACAGATGTTGCCAAGCTATAAGACCCCTCATTACCTTCTCTCCCGCCGGATGTAGCCATAACAACCTGATGAAACGGTCAAGAGAGGTATGATTTATTTATGGATTTGGATAACAACATAAGGAAAATAAATTTCGTTACAAGATAATTATGTTCATTTTGTCGTTCGGGAAAGTAATGTAGAGGATATTATAGTTACTAATTGGGAGAAAGTATCTATTAAAGAATGGATTTTCTTCTCATAATGCAGAAATTTATATCAGGTATCTAGTAGGTACCCATAACAGAAGCTCTGCTTAGCTTGGGGCTAGATAGTGCCGTGTGAATTGTCTAACAATATTTATTTATTATTTAGACGTGTGTGGACACAAAATAAAATAATAAAAAAAAATTTTTTGTGCAAGTGCTACATAAATTTTCACCTCAATGATTTTCATACAATTTTTTTCTATTATTTCATACTATTTCGTAAATGATGTGTGTGCTCTATATTATTATGCAAACGCAGATGAGTGTGTCTGTGTTTATTCCTTCCCTCTCTTAATCCGATGGGAGATTTCAAAAATATAATAAATTATCGTTTTGACTAATAAACGTTATTTTTAAGTTCTTCATGTATTCAGTTGCTTTTTTCTTTGTTACAGCAATGGTCCTCCTATTTGTCTTCTCAAAAGTGGCAATCTTCAAAGTGGCGACTTTCTTCTTCTTCATGGCGTTCTTCCAGAAGCTCTTCGCTCTTGGCGGAGTTCTCCTGACTTACATGATGAAGAACCAGCAGGGTCCAGGTCCTGTCTCCCAGCCTGTGACCATGTATGGTGCACCTTCAGACTACAACACGGTGGGGTACAGCTATGGTCCCCCTGACCACGAATCGACTAATGAGTTCCCGAGCATTGCTGACTTTGGGAGCTTTGGGGGAAATTTAGCGGGTAATTTGGGGCATTTGGGAGGTGCGTTTAATTGGTTATCGGGGAAGCAGTGAACTTTGTTGTAGTTAAAGGGTTTAAATTGCATGATAAAGTCTTTAAATGGGGTTGGATACTTTCCTACTTTTGAACAAGAAAGTAGGCAGTTTATAGTAATACTTTTTAGAATGTTAATAATTTATTGTAGTTAAGTTTCCAGTATATTTATTAAATTATTTTAAACACAATACGTTTTGTGCCTTACAATGCATAAATAATAATACTAAAAATAAAATCATTTATTTTTCAAGGTTTTCCTTAAAATAAATAAATAAATTTATTTTCAAAAATGGTTTCAACAGGTTAACAGTGTAGGTACCTATTTAAAACTAATAAGATTATATCTCATATCTTAATGTATAGAGTTATAAATTTACCTTTAAGTATAGTACTCTAACCTAAAACCTTAGTGCTGAAATGCATCGTCTGCTCGCTCTAGCTAAGTAAAACTTTTGTTTAGACGCGAGGGCCTCACAGACCCCAAAAGTGCAGCTTAAGTACATTGGTCTAGTTGGTATTGGTACATAGATGATGCTGAACAAATTGAAACAAAGTAATTAAATACGTATAACTAAAACATTCAATCGAAGGGAAACAAATCGAAGTGCAAGGCTGATGCAAAGTTTGTTACCTTAACTAAAACTAAAATAATAAGTCTAAGTAAACAGAAAAAAAGAGATCATCAAGAGTATTTTAATTCTTCGAAAAGACCGTGGGATTCGATATCGGAAACTTTTGACAAAATCAAAATTCCGTCGGAATAGAATACAAATTTAAATCTAACGTTTTCGCTTCGGAAACGAATCGAATGTATTGAAATACCTCTGCAAGCCCTGAGCAAAAGTGTATGTAGAGTTTGTGTAAGTGAAATGTGTATGAAGCTAACTGACTAACTTTGACTGACTGTAATACAAGTTTACTGTAACTTATATTTACCGTAGGTAAGTAGCTCGGTAATGAGTAACACCAAACTCTTGGGGAGCTTGGGTTAACATTATTTGGGAAGTTAATTTACTTAGAGTGAAAGCACTCTCTAACACTACTTCCCGCTTTTGTAGCGGCGAATTTAATGCTCTTAGAGTTTCGTGGCCATGTGGTGGCTTAGAGTTTGCACAACCTCAACTCTTCTCTCGGGTATCGTAAATGGCAACTATGAGATATTAACCGGGGACGGCAGAGCAACAATAGGGTATATGCATGGATTTTTTTTATTTTTTTAATCGATTATTTTGGTTAATACAAAACCGAAAAAAATAACACCCAAAAAAAATTAAATTATTGAGGTTAAAAACAAAAAGTAAAACTACACTCATTTTCGGGTGATAAAAACGCTGCCATGTTAGCCATTGCATTTTATGACGTCACGGATCATCGAGTCCCCTATGTAAACTCAAAGTAAAAACTTCATGGCCATACAAAAATGTTCAAGTATGACGTCACGCTTCACGTGCCAATAGCGTTGCGTTTAGACAATTTGCTGTTGAGACCTAAAATATCTACTTTTCAATGATTTAATTTTACAATAAAAACATCATAAAATACAAAAATAAATATACATATATATTTCTATATCAATAGAGAATACGTAAAATAATATTAGCTTTTTTGAAGTCACTTGCATATACCCTATTCTACCACAAAATCAAATCAAATTCATTTATTGCAGATAATGTATAGAATAAAGAATAGCTCAGGTTCTCATGTTACATCAATTTGTCATTTTATATTCTACTACCTTTAACCTTAAGTATAGCAATTTATTAAAGTTATTTACAACGGGATATTTACCATGATTTGAGTTTTGAGCTTTCCGTTATTCCGTGATCATGGCGCAACTTCCTAACTCTGGGCAGTGACTGTGAATTTTTTCAGTAGAAAAACCACAATATCAACTATTGGCCCGACCCGGGATTCGAACTCAGGACCTCATAATCAACGGTTGAACAACCTGACCGCTGGACCATCAACGAGGCAGTTAATGGTCTAGCGGTGATGTCTAAACTTAAGCCTATTGTAAACCTAGTTTTCAGTAAACCTTTGGAACCCATCATTGTTATTAACACAAAAAACGCTTGTAACGGGATATTTACCATGATTTGAGTTTTGAGCTTTCCAATATTTCAGCACAGTTTCATGCGCCACGATCACGGAATAACTAAATGTCTTGCGAGTGAGTTTTTATAGGCTATTTATATATATATCGATTTACCCCAAAAAAAATTTTTGAAAAATATATCTACAATGCTATCGATAGTTATTTTGAAGCTCGTCATATACTTTGTAAGGAACAAACAGGTTTCAGAAAAAATAAAACAATTAATATGGCCTTATACGACTTTATTTATAGAGTATCATACAATATGGATAAAAGAATACCAACGTGCTCGATTTTTTGTGACATGACCCAAGCCTTTGACTATATTAGACATGACATATTGCTAAGCAAACTTGAACTCTATGGACTAAGAGGAAATGTTTTGTTACTTATTAAATCTTACTTAGAAAATAGAATACAAATGACAGAAATAACCAATATTAATACTAGAACCAAGACTGAAGAATCTTTTACATCTAAAAAGCGGATAATGAAGTACGGGGTGCCACAGGGTAGTGTTCTAGGCCCTCTTTTGTTTATAATATATATTAACGATCTGCCAAAAGCCACCACACAACCCATGACTTTGTTTGCAGATGATAGTACAGTGACCATAACATGTAAAAATATTGCGACATATAAAAGTGACATCAATGTAGCCCTATGTGATATAATAGCCTGGCTAGATGACAATAACTTAAAAATTAATCTCTCTAAAACTAAAATTATTCATTTTCGACAACGTGACCCTGCTGATTCTAGAAACTTTGACATTAAATACAATAATACAATAATAGAACAAGTTACCTCGACGAAATTTTTAGGATTAAATATTGATAAAAAATTAAACTGGAAATCGCACATAGAGCTCTTATGTAAGAAAATTAATAGTACTGCGTATGTTCTGTATAAATTATCCCCAACAGTTAACGTAAAAACACTTCTTATAGCATATCATGGTCTAATAGCATCTCGCGTCAGATATGGATTGATTTTTTGGGGGAACTCTACCGACGTTGAAAGGGTATTTAAACATCAAAAACGATGTATTAGGGCGATGTTCAACCTTAACGTGCTAGATACCTGTAAACCTTATTTCATAGAACACAATATCCTTACTATTCCTTCGTTGTATATTCTGGAAACGGCTATGCTGGTAAAAAATAATGCTGATTTATTTTGTAGACTATCCGACGTCGTTGTACGGAATAGACGAGACAATAATAAAGTATGTGTCCCTGACTGTAAAACTACTTATATGCGCAAAAGCGTCTTCTACACCGCTCCTTATTTATATAATAAACTCCCAGAGTCACTGCGAAAGCTCCCTTGTTTGTTGTTTTATAGGAGGTTAAGATCATTCTTATCAAGAACCGCCTATTACACCGTAAATGAATTTATTAATGATAAAAATGTTACTTCATATTTTACTTGACCCAGCTTATACAGAATGATTGACATGATTTTAAATTTACGATTTGATTTACAGACATTTATTTTTAATTTAGCTTATTATTTTGTGTTATTTTTAATTTAATTTAGTTATATAATTGTATTAAAACGATTGCATGCCTAAAGGCAGAAAACAATGATTCCAATTTAATATATTTAAGATCTTTATAACATTGTATTTCAAGCAATAAATGAACTTTAACTTTAACTTTAACTTTACCCTCATTTTTAGTATTTAGGTAATCAAACTGTGCCAAAATATTGGAAAGTTCAAAACTCAAATCATGGTAAAAATCCCGTTGTAAATGCCTCAAGTTTTTAGTGTCTGAATAAAGGCTTTCATTATTATTATGAAAAGGCCATGAACGTGCAAATCGCCCCAAATCGGGTGAATAGATCGCCTTATTCTCATATCATTACGGGATAACCTACCCATCCACCAATATGCCGGATTCCCTTATCGCCACTTAGGGCCCTTATGACCCCCTTAGAGACTCATACAATGCCTGGTCGACCCTTTACGGTTATGGCTTCCTAATTTTGGCGTCCCATGGGTATGAGATATGGTGTTTTGTAGTGTAAAGGGATTTCCTGTGAGTAATTGTGGGGTTCTTTGATGTTTGGTTGATGAAGGTGCAACGCCTGACCTTCATTGTGTCTGATTCAATGAATGTTATATCAGTTGGGTTATGTTTATGCAGGCAATAATGTGCCTACTTTACTTCGCTTTAAGATTTAAACTGGTATTGTTGTTGCTTTCCTTAGGTACTCGGGTGGGCGACCCAAAGTGAATCTAGGTCTTCTACACTAGTAGCAGTACTAAGGCCCGTATTATGAAAGCTTGCTCAGTCATAGAGCTATGCTTGGGTGACATTTACGCCATAGAAAAGCGTTGCTCAATCATAGAATGATGACTAAGCAAGCTTTCATAATACGGGCCTTAGATGCAGTTATTTTACTAATAATTATAAACGCGAAAGTTGGTAAACATGTATATAAACATGTATCTTTGTTGCTCTTTCACGCAAAAACTAGTAAACGGATCGGGCTGAATTTTGCATACAGGTAGTTCTGGGCTTGGAATAACACATATGCTACTTTTCATCCCCTAAATCAGTTCCCGTGGGATAGGCATGCGAAGCCGCGGGGCACAGCTAGTCGACAATAATCGTTAGGTATATAGGGTTTACCCATCTGTTACTTTGTCACTCCTGAACGGATGAACGGATTTCAATTAAATTTGCCAGGAAGGTAGGTAGGTGGTATCCCAGTTATGGATATAGGTAAAGGCTTTAAAGCTATTTCACAATCTTCGTTCTGGCAATGATATTAGGACGCCATTGCCATTTAATACGATTATTTATCAATTCAAATCAAGAAACCTCATATTATTAGATATTTAAAACTTTAACCCCTTTCATTATGAATGTAAGCGGGTTAACTACGAACCTTGTTTGTGTTGGAAGAACACCAACATTTCATCCCTTAACGAGGGACATCTTCAGGGCCGATGCGGTTCTAGACGCGCGCGTTCCGCATCCCTTCGAGCACTGCGGGTGAGCGCGCGTTTAACCCCTTATTCATAATGATCTGCTAACTTAGCACACTGCTAAATCTCGCTCTGGCTTCCTCTATTGACATAAGTCTGACTGAGAAATAAAAAACTTAGCAGCTGTTTTATGCTAGCAGACCATTATGAATAAGGGGGTAAATCCGTACCATTTTAAACTAGCAACTTACTATTTCCTAGCTTCTTTAAGGAGGTTACGAGGCTCCTTTCCTACGCCATAAAAACAAAAACTCATCTGTGTCATGAAACGTCATCTAGCACAGCCTAGCACGCACGGCACTTTGCATTCATTCATATTCAAGCACATGTAAATAGCTGTGTGTGCCTCTTACAGTCTTCGTAAAAGAGCTGGTCATCTTCCTTGCAGAAGATAAGAGCTGACAATGAATTAAAAAAAAAGAGAAGGAAATAAAAATACTGGCTGTTTTGTGGCTACAGCAAGTATTTTTGTACATACATGACTTCGATGATGCCAATTTACAGCTGATATAGTTACTAATATATCTTTTTTGTATGTGCATCTCCCTTAGTAACTTTATTATTTTTCTGTCTTGGCTATAAGTTATAATTTAGGCAGCAATATTATCGTATAATGGACGTCTCTAAGTGTACCTTGTGCTCCATACGGCGAATAAATGAGTACCTATTAGTATGAGTATGAGTATTAAAATGTCTGAATTTCGGAAGTGGTCATTGGTGGCAGTGGGCATTTAGAAAGGACATCAATATTATTGTTTATGGTAATTTTTTAAACTGGGTGACGATTGGTTTGTCTCTTGTTTTTATCTTAAAATTATCCCGCTGACGACGTCGTCACAAATCCAGACTATTAGTAGGTAAGTAGTAAGAATAGGATCGCCCCAAGTTTTAAAAGTTAATTATATATTAAAATACGGAAGGAAAGGTGTCTGCAAACTGATTTCTGACCCACTCAGCGAGATTAAAAAGCCTATGGAAATTGTAAGGAATTACAAATACGCCAAGCGGAAAATATCCTATACTTTCATGGTACATCCTATACTTTACAATGGTTCACATGGAGAGCTTCAGGCCTCAAATATCACCCTTGTTAGTAATCAGTCACTTTTCTCCTGGGTGAAAAATGGACAGTGTCGTGCTGGCTTAGAATTTTCACCAACCCAACTCTTCCCGCGGGTATCGTAAGAGGCGACTAAGAGCTATCTACCAAAGGGCGGGCAGCAGTTCCCCCTGCAGAACAATTCTACTACCAAACTGCGATCCCCAACCCGCATGCCCAGCGTCGGAATTATGGTCTTTACCCCCCATGAGATAAATACCAATTAGGCGTTTATCAGGGGGAGGCCTGCGCCCAGCAGTGGAGCAATGCAGGCTGAGGTTGAGGTTAAGGGGAACAATGGACTTAAGTGCTATTTTCGTGGCGACCAGTATTTTTTTTGTTACTCTCCGTTTCCATATCTCAGGAGGCACCTAGCTCTCACGCGAGGCCTGCACTAGACAACACTATAAGAAAAAAAGACAAAGGTTGAAAGGTGCACGTTTGTTACATCTAGCACGCACTCTCTCGATGGGTCTATAGCATAAATAATACAGTTTTGGAAACATGGAATACAGAAGTTAGTAAGGAAACCCTTTTTTAGCAAACTTTCAAAAGTTATTGGTTTCAACTGTTGTAAGACTGAGTAAAATACATTGATTAATTAAAAAGGGAAGATGAGGTACTCGTTTCTCGAAAATGGCAACCTCATATTTTGTAAAATTGTGTGCTCCCACCTCAGTCACCGTCGGACCGGCGGCACGGGCGGTCGTGATTCGCGTGAAATATTGTTGTCTCGGTCTCACTTCGGTCATAAATACGTCTATCCGTCTTTGTTCTTCTTTGTATTGCACAGGACTGGAAATATAACTGTGAGTGTATGTGTTTGCGTGTAGTTTTTTTTTTTTTTTAAGCTATTGCATAGCTTCTATCGCGGGCCTTGAGCGCGGGGACCGAATCCAGAAATTCCGTAACGAAAAAACCTTGACGTTTGTCTCTTTAGTTCAGCAACTCGCCTCTAGATGGCATTGCAATAGCTTTACCGCGGCAGTCCCCGAGTGCCAAACGTCTTTTTTTTTTCTTTTTTACGGTAAATAGACCTTTGTTTGACCGCGATCTCACCTGATGGAAAGTGAAGATGCTTCCGACGGTGTATCACGAAGGTCTAGAAGATTCCTATTCACCCTTGTCTTAAAGAGACCCAGGTTGTAATTGGCCGGAAAAACATGCCCTATTTTGAGTAAGCGCTGGGAGAACGTAACCTATCTTCCCTTTTTAATTAATCAATGGTAAAATAGTACGTTTTTATAACCAAGTTCTGTAAGAGCTGCTTAAGAGCTGGTTATTGTTTCTGGCTATAATCAGCTCTGGCTTCAAATTCACGTAAAACAAATAATAATTGATTTTTGGTTTGTAAGTGTTTGTGTATGTAAGCCCAAAAGTAGGTTCTAATTGCCGGACCAACTCTACATATATAGACATCACATCACACTCAATCAACACGGATGTATGGATGGATGTTTGTTACCTCTTCACGCCAAAACCACTGAACGGATCTGGCTGAAATTTTGCATACAGGTAATTCTAATACTGGAATAAAACATAGGCTACTTTTTACTCCGTAAATCTGTTCCCGTGGGATAAAAATCGCCTTCAACGTTTCCATAGGAACAACGCGTGCAAAGCCGCGGGGCGCAGCACTTTGACTTTGACTTTGACTTTGCAGCTAGTAACAAATAAAACAGAAATTAACTTCGAAACTAGTCCATCCTATATAATCCTCTCCGCAAAAACTCGAAACGGGTGGTTTATGTAAATCTGGTCACCCTGTAGCTGAAGTAAAATGAGGCCATAAATTAGAGCGCGCCTGTTCCTCGCGGTGAGCAAAACAGCCTGCTACTTAGGAAACATACGGAAAGAGATTGCGTAGGTTTCCGCATCAGACCGCCTAGCCAAGCGGCATTCGCTATGAAGCGAATCGAAAACAATTGAAAGATTCGTAGGGAAAAATTCTAAACAGATCACGTGACATATCTAAGGCTTATGTCAAATCCATACATTCTTGGACTTTTCTACTACCTATCGCTTTCAAGATCGATTGTTACATTGTCTAGGCCTTCAAATCAAAGTCTACCTCGCTCTCTACGCTTCGCTTTTACGACTAGTTCACTAAACACTGTCGACTGCCTACAATATTCATACACTAAAATGTTGCACCAACGTGTTCTCCACAAGAGCGATCTTTGTAATGCAACATTTAGATTGACAAACGGTCAATAAATAATGTAAAGTGTTAGTGAGACTGTAAAGAATGTTATTAATACTCGTGTGTTTTCACTGCCAAGAAAATAAAACGGTTCTTAACCCTCTTACCTATGCACCGAGCAAAGTTCCTAACTAGGATTTACTATCAAGTGATAGCTTATAAGTTTAAGTTTTGCATTTTTAAAGCCAGATGGTAGTTAGCAGGACTTTTTAATAATGTTTACCTACTGGCAGAGCAATGGATTAATGAGACGACCTCTCCGTAGCCACAGAGCTACACCGCCACACCGCCGCCAGGTGGCGGGGAGTGGTGGTGTAGCTCTGTGGTTACGGGTTCAATCCTGAATATTGAACACGATATTCAAATATGTATTTGTTCCAGAACCATAATATAACAGGATAAGGACACCTTTTGCATCAAACATATAATAATGATATTGTTCATATATTTTGGGCTAGTGTGGTGAGTAATTCAATCCAATTCAAATCAAATCATAAATTTAGAAAATCCGTAAATTCACAAAAGGCACTTGGTTAAATCAAAATGCTACTAAATATATTGATTGATACAGTAAGAAATACTACATAATATATATTATTTCTTATTGTGCCAACCTACACATAGTGGACCTGATGTATTATGATTTAATATAACAATCACAACGAATAAATGGTTTCAAATAATTTTACTCTACTTTAATAGATAAACTCATACGTGAAACGTTTGATTCTAAGTAGGTGTACTTGTATCTCGAAACAAAAAGGGACTCTCCGTAAGAGAATATACTCAAATAGAATTTTATTCAACCCGCAAATTAATTGCTACATTCTCTTTTTAAATTGCAAATTTTTATCTCCAACTGCCGACCACAGGGGACGCAATAAAAAGACAATCGCCTTTGTCACATTCTTACAGCTGCACCCATCAGCACCCCTCCTCCCGCGTGCACCCCTACACCCCTTCAGCGCTGCGTTTTTCATAAAACGAACCCAATTACCATCTCACGCTCGCAGGCATGTGGTAGGGCATAAAATGTGCCGCTTCTACAAATTAAATACTTGTTGGGTTCCGTATATTTTGTATTTTGTTCTTCCGCTAGTGGACAAAAAAATTTTGTGAATTAGAGTTAATTGCACCTTTTTTTGTTGTTTGATAGTAATAACTATTTATCAAGCTGTTTATATAGTACAAATTTGACTTGTCTAAGTGCTTATTTTGTAAGTCTAAAGAAATAAACGATTTGACTCTGACTCTGACTCTGACTCTGACTTTGACTTTGACTCTGTATAAAACGCTAAGGTACGACGGGATACTAACCATGATTTGAGTTTTGAGCTTGTCACTATTTCGGCACAGTATCATGCGTCATAACTTTTAGAAACTTTAAGTAATCTAGTATGCTCGTACTGAGGGGTGAGTTTAATTGACAACGCTAACGAACGTCTCGTGACGTCTCCTTTTAATATCGTATAGGATTTTTGTAGTTCCCTGCCCGCATGATAGTTGTGTTAATTTTATGACATCGCAATCACACCTCGTTACTAAAGTCAAAAAGACTTACCCCTTACAGTTTCGACTAAATGTTAGTTTAGTGCCTTCAAGTTGCCAGTGTTATATACCAGTGTACCGTACTGATATTGTTTACCTTTGGACATTGATTTATTAGAAACGCAGATGAGGCACTGGTTGCTCGAAAGTGGCAACCTCAAATTGTGTAAAATTGTGTTCTCCCACATCAGTCACCGTCTGACCGGCGGCACGGGCGGTCGTGATTCGCGTGAAATATTGTTGTCTCAGTCTCACTTCGGTCCTAGATACGTCTTTCCGTCTTTGTTCTTCTTTGTATTGCACAGGACTGGAAATATAACTGTGAGCGTATGTGTTTGCGTGTAGTTGTAACACATGCCATTTTTTGAGTAAGCGCTGGGAGAACGTAACCTATCTTCCCTTTTTAAATCAATGCCTTTGGATACTCAAAGAAAACAAAAAACAAAGCCTCTTGTGATTCCAAAATAAAAGGTAGCCTTTGGAATCAAAACTATTTTAACATCAGAAGTTTCATTACTATTTGCTCAGGTGTTTCAGAGTTCAGTAAATCAACACTCGCTTCGAGATGAAACGCTACCTAAAGGAAACTAATAAAAACAAATCTGTTTTTTGACCCGACTACTTAAGGGATTATAAAGAAGGGTTATGTTATGAGGTTGACACCCTTTGTATGTATGTATGTATGTTCCCACGTAGCTCTGAAACTAATTGACCGATTACAAAAAATGACAAAATCATTTGATTCGTCTCAGCATGGCTATAGGCTAGGTGACATCTGATAAAATCGGGAGTGTAACGAGATAACGGGATCTAAGTGGAGATGAAATGTCCTGAAATTTCCAACATTAGTAAATAATGTGTGGGATATCATTGTAAAGAGCGCATTTGATAGGTACTGATAATATATTACTAAAATAGATGCAAATAAATTAAAGTTAAAGTTAAACGACAACCCGACTCCTTAAAATTTGTAAACAACTTTACCATATATGTATGTTCCAAATAAATATTACCTACTGATTGAAAATAATCTATCATTGAATTTTTATACTCAAGTAGTCGGAGGCCTTTGTAGGTAAGGTTCATTAGAGGCCTGCGAATACCTGAGAATAAACATTTCAATGATAGATTTTTAATCAGTAATATTTATTTGGAACATCATCGAACGCTTGTTTACAAATTTTACGCAGTCGGGTTGTCGTTTTTAACATTATTTTATAAATTCTGCTCATGATGTATATTTGTATAAAAATAAAATTGCCAGGATATTATGAAAATATTTACTAGAAAAAACTTTGCAACATTATATTTTAATACTATTATATAAATAGGAGAAACATAGGTTAACCTGACTAGTTACTAAAAGTGTTTAGTTTGAAATTCCTAATATACCTATACTGGGCAGCACCAAAAGTAAAGGCCTTAGGCTAAATATACGTAATGTCGCATATGAAATAGCTTTTACCTACGTAATACTCAATGTAGCACCTAACCAGACGTGCTGAACTAAACCTAATTACTAACGGTCCAGCCGCTGGCCAGCCGCCAAGTTAATTGGCGCGAGGGAACTCTATAAATCAATTATGGTAAATTAGGATTCCATGTGAAGATGGCTGTTGGGTTAATGGATTGATTTAAGCAAGAAAAGAATTAGTCTTTAGACTCCATGTTGAATTTCGTTTAAATACACATTTTTTTTATGTGGGACAAATCACACAGCATCTAGCTCTAAGCTAAGCAGAGCTTGTGTTTGGTTACTATAACTGATATAGATAATACAATATACTACATAGATAGATACTTTTTACTATACATAAAAAATATCCAGAACGCCCTGAACAAATATCTGCAGATCGTACAAACATTTCTCCCGAGGCGGGAAACGAACCCGCAACCTCCTGCGTCGCAGGTGGACCTTCGCCCACCGCGCCACATAAGTCGTCGGTATGACAATTTTCTGTGCAATTTACAATGAAAACACAAGAAAAAATTTCAAGCTATCGTATGTTTTAAGATAAAGACTTGAGGATAGAAATAATGGAAAACCATATGAAATTTCGTTTCACGGAGATAATAATTGGTATTCGAGTAAGCAGTTCAAGAGAATAAATTCAACGTTCTAGAGAGGATATAAAGTCAGTTTTAGCGTCGTCGTCGCCCATATTTAAAGTTCAATTTACAGCAAGGAGCAAGGAACCCTAAAAAGACAGACGATTGGGATCCCACAATGCTGATCCCCATTTTACCCATATCACAGGATAATATAATATGTTATATGCGTTGAGGGGCAGATATAAATAAAATCTATTCTATGAACAAAATATGGAAAACTAGCTGCGCCCCAAAGCTTTGCACGTGAAAAAGGGTGATTTATATCCCACGGGAACTGATTTATGGGATAAAAAAGAGGTCTATGTTTGATTTCAGGATTAGGATTAGGGTAGGTTGGTGTAAGATCGCGCGGGCGATAAGATTGCGCATACGTCATTACTCAGCAACGGTGGATCACACGCGGCCAACTTTAGTTGTGTTTTCATTTCTACGTAAGCCGGTATACGCTCCCAGAAATAAATCTAATTCAGTGTAAGAACGGCGAGTCCAGGTGAGTTTAAAGTTTTTATAGCCTTCTGATCTAATATTTTGTCATTTTGCAACTATAACTGACATAAACCCTGACGGAATGACAATGTTTTTCTGTTTGTTTTACTTTTGTTTGCCATCAAACGGTTGACTTTTGACATTGTATTTCAATAGCTTCGTAAGAGATGGTAGCACGGTCTTGTTAAATTCACAAATGCCGAATTGTGTAAGTTTGCGCACTACGAGGCTGTGTAAGATAGCGCGCGTAATCTTATACGCGACTTTTTATTATTGATTTACAATGTGTAGATTAATGATTCAAAAAATAAATATTAATTGTTTTATTGTTTTTAAGTAAATAGATTGATTGCTTCATTTTCTTACAGAATGTCTCGAAGACCACGAAATTCGAATCGAGAACTATGCTTACCTTTGATCATTGAAGCTGCACGTAAACGTACCGAAGATGGAAAAAGCAAGAGGCATGTGACACTATCTTTAGGGATGGCTGAGTCAACGCAACGCTAAGTTACCGGTTGCAGCAAGAGCAATGCGTTACAAAACTGGGTAGCTAAGAAATACATTTAACCCTGAAATCTAAAAAAAACTAGATTTATGGAGGATGAACAGAAGTCTTCAGAGCCTATTGCGGAAGACTGAATTGAGTGCGTTAAGTGCCAAGTGGCATCTTAAGTGTGGTGGCACGAAAAATGAACTGATTGTCTTAGCTTCGGACAATTGAAATGTGATTTATGCAAATAATTAACCTGCGCAATCTTATCGCCCTCCGTGCGCAATTTTACACATCGGGATGTGTAACATTGCGCAAGTGTCGATCTCTCATTGTTTGTGATTTATGTATAAAGTGATTGTATTTGCACAATAATTTGTATTAAAAATTCTTACCAGATAATTAAGGATAAATAATTATTAAAGAAACCTGTGATTATTTCGTTTGTTTTATTTTTATAACTCACTGATTAAAAACTGCGCAAACTTACACCAACCTACCCTACCTGTATGCAACATTTCAGCCCGATCCGTTCAGTAGTATTGGGGTGAAGAGGTAACAAACATACATATGAAGGATCGCCATCCATCCATCCATACATTCATACAAACTTTTGCATTTATAATATTTTTGTGATAAAAGATTTAATTGGTATAAGGTTATTACTAAATTTTATATATAAAAAAGGTTAAAGAGCTTGGGACGTGTTTTGCTCCAACTCGAAAAATAACAACTAACAGGCTACAGATTTCTTCGTCGCTTTTTTATTTAAATCTCACACCGCAGCGAAAAAAATAAAAAATATCACTTTATTTCTGTGGCAGTATTTAATTTTATAATATGACCTTTATAACCGACTTCAAAAAAAGAAAACTTAGGTATATTTAATATGAAAGTAAAGAAATTTTGATTTTAATTTTAGATTACACTACACATGTAACAGTTGGTTTATATTGAAAGGACGATAAATTAAGGTAGTGTCTGTAAAATTTGCTATGGCGCAACTTTGCGAAGTCAGTGGTGATGACACTTAGCACCATTTATCTAATAAAAAGTTACCAGGTAAGGTATACTGATAACTAAGTAACAGCTAGTCTATTTCTTAAAGATACTTCTGTCATTCTATGTGGCAAAAGTTTGGGCACTGGGCACCTTTTAAAATAAATTAAGTTTCAATCACTTGGTCCTGGAATTCAACGCCACCAACCAATTCCAAACTTGGCAGCGCCCGTCGGTTAATCGTAGAAAAGTAAAAAAAGACACTTCAAAAGAGCCATTTCACGAGAACTACTTTAAACACTACAACACACCCTGACTTAGTTCGCCTTAGTTGGAAACTTTTAAGTGTTGAACCTTTTGTAGCTACGGTAAACCACTTGGAGTTGCCAGCTTCTGCTAACTATTCTACAAAGGGTAGGGGAGTTATTTATAGTTTTGAGGAAGGGTTCACAATAGAATGAAAAAATACATCATTATTATTATACCCTATTTATGGTAGAAAAGTATTTCATTTCTAAAACGCTTTTATCTTTTTCTTTACTTATTTCTGCCATAAATTTTACTGAGTTAATGATACCTGGAGAAAACACGGCATAAAATGTTAGCTACATTTTATGCCGTGTTTTCTCCAGGTATCTATATCAGAAAATATTATTTTATCGGAGCCAGTAGAATTACGTGAGCTACTTACTACATTACATCTTCTTTTATCCATAAAGTAGTTTTCAAGTTCTTGAAAGTAAATAAAATGATTATGCTTTTTGACATAAATTATCCAAAAGAATAAACTTTATAGATATTTTTATATTTTTATCGTTTCTGTCCTATGTGAATGATTTATGGGATAAAAAGTAGCCTTTGTTTTATTCCAAGAGCAACATGAAAAACTATGTATCAACCCGATCCGTTAATTGGTTTTGGCGTAAAGAAGTTACAAATATCCATCTATCAATCCATTTATCCATCCAATCCTTTTGCATTAATAATATTACCTACCTAAACTGTATCAACCTAAACCTCAACAGCCTGTTCTGGTCCACAGCTGGACGCAGGGGAGGCCTGCGTCCAGCTGTGGACCAAAACAGGCTGATAAGCACCTTATTGGCTTTTATCTTATGAAGGGTAATGCCCATAATCCCCTCGCTAGGCATGCGGGTTGGGGATCAAAGTTTGGTAGTATAATTGTTCTGCAGGGGGCGCTGCTGCCCGCTCCCGCTGGATATCCCTTAGTCGCCTCTTACGACACCCGCGGGAAGAGTTGGGCTGGTGCAAATTCTAAGCCAGCACCACACAGCTACCTAAAGTTTATAGTATTATTTTTTATCTGTGCTACAGTAAAATTTCCTTGTAATATAAATGGATACTTCTCTTACTAAGTAACTTTAAACAAGGATTGAAGCCAGATACTAAAACAACAAATTACTTATCTCAACCATTAACGTAACGACTTGAAGACGTAATTATACTTTGTAAACTTATCTCCGTTACTACGTTATTTCTGTTTACGAGTTCATCCGTTACCTTAATTTTACTACTCTCACAATAATTAAGTAAAATGGAAACTCTGAATCACGCTAGAGCTATGCTCAATTATTTAAATCACTGAAAAACAGGCAAACAAACCTTTAGCTTGTTCACTTGTGCACTTAGGTTTGAGCGCCACATATTGAATTTAGTACAAAACTGTTTCTTCAGACTTAAATTGCTCTACAAAATCAGGCAAGAGGTCCTTGTAAAAGTATGCGAAACTCTTATACTATCGAAACTTAACTATGGGGATTTAGTATACGGTCCGCGTCTTACATACAAATCTAGCCGCCTTATACAAAGAATCCAAAACGCATGCTGTAGATACTGCTATCATATCCCACCGCGAACACACGTCACTTCGCGACGGGTTTTGCATATGGCCACACTAGTTCACGGTGTTCTGACATTCGGGACCCCTTTATACCTGTTCTCCAAACTTGACCAGTCACGTACTAAATATAGCACTAGGCCAACTAGGAATTTGTTGCATTACTCAAATCACAAAACAGCTTGGTTCCGGGGTAGTTTTAGGTACCTAGCAACCAAATGTTGGAACAACATTCCACCACCCATTCGTCTGTTAAAATCCAAATTCACTTTTAGAAAACACCTAAAAAGTGTTATACTGGATCAACAAAAGTCTGGTTTGCTTGATTCCAATGCTCCTTTTATTTGTTAGAAATATTTACTATTTTTTATTTATACCTATTATTTATGTTTTCATGATACCATTTATTATAATATATTATGAACAGATGCACTATACAAAGGTATAAACTCTTTATATATACAAATTTACCATTAAATTTTTTCGATAACTTTTGGACTTATTTTTCCTACTATAACAGAGTGAGTATTTGTTTAATTTATTTTGTAATCGCAGGGTCCTGTGATTGTTCTAGTTTCGGTCTAGGCAGAATAACAGCGCCTTCTGTTCAGTTGGCATTATGCTGAGCCTAGGCCCATTTGCTACTGCAGCACACACTGGTTACCTATAGCTATTTACCTACTTTTTCCTACATACGAGTACTGTTAACATAATTTGTTAAATGCTCCCACTGTATGTTATCAATTGTATAATTTAACATTAAATATTTTATTTTTAATGTGTTCTGTAATTGTGTGTGTAGTGGCAAATAAATGATATGTCTATGTCTATGTCTATGTCTAAAACACTTTTATGGCGTACGATGTACCTACTGTACATGTTCATCCACAGCTCCGTGTAGGTACCTACATTACGATATAAATACTTCTAGAAGCTTCAGCTCATAATTTCCGCATGACGCAGCAGAGCGTCATGCGGAATTCAATAAATTCCGTTAGTCACAAAGATTTGTTGGTCCAATGAAACACAGCGAAGATTTAATGCAATTTAATTGGTATTGATAGGAGATTCCCGCTTCGAGTCGTTCTTGTTGCAAAGGATTACCATCGCTTTTCAGCAGTAAAGGATGATTCTCGCCTGTGCCCCGGCTGGGACACGGTCAAACATTATGGCTCAGACCAAGAAAAAATCAAGACAGAGTGTCACCGGCCGACAAACTGATGCCGGTTTCGTAAACATGTGCGTGTTTGATGAGTGTTGCCGTGTAGTAAAAACTAATTACACCTAATATTTTATTGTATTAGCAGAATGAATGGATAAGTGAATAGATAAGATGACATTTTTTCAAATTGTATATTTACCTCACTTGGAGGTAGTATATAAGTAGGTATGTTTATTCCGACTAGAAAGGGGGAAAATAAAACAACAGTAATATCAAACATTGGTTTTAATGGCCTTTATATTGCGTAAGTTTTATGTAGAACTTACTACTTTACTGTCCACCGTTCTGGAAATTGTTTTCAATTTCGAAATATGGTGGAAACGTATTAGGTACATAAATATTTTTTCGATGATGCATCGCTTATTTTATGCTCTTGACCAGCATAATTGTGCTCAGTCTCCAAGTTAGAGAAAACGTTGTCTTTGCCAGTAAATCGTTTTAAAATCTTTTTATCAACTGATTTATATTGCTTTTCTATTACTATCACTATGCTTTCATTACATTATTTACGCACAACAGTTTCACAATTTTAAGGTCAATTTTTGGTATTTTTACATAAAAGGAGTATACGACGGTAAGGGAGGCAAACTTTGTTTTGAATTTAATATTATTATTCCTCTAAATGACTGTGAAAAACCAATCTTTCAAGTCACTGCGTTCGGGAGATCTCAACGGTGTGTACAAGTGGTTTTTTTATTTCGATGCAAAATAAGCCTCTATATCCCTGCAATCAAAAACCCTCAGTAGCACTTACAAAAGGGGGAGGAGGGCTGGGGGCAAGAAAATAAGGTAATACCTTTTTTGCAATAAAAAATATCCCTTTCTATATGAACGCAACGGCATAAATGTTGTTATTCAAATAAGTCTGTGGGCAAGATTTGTTCCGGGGGGCAAATCTCAAAAAGTCGGTATTTTCCTTAAGTTCTCCAGACCCGAGATATACATTTTCCTAAAAATGTCCTTGTCTTTGCATATCCCTAATGATATCCCTTAGTCGAGCATATTTACTAACATTTAACTTTTAGACCCACTTAGACCACGATTTCTCGCT
This sequence comes from Eupithecia tripunctaria, assembly GCA_955876795.1. NCBI lineage: Eukaryota > Metazoa > Arthropoda > Insecta > Lepidoptera > Geometridae > Eupithecia > Eupithecia tripunctaria. Next base: position 17,362,482 of record OY041601.1, read on the forward strand.
AGGTCCCAATTTCGTCTGATGTTATTAATTATCCTATAACTACCGGGGCATCAAGACGAATCATTAGACACCTCATTTATTCAAAAAATTAATTTTAAATATTTGAATCTTGAATCTCATTTATTGAAATCGGACTTGTAGTTCCAGCTCTACGTAAGAAAATTAAATCAGCTACTTACAAACATACAAACGAAGCCAACCTTATTTATCCATGATGCGTTGGTAGCCGGTTAAAAAAAATAGGTACCTAAGTAAATGAATATAACATTACGTTTCACGTCACATTCATAACTTCCTTAACAAACGGGGACTATTGTGACGCTTAGTGTTGGAAGCACTTGTGGCGGTTTGGTGTTCCAAGTTGTCATGATAATTTATAAAGTTGATTTACTAAAAATATATGTTTTTAAGTTTACTTAAGTATGAAATGTAATTCCATCCTGCTTCTTGTGTATTGAAGATTGGTTTTTACACCATTTTAAAACACAATTTGACATTGTTTCTGTAAAAAATACGAAATATTAAATCGTGACACTCCGCGCGCCGGCATAGGTCGACTGACAAGGTATGGCTTTGTTTCGTTTTATGTCTGTGCGTGTAACTGTGTATGTATGTACACGGCTAGGCTTAGTTTTGCCTCCATCAGTGATTCGGCCGGCGAAACTCTGTCTTGATATTTTCTTGGTCTGAGCATTATGGTATCCTTTTTGTATGAAGTGATTCATGCCTGACCGTGGCTCGGCCGTGCGCCGGCGGTGCGCCGGCGCCGCCGAGACTCGGCCGGGACACGGCGCGTTGAAATATCGGTGGGTATTGTTTCCCGGCTCCGGCACGTTCCGGCCCCTACTACCCGACAAAAACCATACAACGCAGATATAGGCATTGATTAATTAAAAAGGGAAGATAGGTTACGTTCTCCCAGCGCTAACTCTAAAATTGGCATGTGTTACAACCACACGCAAACACATACGCTCATAGTTATATATCAAGTCCTGTGCAATACAAAGAAGAACAAAGACGGAAAGACGTACCTAAGACCGAAGTGAGACCTAGACAACAATATTTCTCGCTAGTACGACCGCCCATGCCGCCGGTCAGACGGTGACTGAGGTGGGAGTACACAATTTTACACAATTTGAGGTTGCCACTTTCGAGAAACCAGTACCTTATCTGCCCTTTTTAATAAATCAATGGATATAGGTGTGCAAATAATACACCCAAAGCACAGAGGACATGTCCCGGCCGCGGCCCGGACCGGTCGCGACACGGAGTAGCATGAATCATCCTTAATAATGGTCACCTTTGCACCAGGAATGCTCTGGGGCGGGTTATTGAATGACAATATATTTTTGTGTATTTTGACAAAGTCTTTCTGAAATAAATTAATATTTAATTAGTATCCATACTTCAATACCAACAAATTCGAAAGTAACTCTATCTAGCTGGCTAGATTAGAATTTGTTGGTCAGACAAAGAGACAGACAGACAGACGTCTGTGACCTTTACACGCTTAGACAGCTGAACATTTGCTTATAAAATTTGGCGGACATTTAAATTCTATAGTGTACCAACATAGGATGATAATGATCCAAGCGTAGTTATAGTACAGGCTGCCATCATTTTATTAAAATTTTAACACACGAATTACCTGTTAAATTATACGGATCATCTGTCGTTTAATTTGCTTGATGCGTCAGCGATAAATTATGGTAAACTATGTATGTAATTATGATGGTAATGACGTTTGCTACAAGTATAATTACTCCCTCCCTTGTCCACAGTAAGTTGTGTCTCAATAATTGGACTGGCGTTTAATTGGCGGCTTTCGATCATTGTAATTGTTACCTGTATGTAATTAGTGAATGGATCAGCTAGAACCTCGTCATACCAATATAAGTAAGTACACTGCTGAACATGGCTCCATACAAGGGGGCGGGGAAACCTTAAGAGAGGTGATTTTCTAGATTTTGCGACGCAGAATTTATTTTGAATGACATTATAAAAATGTCAAAAAATTATTTGAGTACCTACCTATTGACATTTTGTATTGTATTTGTATTCAAAAACTTATTCTAGTTTTATTACTACGACACTTTAAACCTTACATGGTTTGTCTAGTGTCGACAGTTACAGCATGTTGCCTGCCACACATTTGGCATGCAGTTATATGATAACAATATTAATATAATAAAGACTGGTACAGTTTAGGTACCAGTCACACCTCATAAGGTTATTATCGTAACTTATGCCACAAGTAGTTATTTAAACCTACCCTACGATTCGTGAGGTAGGTTCCAAATAACTACCTACACACAGGTTTAACAGTATAGGGTGACTAGCGATCGCTGTCTGGAAAAAACTATTAATTTATTTATAATGATATATTAGTAGATAGATAATTAACTTTACAGAGTAATTAGGTAGGTACTCTTAAACATTTATGTATTTACTGGGTAGGTATTTATATATTTTATTTGATTGTTTTTAACTTAACTTCCATATACGAGTATACATACCTAACCATAATTATTAATTATACGTGTTGTCTTACTGTTTCACTTACAACCTTAAAATTGTTTAATAGTTGTAACTAGACAAGTAGGTACTACTCACCTTAGTACCTACATAATTACCAAAAAAACCACGGTCTGCCTTCCACTTGTTGATACGCCCAACAGGGTACACATTGTGATACTTAGCTACATATAATAATTACCAGCCTACCAATGTGATGACAACAATAAATATATTGAGTATTGAAAAGAAATCTTGCCATAAAGCGCGCATGGCCACTTGAAGTTCGACTTTGAATCTGAAAATCACTGGGGCTGGATTTATTTTGCTTGGGCAACGATTCGTTACATCTATCTTGCATACTTTCGTATTATAAAAGAAAGTCGTGTTAGTTACACTATTTATAACTCAAGAACGGCTGAACCGATTTGGCTGAAAACTAGCGGAGAGGTAGCTTAGAACCAGGAGATGGACATAGGATAGTTTTCATTTCGTTCCCGGCTGAACGAATCTTGATGAAATTTGGCAGGGAGGTAAACGGTATCCCGGGAACGGACAAAGGCTACTTGAATAGAGCGTGCGAAGCCGCGGGCAAAAGCTAGTTTGAGATAAATGAATAAAGAAAATCTATAAATATAAAATGAAACACACATTTCATCAATAGCGATGAATTCAATTTACCAAGTACAAAATACTCATAGATTTCGCTCAGAAGTTTCACACTATATAATTGGCCATCGAAATACTTCATACAGTCACGTGATATTTTATAGTGAATTATTCTCGAAAACAATGATAAAAACAACTGATATTTTCAGTGAAAATGGCGGTGGAAAATAACAGAATGTATAAAACTGTGATAACACGATGTGGAGAGCGGGAAAAACTTTCAGGACAGCTAGTTAATTCCTACAAAACTGAAATAAATTGTTAATCACGGATAAAAGCGGGTTAACTACAAACCTTATTTGTGTTGGAAGTAATGAATTCGTCAAACTACGATAGTTTTTATAGTAAAATAGACCAAATAGTATTATCTACGAGCTACCTACACAAACTTATAGACATTGAGCTCATAAATATATTATATTAGCAAAAACACCTAATAAAACAAACAAACAAAACAAATAAGTATTAACAATTGTAACTATTGAGCTAACTGCAGATTGTTGCAAACAATCTACAGGTAGCTCTTTCATATCAATAAAAGTCGGAAGCTCCACGACTCTGGCTGCGTTGCTGCGCTGCGCCAACGCCTTCGGTTCAGCTGGTTTATTAACAAAGATTCCTCAAGCTCAACAGCCTATATCGGTCCACTGCTGGACGCAGGCCTGCAGTTTGTGGGGATTGCAGTTTGGTGACAGAATTGTTCGACAGGAGGCGCTGCTGCCCGCCTCCGGTAAATATCCCTTAGTCGCCTCTTACGACACCTGCGGGTAGAGTTTGGGTCGTGCAGATTCTATGCCGCCGGCACCACACGGCTTCATAAAGAAAAGAGTAAAGAATAAAGATTCGGTCTCAGCTATTCTCGGCATGAGCTGTGATCCCCAACCATCCATCACTGAACGCATTCCCTACAACAAAAAAACATGGTTGTTTCAATATAAAAAAAATTCGACAAGTCAATCGAGATGCTCTTTACATCATGCTTTTTGTGATTAAATAATGACACAGACAATTCACACAGCATTGTCTAGCCCCAAGCTAAGCTCAGCTTGTGTTCTGGGTGCTAGATTACTGATATATTATTTTAATACAATACACTTAGATATTTTTATTATTAGAAAACCTCCAGAGCGCCCTAAATAAATATCTGCAAATCGTACACATTTATCCCGAGGCAGGAATCAAACCTACACTATGATCTACTTTTCTTGCAGCTACAAGTTGAGTCCCAAAAACAATTTAAAATTCACATGCTTGGAGTCGAGATAATGAGATATAATTGAACAATATTTATTGAAGAAAGAAACTCAAATCAGCAAGTACTTTATATCATCATCAGCCTGTATTAGTTTTGATGATTTAGACTAAGATGATGTTAACCGCAGATGACTAATTCCCGGACTTTTGGCATGCGCAGAGGGCGCCTCTCCGGTACAATCAGGTTGGGTCGAAGAGCCAACACCTATGTAGGTGCTAGCCTCGGCATGAGCTGTCACCAGATGTTGACTATGAAAGGATATGGAGGTTTCGCCTTAAGTGCACGAATGCATCTGCGGGCAATAGTAGCGGGAAATACTTCGGCCCCGCATCCGGTGGGGTTGGTTTTTGGTCGGCTGTGAAGTGTGCGAAGAATCGGTTGCCGTCACCACCACCACCGGTTTAGCGGCGGTGATTGGGTCAACGGGGTCACTGAGAACGTGACTCGGTCTACGGACGAAATAACTCGTCGGAGGATCGTCTATGGGATAATCAGGTATTGTTGAGATCCAGGGATTGTAATAAGCTGGAAAATATCTTAGAAATCAAATAATATTATGGTAGTTCAGTGAGTTTTTGTGTCAGTAATCGAACCTGCAAAACTGAAATAATTAATATTTTTATCATTTTCTATGATCTTACATATTATTTTGTATAAGTTCCACAAAAACCTGTTACCTATAGAGGTAATTATAAGTCTAACGAGTATATTAAGTTTAAACTGCATAATCTTGTTCAAAAGTGTAAACCTACAAAGTTGCTTCGCTTCAGAATCTGCATCTTTAACGTCGCTCAATCATTGAAAGTTTGTAACGTGTACTTACTTACTGCTATAGGGTAAAGTAGGGATAGTAGTTGTAGTTTTAGTAGTCTCAGTGGCAGCTTACATCTGAAACTCGCAAATATTGATAAGTTAAGGCGCATACCCGAGCCACGTTTAACATAGGAAATTATTCTAAATATCCATCGTATAGTTTGTTGTATCTATTATAAGCTTTTTTTTAGTTAAGGAAGAGATGCGAAATAGACTTTGGTGGCCAAAAGCGCAACTTAGTATTTATGCTTTACAAAATGAAACTTTTACAGAGGATAAATAACTTATGATAGATACCACAAACTGTACGATGGATTTTTAAAACTTCCTGTGTTTAACGTAATAATAAGATAAAATAGGTTGGGGCGCCGCTTTCAATGGTGTATGCGCCTTAAACATTTCACCTCACCTCACCTTAACCTCAACCTCAACAGCCTATATTAGTCCACGGCTGGCCACCGCCTGGTTTAGCTCATATCATATGACTGATATATCCATAGCACGAACTTTTGAGAACAAGCACAGCATAAAAACACAATTCTCTGGTTCGAAATGACAAAGAAAAGTTTGTGAGCTCATAGACTTCGTTTGGCTACAAACACGGCGCGGTCTTACTACGGAAAGAGCCTATCTAACGATTTAAATCTTTGCCTTAACCTTATTTCTGAAATTCACAAATATTGATAGGTAAGATTAGGTATTTATCTGTTAAATATTATGCCAAATATAATATGTTAACTGGCGTGTAAGAGAGGAAGCCTATACCCAGCGGTGGGTGTCAATGGGCTGATGATGATGATGATGATGAAATATTATGCCTATCAAAAGTAGATTGCGTTTTATAGAAGTGGCGTTAGTGGGAACCTTGCTTCAAGGAGAGGCGCTTTGCCAAACTATATAAGTGGAAATATCGGTGGCTGCCTCCTCTTTCTTTATAGGCAAGTGATACGATTTTTGAGTCTCACCAACTGGACACACGTGTGTCCACCCCTTTATTTGCACATCTAGACTGTCAACTAGACATAATCTAAAAAACAAAACTTTCTGTTATAGGTACTCGTAGCTAGCTGGGTTTCTTTTCCTGCATTTAACATGGGACATGAATCCAGACTTTACCCTACGTCTTATTAGCTTCTTCAAACTTATGTGCGAAGAAACATAGATAATTATTTACACGAACCAACGCTTAACTCTGCAACTTTACACCGTGCAATGTGCATAATCATCATACCTTCAGAACCTGGAAACTTAGATGATAGATTAAAGTTTAATCGGTTAATCTACCTGCCATAATATTTCACATGGCATATCGATCTCAAACACGGACTGTTCGTCTCAAATACACTTACGGCAGTTTCCGTCTGTAAGGTAACTGCAGGTGACGGCAGCCGTTGACCGCTGTCGGCGGCCGATAACCTTGAATGCAGTCGGACTGCAGCCGACGGCAATCGACGATTGATAAATCGTTTGCAGTTGAGCTTTGAGTCGACAACTTGCAAACAGCATTGCCCAACCACCGGCCGTGTAGAATCTTCACCATTGAAATCTGCGCCTCTTCTTGTATGTGTAGTCTAAAGATGGGTACTGTGTAGTAGTCTAAGTAGTGATCAAGAAAGCCTATTACTCCATAGATGATTACATTAATGATGTAAATGCTTGGTCGGATGTCGCCCAGTTCCACACCGACAAGAGTATGTAAGAACATAAATTCGTTGTGTTAAAATTAGATATGCAAAGATGGTATTAGTTGATAAGCGATAAACCTGCTTGTGGTTTCTTTTTCACTTCTTCCGCTATTGGACGAAAAATTGAAGTGAATTAGAGTCAATTGCACATTTTTTCTTATTTGATAATAATACTGTATATCAAGCTGTTTATATAGTGAAAAATGACTTGTCTAAGTACTTATTTTGTAAGTCTAAAGAAATAAACGATTCGAACCTGACTCTGACTCAGTCTAGAGATGGGTATGCGGTGTGTTGTAGAGTACAAAACCACAGTCACTAAAGTGTCTTTAGCACTAACTTACTCAAAACACCCTAAAAAGGAAATAATGAAAGCAACATGCACATTACAGCTTGAACTAACAACCAACACGTAACTTTTCACCCAACGCAAACAAACTCTCGCCGAAAATGTGTAATAATTCACGAACTTTCACGAAACCAAAGTATTTATCGTTTTAATTTACACGGCTCTGTTAAGTAACCTTACCTAACCCATACGCAGCCTGGCATTAGTCCACGAATATTGAACCGTGCAACATAACACAGCAATAAGTAAAAATCATAGATCGAACTAAAGTGCACATCGTTAAAAAATCAAAAAAGAACACCATAGAGGATTTTGTAAAATCATTTCTAAAACGGCTTCGAAAAGAAAATAAGTTTTTATTTCACATATACCGTGCCGTGAAAAACAGAAACCTACGTCCGACGGATTAAGAGACAAAAAATACGCTGAAAACCTGCAAACCAGATAGGAGAGAAGTTTTAAAAGCACATGTGGTGAGGATGAAGGTGGTGTTCTGCTTATTGTTGGCGCTGACGGGCGTGCTGGCGAGCGAGGACACGCGGGTGGAGGGACGAGGGAAGGCGAAGTACGCCCTGTTGAGTACGTATTGTCATGCTACTAGGTCATAAAGTGAGGCCACTGCTGAAAATTTAAATTAATGTTGAGCTTAATGTGAAACAACAAACAAAATTAGAAGTGATTTATTTACAGAATATTAAATTTTGTTTGAAAAAACTATGAACCGACTTAATTTTTTATAGTTTATTCATGGATTTTTATGGATCCCCTTGTCAGAACTATACCATGGAACCACACGGAAAGCACTAGCTTTCATAAAAAAAAGAATCATGAAAATCGGACTACCCAGTCAAAAGTTCTGAGGAAACAAACATAAAAAATACAGTCGAATTTAGAACCTCCCCCTTTTTTGAATTCGGTAAAAAATAGATACCACATATAAAATTACATGCTATTATTATGTACTTACTTAACTACATGACTATACTGAAGAATGATCCTGAATGTGCTTGGGGAATCCCAAATTTTCCTTCTATGAAGTAATACCAACGTTTTATTATAAAACTATCGTAGTTTGACGAATTCATTACGGTTGTAAGCGGGTTAACTACGAACCTTATTTGTGTTGGAAGAACACCAACGTTTCATCCCTTAACGAGGGACATCTTCAGGGCGAACGCGGTATTAGACGCGCGCGTTCCGCATCCCTTCGAGCACTGCGCGCGAGCGCGCGATGAGCGCGTGACGTGCCCGCCGGGAAAATATTCAGTCGAGATAATACGGATGTCTTGATAGAGCCTACGCATTTGCTCCAATTGAGATCCTCAGCCAAATCTCAGCTAGTTCTCAAAATTGCAATAATTACATTCGATACGATACGTTGTTGTCACTTTGTCCCAAAATCTAGTGAGTCGCTAGAATTTGGGACAAAATGCCACTGTCGTGTTTCAATATAAGTACATTTTCAGCAGTGGCATTACTTTCACAATAACTCGATCCTTCACTTGCGTTCCTTTTTATGAAAATGCACAAGGTACGCTAGATATCCGCTATGAAATGTTTTCTGCGCGTATAAACACATGTTTTAGCTTTACCATGTTTGTTCTTCCGCTAGTGGACAAAAAATTGAAGTGAATTGAAGTCAATTGCACCTTATTTCTTGTTGATAGTAATAACTATTTATCAAGCTGTTTATATAGTAAAAATTTGACTTGTCTAAGTACTTATTTTGTAAGTCTAAAGAAATAAACGATTTGACTTTGACTTTGACTTTGACTTTGTAAGCTTACCTTCTGAAATCATATGCATCGTCTCACCGCGAATATGTAATGAATACACACTGGTTCAATGTCTATTTATTTATTTATGTTGGTGCGGTAAAGAGTTTACACTTTTTATTCTTTATTTCAGTGTACTTATTGCATATAAGGGCACGGTAAGACCATAAAGCATATTGGTCCTCGTGCTCCTAGCTCCTAGCTGTGTGGTGCTGGCTTAGAATTTGCACCACCCCATCCCGTGGGTGTCGTAAGAGCCGACTAAGGGATATCCACCGGGGGCGGTTAGCAGCGCCCCCTGCTAAAAAAATTCTACCACCGAACTGCGATCCCCAACCCGCATGCCCAGCGTGGGGATTATGGGCATTACCCCCCCCCCCCCCCCCCCCCCCAATAAGATAAACGGTGCTTATCAGGGGGAGGCCTATGTCCAGCAGTGGACCAATACAGGCTGTTGAGGTTGAGAAGGTCCCCGTGCCCCTACCAGTAGGTGGAGTAGGCAAGTAGAGACGGTAACTGTTTCTACTCATTTAGGATAAACAAGTTATTTGATATCCATGGAAATTTAAATAAACATTGCTTTGCGAAAAAGCGTTAAATATTTCTGATAAAAAACAAACAAAACAAAACCTTTTCACAATATTTCGCGTTTCAAAAAACTGCGGAGTTCAGTCTAGTGAAAGTTTATGCCACTCCTGAATATTAAAACCCTAATCGGCGCGGCGTTCCGTTGAAAACGAAATAGTTCAACCGCATTCAACTAAAGACAAAGCGACAAACGCTTTTCACCGCTCTCGCTTGAAAATGGGGAGTTTGCTACTAGCAAGCATGAATATTGTCCAGTATTCTATAATATAGAATACTGGACAATATTAAATTATTTATTTATATCTATCCCAGTGTCCCTCAGTGGTCACCATCACGCAGTGGAATCTTTAGTTCGAGGACAAAGGGATTGTACGAAAACTGTGATTCAAATTTAAAATGGTGAATAGAACAAAATCATATTCAAAAATGCTTAATTTCCATAAATACAATAAATATACTTACACTTAGAAAAGGTCAAATTATAAATAAATCAAAGTTAGAGATATGAAGATAAGATAAAATTCATTTATTTTATTTACCCAAAGACAAAACAAGTGGTACATAACAAGATAATTGAAACTAATAATTCACTAGGTATTATAATTACATTGGGTAAAAGAGACCATATCTCAGCATTCAAATATTACACTGAATAAAGTAGTTTGATTTCGGTCGCTTCGGTAAAACTGCAGTGTTATTTTTCGAGTTGGAGCAAAATCCGTCCCAAGCTGTTTTATCCTCTAGTTAATCTGATATATTATAGTAAGCTTTTTTACACAGCTAGGTTTTGACAGTTTGTTTGAATTTATTTATTGATAATTTTTGCAGCTCAGTAGGGTTTTGTTTTAGAAGTGTATGGGCAATGTATAAGCTTCTACAACGAAACTAAGAGATATATTAGTTTTATGAAGCCTGCTTGTGGGTACAGCGAGATTTTTGTTAAAATATAGTATTTAAATGTAGGTAGATATATCGCTATTTTTTGGGAAACTATTGATATTTTTATGAGTGTACTGTACAACAAGTTTTCATAGATAACTTTTTTTTAAATTATTTTATTTAATCAGTAAAAAAATCTTTATACTGATTTATTAACATTACATTCAGCAAAAATCGACTTGCCTGCACATTTGCCCTTCGAGTAGAGACCCTAGGTCTGTGGGGTACTGAAGCTCATTGGGTTTTCATAAACTATCTCAGCGTCTGTCGAAGCGACACGTGATCCAAGAGATGTATCTGGCGCAGCGCATCAGCATCGCCATACAGCGGGGCAATGCAGCCAGCGTCTTGGGGACACTTCCGACTGGTATTGATATAAATCAGTTGAGCTACATTGGGATTTTATTTCTTAGTTAATTACCCAGAGTGTGAGGGTATACGCACTTTAATAACAATAAATAATTAATTTTGTTTTAGAAAACTATAAATCGACTTCTATTTTTACAGTTTTTTAGTGATGATTTTCATGGAACCCATGTCAGAATTGAACAAAATTAAAATGGAACCACACGGAAAGCACCAGCTTTCATATAAAAAAAGAATCATGCAAATCGCACTACCCAATCAAAAGTTCTGAGGTAACAGACATAAAAAAACAGAGGAATTGAGAACCTCCTCCTTTTTTTGAAGTCGGCTAAAAACCTTACCTGTACATTGTTTGTAACAGTCAGCAGTTGGCTAAATTGTAAATCCTAGATCTAATATTTATCTATTATGTGATTGCAATTTTATTTTTCAATAAAGACTAACGCTGCAAATGCACCGTGGCACATCCTGATTAGCAGCGACAAGCTCGTTTAATAGCTATTCAGCAGCTTTTGCAGCTGATAAAAGGATTCGACCACTGCAGTTTCAATTTACAGTGCACTTAGCACGAGGTGAATTATACACCCTACTATTTGCAAAAGTATTTACCCTCGAGTGAATAGAGTGTACATCTGTGTCTCAGTCACACATGACTCTTGCAATTATCAAATTTTGAAGATCTTGCTCACATGGCCATAGCCGGTCTCAGTTTTTATTTAAGCTAAGAAGTAGGAAAGCTGCTTGTAAAACGGCTTGTAGTGTTATTATAAAAAAACTTGTATTAAGGGCCTTAATATAAGCTTTTTATTTATTCCTATATTATTATGGAACCTTGCTCAGTCATCGGCCTATGCTTGAGTCAAAGTCAAAGTCAAATCGTTTATTTCTTTAGACTTACAAAATAAGTACTTAGACAAGTCAAATTTTTACTATAAAAACAGCTTGATAAATAGTTATTACTATCAACAAGAAATAAGGTGCAATTGACTTTAATTCACTTCAATGAGTGACGCTTATGCCATAGAAAAGCGTTACTCAATCATAACTCTATGACTGAGCAGGCTTTTATAATACGGGCCTATGACTGGCCGCTGCGTCTGTAAATTCGGGTCGGTGTGTATTTGACAACATATTTAATAGTACTTGTGTCCAAAAAACCTGTAAGCTTAGATCAACTGCCGAGTAGGTACATAGTTAGAACTTTATAGTTTTGTTGAAGAAGAACTTTGTAAAACTTAGAACAGTTAGACCTATGTTTTTAGAAAACAGAGAAAGACAGTCCGATCAGTCCCTAATTAAGTTAAATCGTTTTCAATCATTTTCTATTATTTAGCTGTACTTTAATTCCATACAAAAAACAAAGCACTTGTTGTAAATCATTTTAACAGCGGGTGGGTCAAAAGTATAGTTAGTTTATGTTCAGGAAAAAGCTATGAATCAAGTCGATAATGGTCAATTGTTGTTTATGATATTATTTGAAGTGGTTTTAGTTGTGTTACGTTATATGCATTAAAAAAGAAAATGACAAGTAAAAGTTAAATTTATTAAGTATAATTATCTTATTTTCAATAGTTCAATAGTATTTACAATAATACTTAGTTAATTGAGTCAGCAGTTAGCTCAATTATTTCAAATGTAAATACTAGTTTTGATTTATTTCTATAATTTGATTGTCATTTAATTTTTTTAACTCAGCTTAGCTTGTTTTTAGTGCGATTTACATTATTAGTTGTATATACCGAAAAAAAGAATAATTACGGTGCATTAAAACTCATTAACGTAACATTAAATTTTGTTATTTATCAAGAGCAAACAAAATATATTAAATGTAAACAATGCTGGGAAATTAAGTGATATTTTTATGCTGCAAATAATTTTACGTTTTCAAGTACATTTAATATATCTAAGGAAAATAAGCAGTTTTGAGTTTTAGTTTGATATAAATAAGTCGATCCGGGGATTTTTGGAATTCTTATCCTTAAATCCCCTAGGCGTCCTCTCTCTGAACTGATTGAGGATTAATGGACAAAAACTCCAGAAATCCCCTATTATATTATTATATTGTCTAGGGGGATTATTGAAATAAGCCATTCGTTCATAGTCGCGCCATGGTAGCAACGTCGACGTCACTACCTCATGCTCTCCCAACTTCAGCTTTCTCCTGGTAGAGTTTTTATTAGCTTTCATTTAGAGTTCCTTTAGGGTTCCGTGATCTGAAACCATTGGACTGATTCGAAGATTGAATTTCAAAAGATTCGCATCGCCTCCGCTGAATAAAATATCCGTAAAAGCAATTTGATGTAGCTCGATGGAAAATTGGATCATTCTATAAATACCACGAAAATATGAGGCTTCTATAGGTTCATACATTTATAACTCAAAATTCAATTCATTTTATTGGTTTCGGTTTGTAAGAATGTGCATGACTATTACGACATTGGATTTAATAGCAAAGAAAATAACAATTAAAGAATGCAAATAAATTATGACTAGAAGTTACAATCGTTGTGCTAACTGCAGACTCTCGCAAACAATTTGTATGAAGTATGGATTTCTATTTATAGAAATCCATACTTCATACAAATTGACTTAAATTAAAAGATAGCTATTTATTATTTACACTTTTTACAATAATTTATGAGAGTAAGGGTAGAGGAATAGAGAGTGCACCTGTGTTTGAACACAATTGGTCTCCGATGAGACAGGTCAGGTCAAAATTCGGCTGGGTGGACATCTCACATATAAATAAAATAATAAAAATAATAAATAATGCGGGATAAATGACACTTCTATTATAATGTTTTTTCATGAATTTCATTGTCAGAACTGGACCAAATTAAAATAGGACCCCATATTAAAAAGAATCACGAAAAACGGACCTTCCCAGTAAAAAGCTCTCAGGAAAAAAAAACAGTCGACTTGAGACCCTCCTCCTTTTTTGAAGTCGGTTAAAAAGTAGAACTTGAACTGTTTTTCATTCATGAATGAAGTCCGCGATTGTCTGTAGGTATAGGCTGGATCCAGCAAGTTTATCAACATAGATTTTAATACCAGTACTTTCTTTGTTGCAGCCAACCTCGCGATACTGTTGGCTGCCAAAGTCGGTCTGGTCAAGATAGTGGTAGGAATAGCGCTGGTCATTGGAAGCCTGAAGTTTCTAATTGTCCTAGCGTGGGCCCTGGCGATATTAAAATACGTCCCAGACCCATACATTTATTATAAATCCCAGGAGTATCGTCAGACTCCTCTTCATTTAGACTATAATCCCTTTGACCACGATCATTATGGACATAATCACTATGGCTATGATCGGAATGGACAAGGTTATTATGGATTTGATCGAATCGGGACTGATTATGGCTCGTTGATTAATTTGAAGATAAAACAGGATTCTAAAAATTAAAATATGATATGGAAATTCTTCAAACTACCTTCACTAAAATAGGTAAAAAAGTTACTTAAAGCACCTCGGGTGAAAGTAACTTAATTAGTCCCTCGGTACGCTCGGGCGCCATACCCCGTCTCGGGACTAAATAAGTTACTTTCGACCCTTGGGTAACAAAATACTGTTAACTTAACCCGTTTGCACCCGATTAACTTAAAATTAAAAACCTGTGATCTATGTACATTATTTGAACCGAATCAACATAAAGGCACCAAATTTAGACATGCTCCTAAATCTAATAACTACCTTTATGTATTTTATGGAAACACTCAACAATAATATTATGAAAAACATTGATACATGATCACTATGTTCGTAATATTCCCCTATTTTGAGACGGGTAAAAATATTAATATTTTTTTTCAAACTGAATAATTTAATGATTATTTATCGGGTATTTATCGCGTACCTTTGTTTTTATTTTATTAATTGTATAATTTTGTTTCAGTGCACTTTTTCTACGTCGTAGCCACAAAACTGTTCGTGTTGAAAATCGTCTATGGGGCCATATTCTACGCTCTCATCATAAAAGGATGGCATTTTGTATCCTGGTTCATTCACTACCTCAAAGAGAAAAAGCATAAGCCATATGTACCTTATGGCCATGTTAGTTATGGCCCTGTTAGCTATGGTCATAATTATGGACATGATCATTATGGACATGATCATTATGGACATGATCATTCTGGACCTGATCATTATGGACAAGAACACTACGACCTCGATCATTATGGACATGATCATTATGGACAAGAACACTACGACCTCGATCATTATGGACATGAGCAATATGAACCAGACAATTATGCTCAAGATTATGTTCCTGACAGCTATAATTCGTATGCCTTTGATCAAAAGAGACATGATAGTAAGAAAGCTTATGATGCAGATGGATCTTATTCTGTAAAAAGTTGAAAATTACTTTAAATAATAAATCATAGTAGTAAGCACTTACCTATCTACATAATAAATGTAGAATGTTGCTAAAGTAGTCTCGAAAAAACTAGTCTCTGTCTATTTATTTTTAAATATATAATATACTAAAAATACGATTTAGCTTTTGTAAACTTATAGTTAGTTTTGTCTTACCTCATAGTATCATAAATCACTATATTTATAAAAAAAAAATTGTACTTTTACGTGACGTTCGATGTTTTATTTGTTCCATTATTATACCTACCCACACAATTCATACGATGGAGGCAACTGCACGAAGATGTCAACACTTTAAGAGGGCGCATTGCCAGCCGTTTTGTGAAGAGGATAGTCATAGGATTTGGCGTTCATTGGAGCGGGACAGAGCATACGTTTTTGAAATAGCGTATGTGCAAAAATTATGTTTTAGTATATTTACAAGAAAACTGAAAAAACCCAATCGAGGAACCAAAGAATTAGTGATGATCTACGAATCAAAATAAAAATCTTTTTTATAGACCGCGGGGTTCCTGAGATCTAGACCAAATTAAGTTCAAAACAGTGCACTTTTATGATTTTTGTTTAATCGTTATTTTATTAATGAATCTTAATTTTACAACCAAGGAACCGAAGATTGTTTTTTATTTAATTCTTGTTTTTTACCACGAGGATCCCATGATTACTGAGATCTACGCCTCTTTAAATGGCATCTTTAAACCTGTATTAAACTTAATAATATGATAATAGTTTCACCTATTTTATCATAATTAGTATTAAGTTTAACATATAGGAAATTAAAAATCCATCGCACAGTTTGTGGTAGCTATTACAAATACTTCTATAATAGTTTCATTTTGTAAAGCTTAGGCAGAGATACGAAGTTGCGCTTTTTGGCCACCAAATTCTATTTTTGCATCTCTTCCTAGATAAAACTATTACAGAGGAAAATAACTTATATTACAGACCACAAATTGTACGATAGATTTTTTAAATTTTCTGTGTTAAACGTTATAATATGATAAAATAGGTGGCGAATGGTGCGCCTTAAGGCGCATACCCGAGCTAATAATGATAGTGATACCTATTTTATCATATTTTTACGTTTATCATAGGATTTTTTAAAAATCCTACGTTCAGTTTGTGGTATCTATTATTAGCTATTTTTTAATACCACTAATAATTTTATCTCATATAGTTTAGGAGGAGATGCGAAAATAGAGTTTGGTGGCCAAAAAGCGCAACTTCGTATCTCTGCCTAAGCTTTACAAAATTAAACTATCACGGAGACATTATTATATACCACAAACTGAACGCAGGATTTTCAAAAAATCCTGTGTTTAACGTAATAATAAGATAAAATAGTTGGGGGCGCCACTTTCGCTGGTGTATGGGCCTTAAGTAATTGCACGTCTGATATTAGTCAGGACGTCACTTATTTTGAAACACAGATTTTTAACACGACGAATCACGTAGGAAGGCCACGGGTCGAGCCCCTACCTGTTAACCTTTTGACCGTCAGCAGCCCCACTGACGTAGTACCTGCCAGTTGGTTGCCAGATGAGAGCGAATCCCCCGGGCTGGGGGACTAAATTTAGATCAACTCGCGAGGGTCCCACAGACCTTGGCTGACATTGGAGAGGTTACCGTTGATTCTCGTGGGACTCAGAGATTCCCACGACACTAACATCTTGTGGTGTTGAATTGTTTAGTACATGTAGTCCACTATTACCATCATTTTATTAAAAAAACTAGCCTCTGCTTGCACGTGTTTTTTGACTTAAATGTAGACTAAGTACGAGTATTATGTTAATCCAGGCCTTTTTTATTTTTTATTATCCTGAGGGAAATGCGCACGCATATCGCACTGCCACGGAGACAGTGCGATTAATTGGGACTCCAACACCACTAAAACCCTCAGGGTTTCGTCTCTGCCGCTTGTGGTGGGAAGATGGGGACGGTTTCTCTTCCACGAACCCACAGAAATACTTATAGACATTATCCAACAAAAGCTGAAATACAAATGCGGCTTCGGATGATGTTGACGACTTAATAATAACAATAAATAATACGAGACGTTTGGACTATTCACACAGCATCATCTTGCCCCAAGCTAAGTAGAGGTTGTGTTATGGGTACTACATAAACATTAAATTATCAACATAAATAGATACATATCTATTTATGTTTATTCTGTATTATAGAAAACGGCCAGAACTGCCTGAGCAAATATTTGCAGATATTGACATTTGTCCCGAGGCGGGAATCGAACCCGCAACCTGTTGCGTCGCAGGCAGACTTTCACCCACCGCGCCACAGACGACGTCAACATGATTGCTGTATCGAAGAAGCCTATAATAAAAAGGGTCGGGCGGACTTAAGAGGCCGGGGAAGGGTGAATTGCCCATACAAACGCAATACCAAAATGATTTCTAATTCAACCATATTTGCAGTATACCATTGTATTATTTGTATTTGAATCGTATTTATCTAGGTCCCGCCGTTGTTTTTTTTTTCAAAATACTTACCTAAAACGAAATATAGACAATCGCATTTTGCACATTTTTATGCCAAAATAGACCAGTTTTCTTCCTATTTGATTCGTATTAAAAACAATAATATCTTACGCGTTCTTAACGGTCGAACATAGCTTATATTGTCTAGTTACAGAATAACAATACTATGTGAAGAATACAAAAAGTTTTCATTCATCATTTTTGGTATTACGGAACACAACCAAATTCATACCATTTTTGAACGGCTACTATTGCTATCGCGCACGCACGGGGCGGGATTACTTCGGTTGTGTGATCGCTCGGACAGGTACGCACGCCACGCACACACGCTAATGCAACGTGTATTTACACGGTGCGCCCGCCGCAGCCGCGCCGCTCAGCCCCGTGTGACGACCGACGTGACGACAACGAACGACGATCTCCGAGGTCGTTGTCGCAGGGACACCTTATTAGGTACTTACTATGGATGGACGTTAGAATAGAAGGAAGAGTACTTCTTATTTACTATTTTCTAAACTAAATCAAGTGTTGGGTAGGTACATGGTTTCAAAACGAGTTTGTATGAGGGCCTCATTCTATTTTGTGAGGTGGGACAATGTCATGCTTCAATCAAATGTCATGTCATCAATTTCTACACAGTAAGGCGTTTTGTTGGATGAGTAGGTGCATTGTTTTCACTATTCACGAAGACCTCGGCGGGCAAGCGAGGTTCCGCCGGAACGCAACGGGGTCGCAGGTTCGATTTGCGGCTCGGGACAAATTTCTCTATAGATCGGGTGATTTGTGTATTTTATATGTATAATAAAAAAGATATATAGAGTATAGTACAGTAGTAGGTATATAATTAGTTGGATTGGGATAGGAAGGTTAGTTAGGTGGTATAGTACCTACTCAGGTAATTGAGATGTTTTTATGTAGTGTTGGCGTACCTACCTACGTTTAGTTTTTAATAATAATAATACATGTGTTGTGGTTATGACTAAATGCAATGTTTCACATTTACCTACCTAGCTACTAGTTTAGTATTTACTTACCTATGTCGATGTCTATTAGAATTACTATAAGATGATAGGTAGGTAGATAAATTATATTTGTAGATAAGGTGCGTATTATAGTAAATTTTATAAACCTGTGTGTAAGTACCTATACCGTGTCCATTTTGAATGAAGCATAAACGTAAACAAACCGTCCATAGTTAACCTAAAATTCACTTTGTTGGCGCGTCCTTTTATACGTAATCTCCATTACTTGTAGCTTTTAGATCATCCCTTCAATATTTTTTTTTACAATTATATCTGAAACTCGACGCCAAGCAAGTGAGATTATGATATTTGTGTCGTAGTTTGTTTACTAACATGCTTCATTCAAAATGGATAAACCATAGGTAAGGTAGTTGTAAAGGATCTACAATGACATTGTAGTCCGATCACTCATTCATTACATTACCTACTCAAACAAATAAATATTTTTACAAAACACCTAAAAAATACGTTAGTGGCTGTTTTACTGCTTCAATCAAACTTGCACAAATTGTAGGTATGCAGGTACAAGTACAAACATATTTACAACGAAAGTTTGTTGTGTTGTCATTCCAACAAAGCAGAACTTTTGTTGTAAGTTTCTATCTAGGTAAAATTTCTGCCTCTTTTTGACGTAAAGAAGTAACAAACATCTATCTATCTATCCAAACTTTGAATTATATTTTAATTTTTTGAAGTATAGGTAGGTAACTGCATACTACTACATAGGCATTTCCTGGTAGATTTCTTGAGATATAAGTACCTACGTACCTACCTATTAGGCCTTGTAGAAAAACTTGGAAAAAAAACGGATAAGCAAACTAGTAGGTAGATACTTCGGGCACGAATGTAGGAATTGTATGTTTTATAAAATCCAGGAGTTTGTTAAAAAAATCTAAGTAAATGTAGGTGTAGGTTATAATAAACATTTTCTGTGACGTCATCCTAGGTACGTACACATAAGGTGAACTTATGGTGCAAATCTTATTTTCGTCACTAATTGCAACCGCTCCGTGGCGAAGGCGGACCTTGCCTGCTTCAGACGCGAGAAGAACCGAGTTCAAATCTCCACGTCGCGTCGCGGCGGTTATAATTATTTTTCTTTTCTTGTAACTTATTTGTCTTCGAGTCAACTCGAAAAATAATAACAACTAACAGTCTAAAGGTTTCTTCGTTGTTTCATAAATTTTAGTCATACCGAAGCGACTGATATCAAAAATGTGTCAGTGTATTTCTTGATATGATTTGACCTTTTCTAAGTGTAGGTACATTTACATTTATTGTATTTATGATAATAAAGCATTTTTGATTTTTGAATTTTGATGTTTTTATGTATGAGATGGGGGACCTACCTTACCTAGGTTTAGGTAATTATACCTCTGTTGTAACTAAATGCAATGTTTCACATTTACCTACCTAGCTACTAGTTTAGTATTTACTTACTTACCTATGTAGGTATCTATTAGAATTACTATAGGATGATAGGTAGGTTAATTAATTATATTTGTAGATAAAGTGCGTAGTAATAATAAATTGTAAAAACCATGCACCTACTCAGGTACCTGTGTGTAAGTAGGTAAGGTTGGTTGTAAATGATCTACCTACTATGATATTGTAATGTAATCAGATCACTCATTCATTACACAACAAATAAATATTCTCACAAAACTCCTAAAAAATAAGTACAGGGCATTTTATGCCTGCTTCAATCACACTTGCACAAATTATAGGTAGGTAGTTAGGTAAGTAGGTACAAACAAATTGATGGATATTTATAACGAAAGTTTGTTGTGTTGTAATTCCAGCAAAGCAGAACTTTTGTTGTAAGTTTCTATCTAGGCAAAATTTCTGCCTCTTTTTGACGTAAAGAAGTAATAAACATCTATCTATCTATCTGTCGAAACTTTTCCCCGTGTAGCGGACTGGGCATTGAATGCGTATATTACTGTACATACTAACACCTTCATGGCCCATGACGCAGATGTCCCACCCACCACGTCTCGACCAAGAGATATCCACTGGTGGGCGGCCTGCAGAACAATTCTACCACCGAACTGCGATCAACCCAACCTGCATTCCCAGCGTGGGGATTATGGGCACTACCCCTGAGATAAAAACCAATAAGGCGCTAACCAATAAATACACATCCCTAAAGAAATAGGTAGCTACCGCCTTTAAATTGTTATCAGTGGCAGATGTATAGCTAGATACCTAGCAACCTACATTTACTCACACACACACACACGCATAAGACGGCACGGCACTATGGTTGTGTGTTCCCTTCACGTATTGTAGTACCGCGTCCCGTGCCCCGCGCGCGCCTGCATCAGCTAACCTGAGATAGCGATATTCGGAGCGGAGTTTTGTACGCGACTCGAATAGAATCTTTGCCCGGTGTTCTCCGGCCCCTTAACGGCTAGAAGTTTGTATTTATTGTAACCTACAACCGATTCTCTAGGCTGAACTAACAGGCTTAGGTGGTTATGTGAAATTATTACGTGAAACCTTACGAATGGTAATCTGATTTATGACGAACTCTAAGGCATGGTGGGCGAAGATCCACCTGCGATGCAGGAGGTTGCGGGTTCGATTCTCGCCTCGGGACAAATGTTTCTACGATCTGCAGATGCGTTCAGGATTTTCTGGATGTTTTATATGTATGATAAAATAATATCTATCTATGAAGTGTATTGTATTAAGTAGGTATATCAGTTATCTAGTATCCATAACACAAGCTCCGCTTAGTTTGGGGCTACATAATGCTGTGTGAATTGTCCAACATTATTTATTTATTTTTATCTATATATTTACGAGCAAGTTTACTATGGTTCAAAGTCAGAGTCAGAGTCAAATCGTTTATTTCTTTAGACTTACAAAAGCACTTAGACAAGTCAAATTTTTACTATAGGTATAAATAGCTTGATAAATAGTTATTACTATCAAACCTTTTTTACCTTATGGGCATTATCTTCTTATAATCACTAACGACCTGGGCAAATTATAAAGGGAATGAGTATCATCAGTAAAGATGGGTTTCTGATTTTGGGGATATTTAAGAAACGTATTTACTATCTAGCTCAAAGAATTAGCAAGCTGAAGTGGCAGTGCCGGCCATATCTCGCGAAGGACCAACAACCGCTGGGGTAAACGTATTCTTGAGTGGAGACCGTGAGTCGGCAAAAGTAGTGAAGGAAGCCCTCCGGCCAGGTGGGATGGCGATCTGTGAAAGCATGCAGATTTTGGATGCGTCAAGCTGTAGACAGGGCGCTATGGCGCTTATTGGCGAGGCATATGCCCAGCAGTCGATTAATATAGGCTGATGATAATAGTGATGACCTATAGGGGAAAGCGGGGTAAGACCGGGACCCTAAGGAAAATCAGAAATAAAAAAGAAGTCCTAAGATATACGAATCATCTTTATTTAGTAATAGGAACTTTGGTTTTTCAGTCACAGAATTATCTGGGTACTAATTAGAATAAAGTTTAATTTTTACGGTTCTGCCCCATGGGTGGTACAAAATCGGGTAGGTACTGTACCCGGTTTTACCCTCAACAACGATAGCAACGAAATCCATCAAGTTCGTCTTTCTCCCATCCCGTGCAACCTTCATGGGCCCATTTTGTACATTTCAGGCACTGTACCCAATCATCACTTGATTTAATTTTCCTAAAAAATCTGTGCGATAGACACACATGCCATCTGTCAGTTCGTCTTTTTTGGCTTTTCCTAGTTCTCAGGGTGTCGTCGTAAAAATCCGTAGCCAGTCCATTCCTGCCAGTTGCGTATCTTTATTGAAGTTGTGGTCCAGACCATTTTTCTCCGCCATTTGAAACGCCAAACGTTGATAATCTTTATAAGTTAGACCAAAAAGCTGAGCTTAATGGTATTTTATGTGCTGGCATAGCATCATTTCTTGGTCTTCAGTAAATATTGTTTCAAAACGCCCTAAGCCTTTCTTCGATGTACTTTCAAGACCGTTCGAGCTAAGGTAGTTTTAAAACGATCTTCAAGGGTAGATTGTGGTACCTCATGATGACGAGAAGGCAGTTTGTATCCATATTTCCCATTAACAACATCCATAATCGACAATTTCATATGGTTTTGATCCCATGATTGACGGTCAGTCTTCCTTTTATAATTACGCGTGTGAAAGTCTGTAACAAAAAACATTTTTTTTATTAAATACCGTTAAATCCAAAACCGGGTACTACCTGAAATTACCCCGTACGATTTTGCCTCGAGGATATCTGCCATAGAAAATCATACGAAAACAATCAAATATTAGCAGTTACAAAACTTTTTACTATCATAATTTCAGCCTAAATATCTATGTAATCGTACAGATATAATGTAATTTACTAATCTTGCAACGCCAACAATAACACATGTCACTGAAAATCGCCAAATATTATATCAAAGGACCCAAAAAAACAATAAATCCCATTTATTTCTCACAGTGGCCACTTCAAACTTTTGTTGACAGGAGATCAGGTTAGCCAACATTACCAAACAAACGCGCACGTAATTTGAAAAAGTGGTTTATGAATGCGAACGGGTCCTTGTTTTACACCGATACCCGGTTTTGGACTAATCTCCCCTATCTATTTAGTTTCTACTCTAAAACACCGAAAATCAAAAATTATTTATTCCATAAATACAACAAAAGAGGAATTCATTAAAACGGTCAAACAGTTCGTTGACTAGTAATATTAGTCACGGAAATGATATTAAAAATCTCTATAATAACACATTTACGATACAAAGTTGTTTCATAGAGTCGTATCGTAAGATTGGTCTCTACAAGATGGTCGCAAACACAATCGTTTAAAAATGAATAGCTGTAAAACCAACCACATTATCGTTTCTGGCAACATTGTACCTACTTACACAAAACGATCAATGATGCATAGTACAGCTGCACAGCAATTCTCAAGTATTCCAGTTACATCAGAATGTTGACAATGTATTTTATTGGCAAGGCGTGATTTGCGCGATTTTACTTGCTACGATAAGTGCGGTAAGTTGAAGAGGCGTGTTACGGCCCAACTTTACACTTTTTTCACGAAAAAAACAAGATATTCGCGGATTTTATTATATGTGAATATAGTAGTGGTGAACGGTAGTAACATTTTATGGTTTTATTAGGAACTAGCTGCGCCCCGCGGCTTCGCACGCATTGCTCCTATGGAAACGTTAAAAGGTGATGTTATCCCACGACAAGTGATTTATGGAATAAAAAGTAACCTGTGTTTGATTCCAGGATTAGTATTACTTGTATGCAAAATTTCAGACAGATCCGTCTAGTAGTTTTGGCGTGAAGAAGTAACAAACATCCATCCATCCATACATCCATACAAACTTTCGCATTTATAATATTAGTGTGATAGTGTAAAGTGTGATGATATTTAAAAAATTAACGATTCTGCAAAGAAGAGAACATGCTCGGAGGAGCAAGCTATGGAATAGCGGAGAAAGCACAAAACATGTGCACAGAAATGTTTGATTTGTTGTTGTTTTGAAATGGTGCTGCACAAAACACTTCATAATACAGGAAAACTACGCAGAACCGTTAATTTCACAGACATCGTGGTAGCACTGTATATCCTCCATCTAACAAAGTCTGTTATCGATATAACGGTCCGTTTCGTCTTATTGCAGGTTTACTTCTCGCGAAATGGTTCTAGACACGGGCTGAAACGGAACGTTAAAATCGTAATTGCTTTACGTTGTGATTACTGACAAACAGTTGGTCTTTATGACTGGAGGGAAATTATAATATTTATAAAGCTACCTAAAACCATACGCACGGAAAAGGTATTCGAAATCATCACATCACACTATCACATCACATCACACTTCACATCACACTATTACATCACACTTCACGTCACACTTCACATCACACTATTACATCACACTTAACATCACACTTCACATCACACTATCACATCACATCACATCACATCAAGCTATCACAATATCACATCACACTACGAATAAGACTGTTCTTATTCGTAGACATCACATCACACTTCACACACAAGATCACACTAAAAGATCACGCGTAAGTATGGATGGATAAATGGATGTTTGTAACCTCTTCACGCCAAAACAATTGAACGCATCGGGTTAAAACCTGTAATTTTAATCCAGGAATCAAACATAAGCTAGCATCAAGCATAAGCTATATTATACCATAAATCAGTTCCCGTGAGATGGAAATTACCTTTAAACGTTTCCATAGGAACGCGTGCGAAGCCGCGGGGCGCAGCTACTACTAAAAACAACTTCTTCACATATACTCAGTGGAAATACTTATTTGAAAGTAAGTAAATGCCATTGAATACATATAGCAAGATTAGCAAGACGCTTAAACACATCGGCGTGGATGAAGTACTTAGGTACTTCAAAACCTCATCAGCTTTGCAAAATCCACCAAGGCCTACACCCGCAACTTTCTGAAACCGCCATTTTATCACATTAATATCATAAATGCGAAAGTTTGGATGGATGTCAGCGTCTGTGCTGCGACCTCTGTGGCGCGGCGGGCGAATATCCGCCTGCGACGCAGGAGGTTGCGGGTTCGATTCCCGCCTCGAGACAAATGTGTGTACGATCTGCAGATATTTCAGTATCAAATATTTTTATGAATAGTTACCACTTCACGCCAAAACTACTGAACAGATCGGGCTGAAATTTTGCATACAGGGAATTCTAATCCCAATATCAAATCAGGTTTTTTATCACATATAAATCAGTTCCCGTGGGATATAAATCATTTTAAACGTGTCCATAGGAAGAACGCGTGCAAAGCCGCGGGGTGCAGCTAGATTCCAATAAAATTATTGACTTCACAAAAATGCAATTTTATAAAATGGCTAGTTTAAAACTTGGGAAAAAGTGCCGGACGCAATTTATAGTTTATCCTAACTTCAGATAAAATCTTGGTAAAGACCCGCCACCTACGAGATTTTATTTCACCCCGAATCACGAACTTGTTGAAGATTTTACTTTTACAAAATGTCTGAACATTTCACCGCTGATGATAAGAAAAATGCTGGAGGGGAATACGGAGACAATCCCCGACATGTTGGGAACATGCTGATGTCAAGAAAGCAAATTCGTTGGATCGGCGATAGGCGAGCAACCCTTGATGCAACAGTTATTATCTTGTTCGCTTTTCTGATCGTACAGTATTCTAACTGCGAAACTAGAGAATGCTCTGCTATAAAGAAGAATAATAGAGTTTTCCTAGATGGCGGCGCGCTGCAGAAAAATCCTATTTAATATTTTATTTCAAGCTACTAGAACACAAACATTCAGTTTTGTAAAACCAGGAACCAGGGCGCTTAATGTTAAATAAAAATACCTATGTCAGGAACCACTCGAGAAGTTTTTCATGCCTACTACTATTCAGAGAGTTCCATGATAACTCAGAGAGTTCCATGAAGAATCATAGTAGAGTAGTCTATTCTACTACATTCTCCTACCATTATACTAATTCCAGTATTACAAATACAGGATTCTTCGATTCAATTAATACACTACCACAATCTCGTTTTTGTTAATTGCTCACGTTGTTTATTTATTTGTTTGGGTCAAATCTAGTAATTAAAATTTGACCCTCTTTCTACTGACGGATGGATCTGAAATTTGGTACGCACCTTTAGTTCAGATGACAATAATAAAAACCGTTAAACCTAATGAAAAATAAATAAGATTTTATTCTGTTTATATGTACATTGAAGTTGTTTGTTAGTTTTTGTTTATATGAGTATCCACTCGAAAAATTTATGTTCTAATTATCGTGTCGTGGGCACCTACTCACGGCACGGGCCATGCGGGGCCGTAATCATTGAAGTCCAGTCTTCCCCCTTATGGGGGTTTCAAGGGGGAAACTGGAATAACCTAATCATGCTAGACATACATCTCTATAAATAAATGAATTTGATATTAGAAAAAAAATTACGCTTCCTAACACGCAATATCTGAATCAATTGAAATCGGTATAGATGATTTTTTACGCTTCGTTGCAAATGTTTACGGTATAAAAGTTGTAGGTAATTTAAACGCAATTTAGCTACGGTTTATTTAATATATTTTATCAGTTCCGACGACGTGGAATAGATGAAGCTTCTTAGATATAAATTTCTTTGCAAGTCAAGGTCAGAGTGTACTCGTACCTAATAGGGTTAAACTAAATTCCTATTTGTACGCGCGTGTCGAATCTTACTTTGTTTTTAAATAGGTACTAGACACGTTTTTCCTCCCAGACCTTTTTCAAGACAATTGAATTTATTTTCGGCTGGTATTTGTTTCCGTTGATAAAATAAAATAAATGAATAATATTGGATTTATTCAACAGTATCAGCTTTCCCTAAGTAACAGCAAAGCTTGTGTTATAATAAAAAAACATCCATCTATCAGGGTACCTTTTGTATTAAGTATGAGTTACTTAGTATCTGCCCTTATCACAAGCTCTGTTTAGTTTGAGGCAAGATAACGCTGTAAGGCCAATAGTATCTCGTTACTAGAAGATTGAGAAAACGATTTTCAAACTACTTTTTCTGACAAATTGCTCGTTTGCGATTCCCAAGAACAACAATAGCGCTATCCACACAGCATAAACATAATTTACTCCCCACATTAACATAAAGAACAGTGACATAAAGCCGAAATATTACGACATGTAATGACTACACGAAGGCACCGAAATGAAAACTTATCTCTTACAATAAATAACGTTTATTCGAAAAACAATATATTAACTTAAATACTTAAATAACCTAACATCGAAGACGGCTTAGAATGTACTTAATAGTTTAGCTTTAATGTCTTCTTACTAAAATTCTAAACTTATGTCGTATCACACAATCATCACTTAGCTTACGTTGGAACATCTAGTCAGTCTTGTTATGTCAAACTTCCACAGGAATCACTCGAAGTCGTCGACTATTGAGTAGTCTAAGCCGTTGCCTTCGCCTTTTGTCACTTCGTTGTCTTTAGTTACTTTGGTGGTGGTTTTCAGCTCCTTCTTCCTGATTTTCCCATGTGTTGTTGTCGCTTCTTCTTCTAGCTGTTTTAGAGGTAGTGCTGTTGATGTTGTTACTTCCTCTTTACTCTCTTCTTCAACTTTCTTTTCTGTGGTGGTTTCGATGACGATCGGCCTTCTGATTTCGATTGGGATGTTTCTTTCCGGTGGTGGCGGTGGTAGGTCGTGTTTAGGGGCGGAGACAGATAGGACCCCGTTCTCGTAAACTGCTGTGACCTCTTCTTCCTTGCAGCCCAGTGGAAGTGCAAAGTTCTGAACGAATCTATTAACCATGAACAGATCATCGTCGCTCGCCTTCTTGCGCCCTTCCACGGTGATAAACCGGTTCTTCACTTTCACTCTCAGGTCTTCGGGATCGAATCGTTTCACGTATAGGTCGATTTCGCACTTGTTTCGGTTCGAGACAAGCTTGGGGTCTTCGAAGGGGTTCTCTTGGAAGATGTCGTGCCACGGCCAGAGCTTCATGCGTGGGGGGAAGACGTAGTGGACGAGGCGGTCCATCAGGGTGAAGGGATCATCGGAGTGCTGTTTTGGTTTCTGGACGTCGTGGCAGGAGATGGTCGCCGCGAGAGCGATGAGAATGCACGCGTGTTTGATCATGTTTACCGCTCGGTTGCACAACAACTTGTGCCGGTTCCACGCGCTGCGGGGCTTATATAGTCTTGGTGGTCGAGCGGCTGGTTCGAGAATGCTCTCCATTGAGCGCGGCGGCAGAAGCCGTCAACAGTTGTGTGAAAGTTGAATGTGAATGTGACTCATTGGAAAGCACACGTGTGTTTGTTTTGACTTCTAGTTCAACGTTCTGAGAAAAGGCGTTGAGTCATTGTTGTTAATATTTTATGTAAGAATAGGTAAACAGGCCTGTTCTTGGCAGAAAATGAGGAAAATTGAAAAAAAAACAACATCTGTTCAACCGTCAACGCTATAGAATCTGTGTAATTGAGCAGTTTATTGAACTTTAAAACGTAGAAAGCAAAGTGCCGATTGCTTCAAACTGGCAATTTCCAGTGAATAGTTTGCGAAACTAGTAGACTGGAAGCTCAGACAAAGGAATATAAAGACATCTTACGGTGAACTAAAAAATGAAGCCACTTTTTTATATTTGAGTGCGTGAAAGTGTTTCCATCTGAAAGAAAAACTCCCTATAATTTGGGAAGAAGTATTATTGGATAGGTTGAAGATAGATGGCGATCAGGAGAAGTCGGGTATGTTTATAAACAAATGGTATAATAAATTATGTGTGGATTTGTTTATTTGTAGGAATGAAATGTGAGACGAAATTATATTAATAAAAAAATATTCGTGATTAGCACTCTCGATTAAATTTTGTTTAAAACGATACTCATTAGGTAAAAAAATTCAGCCATCTTGAATTATAAAGCAAACTCATTTTCGAAATCTACACCTTCGATTTTGTTGGAGACGATCGATACTTTCCCATAATGTAAAACTGCAAATAAAAAGAATGTCCTGGTGGTTATGTAATAATTGTGTATGTTGTTTATTATTTAATTGTGTTCCCCTTTTACCTAACCTACACCTTCGATTTGATCGAAATCGATAACCAAGAGAGGAGACCACGATTTAAAAATGTCAGCCAAATTGGATTTTGAAATGGACATCTTTTTCGTACTGTCCAAGTTTGAGTCAAAAACGATCCGACCCACGCCTGCCGTCATCAAATTCGTAATCTCCACCCCAATGTTAGTCGAAAACGATACCCATATTTAAATATTCTTGGATAAGGAGGGGGTTCAGGAGAGGCTAGGCACAGCAAGACTCGCTGCGCTCGCCTTGCAGTGTGAGTGTGTCGGATTGCGAACCACGCCCGCCGTCATCAAATTCGTAATCCTTATTCCCATATTACTCGAACATGATACCCATATCAAATTCTTGGATCTTCACGCCCCCAGCCCCCCCGGAACCCGGGGAGTGGGTTGTTGGCTGGGGGTGTGAAGGGTGCCGGCATGGCTCGCTTTCTCTGTGCCCCGTAGTCGCTAATGCTCCACCCGAATAAAAAGGCTAAAAACAGGCCAATTTTCGGTTTTTTATGTTTTTTAATTAAAAAGGGGGTCTAGGGTCCAAAGGGGGAAACATTTTTCTGCATTTAGAATTATTATTTATCCTCCTCTACATGACTGTGAAAAAAAAAAAGTCGTGTGGCACTCGAGGACTGCCGCGGTAAAGCTATTGCAATGCCATCTAGAGGCGAGTTGCTGAACTAAAGAGACAAACGTCAAGGTTTTTTCGTTACGGAATTTCTGGATTCGGTCCCCGCGCTCAAGGCCCGCGATAGAAGCTATGCAGTAGCTTAAAATTCTGTGAAGTCACTCCGTTTGGGAGATCTCAACGGGGGCTAAAAATGGGGGTAGGGCGGGTGTATTTTTTTTAGATTCAAGAAGATACCCTTTATACGATCCTGCAACGAGAACCCCTCGATATCTCCTCTATTTGGTAGTACTCAAAAAAGGGGGAGGAGTTTGGGGGGCATGGGGGGTAAAAAAATTGTCTTAAAAAAGTGACTTGTATTCGTCTACACGGCTGTTATTTTTTTTTAATTCAAGTCACTCCGTTTGGGAGATATACTACGGGGGCTAAAAAAGGGGCGAGAGGGGGGTAATTAATTGTTTCCTTTGATTCAAGAAGATACCCTCTATACGACCCTGCAATCAAATTTCTTCTATCACGGCGGTATCTGGTAGCACATACAAAGGGGGAGAGGGTCTGGGACAAGGGGGGGTTAAAAAAATCAGTTTAAATCACTTGTCCCCCTCTATACAAACGCCATAAACGTTTTGATCCAAGTTGGTCCGTGTGCAAGAAGGTTAGAACGGGGGGGCTCCGGGAGGGGTAGCAAATCTCAAAAACCGAGGGGGATCGAGGAATTTTCCCTCGGTCCAACATGAGAAATACATTATCGCAAAAAAAACAATACCTCACCCTCCACCATCCGGGAGAACAATTATGTCAGTGAGTCAGTGAGTCCGTGGTAATCTAGCTATATCGTCGTCGGTCCAATAATCGAAATCCTCGGTTAATCTAAATAGCTACCAATTATGTGAACCCTTGAAGCGAAAAGTAACAAATAGCTTGGGGAAATCTGAAATCATACGCTGGTAACATTCGTGCTCTATGTCACTGTCATTGTCATTGTCTTTGATATCAACATAGTGTTGAGGTTTTATGTTCCAAGTAAAACAAAAACAAGTGTTTATTAGAAAGTTTTACGGTGTTATTTCAGTACTTACAAGTGAAACGTTATTCCTTCCGACTTCTTGACCTTTCTGCTGCTATTTTGACAGTTCTTCACTGCACAGGAAACTATAGTTATCTATTTACACGTCGAAGTGTCCTGGATCGCGCCTCGACGGGTACTGACGAGCACTGCGCACGGTTTGGTTGATATTTGTGTGCGTGAGCGCGTGTGTTTACAAGGTGAGCACGGTTTTCTACGGCTTCGTTTTTTATTTCACCGTAAGCTGTCTTTATATTCCTTTGTCTGAGACTGGAAGATAAACTTAAAAACTAGCATGAGAATTGAGCGTTCCCGGAGGCGGACCGCTTATTGAAACTTTATCAACAAGAAACACACACTAGCGAGAACCGACGATAAATTGCAACCGTACAACTTCTGAAGTCTGTCCTCTAATTTTAATGTGGCTTGCTGCAACTTCGCTTCGGCAAGCTTTTATTATTTGTTTTATGGATTTTTTACTTGCCATTAGTTAGAAAACTTTATGCCATGTTAAATAAGAATGTTTTGGAAGGTGATTGATGATGATGACTGAATGAATAAAATCAGCGATATACACAGATTAATAGTCATTCATTGACTCTATTTAGTAACTTATTGGTTTGCATGCTTATTTCCAATAAACTCGATAAAAATAGTGATTTTTTGGTACCATTTAAAAAAAAATCTGAACTTAGTTTGAAAAGGCATCTAATTTTAAATTGGTTTTATTGGCTTAGTAAGAAATGCCTAGGTCAGCAGTGGACTGATTTATGCTGTTGTTTTTGTAGATCAGTATCACAGCTGGTAAAGCAGCTGCTACTTAGATTTCAATCTCACTAAGAATCTAGGTCACAGAATCAAACCGGAACCAAGATCGGTACCGACTATAAGAAAAGTTACGAAAATATACTATCCATGCACCATGTTGTCAACTCCTGCGCATTAACACACACGGCCGTTGAACCTGTGTGCGGGGAGGTACCGTTAGCAAATCAGAGAGGCGACGTAAGTATAGTGCTCGTTTGTAGGTCGCAGTTACAATGCCTAGCGCTTGTTTTGTTATGCTCGCGGAAGAAAGTGTTTATTATTGTTACTAGCTTGTGCTCGCGGTTCTTGCGGTGACTTCATTTGTAATGTTTTCTTTTTAATTGTATTTGTATGTATATTTAATATTACTTCATGAAGTAAATCACTATTTAGATTAACATAATGTTTTTGATTTTAAAGATGACACACACTCAATCAACAAATAAACAGATGCTGATAAAGACAGATAAAATTTTGCAAAATTATGTCAAATTCAAATTCATTTATTCATTGCAGATAAGTAGGTACATGTTTTCATCAGATCAAGTCTTTGACCAGAACTAGAACTATTATGGGCAAAATTTCACCGCGATTGTTTCAGTAGTGTCAGTGTGTGGGGAAAGCCAATATCCCAACTTTTGACATTAAACGCATTATTACGGTAGTGTGAAGTGGTTATGTTTATTGCATTGTATTTTATTGCAAGTCATTTTTTATAGTTGCTGTTAGTTGCTAAGTCAAAAGTGTATAATCATAATCACACTAATATTAAAGTTTGGATGGATGTTTGTTA
This sequence comes from Eupithecia tripunctaria, assembly GCA_955876795.1. Classification (NCBI taxonomy): domain Eukaryota; kingdom Metazoa; phylum Arthropoda; class Insecta; order Lepidoptera; family Geometridae; genus Eupithecia; species Eupithecia tripunctaria. Next base: position 17,395,215 of record OY041601.1, read on the forward strand.
CTTCTTCGCGTCAAAACTACTGAAAGAATCGAGTAGAAATTGCATACAGGTAGTTTAAAACCTGGAAAAGCTTAAGCTTTTTTTTCTCTACAGCAATTTGCATCTGAAAAATATAACCTAAAATCATTTCCATCAATACAATGCTTGCGAAACTGCGGCCTGTTTTATCCTATTATAACCTATTTTATCTTATTATTACGTTTACCACAGGAAATTATTAAAAAATCCATTCTCTGTAATAGTTTTATTTTGTAAAGCTAAGGCAGAGATAAAAAAATAATTTTTTTGGCCACCCAACTCTATTTTCGCATCTCTGCCTAAACTATACCAGATAATACTATCAAAGAGGTATAAAAAATAGCTTTTAATTATGATAGATACAACAAACTGTACGATGGATTTTTAACATTTTCGCAATAATGTGATAAAATAGGTGGTGCTGTTGTTGGCTCGAGTATGGGCCATAACGACCTTTTTTATCAGCGCCGCAGGATCCTTCCATGGATGAATTTACTCCCTTTGTCTATAATTAGTTGTATTTATGTGTATAATTCTTACTTGAGTTTTAGTAAAATTTAAATAAATGAATAGGTAAAAATAATGCTCGACAATTCACACAGCATTATCGAGCCCCAAGCTAAGCAGAGCTTGAGTTATGGGTACTAGATAACTGATATACATAATACAATACGCCGCATAGATACATAGATATTCTTTATTATACATTGAAAACATCCAGAACTCCCTGAACATTCAAGTACCTGCAGATCGTACACATATTTGTCCCGAGGCGGGAATCGAACCCGCAACCTCCTGCGTTGCTGGCGGACCTTTTTCCGCCTCGCCACATAGGTAGTCAGTAATTTATAGGCAATGGAAACGATTTTATTATTATTATTTCTATGTTAAATTAGATGGATAATTATTAATTTTATTACCCTATTTAAATTGTTGAAGGCATGAGCAAGGTTTGTTTTTCCGACGTTACCTGCTACCTATTGCGTGTGTGCATTTTTGTGTCAGCTACGAAGCCTGCGTATGCAATAGTTCAAAGAATTTTCACCCATATTACAACACTTTAAAGGGACTAATTTTCGATGTTGTTACCTGAGTCGCAATAAACATTAAAGTCTTCTAGAACAAATCAGCTGTTCAATGGTGTTCGCTTGTTGATAGCTGTAATTTGTGTTTTATTTCAGGGCTGGTTAAGTTGTTTTTAGAAAGGCAAGTAAGGGTAACAGAGAACATTGAAATGTAAACAAAACGGTAAACTTGAATGACAAGTTTCCAACATATTGACAACTAGCTGTGCCCCGCGGCTTCGCACGCTTGTCCCACGGTAACTGATTTATGGAATAAAAAGTAGCCTGTTATTTCAGGCCTAGTAGCTACCTTTAATCAAAATTTCAACCCGATCTGTTCAGTAGTTTTTGCGTGAAAGAGCAACAAACATACATACAGACATGTTTACAAACTTTCGCGTTTATAATATTAGTAGGACTAGCTGCGCCCAGCGGCTTTGCAAGCCTATCCCACGAGAACTGATTTATGGGATAAAAAGTCGCCCGATCCGTTCAGTAGTTTTTGAAAGAGCAACAAACATACATACAGACATGTTTACAAACTTTCGCGTTTATAATATTAGTAGGACTAGCTGCGCCCAGCGGCTTTGCAAGCCTATCCCACGAGAACTGATTTATGGGATAAAAAGTCGCCCGATCCGTTCAGTAGTTTTTGAAAGAGCAACAAACATACATACAGACATGTTTACAAACTTTTGCGTTTATAATATTAGTAGAATTACGATAAAGTTGATAAAACAAACAACTTATAAATCGAGAGAAAATAATTTTAATGTGCCTTCTTTACCAGATAAATATGGCTGGTACACTTATCCCCACTAAGCTATCCCCACTGGTAGGGTAGGATCAGTGCACGATGGTGTAGACATATAGCTGTGTGATGCTGGTGGCTTACAATTTGCACCACACCATCTTTTCCCGCGGGTGTCGTAAGAGGCGACTAAGGGATATCCACTGGGGGGCGGGCAGCAGCGCCTCGCAGAACCATTCTACCACTGAACTGCGATCCCTATCCTGCATGCCCAGCGTAGGGATTATTGTAAATAGCGTGCCTTCGCGTAACACCTTACACAACACAGGTCATTTGTTGAGATAGCGCTAGAAGAACGATACCATATCTACCGAATTTTGCATTATATCAATGTTTTCGCCAAAACATTATTACTAATTAGTAAAAAATATTAATTTGGTAAAATTCATAACCTTATAAAATCATAAAATATGTAAGTTCATTTATAAATAAACTAGCTTTTTAATAAGTAAATCATTTTATAATATTGACGAAGCTAATTGCCGATTAATTTTGTATTTAATCATTGACTTTTTCGAGTGTACGTGAGTGTATCAAAAAAGAATAAATAAACTGAACTGAACTGAACTGAACTTTATGTAAGTTACAGCCAGCAGCTATAATGTAAAGATGTACGTTATAGCACGAAACATCTCATTACATCTTTCCATAGAAATTGTCAGAAGACACACGACAGCCAATAAGTAATGGACCTATATTTTTACATGTATGAAAAATTAAGGAATTTAATGTGGAGCTATATTAATACTAGCTGCACCCCGCGGCTTCGCACGCGTTGTTCCTATGGAAACGTTTAAAAGTGATTTTTATCTCACGGGATCAGATTTATGGGATAAAAAGTCTGTTTGATTCCAGGATTAGAATTACTTGTATACAAACATTTCAGTCAGATCCTTTCAGTAGTTTTGGCGTGAAGAGGTAACAAACAAACATCCATCCATCCATCCCTACATCCATACTAACTTTCACATTTATTTTTACATATAAAGTGTGATGTGTGATAGTGTGATTCATTATGTTAGGTACACGAAAAAAAATCACACAAGGCAGCTATAATAGCTGCCTTGTGTGATTTTTTTCGTGTACCTAACCTATTCTACCAACGTTTTCTAAGTGTTGGAACTCTATCTTCAGATTCATGTTGAGCGAAAAGGATAATAGACCTTAAACACATAGGGGTTATTAAGCAGAATAACACTATCATTGCTACTTCGGAAATCGAGACCTTGAGAGTAATATGTTAGAATACATTTTCATTCAGCTATAGGCCCCCAGGGCCCCCACTCTGGAGATGAAACAATTGAATGATTGCGACATTGCAATAAAGTGTGGAAAATTATGGGCAACCAAGCGAATATATTACTTTATGCTGTTGTGATAGGGTTGAAAATAATCAGGATTCCGTGGCTCAATGCTAAAACGCAATAACAGGAAGTCTCTGGACTTAACCAGAGTTTGTTTTCTAGACGGAGACGTGGGAAGGTAATGCACTACGTTTGCTAAACGCGTGGTCCGAGGGCTGGCTAGTATGCCATATTAGCATTATAATAAGTTTCTGGGTGACAGAGCCTCGCGCGGTTTGGTAAATTGTGCTTATTAATAATTATAGTAGTACCTACTATTCGCCAATAGATGGCAGGAAGAGTCAATTGATTACGATAAAGTTAATAATTGAAAACATAACCAAACTAATAAAGTGACATTTTCTGAAAATGAATCCTAGCTAGATCGACTTATCGAACTTTACTAAATTTCATAAAAATCGCTTCCGAGATACAGATTATATGTACAATTCAAAATCAAAAAATCAAATCAAAATCATTTATTTGGACAAGTACAGGTTATAATAGATTACATGTGAACGAAGAGACCACAAAAGTTAAAAACTGCGGCGTAGTCTCTTCGCCCGCCTCCTTACACAAAGTTAATATAAAAGTACATGTTAGAAAAAAAAGTGTTTGTTTACTAATTTAACTATACATAATTTTAGGTACATACAAAAATATATATGTACAAGAATTGCTCGTTTAAAGGTTAATAAGATAATTATATATAATATAATGCTGGATAATTCACACAGCATTATCTAGCTCCAAGCTAAGCAGAGAGCAGCTTGTGTTCTGGGTACTAGATAACTGATATACAATACACTACATACATAGATATTTTTTATTAAGTATACATAGAAAACATCCAGAACACCCTGAAATAATATCTGCAGATCGTATAAACATTTGTCCCGAGGCGGGATCGAACCCGCAACCTCCTGTGTCGCAGGCGGACCTTCGCCCACCGCGCCACAGAGGTCGTCCATGCATTGTCATACAGCAAGTAATGCGGAGCGTCTAGAGGACGTCTCTGATTAGAATTAATTTGGATCAGTTAGGCTATCTTGGGCTACATCTAGATAGATAGATAGATAGATTATGTCTTTATTGCACCATCAATACAAGAAAAGAATTAAAATAGAACTTACTAGCTGCGCCCCGTGGTTTCGCACGCGTTATTACTATGAAAACGTTTAAAGATGATTTCTGAAACTGATTTATGGGATAAAAAAGTAGCCTATGTAATTTCAGCCCGATCCGTTCAATAGTTTTGGCGTGAAGATCCATCCATACATCCACACAAACTTTCGCATTTATAATATAATATTAGTGTGATTGCTAACTATAATCTAGTGCAGCACAATCGGCGGCCTTATCGCTGAAAGCGATCTCTTTCAGGCAACCTTTGGATTTATAGGATCGGTACGTATAGAAGCTGACGGTGGCGTAATTAATGACGTATTAAATAGGTAAGTAGTCAATATTTTTACAACATAAAAGTACCTACTTTAGAAACAGAAATTCGATTATTTATAAACAGAGAGCAAAAAGACACAGGAAAAGGAATAGTAATTAACAAAAAGGATATTAGGAAGTGTTATCAAGAGTTTTGTTTGTTGATTGATGAGCTGAGTTGATTTGAGTTGTGTGTTGTCTTAACGCGGGTGTAGTATGAGGCGACTAAGGGATATCAGGCAGGGGCAGGCAGCAGCAACCCATGCACCATGCACCCGCATGCCCAGCGTGGGGATGATGGGCATTACCCTTATGAGATAAAAGTCAATTTTGCACCTATCGGAGGGAGGCCTGCGTTTAGAAGTGGATGAATATAACCTGGTGAGGTGAGATTGTTTGTAACAATCGTGCTATCTGCAGACTGTTACAAACAATCTACTGTTTCATTTATTCTCTACATATGATTTTTTGTGTATTTTCTGTCTAATAACTTAAAAAATCTAGGTACTTAGTCTAGTCAAAATGATGCTGCAAAGAAAAATATTACAAGAAAAGTAAACGAAAGATCTGTTTCAATCAGCCGTTGAATAATGAGCTGCTTGAGTAAAGGAAGTGAGTTCAAAATAAAGTGCAACGTTTTGCTCATCCCCGTCCAATAGCCGATTCGTTACAGTCGGCCCAGTAAAACTTATATTGGATTCAGAGAGAGAGCTTCTTGGCTCGATAATATATTATGGTATTATTAGAGTATTTTATTTATTCCATTCATAAAATCTGGTCTGAGGTGATTCTTAGTAATATGCCCGCCGCGTACGCGTAACACAAACGTATCGCAATGTACGTTGATGTTTATGGATAGGCGGGGCATGAAGAGTGGCGGTGGCTGCCGCGTGCTATGCGTCAAATCAAATAAACGCGTTTAAAATCGCTTACCCGTAATACTCTACCAATGAAAAATTTTTGAATTGATTGCGGGCCGCCCCCTCTCCAAACGCCGCTGTACGCACTGGTTTCTGCAAACTTGGCCATATACAACAATTTTGCGACGTTGTTGGGTTTTTAACACACCATTAAGAATAAGCTCTACCATGTGGTACTGGAATTATTCTCTTATCATTTTTTTTGAGTAACTTATAATGATATCTAGTATGTAAGACCTTGACCTTGTAATTCATTTTATTCGTGATACTTAAATAATAACGTAAACTGAGATAACGATGTTACTAATGTGTAGCTAAGTTTCTATTGCATTTGCGTACTGCAGCGGACATGAGAGCTCTAGACATGGACAATGCTAGACTTGAACTACATAAAACGTTCACGACGATATTGTTAGGGGCTTAGTACTAGTTTAACACACAAAAAAAGTCTTTATTAGCTAAGTAACTCATCTCAACTTACACAGACATTATTTGTATTATGTACCTACCTAGTTTTGATGCTGTATATTTTGCTTATATTAATAATTTTTTTCACTCTACAACTATTTTTCATCTCTCTGTTAGTTCTACATATCGATGTGCCCCAGCCGGGACCTCATTGTCGACTATAACGACTCACAATACGCTTTCAATTCAACTCAGAACGTTCGCGAAAGGAAATAAGCAAAGAAACAAATACGACTTACGATTGGAAGTGAAAGTGAACCTACCCACTAAACGACATGCATTTCTTGTGACTTTTAATAATCTTTTGTCACATGCAATATAACTTTATGATAGCAATTTTTGGATAGATTACCAAGAAGAGATTTGACTTTTGACATGTATTTTTGTAAAGGTTATTAGGTAAGTTTAGTAAGCCTAATCGAGGAAGGACTGTCAGAGTCAGAGTCAAATCGTTTATTGCTTAAGACTTACAAAATAAGCACTTAAACAAGTATTTTTTTACTATATTATTATATACAGCTTGATAAATAGTTATTACTATAACCTATAAGCCAAACTCCTTGGCTGCGCGGTTCGAATTAGAAATGAAAGGGTTGACCGGTGGCGTCGGTGACATTCTTGAAGGACTTCTCGTGAAAACTTGGACTAGGATCATTGATTTAAAAAGGGAAGATAGGTTACGTTCTCCCAGCGCTTACTCAAAAAATTGGCACATGTTACAACTACACGCAAACACATACGCTCACAGTTATATTTCCAGTCCTGTGCAATACAAAGAAGAACAAAGACGGAAAGACGTATCTAGGACCGAAGTGAGACATAGACAACGATATTTCACGCGAATCACGACCGCCCGTGCCACCGGTCAGACGGTGACTGATGTGGAAGAACACAATTTTACACAATTTGAGGTTGCCACTTTCGAGCAACCAGTATCTCATCTTCGTTTTTAATAAATCAATGACTAGGATACAAGTTATTGTATTCTCTTTGCTGGGATAGGGGTGGTTTGTGGAGACTCGGAAACTGTGAAATTATCTAGTTTACTTCTTTTGTCATTATAAAATCCCGGCTGTTCGTATGTGAATGAATTGTAATTTCTTTATTTTGTAAATGAACCATGTAAACCTTTAACTGTCATTACATAATTTAAAAAAATATTTTACCATTAAAAAGTTAACTTTTCTGGGAGTGACATAGGTTATATTTTATCCCGGAATTCCCACGGGAACGGCAACTACGCGGAAGAGTTTAAATAAAAGAATACACTGTGTACTAGTATATTATGTTGGACAATGTTGGACAATTCACACAGCATTATCTAGCCAAGCTAAGCAAAGCTTTTGTTATGGGTACTAGATAACTGATATCAGTAGGTACATAATACAATACACTACATAGATAGATATTTTTATTATCCATAGAAAACATCCAGAACGCCCTGAACAAATATCTGCAGATCGTACAAATATTTGTCCTGAGGCAGGAATCGAGACCTTCGACCTTCGCCCACCGCGCCACAGAGGTCGTCAAATATCAAATATGTACTTACATACCTCACCTTACCCCCCGGTGAATATCCCTTAGTCGCCTCTTACGACACCCACGGGAAGAGATGGGGTGGTGCAAATTCTAAGCCAGCACTATTCAGCAGCTTACATACCTGAATCAATCTATTTCTCTTTCCAATTAAAGCGCCCCGTGTCCAATACTCATCGAGCCGAAAGTCAATTTTTCAATCGTTGACTGCTCCCAAAGTGATTTCTTTGGTACAGTCGGAATTGGAAAACGACTTTGTAAAGCAGGGTGCCTATTTGGATTCCAAGTCCGACAACCACACAAATAGGGTACATGTGTCTTCATGTGACTTCAAAAAAGCTAATATTTTTTTTACGTATTCTCTATTGATATTGAAATATTTATTTTTGTATTTTAAGATGTTAAAAACATCTAAAAATACTACATAATAATTGTGAAATTTAATCATTGAAAAGTAGATATTTTTAAGTCTCAACAGCAAAATGTATAAACGCAACGCTATTGGCACCTGAAGCGTGACGTCATACTTGAACATTTTTGTATGGCCATGAAGTTTTGACTTTGAGCTGACATAGGGGATCCGTTGAACCGTGACGTCACAAAATGTAAGGGCTAACATGGCAGCGTTTTTATCACCCGAAACTGAATGTAGTTTTACTTTTTGTTTTTTACTTTAATAATTTAATTTTTTTTGGCTGTGATTATTTTTTCGTTTATGTATTAAACTAAATAATCAAAAAAAAATTTAAAAAAATCCATGCATATACCTACCCTATTGCGTGTTTCGTTTTAACCAACTGATGTCCTCTAATATACCGAATAGAGTTCCAATTTGCACGAAAAAAGAACAAACTATTGAAATATATGAGTAACAGCGGGTATATAACGCAGATCTTCATAATTAACTAATCAATGATCAAATCTCCAATCAAGTGTCATTTGGGTTGCTTGAATGTTGATTACGTACTTTGTTAGTGAACAGAGATTATTCTGTTTCTGAAGTTTATGACACTCCTTCACAGACACACAGAGTCGTAGCAAAAAGCAAACGGCGCCATAAAAAAAGAAGTAGAAGATAAACAGAGATTAGAAAAAAAATACATAGGCCAAATATCTACCTTTGAGGGGGTGAAAAAGGGTGGTAAAATTTCAATATAAAAAAAAACCAGCTAGGTGTGAGTCGGACTCACGCAGGAAGGGTTCCGTACCATTAATACCTCTACGCGTTAATGAGGAAAGGGGTAAGTATTATAAAAATATTTTTATTTTAATATGATGTAGGTAATTAAAAATTAACGGTTTTAAATTTTTCCTTTATCTCTGCTATAATACGTTGCTTCTTACCAAATTTCAAGATTCCCTGTCACGGGAGTAGGTACCCTGTAGGTTTTGATTACTTTGCGAGTGTCGAAAATTTACGGAAATTTGCGACATAAACGACTGTATCTTTTAATTTGTTTGGCTTAGTAGTTTGATTTTTTCACAGCTCCAAGGGACAGAAAACCAAAGTATTTAATATAAATTTAGGCTTGATACCTCCATGGGTTCTTGAGAAAAAGTGTCATTACAGACAGACGGACGGACAACAAAGCGATCCTATATTGGTTCCTATTTTTCTTTTCGAGGTACGGAACCTTAAAAATATTATTTCTTGGTTTGATTCACTCTAAACTTAGTATAAATAAACTATAAATTAAAAATGAAGTACGTTTATTTTAGGTGTACCTAGCGCTGTTTACTCCACACAGCCACAAACAGTAATAATAATAATTGATTGGTTTCCCACCGGCTGTTTTTTAAGTTTTCGTTTCAACCCACAAATTTATAAAAGAGTCCTCTTAAGCACATAAAAGCAAAATATCCTCTTGTAATGTGCCACATTGATTTAAAAAGGGAAGATAGGTTACGTTCTCCCAGCGCTTACTCAAAAATTGGCATGTGTTAAAACTACACGCAAACACATATTCTCACAGTTATATTTCCAGTCCTGTGCAATACAAAGAAGAACAAAGACGGAAAGACGTATCTAGGACCGAAGTGAGACTGAGACAACAATATTTCACGCGAATCACGACCGCCCGTGCCGCCGCCGGTCAGACGGTGACCGATGTGGGAGAACACAATTTTACACAATTTAAGGTTGCCACTTTCGAGCAACCAGTGCCTCATCTTCGTTTTTAATAAATCAATGATGTGCCACGACCCATGGCTGTCTGGTAGATATCTGTGGCTGCCAATTATCGCTAGGTTTTAACTTTTCCTAATGTAAATAGTTTCCTTTAGATTTAAGTGTGCATTAAAGTATTATCTATCTAAGTCAACTAAAAGTATGGAAAAAATTGTTTATTTTACCCAATAGGTACATAACAAAAAGAGGTGGTACAATACATACATTAACAGGACATATAAAACGTATAAGTAGGTACTTAAATCTAACAATACATTGGATAAAAAGGGACCCTAGCTCAGCATTTTGCAGTCACTAGCATTTGCCCTATACGGCACTGAAAAGGTACAGTCAGAGAAAAAATACAAGATCAATTATATTTACAAAACTACCCATAGTTGCGTAATACAGCTGTGAAATTTCCACACGGCGGCGGATGCCACGGGGCGCAGATAGTGTATTTTAAATCATCCATCTGCTTGCATTAGAGGCAATCTGTAGGTACCTTCTGCATGAATCATTGGTGAAAGTAATAATATTGTGAAAGGCTCATTGCATCGAGGAAAATGATGCATTTGGCTTGATTAGTTTTGCGTTCTGCTGGCACCATTCCATCAAACTACATATTAAAATTAAAAGGAATTAGGTACGTTAATAACACGTTCATCCAAAGTATCATAATTACTATGTGAGTATGTTTTGGTGGAGGTTAGGTTAGAATTTGACAACTAGGAGTCTAGATTTAGATATGATTCAAATATTTATTATATGACGACCTCTGTGACGCGGTGGGCGAAGGTCCGCCTGCGACGCAGCAGGTTGAGACAAATGTTTGTAAGATCTCTAGATATTTGTTCAGGGCGTTATGGATGTTTTCTATGTATAATTAAAAAAAAACTGGGGCTAGATAATGCCGTGTGATTTGCCCGCATTATTATTCTTATTCAAATATTTATTTACGTCAAACATGGTATACAGGTGATTGTGCTCATGTCTCGCTATGTTTAACATGCAATAATACATAATTAAAAATTGAGATAAAAAATTTAAATACGTATACATTTTTATTATAATATAATATAAAAAAATCGTTATTATGTCATAAACATTTTTTTCCTTCAGCTATTCTAACAGTTTTATTTTAAACTAGCTGCGCCCCGCGGCTTCGTACGCGTTGATTTCTCACCTTTTAAACCTTCCCTAGACCTCCGAACATTTCAAGACCAAGATAAGATAAATCCATTCAGCCGTTCTTGAGTTTTAGTGAGGCTAACGAACAGCAATTTATTTTTTATATAATATATAGATAAATGGTTGTTCATTATTTTAAGTTCCTTTGGTATCTTATTATACATATTTTTATACACATTGATAAGCAGCATTTAGTGTACTTGGCTGAATGTGGAGTTTCTTTCAAAAATAATCTATTAGGGTCTGTACAAAGGGTTTCTATCACATCCTTTCTGGAATAAATGTCCTAGAGTCCTTATAAAATTTGCTACTTCATAAATATAGAGCAATGTTAGAGGTAACAAGCCAAGCTCCTTAAACAGGGGTTTAAGAACCTATTCATCGTCATCATCATCAATTCATCAGCCTATATTAGTCCACTGCAGGACAAAGGCCTCCTCTAATGAATGCCATATCGCCCTGTCTTCAGCTTGAAACATCCAGCATCTGCCTGCAGTTTTTTGCAGATCGTCATACCACCTGGCCGGAGGGCATGCTAGACGTTTGCCGAGTCACGGTCTCCATTCATGAACTCGTCTAACCCAGAGGTTGTCGGTTCTTCGCGAGATATGACCGGCTCTGACACATAAGCTTGCCAATTCTTTGTAGAACTTATTACATTCGACCAAATTTGGTCCACTGTAATAAGTTCTACTGTAATTTTTACTTTCATAAGTACCATAGAATTAACAAACAGATCTTCAAATAGTGCCAAATTGGCTAAATTCCACAGTTCGCTGAATAATTGGTATCTACGTTGGTTTGTTTGTGAAGGGTAATTTACCGAACAAGGTATTTTATTTAATCAAAATATCAAACTTTATTCTTTTTAGTTTCTAGTTCAACGTTTTAACTATATTCTTAGTTTTATGCTCTCTCCCCAATGGCGGTAAAAAAATATGATAAAATCCCTGGAGGCTTTAAACTGAGTTTGATTGGGATACGCGAGTGGTGTTCTTCCAATACAAATAAGGTTCGTAGTTAACCCGCTTACATCCGTAATGAATACGCGAGTGAAGTCACGCGAAGAACATAGGAGGTCCTGGTATATAAAGATTAATATTTTTAATCAGCCAAATTTGCCTTTACACAGCGCTATCAAAACTGAAATTTAGCGTTTTCAATTCGAAATTCGGCTGAAAGCCTTTCATTTCAGCTGTTTACTCAACTGTTCACATCATAGATATCAAACATTAGATCCGAATGCAAACATTTATATTGAAAAGGTAGAATGATAAAGTAGGCAGAACTAGATTTATCGTTTTTGTTATGGTATAAGCTTTGACGAAAATATTTGGTATTTCAGTAAAATTTCAGTATTTATGGTGTGAAGCTTAGTGCCTAGGTGAATGTAAATTAGCTGTGTGGTGCTGGCCTTGAATTTGCACCACCCTAACTCATCCCGTGGGTGTCGTAAGAGGCGACTAATGGATATCCACCGAGGGCGGGCAGCAGCACCCCCTGAAGAAAAAACACGGCTTATTCCACTAATCCCCGTTGATAAACCCAGTCAACGGGAATAAATGAACTTTTTGTTCATTATTTCCCGTTACAATAACTTATAAAATTTATTCATTTATTTTTAACTTTCGTATTTATATTATTAGTGTAATCTATTGTCCATAACGTAAACCTACCAACTAAATTAAGGAATGAAAATGTGTAAAGTGAATGACTTATATAGTATAACACATTTATGTTATGAATGTAAGCGGGTTAACTACGAACCTGTACTCGAACAAGATGTGGTGCGCACGCGTCTAGAACCGCACTCGCCCTGAAGATGTCCCTCGTTAAGGGATGAAACGTTGGTGTACTTTCAACACAAACAAGGTTCGTAGTTCACCCGCTTACATTCATAATAAATTCGTTATACTACGAAAGTTTATATTGTAAAACACTTATATTATACGAATAGTGAGTAAATAAAAATCTAAAAACTCTATTTCTGTTAAACTGCGGGCCAAGCCGCAAGCTGTAGGTAGCTTGTAATCTAAAGTTGTTTCAGAATTTAATAGTGAACAAGAACACATTCAATTTGGCACGCTGGCTGGTGTTATGGCACTTCGGGGAAATATGCGGCGTTCATAGAAATGACAATGCAACGGAAACTGTTGTTTCTAATTAAAAGGCAACCAACACAGGGATGTTTATTAAAGTCAAAATTATGTATTGATTACATTATTTTTACAAACTAATCAATCTGTACTAATACAAATAATATTATTAAGAGGAAAGATTTGATTGTTTGTTTGTTTGTATTGCATAGGCTCTGAAAATAGTGGACCGATTTAATAAAAAAATTCACTAGTAGAAAGCTTACTTTTCAGGGAGTGAGATAAGTTATATTTTACACTGGTATTCCCACGGGCACGGGAATTACGCGGGTGAAACCATGAGGCGCTGCTAGTATATCATTAATAAATTTTCATATTACAATAATTATTAAAATATGATATAAATGTTATAATTTGGTAACATGACCGTTATTTCGATGTCAAATAGCAAATAACAACAAATATTATTTTGTCTGTTCGCTTGACACAGCCATTTTAAAGAGTAAAAAGTTACAAGAATACCTAATCTTACAAGTACGCCAATAAAAACAATGTAAGTACGTGTTTATAACTTATTCATTGATTGGGACACCTTCTCCTTAACGTGAGCTTGCGGCAAAAAGCTTTGAAAACCATAATTTCACAAAAAAATCTTTGTTAAGGCGCATACACGAGTGAAACTGGCGCCTCCCCTAATTTATCTTATTACCTTAAAAACAGGAAGTTTTAAAAATCACCATCGTACAGTTTGTGTATCTATTAATAAGTTATCTTTTAATGCCTGTGTGATAGTTTCATTTTGTAAAGCTTAATTAAGTAGAGATATGAAGTTGCACTTTTTGGCCACCAAACTCCATTTTCGCATCACTTCCAAAACTATATAAGATAAAACTAAAACAGAGGTATTAAAAATAACTTATGCCAACTGTACGATGAACTAAACGATTTGACTCTGATTCTGATGCATTTTTAAAATGTCCTGTGTAATAAAATGATAAAATAGGTGGCGCTGTCATATTGGCTCCTGTATGCACCTTCACCTAGACATTCAGGATACCAACAAACCTATTTCTGGTAAATTGGAAAGAGATTCGCCATAAAGCTAACATAAGCGACGAGAGACATAACTGTTTACGAGCTCGCCGAGTGCGGGAGCCATCTGTGCACGGTTAGAGACACCCGGAGGTGGTAATAGTAGAGACGACGTTATGACACTGAGCTATGGTGACTCTACATAAGTGCTAGTACTCATGTTACTTCAAATTGTATGACGAATAAATTCTGTATATAGAGATATATATAAATCAAAATAGTTGAAATAATATCCAAAGCTTATAATTGATTACCAAGGAAATTCAAAGAATAGAACCAAACTAGAACTACTATTAATAATTGAGCTGACTGCAGACTGTTTAACGGAGAGAATTATAAAGAGGGCTACCTCTATCGTTCTCGATCAGTTTAGCTTTTAACTGATCCTTAAAAATACGCCGGGCTGATGCGCTGCACCAGATACTTACCAGCTCTCGGGTCGTTTGCAAATTTGGTCCCACCCAAGATTAGAAGTAACATGGTAGAGTTACTTGCAGTTATGTAGAGTTCACCATAGCTCAGTGTCATGACGTAGTCTCTAATATTCCCACCGCAAAAAATTCTGCGTGGGGATTATGGGCATTAACCCCCATTAAATAAAAGTCATTAATTGGAGCACACTGTTCGTTCAGTGCTTATAAGAGGAGGCCTGCGTCCAGCAGTGGCCCCATACAGGCTGTTGCGGTGAGGAGAGGTGATACCGGAAAAAATATTTTGCAAGTCCAATATCAAATGAATTATCTGGACTATCCGGTGTTCTTCCAACACAAATAAGGTTCGTAGTTGACCCGCTTACATCCGCAATGAACTATCCGCAATATTGTATATTATGCATGTGACTTCAAATATTTTTTTTTACGTATTTTCTATTGATATAGAAATATATCTGTATATTATTTTTGTATTTTATGATGATGTGAAATTTAATATCATTAAAATACCTACTTTTCAATAAGTAGGTATTTTAAAATATTACACGCAAAATTTCTAAACGCAATGCTATTGGCACCCGAACCGTGACGTCATACTTGACCATTTTTGTATGAGGATGAAGTTTCGATGTTGAGTTGACATAGGTGATCCAATGAACCGTTACGTCACAAAATGCAAGGGCTAACATGGCAGCGTTTTTATCGCCTGAAACTGAGTGTAGTTTTAATTTTTGTTTTTTACCACAAAAATTAAAAATTTTTTGGCTGTTATATATTTTTTCGTTTATCTAAATAATTTATGAAAAAATTAAATAAAATCCATGCATATACCTATTGGATATTTGCCACATTCGAATGTTCTTACCCCTGGTGCTAGGGTCTACCAATAAGGTTGACCTTATCGCGACATTCAGTCAGAGCACTGCCAGTGCAGCCGGTTAGTGAGGCATTGACCTTCAGGGGTCAAGGAACTGAACTTTGGGAGAGTCGCCAGACATAAGGTGCCGGTTTAGCACTTTGTCACATAATTGTGTTACAGGTTACAGACCTGGTGAAAAGGCTCAAAAGGAAAAACCTTTTGAGATCTTCTTTGAATTTTAGATACATTATGATTCTCTTCACTTAAATATTTTTAAACTGGAACGGTCTAACTAGGTTACGATACCATTGAGCTAAACTTTTAATCGGCGACCATCAGCACATTGCCCTTGTAACACTTCTGCCTTCAGCTAGTAATGAAGATAGGCATAACGTCAACTCAGCTCAAAATCAGTCCCAAAGTCCTTAGGATCGCTTCTCCACAAATCGTTAGCTACATCGATTCCCCTTCCCATTACAAGAGGTCCGATAAGGCGGTTCAATTAGTCGTAAGACTCGGCCACGGTTCCGACCTCCAACCCTTAAGGTGGAACGGTTACTATTGTTCCGAGAAACAGTTAACTACTTCGATTCCAAATCATTGACATCGACCTTACTTAAGGCGCATACCCGAGCCAATATGACAGCGATACCTATTTTATCATATTTTTACGTTTATCATAGGAATTTTTGAAATTCCCACGTTCAGTTTGTGGTATCTATAATAAGCTATTTTAACACCTCTGTAATAATTTATCTCATATAGTTTAAGAGGAGATGCGAAAATAGAGTTTGGTGGCCAAAAAGCGCAACGTCGTATCTCTGCCTAAGCTTTACAAATGAAACTATTATATTACAGAGGCATTAATAAATAATGTATATTATATACCACAATCTGCACGATGGATTTTTAAAACTTGCTGCGTTTAGCGTAATAATAAGATAAAATAGTTGGGGGCGCCACTTTCACTGGTGTAGGGGCCTTATATACCAAGCTCAAATGTAAAGCCCTCTATTTTAAAAATGGGTGGCCATTGATGAAATCTCTTTGGAAAAAAAAAAATAATCCGTGTCGTGTCGATACGATCACAATCCGAGTCCACTCGGATGCAACTCGTATTGTTGCAACCAGTAATCTGAACGCACTAGGATGTCGGCGTTTGATCCATGTGGACTCAGACTGCGTTCTACTTTTCTGAGCTAGTATGTATACGAGTTTGAAAATAAAATAACGTCTCGTAACAACAACCAAGTACCTCATGACATTTTTCGGACGTAATTATAACAGCTATCCCAGTTCACTCGTTTAAACCTACTCCTACAAAACCACTCGGTCCGAGCATTGTCCGAACAGACTCTGATCTTGTGAATGAGCCTTTAGAAAGCCTTAAAATGTGCACAGAAAACTAGGTACAAAACCGTGCACAGTTTATAGTTATATAGTTTTACACATATACACTCGAGAGCAATGAATCCGGGTCACTTAAAGAATGTTAAAAATCTCGGAAACTAAAAATGATAGGTTAATGCAATAAATTGTATTTAATAGACAATGTAATACTCCTTTAATGAAAGTAAAAAAAATATGAGTCACCATACATTTTACTAACACAAAATTACATAAAGAAAAAAACTGCTGATCTCTCCTTAAAACAAAAATAGGAAACATGAAATTTTTGAACTTTATTACGATTTTCTTGAATTTTAATACTTCGTATTGCCTCCTCGTGCTTCCATTACTGCGTTTACGCGGTTTGGCATGCTGTACACCAAGTTCCTTATACGATTTTGGGGAATATTCTCCCATTCCTCTGTGAGAGCAATTTTGAGCTCACGAAGCGTGATTGGGGGAGGGTTTCGTTGTTTTACGCATCTGCCTAGCTCGTCCCAAGCATGCTCGATCGGGTTGATATCCGGGCTGCGCGCTGGCCACTCCATACGAGTAATGTTCATCTCTTGAAGGTAGTCATTCACAATCCTACCTGTATGAGGTCGGGCATTGTCATGCATAAATATAGCATCCTCACCTAAATTGACCATAAATGGACCAACGTGATCATTGAGGATTTCTTCCACATATCTTACGCTAGTTAAAGAGCCGTTTTCTATGATCACCAGCTCTGTGCGACTTTCAGAAGAAATTCCGGCCCACACAAGTACAGACCCACCACCGTAGGCTACTTTTCTTCGATGCATGCTTGCTTGAATCTTTCCCCTGGTCTTCGATACACTCTGTGTCTTCCATCGTGCTTGTAGAGCATAAATTTTTTACAATTTATTGCATTAACCTATCATTTTTAGTTTCCGAGATTTTTAACATTCTTTAAGTGACCCGGATTCATTGCTCTCGAGTGTATTTTGGTTTGTAGTTTGAACAATATGTGCAAAGCCTATTTGTATGGTTGCATTCCACCTTAATTGCGTTCCCATAATAGAAATTCTTAGGATTTTTCCCCAATGTCTTTGAAGCGACATTTTAAACGAATGAATAAGTTTGTAAAATCGCTGTAGATTTACGGGAATTGTCGTCGTGATATCTTTATCGGAGAGCGTTTAGTGCCTCATAAAAGTCATAAACCAATAAGATAGTAGCAACCAAGGCAAGATATAGTCTGTCTAGTCTAAGGCCGTATACAGAAAGAGAGCTGGAAACTTATTAGCGTTTACCGGCGCTTGACAGCGCCGTTCCGTTCTACACAAAGGAAGCTGGTTGTCGCAGTTGTTTATTAATTTTAGATGGCAGCGCAGCGCCCAGCGCTGACCAGCGCTTGTTGAAGCTTGTCGGCACTAGTCGGCACCGTTCAGTGCTTATCGACGCGCGTTCATATATTTTCCTGCGCGGCTTACCAGCACCGGTAAGCGCTTATAAGTTTCCAGCTTTCTTTCTGTATACGGACTAAAGTTCGCGCAATCTTCCAATTAAATTAGTTTATTACGTTACTGTTGCCGTGTGGTGCGGCTTAGATTTTACATCCTAACTCTTCCCGCGGGTGTAGTAAGAGGCGGCTAAGGGATATCTGAGGGGGGCAGGCAGCAGTACCTCCAGCAGAACTCAAATACCCAGGGTGAGGATTATGAGCATTACCCCCATGAGGTAAAACCCAATAAGGCGCTTATCAAGAGAAGATGCGTCCAGCAGTGAGTCATTATAGCCTGATGTGGTTAACTAACGTAGCTCAACTAATCCACATGTATTAAGAAAGTGATTTTAAAATGAAGTCCGCAACTTTAAGCTTTACGGACTATTTAGATACTTAACCTACATTTAAAAAATTAAATTACTTCTACTGTTTTAGTAGAATACAATCTCAATACTACGTTGATATTATCAACCTTGAGGTTATTTCAAGCAAAGGAGCCTACAAATAACTAAGTAGGTATAGTTTCTACAGCCAAACGTTTAGAGGAACCAATAAGAGGTCCAATGTCCCAGTCAAATGAACAGCATTCATTCATTCATTCAACCCCTTTCATGTCTGAATTCCGAAACTAAATCAATAGAATTAACAAACTTTAACCCTGGATTGAATTGAGTACCCAGTTGAATTACTTTATTATGTGTATAACTATAGATTTTCAGTAAAAAAACAGAAGCAGTTTTTTGACAGTACTTATTAGGCCTTTTTTACGGAGACACGGGGCGTGCAGCGGTGCGTTAAGCGGACAGTGTGTGCGTGCAGCGGCCCCGCCATCGCACGCGTAAACACATACATATCGCAATGTAAGTTGATGTTTATGGATAGGCAGAGTGGCGATGGCTGGAAGAAATCACGCAGAAGCCGCCGAAAAAGTCCAAGAAGCTGTGAATAATATACACAACTGGACAAAAACCTGGAGAATCAAACTAAATGAATCAAAATCTGTTCATATCAATTTCACGAATAAAAGAGAAGACTATCATCCGGTATTTATCAACGGAGTCGTAGTACCATATGCTAACACAGCAAAATACCTAGGTATGACCCTTGACGCCAAGCTACGCTGGAAAGCTCACGTCAAAAAGAAAAAAGAAGAGCTTGAGATTCGCTACAAAAAGATGTACTGGCTAATTGGAAGAAATTCTACTCTAGCAGTACACAACAAAGTTTTATTATATAAACAAGTCCTCATGCCAATCTGGACCTATGGCATACAGCTCTGGGGCTGTACCAAAAAGACAAATGTAGCAATCATACAAAGATTCCAGAATAAAATACTAAGGGCAATCGTTAATGCTCCTTGGTATGTAAGAAATGGCGATCTTCATCGGGACCTAAAGATTGAATTCGTCGATAAAATGATACAGAAATACGCAGAGGCTCATGAACATAGGCTTCTTCATCATGTGAACGTCGAGGCTATCCAGCTCCTCGACAACACGGACATAGTGAGAAGGCTCAAGAGAACTAAACCTTTTGAGTTAGTGTAGTGTTAGTTATAGTGTATAATAATGTATGTAAGTGCATAATAAGTGCTATTTTAAAGAACACATGAACCAAGTGTCTTCCCCTTAAATAGAGACAATAAGAAAAGTGCCGATGGACACGTTCTTAGTGATATGTTTTTATAAAATTAAGTTTAAACAAAATTACCCATTAGCCAAACCTATGGCTAGATTGTAATGTTATTCTAGTGTATTTAGAAATTATTACACCAGAAAATATAAAAAAAAAATAAAAAAAAAAGAGTGGCGATGGCGCGGTGCCACCGAGTGCGATACCCCGTGCAATGCGTCAAATCAAACAAACGCGTGTTTTTTTTTTTTTTTTTTTTTATCAGAGATAGACCTTTGTTTGACCGCAATCTCACATGATGGAAAGCGAAGATGCGGCCGACGATGTATCACGAAGGTCTAGAAGATGGCTACTCCGGACCACATTCCGAAACACAACAGAGTTGCTTCACGGACTGGCCCAGTCCGGAGGGTGGTGACAAGCCACGGCCGAAGCCTACCACCAGAGTACCGCTCTTAGCACCACCCAGAGGACACGTGTAGGGTATCAGAGGGTCAACACCTACGGACGTGAGCGATACTGTCCCCCTGACTGTGTGTGTAGAATCAGTTCTCCGTAAACGCACTCTACCAATGTCACATGTTTGAATCCAATGCGGGCCGTGCCACTGCACGCGCCGCGTCTCCGATAACAAGGCCTTAGAAGGTATACAGGGTGGAAAAAATCTATGGGCCCTGGAGGGAAACTACCTTAAATCCTTTAGTTAGCTCATTTTACTGAAAGGAAACATTCCTTTATTTTTAAAAAGAAACAAAATCGCATTCAATGATCTTCTAAAAATTGCTTGTCTCACCTGGGAATCTAACCAACTAAAAATTAAAAAGAAACCCTCACTATTTTCTTATGCGAATCAGTAGAATTATTGTTAAGGATAAAAATAGTTGTATGAGATATTCATGAAATCGAATGTTTATTAGAAGTTCTTTATTAACAATACCTAGTAGGTACTGTTTATTTGTAACAAGTAAATGACAAGTTATAATTTTCTTTTCTCTAACATCCAAAGATATCGTATGAAGTACAGGCTTGCTAATGTTATTTACTGCTAAGTACCTTGTTGAAGACTTCTAAAATCTTTTAAATGATAATAAATAAATCTATGCACAATTCCTTCTTACAGGAGGCGTTCTGAATAAAAGTTTGAAAATGAAATGTATTTCATTTCAACTTGGAGCAACAAATTTGAGTTTCGAACGATAACTTTCGTCATTTAAAATCGATAAAAATGTTGAAATAATTCGTTCTAATTTTAAATTTAGTTTTGTTTTGCTTTCACTTCGTAATTGTGTAAAAATGGCGTATCAAGAAGAATTCGATTTATTAGAAGCTTACTTTTCAAACCACAAGAATTGCAATCTAGCTCTGCAGTGGTACAGTGAGAGATATCCAAACAAACAATTACCATCTAGAAAAGTTTTGTCGCGAATGGTGAACAACATACTTTGAGTGTTACCCGAAAGCTTCTAGTAAGGAAGCTGCTCAAGAGATTGACACCAGCCATACTCGTGTACTTAGTGTTTTGAAAACGTACAAATACAAATGTTTTCGTGATGGGCGATTGGTGCAGAAACTACATTCGGGAGATAGTCAAAGAAGATGAGAGTTCTGTCAAAATATTGAAACAGAAATAGTTCGCAACCCAAATTTCATTTTATGGTCTGAGGGCGCAGAGACATCAGAACTGATTCGCATAAAAAAAGCGAGGGTTTCTTTTTTTAATTTTTAGTTGGTTCGATTCCCAGGTGAGACAAGCAATTTTTAGAAGATCTTTGAATGCGATTTTGTTTCTTTTTAAAAATAAAGGAATGTTTCCTTTCAGTAAAATGAGCTAACTAAAGGATTTAAGGTAGTTCCCCTCCAGGGCCCATAGATTTTTTCCACCCTGTATATTGGGTCTAGTCATTTCTATTCGCGGCATAGAAGACAATATCGCGGGCTGCAGGAAACTGTTCTGGTCTCTTAAAAATCCACTTCAGCTTTCCCTCCCGATTATGCTGAGTATCCCAATAAAAATACACTTTTAATGAAAATTCACACCAAAGTTAAATCAAAATGCTCAAAGCTCGAAGAAAATGCACCTTAAGTTTTAACCAATCATGTATTAGTCGTTTGAAACCTTTGGAATTCCATATTCCAACCCAATCAATGAACCTTCTTGTATTATTGTAGTTGTCTCCGGAATACTCCGTCTCTAGAACTTCGAGACATAAGAACAGAATAAAAACCATTACACTTCACAAAGCTAAATTAACTAACTAAGTGTTACTTAATGTTCTAAAGAAATAAGTTAAAGAAAATCCTCTTCTATGTAATTCCTTGTGAAACTACATTCGTTTCGCTGAATACTTAGCTTACATTTGCAACACTTTAAAATGCCAAGTACGGGAGCTACGGCTTTTAAACTAGATTTACTACACATTTATTCCTTGGAAAATATGCTAGGCTAATAAAACGGCGAATTGGTATTTAAAATTTTACTCTCACAAGTTGTCAAACACTGCGTTTATGATGGTATTCAAATAGTTGTCTTGGTACTACTTTGGCCCCTCTGAGTTGTCTCTCTGCGGAATGTACAACCGCTCGAATAGTTCGCCCATTCTTTCCCCGCTCAGGCAGTACCCCCCTGTGAGACTATCCTCGCCGAAAGATTTATTACCGTTATTACAGTGCAGTAGAGGTGAAATTTCGTTATCATAAATCTGGTTGTGGCGCATAGTTTTGGGAAATTGCCTGTTGGCTTGTGTATTTTCTTGTGGGAGCGCACATGCGGCTTGGAGTATGGACTCTAGGGCTCTCTGGTCTTGAATACGCCGTTGTATGGCTGTTGCTTGCACATTTGCGACGATATCTTTGTATTTGCCTTCCAGCTTGTCTAGAGCCGTGGTAAGCTCGGCTTGGTTTTCATCGGTCACCTCATTTACTACGTGGGCTCTTTGTTTGACCATCTGTAGTTGTAGCGTGCATTCTGCCATGTGTTTTTCTCTTTGTAACTGCGCTATCTTAGCTTCATAAATTCGGGTACTCTTTATTTTGTTCTTTTCTAATTTAACAAGACGTTTTTCTAGCTGTTGTGTTTTAAATCTTGCAGTTTCTTCGCTGCAGCAATCAAGAGGCTTATCAATATATTTTTCCAAAACACTGTGGAGATGTTTTTTCAGGTCATCTATCTGAACCCTCAGGCGTTCAATTTCTGCGTTTTTGGAAGATATTGTGTTTTGCATTGCTTCTACATCTCTCTCTCTGGATAGTATAGTTTCTTCGATATTAGATGATGAATTATCTTTGATCTCTTTGATTTCGAGCTCAAAGTTTGTTTTTATGGTTTCTATTTTCTTTTCATAAACGTCCTTGACTTCATCTTTGACTAACGTTTTGATTTCTATTATTTCAAGTTTATGTTTGGCTTCAATTTCTTCAATCTCATGAGATTTAACGCTGTCATAGTTGTCAAGTTGCTCTTGTAATGATGATATTTTTTCAATAAGAGCATTTCTAGCTTCTTGAACTTCATGCAGTCTACATTTAAGAGATTTTATTGTAGCATTACTTTCTTTTCTTTGTAAAGCTCTGTTAACACTGTCTATTCTATCATGTTCATCAATAATTTCATTTTTCATCTGAGTTTCACCTTTCAGTATCAAAAGCTCAGATTGTAACGTACAATTCTCATTTTTCATGTCCCTTAGCTTTTTTATAAGGTTTTTTGCTTCATATCCAAACAAATCTTTACAATTACTGTTGAAATTGGATACCGTTGGGCATGCGTAGCATAAAACTGTTTGTTTCCGAGAACGGCCGCTCTTCGCAAAACTGTTATCACTGTCAGACACACTCTCTGCTTTACTGTATTCCTTTTCTTGCGAGATTAATTCAGTAACTGATTCTAATGGAGTTTTTCTGTTGTAGATGATTTCAGTGTGGCTGTCATCGCGGTTTACTACGGCGCATTCTATTTCTGACGAGGAGTCCTCACTATTAATGCTCTCAGGCATGGGGACGAGGATGTTGAGAGGTGGTGCGCTGAGGAAGGGGTCTTCGAGAACGCCCTTCGCGAGTTGATAGCACATGGAGAAGACATACTTGTTGCGCATTACTTTTTCCGCATCGCTGCATTCGGAGAACCTTCGGATCCAAGCGTTGCAAATGTTAATTACATTCTCGTTTGTCAGCTGCCCAAGGTATGGTCTCAGGATCTGCAAATACCGTTTGTATTCTAAATCTAGGGTGAAAACGTCTTCCATTATAATTGAGATATATTTACTTTCAAAATTCTAATTGTGTTTTGAATTATATTCTTTAGGCTTTACCTAACTTTACTGTCATAGTTATTGTATTCTCTTTGGTAATACAAAGAGAATACAATGCTGTCATATTTGGTCAGTGAAAAAAAAGATTTTTTCTATATTTTCCTGTCAATCGTAGGTTAGATTCACAGACATACCTAATACGAGCTTAGATTACATTTTGAAATGAGGTTTTTATGCCAAAAAGAGAATGAATAGGATCCATTTACAGGATCGGCTTAGAGGGGATATTAGGGGTGATAAGGTATTTATGGCAAATATGGGGCTAAAAATGGGACCAAAAAACACATAATGTACCTATAGGATAGTTTTGTAAACAAACGACTAAATAAATAACTTGGATTTTATTTTTGGGACAAAATACCTAATATAGTTATATACATATCTATTATAACTATACATGGGCAAACGAGCGGAACCTCTCCTAGAAACATAAGAAAATTTCATGAGATGAAATGTGAATAAAACACCAAACGTGGTTTACAAAAAATATTGTGCCTTCACTAAGCTCACGCTACCGACATCTAATAACCAATTCAAAGTGCATAAAAGCACCTATTACCTCAATCATTAGGGCCATAATAGCTAAACCATAAATGGACCCTCTTCCTTTACTACTTCACCGATTTCCTGCTAATCTAAATATCCAATAGTACTTACCGGTTCCATTAAATGCACAAAGAAATGTTATAACAAGCGGCTGGCTTAGATCAGAATATTTAAAAACACGAGTCTTGTCCAGGACGGATTTTATTCTATACACAGTCAGTAGAGAGGGATAAGCCGCTTTTGAAAATGAGTTTTCTTTTCAAAATCAATCGCAAGAAAATCACAAATGTAATGGTACACTGATTTAAATTCTAGAAAGAGTTACCACAAAATACGCTGCCAACTACTTATTAAATAGGGCTTAACAACTCACGGTTAAACTGTGTCTAGACACAGTTGAAAACGTGAGGTGTATTTGTTGTCTCTGCTCTAATCGGAGGAAACGTGGCAGAAGATTGGGGTCGGTGTGTGGAATGGTGGGCTGGCCGGCCATGTGTGGCAGGAAGAGAAGGACGCCTTGCTGGAACAAAAACATGCAATTTAAAGTTTAATATTTCGTAAACGGAGCAATAAATGATTGAGTCATTTTTAAAAGACCTATTCAACTAAATACCCCACACTATAGGCTGGACAACGAAATAAAAATTCATCGCAATTTCGAATGGGGACTACACCAAAAAAATCCTGATGTTATTTAACGTATAAGCTTCTATTTGATTGTATGTTTTTTGGTCAATGGAAGGCAATGAAGGTACACTTCAGGGTAGTTTCATAGCCAGAGCTACTAATGGATGGACATTACCCGGTAGCTAGACACGTGCACTTTATGCTAATGCCCCATTTTACAGGCGCTAGGAGGAGCGATGCGATCAGCTGTCAGGGTTTATACGCGACAGTAAACTATAGTGTACTGTACGTACACTAATCGGTGGAATATACTGCCACTTGGTTTTATGCACGGATCCAGGGTTTATGGTCAGATGGAACTCTAGCATTGTTATATTTATTACTAACCTTTTATCAAACTTTAGGTATAGAGACTCCAGGGTGAATAAAACTTAACTAAATCAGTATGTTTAACCAGAGCTAAACATCCTTTTGCAGAGGTCAGCTCGACTGACACAGGAGGTGAACAGAAAGGGACTAAGGTTACATCTACTGCTATCAGCAGGGCAGTACGAGTTGTGCATTAGTTTCGATCTCGATTACACGTTCTTTCGCGCACGATTTGCGCTTTCGCGCGTGATATCGCGCGCGATTGACCGTTCGTGTAAAAGCAGCTATTGTTATCTTGCTCACTGGAGCAAGATAACAATAGCTGCCTTTGTTTTTGCTCACTGGAGCAAGATAACAATAGCTGTCTTTACTTACACGAACGGTCAATCGCGCGCAATATCACGAAAGCGCAAATAGTGCGCGAATGAACGTGTAATCGAGATCGAAACTTATGCACAACTCGTACTGCCCTGCTGATGGCAGTGGATGTATCCTTAGTCCCTGACTGTTCACCTCTTGTGTCAGTCGAGCTGACCTCTGCAAAAGGATGTTTAGCTCTGGTTAGCTTGGGGCTAGATAATGCTGTGTGAACTGTCCAACATTATTTATTTATTTATTACTTATAGCTGCGCCCCGCGGCTTCGCACGCGTTGTTACTTTGGAAACGTTAAAAGGTGATTTTTATCCCACGGGAACTGTTTTATGGGATAAAAAGTAGCATATGTTTGATTCCAGGATTAAAATTACCTGTATGCATATTAGCCTGATCCGTTCAGTAGTTTTGGCGAAGAGGTAACAAGCATGCATCCATACATCCATCCATCTTTACATCCATCCATCCATACATCTATACAAACTTTCGCATTTATAATATTAGTGTGATGTGATGTGATAGTGTGATGTAGTAAGACAAACATTATGTCTATAGTGTGATATATACTAACTCTATGTTTGCTCCAGTATTTCGTCCATTTCTGTTCACCCTGTATTACCCGGTAATCAGAGTACCACAAAAAGAGTGTAATAAGCTAAAAGGGGGTGATTTTGGACATCGAGTAGGGACAATGTTAAATCTACAAATTTATGAATAACTTTTCCTTTAAAAAGAAACACTTTTTTCTTTATTTTTGTGTTCTTTGACGTGTATCGTTAATCCGTTGGCCCTTCGCCTGACCTCTTCCCAGTCGTGTCGGTCTGCCATCCCATCGAATTTGAGAGTGAGAGAATAGAGAGTGCTCCAGTGTTAGCACACACACTTGGGCACTATAATACGTCCAGCACAACTGGCTAGTCTTTGTTGAGGCTGGCCGCCATGGCTGAAGATCGGCGTGGAGGAAAACATCTTTATAATCATTTATTAGTTAGTATGAAATGAATGTCGAATTCACTAAAACTTTTGCCTTACTGTGTGGTGCTGGCTTAGAATTTGCACCACCCCAACTCTTCCCGCGGGTGTCGTAAGAGACTTATGGATATCCACTGGGGGGCGGGCAGCAGTGCCCCCTGCAGAATAATTCTACCACCGAACTGCGATCCCCAACCCGCATGCCCAGCGTGGGGATTGTGGGCATTACTCCCATGAGATAAACGCGAATAAGGCGCTTATCAGGGGGGGCCTGCGTCCAGCAGTGAGGCAATACAGGCTGTTGAGGTTGAGGTTTGCCTTACTATGCTACTTAGGTATACCTACTTAGAAAGGAAAATGAAATCATAATTAATGAGGCATTAGGAAATTAATTTAAACATAATAAGGCTTTGGGGGCCTTCCAAATTACCCGCATAAATAATGATTTTAATTACCTACTTTTTATTTGAGGCTTCCCTTAGAGATTTATTTTATTTGGTGGATGTCGTTAAAAGTGAATAAGGAAAACCTGACGAAAAATCCAGAATGAGTGGATTTTGTCAACGGCGATAATTGAATTTTTCTTTCCAAAGAAGATTGGCTACGTTATCAACCTCTATCCAAATTTAGACAGGCAGTATTAATTTACAAAATACAAGTTTACTACCTACAACAGTAAAAAAGTTAGTTGATACGATTTTTTTTTACACTTTTACACTTTAAGGTCCACAGGGACCTTAAAGTGAAACTAGCTGTTACTGTTATTAAAAAGTTTGCCGAATTTCACGAACAGAGACTTCATCACCACGTGAATGTCGAGGCTACCCAGCTCTTCGATAATACAGACATATTAAGATGACTCAAAAGAACAAAACCTTTTAAGCTGGTGTAGTGATGTCTAAGTGAAAAATAGTGAGTGCTATAAAAAGAACACATGAACAAAGTGTCTTCGCCTTAAATAGAGATACCCGAGCCAATATGATAGCGCCACCTATTTAATCATTATTATTGCGTTTAACTTAAGAAAATTTAAAAATCCATCATATAGTTTGTGGTATCTTTATTATGCAGTTTTTTAATACACTTTTTTTGTGGGTTATCTTTTTTTTAACGAAAAATTTGCAAGCAAAACCTAAATTGATTTTTTTTTGTGTCGTCTGAAATAAATGAATTTTATTTTATTTTTATTTATTCTAAACTCCAAGACAATTTTACACCATTTTCGTGTTATGCAATATTGGCCATGGATTTATGTGCGCACAGCTTTATCCTGGAAACAGACAAGAGTTAGTTTCGCATTAGTATGGACCTAATATGTACCAGTTCGGTGATTAGTTTCCCCTGTTTTAGTTGCCCGGTGGTTGGAAAGGCCGAGGCATGTTTGGCACTACATACAATATTGATAAAGTTGGTCCGGCTGTCTGTTTTGATGTGGGTGTGGGGTGAGCAAACTGGAACAATCGTGACATGTCAATAACCAGAAGCCCTATTCTGGTAAACTGATTTCTTATCATGATTTTACGTGACAATTCTGCGATAATGCTATCTATTATATAAATGCATTTTTTTGTTAAGGCGCATACACCAGTGAAAGAGGTGCCCCAACAACTTTATCTTATTGTTACGTTAAACACAGGAAGTTTTAAAAATCTATCTAACAGTTTGTGGTATCTTTTATAAGTTATTTGAATGCCTCTGTAATAGTTTCATTTTGTAAAGCTTGGACAGAGATACGAGGTTGCCCTTTTTGGCCACCAAACTCTATTTTCGCATCTCTTCCTAAACTATATAATTATCAAACTATTAAATAGGTATTAAAAATAGCCTATATAGTAGATACAAAAACTCTACGAAGGATTTTTAAACTTTCCTGTTTTAAACAAAATAATATGATAAAATGGCGCTGCTGTCATATTGGCTCGGGTATGCGCCTTGTCGGTTTTAATCTCTCAACCATAAATAATCTTACAGTTTCTAAACAATCTACTTTTCCGTCATAGAACAAACTAGCTTCTCTAACAAGATTGACCGAGTTTCGGCTCTATATCCTAAATCAGTAAGCTCTAAGTCGGTCTTCAAGTTTGAAGTCCTAATTGAGGTTGAGATGATTAGGGGCAGTCTAAGCTAAAATCCGCCACATTTTAGCTTCAGAGAAGCGATGGTTCTGGCTAGTTGTTTGTGGGAGAGATTATGCAGTTCTGTACAAATATGTTTTATGTTAAATGTAATATGTTAATTTTAAATCGTGAAATAAGCCCTCTCCATAGAGGGCCCGCACCGTGTTGTTGCCAAGCGAAGTGTCGCTCATTTGGAGTACTGTGTGTTTTTGTGGTGTGCTTGTTCAAAAATTCAAAAATTCGTGCAATGTTTTTGCACAATAAATGGTAATAATAAAAGTTGGGTTTATTGAAAAGAACACACATGTATCTACTCATATTGTGCGTGCGTCGGCATTTTGTTAAGAGTGTGCCATAAGCAATTTACTTCAAAATTATTATTTATGTCAGGATCTGTGAAAGCCACCTATTATACATATATTATATTATATATGTAGGAAAATGTTACTTCGATCTTTCATATTGAATTAAGTAGGTACGTGTTTTAAAAACTCAATTGATGAAAGTTTTCAGGATAGTTTTTTTTAATATATGTTTTACACACATATTGCTATTTATCTCAGAAACAACACATTTTTTCTACGGTTTTTTTTGCTAAGAAACCTAGAAGTTTTGTTTTTGTTATGGTTATGTCTTTCGATTGGTGGTTTCATTAACTTGTAATTAGGTAAAAACTGTTTTGGCGCATAGAAAGTTCGGTGCACGTCTATATCTTGTTATCTTGCTCGAAATCCATCTCGTGGTGGCGTTATTGCACACACTTAATGCAAGAATTCAAAGACAGACAGACTACTAAATTAAAAGAAATAAATAAGACTTAAGTGTTACAAAATGGCGTTTGAATCAGCATTTGTTGTGATAACTCGCCGGTGGGCGTACTTACTTATCTCAACGCTGATCTTCCTGATTCTGATGATGTTGTGTGAACTATCCAGTTCGGCAGTATTAGGTTTATTTGTGTTATTTTACCTTAGTTTTTTGTTTTGCAGACTTACATGCGGATGTAAGACTACAAAACCAATAAAAAAAATAACAAAACAAATTAACGTCTCTGAATGCAGACTGAGTCAGGACCTGTTAAACCTACACACACGCGCTCGTTTGCCTGCTGAGGGGGCTACTTAGTACCAGTACCAACCCAATAGGTACTTAGGTAGGTACTTACCTACTTGTCGCTAGTTTTGGCTTTCCAATAATTGTTAACTGTGTTTGTTTGTGTTACTAAGTAGTCTTTTTTTTTATTTTTTTTATTTGTATTGTTGTGTAGTGTTTAATAAATCATTTTCTATCTTTGGTACTTTCAGACTCAGAGACGTTAATGCTTACTGAAACCGTCACTAAGTAAAGGTTTAAGAATTGAAATATTTACTCAGTGACAGTTTTAAGTAATCAATCATATACGTCTCTGAGTACAGCTGTTAGAGACAAAATCTAGCCTATGCGTGGCTTGCATATGCAAGATTTTGTCTCTAACAGATTTGTCTAAAATTAATATTGCTGGATAATTCACACAACCATCATCTATCCCCAAGCTAAGCAGAGCATGTGTTACGAGTACTAGATAACTGATATTCATAATACAACACTACATAGATCGATTTTTTTTTATTTTACATAGAAAACATCCAGAACACTCTGAAAAAATATCTGCAGATCGTACACACATTTTGTCCCGTAACGTTACCAAGTATTTAGGAACCCTATCATGGCTATAAAGTGACATTCCTGAACTTTGCTCAGTGATAAAGAGCCACTAATCCAAGATAGACATCCCATTTGTCCTCCACACAATCCGCTGCTATACCAACGCCTTTGTCGTAAGCATAAAGAGATAAATCACATTATTTTGAGGGATAATCTCATGAGTACTAATGACGTGGATTTAGCAAACCTCCAGAAGACAAATTGAAGATATCTCGGATGCTTTGTGCCGGGATTCCAGGGGCTTAGAGGTTGTCTAAGCCCTTTCACGTATGCGATATCTTACAGGCGAATTGTTATGTGTATTGTTTGTGTACGATTCCGTTTGTACTTCATGATTCGAACCTTCGCGCCACTCGCCATGTCTAACTTCAGAGCGCGGTCGATATGTTGGCGGTATTGATTCTATGCATCGCTGGCTTGTCTCTGTTTTTTTTTCGTATGGACTAAAATCATAGAGTTTATATAATATCTCTATGACTAAAATGCTGTTGACCGCAGATAGCCATGACAGCGTTAGTTAACGGACTTTTGGCGGGCGCAGAGGGCGTTTTGCTGATAAAACTCGATTGGGGCGACACGCACAAGGGCCGCCACTTAGGAGCAAGTCTCGGCTTGAGCTGTCGCCAGATGCTACTAGAGGGCATGGAGGCCTTAGGTGCACGAATGCACCTGTGGGCGGAGGGAATTTTTGGTCGGCTGTGTAGTGTGCGGTAACGAATCGGTTAACGTCACCTCCGGGTTAGTGGCGGTGAGTGGGTCAACGGGGTCACCGAGAACGTGTCTACGGATGAGAGTGGCTTGTCCCTGACTCGATGAGAGGTGACTTTCGACTTTCTTGCGGACGACAAACTGTTCTCGATTCTGTCCAATTTTGACCTTTTATTTTATCTTACACTAAATATCTAAACGAATATCCCAGTGAACCCCCATATCGGGGTTCCATACTACGGGTTGCGGATATCCGAAATGATTCTCTGCTTTACCTCTGCACTACCCCGTCGGCTCCTCTACGGGGCGGCACGGTAATACTGAGGTCATCCGTCCCCGACGAGCTTGCCACCAATATCCGGCAGAATTCTCCAACATCCGGAAGGATTATCAACTGCACCACTGCACTACTGTTGCTGCCAGCCCATACCTGGATCCACTGGTCATGGTCACCCTACTGCGGCAAATCCTGCTCCAGCTAAGGCCAGGGGTAATAGTTTTAGTTTATCTGTATATTTATTTTTCTATTTTGTGATGTTTCTATTCTGAAATTTAATCATTGAAAAGTAGATATTTTAAGTCTCAACAGCAAAATCTCTAAACGCAACGCTATTGGCACGTGAAGCGTGACGTCATACTTGAACATTTTTGTACGGGCATGAAGTTTTGATTTTGAGTTTACGTATGGAACTCGATCATCCGTGACGTCATAAAATGCAATGGCTAACATGGCAGCGTTTTTATCACCTGAAACTGAGTGTATTTTTACTTTTAGTTTTTTAACTCAATTTTTTTTTTTGGGTGTTATATTTTTTTTCGTTTATGTATTAACCTAAATAATCGATAAAAAAAAATAAAAAAAACCATGCATATACCCTATTCGACTGTATTTTTTTTCTTTTTTTTACCACAGAAATTTTGACTGTCTCATCCGATCTGACAGTGGAATCCATGACGAACCCACAAAATTGAAGTCGGTTTATTGTTGTTTATTTTAATTTACCTAATTATTTACCATACATCAGTTCCCATACCATAGAAACAACGCACGTGAAGCCACGAGCAGAAGTAGTAGGAAGATAATAATATATTTCCTTCCCAAAGGCTGTACTAAGTAAAGCACTAAGTAGGTAAGTGAAGGATGAATGCAAAACACAAGAGAGAGTACACAGTCTATTGTTTTAGCTATAATGGAGGAATTAGCAGGAATATACGGCGAGCTCTCTGCTTTGTTGTGTTGTCTTGACGTGGGAACAGCCCGGCTCAGCGATGTATTTATACATATGTATGTATACCAGTTCGTAAATGTTCCAATTTTTACCAATTGCCCTAAGTATAGAGGACAGAGTTCCAGGAGTAGTTCCACCTGACTGTACTACTAGCTGTGTGGTGCTGGCTTAGAATTTGTACCAGCTCATCTCTTCCCGTGAGTGCCGTTAGATTCGACTAAGGGATATCAAGGAGGGCAGCAGCAAAACCGCATGCCCAGCATGGGGGGGGGGGGCTTAT
Organism: Eupithecia tripunctaria; assembly: GCA_955876795.1. Taxonomy (NCBI): domain Eukaryota; kingdom Metazoa; phylum Arthropoda; class Insecta; order Lepidoptera; family Geometridae; genus Eupithecia; species Eupithecia tripunctaria. Next base: position 17,428,378 of record OY041601.1, read on the forward strand.
CAGGGGGAGGCCTGCGTTCAGGAGTAAACCAATACAAGCTGTTGAGGTTTAGGTTGAGGTACACATTTGTCCCGAGGTGGGAATCGAACATGCATCTTCCTGCCTCGCAGGCGGCATCCATTGGCATACCTACTAGTCGGAAGCATCTTCAAAACGCTGGCTGCATTGCCGGCTGCATGGCAATGCTGATGCGCTGCGCCAGGTGCTCACTGTCACGTACTCTCGATCACGTCGTCGATCGTTTTGACATGACCAAACGCTCAGAATTATAAATTTTATTTGTTAATAACAACCGGCCAAGTGCGGTACCAGACTCGCACACTGAGGTTTCCGTACAAACATTTTTGTATATTTATATTAGTCTCTTTTCTCCCTACACTCCTCGCGATTCAACGCGGTAACAGGCCATGATGGATGATGTGCGTCAAGCTCGTCTCGCCATCTCATCCTAGGCCTTCCACGTCGCCTCCTAGAGTTGGGTGGGCTCCACTCTGTCGTAGTCCTTGCCCACAAGTAGCTGGACTTTTGGCAGACGTGTCCGGACAAACCTGTTGGTTTAGTTTTAATATAATTATGTGAAACTAACTTAAGCCTACGCTCTACACTTTAACCCAGTACAACTTCAAGCTATACTAAAATGATCACTCCATTTATACATTGATCTATCATCATATAATAAAAATAGAAAGAAAGAAATAAGTTTATTTTTAACTACAACCTATTACACAGTTAAACAAAAACTTAAAACTAGTACATTAGGGTAAGCGGTGTGCATGAATGTTACGTGTACTGGTAGACCAAGTACACGCAACGCTGATCTTCCGCCGGTTCCTACAATCAGTAGCAGGCAGTGCACAATGATAGTAAATTAAGAAGTAAACAACAAAATAAACAAAAAACAAATAGGAAAGTGCCAGTATTTTATGAGTGTTCACAACATTATTAAAGGAATACTTAAAGAGCTTGGGACTATTAGAAGGTGGGTAGAAGGTAGTAAGTAAGTATGTAAAATATTTTTACAATAATGATGATATTAAAATTTACTGCTTTCTCAATTTTTCCTTTATATTTCATGCTAAGACGTTGCTTCGTACCAAATTTCAAGATTCTGAGTTTACGGGAAGTAGGTAGTAGTAGTAGTATAATAATATATAATAGTATATAATATATAATAGTACCTACCCTGTAGGTTTTGATTCCCTTACGAGTGTCGAAAATTTACGGAAATTTGCGGCATAAACGGCTGTATCTTTTGATTGCGTTGGCTTAGAAGTTTGATTTTTTCACAGCTCTAACAGACAGTATACTTGATATTTTGATATCAATTCCAGCTTGATATCTCCACGCGTTCCTTAGAAAAAGGGCCTTGACAGACAGACAGACAAACGGACGGACAGACGACAAAGTGATCCTATAAGGGTTCCGTTTTTTTCTTACGAGGTACAGAACCCTTAAAAAATATATATTATTAAAATACATTAATAATTAAAAAAAAACCCTTAATAATAGCTGCACTGTTTTAATCATTATTACTCGTTAGTTGTAATGATTAAAAACAGTGCAACTAGGGTTATAATTAAAAATTAACCTTTTTTATGATATCATAAAACAGGATGAGAAGTAAGTTTTATTACTACATTCCTTCGTTATAAATACCACCGTTCAACCGAGAAACCCATAGTTAAAGGGGTTCCATCCCTTTGATAAATCCACGGTACCGCACCGGAGAATCGGAACAGAATCGCTTTTCCGACAATTTATCAGAGATCGGAAAGACATTTATTTTGCAGAGCGCGTTCGTTTGCATATTCATTGGAAACTATTTGCTCAAAGCCAAAGGTCATGAAATTCGAGTTTGGTTTACACCGACGCCAATGTATCAATAACGAAGTGGACATGTCATGAACGGCAGCGATTTTTTTTAGATTTATTTAAAATCCAAGTATTGACCGGTGTTATGCGGCGTAGAGTACCACTTACATCTACGTTAAAATCCGTCTGCGTCAGAGTCAGAGTCAAATCGTATATTTCTTTTGACTTACAAAATAAGCACATATTGTAATATAGGGTGACCATATGGTATGAGGTAAGTACTTACCTACTTTATAAATAATTTGGTAAATGTAAATTTTAGACAAGTCAAAAGTTTAACTAGAACTTGATACTAGATACTAGCTTAAAAAATAGTAATTGTTTATCAAATAAAAAATAAGGTCGTCATCGAGTAACGTCTTTAGCTAGAGGAACCAAATAAATAAATAATACATTTCATACAGCATTATCTAGCCCCAAGCTTAGCAGAGCTTGTGTTATGGGTACTAGATAACTGATATACGTAATACAATACACTAATATCTGCAGATCGTTCAGACAGTTGTCCCGAGGTGGGAATCAAACCCGCAACCTACTGCTTCGCAGGCAGACCTTCGCCCACCAAGCCACAGAGGTCGTCTGTCTCCTAAAATATAATTAACTAGCAGCGCCTCGCGGTTTTACCCGCGTAGTTCTCGTTCCCGTGGGAATTACGGGATAATATATATATATATATATAACTTAGAGGAACCAAATAATTAGTAAAAACCTACGAATCTATAAATCTAAGCCCGCCCAATCCGTTCAGTAGTTTTGGCGTGAAGAGGTAACAAACATCCATCCATGTATCCATCCATACATCCATACGAACTTTCGCATTTATAATATTAATGTGATTTCAAAAGCTCTTTCATGACTTTTCCTTCTAAACAGAAAGTTGAATTCCTACTTAACGTTGAGTTTTTTTTTTATGTAATTTGGTTTTCTCATATCAAATTAGAGGAACCAAGAAAATAATGATTATTTTGTAATTCGAAGTTTTACCACGTGGTTGCCATGGGTACCGAGATCTAGGCCAGTTGACAACCGAACCCGGTTCATCCTTAAAACCGACCAAAGTAAGTCGCTATAAGCTTTTATCTTGGCACTAAGTAATAAATCTAGCATCTAAGTAAAGCAAGATACCAGCAGGCTGACCACTATCCGAAATAGCATTGCCGTAATTTATGTCCTATCCCATTGAAACAGAAGCGATAGTGGCATGATAAGGCGTGCCTTGTTTGGGATAATGGGAACTTAAGGTAAGCAAAACTTGCAAAATTGGGTTTAGTATAATAATATGTACTTTAAAAAGCATTTGGAAATTGCTTAGAAAAATCTTTTTAGATCATTTTCATTTGAACAACTCGTTATCCTGGTTAGAAGAGTCGCACAAATAAGCGATGCGGTTCTGTGAAGACAAAATAAATGCTTCCTTTAAAAAAATGCGTTGCGAATAATAAAGGTGGAGGAAAACCGCTTAGTGCGAGTGGAGGGTACATCCACCAAGTATGGATGGTATTGCGCTGTGCATTATCTTGTCCTGGAGTGAGCCGTATTGACGGTCACTGAGGAGGTCATTGTCTTCAAGGTATGCAAGGAGCTTGCCATTAAGGACACGCTCCATGCACTTACAGAGCAGGGAGGTGACTGAAATGGGGTGATAGTTAGTGGGATCAGCTCGACTACCTTTCTTGGGTACAGGCTGCACATTAGCAAGCTTCCATGACTTGGGGACTTTACCAGATTTCAAGGATAGGCGAAAGAGTCGGGTAAGGATGGGAGACTGAAACAAAGAACTCAAGAGCGCGGGACTTCAGCACCACAACCGAGATTCCATCCGGACCACTAGCCTTATTCACGTCGAGACCACGCAAAGTTTTGAGCACTTTCATTGACATTTTCTCATACCTTTTGATGTATGCGGATCTCAAGCATGTTTGTGCTACATCGAGGAAGGCTGGGTGGTGAAACATTTGTGGGCTCAAGACATGAGGCCTCTGCGAATTGAGTCACAAATAAATTTGACTTCTCATTCGCAGTGTGTGCTAGCGATCCATCCGGGTTCAGCAATGGGGGAAATGAAGGACGGCTAAAGTTGGCTTCGACGGATTTGGCTAACGACCAGAAGGCCTTACTCCCTGCTGGAATAGAGGCAAGTCTAGCTCCCAGTCGTCCGATCTGCTGAAAGCAAGCCTTCCTCACGGACTTGGCGGCTTTGTTTGGGTTGTCTTTGTTCGTCTCTGTCAAATGTTGTCTCATTAACATGTAATTAGGTAAAAACTGTTTTGGCGCATAGAAAATTCGGTGCACGTCGATGCTCTGTACTTTTCACTCGCGAGAAAACCATAATCTTGACATCCCGCTCGAAATTCATCTCGTAGCGGCGCTATCGCACACTCTTAAGGGCTTACGTTATTTGTGTAGGTAAGTTCTCAGTGCGTGTCGATATACTTAGATTCGAGAAAACGTAGATTCTGTTTATTCATAGAATTCAAACGAGTCACGTCCTGAAGTAACGTTTATATCCCGTAGGCTCACGTTACTTTCCAACGGGTGAAGGCGGATGTTGGCAGCCAATTTAAGCTTTAATTTTAAAAGAAGGAGATTTTACTTAGACCATCTATAATACGTCACGAACATCAGTCATACTTATGTCCAGTTCTCGCGATGATTACTTAACTTATTATTATAACTCTTCATTGTAAATAAAATTAACTAGGAATAGTTTTATTTTTCCTTGCCAGTTAGTTCATTAAATAATGAAGTGGGGAATATAAAACATTGAAGTAGGTACCGTCAAACGGGGTAACTTGAGACAGCTGTGTTACTTGAGACGAATGGCAACATTATTTTAATTTTTCGTTTATGACAACATTATGAAGTTTGATTATTTGTCAGTCTTCGTCAAAAGTTTGTTGTGATATTTAGTTGTTTCACAAGTTCACCAAAATAGAGGTAAGTAATCTTGGTTCTCTACAACATTTGTTTGAAAAGTGAGGTAAACTATCGTTGAAAATATATGCGTGAAAACTTTGTCTGTATCGGTTACAGTTTTTATTGTTTCGTAGTGTGAATAATATTATTATAACCTCAAAGGTTTTGTGGAGATAGTTCGGTTACTTTTTTACCGTAATACCAACATGGTAGAAATAAAAAACAATATTTGTAAAAAATGGGGTGATGCGGGGTAACTCGAGACACTGTCTCAAGTTTCCCGCTATGTCTCAAGATAACGGATTTGATTATAAAATCTCTTTTTTTTTACATTTTAGTGTTGCCATGCCACGAAAACGTCCGAAAACGCTTGGAGGTCGCCCATATGTGACTTATACTACAGCACAATTGGAAAAAGCTATAGAGGCTGTCAAACAAGGCTTATCACTAAGAAAAGCATGTGAAAAATTTGGAGTACCTAGAGCCACAGTAAACCGACATATCAGAGGCAAAAACACCGGAAAGTATGGACGCCCACAGGTGTTTTCAGAACTAGACGAAGCTACACTTGTCCAGTGTATTAGCTTAGCCGGAGACTGGGGCTTCCCGCTTACGAAGTATGACATCCGTTTGATAGTCAAATCATTCTTGGACCGGAAAGGAGTTACTGAAAAAAGGTTTAATAATAATTTTCCAGGGCAAGATTGGACCGAATCATTCCTTTCTAGGAATAAAAATGAACTAACATCAAGACTGAGTCAAAATATCAAAAGGGCACGTGCTGCGGTGGATGAAAGTCTTATAAATGAATATTTTGACCAACTGAATGATACATTAAAAGACGTCGAGCCAAATCTAATAGTGAATTACGACGAAACCAATTTAACTGATGACCCCAAGCGAAAAAAGGTCATTGTGAGACGAAGTTCTCGACATCCACACAATATAATAGACACCAGTAAATCAAGTACATCGGTGATGTTTGCAGCAGCCGGTGATGGCCATCTACTTCCACCATACGTAGTGTATCGTGCAGAAAACCTCTACAACACATGGGTAAATGGAGGCCCTCCTGGCTCAGTATACAACAGATCAAAAAGTGGATGGTTTACAATGGAAATATTTGAAGATTGGTTTACCAAAATAATTCTGCCCTACTTCAGAAAATTTGATACTGAAAAACCAAAGGTTTTAGTTGGTGACAACTTAGCAAGTCACGTTTCAAAATGGGTGATAGAGCAATGCACTCTAAACAATATAAAATTTGTGTTATTGCCTCCTAACAGTACCGGAATCTGTCAACCCCTCGATGTGGCTTACTTTAAGCCTCTAAAAACCAAATGGGGCCAGGTATTGTCACAATGGAAATTAAAACACAGAGGCACCATCCCTAAAGATACGTTTCCCAGGCTTCTAAATCAATGCCTCATAGCAATGAGTGACAAGTCAAGCGATAATTTACAAGCTGGGTTCAGAGCTTCAGGATTAATTCCCCTTGATCGAGAGCAAGTTCTTAAAAGGCTTCCAAAGCAAAGTGCTGAAGGCCAAATTGACAATTCACAAGAATGGGTGTCAAGTTTTAAAGAATATCTGCAAGAAACCCGAAAAAAAGAGACGCAACCACTAAAAGCAAAAAAATCAAGGCTTAATTTGCTACCTGGGAAAGGCATTGATGAGTCAATGCTACTTACTAGCACGCAACCAGGTCCAAGTGGACATAAACAGCAAAAAAAGAAAAAAACACAGGTGTTGTCTGAATCTGATGATAGCACAATCACTCTGCACGATGAATCGGATGACGGCGGTGATATGTCGCAGTTTCTGCCAAGTGATGTGGAAGAAAATATATTTACCGACGTGAATATTCTAGAAAACTACGATGAAAGTATGGCAGACCATTTTGAAGAAAACATTGATCCATTAGCGAACTTATCAGATACAATAGTAAATGAGCCAGAAGTTATTGCAAAGAACTTTCCTACTGGCTCCTTCGTTGTTGTAAAATTTTTTTACAACAGGGATTCTAAAAAACCAACAGAAAAAAGATTTGTCGGCACAGTATTTGGCTCGGAAGGAATAGACGGAATCGACGTGAAGTTTTTGCGAAAATCCACGAAAACCGAAGATACTTTCGTCTTCCCAGCAGTAGAAGACCTTCAAACCGTGACGCTAGACCAAGTTATTACAGAAATTAAGCCTGTGAAAATATCCAGGGGGCGATACGTCTTTGCAAAAGAAGTGAGAGAATACAAGTGCTCGTAATAAACTTTGTAATTTTTTTCTTTATTGTGTATTGAACTTTTTTTAGCTGTGGCAACATTAAACTAAGTAAATATTATTTTTAAAACATTTTTGGTGTCTCAAGTTACTCTAAGGTCCGTCTAACTCGAGTTACAAGCAGATTTATATGGTTGTCTCAAGATACCCCTTTTTGTAGGGTAACTTGAGACATAAAGATTTTTAAATTTTTAAATTTTCTATGATGCCCTAGGTGTCTATGTTGCTCAGGAACTTCTAAGTCCAACATCGACTGATGTAATGTGCAGACAGATGATTAAAAAGCTATCATAATAAACTTTTGGCAGATGTCTGAAGTTCAGAATTGTCTCAAGTTACCCCGTTTGACGGTACCTCTATAAATAAATAATATACCTACCTAAACTATTTACATTGACGGATCAATTTTTGTGCGTTTTTGAATACGGTGAAAGCCTCCTCCAAGCTTTTCCATTCACTCCTGACCTTTGCTATTCTAAAAACAAATTAAATAGAAAGGAACGTCCAGTTCAAGAAGAAATAAAATTATAAATTATTAATTTATTTAAAATACATACGCTACTAAATATACAGTTTTAAATCGGAATGCCCGCCCTTATTGTTTAGAAATTATTGCTTCTAGTCTCACAAGAAGCGTAGAAAAAGCACTCATAGTGTCTAGAAGAAGTAAGAATTGCCAGATTTGATAGGGCATCGCGCAAAGAAAAAACAATTATCAACAAACTTTTTTAAAATGGCTGAATACGTAGAACCTCACCGGTTGGCAATATTACAAATCTAGGTAAACGTAGGTACATCATAAAGCCTATTTGTTCGATATTATTGTGCGTACGGCGCAGCTAGTAATACATAAAGGACACCCTTTATGTATCTAGCTGAGCCCCGCGGCTTCGCACGCGTTATTACTATGGAAACGTTAAAAGGTGATTTTTATCCTACGTAAAATGATTTATGGGATAAAACATAGCCTTTATTAAAAAAACATTCAGAATACCCTGAAAGAATAAATGCAGATCGTACAGACATTTGCCCCGAGGTGGGAATCGAACCCGCAACTTACTGCGTCTATAATATAATATACATATATAGCAGCAACTCGCGGTTTCACCCGCGCAGTTCCCGTTCCCGTGGGAATTCCGGGATAAAATTTATTACTTATACTTATTTCACTCCCTGAAAAGTAAGCTTTTTAATGATGAAATGTTTTTTAATACTGTCCCGTGGTTTCACAGCCTATTCGATACAAACAAACAAACAATCAAATCTTCTCTCTTTATAATATTAGTAAAGATGTGTAGCCCTTCAAGTTTATTCATCGTCTTAATAAATTTATTTTGGTCAATCGGTTTGAAAAACACGTCTAGAGGTGAAAAGTTAGTTCAATACTTACTTTGACCTATCTGAAATAATTTGATTCGCAAAACTGTCGTCTGAAAAGTTTGTGCGTTGTTTGGGAAAAGTTGAAAAACGTCCCCCCATCGTCGTCTGCCCTGTACTGTACGTTGAAGCCAACTTTCTTAATTTTTTTTGAAACTTTCGCGTTTTGTTCAAATACTACTGCTGTGCTAGGATACTTTATATTCTGGCTACTTTTGATCCCGGGAAGATTTTTTTTTACCTTACATAGACCTTCGTTTGACCGCAATCTCACCTAATGGAAAGCAAAGATACGGCCGAAGGTGTATCACGAAGGTCTAGAAGATACCTATTCACCCTTGTCTTGAAGAGACCCAGGTTGTAATTGGCTGGAAGTGCAGTGTTTCCGGGAATTCATAGACACGTAAATAACACTGGGGGCGTAGTTATTTACTTATGATCAAATAAGCAGACTTTTAGATGCTTTTCTATGCTTACGTTAACTTTGATTTCAGAAAGTACTGTAACGCCTTCACAGGGGTTTGAAGTTTGCAAATTAGTAAAATTGCTTTATGTTTTATTTAGGCGCGACCGTGTCACGACATACGACGACTATGTATATAATCAAGTATAAGTTGCCTACATCTGAACAACAATATCTATGTGAATGATTATTATTTTATTAATTATTCCTTCTGTTAAGTTCTCAATAGTTATATTCTATGGAGGGCCTTACCATGAGCAGTAGGATAATATAAGAATTAAACGAATGGAGCGCGATAAAAGGAAGGTAGGTAATGTAGATTTTGATATGTACCATTTAAGTAAGGTACGGTTTCTAGAGATTATTAATATGTAGCCAATTTTAGTTTATGTAAGTGCTGTTTTTTTATTACAGGTGAGCATATTCCTTTTTTATTTTGACGGATTTCGAACTATTAGGTAGAGCAAAAAACAGGAGATACAGATTTAGATTGTAAATCTTCACACTAATATTATAAATGCGAAAGTTTGTATCGATGGATAGATGGATGTCTGTTACTTATTTACGCCAAACCTACCGGACGGATCTGCCTGAAATTTTGTATACAGGCAATTCTAATCCTGTGATCAAACAAAGGCCACTTTTTATCCCATAAATAAGTTCCCGTGGGGTGAAAATCACGACTCTTCAACGCGCAGGGAGCCACCAGGGGCTCGGCTTAGAATGAACGTAAAAATGCCTTGGTTGGCGCGGAGCCACCGGTGGCTCGGCTCGCCCGGGCGATTAAAAGCCGTGTTTTCATAATGTTACAGTCTATATTGGTATGAACAACTTTTGTCTGTGTCATAGAGTAATTATTATTCTACGCATTGCAACACTCACCCGCCATTCAGTAATAGACTAAAATAAAGAAATTTGGTTTTGAATCTGTGACAACGTTCAGTACGCGTCGTTCGTGAAATTGGTGCGTCCGTGTTATAATTTGTGAGTTTTATCAAGGTAAGTGCAGTGTTTTATGAAATAACTAATATGTTTTGTACTAATTGGGATACGATAAAGCTATTTACATGATAGGATTTGTGAATTTCATTGAAATTTCCTTGTTTTTGACCTCAAATGTCGGCAACAATTTTTTGCTTGTTACATGTAATTTCCGAAGAAATCTAGCTAAAGATAATTGAAATAGGCTGCATAATCGTATTTACAACAACTATTTATGCAAGTTATTGTTTATTTCAAAGAATAAATCGGTAAAATCATTCATCAAAAGTATCAGTTGTTCCGTTGTACACCCACGAGAAATTGATGGAAACGAATTTGTTACTCCATTATGCTAATCTAAGCTTTATTAGTAGGGCGTCAAGGTTCATAATAGTTTGGCAGACTGTGGCATTGCGCCGGAAACGTTTTGGGACGGCTGTACTTATGAGTGATGGGAATCGTTTTTTAGTTATCGACATAATAATTATCATCGACGTCCATGGACCATGGTCCCTATCCCATATTTAGGTTTTATGTAGGATTTAATTAGTAGGTAACTAGGTAATTATTAGTAGGTAATCAGGTAATGTAGGTATAACTATAAGTAGGTAACTAGGTAATTATTATTTTTACTGATGACCTTCGTGGCGCAGCGGGGAATGATCGCTTGCGACGCAGGAGGTTGCAGGTTCGATTCCCGCCTCGGGGCAAATTTTTGTACAGTAATGTAGGTATTACTATAAGTAGGTAACTAGGTAATTATTATTTTTACTGATGACCTTCGTGGCGCAGCGGGGAATGATCGCTTGCGACGCAGGAGGTTGCAGGTTCGATTCCCGCCTCGGGGCAAATTTTTGTACAGTAATGTAGGTATTACTATAAGTAGGTAACTAGGTAATTATTATTTTTACTGATGACCTTCGTGGCGCAGCGGGGAATGATCGCTTGCGACGCAGGAGGTTGCAGGTTCGATTCCCGCCTCGGGGCAAATTTTTGTACAGTAATGTAGGTATTACTATAAGTAGGTAACTAGGTAATTATTATTTTTACTGATGACCTTCGTGGCGCAGCGGGGAATGATCGCTTGCGACGCAGGAGGTTGCAGGTTCGATTCCCGCCTCGGGGCAAATTTTTGTACAGTAATGTAGGTATTACTATAAGTAGGTAACTAGGTAATTATTATTTTTACTGATGACCTTCGTGGCGCAGCGGGGAATGATCGCTTGCGACGCAGGAGGTTGCAGGTTCGATTCCCGCCTCGGGGCAAATTTTTGTACGATCTGCAAATATTTGTTCCGGGTTTAGGTGTTTTCTGTCTGGATGGTCCAGCAAAAAAAAGACGTAGTTTTTCTTAGTAAGGTAGCTCATATTTTGAAATGTTTTAGGTGATATATTTTTTCAAAAATGGCTTGGAATCCGGCGAACGATGGGGAGGCTCCTCCGGACTTCCTGGCGGCGCTTTATGGGCCGGATAGCGAGGAGCAAATGCTGGACGAGGTCGACGAGGAGCTCTTTGAAGAGTACCTCGATGATGAGTTTACAGATGCAGAGGTATTTATTATAAAATATTTGTAATTAAAAATATATCTAGGTGTACCTGTGTAAAAATTAAATAATATATATTTTGTAGGATGTCGAACTTGATGCCTCGTCACCTCGTCGCCCCTCGTTCTCGCCCCTAACGTCGCCAGAGCGCCGAGGAGGGAGGCCTCCGCTATCTCCGGAACCGTAAGTTTTAATCACACTAATATTATAAATTCGAAAGTATGGATGGATGTACACTAATCACACTAATATTATAAATGCGAAAGTTGGTATGGATGGATGTTTGTTACCACTTCACGCCAAAAGTACTAAACGGATCTGGCTGAAATTTTGCATACAGGTAATTCTAAAACATAAGCTACTTTTTATCCCGAAAATCTGTTCCCGTGGGATAAAAATCACCTTTAAACCGTGGGATAAAAAACAACGCGTGCGAGGGCGCGGGGCGCAGCTAGTTCTTTATAACTTTAGTTTAGGCAAGATCTGATGACTACACATACTAACGATCTGACGACTACACGTACTAACGAGGGTTCATTTATTTCAGATATTTGGCAGCATCCCCGCGAGCGCGGAGGTCCCGCTCGCCCGTACGCTCGCCCGTACGCTCGCCGGAACCGTAAGTTTTAATTCTTTATAATTTTAGTTACGGCAAGATCTGACGACTACGCATACTAGCGATCTGACGACTACACGTACTAACGCGGGTTCTTTTATTTCAGATATTTGGCAGCATCCCCGCGAGCGCGGAGGTCCCGCTCGCCCGTACGCTCGCCCGTACGCTCGCCGGAACCGTAAGTTTTAATTCTTTATAATTTTAGTTACGGCAAGATCTGACGACTACGCATACTAGCGATCTGACGACTACACGTACTAACGCGGGTTCTTTTATTTCAGATATTTGGCAGCATCCCCGCGAGCGCGGAGGTCCCGCTCGCCCGTACGCTCGCCGGAACCGTAAGTTTTAATTCTTTATAATTTTAGTTACGGCAAGATCTGACGACTACGCATACTAGCGATCTGACGACTACACGTACTAACGCGGGTTCATTTATTTCAGATATTTGGAAGCATCACCGCGAGCGCGGAGGTCCCGCTCGCCCGTACGCTCGCCGGAACCGTAAGTTTTAATTCTTTATAATTTTAGTTACGGCAAGATCTGAGGACTACACGTTCTAACGATGGTGTATTTATTTCAGACTTGGTGTCGTCTTACGACTGTACGACGAGGCGGGCGTACCATTAGATTTAAGTGAAGTCCCGGATTCGCATGCCCTGTATGATGAGAGCATAGGTTTGATTGGTGAGACAGAGAGGGGTGAAATAGATGACGGGATGAATGGTTCTGGTCGTGGAAGAAGTGTGACAGAGAGGGGTGAATTAGATGACGGGATGAATAGTTCTGGTCGTGGAAGAAGTGTGAGAGGTAGAGGGCGCGGTGTACGACGAGGGTTGAGTGGACGAGGAGGGCATGCGAACCGTGGGACATTTAGGCAAGGTCGCGGGGGGGGACGTCGTAACCGGGCTGGCTGGCAGCCTGGCCAGCCTCTGGAAGAAATTTATATCACCGACGACGATGTTCCCCTCCAGCTGCGTGAAATGGCGAGGGATGTAGTAAGGAGGCGTCAGGTGAGAGTGGAGGAATTGGAACGACAGCGAAGGGCCCACGCAAGAAATTTGAATGAAGGGGAAAATAGCGAGAGTGAGGATGATGACGTATTTGAGGACGCCATTGACGGAACGGATTATGCGCGATTGGAAGGTGAGGATCTCCATTTCGAATGGTCACCAATGGAGACTTTTCGAAGTGTCGAAGAGACTTTTATTCCTGAGCACACTGGCTCGGTTTCGGTATACACTAATGCGTATGATGCCTTTCGCTCTTTTTGGGGCGATGACATATTACAGATTATTGTTGACGAGACTAACCGGTATGCTAGCCGAATTACGTCGGCCACCTTTCAAGCAGAGTGGTATCCTACGAATGCTGATGAGTTGTTGTGCCTCTTCGCGTTCTGGATGATGACCGGTGTAATCCGTATGCCAACGATTTGTAGTTACTTTTCTACAAATTCGTTGTTGAAAACGGAAGTCTTTTCCCGCATAACAACGTTGAAGAGGTACACCAATCTCAACAGGGCTCTCCATTTTGTGGATACACCTCCTGCAGGTAATGCGAACCCAACCGCTAATGACGCCGCAAGCTCCGATCGAGTGCACCGTTTGAGGCCTGTTATTGATCACCTAAATAGTAAATTTCAGTCTAATTACGTCTTATCAAAAGACATTTGCATTGATGAGAGTTTAACGCTTTGGAAAGGCAGGCTAAATATGAAACAGTACATTCGGACGAAGGCTGCAAAGTTTGGCATTAAAACTTTCGAACTATGCGAGAGTGCGACGGGATACCTCTGGTCTTTCCTGGTTTACACAGGCAAAGAGAGCTCGATCAGCCCAGGACTCGTCAAAAGCACCTCCTTAGTTCTTAAGTTGATTCAGCCCTTGCTAAACAAAGGTTATCGATTATTTATGGACAACTGGTTCAATTCTCCGTACCTCGCTCGCTGTCTCAAACGTTCCGGTACCGACTGTGTTGGTACCCTACGTTCGTCTCGTGTAGACGTACCCAGATTGGTAACACACGCTCCGCTAAAGCAGGGCCAGCTAGTAGCGAGGCATTCGGGGGACGTCTGCGTCTTGTCCTGGATGGACAAAAAGAGGATAACCATGATATCCACATGTCATGGGGCAGCCACTGGCTTACCCAGGGTATCCTCTTTCGAACAACAACCACTTGCGTGTTTCCATAAGAACAACGTGCGCGAAGCCGCTGGGCGCAGCAGTAATCGATAAAAAAACGCTTCGTCGATAAAATATTATTTCGTTACCTATACCCACCTACTTCACAAAGTGCCTGCCCATATATTTAAACATCTATTTGTTCTACGAATAGAGGTAACCTAGGTACCTAATCATATTTTTATATCGCGATTCCTAGGAGAACGTATCAAGTTACACAGTCATTTGTAGTACACTTTATTACCTAATTGGCTTTGTTATTTCTTCATTTATATGCAAGAGTTATAGTATTAATACCGTAAGCAGATTATTGCACGATATTATTGCTTGTTTTGTGATAAGTACGAAAATAAAGGCGATGACGCAGAAAGGTAGAGATAAAACGTCATCGTTTTAAAAAACGATGTCATCTGAAGTAAAACACTTTGTCGCAGAAAAAGGTAGCGAGAGGCGTTGAATTATAACGCTTCGTAGAAACCTACAAAGACCAAAGTGAAAAACTCTGCTTTTTGCAGCCTATACTAGTCCAATGCTGGACATAGGCCTCCCCTAATGAGCGCCATAGCGCCCTGTCTTCAGTTTGACGCATCCAGAATCTGCCTGCAGTCTTTCGCAGATCGTCATCCCACCTGGCCACAGGGCGTCTTACACTACGTTTACCGAGTCGCTGTCTCCACTCAAGAACTCGTTTACCCCAGCGGTTATCGGTACAGCACATATTCAGAGATGTCTCAGTGATCAACAGGTCCAAAAGAGAAATAAACTGATATAACTCTGTGGAGACGCGTTCATCTTAAGAATACTTTATCTCTACCTAATTAAAAGTATTATACCGTATTGCGTTACGTATATTCGCTAGAATCCACAACTGCTTAGTTTTGGGCTTGATAATGTTTAGCATTATATAATAATATTAATATAATAATGTACTCCTAAAGAAGGTTTCTGCACTATCTTTAGGACAACTGGTAAACTATTATAATGTCGTACAAAAGATTCCAACGCGCTCTTGATTCTCTTCTATTTTATAACGCTTAATTTTATTTAATTTTTACTAATAGTTTTGAATTTATTACAAACATTTTGTTACAAAATGTACTTATTCAAATGTACAAAATGTAAAAAACTTACTCAAATCTTGAAACTCAAATATTTATTATTGACTCGTATATTTTAACTCGATCTCTAGAAACAGGAAGAAAAATAAGTTCTCCAGAAAAATTACATTACGAGGTATTAACAAATCAAAGAGTTGGTAAGTACTTAGTGTGTTTCAAAAATATTACAAACAGAGGTATCTATCGGCACTTGATGGGTTAACGAACTGTCGTTTAGCCACAGAATACAAAACAGCACGCCTTCACAAACGCAGACCAATTGAACGTGTTAAGTGATAAGTACATAAATTACCACAATTTACCTTCCTTACTCATCGGTTTTTCTACGTACGAGTATAATATTGCTATAGCTTCTCCCCGCGTCTTCGAACAAGTTGTTCTGTGGGAATGTTCTACTAGAATTTTCTTCCAGAATGTTCTTTAAGAATTTTCTACTAGTAAGTACATAAATTACCACAATTTACCTTCTTTACTCATCGGTTTTTCTACGTATAATATTGCTAAAGCTTCTCCCCGCGTCTTCGAACAAGTTGTTCTACTGAAATGATCTACTACAATTTTCCACTAGAATGATCGGCTAGATGTCTACTAGAATGTTCTACCAGAATGTTCATTGAGAATTTTCTTTTAGAATGTTCTACTAGAATATTCTACTAGAATTTTCTACCAGAATGTTCTACTAAAATGTTCTATTAGAATGTTCTACAAAAAAATCTACTAAAATCTACTAGAAAGGTCTTCTAGAATGTTCTACTCGAATATTCTTCTAGAACCAGGGCCTACTAAAATTCGAAGTTTCGTTCTCTTTGTCGTGCGAAACGATGCTTTGATGAAATGAGAATAATATAAGCATTTGCACGAAATTGAATGTCTACATAGGTAAAATTATTATTCTATGGAAACGATTTTACATGTTTTCTATCCCATAAGAACTGATTTAAGTGATAAAAGTAGTATATACATAAAATACATATTTATATTCTACCATCGTATTTTTGTAGATGTACGATTATTTAGTTGGGTAAGCAAGCACACTCGACCTTAAATGTGTAGGTTCTAAAATCTAAGTAGATAGGTAGATACTTAAATTTATGTACCTACAAGTTTTGTATTTCTCATTTAAGTGGACTGTAGTTATGTTCTGTGAGAAAATATAGAATCTTTTAATCGATGTTATTCCCGATCTAGACCTACGAATCTGCAAAATTTCAGCACGGTCTGTTCAGTTGTTTTAGCGCGAAAAAAATCAAAAAAAATATGCAGACAATAATATTTATAATATTAGTATGACACACCTCAACCTCAATCTCGACAGCCTATATTGGTCCACTGCTGGCCTCTCCCTGATAAGCGCCTTGTTGACGTTTATCTAATGGGGGGTATTGCTCATAATCCCCACGCTGGGCATGCGGATTGGGGATAGCAGTTTGGTGATAGAATTGTATTGCAAGGGGAACTGCTGCTCGCCTCCCAGTGAATATCTCTTAGCCGCTTACGACACCCACGAGAAGAGATAGGGTCGTGCCAATTCTAAGCCAGCACCACACAGCTGAAATTGACACACGACGTAGGTAAAATAAACCTCTAGAATGGCACGTAGTTATTCATAATATACGTAAAATGGTGATATTATGCTCACTCGTATGCATGAATGGTAGGTATGCAAGAAATTATAACACGTAATTTGAAGAATGTTCGGAAAATGTCTAGAAACTAGAATCATTGATTTCTCACTTGTTATTTATTACATTATACTCATGCAGCAAGCCACGTGGCAACTATAAAATGCACTATAGTGGAAAGTTGTATATTATAGCCTCAGAATATCAAAACATAAAGATATTTTATGTTGTGTTTGAGATTAAAGCACGATAAATCTCATTACGGTACATCTTTCCATAAAATCGTTAGATGGGCCATACACGGTAGCTATCACACTAATATTATAAATGCGAAAGTTTGTATGGATGTATGGTTGGACGGATGGATGGATGGATGGATGTTTGTTACCTCTTCACGCCAAAACCACTGAACGGATCTGGCTGAAATTTTGCATACAGGTAACTCTAATACTGGAATAAAACATAGACTACTTTTTATCCCGTAAATCTGTTCCCGTGGGATAAAAATCACATTTAAACGTTTCCATAGGAAAAACGCGTGTGAAACTTCGGGGCGCAGCTGCTGGTAATGTACATACATATTTGTACATGTATGAAATATGAAGGGATGTAATGCACAATAAAGCTACCGTGTGTGAAGTCCTTAACACATTCACTGCCTAGTCTCGGCCGCTGCAACACGAAGGCGGAGCTTGGTGTGTCTTGTGCCATGGATGTGTTAGATTAGTCATAATAATATAATTAATTATGTTTTAAAAAACTGTAAGTGGGATCCCTCGTATCTTCACACAAGATTTATTCTTAGTAAGAGCGAGGATTAAGGAACTTACTCTACATCCAGAGCTACACTGTATAGTATACTCATACATTAACATTTAAATGTAAGTTTTTCTGTTGGTGTCTATATTTTGGTCAATTAATATTTTTTGTTTGTTTGTTAATTTTTATAGTTTTTTCATGGATCCCATTGTCAGAACTAAACCAAATTAAAATGGGACCACACGGAAAGCACCAGCTTTCATATAGAAAAGTATCATGAAAATCGGACCACCCAATCAAAAGTTCTGACATAACAAACATAAAAAAAAACATTCGAATTGAGTGCCCTTTGGCGCTCCCTCTAATGAGCGCCATAGCGCTCTCAATTCAACTGTGTTTTTGAGGCCTATGTCCAGCTGTGGACTAATATATGCTGATGATGATGATGATAATGATGGTGGTTGCAGTAATGGGAACTACAGCTCCCCAAGGATCGACTTAACCGGACAATGTAAACCTTTTAAATATTTTTAACTCGACAAAAAACTTATTGAACCTTGCACTATTTTATAACATAGATTAAAAACTACTCAACTAAAGAAGGTTCTAAAAACACAAAACAAATCAAAAAAAGGTCATTGTATTAACTGATGGGGTGTTAGAGTAATGAATTGGAAGTAAAATATCATAACATTTTTAAAGCTTACCTGCTACACCCTCTATGTTTGGGACAGAGTTTCAGAAATATGAGCGTTTCCTTCAAAGTTCGAAGGTTAGCAAGTTCTGATTAATTCTGAAACGTACTCGTTCAGGCTTGTACTGTTGCAGCCAGAAAAATATGTTTAATATTTTAATAATGTATACTTTATTTATTATTTATTTTTTTATTGTACAGTATGCGGCGACCTCTGTGGCGCAGCGGGCGAAGGTCCGCCTACGACGAAGGAGGTTGTGGGTTCGATTCCCGCCTCGTGACGAATATTGTACGATCTGCAGACAGCAGTGTTTTTGTTCCGGGCTGTAGCACACAACGTGCTTATTTGTAAACTCTTTTAATATGCGCTAGGTACCTAATTTTATAAGCTGTACCTATTGTTACATAAATTATTAGTTTTTCCTTGTTAGTTATTTATATACTTAGTTATTTTTGTCAAATGTGTATAATTGATGATGATCTGGATGTTTTCTATGTATAATAAAAAATATCTATCTATGTAGTGTATTGTATTATGTATATCAGTTATCGTTACCCATAACACAAGCTCTGCTTAGCTTGGGGCTAGATAGTCTATTATACCTTATTATACTTATTTTATACAGTTAGCAACTTTGTCTATGTCGCCGACTGTCCTCGCATCACAAACAATAAGATAAAATTAATTAATATAACAAAGTTAGAATAGTTCTGTTTGTTCGTATGTTCCTTGAACGAGCTGCTTCAAAACGCGAGGGACGATGATTGCTTTTTACAAGATCAACTTTGTAAGCATTTCATAATAAGTACCTATAGAACACTAGCTGAGCCCGCGGCTTCGCTCGCCTATCCCACGGGAACTGATTTATGGGATAAAAAATAGTCTATGTGTTATTCCAGGCCTAGAACTACCAGTATGCAAAATTTCAGCCCGATCTGTTCAGTAGTTTTTGCGTGAAAGAGCATCAAACATACGGACATGATTACAAACTTTCGTGTTTATAATATTCGTAGGATACGTTAAAAAAACAGGACTCGTGAATTTATAAAATAGCTAACTACTGAATACATTAAAAAAAAATGTTGCATTAATGTAGTTATATACTTGGAATAGGTAGATATACACTGCCTGGAATAGATCGCGCCTGGAGCCTGCGCTTCTAAGCGATAAGGCCGCCCATTTGTTTTATGTAATTAGATTTCTTTTGTCTGGTTTTGGTGTACAATGTGAAGTATTTTTTTTAGTATTGTGTACACAAACACGAGCACAGGCTGGTATGAAAATTCAAATTAATGAAAATTCTTCGTTGCATATTGTACCTATAACTTTGTAACAGTAAGTTAAAATGCATTTATTTTGTTATCTAATCCATACATAGCACATACAAAAGATAAAGCACACGTGTTCTGAGTCACCTTGTAATCAGTTGTGATTCTTGAAATTGTGATAGATTTTTGGATTGTTTTGTTTGAGTTTGACACTGACATATTAAGTTTACGACTTTGAGTAAAGTTCAGTACATTTTGCAATCAACAACGTCTTTGCCATGATGACATGTGAGTGGTATAAAAGCAAAGGCATCATTGTCCATGGAGTAGGAGTGGGTCAAGTAAAGTATTGTTAGTTGTGCTTCGGGTTTGTAAATTAACTATTTAACTATACTTGTTTTGCTGTGTTTAATGTAATTTATTTCTTATCCTGCAATCTAATTTACACATACACATAGCATTTTAACGCAAACTAAACAAAATCATTAGGACAGTGGCGACTTTGCATCGTAGTAATGGACTGTAGTAAGTATGCATCTAAAGGTTTGGACAGTGGCAGTTTTGCATTTGACTAGTCTGACGTCACTATGGAGGTAAGGTTAGCAAAAACGTTACAAAGTTTTGAAAGTTTTTTGGTGGCAACTCGTGACGTCATGTAGGAGCTCATGTTTGCCATTATTTTGATTAAAAAAAAACGTTACTAAAATGAAATAGTTTTTATTGAAAAAAAAAACAATACCACTTATATCTGCTTATTTAAATACTAATGTCTGACTCTGGGACCGCAATTTCGCACATTTCTTGCTCATATTCTTCAATTCCTTCAGTTCTCATTTCAACTGACCTTGTCATCACCTGTTTGTAATAGCTTAAATCACTCCTATCTTTCCATTCTGAGCCATAATGTTTAGTCAATAGATTATCCACGTCTTGCAGTTTTGCTTGTTTGACTAATACATTATTTTTATTTATTTGATTGGGTCTGACTCCTAAAAATGACTTTCCTCTTTTTAAAATGGACTTGTAACAGCCTGCTTCAACATTATAATTTGGCTCACCTTGTACAAAGACATTATTGCTGCTATTTCTCCTCAAGAAAAACTTTTTCATTTTAGCGAATTGAAAATGCCAATTCGCTGGAGGACGTATCACACCATTTAAAGCTGATTTCCAGTCCATAACATTATCAAAATGGATAACAGTCCCATAATTTTTATAGACTTCAATATACTCCTCTGGTCGTACTATGTTCTCCATGTGCTTTATTTCTTTTTCTATAAGGCCGAATACTCTGTCAGGTGGAATAAAAGAGTGTCCTGGTATAGGAAAAATCAATTCAATTTTTTTTATATGTGGCGGTGCTTGACTTAGCCAGGTGGCACACATACCAACCATAATGGAATTTTTATTTTGGGCACCACACCCATCAGCTACCAATCTTATGGTATTAATATTTTGACTAAAAATTGTAGTCTGTAGTCTGTGGTTCACTGCAGATGCAATCTCGTTTGCTCCTTTACGGTGCTGGTCTTCCGTCCAGGTGTATAATGTGACATTTTCTTTACCTAAAGTATTCTCAGGTACTGATTTAACGATTGCAAAATTGTATATGTACAGTTGGCGGCTGTAGTAAGCTGCCTGATCGGGTATTTTTGGCAAGACTTGGTTTTTCTGGCAGTCGAACGAGAAGACAACCATGTCTTCTCTTACTTCCTTTAGTAAGCGATAAAACGCTTTCGACTTTAAAATATGCAATCTTTTTTCAGCCATTAGGTTGGTTTTTTGTGTTGTGTCTGTGGACGTCTTAATTTTTTCCTGTAATTCTGTGCATTTTGAACAGGTATCTGTTCGGGGGCTCCCAAAACCCAAATTATAGCACCTATTGAATATTGCCCTGAAATAACATTCGCGAACTTTACTTTCGTCGCTGCACTGATTTATGTACATTTTCCACATCTTCCTTATATTTAAAGTAGACGGTAAATATTTTCTTATGACTGAGGAGCGGCAGTAATGGGACTCAATGCATTGAAACGATTCAATAAATTGCTTGACAGCTCTTAATTTATGCAAGTTTTTTGCAGAAGTATGATCGCCGCCTCTGTTTTCCTTAACAACTGATCCTGTGGTAGCAAATGTTCGAGAAACAGTTCTTACTCTCTGAACTGTAATATTCAAGATTTGAACAAATGTTTTCTGGCAAACTCGTAACAGTGCGACCTTGTTCCTTTTACGTACAAATAGTGCTGTAGTATTTTGCGTTGGTTTTCGTAGTCCAACTCGAGGGCGGCGTCTGACAGCTTTTTTTACTTTACAGTGTTTAAGAATGAAGGCATCCTGGTCTTTTTTATTTTTAGTATTGTAAAATTGTTCGTGAAAATGTGAAATGTCTAAGAGACTTAATTTTTTGCAATGGAATTTTTTGTCGTTTGGTCCGTGATTACAGGTAGGTACACTGGGGGGCATTTTCGCTGAATACCTATAAAAAAACGATTTGGGTTAAATATATATCTATAGTAAAATCCTGATGTAGGTATGATAATCACGGTAAAACTGAATTAAACTACTTCATGATCAATGATCCTTGGTTCGATATTTAGAAAAAAAACTAAAATAAAATACATCAAAATTATTAAACCCATTTGTAAAACTAAAAATAAACTTTTAATCAAAACAAAATGTGAAAATAGGTCCACAATGGTCGAGTAATCCTCTTTTGAAGTCGGTTAATATGTTCGTTCATACATATTGACGGATATATTATCGCGTAAAAAGTTAAATATAATATTAAAATAGAACCTAAATTGACATAAATAATATCGAATCATAACGACAAAAAAATATTTAAATACGATTTTTGATCTGACGGTACAAAAATGCTTACCTTTCTTCCTTTGCTTTAGCACGTTTCCAGGTTCCCGGTGCTCTTCTCCGTTTTCTTGCCTTTTCCGGTATACACTCTTGAACATTTTCCTCCATTTTTTATAAGTTTTTCCAATTAATTATGCTTTAAACTCAATAAAATACAGCAGCGATTTGTCACACAAAACTCATCAGCGGCCATATTGTTTATCGAAATGTTAGCGCCTTGTGATTGGCTGAGGTGGACAATGGCGTTCTTGTTTATGAATGTTTAAGGACAGTAGCGTTTTTGCACCTTAACATAGTTTTAAAACGTGTTTTTCTATGGGACAGTGGCAACATTGCTTTAAAATCATCAGAATGTTAATAAAGTTTACAAAAAAATCTAATAGATGGCATCATTAGTTTCGTTTTGATAAAAAATGGACAGTGCTGCCTTTGCTGTTGTACCCCTCATGTAATTTGAGACTTTCAAAACTTTTATTATATGGAATGAAGTTACTTTGTAGTTGTTTGCTATCTATTTACTTAAGCTTATAATCACACTAATATTACAAAGGCGAAAGTTTGTATGGATGTATGGATGTATGGACGGATCTGGCTGAAATTTTGCATACAGGTAATTCTAATCCTGGAATAAAACATAGACTACTTTTTATCCCATAACTCTGTTCCCGTGGGATGAAAAAACCTTTTAATATTTCCATAGGAACAACGCGTGCGATGCCGCGGGGCGCAGCGAGTGTTAGATAATGCTGTTTGAATTGTTCAGCATTATTTATTTATGTAAGTTTATTAATGTTTGGTCTGTAGTGTAAGTATATTTGTTTTCCCTTTCTATATGTATCTTAAATGGTTTGACTCAGTGCCACTGTCTATTTTGTTTTTACATTTCCGGTCCATATAAATCAACTTCTTTTATTCATATTTCCATTTGTTTTAAGTTTTCTCTATCTAACTATCTATCTATCTATCTAGATAACTGATATAGGTACCTATTTAATACAATGCATTTCATTTTATTAGACATAGAAAACATCTAGAACATCCTGAACAAAATATCTGCAGGTGGTACTAACATTTGTTTCAAGACGGGAATCGAACCCGCAATCTCATGCGTCGCAGGCGAACCTTCGCCCACTGCGCCACTTAGGTCGTCATTTTTATATGAAAGTGGTAGCTTTCTGAGATAAATAACGATTTTAAAGTACAATTTGAAACTAAATTGCAGGCACACTCTGAAGCGTGTAGTGTTAAAGTTTTAAAATACAGTGAGACAATTTAAAATCAGTTTAGGTTATCAACTACAGCGAACAATTTTATTTTGTGGAACCTGTTTATACCCAAAAATATCTAAATTTCTTTTAAATGCAATGTAAATTATATGTCTGATAAAATCAAACGAAAATAATACCCCCGAAGAGAGCCAAAAACCTTCGCAAGACGTGAAATCTTTGCATAAAAATACAATCCAATTTAAACTCTACGACCCAGAAAATAAGGTTGCAACGTACGTCATTATTTCAGTAACATATCCAGTGATAATTCTGAAACAGAATTATATTATTGACTCTATATTTTTAGTTGCAAAGTTCATTTTTGGTTGCAGCGTGGGTTGGTGACCCTTTAGTACAGGCCCTTGAACCTAAAAGCACTCCTGACGACTGGTTCTTCGGCAATGTTCGGTAATGTTCGTTATTTATTACATTTGTCGCGGGATGGTCATGGGCCAGCTTCAAAATGGTTTATGGATGAAAGCGAAGGTTGAGATATATTTTTACAACCTTTATTTTTATATCCAAAAATATTTTACGCATAAGGAAATATTGGTTTTGGTATTTTTAGGGTTCCGTACCCAAAGGGTAAAACGGGAACCTATTACTAAGACTCGTCTAAAAGACGTAAAAGTCTGTCTGTCTATCTGTTTCATGACTCGTGATAGTTAGGAAATGGAAGTTTCACAGAGATTTTTTTCTGTTGCCGATAAAACAGCAAGTAAAATATACTAAACACCGATTAAAATAAATATTTAAGGGGGCTTCCATGCAACAGACATGATTTTTTGCACTTTTTATAGATAATGTTACGGAACCCTCCGTGCGTGAGTCAGACTCGCACTTGGCCGCTTTTATTTTATCGATAATGGTCAAGCGTTTGACCACCAACTTACTTTAAGAAAGTGAAGATATCACTTATTTGCCACTACACACATTTACAGAACACATAAAATATTTAATCTTAAATTATACAATTGATAACATACAGTACAGTGGAAGCATTTAACAAATGATGTTAACATATCCACTGGGGGGGGGCAGCGCGCAAAATTATAGTGAATCAGAGTCAATTGCATCTAATTTCTTATTTGATAGTCATTACTATTTATCAAGATGTTCATAATGTAAACATTAGACTAGTCTGAGTGCTTATTTTGTAAGTCTAAAAGAAATAAACGATTTGACTCTAACAGAATTTATGTTAGAGATGTGATTAGTTAATTTTAATATATTGTTCATTATTGATTTAAATTATATTTCGTCAATAGCCAGGTTAGGACCCCTCTCGAGTAAAAACCTTCTCCAGTTCTTTCCAGTGTTTGCGGTCTTTTGGGACATCTGTCCAGGTATTTCCTAATTTCGTCTGGCCTTCTTGCTAAGGGTCGACCAGCTCATCTTTTTCTTTTAACCCCTTTCCATAAGGCCCTCCAGTGACCCATCTTAGCACAAAGTGAAAAATGTACATCGTAAAGTTTCTCCTTGGTTTTAAAATTGCTTAAGAAGTCCTTCAGTTAACTTTTAAACGATTAGCAGAATAGTCATATTCCAAAAAAATCTTTTTTTTGCTATTTGCTACTATTCTGGTAAGAAATGCTGATTACCTACGAATGTGCTGATAAATTATGAAGTATCTTTTACAAACACGTCCGTAAGCGAACGAGGTAATTTACAAAACATCAATTGTCACGAAGAAAAGTACAAATATGGAAACAAACGAAAGAAAATGCAGGAAACTGGAGTCATGAGTAAGAAATGAGCTGTTTGGAGAGCTCTAGAGCGGCCTTCCAAGGTTAACGCGATTTCACAGAGCGAATGTTTTGGTTTAGGCGCAGAACAGACACTTCGTTGCGAGACGGCGAAAATTTGCCTACAAATCAGTTGTACGAACCTTGTTGTTAACAATAACAACATAGGTCACAGATCATGACACCTGACCTGACCTGATATGAATTTCTTTTTGTTTTAAACAGGTTTACTATTAATATTTATCGATAAACTAATTTATTGTGTAAGTAACAAAATAATTCATTATTATAAAATTATTTATCATGTTAATTTTCAGTAAAAAAATAACCTATTTTTTTCACCATTGTACATAATTCAGTTTATTGTTAAGTTCGTTTATTTGGCATAAGACTATAATATAAAATCAAAATCGTGTCATCATAATAATGTTAAAGATTATTATGTAAAGCAAAATAAATTATATCACAAATTAGTTTCAACAATCTGCACATTTTGAAATTTACAATTTAATTATGTCTTTAACATTTTTACTTTCATGAGCATTAATTAAAATCTGTAAATTAAAAAGAAGCGATGCGTAATCAGAACCTTTGTTTGTTAAACAATGCGAAAAAACGAGCTCTTTCTCTGATTGCATGGTCACTGTTGAATTTAAATATTTAGACCTATTTCCAACTCAGAAATTCAATATTTAAATATTTCATTGCTAAGAATAAAACAATTTAAATTCTCTAATAGAAATTTTGATGTAATTGTACTCTCTTGGATGAAAGAGACCGTCAATGTCAAAAAGTCCATCTTGTAACAATCCCAGAGTATTTAATGAGCACAATGCTAGTACGAGTAATGAACTAAATTCCCCGAATTTTCTTCATTAGCGAACTTTCATCAGTTTGTCTTCGAATTTTAATAATCATATTCAACGTTAATCAAAATCAAGGTTACGAGCTTTGAATAATAAATTAGCTGGATAAACTTATATTATGTTTCAATTTCATATTGAGACTTGTTTTTGTAGGTATTTCAAGTCTAAACATGAAATAAAACTAAAGTGTCAATACGCCATCACCGTCTTTAAGATTTTGTGATTTAACCAGTACTTAATATTAACGATCGTTTTGTCATATCTGTTTGTAACTAGTCTTTTCTATTTATGCGATCTGCACGTCCAGCGATGCGCTTACGCACCCCTGCCCCCGCGCCAGTATATAGCGTCCACCGCCCGCGCCCGCTTCAGTTCGAATTGCATCACCGTACAGTTCACACGGAATCATGTACTCAACGCGTTGCTTGGCGATCTTCGCCCTTATTGCCACAGCCGTAGCGCTGCCAGCCTCAGACAGCCCCATACCTAAACCCATCACAACAATCACGAACGATGAGTTCATCCCTGTCATGCCCGCCCCGTGGTTCAGCGTGCCATACTTCGGGGATATCACGAAAATCTTCGCGCCGCTTTGGAAGCTGTTCCCGAGCTTCGAGGATCTAGGCCCGAGGATCGTCAGCGATGACAACAAGTTCCAAGTGATCGTGCAAGTCAAGGACTACACTAAGAAGGACCTGAAGGTCAAGGTCAAGGGAGACTTCATCTTCGTGCAGGGAACGCATGAGGCTAAGGAGGCTGACCACGATCTGTTCGCAAGCCAGTTCTTCCACACATACACACTGCCGAGCAACTCTAGCGGATCCGACGTGACCGCCGAGCTGACCAGCGATGGGTATCTAATCGTCAACGCTCCAATTAGCGGCAAAGTCGACCGAGCGAAGGAAACCGACAGAGAAGTGACCATCGTCGACACCGGCGCTCCTCTCAAGAAGGAAATCGCAGCCCCCGCTACCCCTGAGTTCGTGGAAATAGCGGAAAGACTGCCTGAGATCACGGAGAAGCAGAGTACAATCACGGAGAAGGCAGAGGTCACAGAGATCTCAGACGTATCGTCACCGTCCAGCAGCACCGAACCTGAAATCGTGTCCGAAGAAGACCGAAGAGAACCAACGACCCCTCAGACAGACCGGGAGGAGATCACCGAAAACTCGAATGTGATCCCCCAAGGCGACAACGCGCTAAACGAAGTTACACCCTAAAGTGATATAGGTTAAGTATTTAATCAGTATTGTAATAAATATTTTTTTATTGAATGTCGGTGTTTTTGTTTGGTATGCGTTTAGCGATGCGGTTAAAATAGCGTGTGGGTGAGATGAATACTGATGCATGTAGGCAGACAATGGAACATTCTGGTCTATAGAGCTGCATGGAAATAATTCGATTGACGTGTTTGAATAGAATGTTTTTATCTGATGTTGGTACTTATGTGAACTCAATACAATGGTTCCGTAATTCAAAAACGAAATATAAAATGGTTTCGATTGTTTCATTTTGCTCAAGGATTTTGCTGTTGCCTATGTGTACTCTTCTATATTATTAGGGATTTAAAATTGCCTTTAGTATCAACCTCTAGGTCTTTATAGCATCAGCTTTATTAGTTACACTGATTTGTTCCACAGTCCATGACCCAGAAAAAAACAACTGAAATTAAATGAGTTCCAAATCAAACCTAATATTTGAATAAAATGGTCACAGTTTTCGATACGCGATGATGTAGTAACACTTCCTTTGGAAATCGAAAATTAAATAATAATTTAAGGCCTATAAGGCTGTCGTTAAATCTTCGGTAATATTTCTGGCATTATTTGTAAGATGGTGCGACTACCTAATAATGGTATGATTCCGACTACCGTCGCAATGGATTGCGAAGAGCCCCAAGTGAATAAAAAGATAGCCATACCATCTTTTCATGTAAGTAAATAGCCAAACCAAAAGTATATTAATAAACAAGCTTAGTTAACAAGATAATATTTAATTTCCTTATGCGGTTTAACATTAAAAATACCTCACGGCCAAAGTTCAGAGCAACATAAATTAGATTGCAAGAAACTGTAACAAGTTTCGAAGTCAATAAGGATATCGATATTATGTCACTTGGTTATTTGAAATCTAATCTTGTCTACATTTTAAGGGGCCAAATCCACAAGCGAAACTGTCGACGAGGATTTTTAATCTGGATCGAATTCTGGATTCTGGATATCGAGAGTTTTTAGAGAATTCTTTAGGGAAAAAAATCTCGACAAACCCTAGCTTAATATATAACAACTCTATGGTCGTGACTTCACATTCACACGCCGATAGTTTGATATTGAACAGCCGTAGGATTCACGCGTATAGAGGTGATCCTTAATGCACAGCACATCTGACATTCGTCTTCAAGGTGATCCACACAAAAACTTGACAGGATCTTTATTTGTAGCCTGTCATGGCGACTACAAAATAAAATGGTAGAGTTTGTTAGAATCAAAACTTTAGGAAAATCTCTGATCATCCAGATATTTTTGTTACGAATTTCGACTTTGAAATTCGAAATTCAAAGTCGAAATTCCAAAAATATTTATTCAATGGTTATATTCAATTCACACAAATCGTACGTATGTGATGCTTTTGACATGACAAACTCGTTTTGTTTGCGATTGTAGTTAGCACACGAGTGAAGCCGTGGACGTCACTTTTTGTGTGAGGTATTGATTGGAAACTTTTAAGACAAAACCTTTGTCTCTGAGACAAAGATAACTCGGACGGTTTTGTTACTTTAATGCTCATTTCACTTGATTTATGGCATAACTTGGCACATTTTAATGAGTCGCTGTGTGACTTTCTTGAGCCAAAGAATAACTTAATATGTATTATTATACTTACCCACGTATACTTCGTACTTCAGCCTTAAATTTTGTTACTACGTTTGGTTCAAAACATCAGCTAAGTACATTTTGTTCAAAATTTTGTCTGTTCAGAATCTTTGGTATAGGATATGAAACATTCGCCTTTATTTGTAATTAATAGTGTGCAATTTCTACTTTCTTTTTACAAGGAATTTTCGACACACCAATGTTAAAATAACAGTTCAATATTAGTGTACATTTTATATATCCGTTACTTTTGCGTTAACTTTATTGGTACAAAAACCTTAGTTTCTAATCCATTAACTTCAGTTAAATATATCCCAATTAGAGATTAACCAATTGCTATTAACCTGGATTTGTAACTTAGTTTTTGTAATCTTACATGTGGGTAGGTACAGTATTTTTACTCTCTGATGCCCACTTCTTTACTCGAATAACACTTTAATTGTCCACGAAAGGCTTATGCTCGTTGAGGCCTGCGTTAATTCAATGCTAATTTTAGTTTATGGTTATAATAGTTTTGCGCAAAGGTTAATATCTAAGAAATCAAACAATTTTCATGAGATAAACGCCAGCAAGGCGCTTATCTTTTTCACTTCTTCCGCTAGTGGACAAAAAATTGATGTGAATTAAAGTCAATTGCACCTTATTTCTTGTTGATAGTAATAACTATTTATCAAGCTGTATATATAGTAAAAATTTGACTTGTCTAAGTACTTATTTTGTAAGTCTAAAGAAATAAACGATTTGACTTTGACTTTGACTTTATCAGGGGGAGGCCTAAAACTAGCAGTGGACCAATACAGGATGTTAAGGTTGAGGTTAAGATTGCCCCAGTTGATACTACATTTACGGGAGAGATAACGGTTGCTAATTGGCATTTTTCTAAAGATCCCGGACATCTTCTGAGGTCAATGTTGCTCATGGCAGAGCAACAGACACTCAGACTAAAAATACGAAACCATTATAACACTTCACACTTATATCATAAATGTGAAAGTTTGTATGGATGTATGGATGGAAATTTTGCATACAGTTAATCTTAAGGCACATACCCGAGCTTATATGATAGCGATATCTATTTAATCATATTTTTACGTTTATCATAGGAATTTTTAAAAATCCTACGTTCAGTTTGTGGTTTCTATTAAAAGCTACTTTTTAATACGTCTTTAATAATTTTATCTCATATAGTTTAGGAGATGCGAAAATAGAGTTTAGTGGCCAAAAAGCGCAACTTCGTATCTCTACCTAAGCTTTACAAAATGAAACTATTACAGAGGCATTAACATATAACTTATAATAGATACCACAAACTGAACGTAGGATAATTGGGGGCGCCACTTTCAGTGGTGTATGGGCCTTAATCTAAGGCCCGTATTATGAAAGTCTGCTCGGTTATCGAACTATGCTTGAGTAACTCTTTTCTATGGCACAAACGTCACTCAAGGATAGACATGTGACTGAGCAAGCTTTCATAATACGGGCCTAAGAATCAAACATAGGCTTTTTTTGTCCCATAAATCAGTTCCCGTGGGATAGAAATCACCTCTAAACGTTTCCATAGAATCAACGCGTACGAAGCCGCGGGGCGCAGCTAGTAAACACATTTGTAAAGCTACAGAATGCGTCATTACTTCATTTATGCTGTATGAGGAAACCCACTCCTAATTTGCATACTAAGCACATTTGTTCAGATTATCACACCGATTCGGACTACTTTTAGATAATGTCCGTGCTTCCTCGGTATTTTTCTGGAAATTAATGTTTTATCTGAATTACGTGGTTATCTTAATTTTTATAGAAACGTGACTAAATTCAACTCAAGTGAGACAAAGAACTGTTACAGCTGATTGTAAGAGTTAATTGAAACAAAATATTACTAGTATTTACAATTTAAGAAATTGAGCTAAATGCAGATTATTGCAAATAACCTACTTTTAGCTTAACTTATCCATATTAATAACAGTCGGAAGCGTTTACAAGACGCTGGCTGCATTCCCCCGCTGTATGGCAATGCTGATGCGCTGCGCCAGATACTCACCAGCTCTCGGGTCACACGTCGCTCCGACCAGACGCTCAAATGATTATTTAAAAATCCGAAGATTCTCTTCATGGTCCTATAGTCTCGACGTGCATGTATCGTCGACCTAAGCCTAGAACCGCACTCGCCCTGAAGATGTCCCTCGTTAAGGGATGAAACGTTGGTGTTCTTCCAACACAAATAAGGTTCGTAGTTAACCCGCTTACATCCGTAATGAACCTAAGCCTACATTAAAACCTAAGCTGTATACTATGTACATGTGAGCAAAATATTAATTGGTTTTGTCTAAAAAAACTATTAACCGACTACAATTTTATGGTTTTCTCATAGGCGCAACTGTTAGAACTAGACCAAATTTAAATGGTACCACACGGGAAGCATCAGCTTTCAAATAAAAAAAATCATCAAAATCTAATCACTCCAGACTAAAGTTCTGCGGTAACAAAAAACTCACCTCCTCCTTTTTTAAGTCGGGTAAATAAATCTAATTCTAAAATATAATATTAAATGATTTCAATGTGCTACAATTACAAAGTTGTTTAGCTACGTAAAACCTAAAGTTTATTATTATACAATAATGATTTATTTATTTATTTATTGAAAAAAGGTTTACCAACCACATACATATCAATCACTTACAAAAAAAACTTAAAATTAGGTTCTGTTCTGATACGCATGTTACTTACAGGTAAACACGACATTTGTAGGAATTACCTTCACAAATCTATATATTATTATGAAAAACTTTAAATTTTATATAATAAAAATCAAATCATGATGATACCTTAAAAGTCTTGCCCTTGACTGAGGTGTCAGACATAGGTCTTGGTCACTTTTTAGGGTTCCTTGGTAAAATTATAAAACGAAACCTGATAACTTTTGTCCTTACGAGGCGGCGTGTCTTATCTCCTTACAAGTCCTATGTATGCTGAACGTGACAGACGGTTTGGTGATCGGAGAAGTGGAAAACGAGTGTCAAATAGTTTAAGATAAGTATCTGTGCGGTGCTGGCTTAGTATTTGCACCACGCCAACTCTTCTCGTGGGTGTCATAAGAGGCGACAAAGGGATATCCACCGGGGGCGGGCAGCAGAGCCCCCTGCTTAACAACTCTACCACCGAACTGCGTTCCTCATCCCTCATGCCCAGCGTGGAGATTATGGGCACTACCCCCCATGTGATAATAGCCAATAAAGGTGCTTATCGTGGGGAGGCCTGCGTCTAACAGCGGACCAATATTATACCTATGTATATAGCATTGATTCATTAAAAAGGGAAGATGAGGTACTAGATTCTCGAAAATGGCAACCTCATATTGTGTAAAATTGTGTGCTCCTACCTCAGTTACCGTCGGACCGGCCGCACGGGCGGTCGTGATTCGCGTGAAAAATTGTTGTCTCGGTCTCACTTCGGTCCTAGATACGTCTTTCCGTCTCTGTTCTTCTTTGTATTGCACAGGACTGGAAATATAACTGTGAGCGTATGTGTTTGCGTGTAGTTGTAACACATGCCAATTTTTGAGTAAGCGCTGGGAGAACGTAACCTATCTTCCCTTTTTAATTAATCAATGGTATATAGGCTGTTGAGGTTGAGGTTGAGGAATAAGTCGTTATATGTATGTAAAATCACTCTGGCCGAATTTAGAAAGTTGACACATGTAATTACCGAAGCTACGGAACTCTGTCGCAAGTTTGACGAGGATTTATTTTGTAAACACTGTCGGTTCGATGCGACTACGCGACGACGCCGACGGTTGAGTCATCAATTCATCAATATTATTTTATTGCTTGCTAGAACTTACCATTATGCCGACATTATTCTAGTTGAAATATGTATTTAGGTGATTTAGATTGATTGCTGCCAGTCGTTAATATAAATCACCTTAACTTTTATAAGCAAAACTATCAATAAAACAAAAACTTTAAACAACAAACGAAAAAGTTACCTTTATGTACTTATAGTTGATAATGGAAAATTTCTTAGAATTCAAATAATATCATAAAAAATTTCGATTTGAATCGACGTGTTCGTGATTGACTCAAAAATAAATCAATTCTAAATTTGCTGTTTTCTCAGTTTGAGTTGCAATTTTCGTTGATGTTTCTAGTTTACGCCTATCCCACGGGAACTGATTTATGGGATAAAAAGTATATAGCCCATGTGTTACTCCAGGCCTAGAACTACCTGTATGAAAAATTTTAGCCCGATCTGTTTAGTAGTTTTTGCGTGAAACAATAAATGTTTACAAACTTTCGCGTTTATAATATAAGTAGGAAAGTAAAGTTAAATTTGCATCGATTTTTATGAGTCATACGTTTTCCGCCAAATCACCATCGAACTGTTATTGCAGCTGTGGATTTAGTAAGAAATGATCAGAAGTCAGGCATAATGGTAAAATTGGTGTTGTTTTACACAAATTACCTACATTGCGTGATTCATTCCTTGGCTATAAACGACAGTATTTACTTTGAACTTGTATGAGTAAGGCAGAACGAAGGTAAATACCTAGGTACTCAAATTCTTTTTGATAAAAGTCTTGAGTCCGTTTCCAGTAACGTCCATAAATATTTACTTACATCGTAAGTAGGTTCGAGTTAATGAGGCAGAATTTTCCAGGAGCGATTATGTTATTTTTACTGTGTTTTTGCTACAGCACGTTTTTTCTTACGGGCTATTGCCCGCGGCTGTGTCCGTTCCCAGAATAACATTTACTTCTCGTCCAAATTTCGTTAAGGCGCATACCTGAGCCAATCTGACAGCGATACCTAATTTATCATATTTTTACGTTTATCATAGGAATTTTTAAAAATCCTACGTTCAGTTTGTGATATCTATTATAAGCTATTTTTAATACCTTTTTAATAATTTTATCTCATATAGTTTAGGAGGAGATGCGAAAATAGAGTTTGGTGGCCAAAAAGCGCAACTTCGGATCTCTACCTAAGCTTTACAAAATGAAACTATTACAGAGACATTAATAAATAGCTTATAATAGATACCACAAACTGAACGTAGGATTTTTAAAAAATCCTGCTTTTAACGTAATAATAAGATAAAATAGTTGGGGGCGCCACTTTCGCTGGTGTATGGGCCTTA
This sequence comes from Eupithecia tripunctaria, assembly GCA_955876795.1. NCBI lineage: Eukaryota > Metazoa > Arthropoda > Insecta > Lepidoptera > Geometridae > Eupithecia > Eupithecia tripunctaria. The sequence goes on from OY041601.1 coordinate 17,462,826, forward strand.
AGGCACCCGAGCCAATCTGACAGCAATTCCTATTTTATCATATTTTTACGTTTATCATAGGAATTTTTAAAAATCCTACGTTCAGTTTGTGGTATCTATTATAAGCTATTTTTTAATACCTTTGTAATAATTTTATCTCATATAGATTAGGAGGAGATGCAAAAATAGAGTTAGGTGGCCAAAAAGCGCAACTTCGTATCTCTTCCTAAGCTGTACAGAATGAAACTATTACAGAGGCATTAATAAATAGCTTATAATAGATACCACAGACTGAACGTAGGATTTTTAAAAATTCCTGCGTTCAACGTAATAATAAGATATAATAGTTGGGGGCGCCACTTTCGCTGGTGTATGGGCCTTAAAAGTGTGCCGTAAGCAATTTACTTTAAAATTGTACTTCAAAATCGTTACTTATGTCAAAATCTACGCTTTGCTAAGTTACCACCTTCATACTCGTATTTATGGACATGTAACTTCGGTCTTTTATCTTGAATTACGTGATTTAAAAACACGATGTTTTGTTACAAAGATAAACAAGAAGATGTACCAAAAAAGATTATGACTAAGATAATAATAATATTAGTATAGATACAGTATATTATGTACGTATGGATAGATTTGCCTCTCCCTTTTTTACCCGTCAATCATTGATTGTGTTTCTAATGTTTTTAAGTAGGGATACTCTTTAGTAGCTCCAAGGTTCTAAGCGGCTGAAGCAATTTTGATAAATGCAGTAAAGATAAAGATAAAGATAAAGATAAAGATAAAGATAAAGATAAAGATAAAGATAAAGATAAAGATAGTTTATTTGCTTGAACACAATGTAGGTTACACAGATGTTATAGTATTTTAGTTTCAATTATGTTCTACTAAGACTAGCATGCAAATGTAGGTAAGTTATAAAATTACCATGTATTCTAACATAATCATTTTATAAATTATCTACTGTAACATTTGCATGCTAGTCTTAGTAGAACATAATTCAAACTAAAATACTATTAAAATACTTTTAGTTTAATTTTACTAAACGACCATCTTCTCTACGAAATAATGAACTACGTACTTACACTACTTAACTATCGATCTACTTTTTACTTATGTGTGTCAATATAATGATCTTACTAAGCTGTGTGGTGCTGGCTTAGAATTTGCACCACACCAACTCTTCTCGTGCGTGTGATATCCAACGGTGGCCGGGCAGCAGCCCCTGCAGAACAATTCTACCACCAAACTGCTATCCCAATCCGCATGCCCAGCGTGGGGTTTACGGGCATTACCCCCCATGAGATAAACACCAACGCGCTTATTAGGAGGAGGCCTGCGTCCAGCAGTGGACCAATACAGGTTGTTGAGCTTAAGGTTCAGCTACTTCTTACTTACTTCCCAACTGCCGCCGTGGCACATTAACCTGAAGTGGAAGTAATAAAGGTCTGTACCCATTACACCGTATCATACCATGACCGTGCTATGAACGTGTCCGGCACGAAAATAATACGACACGGTCTACCTTGCCCGCTGTACGGATCGACGGCGTAGTATAGAATAGTTGTCGACGTTGTTGGTTGGTGACGGAACGGTCTAGTGAGCATAGTCCCATACTTTTCAATACAAAGAATACTTTTTTGTCTGACACGTTCATGGCACGGTCATGGTATGATACAGTGTAATGGGTAGAGACCTTAAGTACTGAAGTGGATCTTGGCCTCCGACACCAGAGATCGCCAGTTGTCCTGGTTGTAACCTATCGAGTTGTTGCTTCTATCACACATTGTATGGATGGATGGATGGATGGATGGATGGATGGATGGATGGATCTATGGATGGATGGATGGATGTTTGTTACCTCTTCACGCCAAAACTACTGAACGGATCTGGCTGAAATTGCATACAGGTAATTCTAATACTGAAATAAAACATAGGCTACTTTTTTCCCGTAAATCTGTTCCCGTGGGATAAAAATCACCTTTAAACGTTTCCATAGGAACAACGCGTGCGAAGCCGCGGGGCACAGCTAGTATCTAAATACTCCCACTATAATCGCCAAAGAACTTTCCAAAATAAACATTTCCTTTCACGTTTCGGAACCCTCTAAGATACAAAGATGCTAAGGTTACCGCAGAATCTATTGAATTTAAACTGTTAGAAGGTTCCGAGCAGACGAGCGACTTTTTGTGGTTGTGGCCGGAAATGGTAATATAGAACAATATTTTTATTTTTTATTATATAATATTATTTTATATAATTGTTGAAAATAAAATTATATCAAATAATATAAAAAATTATTTGTACCTATTTACAAATGAAACTATGGAACTAACTGCAAACTGTGGCAAATAATGTACAGGTAGCTCAACTGTTTCTATTTAAATAACAATACGGATATTGAAATAATAATAATAGTAATTTTCAAAAAAATAATTAAGTTGTGTATGACTGTTGCAAACAATGTACCTACAGGTAGCTCAACTGTTTCTATTTAAATAACAATATGGATATTGAAATAATAGTATAATCATTTTCAAAAATAATTAAGTTATATAGAATTGTGGAACCCAATATAGAGTACAAATTTTCTTAAAATATTCGGATACTGATTATGGTATAAATAATCATAGCATGAATCATGCATGAATGCAGTTTTTCTTGTTACTAAAATTGATGACATGGTTCCTAAGAGAAGATCTTTTTGCCTTGCGCATACTGACCGATCTAAATGCGCCACCCCGTATTTATTACGGATGTAAGCGGTTTAATAACTTACTTGTGTTGGAATACACCAACGTTTCATCCCTTCACGAGGGCTTGATCAGAGTGAATGCGGGCAGAGTTAAGGGATGAAATGTTGGTGTTCTTCCAACACAAATGTGGTTCGAATTTAACCCGCTTATATCCGTAATAAATTCGTCAAACTACGATAGTTTTGATAGTAAAAGAACCGAATATACCTACCAACTAAATGCATTACCAACAGTACCTATCAGTATTGTGGCACACTGGCTGAAGCGACGATGTCTAACCATTGATTAATTAAAAAGGGAAGATAGGTTACGGTCTCCCAGCGCTTACTCAAAAATTGGCATGTGTTACAACTACACGCAAACACATACGCTCACAGTTATATTTCCAGTCCTGTGCAATACAAAGAAGAACAAAGACGGAAAGACGTATCTAAGACCGAAGTGAGATCGAGACAACAATATTTCACGCGAATCACGACCGCCCGTGCCGCCGGTCCGACGGTGACTGAGGTGGGAGCACACAACTTTACACAATATGAGGTTGCCATTTTCGGGAAACTAGTACCTCATCTTCCCTTTTTAATTAATCAATGTGTTGAACTAATATTAAGGCCTAGTTCGCACGAGCGTAAAAAATCCGCCGCGATAAAACCAGGCGTTGGCGTTTTTTTTAACGCTCGCGATGTGAGTGTTCATACGAACGCTTTTAAATCACTCTTGCCTCGCCTCTCGCTTCAGAACCACGTTAAAATGGATAAGGGCAAATTACTAGCAATAGCGGTTTGTGTGGCCAGAAGGCGAAAAAGGATACAGAAGGCGTTCTGGGTGCATCCTCTGAATGAACAGAGGTTCATAAAAGGGCAGTTTATATTACTGTACGAAGACTTGAGGCAATATCCCAGTAAATTTTTCAATTGTTTTCGAATGTCTATAACAACATTTGAAGAATTGTTAGAAATAGTGCGGCCACACATAACACTTCAAGATACCAACATGCGTTTGGCGATACCACCTGCACAACGATTGGTTGTTACACCGAGGTAAGTAAAAAAAATATTATTAAAATTACAAATCAATTTTTATTAATGTTCTGGACAATGGTTGATTGATACACACATAAAACTGGACAATTTATTAAAAAAGAGTTTTTGGCTTATGCCCATCCAGGCATCTCTCTTGGATATAGTAGAGTACGTTGCCATTGATTTGGCATAAAGGCAGGGCCGAGACTCCACCTCTTTAATAAGCATTTCTGGATCTATAAACCACGACATCATATGTCGATAACATTATACGCAAACGAGTAACGCGCGCCCATCCGCTAAGACAGCTCACGGCACACTGAACGCTGCGCTCGCGTTTTTTTACCGCGCGTGTGAATATTAGTAGGTAGATTCATATGGTCTATTCATTCAAACGCACAACGCCCAACGCTGGAAATAGATCACTGCGAGATAAAATTAGTCGCGTTTTAAAAACGCTGATGTGCGAACAGCTACTTGGATATGCATTTGTTTTATTTGAGCGGTTTTTTTACGCGCGGTAAAAATCAGCTCGTGCGAATGAGCTCTAAGAAGAGGAAATATTTGATTGTTTGTTTGTATTGAATAGGTTCCGAAACTACTGAACTGATTCAAAAAAAGATTTCATCATTAACAAGCTCACTTTTCAGGGAGTGACATAGGCTATATTTTATCCCGGAATTCCCACGGGAACGGAATCTACGCGAGTAAAACCGCGATCAGCTGCTAGTACATTATAAGGAGGCAAGATTTGTTTGTTGATATTGATTAGGCTCCGAAACTACTAAACCGAATAAAGAAATCGTAATTAAAAAGCTTACTTTTAAGGGAGTGACATAGGGTAAATTTTAACCCAGAATTCTCATGGGAACGGGAACTACGCGGGTGAAACTACGAGGCGCTGCAAGTATTGAATTGATATAAATCCCCTTAGAAGTTGTTAGTCTGCTTCGACCTTAACCCTATATTTACTACCACTACCTTTACTTAGTAAAACCCGGAATTTACAACTTTCGGCCTTGTTTGTTGAGTAAATTGGGTCGAATATCGTATAAGAGCTGCTCGTTTCTGTCCGCGTTCTCGTCGGTACGGCAAATTTGCAAACAACTTTTCTTGTTTGGGGGTCGAAAGTTGATCCTAAACGTATTCTGTTTTGGAATATAAAACTTGAGTGGGTTACAATTTATCGGAAAAGTGGGAAAGAGTCTTGCGCGAGAGGGTTCCGCAGTATTGATTTGTTTGATGTATTGGCAAATTGCATGAGTTTCGTAATTGATGCAATTGGCTACGAAGGCATTTTGTGTTATTTGTCGCGCAATAGTTTTGTGGACGATATGTACTTTTCTCGGTTCTAGACCTGAAAATATTTTATGTCAACAAAATAAATCATTGGAAACTTCACAAAATCAATTAGGTACCTACACAAAACAACAGGGCAGCATTATTTGAAACAATAAGACTAACTTCAAAAATGCTTGCACAAGCGCTGCGAAAAGATTTAAATTCGAGTTCAAAACAGACGGATGAAATGACGAATCGACGTTTTCAAAATCAAATTTATGTCGAAATACTGCGTGTTTATTAAAAAAATTCTATGTTTTTTTATCCCCTTTTGTTAACATAACTTAGCTAAGTATCAAAGTACAGATTAAGGTAGGTACACTTATCTGATTTTTACGAAACATCTCTATTAACCTTAATAAGGAGGTACCACTTGATCTACCTATATGTGTATCATGTATACTCATGAAACGCCAATTTGATTTAATATTCCACCAGGCAGTGAATAATTATAGCGTCAAATTATTTGATCACACTCATTTTTCATACCCCAATTTTTCACCTTCACGGGCTTCATGCGTCAGAATGAACTTCAATTTATGTTGTATCAGGTGTTATCTTACGGTAGCATTTAAAACGAGTCTAATCGCCTTCTAAAGCTCTGCGCTCATTATCACACTGTGTGGTAGCGGTACTAGATTTGTACGTGCATAAAAATTCGATAAATAAAACTCGTTAACTTTAGTAGTGACAAAATGGCCGTATTGTCGCAAAAACGGCCACTTTGTCACTACTGTCACACGGCCACGGCGATGGCGACAGTACACAGCCCTGGCCGTGCTGTCTAATGGAAAATGCGTCTGAGTACAAAATGTTCTATAAACAAATATCGCGAAATCGTGCGACACAAGACGCGCTTCAATAATTAGACGACTTCAATTTTATGGTTTCCTCATGAACGCTAGTGTCAGAACTGGATCAAATTGTTAAGGGACCACATGAGAAGCACCAGTTCTCAAGTAAGAGAATCATGAAAATCGGATCACTAAGTCAAAATTTCTGAAGTAGCAAACATCCTTTTTTGGAAGTCATCAAATTGCGGCTGTGTGCGTAAGGCTTACTACGCACCTAAGTCCTTTGGCTTTGTTATGTGCTCAAGGAACCCTAAATAGTCGCTTTTCTGTAGGTAATATGCGAGGGCCTTGTTTGTTGTATGAATTGTTTGTATGCCTCCATAAGGCTGAGTGGCTAGAGTGAGTTTTTGTGTGCTCTGCCCACGGCTACCTTTTGTGAGAGATTTAGGAAGTTAAGCCTTTAACTCACAAGCTTTTCCTCAACCTGTGGTTAGGTTTGAAGAAGTTTACTCTCATAATAAATGAGTTGACGACCTCTGTAGCGCGGTGGGCGAAGGTTCGCCTGCAACGCAGGAGGTCGCGGGTTCGATTCCCGCCTCGGAACAAATGTGTGTACGATCTGCAGACATTTGTTCAGGGCGTTCTGGATGTTCTATGTATAATAAAAAATAACTATCTATGTAGTGTATTGTATTAAGTATATCAGTTATCTAGTACCCATAACACAAGCTCTGCTTAGATTGGGGCTATATGATGCTGTGTGAATTGTCCAGCATTATTTATTTATTTATTTATAATAGTTGAGTTTGTTTTTAAAAACTTTAAACGGACAATTATGTGGTTTTCTCATGGACCACACGTATCACCAGCATTATAATACAAAAATATCATCACTTCTTCCGCTAGTGGACAAAAACTTGAAGTGAATTAGAGTGAATTGCACGCTGTAATTATCAAGCTGTTTATATACGTATAGTAACACATTTTAATTGTCTAAGTGCTGATTTTGTAAGTCTAAAGAAATAAACAATTTGACTCTGACTTATCAAAATCAAAATCGGATCATCAATCTAAAGTTCTGAGATAATAAACATTAATAATAATTAATTTTGTTTTAAAAAACTATAAACCGACTTCAATTTTTACGGTTATTTCATGAATTTTCATGGATCCCATTGTCAGAACTGAACAAAATTTAAATGGGACCACATGGAAAGCACCAGCTTTCATATAAAAAAAGAATCATGAAGATCGGACCACCCAGTCAAAAGTTCTGAGGTAACAAACATAAAAACAAAAAAAAAAAAAAAAAAAAACAGACGAATTGAGAACCTCCTCCTTTTTGAAGTTGGTTAAAAATATAGTCCAATTGAGAACCATCAGTCGGTTAAAAATATTACAAACTAGCTGCGCCCCGCGGCTTTGCACGCGTTGTTCCTATGAAAACGTTAAAAGATGATTTTCATCCCACGGGAAATGATTTATGGGATAAAACGTAGGCTATGTTTTATTCCAGACCTAGGACTATGTCTATTTTAAATTTCAGCCAGATCCGTTCAGTAGTTTTGGCGTGAAGAAGTAACAAACATCCTTACATCCATACATCCATAGATTCATACAAACTTTCGCATTTATAATATTAGTGTGAAGTGTGATGTGATGTGATCACCTAAAATTAGATAAATTTAATTAAAGTAAATGTGCAATGCACTAAGTCTAAGTTTAAGTAGGTACACAACTGCTGGGCTCTGAGGCTTAGATTATTATTTACTAGCAGTGGCTCGCGGCTTCTCCCGCGTAGTTCCCGTTCCCGTGATAATTTCGGGATGAAATATAGCCTATGTCACTTCCTGAAATGCGACACAACAAGCGAAAGGTTCACCAATAAATCAACTGAGAAAAGATCGCTATCTAGCCTCCACTACCCACCACAAGAGGGCGCTTCTTATCATTTTGCATAAGTATACTGCGAAATCGACTTAACCGAGAGCTACGCTCGCTACATATCACAAGAGGGCGCTGTTTGTCCTCTTGGCGCAAACTTTCTCGGCTGAAGAGAAAAAAAAAAAAAAAAAAATGGAAGAAATAACCTCAATGATACGAAACCTTCAAAATAAATTTGATGAACAAACACAAGAGATACGAGACATGAAACAAAGCATAAATAATAATATAGATACAAAATTCGTCCAGTTAGAATGCAAATACAATACGTTAGAAAATACAATAACGGAGCAAAGCCGGCGTTTACAGCAATCAGAAAGGACCAGCAGAAAAAAGAATTTAATTTTCTTTGGAGTAGCAGAAAACGAAAATAGTTACTACGATTTATTTGAGAACATATTACACATAGTAAACAATTTTATAAAAATAAATTGCAACAAAGAAAACATAGCAGAAGTGAGGCGTATGGGTAAAAAACAAAACGACAACACCAAAATTAGGCCAACCATTGTGACTCTTACCACATTGGGCATGAAAATTGACCTTTTGAAGAATAAAAAGAGATTGAACGAGTCTCCTTACTACATCAAAGAAGATTTTCCACCTGATGTGCTGGAAGAACGCAAAAAGCTTACCACCAAGATGCTAGAAGAAAGAAACAAGGGCCATACGGCATTCTTGAAATACGACAAGCTTGTCGTGATCCCAGCAGTAAAAACACATCAACAAAATCTCAGCAAATCCAACATAGACAAAAATCCTAACAAAAGAAACCTAACAGTATCTCCAGAAAACACAGGTTCAAGCACAAGCTCTGAGGGAAACAGCCAAAAAAAACAACATAAGGTGAAACAATCTTCAAACATACACCATTATATGATAAATAACCAAAACCGAGATGCACGAAATCTGAATCTACTAACTACTTGCTCTGCATCACCTAATGTCTGTGACGGCATAAGCACTGAGACGCCCCGACAAAACATGAATAAAAATTGACAAAATACGACCTCTCCTCACATACTTCCCCCACTACGGCCGGTCACCGCGGGGGAGAAAGACCAAAACCCTCCACTCCAATCACTTTACATATGTACTTATAATGCAAGATCTCTTTTATCTAATGAAAGATTATTAGAACTTAAAGAAGCAATATCACAAATAAATTACGACATTATCGGCCTTGCAGAAATAAGAAGAACAGGATATAATATAATAGAAGATGATGAACACATATTCTGCTATTTTGGAGAAACAAAGGGCCAGTACGGAGTCGGCTTTCTTGTGAAAAATACATATAAGCTAAATATAGAGAGCTTTATAGGAATATCAGAACGGATATGTATTTTAAATGTAAAATTCGATAATGTAACAATGTCAATCATACAAGTCTACGCTCCTACTTCCGATGCTAGCGATTTGGAAATCAAAACATTTTATGTGCAACTGCAACAAGCACAACTGCAATGCTATGCATGCCTTATAATAATAGGTGATTTTAATGCCCGTATTGGACAACGTACTGCAGGTGAAGAAAGAATTCTAGGCAACTATTGCTACGGAAAAAGAGATAAAAGAGGAAAAACTCTTCTGGAATTTTGCTGGGAAAACAACTTATTTATAACAAACAGCTTGTTCAAAAAGAAAATTAAAAATATGTGGACATGGCTCTCACCAAAGAAAAACAAAAGTCAAATTGACTACATACTCACCAACAATAAAGAAAAAGTCACCAATATCGAAATTCTAAACAGCCTATCATTCCCCAGTGACCACCGATTCTTGAGAAGCACCTTTTCTATATTAAAAATCAAGAAAAGTAGATCAAAGTACAAAACCAACACTACTAAACTAAAGACATCAAAAGAAAAAGAACACTTCATAAGCTCATTAAAATCAAACATTTTCAAAATCAAACTGGAAGGTAATGAAGATGTGGAATCATTTTATAGTAAAATTAAAACATCAGTGTCGGAAAGCCTTGGCTCTACCTCAAAAGAAAAAGTAATAAAACAGAACTTTATTACCGATAACATAAAAAATTTAATAGCAAGAAGAAACTACCTGACTAACAAGAAAAATATAACGAAGGAAGAAAGAGAAGAACGTTGTTACTTATACAAAAATATACACAAATTTATAAAGAAAGAACTTGAAGAACATAAGTTAACAGTAATAGAAAAATATCTTTCATCATCAGGGAGTTTGAAAAAAGGTTATAAAATGCTTAACACAACCAAACAATGGATCCCCTGTCTCACAGTAAACTCTACCAATACGAAGACTTACTCAAGACCAAAAATAATAGAAACAGCTACAACTTTTTATAGAAACCTTTATGCCACGAGATAATCATATCAAGTAAATTCAACTAAAAATCCCAACTCTACCACTCTAGCAAGATTTTCTACTGAAGAAATCATTAAAAAAATGGAGAGCCTCAACACAGATAAATGCACTGGACCAGATGGCATCCCCATTGAGGCAATAAAACAGGCAGATTTTTACTCGCCCCACCTTTAACAGCTCTATTCAATTTGATTTTAGATTCCAGGAAAATACCGAAAGAATGGGCAGAATCCGATATAATTCTACTCTATAAAAAAGGAAGCCCAGCGGACATAACCAACTACAGACCTATCAGCCTACAATCGAACATGTACAAGTTGTTCGCATCTTGCCTAGAAGAACGTCTTACTGCTTACACTGAAAAGTACCAACCACCAGAACAAGCGGGTTTCAGGAAAAACTATTCAACTACAGAACACATCCACACAATAGATTTGATCATAGAAAAATATGAAGAACATAAAGGGCCGCTCTACCTAGCTTTTATTGACTATGCTAAAGCTTTCGATTCAATTTCCCATAACAGCATGTGGAAAGCATTAGAAGACTGCAACATACCAGATGAAGTAATCGAACTTATTAAAGATATATACCATAAAAGTGTAAGTAGAGTAAAAATGGAATCAAAAGGTGCTGAAATAAATATATGTAGAGGCGTTAGACAGGGGGACCCGCTTTCGCCGAGAATTTTTATAACGATACTGGAAAGCATAATGAAGAACTTGAGATGGGAGACAAGAGGCATCAAGGTCAGAGGTGAATTTCTTAGCAATTTGAGGTTCGCCGATGACATAGTGCTCTTTTCTGAAACACCGAAACAACTAGAGGAAATGATAAATGAACTTGATACAATAAGTCGTCAAATTGGCTTAGAACTGAACACAACAAAGACTAAAATAATGACAAACAACATACATATTCCCATACAAGTCAATAATATTATACTGGAATACGTACCAAGTTACATTTATTTGGGAAAGGAAATATCATTTAAGAAATCTCGAAACACTGACGAAATCGATAGACGAATAGCACTATCATGGAACAAATTCTGGAGTAACAAAGCTCTTCTCAAATCTAAACTTTCATTAAAGCTCAAGAAGAAAATACTAGATTCGAATCGTTTTGTCGTTTGATATATCTTACATCCGCCTCTGCATTTATTGTAAGAGCAGAGCGAGAGTACAACAATGCTTGTAAACAGACTGTAACCTGCAGCCAGCTAGTTTGTTTTTATGTTTAATGTGAAACTGGGTTACTGGGTTGTTTACTCATCAAAGACCATTCAATGATTGCTCGATCAGCAGATAAACTAAAAATATAAAGTGGGAATCGTTTTGGAATCATTTTAATCAATAATCATTATGTCAATAATCGTTTATTTCGTTCAGTACAAGAATATTTTGTATCTCTAAAAAGAATCGAATCGGAGTGTAAAGATACATTAAATTTAGGTTTTAGAATAATTTATTCATTTGTTACATGTTGTTATTGGTAATTAGGTCTTATGTGTTATAAGTAGTAATAAGTATGAACAATAAATATAATAATAATAATAATAAAGCCATTTATTTCAACTTCTCTGATTTTGTACAAGTTATGTGTTAGTATTTTATGCTTAGGTTTGGGTTGTTGGTTATTATTATATTTACACATTTGAGAGTTGGATCTCTTCTTGGGTAAAGGCCTCCTCCATCTTCATCCACGACTGTCTGTCGTTTGTAAGACATTTTCCTGCTATTTGGACTACGTCATATACGGTCTGCCAACATTTCTTTTGCCATCTGGTCAATAGTTAGTAGTAGTTCTCGGTCGATCAGGTATTTTTTCCAAGAATTTAAAGGTCTACTAGATCAAGATTTTATACAAATGGATTAAATAAAACCAATTTATTACGTAAATGGTAACCTTCCTCCAAAAACATACAATACCACAGAAGAAATATGTAGTAGGTAGGTAATACCTACATGATTACGTGTCCAAGAAGCCTGTCACCTTTATAGGAAATAAAGCACATGGAGTTTTGAGTAGTAAATTTCCATTGTTTCATCTACGAACAATACCTATTCGTACTTTTATCATTGTTTCCACAGTTCCGTATGCATGGGGGCCCTATCTTATGCGGGCTTACGCAATATTACCCGTTCCCTAATATGTCGTTGTCGGTGTTATAACTGCTGCCCGCGACCTCGCACGCCTCTTGCTAGATTTAAAGTAGCCTACGTCCTTCGTCCTATGTATCTAAAGCGCCCAATACATGTTGGTAGAGCTAAGGCCAACGCGAGCGTAGGCAAATCGATTCAAAGTACCATCGTTTAGACGTTTGGCAAGTCTACGCTGCACAACAAACTACACAAACATGTGGACACGATTGGCCGAGCGCAGGCAAGCACCTTTGATTTGTGTAGAAAAACCGACACGGCTGATGAGAATTGAGGCGAGTGGCCGCAAACGGTGACAAGTCACTACAAATAACCTCTATACACGTTAGCGCTTGTATTCACTCGGCCAGCTAGTCGTGCCGTCTACACGTAGGTATTGGCTTTCACTCGGCAACGTTGGGCCAACATGTATTGGACTCTTAAGTTCAAAATTCTTCATCGTATTGAAACCGCGGTCCCAGCTGCTAACTGGGGTCACACAAGGAGATATCCCGGAGATTAATCACTCATATTTATAAACTTTCAACCAAAGGTTTAAATCGTTAGATAGGTCCTTTTCGTAGTGAGACCTCACTAATTTGGAATCTGTGAATTGTGTGTTATTGCGGTGTGCTTGTCCACAAAAGTTTTTGTAATATGATTGCACAATAAATGGCAATACAGTTGGGTTTATTGACAAACTACTTATTAGATGTGCGTGCGTCGACATTTTGTTAACGAAGTACACGCATCCAAAGACAATGCCACAGATATAAATCTTTGCTTTCAACACTTCTGCTAATACCAGTACTGCCTACTTATAATTTCTATTTAACATCGAATCATTTATAATTATAACTTCCTTTCAAGTTATTAAAAACTAAGTTTGATGTTGGATCCAAAAGGTACCTGTCACAAGATACAACTGCATTAAGTTGGTATGTATCTTTTAATTAATTGCAGCTGCATTTTTACTCGTAATATAATTATTACGAGTAAAAATGCATCGTATATACTTACCATTGATCAATTAAAAAGGGTAGATAGGTTACGTTCTCCCAGCGCTTACTCAAAAATTGGCATGTGTTACAACTACACGCAAACACATACGCTCACAGTTATATTTCCAGTCTTGTGAAATACAAAGAACAACAAAGACGTATCCTAAGACCGAAGTGAGACCGAGACAACAATATTTCATGCGAATCACGACTGCCCGTGCCGTCGGTTCGACGGTGACTGAGGTGGGAGCACACAATTTTTACATTTTACACAATATGAGGTTGCTATTTTTGAGAAACTAGTACCTCATCTTCACTTTTTAATTAATCAATGGTATATACCTCAACCTCAACCTCAACAGCCTATATTGGTCCACTGCTGGACGCAGGCCTCCCCTGATAAGCGCCTCTATTGGCTGTCTCATGGGGGTTATACACGTAAGTACACAATTTTAAAAAAGTAAAAAAGTAAAAAAGTAATGCCTTTCCAGTAAAAAATTTACATATATTTTATTTAATTTTGATACACTAAAAGTTATTATCCAAAATTTATAAAGCATAAAGAGGCTGTTGATAAAATATTTAATTGTATAAAATGTATTAATTAAGTAAGATTCACATCAGTCTGATCTTGTATTGTCAAATAATTTTATTATAGTCATCCAATAAAATATTCTTTCAAATTGTTTATTGTTTCAGTTGATATTAGGAAGGTTAGATCGGTTGTTGGTTCCGGAAGCATCCACACCACACTGATCTTTATGATGTGTAAAGTGTAGAGCATCAGAAATAAAACATGATTCCATTATATAACGCAAAACCAGTTCCTTTCGCATTGTCCTTGCCTGAGAATCAGATCGCAGATTACAATAACAGGTTGGTCGTTGGTCTGAATTAAACGTTGGGCTGTTGGCCGATTGGCCACGTAAATGCCCAATGAACCGGATAATTATGTGCACTGTGCACCTGTGCAGCCTTGAGCAATCCGTTTAGTGATAAAAATGTGGCTGTAAAACATACAAGCCAAATTCAAATTTTGTTAAGGCGCATACATGAGTGAAAGTGGCGCCCCCGCGTATTATATCTTATTATTACGTTAATCGAATATAAATAACTTTAACGTTATAATCTTATTATTACGTTAAAGTTATTTATAGTACCTCTGTGATAGTTTCATTCTGTAAAGCTGCGCCTAAGGCGTATACCCGAGTCAATATGACAGTGCCACCTAACAGGCCATAGAGTCTCTCTATGGCTAGTACTATATAAACTCTATGGTTATAGCCCTTATGACCAAATCAGTGGAACCACGAGCGACTGCATTACATTGACTGATGGTTCCACCAAACAGTGGGACTACGAGCCCATTAAATCGAGACACTGTCCCACCAGTGGGTCAAATTAGTGGGACCACGAGTCGCGACCCATTAGGTATATCATATTATTGCGTTTAACACAGAAAATGGTGTAATAGTTTAGAAAGAGATGCAAAAATACAGTTTAGTGGCCAAAAAGCGCAAATTCGTATCTCGTATTCGTATCGCCTAAGCTTTACAAAATGTAACTATTTACAGAGGCATTAATAAATAACTTATAATAGATACCACTTCCTGTGCTTAATGTAATAATAAGATAAACTAGGTGGGAGCACCACTTTCACTCGTGTATACCAGGGTTGTTGCTGATGCAGGTTTTTGACACATCAGCGGATGCAGATGCTGATGCTGATTTTTGATCTTGACATCAGCGGATGCTGATGCTGATGCTGATTTTGGCCAAGTGCGTGTCTGACCGAGTTTTCCTCTTTTCATCATCGAAACTGAGTCTTGATAAATTATGCCGTTTAGAGTTCCGTCCCAAAAGGGTGCCAACGGGGCCCATGTATTATTAAGCTTCCGCTGTCTGTCTGTCTGTCTTTCTGTTCATCAGTTGAGCTACCTGTAGATCGTTTGCAACAGTCTGCAGTTAGCTCAATTGTTACTACTAGTTCTAATTTATTTCTATTAGTTGATTGTAATTTTCTTTTTCAATTTAAAGTTTGTATTCAATAATTTTAAAAAGTTAACATTGATCAATCTAATCTATTGAACCTACATGAAAAATGTGATTTCCGATACCCGGCTGATCACGCTGGGGATTTTATCCCGATGCGGATGCTGAATAGCTGCTCGCTCGGCACGCAAGCTGGAGGTGGTGACATTATTATAACCGCGCATACAAACAACACAACACTACTGACGCGACCTACTTCAAATACGGACGAGCACTAAAACCTGTATTTTATCTCCATGCAATGCGTAGTGCGACGAATAAACAGGTTTGTGCTTGTTTACCTGATTTGTACAAAAATGCGCGTTAAGCCCCGCTCGCTTCGGACAAGTTGCGACTCGAACATCAGCATCGAAAATCAGCATCGATCGATGCGGATGCGGATGCTGATGCTGATGTCTAATTTAATGCTGATCATCAGCGGATGCTGATGCTGATGCTGATATCCGCAACAACCCTGGTGTATACTCCATCATTTTACATATTTTTTTACATTGTTGTTTATACGATGGTACAAAAAAGGAAAAATATTGTTATGTAAAGGTAAATGAATAACAACCTTCCACGAGAAAACTATTAAATACCTAGGTGGTAGCTACCACTACCCTCTACTCTCAAGAAAATAATAGTGCTCTTTAAAACTAATAAAAATAAAAACTCTCTCTCTCTCTCTCTATCTATCTATCTCTGATACCCATGTAGTTACATATCTGAAGAAAATTAAAAGCAACTCTGTATAATATTTAACATTCGTCTTGTATGTACACATATCTACCCACATTCCGTCCATAAATTCTCTTTATAACCTAAGGTTTGCTGTAATTAATATTTTAGGGTAAGCTTCTCTTTATACATGTCCATTATAAATGTATGATGTTAACTTATTCCTATTAGGTATGATTTAGTGTGTGCAATACAAAATGTTAAGAAAGGCATACAGACGAAATATAATCTTGCTTGATGAAGAACTACAAAAAGTTCTAAAATTCTAACTACTATTGTCTAAGAATCAAAATTATAATAATAATAATAATGCTGGACAATTCACACAGCATCATCTAGCCCCAAGCTAAGCAGAGCGCGTGTTATCGGTACTAGATAACTGATATACTTAATACAATACACTACATAGATAGATTTTATTATACATAGAAAATATCCAGAACGCCCTGAACAAATGTCTGCAGATCGTACACACATTTGTCCCGGGGCGGGAATCGAACCCGCAAACTCCTGCGTCGCAGGCGGACCTTCGCCCACCGCGCTACAGAAAATGATGATATCTAAAAATGGCTCAACAGACCATAAATCAGAGCCAAGATCTATTCACCTCTGGGCTTAACCCTCATTTACATAACCTATTTCACGCAGCCTCTCGCATTTGCCTCACTGTCAATAAGTATTACCACAAACCTTTGAACATAGGTGCCATTCATCTTGCGTCATGTCAAAGGTTAAGGGATCCGGGACGACGTTTGTAAATTATAACAAAATCGGCCAAGTACGAGTCGGATTCGGGCACGAAGGGTTCCGTACTATTTTATCTATAAGCCCCCTTAAATATTTATTTTATTATGTTTTTTGGTTAGTTTTGTTGTTATAGCGGCAATAAAACATACCTACATCATCTATAAAAAAGACATGTGGCACTCGGGGACTGCCGCGGTAAAGCTATTGCATAGTATAAGTCATTAAAAAGTTCTGCAATTCATCGATAGATGGCAAAACTAAAAAGTGTCACCGCTGTGCCGGCCGGAGTGTTAGGTTATTTTCGTTACGGAATTTCTGGATTCGGTCTCCACGCTCAAGGCCCACAATAGAAGCTATGCAATAGCTTAAAAAAACCTATTAATCTCTCAACTCGGATCAGGAGAAACAGCCTGCTGACAGACGGACAAACGGAAGGACGGACAGCGGAGTCTAAGTAATAGGGTCCCAGGGAAACTAGGAGGCTTCTTAGCTCACGAGAGAGACGACCTCAGTGGGGCAACGGGCGAAGGCCCGCTAGCGACGCGACGTAAAGGTCGCGGTTCGATTCCTGCCACTAGAGTAGGATCTGCGGAATCAATCAATTTTTTATGAACTTTTTGGCATTTGAAACATTTACGTGATAGTACATAGCAGTTGTGGAAAATATTTTTTTCTCTATTTTGAGTAGCGTAACGCTACTCAAAATAGAGAAAAAACTATTTTCCACAGTTGTTTATTTAAAGAATGTGTCCCTCCTTGAATAGTAGGCCTCTTATAAACGCATTAGTGGCTCTAGGCTAGGAGGCGATGCCGTCACCACGTTAGACATACGGACTGTGGATCATAATTCCCTTCCTAATCTCACACCACAAATACCCATAAACATAAAATAAAGACCCAATCATAAATCAATTCAATTATTCCAATCTCAACAATCGTGGACAATACGGACTGGCTAATATCCTGCCACGCAATCCTTTGGACAAACCTGCAGGCCTAGCCAACCGGCATTCGCTCAGAAGCGTTTCGATTTCTACAATCGTCATCGCCTAAACGATGGCGAAGTACGTTTGGTAGACAAAGTAACCTTCGCGTGGCGATCGCCGTGTCTATTCGTCTGATCGCTCAATACCGCGCTTAGTCTATGGTTGTCGTAGTCAAACGTCAAAAGTGTCATTCGCCTATTTTGCTCGTCTCTTTTACGTTCCGGTCTACGCAAAACTTATATATCTTGGATTTTATTTATGAATGGTTTTCTGTTTTTTATTGCGTGTGGAGGCTTATTATAATAAGTTTTTGATACATTGAGTAGCGTACTTAAATTCTACAGCATAATTAATAGGTTGAAATGGAATTAAAAATTATTTGCATTTTCGAACTAACTTATTGAAAGATCGTAGTCAATTGAAATGAAACGCCAGTGTTGCCAGACGGGGGTATTCCCTGCAAATTCGGAGTTTTTTGGAGGGAGATTCGGGGTAGGCGAAAGGTTTGTTGGGGGGATTTTCGGAGGGAAAACTGGGTTTGGAGGAAATTTGGGGATTCTTATTAAGTACCAAACCGACCATACCATACAAGATGGTACTGAAAAAGCCAGTTGTGTAAATTTCGATCCGTCATAGCAAACATTTAATTCGCAAAACGTGTAGGTACATGTTGAATAAAATAGATATAAATGATAACTAAATATGTATATATATTTATATATACTTATATTTATATATATATAATATATTCGACGACCTCTGTGGCGCGGTGGGCGAAGGTCTGCCTGCGACGCAGGAGGTTGCGGGTTCGATTCCCGCCTCGGGACAAATGTGTGTAAGATCTGCAGACATTTGTTCAGGGCGTTCTGGATGTTTTTCTATGTATAATAAAAAATATCTATCTATGTAGTGTATTGTATTATGTATATCAGTTTTCTAGTACCCATAACACAAGCTCTGCTTAGCTTGGGGCTAGATAATGCTGTGTGAATTGTCCAGCATTATTTATTTATATAATTTGATATCAGAATTGAAATTATGATTATGGTAGTTATTTTTGAAATGAAAATAACGGTGTTTTTTTTGTTACATACTAACCATTCTTAATTTTAATTGTTTATTTATTTTAATACATGATTAAACACAATTGTAAAAAGTACACAAATGGTGGGTGGGCATAATGCCGATGGCATTTTCGACCTGCCAACCATACAAGGTCAAAAATAACACAACGGCGTTCTTAAACTTAGACATAAACTTACTATGATAAAAAAATAAGTCTTAACAATATATAAAAAATAATAATTTAAAATAATGTGTTTCTAACAAAATGGATGTCACAGTCTGAATAAATGAAGTTTTAATATCAATTTGAGATTTGGGATTTGGAATAAAGTTGGGGGGAAGTTCAAGTCATCTGGCAACACAGAAACGCAGTAAAAGACTGAGAACACTTTTTGTATTGTTTGTTTTGTTTTATAAACTTCATGAAAAGAAAACAACTTTGGCGCAATTGGAATTATCTTACTTTGATGTACGTAATTGCAATTATTTAAGTAATTGTAATCAAGAGCACGGGCCAGCGGTGAGCAGTTTTCAGCTCATTTGGAGTTTATGGAAAGGTAAATTAATTATTTAGTACTCGACCTACCTACTTACCTTTCTTTGTAAGGACTAGGCTAGTTATCTACCTCAAAAATTTAAATAACTACCTAAAAAAGTTTCTAGCCGGAAAGCAATACTATACCTAAACCATGGTAGGTATAGTATTGCTTACTTAGAAACATAAACAATGACTCGATTCACAAAGAAATATAAAGAACGAGATCTCTTTAGTTTTATGTTATGTTACAGGCATGGTGACCTCGCAAAACCTCAGCCAGCCTTAGCGCAGCAGTGCAGGGACGTTTGAGGGCTGATCGTTTGTGAAAAGAGCGGGCCATCACCTTAAATTCTGTTGGTGGTGGTGTCCAAAAGACTATGGACAAGTGGAAAAAGGTGGGTACCTTACGAGTACTTATAGCACTTTTATGACTTCATGAAGTAAATTAATTACCTACCAATTGTAAATAGAAAGTATGTACATAAAAAAATCATGTATATTTAGTTCATTATATAAACAAAAAACCCTGCAATCTGCATTACTAAAACTTTCTTGTAATTTTAAGGTGTGGGCAGACTGGAAGTCAAGAGTGAGTTTGTGGCCATCGAGCGGAGACCCCTTCAGTTGGAGGAGAGACGGGCACAGACTGAAGGCCAAAGAGTAGAGGTGGATAGTGAGCGAAACAATCTCCTCGGCCGTTTCACAAAAATAGCTGAAGCCTTAGTTTAACAATATCTGAGTAGGGCTATGCCTGCCATCCGTGAGCCAACAGTAGCCGTCTACAATGTGTCATCTGTGTATATGACCATTTGTGATTAGATAAGTTTGATAGTTCTAGGACACTATTAAACTCCAAAATTAAAGGTATAAGAAATATGAATGAATGTATGTTACAGCAAATGTGTACCCAAATAGATAATAAACTAAATTAAAAATAAAATATGTTTGTAACTTTAACTATGTACTTTTATTTACAATCCACTAAGAATTCTCATTCTCATCAAAACCTGCTGATTAAATGATTGCGCATTGCCCTGCCTCGGATAAGTTCTGTTTGGTTATCAGCATTAAAGATGTTATGTTGTGAGGTGTAATCATCACTGCCATCATTGCTTATGCCAGGACTAATACTTGGTGTTGGACTGCCATGTTATGTAGTACACAGCAAGCAAGTGTTATCTTGCAAGCTTCATACAGGTGGTAGTGAAGAACTCTGTCTTTAAGGAAGCACCTCCATCGAGACTTCAGTAAACCAAAGCAGCGCACTATTGCTGTTTCTGGCTTGCACATAGCGAGATGTGTAAACGTCTTCTTGAGACCCAGGTGCAGCATTTAAAACAGGCGTCATCAGCCAGGGTCGCTGTGGATAACCAGAGTCCCCTGCAAGAAAAAAAATCACTTTAATACCTAGCTGCTAGCGCTAAAAAGTTGAGGGCGCAAAACACTAGAAAAAGGAAATTTAAGCAATGTTATTGCAGGTAGGTAGCAGGTCCATAGGTTATCAATACACAATCAAAAATATTTCTTAGACACCTACCTTTATTTCCAGAGATATCTCTAGAGATCCTTTTATTGACGTATAAGGCCGCAACTCACAACAAAGCTTTTAAAATAAGGCTTTGCTGAGTCTAAAGTGCTTGTTTCTGCATTTCATCAATACTTTCCAATTGCTGCCGAGAAAGTTACATAAGTGGCGTCTGAGCCAAACATTTTCATGACCACAGCAAACGCAGCGTATGCATCTTGCACTAATTATTTTAAAATCACAAAACAAACAACGCGATAAACACATCCATCCAATGATTCCTACAGCTGTTTATGAAATCACCATTTTGTGTCGATAACTACAGGGTCTCGGCGTTCGCCAGCGTTTCCATCAAGACGATCGACTATAGGCGTAGTCGATTGTCAAAAGTGCATCTTGGCTAGGCATTTGTATGAAAGTAATCGTTCGATGTTGTCGATTCGTTTGGTGGAATCGTCATGTGTGTACATTGTCTACCATTATTCTATACGTTATAGATAGATCACGTGACATATCTGAGGCATATGTCAAACCCATACATTTTTGGACTTTTCTACTAGCGCTTTCGCTAATCGATTGTTACATTGTCTAGGCCCGCTGATCGCGTCGCCGGAAATTGTTATTGTTACCAACAACGGAGGTATCCATACCTATAGGTAGTATTATTATATATACTCTGCCTATAGGCTTTCAGATAGGTACCGGGCCTTTGTTGTCAGTTCAGTGTTTTGGAAATAATTGCTTATTGAAATTTCGCCGCTTGGCGGAAAACAATCAGACTGGACAGTTTAAACAAATGATTCCACTTCGTTTTTGACCGTTCGACTCGGACGCATGTGGTTATAAATTGGCTATAATGTAGCTCTTGGCAACGATTTTATTAGTGAACAAAACTATAACAAAACGCTACTAAAAAGGGGAGAAAAATTGTATTCCATAGGTGCGATGTATTACATAAATTCCAAATGCCAAATCAGCCTGTATTGTTTCTACTGCTGGACACAGGCCTCCCCCTGATGAGCACCTTATTGGCTGTTATCTCAAGGGGAGTAATGCCCTCAATCCCCACGCTGGGCATCGTAGTTCGATGGTAGAATTATTCTGCAAGAAGCGCTGCTGCCCGACCCCGGTGAATATCCCAGTCGCCCCTTACGTCACCCGTGGGAAGAATTGGGGTGGTGCAAATTAATTAGTATTAAATTACGCCTTCGCACGCCTGACCCACGGGAACTGATATATGGGATAAAACGTAGTCTATGTGTTATTCCAAGCCTAGAACTACCTGTATGCAAAGCTCATTTCAGCCCGATCCGTTCAGTAGTTTTTGCGTGAAAGAGCAACATAAATGGTTACATACATACATGTTTACAAACTTTCGCGTTTATAATATTACTCGTAGTAGGAAGTAGGATGAAGAATTTATTTCTACGAGTATTACTTTTATTTCATTGTTATATTCGTTTTCAATAATCTTATTTATTAATAAAAAAGAATTTGATCATTTGCTTTGACATCGATCAGCAAAGGATCAACCAGAATACACAAAAAGCCTCATACTTTACCAGAATTTTACTTACTCCTTTTACTGGGAAGCTAGTCACAATGGGGTTATGGAAAACGTATTATTTCGAGGATCATCGACATCACATTTCTTAGAAAGATTTGCTTTTATTCAGAGCTATAGCATCTCAGGAGCGACTGCTTCACGGAAACCTCGTATACCCTCGGGTATGTTCCGGTATCTCTGTCATATAAAATCTAATTAACGATCAAATTTTCGATTTCTGGGAGAACATGTCAAAATACATGAAGGCATGTATGCCTTCAACTAAACAACTAAAACTACTCCCTTTGTGTACAAAGGGAGTAGTTTTTCCGCCTCTGATAACCTGCTCCAAATCGGAGTATTTATATACCCGAATCATTCAAAATGTTACGACCTCTACGGTATTTTAAATGAACTTTCACCACAGTTGGAGAAAATCACATATGGTTCAGAAAAAGAAAATTACAATCAGATAATTAAAAATAGTATTTACAATTGACAGGTAGCTCAATTAATCCATAAATTATATTACTTATATTGTTAATTTATCGTTGATCAATATTTTTGTTTCTACAACTTAGTACTTACTATTAATACATTTTTTTTGTCAAAAAAATATATATTTTGTTTTGCTCTCATCATCATCATCATCATCATCAGCCTATATTAGTCCACTGCTGGACATAGGCCTCCCCTTATGAGCGCCATAGCGCCCTGTCTTCAGCCTCACGCATCCAGCATCTGCCTGCATCCTTTTTTGCTATGCATGTAATGAACCATTACGTTAATTGTTATGTTGTAGGATATTTGTTTCCTTTGCTTGTTCACACTCTTTATGTATCTAATATTCTTCTTAGTCGTGAAAACCTCTTAATAGCCTTCAGTTTCTATGTTTTGAATTTTGATTTTTTTGTATGTGCTGCTGGTTTTCCTTAAATAAATAAATAAATAAAAAACAACGAGTTGCACTCCCGGAGTACCGGCAGAAAGGAAAACTACACGCACACCTCTCCGATGTATTTTTATCAATGAACTCAAAATCAATATGCCAAGATTCAAAGAGGAATTTCCCCTATCAACCCATGAATCATGTCGTCGACAACGATTCTGCTTCCAGTTGCGGTTGCGGTGGCAGCAATAACAGCGTTTGGTACGAGCCTTGGCGCCGCCGCAGAACCGAATTATTTCGATCAAGACCGCAAACAAAGGCTTTGGTTTAAGATCGGCTTGTTGCTGATAAATATGGTTAAGCTGAGATTTATTTCGAGTTCATCTTTCGACTATGGCGCAGCAGGCGAATGGATGCAGGTTTGATTTCCACCTCAAGACAAATGTCTGCATGGTCTTCGGATATTTGTTCCGGTCTTTTTCTATAGATAATAAATATAGCTTTCTACCTACGTAATGTATTGTATTAAGTTTATCAAGTATCTAGTAACCATAAGATAAGTTCTTCCCAACTTGGGGCTAGATGATACTGAGTAAATTATCCACCATCATAAAATTAAATTAGACCGTGACTCGGTATGACGCCATGGGTCCAGGTGAGATGACGATATGCAAACGACTGCTGCTGGCTGCAGGGAAGGCTCGTGTCCAGAACTGGAATGTCATTATACTGATGATGATGTAGATTCATTTAGAAAACGTGGTCAGCTATATTAAGGATTGGATGGTTTTTAAGAACCTGGTCCAAGAATGTCGCCGTGCAGTAGTGAGATGGGAGCGACGAGGTTAAGATAGAAGAAAGAAGAAGAAAGAAAATAAACGAACCTTGTTTGTGTTGGAAGAACACCAACGTTTCATCCCTTAACGAGGGACATCTTCAGGGCGAATGTGGTTCTAGACGCGCGCGTTCCATATCTTGTTATTATTATTATCTTATGGTAATTTTTCTCAAAAATACAGGACAAGATAAAATAGGGCGCAATTCATAGACAGTAAATCCTAGTCTATTAATTTATTACTAACTAACCAGATGTTTACCTGGTATATACTATTTGACCAGTGATTTCAGTGAGGCGTAAAATCCAACAAACGTATTAACCTCCAGGAGAATTTGCAGCTCAACCAGTGGTTGCTATCTATCTATCGCTCAGGATAGTTTCATCATCATCAAAATGATCAACCTATGTTAGTCCACAGCTGGACGCAGCCTTCTTTAAGGCGCATACACAACCCAATATGACAGCGCCACCTATTTCATCATATTATTACGTTTAACACAGGAAGTTTTAAAAATCCATCGTACAGTTTGTGGTGCTTGCTTTCACTGGTGTATGGGCCTTAATGAGCGCCCTGGCTTATTCAGCATCTGTCTACCACCTATCTCAGGTCACCATCCCACCCTGCTAGACAGCGGCGTCCTACTACACTACGTTTGCCGAGTCGTGGTCATAGGATAGCTTGCTGAAGGTCTATTTAACAGCGTAGCTCTGCGCTTAGCCGGATGGTACAACATTCTGAGGATCCTTTTTATCCTATTTTTATACCCTTGTATTGTTTGAATTATTTTTGTATAGTTTTTAATTTAAATTTAGTGACCTAGTCTGTCAGTCTGTATGGTTGTTGCTCATGGGTAAAGACAAATATTTTTCTTCTTATTCTTCTACTATTTCCCGGTATTTCGCTAATAATGCTGATGAACTCAAACTTGGTCCTAAATAATTATAATAAGATATTAATTTTCCACTTACAAAAGGTTTTTCTTAATAATATTCGTGCAAATAAAATAAAAATAAAATAACCTCTACGTGAAAGGCTGTGGTTTAATTTAATAATGATTGTATTTAATTAAACATAGCCAAAAAAATATGTCTCCGATCAACAAAAAAAATGTATTCAGTTCCTTTATGAAATTTTCAGCTAATTAGGACCATCTTAGCTAAATTTAACATCTGTAGGGCAAGATAAAAAGTTTGTATGAAGTGTAAAGGGCGCTCTACACTCATGCGAGATTCTCACAAGAAACGTGAATGTGGAACCGATTTACTTAATCTTCGTAGGTTTTCGCTTTGTCTGATTTTTGTCCGTTTTTTGGCAAGAGACATAAGAGCTAATGCGAGAACAGACAAGAAATTGTATTGACTCTACAATCGCATGTGTGTGCAGCGGAATTTCATGAGTTATTAACAAAAACAATGGCTTGGCAAACAACGTCTCTTAAGATCTAGTGTGAAATTGCATCACTCTGTGTGTTTGTTTACAAATGTGGTTATTCTGTAAAAAAATCTGCAGCCGCTATGAATATCGACAGGAACTGATTTATGTGATAAAAGAAATCTACCTGTACGCAAAATTTCAGCCCGAGCCGTTCAGTAGTTTTTACGTGAAAGAACAACAAACATACATATATTATAATATTATAATATTAGTAGGATTTTATATACCTGTTTTCTTACATAATTTTTGGTTTTCAAATGAGCGAAAGACCTGGGTATATATTTGTATCATAATAAATTTCTTCCCTCTACTTTTATAGGAGTAAAAGAAGAAAACGCTAGATTCATCTAGTGCCAGGATTAACAACTAACCCAACCAACCACTACATAGTAAATTTAATTAAAACTTAACCTTTATCCGTCCATTTGTGGTGTTTACAACTCCCGTTAACTTGTTATAGTAATTAACGGGTCGTTAAGACCCCAGGGTCATCGAGGCGCGGATAAGTAGTTGAGAATTGTTCTTTGTAAGGGATGAGGTAAGTTTGGCTTGATTTAGGCTTCATTATGTATATTAGCTTAGGGCTTTAATTAGCGTCAGAGTCAGAGTCAAATCGTTTATTTCTTTAGACTTACAAAATAAGTACTTAGACAAGTCAAATTTTTACTATATAAACAGCTTGATAAATAGTTATAACCTATCAAACAAGAAATAAGGTGCAATTGACTCTAATTCACTTCAATTGGTTGTCCACTAGCGGAAGAAGCTTGCTTTGAATAAGTAAGTTTGATGCCTTTTAACCCTTAACCAGGCTATGGATTGAGGCTCTCCCACATCGATTTTAAGATGTTATTACCAGGTTGTGGCAAAGTGTATACCACAAACTGTCAAAAATGACCAAATAAAAATATTCCCCAGGGCAACAAAAAAAAATTATCACTGTAATTGTCAAATGTCACTTTTACGGCCATTCTTTCAAATGTCGTCCGTATAACGGTTGTTCTTTTCAAAAGTGCGGCGTATTTTATTGACTATGGCGAACCGGAGAAAGGTAAGTCATACGATTTTAAAATATGATGTAGAATCAGAGTTTTTCTAGTAATATGTTCATAAATTATAAGTAAATACTCGAAAAAAATCATTATATAACAAAATAAAGCATGTGGAAAACCATATTACCTTAGCCTTTGAAACTTAGAATTATTGTGGGATTTATATGTACATAGCCCGGTGAACTGATATTTTAATTTTAAACTAGGTTTTTGCCGCGGGTTTTCTTAACTGAATAACTTAAATTAAAAATAAGTGCCAACATTGTATGTTTCATTCACAGATTACCCATATTTTTCATTAAAAAGTTCTTAATTAAAATGGTTACAAATTTACAAACATGTAGATATAAAACTTAGTCGCCTGGACTGGCAATGGGATTATGCTTTCCCACATGTTTTTTTTTGGGTTTTCAGCTAATTTTCTAAATATAATTGATGAAATCTCAGACTAAACGTTATTACTCATAGAAACCTATTATAAAATCACTATTACTTTAGGATTTGTCCGAGGCCTGGTAAAGGGTTAAATCTCAAGTGCTTATTATTTTGTGTGTTTATTTACACTGAACGATTGCTATGATGCCTTAAATATTTTTTTATTTATTTAATAGAGCTATTAAAATAAAACGATTAGGGCATCAAGATGCAAAGACAGAGCATTTAGGTCACTTTTAAGGCTCATACCCGAGCCAATATGGCAGCGCCAACTATTTTATCATATTATTGCATTTATCATAGGAAAATTTAAAAATTCTTCGTACAGTTTGTGGTATCTATTATAAAGCTATTTTTTGATACCTCTGTAATAATTTTATATTATATTTTGGAAGAGATGCGAAAATAGAGTTTGGTGGCCAAAAACGCAACTTCTCTATCTCTGCCTAAGCTTTACAAAATTAAACTATTACAGAGACATTAATAAATACCTTATTATACGAAGAGATGCAGTACGCGCACGTCTAGAACTGCGCTCGACCTGTGTTCTTCCAACACAAAAAAGGTTCGTAGTTAACCCGCTTACAATCATTATGAATGTGTCATTTGTACTACCAATTGTACATCTTAGTAATACTTCAGACACGGAGGCCAACCGACAGGTTGTTTGTCCCAAGGACGTTCAATGATGAATTTTTAACAAAGACAACGGGCCAAATACAAGACCTTTCATAGACATTGACAAATTAGTACCAAAGCCTAATCTGGTGAGGCCTGTACTTGCGATCGTTGAACCATGAGCCAAGGATCACGTCGCGAGCATTGTTTGAGTAAGGCGTTGAGGTTATGACGGTACACCATTGTGTTTCTATCAGAATTGAAATTAGTACATGCGTGCTAGGTATTGGGAAGTAAAATCACACTTTTACACTAATATTATAAACGCGAAAGTTTGTATGGATGTATGGATGGATGGATAGATGGATGCTTGATACCTCTTCACGCCATAACTACTAAACGGATCGGGCTGAAATTTTGCATACAAGTACCTAATCCTAAACCTGGAATCAAAAAGCTACGGGCAACTTCATATCTCTGCCTAAGCTTAACAAAATAAAACTATTACAGAGGCATTAATATATAACAAACTGTACGATGAATTTTTATTATTTCCTGTGTATAACGTAATAATATGATAAAATAGCTGCCGGCGCCACTTTCACTCATGTATGCGCCTTAATAAATGTTTTTCAGTCCTCTGGTTAGTAACCGTAAACCACAATAATTTTCAGATGACTCAGACTGCTGCTACGCACAGTATCATTAATAAGAAATTGACATTGAAACATTGATGTCACGACCAGGTACGCATTTAGTGCCAGGTTATTGTGGCTAGCACCGAAAGCCGAATATTTACCTTATACCGGACACTTTATCGCACATTTCTGCACATTTGCTAGCACAATTGTTCACCACCCTGTAATTATTCAATTACATTAATCACACCATTTTCCCACATTAAGTTTACTTTTTATGCATTGATGTAAGTAATTGCATTTAATCCATGACAGGATAGTTAAAACCGCTTCATTAATTAAATAATCTCATTATTGATCTCAGCAATTGCGTGTGAATAGTGATCAAATGACAGAAGAATTATTATGTGATTAGTAGTATGTAGAGCAAATCCGTGAGGGCTTGTCCCGAGGCGGGAATCGAACAAGCAACCTCCTGCGTCGCAGGCGGACCTTCGCCCTCCGCGCCACAGAGTTCGTCGATAGATCGTATCTACCTATAAAAAGGTTAAGATAAAGTTGTAATATGATCGGCCTTATTGCTTAGAGTAACCAATCTCTTTCAGATTTTAACCTTACCATCAAAATGATACAAAATCACTTTGAGATTGTCGCCGGTTATTACAATTTTGTGAAAATTACCCACAATTCTATATTTAGACCCACCGTGACGATAAAAGTCATCGCAAAGCAAAAAAAAATAACAAGTACGTTAATTTTGTTGATCATACCCATCAGCCATGTTGTTGGGAAAACCCATTCGTGAATATGTACCTACTAGTAGAGTATTATGGTAGACATTTAACGAGCTATTTACGAGCTACGATAGTTGTATGATAAAAACTGAGATACTCTCGTAGGTAAGTTCAAATTACTGCGTCTTATAGATGTATTTTTTTTTATTAGTGTAAGTACATATATTGCAAAAATGTTGATGGTTATTCTTTATTGCACATTTAAAAATAATTTACAAACAAAATGAACAATGAATGAAGATATATAATATTATACTCGTATAGGTAGAGTACCCACTAATGTATTATTATATGGGTTAAACGTACCTAAAAGTACATAATTATTTTGTTTAATTTATTTGTTTGATTTCAGTTAAATATTGTAATGTCCTTAATTTGTTTGGTATAAGTTTCAATAATTAAACCATTTTTCTTTTACTGTAGTGCGTGTAAGTACTGCCGAGCGCAAAACTTCTGTGAAATGAAATAACAAACTATTATGTGGTCTGGCTTACTCGATACAGGCCTAGCCTAGTGAGGAAGTCGACGAATATCACTATTTTAAATTCGCTCAACATATTTTATACAAAATTTACTATTTAATGTATGTTAGGTTATGTTTTTCCGTCTTAAACAATTAAAAATCAATTAAACAATTAAAAACAACAACAAGGACATAGAATTGAAATGAATTAGAGTCAATTACACCTTATTTCTTGTTTGATAGTAATAACTATTTATCAAGCTGTTTACATAGTAAAAATTTTACTTGTCTAAGTGCTTATTTTGTAAGTCTAAAGAAATAAACTGACTCCTACATTTGTATTTTTTTGCTGCAATATAATATTTTTATTATTTATTATTATTATTATACAGCAAGCTGTGTGGCTTAGATTTTGCATCAACCTATCTCTTCCCGTGGGTATCGTAAGAGGCGTCTAAGGGATATTCACTGGGGGCGGGCAGCAGCGCCCCCTGCAGAACAATTCTACCACCGAACTGCGATCCCTAATGCATGCCCAGCGTGAGGATTATGGGCACTACTCCCCATATACATACAGATAAACGCTAACAAGGCGCTTATCCTCTTATGAGAACTGTGTCCAGCAGTGGACCAATACAGGCTGTTTAGGTACATTTATGGTGCTGCTGTAAAATGGCATTTGTTATAATTTTTTCGAAATGTATAATTTTCTTAATGAAGTTGCTCGTG
Source organism: Eupithecia tripunctaria (assembly GCA_955876795.1). Taxonomy (NCBI): domain Eukaryota; kingdom Metazoa; phylum Arthropoda; class Insecta; order Lepidoptera; family Geometridae; genus Eupithecia; species Eupithecia tripunctaria. Next base: position 17,493,226 of record OY041601.1, read on the forward strand.
TGCTTGAAATGGTAAACAACCGTTTTGAGCCGTTTGTTTACGTAAACTTCAGTGAATAGTAAACGAGACTAGCATGTTCCCTCGTTTGTTATTTGCTTTGCTTTGTACATAACAAACGGTTGTGGGTCCGCAGACCTAGATGGGCAGAGCCTAGGTGTTGTATTTGGATGATTTATTATCAAGTGTGTTAGGGCAGTGACAAACATGCATGCTACACCTTTCTGAACCGCGTAAGAGAAATACTGTCGGACAAAATAATTAGAAAATTATTCATTTTCTTTGGCTTTGGAAGATATAAGATATAAATAAAATAAAAACGGCCAAGTGCGAGTCAGACTCGCGCACGAAAAATTCCGTGCGTCTATAAAAATCAAAATATACAAATCTTTCCTCGTAAAAGAACAAAAAAGACGTGTGGCACTCGGGGACTGCCACGGTAATGCATAGCATTTTTTTTATCAACTTATGTGCCGGTAGGAGTGGGGGGTGTTAGGTTAATTACGTTACGGAATTTCTGGATTCGGTCTCCATGCTCAAGGCCCGCTATAGAAGCTATGCAAAAAAAAGTAATGGTGATGCGGTCACCCATCCAAGTTTTGACCGCGCCCGACGTTGCTTAACCTTGGTGAATTGTTATCTATGTGATAAGGATACCCCCCTTTCTTATTAAAATTATTTAACATATAATTTGTTGTTATAGCGGCAATCTGTGAAAATTTCAACTGTCTAGCTGTCACGGTTCATGAGATACAGCCTGGTGACAGACGGACAGACAGACGGAAAGCGAAGGCTTGTAATTGGGTCCCGTTTTATCCTTTGGGTACGAAACTCTAAAAAATGAGAAAGTGGCCGTGGCTGACCAGTAGTGGTCGTTCGGGGAATTGGCCAAACTAGGAAATGGACGCACAAGTGTTCTACTAGATTTGCATGCGTTTTTCCTATGCAAACGTTTTAAGGAGATTTTTATCCCACGGGAACTGATTTATGAGATAAAAAATGTTTGATTCCAGGTTAATTAACTGTATGCAAAATTTCAGCCCGATCCGTTCAGTAGTTTTGGCGTGAAGAGGTAACAAACATCCATCCATCCAAAAAAACTATTGCATTTATAATATAAGTGTGACATTGCGTTTACTTCGATAAAATTAACCAAATTTTCAATATTTTCTGAATCTGCATAAAAAAACGCCAAGGCGTCGCGTCGTCGTCGACACGTTGATAAAACGCTTTTGGCTTTTATGCACTGAAATGTTGCCCGCCCTAGTTTGCTGGGCTCAGTTCTTTGACCATAATAAAATAAATTATGAGACTTATCGTGCATCGATTTTCGGGATCCATAAGAATGGATATATATATACACATGAGAAGAATAGATATACATATACATAAGAAGGAATTTCCTCACGATGTAAATAAATAATAATGTAAGATTAAAACTGCCGGACTTACATTTTTAATAGGAATTATATTGTTTGAAACTGTAAAAGGGTCTGTTGGCACAAATATATAAATTTTATTCATAATCTTATTCTATTTTAAATAAATATCTTATTTTGGACATACCGCCATTTAATATCTGATATCGATTCCCTGCTTCTATCAAAAATAAATAACTTTTACCTTTGTTTATCAAAACATACGAAGTTTATCTGCGTAGTTTGAACAGGTGTGTCACTACCCTTACCCAAAGCCCAGGCCTCGTATTTGTCTGCGTAGACCCAACATTTAGCTTTCACGTTGTCTAATCCACTGCACTAAGTCTCTTGGTTCCCTGAGCCTTCTGAAACTCAGGTGCGGTGTGAGAACAAATCTAACGGTTAATTTATTATATAGGGTGTCCCCTTGAATACCTGCAATTCTCAAAATGGATGAAACCTATTAACAGAGTATAATGTTTTAAGTTTTGTAGCATGTGGAGTTTTAAAAGATATGACGAATTATGTAGGTATATCCAAGCTGTGTGGTGCTGGCTTAGAATTTGCACTACCCCATCTCTTCCCGTGGGTGTCGTAGGAGGCGACTAAGGGATATCCAGCAGGGGTGGGCAGCACTGCCGTCCTATCACTTAAAGGCCGTTAAGTGACATTTCGTCAAATTTGACTTTTGTGTACCATACTAAAAGGCAGCTTTTGCTCTATCTTCCAATCTGGTTAAAAAAATTCTATCTCTTGTCAGTGCTGAGATACAGAGTCCAGCTACACCACTATCTACATCATTTTTGGGGTTTTCCAAAACTAAAATACGGTTACCTCACTTTACAATACTAAAACACGATTAAACCAGCTTAGCAACGTATTGAAGCCTAATTTTGTCCGTTTTATACCAGCTTATAAAACGGTTACTTGTAATGACAATAAAAATAAACCGTTAGCTGACTTTACATGTGTTTTAGTATATTTTAGTACTGCATGCCACTCTTGTGCTTACGATGTCTAAAAAACAGTTTTCTAACCACTCCTACACTAAAAAAGCGCTAGATATACTTAGCTGGCTAGTCATTGCAAAACCAATGTATGATTGAAACACTTACAGTACTAAAAGACGGTGACCGTTTTTTAGCTGTGAAACTAATACATTCACATGAATAAAAACAAAACTAAAAAACAGTATAATGACAATGCAACGCTAGGAAAAGGTTAACTGCGAAGCTTTCTGCAAGCCCCTTACTCCTGCACACTCGTCGCCACAGAACAATATAACATAACACGTCGCTAGGACGTCACGGAGGCAGGACATACATACGATTAGTGCGAATTCCGGCCAGAAATTAGTTCAAAAGCGAAGTTTTTGTAATACTCAAGTTATTGTTTTTATCACACTGTTAAAAATAATATTACAAGTTAATATTTATTCCCTATTATTAGACTACCACTGTGACTCAGTAAACGAATAACCAGCTGAGAAACAAAGTGGCGGGTTCGATCCCGCGGCGCAGCGGTAGAAATATTTGATGCAAATATTTCTTCTGGGTCTGGGTGTTCTAATAGCAAAGTATTCGTAGTTCGTGACCCTCACGACACATGAAAAAATCCTTGTGTGGTTATTATCATATTCATTATTCAATTCCGCGAGGTGAAGAGTATAACTACATATTTGGATGGATAACTGTTGTGCCCAAAATAAGAACTGGCTATTGTTTTATTTAATTATTATATTTGATTAACAGTGACTTGATAGCAACCGAAACAATAACTCTTCAGTTTTTTGAGTCTGGTCACAGCTTCATGAGCTACGATTGATTTTATCATCGGGTAGAGCTGGCCATGAAAAGGAAAGGCAAACTGTACGACTTTCAGGATTTCACTGTGTGTCCCGCTTCTAATCTAGCTAGAGTGGATATAAAAACTATGCCTCCAAAAGGTTTTTCCTCTAGTCCTCTCAGGCCCAAATACATAGCTGCCGCGGCATCGAAGTGGTAGACAACTTCATTTCTCGGCTCTTACATCTGCAATGATGGTAGCTGTGTGCCAGAGATCAAACGGCCCATGGTTATGGGAAGGGACGGAATGAGTCGGTTTAATGGCATCTGGAAGAACAGAAGTATCTCGTGCAAGACAAAGATGCGCTCTTAGTTCGTGCTCTGATCTTCCCTATATTCTTATACGGAGTAGAGACATGGACCATCTTATCTAGAGAGAAGAAGGATTCTTTGGACGGCGAAACGCACCAACCAATATGTCGATCGTTACGCAACTGAAAGTGAAGGACAGGCTATCCACGATTTGTCACCGCCGTATACTCTCCTACTTCGGTCATATTGCAAGGCTCGGCAACAAGAACCTCAAAAAGCTGGTCATTGTTGGCAACGTGGAGGGCAAGCGATATCGCGATAGATCTCTAAGCAGATGGACTGATCAGCTCAAGGGGGGTCGCAAGTATTACGACGTGGTGAAAATAACCACAAACAGAATTATCTGGAGACAAGCCGTCCATTCCAGCACAATAGAGATTTATATCATGAAGTACCAACTACAGAGAGAATGTTGATTAGGTAATTTGTTTTTGAACAACTTATATGAGATTTTGCTGTTTTGTTTAATCAGCGTTCGTGCAACCTGATTTTATTTAAGTGACAAGTTATACCTTGTCAACTGATTTGGGATGTGATTAGCGTTCGAGAAACCGGCTGTAAGTGTAAAAGACCTGAAAGACATAACACAAGTCTGTTTCCAGAGAAATAACCACGATATGCTCTCGATAACTGAAGTACGAGTGATTGATGATTATAAAGATGTTTTGAATCCTGAATTTAAATGTGCACCAAAAGTTATAGAGAAGGCAATAACATTTGCAATTATCAATGCGTTAAAAGATATACCTAAGCGCACCACACAAAATGCAATTCTGGCATGAGATGCCTGAATGTAACTAAAAATGAAAGAGTAGATTGAATCCAGTCTGAGTAAACAATTCAATTTTAATTAATTGTTATAAAACGAATAATATAAACGAATAATTGATAATAAAGTCATATCATAGATAATAATGGTTAATAAAGGTTTACACTTTTCTTGTAAACTGTTGTAAACTACGTCTTTTAAGTATCACACTAATATCACACTATCACATCACACTAATATTATAAAGGCGAAAGTTTGTATGGTTGTATGGATAGATGCATGGATGGTTGTTACTTCTTCACGCCAAATCTACTGGACGGATCTGGCTGAAATTTTGCAAACAGATAATTATAATCCTGGAATCAAACATGGGCTACTTTTTATCCCATAAGTCAGTTAACGTGGTATAAATCTCCTTTTTAACATTTCCATAGGAAACGCGTGGGAAGCCGTGGGGCGCAGCTAGTAATGTAAAAGTAATTAAGTAGATTTTTTGTGGTAAGATTATTAACCCAGATCTTTTTCATAATAAATAAGGTAATCATAAAGATTTTTTTTAGAATAGTTGTACTTTTCTCTTTATACATTGATTACATAATGACGTAAACAGTAAGAAGGCAATTTTAACTAAATTGTTAAATTATATTATTTTAATTGACCCTTATTTCCTTCTTAAACAAGCTTATTCATTTTAGGAAAATTTAGACTAAACTGCTTATTTGTAATTATATCAATATACTTCAGATCAGTATTTTCAGCACTAAAAAACAGTTAGCTTGGATTGTTTATCCAACTACTATGTTTTTGTTTCGAAAATACTTTAATTTTAGCATCTCAGAACAACAATATAAACAACTAAAGTCCGATGACGCCATTTTCAGAGTTGAGGTTAGTTACATTTCAATTCACTTACTACTCAAGAACACGGGTAAGTAACTTAGCCGTTATTTAGTTTTGAATATGCATGTAACTGTTACTCGTTATAAAATATTATCGCAGTTACAGTTTGTTACAACTCTTAAATACGGTTGCGCTTCAGCAAGCCGTTTTTTTGCATTTTAGATGGTCACATTTTAAAGCTGGTAAGCTCAACTAAAACACAAAATCTTAAATTGAAAAATAAACTTTTAACTTTTTAAACAAAATATTTAATAAAATAGTAGCTTAAATGTTGATGGATAATTTGGTCTAACAAAGAAATCTGTATGTCTTCCCAATTTCCAGGGACAGCATTTCCCACGTTTTGGCTCATACCCACAAATTTGGTTTTATCACTTAACGACCTTCTAGTGATCGGACGGCAGAGCAGTGCCCCGCGCAGAACAATTCTACCACCGAACTGCGCTCCCGAATCCGCATGCCCAACGTGGGAATTATGGGCACTTTCCCCCATTCCATAAACGCGAAAAAGGCGCTTATCAGGGGGAGGCTTGGGTCCAGCAGTGGACCAATACAGGCTGTTGAGGTTATCCACCCGAGAAACTCACAGAAAGGAAATATCAGCAAATATCTCAATAATGTATTCGATGTTCTTTTCAACTCGATACCTCTGCGGTTTCCTGATAAGAGATAAGTTTACAGACAAATAAGGTTCCTATCAATGTTCATTTTTTTTGACACACGGAACCCTAAAAGTAAGGGCTTCATATTTAAATTCTGAACACGTTACACATACAACAAGTTAAGGCCTTCAGCGACACCGTTATCGCACGCGTAAACACAAATATGTCGCTATGAACGTTGATGTTTGAGCATAGGCCCTTAAGAAGGCTACGAACCTCTCCCAAATATCAGCGGCCGGCCCGAGCGAATTTGTTCTTGTTAAACGTAGAATCGCATCGTGTCGGCCATTCCGAGACATTTGCCTTATTTTGGAATTGTGCTCCCTGTGTCGCATTGCCCCCCGCGTTTGAGCGAGCGGTTGCAGAAATTTGAAGGAATTTCTCAATTTTTTATATTTTTTCGTACTTTGCGATTCATTTTGAATAAACGACTGATTTCAGAAATATTTTTTTCTATTTCTAATGGTGAATATATTTAGAATGTTTGCAGAGTGACAGATTTTCGAATAAAGGTGTCTAACATGCATAAAAAATAGCTTGAAAATGACTCGTATTGGTGGTCAAAATAAGGACAATTAGTTTCACTCTCATTCAAAGATCATAATGTTTTTAAAAAACACTACAAACATAGCTATTTGTCATCCGATTATGTATGGAAAATTTCAATACGATCGGAAACGTAGTTTCCAAATGAAGCGGAAAGTACGTTTGTATAGTTTATTCCTTTTAAGTCGTCCTTACCACTGAAATAATAACACTAAAATAAATTGTACTACCAGTAAAATTTTCATAAATAGCCTTCAGGTACATGTTACTTTCATATTTTTATATTAATATTTCATGATTTTTGTTCTAGCTTTAAGTTATCCGAATATTTGAAAATAAAAGTTTTTAGTTGGTGTTACATTTTCTATAAATAAATACTTTTGTTTGTTTTGTTTGTTTATAGCTGGCGTGTGTGTAAATCCCTTTAGAATAAATTCTAACAATGCATTCATCAAGTTCGTAAAGGCCATTAATATAAATATTATCACCAATTGTTTCAATAATAGGTGGAATAGCCCTTCTGCTATTATGTGCCCATTGTCATTTTATTGCTAGTAAAGTTGGAGCCTGGACCAAAACAACCGTTAAATAAACTTATTATTTGTTTGCGTATGGGGAGATTCCATAAATAATTTCCATGCAATACTACCTACATTTAATACTCTTCAATATTTTGATACTAGCTAGAACGTAACCAGTATTTAATAATGTTTTTTTTAAGTTAAGAAAGACGAGTATTTTGAGATAATAACGTCTCAAATCAAAATTGATTTAGCCGTTTTGATTGTTAGAGGTAGGAAGAGTGTCTGCCAACCACAAAGAAACACTTGAAAATATAATCTATGCCTCGCGGGTATAAATAGAGCAATGAAATGGTCAGCAAGAAAATATTGGTTTGTACAGGGTGTACATGTAGATCGGTCAGTATGGGAAAGTCTAAAATTTTAGGACATGCGAATATCTCTTTTTAGGAACTATGTCATTGATTTTAGTTACAATTAAAACTACATTCATACATTAAAATTAGAGTACAAAAAAGTGTAAAAAAAGGCAATTATTTCGAAAAAATAATGAATAATAATCATTTAAGACATCATGTTTCATGGTAACATTTACAATTGATGTCTAAATATATTTATATTTCAAAACGTCCGGGTTCGATTCCCGAGCTGAGTACAAGTTTATTGATACTAAAATCCATTTTGGTATCTTTCAGGTGTGCCATGGGTATTAAACCCCTGAAAGATACCATTGGGACTGCTATGGGAACTAAAATTTATACCCGTGGCACGCCGAGTGCTTAATGCCAGTGTGCCAGTGGTATCAAATTTTATATTTACAAGTTCCTATAAACCTATCAATTGAATAGTGATGGACGACAGTAATATGATTTTATTGAGTACATGGTTCTTAAAAAAATATTCGTATGTTTTATAGTTTCTGTCCCATAGGTACAGACCGATCTAAATGAGCCACCCTGTATAGATAGATACATATTTTGAATACTTATTGGCTAGTGTTGAGAAAACCGAAGGTTAATTCTCCGACATTTTTTGTCGTTTAGTAAGTAAATTAAACAAGATAAAATAAAATAAAATGTGACTATGGCGTTTAAATATTATGCTTATTATTTTAACAATTACATTTTCGACCCCTACTTTAACTTTGCTGTCTAGCTACAGCCCCAATATCGTCTGACGTTTTACCCTTTAACCACCGGGGTATATAGATGAATCAAAAGATACAAACCTCATTTGTTAAAATCGAACGAGTAGGTAGTTCCAGACATACGTAGGAACATAAAAATCGGCTACATATATACGAGTAGGTACATATAGAAACAAACATAAGCTGCCAACGTCATATCATAACCCTCCCCCATTAGTAGTCTTGTATATTTAATTTTGTTTTAAAAAATTATAAACGGGTAAAAAATGAGAGTAAATTCCTGAAAAATATTCAAAATCGAAGATAAAGTACGAGAAATATACCGTTTTCAACAATAGCTTGGCAACCCTGTCATCTTACTTCGTCACGATTTTGTCTAATAGTCAAAGTTAGAACAACAGGGCCTTAGTCAGCGGTAATGTCTCCCGGGGTAATAATCACCGGAAATATCCGGTAATGAACGAAACGAGCGAGCAAGTCATTTGTGTATTGCTTCGACATGACTACTCACTTAAGGCCCATACACCAGCGAAAGTGGCGCCCCCAACTATTATATCTTATTATTACGTTGAACGCAGGAATTTTTAAAAATCCTACCTGTGGTATCTATTATAAGCTATTTATTAATGCCTCTGTAATAGTTTCATTTTGTAAAGCTTAGGAAGAGATACGAAGTTGCGCTTTTTGGCCACCAAACTCTATTTTTGCATCTCCTCGTAAACTATATGAGATAAAATTATAAAAGAGGTATTAAAAAATTGCTTATAATAAATACCACAAACTGAACGTAGGATTTTTAAAAATTCCTATGATAAACGTAAAAATATGATAAAATAGGAATTGTTGTCAGATTGGCTCGGGTATGCGCCTTAAGTCAGTCAGTCGAAAGCGATAGTAGAAAAGTCCAAAAATGAATAGCGCCCTGCACACGTAAGGTTCGGACCGCGGGAAATCGCACGCGCCGTTCCATCCCGCCGCCGCTCCGAACCGTACGTGTAGATGCGCGAGGCTGACAGTCCGATCTGGCAGTTCGATGCGCGCTCTGATCTCACAGTTCTGTGCGCGCATCTCGTGTGGACGCAAAATACAGAACTGCCGGTTTGGAACGTCGTCAAAGCTATTACGGATTTCATTCGTTTGATGATATAATACGAGTCGGAAGCTTAAACAATCTGCAGGTAGCTTAACTGATGCATATAAATACCAGTAGGAAGCGTAAACAATCTACAGGAAGCTCAACTGATCCATATAAATACCAGTAAGAAGCTTAAACAATCTAAAGGTAGCTCAACTAATCCGTATCAATCACAATTACCTATTGTTATAACTGTTAATTATCGTTTTAAGATAAAGCCTTGTTTATTCCTAGGGGTGAAAAGTATTACTTTCATCCCGCTTATCAGGCAACTTCAAACCTGCTTTCTGAATATGAGTTCTCATGAATTCCATGGTCAGAACTGAACCAAATTGAAATAAAAAAAGAATCATCAAAATCGGATCACCCAATTAAAAGTTTTGAGGTAAAAAAAATAAAAAATCAGTCGAATTGAGAACCTGCTCCTTTTTTGAAGTCGGTTAAAAATAAAGAATTTGACCACATTTGCCTTTTTTCAGTTGCTTGTACTAACTACAGATCGCTAACACGATGATCGGGTATCCATTCTGCTTGAGACTGAAGCAAAACTTTTACAACTTTTAACGTTCCACGCGCCAGTCTAAACTGCAGTCAAAACTCTTGAAAATCTATTTACACGCACAGTTCGGATCGTTTGGAAAAATGTGAAAGATTTGCCCGCGTTCCAAACCGTGGAAACATTTTTACTCGTAATTAGCACGACAGTTCGATCCGCAGTCCAAACTGTACAGATCCATCCGCGGTTTGGACCGCAGTCCAGATGCGCGGTTCGAACCTTACGTGTGAAGGCCGCTAATTGGGTTTGACATTATGCCTTAGATAAGTCACGTGTTCTTTTCGATTTTTTTCCTACGAATCATTCAATTGTTTTCGATTCGTTTCATAGCGAATGCCGGTTGGCTACGCCCTCTGGTTGGTAACAGACTGCAGTTAGTCAATTGTTTTAATTTATTATTAGTGTCAGTGAGGTATTAGTTCTAATTTATTGACATTTTATTTTACAGTTCCTACGTTGCCTGCTTAGAATTTGCACCACCTGTTGTAAGAGGCGACTAAGAGATATCCACCGGGGGCCGCTAGCAACGGCTCCTGCTGGATAATTCTACCACCTAACTGCGATCCCTAACCCAGCGTGACCTAGAAAAACTAATTATAAAGTTGACTGATGTTATGACTTTTATTTCATAAAGAATCCAATACAAATGTGTATTTTATCCGGTAAGCCTCACAGGGTCTTATGACTAAAATGGTTTCGGCAGAATATCAGCGCCTTTCTACTCCTGAGTGGTAAGGCATTAATGCTGAGCCGAGACCTTTTTGCTGCTGTAACACAGTACAGTCTCTCTTTTTAGTTAATATTTTTTGTAATTGTTTTTTCTCGTATTATAAGTTAACTAGTCTGTTTTGTACTGTAATTTAAGTAGCAAATAAATGATTGTCTATGTCGCGCGTCCGAAGCAACGCACGTTTGCACGTTCAGCAGTTGTTCGTTTTGTGAGAACGTTAACCGAAACTTCGTATTTCGTGTTTTAAATTCTTTCATTCGTCGTTTCATCCATGTGTCATCATCACATCAAACTAAATTGAATTGAATTTTAACAAGATGTCGCGTCTTGAAGAATTTGAAGGCGGTATAGTTTTGAAAAACAAACCTATTTATCAAATATATTTTACTCGATTTTTGCAATTTTGTCCACTTAGCAATAAAATAAAACATGCAATTTATTCCATACGCTTACTAAGCATTAGGTTGATACTATACATGATCAGTCCAATCCATGCGGTCTATGAAATAATTAGTAGGTTCGTAATTCACTCAATAACAATGTTCGTTATCGTTCGTTGTTTACGTCTCAAGAGACGAAATTTCGACATATTTTCATTGAAAATTGTCAAAAACCCGCTACTGGAGACGTGCTATAATCTTCATTCTCACTAGCTTTTGAGCATTCGGGGGTTAGTCAATGAGTTAGTGCGTAAACTGTACATCCAATTTTGATAATACTCGGATAGGTGTCATGTCATTATTCTTTTTAAGAATTTTAGGACTGCAAAAACAGCTTGTGCGTCGTGGGCAACTAAGTGTTGAAAAACATGGCTATTACCCGATTCGAAACGATGTTGTTTAGAAAGGTTTGGCTAGGAGTGTGGATCAGAGTGAACGTGTATGCTCTAATAAGGAAGTTGGCCGTGTTGTGAATCACGGCTTCGGTTACGGATTTCAGTGTTGACGATTGGGTTGATTAAATTTTTTGTTCAATGGTTTGTTCAACCGTGACGTAAATATTGAAGAGTAACGTCGTTTGATTACTACGGAGCGCATAAAGGCCATTTCCCCTTGCCTTCATAGAAAATTCCAAAGAAACTGACACCGTAAGCGGACATAAGATATTGTTGATTGTATTAAGAAGCTTACTGAGCTTTCGTGAGACGATGAAAAGAGGTAACGTCTCACTTGATACATAGGGAATAATTTTCGTGAGGCGTTGGGAATAGGAACGTCTCACATAAGATGGAAATACCTCATAATATGATGTGGGTTGAAACACCGACATTTCTTGGTACGAAACGGCAAAAAATAATTTGTAGTGAGAACCTGTGGTGCGAAACAGCGCTACACCCGAAGACCTGTTTTACTTCCTTCCACTTTTCTCTATTTTATTCGTTCAGGGCTATCTGGATGTTTTTTTTTCATAATAAAAAATATCTATTTAAGTAGTGTATTGTATTGTTTATATCGGTTATCTAGTACCCATAACACAAGCTCTGCTTATCTTGGGGCTAGGTAATGCTGTGTGAATTGTCCAACATTATTTATTTATTTAACACAAACTAGGTTAGTAGTAAGCCCGCTTACATTTACATAATGAGGTCGAGTTTTATAAGCGCGGGCCTCTTTTGTCAAAAGATCAAAATAATAAAAAATATATATAAAAAATCTGTAAATCCTACCTCTTCTTAGACCCTTCGATCAGGTATTTTATGGCCTCTACCGCCGAAAAAAAACATGATCAATGTGCCGACCGGACAACAAAATAACAACTAACAGGGTAAAGGTTTCTTCGTCGTTTCTTTACTTTAGTAAATATTTTTTCTTTCATACCGTAACGGCCGAAATAATAAATACCACTTTATTGCCGTGTGAGTGTATATTTTTAATATGATTTCACCTTTTCTAAGTGTACATTTATTGTATTTATGGAAATAAAGCAAATTTGAATTTAAGTTTGAACATATCTGGAACCTACTAGATCCTTGTGGAAAAATCCATGATTGCTATAATCTGATTCAAGAACGTGACTCCTCCATTACTTAGCTGCATTAAAGCCATACTTTGTATATTTATGTAGGTTGTAGCGTCATGCCAATTGCGCGCACGCATGCCGTTTGGGCTTCAGATTGGCACTGATTTGTTTACTCAGGCTTGGAATAAAATAACTCGAAGGTTTATTGCGTGTTTTGATTTGTTTCGGTTACTGAAGCTGATCCAGCATCTCTTTCTGCCATTGACTCATGAAAATATCTACCAGATTTACAAGCGAAAGAGAGAGATAAAGAATGAGAGTGTACGAGATTCAGGAGATAATATCTATAAAGACGATAGAATGTAACAGGACGTAACACGTAACACATATTCAAACCCGTTTTGCCAGATAAGCCCTAGTGAAAGAAAAATACTCTCACTTCCGTTAAAATAAAATATATTGTAAAACACAAGGATGGGCAAGAAACACGTTACAGGCACTCAATACTCAATACTCAATATATTTATTGCACTATAATAAAAAGAAAAAAATAAACACTTACATTATACAAGAGATAAAACTGCTTTTTACTCCTGATCTATAAGTCAAGGCTGAAAATGCAATAGAACAAAAATCTCTCTAGAAATGCATAAAAATCTAATTCATTGAATTTAAACTCAGTCACGTTTCCTTAAAAAAGTAACACCCTGGATTGCCATCAGCCTAACGAATTACAAAAGAAATTTAAACAGTCACAGGAAGCTAATAATAGGCATTCGCTGCAAGAATCATAATAAACTACCTATAAGTGTGTACACTAAAGTTTTTGTCGTCTGCAATTGCGTATGTACCTAAATATATTAAATTATTAAAAAAAAAAACATATAATATTTTACTTAAAAAGAAATCATCGATTGCGTCATACATCGCCTTGCCCTGTTAATGCAATAACCAAGAATAAACTTGATTATAAATAATTATTTCAAAGACTTTACCAATGACTTTATGTTGTAGGTTAACTTTAAGCAACTTGCTTCTGTATTTTATGCGATGAATAAATATTTTTCTCATTCTTTCCAATGTTACTTGAATTAAATAAATCGTAGATCGAGGAATATTTACCCCCGTTGCGTTAAGAATCTATCCGATTCGGCGTATTTCAAGTAAGTACACAATATTCTGAACTAAATCTAAGGATAAAGTACCCTCTTACTCAAACCGATGAACCAGTGAAGCAATTTCTCTCATAAAAACATGTTAAAAGCATCTTTATCGCCGTTGAAATAAGGTGTCCTAAACGCCTGCCTACACAAACATTTCATAAATTCCATACAAGCAAAATATAAATTGCCTACTTACATAATTTACCCTCAAATAAAGACTGTAGTTTATCACAAAGATAATATGAAATAAGGTGTTTTTTTCCCTGAAGGATCATTTTGTGGTTTTCTTTATCATTATTTAACGCAGCTGGTTCCGGGAGGCGTTTGCCCTTCTAAGAATCGAATAGCTACCCAAACATTTTAAATGCGGTTTACTAAGATAAAATTTAAAAGTTACCCAATACGTAGTATATTATTAATTTGATTTTAAAACGCTTGAGAGTCTTACGGTATAAATGTTAATTAGATTGTATTTAGTGTTAAACGCAATTTATCCAAGTTTTTCAGGATGAATTACTAAATCCTAAAATATTATGGGAATAATTTTTAATATTTAAATCGTTAAATACGCCCTTACGCCCAAGATCTGTGGCATTGTATTTAAATGCGTGCGTTGACAAAATGCCGACGCGCGCACAATAAATGATAATAATAACAACTGTTATTATTGCCATTTATTGTGCGATCACCTTGCGCGAACTTTTGTAACACCACAAAAACACAAAATTCACTGATTCCAAATAAGTAAGCTCACTCTATTCGTTTGGCGACAAACACGGCGTGTTCTCACTACGAAAAGGGCCTATCTGACGATTAATATCTTTGTATGGGATCACTATCAATATCTATACAACTACAAAAAAATCATCCAATCGGTCCAAAATGACGGAAAAATGGTCATAAATACATAAAAAGAATATACATCCATCCGAACATAAAACGTCCTCCCTTTTTTGAAGCCGGTTCATAAATACAAAAGGCGCATCATGTGGTCCCCAAAGCAGAACTCAAAGAAAAAGCAGTTATTTTGCTATGGTATAAATGTATAATATTTTATAATATTAGTAGTATTGTAAACCATTTCACCATGCCCATAATCCCTACGCTGGGCATGCGGGTCGGGGATCGCAGTTCAGTGGTAGAATTGTTCGGCACGGGGTGCTGCTGCCCGCTCCCCCCTGATAGATATCCCTTAGTCGCCTCTTATGACACCCACGGGAAGAGTTGGGGTGGTGCAAATTCTATGCTAGCACCACTCAGCTTAGTACTTAAAGTTACCCAGCATTTGAAACAAGTTAAGCTTTCATCTATTAGTTACAGTTACCCTTCATTTGAGCGGATCTAACCCTATTTACGTCCTCACTAGATAGAGCCCTACATTTTCCCTAATTCCTCCGTGTTATACCGACGACCTGATAATCGGTTTAGTCGCTGGGCCTCCTGCCAGAGCGGGGTTTATGGGGACAAGTTGGATAATTGTCTTATCAGGTGACAAGACAAGCGTCTTCTGTTGGTATTACCATTATACCTACTGAAACCAAATAATTGGGTTTGTTTTCAAAACAACTATAAACCGACTTCAATTTTATGGTTTTCTCATGAATGCTGGAGATGATGATGATTTATCGTTAAAGCATAATCTATAAGAATACACACTCTGTCAAAATTTCCTCTGCCTAACTAATACGGTTCATAAAATACAGCCCGCTGACAGACAGACAGGAGGCTTTGTAATAGGTACACATTTTGAGACCCTTACGCGTTCAAAACCCGAACAAAATCATCAGTACAGCACTGATCTTCCTTTGTTCTATGCTATTCGTCTTCATTGATACAAGTACTTGTTGGATATCCTTCATGCATCAACTGTGTAAGCCTCTTGTTTATATCCGTCCCCATGGGAACCGCTAGAGATAAATTTATAATGAGTAAAATTATCACGAGAAGAGGATATTTTAGAAACTTTTTCAGCGCACACATAAATTTCTATCGAATCTTACTTCAAATTCACCCTTTAGATGGTGAAGAAAGAATCATCAAACTTCGATGACAATTGGCGAAGATATCACTGAAGTAAAATGTTGTTTTATAAGCTTGCTGGGTTATATACCAATCCTTCGAAAATAAAACTGTTATTTAATCAATTCAAGACCATTCTCTATACAACAACGAAATAATTTTAGAAATAGGTGAACATACATAGCATAAGATGATGATGATGCTATCACCGGCGGAACAATTGCCTATACAAGTTGTCCTTTATTATCTATTATTGAATTCTTTAAGGACCGTAGCTTATTGTGGAGATAGAGTAGAATATAAATCATTTCTACTCACAATAACAACATAAGAAAGAATTTCGGAGCATTGTACAAATAGGTACAAGAGCCATCGCAAGAAGCAATCTACACGTAATTGGGTGCCGAAATCACAGGCACGTGGGCTTTACATCTGTGTGGCTCAAGCAGATGGGTTTGCTAGAGGTTTTTTATGCATACTACATAAATAAAAACTTGCGTAGTTTGAAGAATTCATAATACATGTAATCGGGTTATACTACGAACCTTGTTTGTGTTGAAAGAACACCAACGTTTCATGCCTTAACGAGAGAGATCTTCAGGGCTAGTGCGGTTCTAGGCGCGCGCTGACCGCATCCCTTCGAGCACTGATGCGGTAACCTGCGAACATTGTATATCTAAAAAAATCGTTTATAGCTAAATATATCACAAAAAGCCAAGCATGCTCTTACTAAGATAAGAGTTATGATAACTTTCATGAAGAACTAGTTGCACCCTGCGGTGTTGAAATGAAAATGAAATAAATGAAATGATGTTTATTTGACACGACGTAAAAACATATTAGAATTATTTGACCATCAGAGACTGTCTGTTTCCGTGATCACAACCTTTGTTTCCTTAGATCTATAATATTCACACTCGAGCCGTGTGAATATTATAGATCTAGAAACAAAGGTTGTTTTGATCACGGAAAGATTACCAAAAATATTAACTTTACTTTCTCAAAAATCTTTAAAAAGTTACGCCTTTAAAGTAGCAAAAAACAGCTATTGTACCTCTTCATAGGATAAAGAAGAGAATATTATTTATAACCCTTGGTGGTTTTGCGCTCGATTATTCATAAGTTTAATTAAAAGCCAGTGGTACTGGTAGCACAGAATAACTATTATAGTATGGTAGTGGTAACCGCCGAGGCCTGGCGCGGCGCCAACGGCGTTGTTGGGACTCGAGATTAACATAAATAGGTACGTGTTTCTAACGTCGTAGGCCTGACCACTTTCAATAACGAGAGGAGATACATGAGTAAAACAGTCAATTGATTCTTGAGTAGCTGCATAAAGCTTCTTGGATAGATTGTTTCCTTGAATAAGTTTTTAAGCCTACAATCAGAGATTGAACAAAATCACTGCTTTTTTTAAAAAAAGAAGGAAATGAATCTCTTTAGAAAAGAAAATTGACATACAATTTTAAATCAAAAATACATATATTATCATTTTACGCTATTTTAGTTTTTTATTAAAGTTTCATTGTTGTTGTGTAATTAGCTCAAATTGATTAGTGTAATTTATTCAATGAATAAGAAAATTAATGGATAATATTTATTGAATCATCATCATAGTCCAATGAGACCCCGTCTACTGGGTTAGTTTTTTTTAGTTTAATCCCTAATAATAATTGCTGCAATAAATATTTTTTACTCTTCTTTTTACTTACTTTTTATACTGGCTTTAATGACACTTGAAGACCACAGTATTTTGGCCACCCTGACGATAACATCCGACATTTATTATGGTACTAACATCAAAAATACCTGAACGTGATAAATAACAAACACGTTATCCGTGAATAACCGTTATTCCGTGGCATGTGATAGACAGAAGCGGGCACAGCGGGATTAAAACATATCCACGTCCAGAGAGTGACGGAATACGGTACGGGATGAAGTACACTGGAGTTATTAAAAGGGTATGTATATGACAGAAAGTTATTATGGGCCGTAGTAATGGGATTTTCATGAGGTGTCCATGTTCTCGTTGTAACCACACTAATATTATAAACTAGCTGCGCAAAATTTCAGCCCGATCCGTTCTGTAGTTTTTTGCGTGAAAGAGCAACAATCACACTAATCATACTAATAGTTTAAATGCGAAAGTTTGTATGGATGTATTTATGGATGGATGTTTGTTACGTCTTCACGCCAAAACTACTGAACGGATCGGGCTGAAATTTTGCATACAGGTAATTCTAATCCTGGAATCAAACATAGACTACTTTTTATCCCATAAATCAGTTCCCGTGGGATGAAAATCACCTTTAAACGTTTCCAAAGAAATAACGCGTGCGAAGCCGCGGGGCATAGCTAGTCATACATATAAACTTTCGCGTTTATAATATTAATAGGATTTTACCTGAAGTGTTAAATTTACAAACACGTGATTGATGAAAAATCGTTACTCTGTGGCAAGTGATTGACAGCAGTGGCCACGGGTGGAATTAAAGCGTCTCCACGTCCGGAAAGCCGGCGGGAACCGGTGTGGAATGAATTACATTCCACCGAAATCGCAGCCCTAAGGCAATTGTTTTTTTTTGTGCAAACGTGCAAAATCTTCTGATCATCGTTACATACAGACGTTATTTTTTTTATCTGGCAATGACAATATAAATGCTAAAATGTTGTGTTTTTTGTATTCATTGTAAAAAATAATCCGAAATAAAACCGGCCACGTGCGAGACGGAATCGCGCACGAAGGGTTCCGACCATGATCTATCAAACGGCAATAAAGTCATTTCTGTTATATGGGATCCCTTATTTTATTCTATTTTTTTGGTATTCATTGTTAGACCGGCAAATCAAACATCATCATGTGAAAATTTCAGATGTATAACTATCACGGTTTATGAGATACAAACATACGGACGGATAGTAATAGCGAGTCTTAGTAATAGGTTCCGTTTACCTTTTGGGTACGGACCTATCAAACAATCTCTCTGCCTGTGTCAAAGAAATAACTTTTTAGAGACGGTTCCCTGTATCTAACTTTTAGCTACCGGAGTAGGCACCATTGAACAAAATTCTTAAGTCTTTCTTTCTTATTTTAGGCACTTTTAGAACTGTTTTTGTAATGCTCTGAGGCATGTTACTGGCCGTTTCCAATAAATATCGCAGTGTATTGACCAATGGCCGAAATAATGGCCAATGTATAATCCAAGCATGGAACAGGAGCACTCACCTAATGCCTACATATTTTATGGGATATCTAAATAACCTGGAAGGGATATTTTTGTAAATCTTCTTTTACTTGTTTGGGAGTTTATTGAGATTTGTCTGTTTTCGGAAATGGATTGGTAACGAACAATAAACTAAGGGTACGATATTCATCCTAGTCTGCTGATTGCTGATACTTTTATTTTTTCCATGATATTGATATTCTGATATTCTCTTTAATATTTGGTGTATGTTTGAAGATTGTTTCGCCTGTTGTTGTTTTTTTCTGGCCATTTTCCTCCGAACTTGAGCATTTATCTTAGTTTTCAGGAGATACCTGTACTCGGTGAGAGTTCGTAGATTAAATAACAAACGTTTCAATTACAATCTTATCCTACATAAATCAAGTGTTTAAACATAAAAAATATACCTTATTATCATTATTACTTATACTACAATTTGTCGACAAAAATTGGTAATGTCAGTTAGAAATAGGCACGTAAATTATCTCTGCTAAGTCACCTTTTGTTTACAAATTAACACACAACAAAGACTAGGTAGGTAAGTATCTGAACACAAATTCAGGCCTACATAAATTGAGGCTGTTGCTACATGCATCAGCCTCAATTTAAACAGTTCCTTATTCATGACTTTTGAACTTATCTTTTGGTATTTTGCCACCATTGTCTACCTTTTCCATCCAATCCTCTATTCGCAATTCGATCACTCGTTTTCTAACTCAGTTTTCCTAATTTCTTATTAATAAATATCTTCTATATTTACCTCGTCTTTAAGCGCGCTGTAGGCACATCAAACCCATAGTTATTTTGCTTCTGTGTACAAACAAGTTTGTTCGTTTTCATGTTTATTAAAGCGTTAAAGCGCCCGGATTTAAATTTCATACCCGTATTCATTAGCGAACATAAAAGATTCACGTCAAATTATTACAATGCAAAAGGGTTTTATATCGACAGTTTTATCCCATGGAATTTCGTGCGAAAGAATTTTCCTCATCCTAAAAATATACTCAAATAAATTACCCTTCCAAACTTTGTAGCGTTATTAGGGTTGCCAATCAAGCGTTTTTTACTTGACGAGGATTGAGGCAAGAATTAGGCCGCGATAGCTATTTTGAAATTTACGGGTTTAGGGTTTAGCAATTAATCTGAGAAGCTCCTTTTAATACGAGTTTGAGCTTTAAATTATTCAACAGAGGTCCTACTTTTTTTCAAAAATTTAAATACAATTATTACAAACAAACATGGCTGCCAGATATTTATGTTTCAATCTGTAGGCCAAATCCGTATTTTATTAAAGCGGGCCCATAAACCCGTTTTATGGGACCATTCCTTTAATAACTCGTGGAATTATGCACGGCCCAGCTTTGGATGTAAATGTATCTGAGTGATAGTTTTCCTGATGTTTAAATGTAGCAATGTTTTCAGAATGCTATTTTATTATTTATAGGCGTTGGTAATATTTAAAGGCTAGTAGATCCTTATCTACCTGACGACGACACGGCCAGAAAAACACTTTCGGGACCGTCTACATAGTTTTTAAACGAATGGATCTTTTACTTTATAAAACTATTTTAGTTTGGCGCATCGAATCATTCTCACCCTTGCCATCAAAAAGCGGAGATGTTTGGCCGATAAAAAACATAGAATGGATTGGGCTAAAATGATTTACAGATTTGGAAAATAAAACTTTTGAACCCACCATGGTTACACTAAAATCCTATACAACGGTATATTTACCATGATTTGAGTTTTTAGCGTTCCAATATTTTGGGAGAGTTAAATGAAATATTCTGTTGTATATGTATTTTGTGACGTCATATATCCTATAACCACCAGGGCATGGAGACGAATCAATCGATAGGTAGCTCATTTGTTGAAATCGAAGGAGTAGTTTCAACACTTGCTCTGCCGTAACAGTCCTTATTATTATGCGTGTGTAAGTTTATATTAGAGAACCCTTAGTGTCTAGATAAACCTAATTTAGGATTTAAGAACCTATTTTCCATAAAATGTATCATTCATAAATCAATAAACGTATCTATCTATCTATCACTACGTGGGAACATTAAAATAAGCTACATACTTACATAAAACAAAAATTAAAAAATACCTGAACTAAAACCTGAACTAAAACAAAAATACCTCAACTAAAACCTAAAATACCTTATCACCCTTCTCCGTTGGCAGGTAAAAATAATACAGTCACTCAACGTTCACTCAACCTTCTGATTTCGTCTGACTCGACGAAAAACTTCCAAGACTACTTTATTTGTACTTTATTAAAATGAACTCTAAGTTTACATTAATACGATAAAGTTACTTCTATATCAGCGCAACTGAAAAAAAGCTCGATGGCCAAACTTTCCATTAAGAAAAAGAGAACAGTTCAAATAATAAAAGTAAACGATCTCAATATAAAGCGACTGCTTCGCCAGGACATTTCAAATGCAATTTTCCATCTGTGTAACACCTGCATGCACGGAGCTGGTCTCGGACTTAGAACAAAGGAGTAAGCGGGTCTGTATGTAATGCTGGAACAAACTGCGGTCTTTACACCAAGGAAAGAAAAAGAGACTTTATTAAATCATAAGGCCTCCAGAGCTAAATCGCACAAAAACATTTAAGACTTACTAGTTTACTTATAAACATCGAGTGGCATTGCTTTAATAACCTCAACCTCAACAGCCTATATCGGACGCAGGCCTCCTCCTGATAAACATCTTATTGGCGTTTAACTCATTGTGGGTAATGCCCATAATCCCCACGTTGGGCATGCGGATTGGGGATCGCAGTTCGGTGGAAGATTTGGATAGGGGGCACTATGGATATCCCTTAGTCGACTCTTACGACACCCACTGCAATAATTGGTGTGGTGCCAATTCTATCTAAGCCAGCACTACACAGCTTTAATATCATATCAGAAAAATAAAATATTTTCAGAGAACTTTAATGTTATTGTATGGTCGAGTTCGCGTAAATCGGTTTCCGCTTCATTAATCCAGCTATAAGATTCTCGAATGGAATCCGCGATGCAACGCAAAAGGTACCTAGTATTCATTGAGAGACAACGTAAATGTTTGCTGAATGCAGGCTTACAATTTGCACCACCTCAACATTTATCGGGGGTGTCGTAAAGAGGTGACTAAGAGATATCCACCGGGAGCGGGCAGTAGCGCCAGATCCAGAACATTTCTAGCACCGAACTGTGATGCTAACTCGCATGCATATCTCTCATTCATAAAACACGCAGCTAATACGCATAAACCCTTAGAGGAGAAAAAAGCCAAAAAGGCGCTTGTCATGGGAGGCTTGTGTCCAGCTGTGGACCAATATAGTCACCTTACTTCAGTAAGGTGAGGCGAGAGTCAGAGTCAGAGGCAAATCGTTTATTAATTTTGACCAACAAAGTAAGCACTTAGACAAGTCAAATTTTTACTATAATATAAACAGCTTGATAAATTTATAGTAATAAGGTGCAATTGACTCTAATTCACTTCAATTTTGCACACTTTGTCTACTAGCGGAAGAAGAAAGATAGAGAGACCATCTACCGTCTACGAAGTTTTAGATATATAAGCGGTTGCACGAATTCGATTATTGGAGGCGGCACAGAACGCTTTCTGTGGCATCGTATGGGAAAAGCATTATGTCCTATTGTGGACATATTACTATAACGTTTATTATATCAGCCAGCATATGCTGGCTGATATGATGTACGTTACGTATAATAAACGTAAACTAATGTAAACTACCGGCCGTAGTAGACCAGCCGAGACTGGGTTACATCAGCTTACATTATGTGTTTTGCTTGCCTTCGCACAAGTCCGGTGTAAATACAGCCTGGTTTTAGGTAGGTAGCAACACTCAAAAGGAATGTTGGAACGTCTCGAGGCGATAACTGCAGTGGGTACAGAAAATTGAATAGATGTCACTGATGGTTATAGCTTCACTCCTGCATTTTACGAACATGCTGTCGAAAGAACTGAGATGGCAGTTTCATTAAAATGGTAAAATCTTACAGATGTTTTCGACTGGAAAACGACACAGGTTTATTTTATTTTGCGCGCATTCAAATAGGATTGTATGGTACTATTTCGAAGTAAAATAAGGGCTATTGGGTATTGACTTTGACAACGTTCCACCCAATTCTGATAAATCATTATCATTTATTAGGTTACTATACAAATATTTGTTGAATTAAGATTGATGTACTTTAATGTCATAAATCAATAAAGGGAATAACAATCAAATAGGATAATAATCAAACTTTATATCTATATGTGACATGAATAATTGAAATCTGTTTTTGTGGTAACTAACATAATAAAATTGTACTACTAAAATGTATGGTGAACAACCGAAATAAGTAAATTGAATTTAACTGAATAAATGTTAATGCCCGTGACCCCCCAAAGAGCTTATAGGGTAGGTATTCACCATTTTCAGACCATCAAACATTCTGAGCTGTCTGAAGTTTCTGAAACTTCGTTGGCGGGTCTTCAATAAAACTGAATAATAATCTCAGCAGATTATTATTCTGTTTTCAGTTCTGTTTCAATTTTGTTTCCTCGAGCTATCGAGGAACTGTATACAGTTCATTAGATACAAAGATACTCTTGTCTTCTGGTTATTTCTACCACGGGAACTGATTAAAAAGGGATAAAAAGAAGCTTAGGTGTTATTCTAGGCCTAGAACTTTCTGTTTACAACATTTCAGCCTGATCCGTTTAGTAGTTTTTGCGTGAAAGAGTAACAAAAATCAAAACATCGTCCGATTGAATTTTCTCGTTTATAATTTTAGGATTTGTACCAATTTCGTTTGGTACATAATGTATTTTTTTATAGCTTCGCCTTGCTCCTAGAGTATGCAATTTTATCACACTAATAATACAATATACTCATTACTTTACATTACAGACTGCCATATCGAAGTCAACACAAACAAGGTTTTTACGAAATGGCCCGTACTCACCGAACTATTTAAAGACGATCAACGCTACTACTTCAAATCATGTTTTAACTTTAAACCTAGTTAGACTAACAAACTTTTCTAAAGCGGACTCAACTAATCTAAAAGGCTTCGCTAACTAAGCAGCTAATTAACAAAATGAGACCCTATCAGTCAGGTAATAAGGCTCTGATAATGAGTCGTTATCGAAGACTCGTTTTACATAAATGAGTGCACAATCTGCAGTTTAGATAACGAGGCTGGCGGCGTGCCTGCGGAGATAATGGCTTATCAATAATCAGGGTAGGTATAGGCGAGTGTTGCCAAAAGTGGCCGAAAATCACCCACGCTTTCCTTAAGGATCCCAAAAAATCCCAATCCTTAACAGCCTATATAATGTCTACGGCTGCACTCACACTCAGGCCTCAACGTGATAATCGCCTTATTGGCTTTTATCTCAAGGGTAGTAGTACCCATAATCCCCACGCTGGACGTGCGGGTTTGGGATCGCATTCTGGTGGTAGAATGGTTTCGCATGGGGCGATAAAAACCTAAAACATAATTAGAATACCCAGACAGGTGGGAACAATTACGACATCATCCGAAAGACTGTTATGTAGGCAGAAGCTGTCGGCGTCAAGCTGAAAAGAGGGCTCTGTAACAAACAATTCATAGACAGGATGGGAAAGAATCGAGAAATCAGTCGATTGTTCCGGTCAGCAGTTCGAACTAGTCAAAGATAACCAACCGGCTTGGTCTAATAAACCTCTGCGTAGCGGATTTTTAGACTTTAGGTCTTCACATCCCCTTACAATCGGATTAAGCTGCGGAAGGGGGTTAATAGACAAAAAAAACAAAATCCTCTTAACCTTTTATCAAACGTCTGTTAAGGCCAAGAACAAGTCTTTTTCATCCAAAACTCTAAAGACCTACCAAGCAAGAAGAGACCTGAGATCACAGGACAGTTTAATTTGTAGTCAATTTTCGTTAGAACTTGGCTAAGAATCGAGGTCGCCCTAACATTTTTCTAGTTTGTGTTATCAAGTTACAGTCAAAAATTACGAAAACCAAACGCCCTATTTCTAGTGATAGGAAGTTGGCGCACTTTCATACTTACATTGTAAATGAGATAGAGCGCAAACTCGAAGAATGAATGTATGAGTGTTCCTTCTACAACCTATAAGAACTTAGCTAATCAGGCTAAACGTTTTGCATTTATGTACGTCTAGACCTGGAAAAACACAAAGGCTACTTTTTATCCCATAAATAATTCATGTCACTCATGGGCTAAATAGCCTGTGAAAATTATCATAGAAACAACGCATGCAAGGCCACAAACAGAAACTAGATAATAAGAAACCTTTATCATCACCATCATCAGCTTATATTTGTCCACTGCCGGAGTAAGGTCTCCCCTAATGAGCACCATAGCACCCCGTCTTCAGCTTGACACATCCAGTACCTACCTGCAGTCTTTCGCAGATCGTCATCCCACCTGGCCGGAGGGCGTCCTACACTGAGTTTTCGGTCTCTACTCAATAACTCTTTTACTCCAGCGGTTGTCAGTTCTTCGCGAGATGTGGCCGGCCTACTGCCACTTCAGAATTCTAATTCTTTGAGCTTTGTCTCTATCGGATGTAATCTTCGTCGGATGACTTTGGTTTTCTGTTGGATGTATTCTTTACGAATCATCCTTCAGAGAGACTCCGAACAAAGTAAATCCATTGCAATTTAGGTAATAGGTACTATTTCAACTATAGCACGGAAGGAACGGAAGACATGCAATGCAACACATTAAGGCGCATACCCGAGCCAATATGACAGCGATACCTATTTTATCATATTTTTACGTTAATCATAGGAATTTTTAAAAATCCTACGTTTAGTTTGTGGTATCTATTATAAGCTATTTTTTAATACCTCTTTTATAATTTTATCTCATACTAGCTGCGCCCCGCGGCTTCGCACGCGTTGTTCCTATGGAAACATTAAAAGGTGTTTTTCATCCCACGGAAACTGATTTATGGGATAAAAAGTTTTATTCCAGGATTAGAATAAACTGTATGCAAAATTTCAGCCTGATCCGTTAAGTAGTTTTGGCGTGAAGAAGTAACAAACATCCATCCATACATCCATACAAACTTTCGCATTTATAATATTAGTGTGATAGTTTAGGAGGAGATACAAAAATAGAGTTTGGTGGCCAAAAAGCGCAACTTCGTATCTCTTCCTAAGCTTTACAAAATGAAACTATTCCAGAGGCTTTCATAAATAACTTATAAAAGATACCACAAACTGAACGTAGGATTTTTAAAACTTGCTGCGTTTAACGTAATAATAAGATAAAATAGTTGGGGACGCCACTTTCGCTGGTGTATGGGCCTTAAGTAGAAGCCTGAAACTACTTAGCTTATAGCTCACTAGCAAAACGCTCCGGCTTCGCAGGGTTGCAATGCTAATGTATTGTACATCTAAACTTCTTTCTAGAATCACTCTAGGTATCTATTAAAAAACCGCATCAAAATCTATTGCAAATTTTAGATATCTAAGCATAGGTACATTGGGATAAACAGACAGCGGGATGCGACTTTATTTTATACTATGTACTTAATAATAAGTATCGCATACATACACATCATACATACACATCATGTAGGTACATTAGTACTAAGTTATCTCTATAGTCAATTTATTACCTGGTATAAATTTAAAATAAACATTTTTTATTCGCAAAAAACCATTAATTCAGGTCATTATAGGTACTTTTATTGGATCATGTAAATGAAATAAATACGAGTAGGTCCTGTAAGTGAAATATTCAAAGTCCTTGAGAATTGTTCCGGCAGAAAATCAAAGTGCCTTGATAATCTAATTAAACGTTTGAATAAACGGAGGACCCGGCGGCGTTTGGTTTGCTTCTGGTATCTTCATCCCGGTATTATAAGAAAATCAGTCAAAACAATCATCGGTTTTATCAGAGCCCATACATTATTTCTTGTAACAAAAAAAAGGCTATTAGGCCACAAATTTTAACGGCTTATTTACTTATGTCTCGAACAAGACTCGAACGAGACAAAACACAATAAATATAGCACCAAATAATATAGCACCCATCGATGCATACAAATCCATTCTTGAAAGCTCTTAAGGAGTCTACACACTTGTCGCCAACGGCGCCAACGCAGCCTGCATTGCTGTACTTACTAAATAACTATACCTAAGTACCTACACAATAAAATAAATAAATAAATAAATAAATAATGCTGGACTATTCACACAGCATTATCTGGCCCCAAGCTAAGCAGAGCTTGTGTTATGGGTACCAGATAACTGATATACATAATACAGTACACTACATAGATAGATATTTTTTTTATTATATAATAGAAAACATCCAGAACGCCCTGAACAAATACCTGCAGATCGTACAAATATTTGTCCCGAGGCGGGAATCGAACCCGCAACCTCCTGCGTCGCAGGCGGACCTTCGCCCACCGCGCCACAGAGGTCGTCACTACTTACTACGTAAACTACTTACATAGACTTAAGACTAAAATATAGATTAACCCAAATATGGATCCTATGTTATCTGAAAATAAACGATTATTATTATTATTATTATTACAGCCGCAACAGACGAAGGGACGATTACTGTACCAGTTCAGTAGGTAGGTAGGTATTTATATTACCACGGAAATCCCGTTAGTATTAAGATCTAGGCCTCCTCTAAAGCTTTTCCAAACATACGCGATCAAAGCATCGTCGTCGTCTCGGCCTCCCGGGTACGATGTTGGCATCTCCACGTCTAGAGTCAACACACTAATCTGCTGCGTTGTGTCGCCGAATGATTTTGACTAGGTATAGGCCAAGTGTCATGTCGTAAGTCTACAAGCATTTCCGTCGACATTATTCCTTTAAAAAGTTACTTGGATGTGGGAACTCAACGTTTGCAATGAGAAGTGTGTGGTTGACGGCTACTAAAGCCTGCCATGAACAATTTTAACGAATTTGCAACGATTTCTGCATACAATTTGATTTTCTTACGGACTACTTTGGTCGGAACGAAGTGGGATGAATGCTGAATAACTCAAATAAAGTGACCGACATTAACCCAGGCTGTGTCAGCGTCATTGCCGACTTTGGTGCATAGACTTCATGTTTAATTTTATCAGACAACGAGTTGCAGTGGATGATCGGAACGGCCCCTTTTATTAGATCAGAGAAACTTCCTCGACGGACCCAGTTATGTTTAGAATAGAGTTAATTCATTAGTCTCTCCAAGTTTGGAACCGTCTAACAGTAAACTGCTAATATTGACCCTTAGCGCTCCTTCGCCATTTATTAACCTCAAACATTGTGCTCTTGATGTAGTACATCAATTGTTCGATGGTCAGGCAACCAAATTGCTATTGATATGGAACAAGAATTTAAAACCTCTTTATTAGGGCTACGACTATTGATTAATTAAAAAGGGAAGATAGGTTACGTTCTCCCAGCGCTTAGGTACTTAAAAATTGGCATGTGTTACAACTACACGCAAACACATACGCTCTCAGTTATATTTCCAGTCCTGTGCAATACAAAGAACAACAAAGACGGAAAGACGTATCTAAGACCTAAGTGAGACCGAGACAACAATATTTCTCGCGAATCACGAACGCCCGTGCCGCCGCCGCTGCCGGTCCGATGGTGACTGAGGTGGGAGCACACAATTTTACACAATATGAGGTTGCCATTTTCGAGAAACTAGTACCTCATCTTCCCTTTTCAATGGCTACGACGGCGGTATTCTTTCTCCTACGAACTTCTTGCAGTACGCCGACGAATTAATACTATAAATTGACGGTTTACTGCAAGAAGTTAGTTTTTATGTAGACAACGCTAAAATGTCTGTTAGGTTCACTGAAAATGAGAATTCTAGACCTGAAATAACATGAATGTTTATTTCATAGCGTTTATATAGACGGTTTATTTGAACAGATCTTGGTTTCTTTAGTGCTAGCAAAGATTTTGTCAAGTTTACTTGTTTTGTACTCGTATAGCAAAAACTAATGATGTTTTCCAATTCTAAGTTTCTAATGGAACGGTTAAATGATCTAACGAACCTTAATAGAATCAGATTTAATGGGTATTATAAACTCAATTGATCCATCGTTATAGTCAATATCGATCGATATAGATCTACCGTGATTACATAGATATATAGATGTAGATCTACCGAGATTACAAAAATAATATATAAATAAATAATATTGGACAATTCACACAGCATTATCCAGCCCCAAGCTAGGCAGATTCATTCATTCTTTTTCATAGGTTTCGTTAGTCCTACTTGTGTGATGCGTTTTCACTGACGGAGCTGAACGAATCTTGAATTAGCCAATTGGTGCTCGAAATCTCCACTGCACTGCACTGTGATTGGCTAATTCCGCTCATCTCTTACTATAAACCAAGCGTGTCTGTAAGCTATGACACTGACTTTGGCTCTACTATGCCCCGGCTCAGTAGATGAACAGACAGTCAGCATCGGTGTGGTTTTCGCCAGCTGCAGTGGCTTTGAAGACGACGCTATTATAGCTATCTCCGACTATTGGATTTCAACTGTGGGCCATCTTATAATTAGGTTTATTTACTTTGTTGTTAGTTCTGATATTTTGTGCTGAATAATGCTTCAGTATCTGGAGAGAAGTAATTAAACCCCATTGGTGCAGTGGGAACTTTGACTTTAAGGACGTTTATCCCCGTGACATAATCACTTGGTACAGTATTTTTTTCTTTGAAAGGACTAATGATGCTGTTGACAGAGTAAAGTTAGGTTGGGTGACACGCAGAAGGGCCATCATTTAGGGCTCTTATACACGGACTGCACGTCCCAAATACACGGATAGCAAGTTGCCGACTGCAAGGTTCAACAGCAGACGACTGGCTGCAGTCAACTGCAGGCAACAGCAGTCAACTGCAAGCGACGGCAGTCGACTGCCCGTGCCGCCGCCGGTCCAACGGTGACTGAGGTGAGCACACAATTTTACACAATATGAGGTTGCCATTTTCGAGAAACTAGTACCTCATCTTCCCTTTTTAATTAATCAATGCGTGACACTTATAAAATTCCTGTGGGCACCGAATACCGCGTGGGTTTACCTGTGCGTTATTCGCTACCCACAGCGAAAGCGTATGGTAAGTTTCACTTGGATTTCGTCCGACAAAATCCGACGAGTATTTTACTGACAATAGGATTACCGCTTATACCCACTCTGATTTCACTACCGCTCAGAGGCCGTGCTCGTTAAAACGAAAATCAAAATTTCTGATTCGTTTTCGTGCCAAACAATGATTTGAGTAGCGAATACACTAGCTTGAGTAGTGATGCTTATATAAACAAGTAATCCTGTATAAGCATATAAGCTAATGTATTCGCTACTAAGAAAATGGAAGTAGTTTTTAATTAATTTTCGTGCAAAAGCCACTCTTATGTCACCTACGTAAGATAACATTGGCACGAAAACAAATCAGATTAAATTTATTTTCGTTTTATCGAGTACCAATAAATGATGAAGTTGATTCTAATATCCACCCTCACCACAGAAAAAGTGAAAAACATCGAAAAGCGATGATTTTTCGCTTCAAAAAACATTTATTTCAACATCAAAGGATAAAGCACCAAACATCGGTTTCATGAAACGAAACGGTAGCCGTTTCGACCATGCGTAAAAAACAGGGTAGCCTACCCAGTTTATGAGAAAAGTAATTTTCATGAGCAAGTAATAAAAGGTATTCCAATTTACGTTGGTGTAATCGCTTCCTATTGTGCGTGTAGGTTTCTTTTCGCCCCGTGCATCCACAGGACTGATTGTCAAAGATGTGAGACTTGCATGTAAAGATGAGCTACCTAATTGATGAAACAATTTTAGACGAAAAAATTAGATGATGATGACGATGATGTCCTCCTAGCGGAATTTGGACCACGGCGGTCAATCTTATCCGAAACTAGCCAGATGCGCAGGAAATATTAAACAGATGGGACAGCAGACCAAACGGCCGGGGAGAGGTCTGGCGTTAAACCATTGGTCCTACAAAATTTCACGTCATACCTATTGGAGGGAAAATATAAAATAAAAATGACCTGAGATCTGGGATAAATACTTAGCTTAAAAATACTTGTGTTAGTACTCGTTTCAGTTTGTTAATACATATATCGAGGGTTTACTGCGAAAACCGACTAAGTGACAATTTTTCGAAAAATGAGTTAATGACACAGTGGTACATAATTTTTCGCGCTCTTTCGACTGGTAAAACCCATTTAATGATACGACAAGCCAAACAGAAGTTATTCAATGGCGAAACCGACTAAATGAAGCAAATGGACTAATACTCTATTGCTAAAATTGCATAAACACTTTTATTATATCAATGTTCAAAAGATTATTCGTCAAAAATGAATCAAAAGCATTTATACGGAATTACTGGACTGTACTTTAACAATAACGCCATAGGAAAAGTACTGTGAAAACAGTATTTGTTGCAATACTCGTATATACTTGAACATAATACTATATTTTTTTACTAATTGTTAACATACAAAACCGACTAAACGACTCTTGTTAGTTTACGCAACATAATTTGTTCAATTTTAGGCTCAATTTAAGTAATGCAAGTAAAGGAAATTAATTCAAAATGTTGAACAAAACAATAGATAACATTAAAAATGACTGAAATAGTGAATAAACATTTTGAGTGAGCTTATTAAAAGGGTTGCTAATTCAACCATTAAAAAGGTGGTAAAATCTTGTTCCAAACAATTAGACTTGTAATATGGATAAAAAAAACGAGCAGATGGTTTGCCTTATAAAACAAGAGCGAAAGTCAGATCAGATAAGGTTCCTAAAGCCGTGAAGCTCTTCGTTTTCATTTTTATTTTCTGTGTAAATTTGTGCACACTTAGTACACAGTAGTCAGTAAGCATTGATCTTTCCTTGGTACTAAAAAGCTCAGATTATATTCGCGCACAAATGTTCCCCGGTAGGTTTTCTCAGACGCTGGTTCAGAACAATTTTTCAAACATTTACCTTTGTACAATGAATTCATTTTTCTAACCTTATGACGATGATCTACTTTCGCTGTATAACTTTTCTACAGCTCATCGTACAGTCTTTTTGTGCAATGAGATTCTTTTGTGCTTTCTCTTTGAAGAAAATCTATTCTGGTTTAGTTTTATCCACAGGTTCGTGTCCTCTTCTGTGGTCAGTTTTTTGGTCATTACGTCATTACCTTTTTTAATTACATCAGTACGTAAGACAAAACAAACAACGTTTTGTGCGTGTCGTTTGCAAAAAAAACTGACAAAAGCGAAGGTACTTGCTTTTTTCATCTTGTTTAGAAAAAAAAACGCTTATTTGAAAATTGATTTTGAGCTGGTCAGTTACGTACAACCAGGACTCGTTTTGGTGGTTGAATAGTGGCCGAAATAAAAAATCTTAATGTGAAATCTAGATTCCAAAAAAATCTGCAAAATCTATGTGTCAATTTAAGTCCTCAGACACATTTTCTGTTACCTATTGAATAAAACTAAAAATTTCTAAGCTCTTAAATTGACACGTGTAGCAATCTAAAATGAAAACGAAGAAGCTTACTTAGCTTGACCACAGTCAAAACTACAATCAGCTTGTAATCTCATAATCTGCCTATATAATTTCACTGCTGGACAAAGGCCTCCCCGTGCGCTATAGCGCCCTGTCTCCAGCTTGACGCATCCAGCATCTGCCTGTAGTTTTTGGCAGACCGGAAGGCGTCCTACACTACATACGCAGCGTCTCGAACACGTTTACCCCAGCGGTTGTCGGTTCTTCGCGTGGTATTGCCGGCTCATTGGCTCTTCAGCTTGCTAATTCTTTGAGCTATTTCGATAAGATTGGTTCTCTGTCTGTCGAATGTATTTGTTGCTGTGCTCGGAGTCTCTCTGAAGGATAGGATTCGTAATCCTATCCTTCAGAGAGACTCCGAGCACAGCTCTTTCCATAGCTCGCTGAGCGACTTGAAACTGGCGGACCAGCTCTATCGTGAGTGTCCACGTCTCAGCTCCGTAGGTCATGACGGGTAGGACGCACTGATTCAAAACTTTAGTTTACAAGCATTGCAGTATAGATGACGAAAAGACTCCGACGTAGTTTTACAAACGCTGCCCAGCCTAACTGGATCCTCCTCTTGGCCTCCAGTTAACCATCAGTTTCCGAGCCAACTACACCACTTTTACCCAGATCACCTAAAAGTGAAGCTCTTAGCTTCACTTTTAGGTGATCTGGAACAAGACCTCGTAAGTTTATATACCAAAGGCATATTACCAGAAGAGCTTCACGGCTGGTTTAGGAACTTCCAAAAGATGGGTTACCAGAGCCAGCAATTCGTGATGATACTACAATTGGGGATAATGAATAACCATCAAAGTACGCACTACTACGTACGTTAGAAACGAAAATTGAAGTACGAGTAGAGTAGGTCCTATCTGATTCGTTTCCGTGCAAATGCTATTTTATGTAGTAGACATCAAAGTAAGTTTTGAATGAAAACGAATCAGGAACTTCGTTAATTGTTTTCCGAGTAGACCCCTGATTAAAATGTTATTAAAAGTAACAATTAAACATAATTTTGCATTTAAATGTTTTTCATTTTTGGTACCACCGCTTCATAAAATTTGAAACAGTAACAGGCAAAACCTGCTAGATTTTTTTCGTCGATGAATAAATCAATTAATTTAATCATTTAGCATCTCAATATAATGTAAAATGTAGTTATTTGTCATAAACTATATGTTTTAATTAATAAATCGTATCAAAAACTAATAGTTTTCGCTAAAACGGCATTTTACAAGTTAACAGGTAAAACATGGTAACTGCACGACCTTGCTCATAAATTTCCTAATTTAAGGAAATCCGGCTAATAGTTTTTCCTGAAACTATACAAAACATGATCATATTAGATGTATTGTTTCTTTTATATAATACAATACCAAATCTATTGATAAATTAGCAAGTGACATGGACTCAAACTTTAAAAATCAAATATCTCAAAACTCATGTCATTGTATCTAACTGGTTTTCGCAGTAAACCCTCGATATGTAGGTAGACAAATAAACAAATACTTTTAACTAAAGGTGTTCCCTTGTGTTCTCATATATGTACGGAATAAATAAATTGAAATTAAACAAACTAACAGGACAGAACGCAAAGATAAGTCATACATAATAATGAATAAAATTAAATAATGTTCGACAATTCTGTTGCGAATGAGAAATGCCTGTTTATCACACAGCTTAAATTGACATCCACAAAGCTCTTCTCTGGATAAACGACCGATACGAGTTAGGGTACGTTTCGTCCAAATGTAAAACTCGTCTGTGAATTCGGTCAAAATGTTACCTTCACTTTTGAGGAGTGCATTTCGTCCAAATCAAAAATCTCGTGGTTTTATATTCAGCTAACAATAGAACCAAAACCAATAACAAAACACATCAAGTAAACATGTCAAATAAAATCCAAAGCTATAATAATAACTTGCTAGCAACAAAACGACACCAAAATACAATTAAAATTTGGTAGTAATCCTCAATAAACAATGCAGTAAGCCTTCGAAGCCATTATTGCACGTATTACGCGAGAGCAATCAGTGACTGTACATAATTAACATTTTCCGATTACAACAGAAATGGAACTAAATAATCACCCCCAATATATTTGCCTTGGTGAAATGCTAGACCAAACTACTACCTATTAGATAGGTACTTATCAGATACGTAGACCCACCGAGAAAAAGCCTTAGAAAGTTTGAACTAAACTTGCGGTAGCAGAATGAACTTTTTGAAACTAGAATTAAAGTTTCTTTTGCTATCATTTATTCTACTTAAATTTACCGTTCCAAATGGAATTTTATCCCGATATTTGTAGGTAAAACTGCGCTACACGGACTGAATTTTTCGGATTCATACTCTTTGCCATCTCAAAACAAAGATAAGCGTGGAATCCTTTCATCCCAGAAGACTTACAACGACCATTGTTCCGACATAAATCAACATACATTGGAGGTATTAAACTACCTTTTTCTGCGAAAAAATGATAAGGCTTCATATTCATGTAAGTACCTATGAATTCGAAGCCGTTAAGCTGAAGAAAAATACTTTTCAGTATTCTGTCTCTCGAATTTAAGGGTTGTTTTGGGGAACAATACCCTAACTTTCCTGTATAATGTGCTACGTGGTGCTACGTTACCTATATGCGAGCGTGCCAACGACATGTGTTTTTTTTTTAAGCTATTGCATAGCTTTGCGGGCCTTGAGTTGCCTTAGTTTCTGATATCTGTGGTGGAGACCGAATCCAGAAGTTCCGTGTCGAAAATAACCTAACACTATGCAATAGCTTTACCGCGGCAGTCTCCGAGTGCCACACGTCTTTTTTAAACTAACTTCCCGCCTCGCACACGTATTCCCTAGAATATAGTAAGGCCTACCATCTACAGCTTTGCCAAATAACATGAACCTAAACTTTAACAGCCTATATTGGTCCACTGCTGAACTCAGTCCTCCCCCCGATAAGCACCCTACTGGGCTTTATCTCATGGGGGCTAGTGCCGATAAGCCCCACGCTAGGCAGTACTTACTTTCATCATACCTTAGCCAATTTTCTTTTAAGGCGCACACAGCAGTGAAAGTTGCACCCCCACCTATTTTATCTAATAAATAAAATAAAAAGTTTATTTATTCAGACTATGTCCATCAATTACACATTATAAATATTAAAACATTACACATAAATTAAAATTGAATACAAAGAAAAATAAAACTATACTACATACAGTCAAGTCAGACAAGAGATATGCAACCATTCAACAGAATCCCAACCTAAGCCGTCTAAAGGGTTAGGATTCTGTTGAAAGACTGCATGATAGGCGAGGCAAACTTACTACCAACGACCGTCAGGATGGTGTTGGTACTGCCCCACGTTCTGCGCAGCAGCGAAGCTATTTTCTTGCGGATGATGGCATGAAAGCCATCAACCTGCGCCTCAGCAAACATGAGGGATGCGCTGCAGAAGCGGGGCAGCCTCAACAACATCCTGAAGGCGTTGTTATACTGCACACGTAGAGCGCTGAGCGTCCGTTTAGTATAGCTGGCCCAGAGGCTATCCGTATAGAACGATTGGCAGTAGGCTTTGAACAGCGTGATTTTCACTTGCCTACTGCAACGGGCAAACCTTCGGGCCAGCATATTACTGCGGACCGCCAGCGCTCTACGTTCTCGCTCTACATCTACCTGGTCGTCAAGGTCGTAGGTAAGGAAATGTCCCAGATACTTGAAGCTATATACTCTATTTAGCTCAAGACCGTTGAGTCTCAAGCTTGGGACTGGACTAATATATCCTATATAATATTACGTTAAACACAGTAAGTTTTAAAAAACAATCGTACAGTTTGCGGTATCTATTATTAATTTTATTTATTAATGCCTTTGGAAACGTTTCATTTTGTAAAGCTTAGACAGAGATACGAAGTTGCGCTTTTTGGCCACCAAACTTGAATATCAAACGTCAAACATGTGAAGTTCGATGCCAAAATAGATTTTTCGCATCTTTTCCTAAACTACATATAAAAGATAAAACTAAAAGGATTAAACTCCCTACGTTAAACGTTATAAGACGATTAAATAGGTGGTGCTGTCAAATTGACTCGGGTATGCGCATTTAGACCTTTTTGATCCTTGAGAAACGTACTATAATACACCACATTATTAATCACAGGCTCATAATGCGGGTGGTGCGGTTTGCGGCAGCTGTGGCTGACAATTGCTACCGAACTTGCATGAAGTACTGCTGCCACCTTTGGGACGGCTCGGCTAAACCAGTTTGAAGCTCTCAACTCCATTGATAACATCGACCCACTGATAGACTTATAGATGATGACTCGCTTGCAGAGTCTAGCCTACGAAGCCTCGATCACAGGCGGCGCGTTGCCAGACTGTCAGTGTTCTACAAGTACCACTTTGGTGATTATATACCTTTCTATAATATATGATCATATACTATAATATATGATTATATACCTTATTCCATATACCTCCCACCATAGAAACACCAGACGCACAAAATCATACATCCATACCTGGTCGACATACCACAGGGTCCTAACCAAAAAAACTGCTCTTATTTTATAATATCCACTCCCCAAGGGTGGAATGTTTTTTCTACGTCTGTTTTCC
Organism: Eupithecia tripunctaria; assembly: GCA_955876795.1. Lineage (NCBI taxonomy): Eukaryota > Metazoa > Arthropoda > Insecta > Lepidoptera > Geometridae > Eupithecia > Eupithecia tripunctaria. The sequence goes on from OY041601.1 coordinate 17,530,317, forward strand.
TATTAGAGTAGGTACAGTCTTGGAGTCCTCAAATCCAGGTTAAATAAGTTCCGTCTGGAAAAGCGTGATCCATCTTAGGCCGCATCTTCATTTTTTTGAAGTGAGTTGGTGGACCACATTCTTAAAGGTATATGTAATTCTGCCTCCCACGATACGGTTCTGAAACCTAGGGCGGGGACCAACCTAGTAAACTGTATAACCTTTTTTGTAATAGTAATAAATTAATGTTGTATTTGATGCTCTAAACTCATTTTAAAACGACCTCAACCTCAACAGCTTCTATTATGTCCACTGTTGGACGCTGACTATTCACTGATGAGCGCCTTATTGGTTTTTAATTGTCTCATGGGGGTAAAGTCGTTGATATTTAAAAAGTGTTGTTATGTAAAATACCAGTATTAGAATAATAAATACCTTTGTGCAAAGTTTCGGCCCGAACTTTCAGTAGTTTAGGCTTGAAGAGGTAACAAACATCCATGGCGCTAGTAGGAGCCGATAACCTTGAGCGAATGGGTGTGGCTATCGTTTCGGCCCCGCACCTTCCGCGCAGCCCCCGCCGCGCCGCCGCCTGGTAAATAGTTTTCGCGCGTAAGTGTTCCTTCGTGGCGGCGGCGGCGGAGGCGGCGGCGGCGGCGGCGCAGCGGCACGGCTGATACGCGAGAAATGCAAATTCGATTCCCACTACGAGATAAATTTTTACAATAACTGCAAATATTTGTTCCTGGTCTAAGTTTTGTGGTACCATGATGGTAAGTATAAGTAACCTAATCAAGGAACAGAACTCGGTAGGTACCTACTTTGAACCTATTTATATCACTGTTGGTTTGGTTTTATTACGAGATACTTATTAAACGTACTAATAACGTAACGTGATGTAGGTAACTACTTCCTTGAAAAGTAGCCTATATTTCAATAATTCAAAAGTTTTATCCCTACACGTAGTTGAATGTTTGTTACATTCAACTTCTTTAATTTTTAATGTTAGTAGGATATCAACGAATGTATAGGTAAAAGGTAGGGTAACAAACAGTAAATCTCTGAGCAAGAGGAAAAAGGGCATTAATGGACCAAGAGAAAAAATACGGTTTCATGGTATTTAGGTTTTTTACACCCATATAAAAATTAAACCAGAAATACAGATGGAATGATTTGATAAAACAATAAATTTCTTAGCAAGAGGAGAAAGAGCATCCTGGAACAAGAGATAAAACTACTGTTACAGACTGGATTTTTTATACCGTTACAAATGAAGACCCATATCAAAATTTCAAAAAGTTTAATTGCCTTTCGCGTAGTATTTGTGAGACTTCTATACGTGTTTCATTTCGCTGCCTCAGCTTTCAATGTCTCTATTTTTGATTTGGTTTTTCTGTTTTATTTTTACTGTATATCCACGTCATTTCTGCTCCTATCGGTTCCTGTTCAATTAGTTTATCTATGTTTTTAGTTGTCACTGTTATTTCTTCTTCCATTTTCTCCTCTTCTTTCATTTTATTTTCTTTTAATTGCTTTTTTTTGTATTCAATAGCTCCTAATATATAATTTGGGTCTCTTAATAGAATAGATCTAGAATGTCTTCGATTGTTTTTCTTAAATTATTAAGAAAAGTATTTTTTTCTCTTACATACATATCAGGCGTCATGTCTGGCTTTATACATTTTCTCCCGTAATCTATGACCTGTCCATTTTGGAATGATCTTTTATTTTTCCATTAATTTAGATTTCCTCAACCGTCTTTCTTCTAGAATATTTTTTTTATTATTTTGTATGTGTTTAGTGACATCATATTCATTATAGTATAGTATAGGTAGTATAAAGCATGTTAAGTATATGTACCTAGTATGTAGTGTAGGTATATTCATATCGATTTCTGTTCCTTTAAGTTGTTTTTTTTAAATGCCACCGTCTATGTTGTTCTTTTATCTCCAGTCCATCCCAAGGTTGCCTGGAAGAGATCGCTCAAAGCGATAAGGCCGCCCTTTCTACTTCCATGATTCTGTACATTTCCTTCTGTATGTTTTTTATGTTTGTGTGGTACAGTAAAGAGTTATCTATCTATCTATCTATCTATCTATTAATCTTGCCTTTTGAAATATTTCTCACAATTGACAAAAACAACTGACGATACAGCTTTATGAGTATTAAATGACACAACTGCAACTGGAACAATGAACTATTAGATTAAACAGTCATTAATTTCAAGTAAATTACGGAAGAGAATGAAAGGGAAGGGAGGGGAAAAGAGGAAAAAAAACATCCTAAAATATGAGCCAATAAGTTATTATAATAAATAAGGGAAGGGAGGGGAAAAGAGAGAAAAAATATGCTGAAATATGAGTCAATAAGTCATTATAATAAATAAATAAATTTTGTTAGACAATTCACACAGCATTATCTAGCCCCAAGTTAAGCAGAATACACAACACTATTTTTTATACATAGAAAAAGATCCAGAACACATATTTGCAACATTCTCGAGGCAGGAATTGAACCCGCAACCTGTTTTCGCCCACAGAGCCATGGAGGTCGTCACTAATTATCTCTACTTCGAATCCATCTTCAATTGGATCTGGTCTAAAATCCTGGTTAGATGTTTCTAGTGATCTTGGTGTCATTGGTTTTGGCTGTAACATACAAAATAATAGGCTATTTCTTTGTTATGTTCATTCAAAAGATTTCAGTCGTGCCCAGTTTACTCATTTGTCCCATGCTGGGATAAATAGGACGCACGGTCAAATTTTTTTTGGTAACAAATATTTTGAGGAAATGAATGGCAAAACTTATCAAAAATGTTTGACAAATAACTCGAACACTACAAGATGAAAAAAAAACGTATTATAGATTTCACGCAATGTATTAATACTTTGTATTATAATAATGTTATATTATTTGGGGCTAGATAAAGCTGTGTGAATTGTCCAGCATTATTTAACATTTATTGTTATTATAATAATATGTTTTCAATACCTCTGGGCTCAAAGGGCGTAAAGGACATTTGGTCGAAATTGACTATATAATGTAGTTTTACTCAGTTTTTAATAATCTTTCGAACTGTATATTTAGTTACCTCAAGTTCGCAAATAAAGAACCTTTACGACCTTGCATTTCTGTCACACTAAACACAATTTAATTATTGTGAAAGAAGGATGTAAACACCAATCTTGAATGTAAAAATTATTTAATACCAAAGCGCATCGCAGTGTTATGCCGACATAGATGTAAAGTAGGCTGTATAGTTCTACTATACATACTTGAATTATGCTATATTATATAGGGTGGGGTAGGGTGGCAATTTTTGGCCCCTTAAGGGTAGCTACCGTTTCTTTTATAGTTAGACGGTTTTGTTCTTTGGAACCTTCTGTTTTATTTTGAAGAGAAAAATATTGCTATTTTTAGTTTTTCGAAAAAAAAGTACGGTTCGCCCAAAAATTGACATTTGTCAAGAAAAACAAGTTGGTCTTGATCGACTCTATTTTTAACCAGGAACACTTTTCCCAAAGTAATATACCAAATTACATCGTAAGTTTTGGCAATAATTAAAAAACAATTCCCATACATTTTCTATGAAAAAACGAGTAAGTGAAAACAACAATGTCACAAGTTGGTAGGCTAATTTTGAAGGCCTTTTAATATATAGGAAGAGTGTTCCTGGTTGGAAATAGAGGCGATTAAGACCAACTTGTTTTTTTTTTGACAAATGTCATTTTTTGGACGAACCGTACTTTTTTTCAAAAAACTAAAAATGGCAATATTGTTTTCTTCAAAATAAAACAGAAAGCTTCAAAGAATAAAACCGTCTAACTATAAAAGAATCGGTAGCTACCCTTCAGGGACCAAAAATTTGCCCCACCCTGTATATTCTCAGATTTACTCTCTGTCGAAGTAACTGAATGACTAGAGTACTGGAACTGTAGTACTGAACTACCGCCGCCTGTGCGAAGCGGGATGAGAATCTTTTGTTTAAAAAAGCTGCCCCCACTTCGCAGAGCCGGTACCAGTACTACATTCATCCCGTGACCACGACAATGTAAATCTATTGAAACGTTGAGAAAAAATTGTAGATAAACGCGATAAATACCAGTGAATATCTATTATAATGTGTTCTGATTGTTTAAATAATTTAAGTGCCTTTAAATGTAGAATAAACAGTTTTAATTTTATTTTAAGCTTTGTTTTATTTATATAGCAATGGCCTTTCATTGAAATTTTAGGATAAATTCAACAATAATAACACAATACATAGAAAAAAAACATAATTTGTTAATAATTATGCTTTATAATCAATCCTTCACGACTATATTAATATTAAATAAATATTAAATTTGTCAATTACGTCCTTAATTTGTACAGTTTTGAACAAAATTAGTAGCTTTACGCACTAAGGTGCTTGCATAGTTGGAATTTTTTGTAAAAGTCGTAAGTCATTTTTGTGTAATTTTATGGACTATTTATCAAGCTGTTTATATAGTAAAAATTAATTTGACTTGTCTAAGCACTTATTTTGTAAGTCTAAAGAAATAAACGATTTGACTCTGACTCTGGTCGTATAGGAAATTTATTTCAGTAAATATAACACTGAGACAGTTTATCAACGCAGTTTTAGAAAATAGCACAAATTCTAAGAACTTTATTCCTAGGTTTTGTCTAAATAGCACCAAAAACAAAAAACTACAGTCAAAATAAACTTTTTGTTTTTGGTTTTTGCCTGTCCTGTAAAGTCGCCTTTTGTCCTTTACGCCCTTTGAGCCCAGAGGTATCGATATGTGTCTCTGAGCGTAGCTGCAGGTAGCTGTACAGTTCCTATTGTTGGCTCGGATTGGAGTAAACGGAGAGGTCCCCCACCTCTCAGTTTACTCCAATCAGTACCTAGACCATGTACCTAGTGCCTCACTTCGGAGAGACATGGAACAGGTGTGACTATGTATGGTAGGTATCCTATTAGATTTCAGTCTGCTCGGCTGTGTATTCACGAAGTGTACCTTACTAAAATTCTGATGATGATCATGAATCGGGTTAGAACGAATGTCATACCTACTTATATTATTTCGTCGCAGAATACATACCTAACATTACATAAGCATTGTGGATGTTTTACCTGTTGCATAGTCATTTTCACTATGTCAACTTGGCCGGTCACTATACATCTGTAAATAAATAATGATGGCAGAATATTTTCTCTCTCTTCCTCTCGACTTATTGCCCTTTCCTCGATCTCCTACAGTAAATATACAAATAAGAAAAATGTAGGTACATAATATTGCTAATTAGTAACAATAGCATAAAATAAAATGTACCTAGGTAGCAAGTAGTTATACTTACATAATTTCTTCCAACTTTTGAGCTTACAGAGCTCTGGATTTCTTCAGCTTACTGATCATCGGCATTTTCAATATTTTACAAACTATCTTACCCTAAATAAAGCGCTCATGCGCGGATGTATCACACTAATATTATAAATGCGAAAGTTTGTGTGTATGGATAGATGGTTGTTTGTTACCTCTTCACGTCAATACTGCTGAACTTATCGGGCTGAAATTTTGCATACATATAATCCTAATCCTGAAATCAAACATAAGGGCTACTTTGACGACCTCTGTGGCGCGGTGGGCGAAGGTCCGCCTGCTACGCAGGTGGTTGCGGGTTCGATTGCCGCCTCGGGACAAATGTGTGTACCTACGATCTGCAGATATTTGTTCAGGGCGTTCTGGATGTTTTCTATGTATAATAAAAAATATCTATCTATGTAGTGTATTGTATTATGTATATCAGTTATCTAGTATAGTACCCATAACACAAGCTCTGCTTAGCTTGAGGCTAGATAAGGCTGTGTGAATTGTCCAGCATTATTTATTATATTTATTATTATTTATTTACTTTTTATCCCATAAATCAGTTCCATAAATCACCTTTAAACGATCCCATAAAATCAACGCGTGCGAAGCCGCGGGGCGCAGCTAGTGTATACTAAATAAATCTTCTGTGCGCCAATATAATTAATTATTATCGAAAAGCAAAGTAAAGCGAAAGCACGTAGGTGAGCGTGAGGCGGACGAACACAACCTCCCCGTACGACAGCCAGCGCGACACTGCCTCCCGTCGCCCGCGCGACCACCTCCAAAGGTAAGCGCCCACTAATCATACGGAAAAATGTAAAATAATTATTTTCTACGTGAAAAACCATCGCATCACAAAATCATACGTTCAACTTAAAGATAAAGTCTTTGCCGTCATGTAGGTGAAGAAAAAAGTACAAAATTCTTAGTCGTATAGAAGTAGATACAAATTTTCAGTCCAAAACAGCTGCACTTTGTGAATTTTTTTCACATGGTAAATGAACAGGTAGAACTTTTTTGTACGTTCACTTTACAGATAAAAGGTCAATAAGTAACATATATTTTTTTCAGTTCATAACATTGACTCCTCTAGGAGGAGAAAGCCTCTAAATAACACCAAATAACACCTATCAGCTAGTGTATGGCCCTTAAGCATCTACACTTTCGCATTATACCTCTATATAATAATAATTATCATTAATTCATACCCGCGGCTTTGCACGGGTTTTTCTACGCATTTTTTATATATCCCATGAGAACTTATATATGGAATAAAAAGTAGCCTAATTTGATTCAAGGAAGCAAAATTTCAGCCCAATCCGTTCAGTAGTTTAGGTGCGAAGAAGTAACAAACATCCAAAGTTTCGCATTTAAAGATAAACATAAAGATAAAGATACATTTATTTGGCCAAAACAGGTGATTACATAAGTACAATAGCTATAATAAAGGTAGGCTATACATAGATAGGTGCATACAGATGTAAAATTGGCAACCAGCGCTGATCCGCGCACACGAGTTGGCCAAAAAGGGTCAAACTCAGCTCTGTGCTGAACCACTCGTGTGCGCGGATCAGCGCTGGTTTTCAGTTTGATCCTGAATTAGTGATATCACGAACATGAAAAACAGAGATTTATAATATTAGTGTGAAGATTAAATGTAAATGTAAATAGGTAAACGCAATTGCATTCCAAATATTAAAATAAAAAAAAATTATAATACGAGTATTACAAAGGACCCCTCTACTATTACACACACATGTTCTGGCTCACCCTGTACCTCTTCAAATGAAAAGCATCGTTTAGCGAGCTCAATAGCAAGACTGATGATCTGTCGTGCGGTGATTTATTGGTTCACCCTCTACTTTTCATATGCTAAAGTACTTTATACCCTTCTCGTAAATTGACAAAAATAGCGATTAGCAGATTTTAATATTCATATTTCATGCTGGTAAGATTTTTTGATAAGTTTTACTGCAAAATATCAAGTAATGCGTCGTTTATACTAATATTATAAACACGAATGTTTGTAAACAAATGTATGTAAACACTAGCTGCGCCCCGCGGCTTCTCACGCCTATCCCATGAGAACTGATTTATGATTCCAGGATAAGGATTACCTGTGCGCAAAATTTCAGCTAGATCCGTTCAGTAGTTTTGGCGTGAAGAGGTAGCAAACATTCCATTCATCTATCATCCATACCGCAATACTTGAAAACGAAAGTTTTCAATCAGTGCGTCCTACCCGTCATGACTTACGGAGCCGAGACGTGGACACTCACGATAGGGTTGGTCCACCAGCTCAAAGTCACTCAGCGAGCTATGGAAAGAGCGATGCTCGGAGTCTCTCTGAAGGATAGGATCCGTAACGAATACATCCGAAAGAGAACCAAAGTTATCGACATAGCTCAAAGAATTAGCAAGCTGAACTGGCAGTGGGCCGGCCATATCTCGCGAAGAACCGACAACCGATTCTTGAGTGGAGACCGCGACTCGGCAAATATAGTGTAGGGCGCCTTCTGGCCAGGTGGGATGACGAACTGCAAAAGACTGCAGGCAGATGCTGGATGCGTCAAGCTGAAGACAGGGCGCTATGGCGCTGATTAGGGGAGGCCTATGTCCAGCGGTGGACTAATATAGACTGATGATCCATACAAACTTTCGCATTTATATTAGGGTGATTATGATTATACTTACTTACATAGAAATTAACACAAACACCTGGAAAAATTACAGATTGTACAGACATTTGTCCCAAGGCGGGAATCGAACCCGCAATTTAGTGCATCGTAGGCGAACATTTGCCCGTCGCGCCGTTTCGGTCGTCAACGGTAGGGAAGGTAGTTAGGTACTCTCTTCAAACCAAAATATTGCATTGCAGTTCGAAATAATTAACGATAATGTAATCATCGTAATAGGGTTGCTTATCCGAAGCCTTAGTATGAGGTTTGTATAGTTTACGAAAACTAAAAAAGTTTTCGTTTCCTTGAGTCTTGCAGTGCAGCACTCATACCTACCAGATTCTGAGAGAAACTACATATTGGGTAGGCATGTAAACCTGAGCGATGCTCAGTTCGGGTTTAGACCTGGTCTGTCTACGGAAACGGCGATTTTATGTCTGGAACAGACTGTCCGCTTACTATACTGACCGGAAAACTCCAGTTTACGCATGTTTTCTGGACCTGTCCAAAGCTTTTGATTTGGTGTCCTATAATGTGCTCAAAGAAGAACGGAGACCTCTTTACCTTATTATTCTCTCGTTATTAGTACAATAACCAAACAAATGCTGTAAGATGGGCAGGCGCAATGTCTGATGCGTACGGATTGAGATGTGGAGTTCGACAGGGAGGGTTGACATCTCCGCGTCTCTTCAATCTGTACGTCAATGGACTGATCGAGGGGTTAGCGCGCTCCCTAGCCCCTCGACCAGAGTTGGCTATTCTATTGACGGCACCTTTTAACAACATAAGCTACGCTGACGATATGGTTCTCCTAGGTCCCTCGATCAGCGCTGTTAGGAAGCTCCTCAAGATATGTGAGGAATATGCTGAGGCCTACGGACTCAGGTACAAAGTTCAGAAAAGTGAGCTTCTGGTTTTCCAACCGTAGGAACAGAAGGTGTCTATTATACCTCCTTTCTTCTTTAAGAACGGAACGGATACCTTAGCTCCCATACAAACGTAATTTCCGCTTCATTTGGAAACTACGTCCCCGATCGTATTGAAATTTTCCATACTAGTCAGATGAAAAATAGCTACGTTTGTAGTGTTTTAGTTTTTAATAAACATTATGATGTTTGAATGAGAGTGAAACCAATTTGCCATATTATGACCACGAAATCGAGTCATTTTCAAGCTATTTTATATGCATGTTAGACACCTTTATTCGAAAATCTGTCACTCTGCAAACATTCTAAATATATTCACCATTAGAAATAAACAAAAATATTTCTGAAATCAGTCGTTTATTCAAAACGAATCGCAAAGTACAAAAAAATATAAAAAATTGAGAAATTCCTTCAAATTTCTGCAACCGCTGCTCGCTCAAACGCGGGGGCGATGCGACACAGGGAACACAATTCCAAAATAAGGCGAATGCCGCGGAATGGCCAACACGATGCGATTCTACGTGAAACAACAACAAATTCGCCGGGCCGGCCGCTGAGATTTGGGAGAGGTTCGTACCACCCCCTTAAGTTGCCAATAGTAAAGAGCTTTAAGTACCTGGGTCACTGGGTCACAGAAAACCTCGATGACAACGAGGACATAGAGAGGGAGCGTAGAGCGTTGGCTGTTCGTAGCAATATGTTTGCACAATGCACGGGAGCAGTAAAGGTCACGCTATCAAAGGCCTTCTACAGTCATTTTACACGTGCAGTCTGTGGGTCGGATATAGCAAGAAGGCAGTCAGCGTTCTACGCGTACAACAACGACTTTAGAGCGTTGGTGTGGTTGCCCAAGTGCTGTAGCGCTTCGGGGATATTCGCTGACGCTCGGACAGACGAGTTCCATGCCACCATGTGGAAGAGAGCAGCATCGTTGCGAATAGCCTCCTGAATGTTTTAGCAAGTAAACCCGATTGCTCTATCTTGTGCCCCTTGTCGCAGCTTCACGTGAAAGAAAATCACTTTGTGTAAGGTAGGCTACATTTGGACATTATTATATTTTTGATAGTGTAAGGTAGGCTACATTTGGACTTTTGATTGATTTTATTTAAATAAAAATTGATTTTATTTGTTTTTTTTATTTGAATGAATTAACCTTACTTTAAATTTTGGTTTTAGTAATGATTTTAAATGGTTTTGTCTTAATTTTATTTTGTTATTTTCTAATTGATATAATTTTTAAGTGTAAGTGTATATGGCATCAGCTGAAATAAACGATTATTATTATTTATCATAATATGACTACATTAATAGTTTGAACCGAATTGGATTTTCAGTATTTTTTTTACATTTAATAATACCTACCAATTTATTTATTTCTAGAAAATAAACATTATATTTGTACCTTTGTGTATTATAACTATAATCTATGTACCTAAATGTTTGAATACAGATGTTTTTTGCGATATAATAAAATGTTTCGTAGAGAAAGCGCGCAAATAAATAAAAACTGGAATTTAAGAAAGGAATAAAGAGATACATTTATCTGAATGGGATGGGATAAACACCTTGTAAATAATACTAACACTTAATAAATAAATGAAAATAAAGTCAACAATCAATACAAAAAAGTTTTAGTACGCAAACTCATACTAAGCTCTCAGTAATCCGATTTATATTGTGCTAGTATTTTGATGAGAGAGTTCAATATTGGCTGGCCAACCAATATTTAACTCTACCACTGTATATTTAGAGTTGGTAAACACAAACAGCTCTCGTATCAAACGTCAATGATCAGCAAACATTACTTTAATTCCACTTAACCCTGTGTTCACCGCCGTGCCGTGGTTCACTCATTATCCCAAATTAGATAAATCAGTTAAATCAGGGTGTCTACCTTGCAAAACGATATAAAATGAAACAAAGTAGAGTTTAGTCACAGAAACGATAATTCATTTTAAATTTTAAATTTAAATGCCGATCTGAGGCAAATTAAATGTATCCCTACAAATATGGTAGGTGCTGTTACGTGGTTATAGTTCGCGTCGTGTAAAAATAACGTTGGCGGTCAATCTGCGCAGTAGGCGATTTATAGGCCTATTTGGTGGTATGCGGTGGGACGCGGGGCGGGCGGGGCGGTCGGGTCACGCGCCGAATGCCTGCCGGTACGCTAATTGGTTGGTCAGTTGATATTTCTTTTCAAGCCGGTACGCTATTGGTTCTTCAGTTGACATTTGCTTTCAACTGCATAGGTTCGTCGCTGACATTTTCTTTCAAATGCGCAAACCCACCCATTCCACTTTCCAGCGTTCTTTTTACGTGACGCGACGTGGTGTCAATAGCGAGGTTCTATTATATAGAGACGCCATACCAAGGAACTTATATTGCGCCATACTCATTATAAAGAGATCTGAAAAACTCATGGTAATAAAAGTACCTTGACTGAACTCAGACCGTATAATTAGAACCTCATTGCTAAACGGGGCGTAGTGTACCATTACAAGTATGAAACGTCACAAATCCGCCTTCTTTCCCCGCACTGACTATTTCCATAGAAAATAAAGTAAATACAAACTCTGTAGTAAACAGTATTGCAGTTCACACTCAGCATACTAGTGTCGCAATCAGTTTTCGTAGTTGAACCGGCTACAATTATATCAATCACGAGAACTAATCTGCTGTTTACGCAGTTCCGTGATTTAGTTGCGGACAATAAGCAACGCTGTTTGTGCAGGCCGGCGATGCTAATGTCGGATGATTATGGGTAGTCGGAGAGGCGACTTTTTGCAGCGACTTTTTAGGGTTAAATCCAAGTAAATAGAGTTTAAAATATTAATAAATAAGTTAGACAAAAGAATAAAAGAAAACAACTTAAACCTACCTACTTTTATTCTTTTATTTTTTAATATATATATAATTTTAATCGAACATTATTTTACTATTATTTTGTTACTTCTGAGCACAGAAGCATAAAATTACTAGTAAAAATTGTTGACCAATATGTTTTGATTAGTGTAGTTAGGTACTTTACTTACCCATTTGTGTACAAAAATATTTTATTGACTAAATACGTGTAAACTTAAAAAAGGTAAATAATTGATTACACTCAGGAATGTTTTTAAACAAACCAAAAAATAGGTATCTAAAGATTTCATAAGTACTAACATTCGTCATTTTATGCAGTAATCGTGTAGTCTTCGACTATTTAGCAATATACATACTAAGTGTGGAGTCCTCTTTTTACTTATAAAAATAGGACTCTAATTACTCAGTCTTCCAAAGTGCAGTCAAAAGTCGCAGTCTCTACTTGAATTTGGGTAAATTTATCCGAATATTCTCAACAAGATTAGGTACCTATGTTCTGTGTATGAATTGTAGAGGTAAAGGTGATTGACTCAACGGAGACTAGCCGCGTGCACAGAACAAATTATAGGACATACTAGCTGCGCCCCGCGGCTTCGCACGCGTTGTTCCTATGGAAACATTAAAGGTTGATTTTAATCCCACGGGAACTGATTTATGGGATAAAAGTAGCAAGCTTTGGCGTGAAGAAGTAACAAACATCCATCCATCCATCGATACATCCATGCATCCATACAAACTTTCGCCTTTATAATATTAGTGTGATCATAAGCTTCCACCTGAAGCTACGGAGTTTGTTAATTGTGTATTTAATCCTTACATAAAACTAAATCTCATTTAGAAGGCCTTTCGCTCCGTAGATGATCACATCAATGGTGTTAATGATTGACCAGTCACACAGTTTCGCACCGACAATAGTTTAAAGGGAATTTTATGTTGTGATTATAATTTATCGTAAGTATATAATATGAAATCTAATTCCGTCCGCCATGTGGTGCCAGCGGCATAGAATTTGCACCACCCCTACTCTTCCCGCGGGTGTCGTAAGAGGTGACTTAGGAATATTTACCGGGGGCGGGCAGCAGCGTCTCCTGATGAACAATTCTGTCACCAAACTGCGATTACCAACCCGAATGCCCAGCGTGGGGATTATGGGCCTGCGGCCTGCGTCCAGCAGTGGACCAATATAGGCTGTTGAGGTTGAGGTTGAGGTATTCCCTCACTCTCATAATCCGATAGGACGGCAGAGAGACACGACCGGGGAGAGGTCAGGCGCACGACCAACGGATTAACGTGGGGTGGAACACCGCCAACTTCCTTTTAACCTCGTTGCCAAGAAGTTTTTTTTATGCACTCACAACAATCTAAAAAGGACTTTCAGTTTTAGTAAAATAGTGGCACAGAGTAACATAATAGTTATTTTATACTACTCTATTTCGAACAAGCTTATTTTATTCGATTATTCGTAGTTTTATTCACGGAAAAATAGTAAATGCTTTATTTTATTTTCACCTCCCTCGCTCAAAAACAGTGACTTTGCTGCTCTTTGTTGAAAATAGGATATTATTCAACAAGTTAAAAAAGTAATTTGATTTCGGAATGGTGTTATAATGGTTTACAAGACTCTAGCTAGAGGCTATTGATACTCTATGGTCGGCACCGTAAATGGACAATATTTATCATAGAAAGGCTTTCAAATCAGCAAGTACTTTCCAATAAGTTTAAAAACAACAAACGTAACTAAAAACTTAAATCTAAAATAAGCTATTTACAACAGGAAACTAAGCGATAATTGACGGTTTTATCGCACAAGCGGTCTTTGGATGGATAGGATCATGGTTCATTACAAAATGGAGATATGTGTGCTTATGTAGGTTTTATAATATTAAAAGCGAAGGTATTTGATTGCGACTCTGCTCTGTGCCTACACTGTGACCCACTCTCCACTCCGTTCAGGCAATTTGTAAAAACAATGCTCTTTCCGTTATGGAAAAATGTAGGTACTCATACTTTTTAGTTGTTTTATAGAATTTCACTCATACAATTTCGTGTTTCTAACCGACTTCAAAAAAAGGAGGAGGTTCTCAATTTGACTGTTTTATTATATTTGTTACCTCAGAACTTTTGACAGGATGGTCCGATTTTCGTGATTCTTTTTTTTATATAAAAGCTGGTGCTACCCGTGAGGTCCCAATTTGGTCAAGTTCTGACAGGTATCCATAAAAATCCATGAAAAAACATTTTTTTTTTCGGTGTTTGAAATGTTTAGTACTTGGGTACTATTTCAATGTTAGACCCGGGTAACGATTCTGATCAAATAATTCATCAAAAAAGTCTCGGAGAACTATTTACAAACAATTGAAATAACCCTATCATAATCATAATCATAATCATAATCATTTATTTGCCATGTACACAAGTTCTTAAAATTATATATGTCCATTTACAATCTACCCCGAAAGGTGTGCAAAATTTAACATTAATAAATTATTCTAAATGTCAAATTATGTCAATCTAATAAATTCAAAATTCTAACAAGTCAAGTTCATAATAATTAAATTAAAATCACAATGAGTCCAAATCATAATAAGGTACGAAACAAGAAAATGAAAAAAAAATGAGCAGAAAACAATTAATTTTTTAAAGTCAAGAAGTCTTTTACTCTATAAAAACAGTTTTCTAGTAGCCAGTGTTTCAATTTAGTTCAAAACAGGTTTAGAGGCAAATCTTTAAAACTATTTGGTAATTTATTAAAGATAGTAATGGCATGATAGTAGGAGTTACGCTTAACAAGCTCTAGTCGACAAGGAGGGAAGAACGGTCTATTATGCCTTGTATTTCTAGTCAAGACTTCCGCGTGTGTTTTAAAATACTGAGGGTACTGCTTGACAAAGACACATACATCCCTGATGTACATGCAGGGTAACGTAAGGATCTTAAACCTCTTAAATAATGGCTTGCAACTATCCGTACTCCATAGTCCACAGATAGCACGCACGGATTTCTTAAAGGCTTTATCAAAGTCAACCGAGTTCCCCCACATAATAAGGCCATAGGCCAAGGTTGATGAAACGTAGCCATGGTACGCCGTGAGGGCCGCCTCGATTGATACGCGAAGTCTTAGGCACTTTATTGCGTAAACAAATTTGTCTATTTTGATACAGACTGATTCAATGTGTGCCTTCCAGTTTAGATGCTGGTCTAATATAATACCCAGTAATTTTACAGTCTCGACTTCCGCTATATGTGTCTCGTCATATTTAATATTAATAACTTTCATTTGTTGATATGTCCCAAATTGTATTACGCTAGTTTTATTAAGATTAATATTAAGGTTATTCTGATCCAGCCAGTCAATTGTTTTGCAAAGTGCGTCATTAATATCTCTTTCGAACGTCAGTTTATTTTGTCCTCTAATAATAATGGTAGTATCATCAGCAAATAATACGGTTTTATGTTTGGTGATGTTAGGGAGATCATTAATGTATAAAAGAAATAGGAAAGGACCAAGAACGCTACCTTGCGGGACTCCAAAGTTGCAAGTCTTAAAAGTAGATCTCACACAGGTTTTCTTAGAGTCAATTGTTTTTGTTATTTCGACGCATTGTTGGCGTGTTTGAAGATAACTTTGTAGCCAATCGTTTGCCTTCCCTCTGATACCATACTTATCTAATTTTAAAAGAAGCGTTTTATGGTCTACAAAATCAAACGCTTTAGACATATCTAAAAGCAGCGCCACCACTGGGACTTTGTCATTGATAGCCTCTGTTACTATCTTGACTAGGTTGAAAAATTATACGAAATAGTGTTTTTGAAAGCTCTTTTCTGACAAAAATAAAAATAGCCTCTTGATACCTCAAATCTACAATGGACTGACATAGTCAGCAATGACTCAATGTTCCTTTTAAATAAGAATAAAAAAAAGTTTAATTTGAAGTATGTGGTGTAGATGGATATATAGATAGATGGTTTATTTGGTTCACAAGAACAGCACAAAATACAAAAAATACAGTTAGAAATAAACAAGTAGATCGGTTGGTATATAAACTAGTAGTTCTGCGAACAGTAGACCTCATGAACATTAACTTTGTTTTAACAATGCAGAAATGAGATAATTATTTTATTAAACACTACACACGACTTCATAAGCCTCTTTTATACCTACATAGACCTGTACGTCTCGACTGCAGGCGACGGCAGTAGACGGCAGTTGCTGGGTGTAGTTGCCTTGAAGTCGGCCGGCGGGTGTATTGCCTTGCTGTATTTGACACTTGCAGTCAATGTATGAGCCCTAAGTAACACGTAGATATAATAATAATAATAATAATAAAAATATTTATTTCCAAAAGAAGGTTGATGGTTTACAGAGTAGGTACTTATATCTAATTAGGTTCTACGTTGTTTAAAATTACCAGAAGGTACATATTACCCTAACCAAAAAACCTAGTGCTGACAATGTATCGTCTCCTCGCTCTTACTAAGTTAAACTTGTGATAAGACGCAAGGGCTAACTCTACCTCGGCAGACCCAGAGAGTACAGGTTTGGTCTACCTCGGCAGACCCAGAGAGTACAGGTTTGGTATACGAGTATATGCACAGAAAAAATAGTACTTACCTAGCCCTCCTTATGTTTAGATATTACTGATGTTATTCAAACAGGATTTTTAAGTAGGTACCTACCTAGTTGTTTGAATACCTCCTACCATGTTTTTTGTAATTCCTGTTTGTAGGTAGGATTGGTAGTTTGATGCACCACAACCTCAACAGTACCTATTGGTCAACTGCTCGACGCAGGCCTCCCCCTGATAAGCACTTTATTCGCGTTTACATCATAGAGGGTAATGCTCATAATCCCCACGCTGGGCATGCGGGTTGGGGATCGCAGTTTGGTGGTATAATTTTTCTGCAGGGGGCGCTGCTGCCCGCTCCCGGTGGATATTATCATAGTCGTCTCTTACGACATTACACACATTACTTGAGGTGAGTACGATTTTACCGAAATGGTGCTTAAACACAGCTCGGTTAGTTAGAATACCTACCTAACTAGGTAGGTAAAGGTTTCATCTTTGTAGGTAGATATATTTTTCTATTAACACAACTCCATGTTTAAACTACTACTAACATGCTTCATTCAAAATGGATAAACCATAGATAGATTAATACCTAGCTAGGTAGATAGGTAGGTACAGAATTTGCTTTTCATTGACGATCAAGCATAAACGTAAACAAACGACGTTATTTAGTACTAAATAACGTCGTTTGTTTACGTTTATGCTTGATTCAAAATGGACACGGTATAGGTACCTATTCCATGATAAAACCAAGTAGGTACCTACCTACCTAAATGAATGAGAGTAGAGATGGGTTTATGCCGGGCATTTACAGGGCGGATTGAATAAATGACAGGGCAGAAACTACGCTTGTAGTTTTTAAACATTTTGATTTTTTTTCAATCTAAAGTATTACAAGCTACGCTACGTACGTACTTACGTATTAATGTTTTATTCTTAAGACGTTAAGTAGGTACATGGTTTTTATTGCTTCAAGGTACCACATATTCATACTTACTTAATAATAATATAATATTGACTCTCAGACATCACGAAGTAAACCTTATAATACTTTAAATTGAAGAAAATTCTCGAAAAAATTCAAAATGTTTAAAAACTAGAACGTAGTTTCTGCCCTGTTATCGGGCATTTATAAGGCATGAAAATTGAAAAGACGTTTATTAGGCATTTACTCAATCCGCCCTGTAAATGCCCGGCTTAAACCCATCTCTAATGAGAGTCATTTGTAAGTGGCAAACATCTTTTTAGTTTAACAAAACAATGATTCTACAAAGTTTGTTGGTTTGGTTTATTGGTTTCTTACAACCGTTTTAATTTAAATAAATAAATAAATTGTTACCTAATTAATTTATAAAATGTAATTATTCAATAGACGTCACACTCATGAAACTCTCGAAATGTTACATTATGTAGGTAGATGATACAATAGATAGCACTGTAAGGCTATGGACACGAAGTCAGCGGGAGGCGATGACATAGTAGACCACTCGATCTCGAAGCGTTACAAATATTATTTAATAGATGGCACTGTTTCAGGTTCTTTTGGTTCTATGAAGTTATTTTGCTTGTCATGCCAAAAACCGTGAACAGATCTTTAGCATTTTTTTATGAGAATTATGATTATTTTTTATATTTCAATTAAAAATATAATCATCGAAATCAGATGTCTGAAAGCGGAGATATTTAAAAGCTCCCCTTTTTGCCTTTTTTGGGGGTATGCCTTTTAATCAAAAAATCCCGACGACAAAAAAAATCTAAAAATTGTTGAATCTGTACACGAGATTTCGTAACGATCGGTTGTAAAATACGACCTGTAGAGGAGTACAGACACACTGACAAAAAAACGAGAATGTTGACCCGGAGACCTCATGACATTCGGTCAACAAGCAAAATCCTGGCTTGCATGCATATACAGGGTTACTTTTAAAAGACCGGCAACCTTCGGTGATCAACTTCCCAGCATCATCAGCAACAATGTTTGTTCTATGACTTTTGAAATAACTCAATAGGTACATTAATAGGAATTATTTAAGTGTTTATTGTCCTGTCGTGACTTTTGTAGATCTATGTTGTATCAAACACGACGCACATTTGCGCGCGCTTTCATTGGTGATAATAATAACTAACTACCTAACCCTCAGTTATTTACCGACCTGTTGATATTAATTACTCGCGGGGTTTGTAGGCTGTAGGTATGCACTAAGTCCACAACCCTTCATACTTGACCAGGCTTAGGACTGGCTACATTAAACAATTAAAAACAAATATCTAAGTAGTATGTAGATAGGTCGGTACCACAGATATCGGTACCTATGTAGATCTGGTAGGTAGGTTAGGTACCCACTATGTTTAACGTAGGTAATCATTCATAACATAACGTCTTAAAGTTTAATTAGGTAAGCAGGTAGGTAATATCAATTGGTCACTAGGTAGCTAGAAAGCGTTTAGGTATTCACTTCCATTGTTTAATGAAGGCGCATTTAAAAAGTGGAATCAGCGTATTTACAATAATTAAACGATTAAAATCATATTTACAAATTAGACATTACCTCGCAGGTACAGATCTTGCGGTAGTGAGTATCGCGCACATAGCGTTCAAAATAGTCACCTTCACAACCAACGCAAAGACCACACCTAAAAATCAGCTGTTCGTTAACACGAGCACCACCTCTGAATTTGATTGCACTTGACCAAAGACCCACATTATTTTTCTTTTAACAAGTCTCGGCTAGTGATTTCGCCACCACTGTACACCATTGTTTTTATGTGTCCCCATAAATAAAAATCCAGGGTGTAATGTCTGGTGACCTTGGAGGCCATGCACGCACGAGGTCCGCCACGCGCACAAAGACGTGTGCCGCGCGCGCATCCGCTTTGATGACTGAGCGCCGAGCGGGCAGGCGGCGCGGCGGCTGGCGTTTGAGCGGCAAGATCAAAGGCGCTAGCGCAGCGCGCCGTCCCAACCCATAGAGTTAGAGAACATTTAGACAGATATTTCAATGAATAATTATTTTTGTATGGAAATAAAAAGTAGCTAATTATCAAAAGTCGTAGAACAAAAGTTGTTGCTGATGATGCTGGGAAGCTGGTCACCGAAGGTTGCCGGTCTTTTAAAAATAACCCTGTATACTGTGCTTTCAACAGGAGAACGCACCCTTATATGACGATGGTTATCTCTGATGCATTATGAAGATACTACCTACCTGTATCTGAAAATACCAGTAGGTTACTCATAAAATTTTATATCAACTAACCGTATGAGCGATTGAGCTGAGCAATGGAGCGGAAGCGAAGGTACCTCTATTGAAACTTACGGTTCGACACCTAATGGGGTAGTTAAACCTCTACCCCGCCTATAAAGCGTTTATGGCATTGTTTTAGTAGTCAATAACTAATGCATATTTGTGAACAGGATATCGTAGAGTAGGCACTGTGTTATCATTAACAGCCATTGATTTAAAAAGGGAAGATAGGTTACGTTCTCCCAGCGCTTACTCAAAAATTGGCATGTGAAGAAGAACAAAGACGGAAAGACGTATCTAGGACCGAAGTGAGACTGAGACAACAATATTTCACGCAAATCACGACCGTCCGTGCCGCCGGTCAGACGGTAACTGATGTGGGAGACCACAATTTTACACAATTTGAGGTTGCAACTTTCGAGCAACCAGTACCTCATCTTCGTTTTTAATAAATCTATGTAAGTGTCTGTGTACTGTATTCTTAATTAATTATAGTTCTAATATTTGTATTTAGCATAGTTAGTGCTTTGGTGTAAACTGTTAGCTAACTACTGTTTTCTAAAATAAATAAATAAATAAATGTTAACAGCACATCATTATCAGCATATGCTGATGATGATGATGTGATGGTAATGATAAGTCGGCCCAGACTAAGCTAGGATAGAGAGGATATCCAAAAAGTACTTGTATCAATGAAGGCGGATAGCATAGAACAAAGGAAGATTAGTTCTGGGCTGATGATTTTGTTAGGTTTTGTACGCGTAAGTCTCAAAATTTGTACCTATTACTAAGACTCCTGTCTGTCTGTTAGCTGTATTTTATATGTATTTCTATTGTTGATTTAAGCTTCGATAAATCATGATCATCATCATCATCAGTGACAATGACATTCATGAGAAAATCATAAAATTGCAGTCGGTTTATAGTTTTTTTAAAACAGATCCAATTATTCTTCGATGTAACGACAGCCGCCGTAACGCAGCCGAAGGCGAACGGATGCCCTCGTTTGGGCTCGCTTGCGTTCGCAATGACATCCATACTGGTTCTTTCGCGTTCGTTCGTTAGCCTTCGCTTTCTCTTGCTCGTTTGGTCAGACCTACACGGCATGATGATACGCCTTCTCTTGGTAGGCATTTCTAGAAGCGATTCTAGAAAAGGCTTGGACTAGACTTTTTCAAGGCTAAAACTTTTAAATCCAGTAGTAGTAACATTCCACACATAAACACACAATACAAAAGTGGCTAGCTACTTTGTCATACGACAAAACAGAAGAAATCCTACAAGCTATCTCCTAGATGTACTCAATAGTTTTACCTAGTCTTATTATACATACCTAGGAAAATTATTTTATTTTATTTTATTTTTAGTTAATTGTGTTTGTATTTTTAGCCTTATTCAGGCATTAATATTATTATTTTTCGTCTATAAGCTATTTATGTACCTACCTTAGGTGCACGGATATCTCTAACTCCAGTTTAATACTAGAATTTATACCTAATTTTACTTTTATTAATTTTATTAAATCAGTAACTTTCCGCATTCTCACTCTTGGAACTGTCGTACATAGGTGTCCTCGATACAGGCCTAGCCTAGTGAGGGAACCATCAGAAATCACCAATCACTGTAGAAGCGCCTCGGCAACAACTAAATGTATATGTAGGTACTTAATCTTGATTAGAAATAAGAATATAATAGTTTAATAGTTTATTCGTAGCAAAAGACAAAAAATGAGGGTAGATCGTTATATCTGCCAATAATAACTCACTCGCAGTGCCTTCAGTTATTCCGTGATCATGGCGCATGAAACTGTGCCGTAATATTGGAAAGCTCAAAATTCAAATCATGGTAAATATCCAACGGTATCGTTTTAAATAACTTTATCCAAAACTGGCTCGATTCGCTCGTGCGAGAGAGTGGGAGAGGGCTGTTCGAGCCATCTATAAAATGGCTCCCAGATAATCCCTACGTGATAAATTCGAAGAAATAAATTATAATCACAAGACCAAGTCCATATATTTATGAAAACTTGTTTTAAGCTCATAATAAAACTTAACTAATTAGCGAAACTCAGGACTAATACTTCGTAATCGAAAAAGGAAGAGATATTTTTTGTATAACCCTCGACTAAAATGATACCCCATCAGGTAAGAGTCGTAAGGCACGTTAAAGATATGGAGTTTTCTTTACTTATACTTATTTAATAATCAGCAATTTTTACTTATTTCAATTTAGTTTACTTGTATTCGTAATGAAAGGCACATGTGCACCTCGGCTGAAAGTAACTTATTTAGTCCCTCGAAAGTTAGTCTCGGGACGAAATATTAAGTTACTTTCAACTCTTGGTTAAAAATGTTCTATTACAATATGGGTAATTTCTAAGAAATAAAAAAAAGGATATTGTTTGAAATCTACAGGTAGCTCAACTGACTCATATCAAAACAGTCAGCAGCGTACCCAAGACGCTTCTGGCTGCATTGCCCCGCTGTATGGCAATGCTGATGCGCTGCAACAGATACTCACCAGCTCTCGGGTCACACGTCGCTTTGACTAGAATATTATATAATACTAGCTGCGCCCCGCGGCTTCGAACGCGTTGTTCCTATGGAAACGTTTAAAGGTGACTTTTATTCGACGGGAAAAAAATTATGGGATAAAAAGGGATTCGAATTACCTGTATGCAGAATTTCAGCCAGATCCGTTCAGTAGTTTTGGCATGAACAGGTAACAAACATCGAACCTGTAGCTCCTGTTGCCCGGACTCTTAAGGTGGCCACGAACGTCTTCCAAATCTCAGCGGCCGGCCCATGCGGATTTGTTGTTGTTTCACGTCGAATGAAATGGGGCGCGCTATGAGTGAGAAAGCGCATCTAACCATCAAATACAAAGCTGTGGATGTGTGTGTGTGTGAGTGTGTGCGCTCGTGCCCAGTGTCGGCACAGAATAGGTTCTAATTAGTACGTAGTCGGTTGATGCAATCATTTACAAAATAGGTAGGTACATAATAGAATAGGCAAGTATACTGGTCTACCAACTACTAACTTTATTTTTGTGACATGTTTGAGACTTTTTGGCGGAAACTTGATGAGTAGGTATAGGTACCTAACCTATACCTACTCATCAAGCTTCCGCCAAGTAAAAAAGCACTCGTTAGGTAGGTAGGTAAGGTACCTACCTAATGTGTGCTTTTTATGTTATGGTTATGAACAATATTCCAATTGTTTTTTTCATGTATTTTATACTTACCTAGGTAGGTACTTAGTTCCCACTCCCACCTACCACTACGTATCAAATCAATCAAGTGTAGGAAGGTAGAGATAAACCAGATGGGGCGTGCATTTTTACAAAAGTTTATCCGTAGGTACCTAGGTAGTGTAGGTACTACTAAATAAAGGTACCTAACCACCCTTACTTACCTACCCAGTGTTTTTGGTTCTTTTAGTTTTTTCCCTTCTGGCTGAAATTTTGCATACAGGTAATTCTAACTTCAACGCGTGCGAAGCCGCGGGGAGCAGCTTATAAATAAAAATGCATCGCTGAACGACTGCACCAAATTGGATAATTCTTTTTGTTTTATAATATATACTGCTAGATAATCTCGTGTGGATTGTCCAGCATTATTTATTTATGTGTTCGTTATTGTTAGGACAAGGTTTGTAAAGAAGAAAAGTTAAAAAAAAATATATATATTTTTAATCTCAAAGTGAGTGAACTAGGGCAGAACGAAGTTCGCCGGCCCAGCTAATTACCGGAGGCGGGCAGCAGCGCCTTCTGCCGAACAATTCTGTCACCAAACTGCGATCCCCAAACCGCATGCCCAGCTTGGGGATTATGGGCATTACTCTCCATGAGATAACAGCCAATAAAGGTGTTTATCAGGGGGAGACCTGCGTCTGTGGACCAATATAGGCTGTTGAGGTAATAATTTACTATAGTTTGACCGAAACTCCTGTACCGCGCCTGAGGTATGCGCGCGGCGAGACGGGGGGGGGGGGGGAAAGTCGTAAGACGCACACGAGATAAATATCCAAAGAGCGCTATCTCGTGATATCAAGACCATCATTTTGAAGTGGCCGAAAGAAAGCTCTCAGCACTCTTGCTCTTTTTTTCCCCGGCCCCCACCTCGCCGCACTTTCCTAAGGAGCGGTGCAACAGTTTCGGTCGGACTGTAACGTAGCACACTGCTACTTCTTACTCTGTCTTCTTTTATTGACATAACTCAGAGTAAGAAGTAACGCTGCTTAGCAGCTGTCAACATTATTTTCCATAACGTTTTGCGAAAGACTGCAGGCATATGCTGGACGCGGCAAGCTGAAGATAGGGTGCTATGGCGCTCATTAGGGTAGGCCCAGGGCCGGATTTACCATAGAAGCTGAAAAAGCTAAAGCTTAGGGCGGCGAAACTAGGGAGGCGGCAAAATTGACCCCAAAAAAAAATTAAGGTTGCGGACACGCGGTGGCCACCCCACCGCGTGTCCGCAACCTTAATTTTTTTAGCGGCGGCGGCAGTAGCCGCTTTCTCCACTCTTGCCGCCTTGGGAGGGCCTGCTGCTGCCGCTTCGACTGCCTTCGTGTCCGTTCGTTAGGTACTTAATATACATTATAATAGTACCTAAAAAAAATTGGTAAGTAGGAAAAATTACTAAACATTATAATTATTTAGAATATGGTATTATTTATATAAAAAAACAATAGATATTGTGTTTACTAATGAAGTTTCAATTTGAAAATAGAAATTAATAATTTAAGTACGTATTAGACATGTGCAGTGCACCGTTGCTCATTTCACCGGCGGCGGCGGCGCCCGGCATCGAATTGATTGGCGAGGGCGGTGTCATCAGCGTAATCGGCGCGTATGTGAAAATAAGTAAAAGACGCCTAAATCCTTACTGAACTTTTAATTAACCACTCATATCAACAGTGGTGAATTGTCCACAGGCAGGAGTAGCAAAAGCTACGGGCCAAAATAATAAAAGTTTAAAACATTTTATGTTCTAAAATTATTGCAGATACTCATTGCTATTTAAACAGTCCTAAATCTTTCAAAAACATCTTCACAAAGCACCTTTAGCATCATCCAGCGCAAGTCGACTTGTGTTTCATTTGACGCACCATTGTACATTTTTGGATGCATACCTACCTGGAATGTTTTTAGTTGGTAGCTCTGCGCCAAAGACAGATTTTAATAAGTAGTTATTTTTAAAAACCTTTACAATAAATCTTACAAAACTTTTATTTTTACTTTATTTCTAGAGCTGCTACCATTCTTATCTTAGAAGCGAGTAAAAAGTTTTTTATTACAAAAGAATTAGTCTCAATCAGATTCAGATTTGTGCAGTTACAAAACTTTTATTTTTACTTTATTTCTAGAGCTGCTACCATTCTTGTCTTAGATGCGAGTAAAAAGATTTTTAATACAAAATAATTAGTCTCAATCAGATTCAGATTTGTGCAGTTCACTTTGCTCACCATTGTCTTAGCTATTATTTTATTTGCTGATTGCCGTGCCCAAACTTCTCATATTTTTTTTACCGATCGCCCCGCTCGCCGTTCTTATTTTGTGTTTGTTTCATTCATTATTGCTAGAAAAGTGTGCCTACAAGTCGTTTATCGATAGACGTTCACTAAAATCTTAACAAAAATAAACGCTTTTTTCGCGTTATGTGGCTTTCTTTTTTTTGCCAGCAGCTGTAAAAGTTTGAAACTTGTGTGCAATTTTGCTTGTCTTGGTCTTAGATACGAGTTAAGCTAGCTCCGCTCGTTATTGTGTTGGTTTTACAAGCTTTTTGAAAACATCCAAATACCTAGGCACACAACCTATGGTTTGTCCACGTTGAATGGAGCATGTTAGTAAACAAAATACGACACAAATAACAAAATCTCACTTGCTTGGCGTCGAGTTTCAGATATAATTGTAAGCAATTTTTATTCAAGGGAGGATCTAAAATCGACAAGTAATGTAAATTACGTATAAAAGGACGCGCCAACAAAGTGAATTTTAGGTTAAGTATGAGCGGTTTATTTACGTTTATGCCTCATTCAAAATAGACATGGTATAGGTAAAAAACACGTAAATTTTGCGATATCATTTGCTTCCGCCTTTTGCCTCAAATTCGATCAAATTTCAGTTCTTTCTTACTACTACAAATAAAATGTACCTAAAAGAACAAAAATGTATCTTTCCGCCTGCCGGTACTAAAACTTGCCCTGGTTTAAAGTAACTTTGCACAAATTTTCATTTTTGAACTAACGTTAAATTTGAAACAGTAATGAATTCAATGGCCCCCAGTTCACATTTTGCTACGGGCCCGTATGTATGGCTTAATCCGGCCCTGCATATCAACAATATTTGGCACGCTTGCATCATAGCATAATAGACGTGACATCAAACAAATCACATCTTTAATTATGACCGACAATTAATTACATTTGTAAAATCTAAATTTCAAAAACTTAAAAACCTCTACGTCATGGCGACAAACTAAATCAAACCACATAGTACAATAAAATGTCAAGTGCGATTCGGACTTGAGCACCAAGGGTTTCGTATAATTGTAAGACCTGGTTTCTTGTCAAATATCAAGATTCTAGCTCAACGGGAAGTAGGTATAGGTACCTCTAACTATAGTGATTTGACTATGGCTTGAATAAAATATTTGTTTTTTGTGAATAAGCTACAAATTAACAAATTTTAGTCCTAGCTTCTACATGATTCACTTGTTAACTTCAAAATATTCGGACATAAACGGTTGTAACGTTTGATCGCGTTGACATAGAAGTTTTATTTATATCACGGCTCCCAGAGGTTATAGACTTGAGTTTTTTGAGACCAAGTTCGAGCAACTTTTGGATATTTTGACGTTGACAGGTGTATGGTTACCAGTATCTGGCCTTACCTAACCTACTTATCTTCCTTAGCCCACCACACCTTATAAGTAGTGTAGTAAAAACAAACCTTTGCTTTGCTTTTCTTAACTTAAAATTAAACCCAAAAAGTTGTAAAAATAATGCAAAAACAATATTTTTTCCTAAAATAATTGATTTTGTTTCAAAAAACTTCAAACCGAATCCGGTTTGAATTATATAGTTTTTTCATGAATCCCATAGTCGTAACTGGACGAAATTAAAATAGGACCACAATCAAATAAAAAAGAACATGAAAATCGGACCACCCAGTCAAAATTATAATAATAATAATACTAATAATAATAATAATAATAATGTTGGACAATTCACACAACATTAACCTTGCTACATTAAAGCTTGTGTTATGGGTACTAGATAACTGATATACGTAATACAATACACTACATAGATATTTTTTTTTGTACATAGAAAACATCCAGAACGCCCTGAACAAATATCTGCAGATCGTACAAATATTTGTCCCGAGGCGAGAATCGAACCCGCAACCTCCTGCGTAGCAGGCGGACCTTCGCCCACCGCGCCACAGAGGTCGTCAGAATTATTAGGTAAGAAACTTTAAAAAAAATACGGTCGAATTGTGAACCTTCTCCTTTATTTGAAGTCGGCTATAAAATGAATTTACTTTATTGTGAACAGTGTATCTAGTTTTAGAAAACTTACACAGAAGTCGGTAGGAGCGGCAAAAAATGTAAAGCTTTGGGGCGGCAAATGTGTAAATCCAGCACTGGGTAGGCCTATGTCCATTGGTGGACTAATATAGGCTGATGATGATGATGATAATTTATCGTTAGAGGAACACTAGAAATACGCCCTCAGTCAAAATTTATAATGCCTAACCATTGATTTAAAAAGGGTGCGTTTTTAATAAATCAATGTGCCTAACTATCACGATTCATAAAATGCAGCCCGCTGATAGACAGGAGGCTTAGTAATAGGTACAAATTTTGAGACCCTTACGCGTACAAAACCCTAACAATATCATCAGCCCAGAACTGATCTTCCTTCGTTCTATGCTATCCGTCTTCATTGATACTTTTTGGATAGGTATCCTCGCATCAATTTTATAAGCCTCTTGTTATTACGTCCGTTGCCATGGGGATCATAGAGATAAATTATTAGTAACTAGCTTTTACCCGCGGCTTCCCGCTCTATTCAAGTAGCCTAAGTCCGTTCCCGGGATACTGTTTACCTCCCTGCCAAATTTCATCAAGATTCGTTCAGTCGGGAACAAAATGTCCATCCTATGTCCGTCTCCTGGTTCTAAGCTACCTCTCCACCAATTTTCAGCCAAATCGGTTCAGCCGTTCTTGAGTTATAAATAGTGTAACTAACACGACTTTCTTTTATATAAATAGATAAAGATAGATCAGTGAAATTATCATGAGAAGAGGATGTTTTAGATACTACCTAACCTACTTTTTATGTTTCAAACTTTAGACAGTAAAGAAAGAATTATTAAACTTCGATCAGACTTGGCGAAGATGTCACCCAAAATGTAGTTTTTCTGAAGTAGGTAGGTAGGTACCTCCTACCTATTTGGTTGTTTTTTAAGCTTGACGGGATAAATACTAATCCTTCGATTGTAAAACTTTTATGTGATCAATTCAGAACCATTTTCTATAAAACAGCAAAATAATTCGGTCCATAATCCATAGTAGGTTAGATAGGTAGCTTAGCTAGGTACCTACTTACTGGATGGGTCCATTTTTGCTGGTCATTTGAAAGTATGTTCGTAGTTTACCAAGTCAAAGGCAAAATCCAAATCCAATACACAGGCCAAGTCGTAAGTTTTCTAAATAGAAATAATAGGTACCTACGTATCTCGTTTGATTATGTCTAAATAAGGCAAAATACTAATACGTGTAGCAGAAATAAATAACTAGCACAGAATAGCCGACGACGCCCGACCGACTACGAAAAGATTCGTTCGTCGCCAGTCGCCGCGTCGTCGTCGGTCGTCGTCATCGCATCGTGTCGGCTATTCGGCGATGTTCGCCTTTTTTCGGAATTTCGCCCCCTGCGCGCCGCATCGCCCCCCGCGTGCGAGCGAGCGGTTGCAGAAACTAGAAGGAATTTCACCAATTTTTGATAGTTTTTCGTACTTCCCGATTCATTTTGAAGAAACGACTGATTTTAGAAATATTTTTGATTATTTCTAATTGTGAATATATTTAGGATGTCTGCAGTGTGACAGATTTTCGAATAAAGGTGTCTATCATGCATAAAAAATAGCTTGAAAATGACTCGATTTGGTGGTCAAAATATGGCAAATTAGTTTCGCTCTCATTTAAAGATCATAATGTTTTTTAAAAAACGAAAAAACTACAGACATGGCTATTTGTCATCCGATTATGTATGAAAAATTTCAATACGATCGGGGACGTAGTTTCCAAATGGAGCGGGAAGTACGTTTGTATGGGGGCTAAGGTATCCGTTCTGTCCTTAAGAGACCGGTGTCCTCAGGAGCTTCACAAGCACTCAAAGGAACACACACACCGTGTGTGTGTGTGTTCAACAGGCACAAACAAACACACACATACACACTTATACGAAACCTTTTGTTTATTATTGATTTAAATGTAATTAGACTTAATTTATGCATTGTTTTATTTTGGTTTTTATTCTGTGATTTTGTAATTGATTTTTTTCTATGTAATTTGCTTCCCGTGTGATTGGTGTAGCGCGTAGCACTGCGTTTAGCTCCCTGGCACCGCTGAAAACCAGCGCTGCTATGATACAATTAGTACCATAGCAGCATTATGCTGAGCCGGTGACCTTTTTGTGTTAGACATAATTTAATTTTAGTTGTAATCAAGTTATGCTAATTTTATCCATGTGACACAAATAAAGATTTTCTATTCTATTCTATTCTATTGAACCATCTATCTATACATCCATACAAACTTTCGCATTTAAAATACAGTGTGTCCGCCGGGAAATTTTCGATTTCAAACTCGCCTTATGCTTGAACGAAACGCAAGAGGGAGGTGCGGGGGGGTACCGATCGGTGCGTGAGCATTGCGGACGTGTCAGTAACGATGAGTCAATGGCAGGGACCGCATCGCGCGTTCGCTGTGGAAGCGTAGGTACTTGAAGTGTGGTGATTCGCTACTTAGTGCAAGGCAGCAATTTTGTTCACACTTTAAAATTCGTCGTGTAAGTGACGGGCCGTCCACCCAACTAATTTCATCGTGGGTACAGAAGTTCAGGAAAACGGGCAAGACATTAAACATTCATCCACCGGGTCCATCAACTTCTGTTTCGACACCTGAAAACGTCGACACCGTTCGAGAAGAAATCCTGAAAAATCCACGGAAGTCCGTTAGGAAGGTGGCAGCTTCTACGGGCTAAAAAAAACCACAGTACATAAAATATTGAAGCTTCAACTCAACTTCCACCCATACAAATTGCAAATTGTGCAACAATTGAACGAACGAGATTACTTAGCGAGAGAAGTTTATGCCAAAACGATTATTGACCGATTTGGGACCCCTGCGCGTTTAGGCAATATTTTTTTTAGTGACGAAGCCCATTTCATCTTGAAGGATACGTAAATAAACAAAATATGAGATACTGGTCAGACTCCAATCCAAAAAAACTCCACCAAAAGTCACTACACAGCCCAAAAACAACGGTATGGTGCGCGATTTCAGCAAGAGGAATAATTGGGCCTTTTTTCTTTGCGCTGACCAAACTGTGACATCTGAGAGGTATTGTGCAATGATAGACAATTTTTTTGTACCGGCCCTGCAACATTTTGATGGGAACAATAGACAAACCCATTTTCAACAAGATGGCGCTACTGCGCATACGGCTAGAGCGTCTATGAGCAAAGTGAGGAGCATTTTTCCAGGAAAAGTGATCAGTAGGTTTGGGGACATACACTGGCCTCCCAGATCACCTGATCTAACTCCCTGTGACTTCTTTTTGTGGGGATTTCTAAAGGCTAGAGTTTACAATAACTCTCCAAAAACGATAGAACCTTTTCAAAAAAATATACGGCAAGAAGTCCAAGAAATTTCGCCAGAGCTCTGCCAGCGGGTTTTCACTGATATGCGGTACAGGCTTGATGAGTGCTTGCGACAAAACGGTCGCCATTTGGAAGGTGTTATTTTTAAGAAATAACGTCCGCACGATCTAGGTTTTCTCTAAATAAACATTTTTTACCATAGCATTTTTTGTTTAATTTATGTGAATTTTTAAAGCCGAAAATCTGCCGGCGGACACCCGTTATTAGTATGATTAGTAAGTATGGAATAATAAAGATAAGAATAAAAAATCTTTACCATATTGCAGACTGTAGCTATAAATAAAATGGTACAAGACGGTATGTTACCTGGCTCCAATGGAACCAGCTTGCACCGCCGCCGCGCCGTTGGGTGATCGGCTATTGATCTTGGCTGACTGCATTTACACTAAAACTTTACACCCATTTTCATTAGCCTATTCACTGCCCAGCCTTTGCGGCGCGAGCGGTCCAAATAAAGGCGCAGCTACTACTTCACGAACAAGATGAGCATTATGTGCAGTTAATGCATTCACCTCCCAGCCTCCACTGAGCCGCACGCATAAATCTGCGTCTTGGGTTGTCTTGAAAGTGTTAAGCCCATATTTATCTCTCCACGTAGGTTTTACATGCTGGTAGACAGAACAAATGTTATTCCAACATTATAAAATATTATTGGAATGCCACTTTTGATGAGCATTTTAATTTTAAGTCGACTGACAAATGGAAGAGGTTCAGTTATTCATTTTGGTTGTTAATTTTTGTAAATTAAACGTAGAAATTTTCTTTTAATAATTAGTAAATAGATAGTTTCCCGCGAAAGGTACTGTTAGACAAAAGCTACTGTTTATCCCGGGAAACCTGCTGAAAAACCGCAGGCAATGCGAGTTTGTACATAAATTTGAACACGAGAGTTCTCGAAAATTTCCATATTTACCCTATTGTGTGTTCCTATAATGGAGGTACCTAACAACATAAATAATCGCGGTGTTTTCGGGCCGTTAAGACAATGGCTATGTTATTTCACTTGTGACAGCGTTCAGGTAATTTTCAGGAAAAGCTAATTTTCGGTACCTCCGCACGTTATTTTATTATCATAATATGTTCATATAAAGCTGTGTTTCACTAGACTGCCGGGGAACATTTCGCAGTGACATAATATGATGATATATCACGTCTATTTATTTTTTAATGAATACGCGATGGGTAATTGATTTTTTTATTCGACTTGAAATCTTTTCTAGACACAGAGGATTTGTTTCATTTCGTGCGTCGTGGTTTTGGAGTTAACATCCATATAAGTTTATTTCCCGTCTGTACCTGTATAAAAGTTACGTGTCTATCCAAAGGTTGCCTGGAAGAAATCGCTTCTAGCAATAAGGCGGCCCATTATTTTATATCGCAACTGTTTTACGTTTGTGTTTTTCTTTTCTGTTTTTCTGTATCATTGTGTGCAAAAAAAATATTTGTATTGTATTGTATTGTGCGTTCTCCTGAGGCGAAAAAAATACCTTATTCTTTTGTCTTACTTCGTGCGTCGAGTAGGTACCTACTACAATATCACTATGTTCAACTAAGTTTTAGGTAAGAATAGAGCAGCAAAACTTTTAGAAGTCTCATTATAAATTATTAGAGGTGAATGATAAGTCTACCAACAGTCAGTTCGCAACTGGTTCATTCGTGCGTTATTCAAGTATTTAAGCTCTTAAAACTTACGGACAAAAAATTGAAATGAATTAGAGTCAATTGCACCTTATTTCGTGTTCGATAGTTATTACTATTTATTAAGCTGTTTATATAGTAAAGATTTGACTTGTCTAAGTACTTATTTTGTAAGTCTAAAGAAATAAACGATTTGACTCTGACTCTGACTCAAAAAAATTAGGTAGGTACGTGATTAATGTACGACCTCTAACCCTTTTGTTTATAAAATAACTAGCAGCGCCTCGCTTTACCCGCGTAGTTCCCGTTCCCGTGGGAATTCCGGGATAATATATAACCTTTGTAACTCCCTGAAACGTAAGCTTTTAAATGTTTTTTTTATCGGTCTACTAGTTTCGGAGCCTATGCAATACAAACAAACAATGAAATCTTTTCCCCGGAACCTCCTTTATGTGTGTTCAATTTCCGAAATAAGAAATATTTTGCTCGCTCGAAACTTCAGAACTCATAGTGAAGACCGGGCTTAACGGAAGGTACCAGCTAATTAGTGTGCGTTACTGGGGCGGCACGTCGACTCGGATCAAAATGAAAATATATAGAAAAATCAGAGCCCTATGCCAATTTCACGAGCCCCAAAAATAAAATTAGTGCGCCCTATGGTTTCGGAGTTATTCGAGAAAAACAGATTCCGCTGCAGTAACGCCTGAAAACGTTACTGCAGCGGCATCGTTTTTACCTATTAGCTTTAGCCAAATTTTAAGTAGTTTAAAAGATAGCTTACATTTGAGCACTTCATGAGCCGAACAGCGGTATTTGTGCGCCTTGTGGTTTACGAGATATCAGCAGTTCCCGCTACGGTAACATTTTGCAGATGTCCATATCTTCGGAACAGCTGGATGAACGAATATGATTTTTTGTGAGGAGGTGTGGTGTAACCTGATCCAACTGCAGCACCAGTTGTTTTTTTTCAAAAATTCAGGATTTATGAATTAAACGAATTTTTCAGTAAATCAAAAATAGCTGATATCTCATGAACTACATCACGAAGGTGCTCTGTGATTGCATTGGCTGATGCCTATTAGAAATAAGTATCTTCTGACAAACTTCTGAAACCCTGCATCTAAGTCTTGCTGAAATATAGCAATTTTATCACTGAAATTGGTTCACTTATTTCGATCCTCAAATAAGGGAGTTTTTAACAAGATACAACTTTAAATGATGTCATAAGTTTGTACAGAGGGGCAGAAAAGCTCTTTCGTTTTATTTAATAGTTAGGTGTTATAACTAGGAATGTGTCGATCATGAACGAACGGCTCATATGATTGCAATCACGAACCGCGCGTGATTGATCCGAACAGTCTCAACGAAATGACCAGATCATTTCAATGTTCGGATCATTGGTTAAAATAACCGAGACGCGTGCGACTTGACGCAAAGATCGACTGACGCTGCGTCTTGCTCTTGCGAGGCTGTGTGTGGTGCGTGCAAGTAGGACACATTCTGCGGACTGTCTCATTTTCTCACAGCCTAATTGATAAATAAAATAATAAGTCATATAGTCTATTGTCGCATTACGGTCCTTTAGGTACTCTTTAATATCGAAATTTTTTGCGCTAAAAAACCGCTAACATCGACAGGTTTTTGCACGCGAATGCGGATTCGCACGCTCACGTGTTATTTTACGTCTAGCTATAGAATGCTTTTGAGTAGGATGATTCAGCTTACTTTATCTGAAAGCTATGCAATAAAGCTATAAAACTGGATATAAATGTTTTTTATTGTGTTTTTGATTAATTTTACACAGACCCTTCATTTGAAAAAATGGTCGTAAAATCGTACTACTACTTTTACTACTACTACTCTTATGTTTATCAACATATACTATTGAAACTATGTAAAAACCTTGGTAACCCTCTAAAACGTATAATAAATAAGAAATTTTTACCGATTCTTTGGGATAAAGTACACAAAACACACTTTTCACTCAGACTTTCGCAAAAAAAATGGCGTCACTTTCGCTCGCTGAACTTTCACCCGGTATATCTCTAATATTTCTTTCAAAATGGTTTCAAAAAGTTGTCAAAAAGTGTGCAGTTGTTGGTAATAAAGTTGTTAAACATAAATGCAATTGAAAATATATCCTAACTTCATCAAAAAACCGAAAAAACAAGAGAAGCCATATGGCTTACAAAGTAGTAAGACATATGTCTTAATCGATTTTGACGGACCACTTCGGGAGTAAGACATATGTCTTAATCGATGTTGAAGGGCCCTTGTCCTTTGAGTAGTACTTGAATATATCTAAGTATGTAGGTAGGTACCTACATCTATGTAAAGTATTGTATTATTTACAACAAGGGTAAGCAGGTACCTACCTATCTCAATTCTCGTCAAATATCTACCATAAATGATCAATAAGATCGTCTGTAGGTAGGTACCTACTGTACGTACTACCTATTATGTAAAGTATTTAACAACAAGGAAAGCCGCCCGCTCGGCGGCTTAGCACAGGTTCATTAAAATATCAAGCATATGAAATCAATAAAAAAAGTTAAGTAGGTAGGTACTTCGTATCTGACTATCTACTGTAAAGTACATAACCATACTTATCACTTGAAACGTAAAAGTAGGTAGGTAGTACCGTAGGTAGGTAGTACCGGAGGTACCTATACCTACCTACCTATCTCAATTCTGGTCAAATATCTACCATACAAGGGCGCTACAAAGATGAACTTCTTAGAAAACATCACCTTCCGGTCCAATCGAAGGAAGTCAATACAAAGTGATGAGAATAATATCTCACCGAGCTCGCCAACAACCCGGCATAATGAAACCGCAAACAGCTCAATACAACAGAATGAAACTGCAACCAGCTTACCGGAAATAACCGATGATGAAGCAGTAGAAGTTCAAAAATTGCGTGAAAGGATAGAGACGCTTGAAACCCAACTCAACCACGCTCACCAAGAAATTGAGAATCTTTCACTACAGAATAATGAGCTAAAGCGCTGCAATGTTAACCTACAAAAGGAAAATAAAACAACCCACAATACCAACACCAACTCTCCAAATAAACGAAAAAAAACACCAAAAAAGAAGTCTAAAATTACGCAAAATTTAATAGAATCACAGAAATTAATAGAACAACAAAAAACGGAACAAAAACCAGTAAAAAAAGTATGCTTACTTAGTACAAACAAAGTAAACAACATATTGGCACTCGCTGAGGCAAATTTTGATCAAAATACAGAGATTTGTCATTACTTAAAGCCCGGTAGCACAGTGCAAGAATTATTGACTGGATTAAATGTAAAACTAGCAGATTTTACACTGAAGGACTTTTGTATCATCCTAATTGGAGAAGAAGAATTTAGAACAACCCGCGACTACTTTACTACGATTACATGTATCAGGAAAATACTGAGTGATATCATACATACAAACATAATCATATGCCTCCCTACATATAAATACGGAGAGTGGAAAGATATGTATAACTGGCGGATAGAAAAATTTAATAACCTTCTCTACCTCGACGTATCAACACATGAACATGCCTACTTATTCGATTCGAACGAAAAGTTAAGATACGATAATACTATGTTCAACAGACACTCTGGAAGGATAAATAACTACGGAATGCGATCCGTATTCAAACATCTAGTATCTTACATCGGAAAATTTCAGAAGATCTATGAAGCTGACCTCCAAATACCACAAACCTCAACTACCCCGGACCTCACAGAAGAAGATTCCAAATTTTTTCGAGACTAAATATCTCCATATACTGCATCAAAACATAGCAGGACTACTTAGCAAGAGCGACGCGCTGATGGTCAATCTGCAAGAACTTATCGACCAAAAAACCTACATTGATGTTCTGTGTATCACAGAACACTTTATGAAACAAGGATCTGAATCTTTCTTAGATATAAATAATTACTCCCTAGCTGCATGTTTTAGTAGATGTGACAGTAAAAGGGGTGGGACATGTATATTAGTAAGTAAAAATCATGAATGGAAAGAATTATTAGAGATAAAAAACTTTTCTTTGTCCAATCTGTTTGAGTGTTGTGCTGTTCAGTTAATTGAATATAAAATTATAATAGTATGTGTCTATAGAGTACCTAAACAAAATAACCTAAATACTTTCTTCAATAAATTGGATAAATTACTGACATATGTTACAAAATTAAATACAAATAATATTATTATAACTGGCGACTTTAATATAGACACGCTCAAATGTAACAATATAGTACAAGAATTTGAATGTTTATTACTGAACTACAATTTTAAGCTAGCGTTAAAACAGCCAACACGTTTAATCAGCAAATCTTGTATTGATAACATTGCACACAACTACAAAACTATTTGTAAGACTGAAGTGTTAGAATTGGGTCTATCTGACCACACAGCCCAAATAATTAAACTACCCGCTAAAAAAATTCTTAAAATTAAATATTGGCGCAAAGAAGTGCGAGATTACAATTCAGAAAATATAAAAAAATTCAAGGAACATATAAATGATCTCTCGTTTTCTGATATGTATAACGCTGAAAGCTCCTCTATGGCATACCGGCACTTCATTGAAACATTTACGTTGTTTTATGAGTTATGTTTCCCAAAAAAAATTATTCAAATAAAAGTAGAAAGAAAACCTAAATGGATATCACGTGGTATACGTACCTGCAGTAAACGAAAAAGAGATCTTCTTTGGAACTATAGATTTAGGCCCACAAATAATAACAAATCAATTTATATTAGTTATAATAAAATGTTTAAAAAAATAATATCACTAACAAAGCAATCTCAAAATAATTATAAAATATTGACATCTAACAACAAATCGAAAACGACATGGGAGGTAATTAATAAGTCTAGACCAAATATACCCAAAGAATCTATATCCAAAATAAAATATAATAATGTAGAGATAACAAATCCAATAGACATTGCTAATATTTTTAATGACTACTTTGTCGATAAGGTAGAGCCAATGCCAGGAATAGGTAAAAACGTAACGAAAAATATAAATAGACAAGAGAGATCCATGTTCTTGGCTCCCTGCTTACCACGTCATATCCATAAAATAATAAATACATTAAAAAATACAAAAAGCGTAGGATTCGACGGTATTCGTACAAATATTATCAAAGCAGTGAATGAATCTATTAGTCCTCATCTTAGCTTCTTGGTAAATTTCAGTATAGAAACAGGACAATTCCCAGATGCACTAAAAACTACTATTATTAAACCAGTTTTTAAAAAAGAAAACAAAGAACTAGTAGATTTTTACAGACCCATTGCTCTGATTTCTATATTTTCTAAAATATTTGAAAAATACTACTACGCCGAAATAAATTCATACTTTGAAAAAAACAACATCCTGTGTGATGAGCAAAAAGGTTTTCGTCAAAGGAAAACAATTAACATGGCAATTTATGACTTCTTCTACAATGTTATTTGTAAAGTTGACAAAAAAACTCCTATTTGCAGTATTTTTTGTGATATGTCACAAGCTTTTGACTATGTAGACCATAACATATTATTAAAAAAACTGGAAGCGTATGGTATTAGAGGGAACGTTTTAGATTTAATTGACTCGTACCTTAGTAACAGAAATCAATTTACAGAAATATCAAGAATACAATATAAAACCAAACTTGAGGTTACACACAAATCTAAAATACGATACACTAAATACGGTGTACCTCAAGGCAGCGTGCTAGGACCTCTGTTATTTATCATATATATTAATGACCTGCCAAGAGCATCAATTAATCCCTTGACCTTATTCGCTGACGATAGTACGATAACAATTACTCGCAATGACATTAATACATATGAAACTGACATTAATAAATCAATTGAATCTATAATACAATGGCTTGACAATAATAATTTGAAAATTAATTTAAGTAAGACTACAATTATGCATTTTGACCAAAGATCCAATACTCCATCTGACATTAATATAACATTTAAGAACAATTTAATTAATCAAGTTGATGCTACGCGATTTTTAGGACTTATAATAGATAAAAAACTTAATTGGAAACCGCATATAGAAGGACTGAGTAAGCGAGTCAGTAGCCTAGCGTATGCTCTTCATAGACTGTCATCAACAGTAAACACAGCTGCTCTATTGACAGCATATCACGGTATGGTAGAATCTGTATATGGGTTAATATTTTGGGGCAACTCAACCAATAAAAATATAATTTTTAAGCTACAAAAACGTTGTATGAGAGCTATGTTTAAAATAAAAATTACTGATAGCTGTAAACCACTATTCTTGAAACACAAAATTCTAACACTTCCGTCCCTCTACATAATGGAAATCGCTGTTTTTGTAAAAAATAATCCCCATCTGTTTCCCCGGTTATCTGACGTTGTAAGTCGAAACAGGCGGGATAACACTAGATTACAAACACATCCTGCTAAAACAGCATTAATGCAAAAAAGTGTTGTTAGTCTCGCTCCTAAGATATTTAACAAACTACCTAAACTGTACAGAAACCTGAATGAAGAAACATTTAAAAGACAATTAAAAATTATGTTAATTTCTAAATGTTATTATAGCCTAGACGATTTTTTTAATGATAAATTGTAAATTGTAGATAGTACGTGACGCTGCATGCTGTCATCTTTTAATAATTTGCATACCGCAAACGGTCAAGCATGTTGTTTCTATATCACTATATTATGTCACCTTTTTGTACACATGTTTTTGCAAATAAATATCTTTATCTTTATCTTTATCTTTATCATAAATGATCAATAAGATCTCGAATGACTCCAGTAACGCACGACAGAGTATTGGAAAAGTTTTTGCGAGAACCATATCAGTCAGTAACGAAACGACGATGACGACGACGCGACGCATAGATCCGATCTCGCACGGGTCAATCAATCACAAAATGCATGATCGAAATGAAACGAAAAATCGAAGTAAGGCGATGATAGGCCGCCGGCAAAAACAATCATTCAAATGATCGGGTCATATGATCCGGGTCATTTTCATAACGGGTCATGATTGATATCGATCTTTGTGAATGATCGAACGACACATCGCTAGTTATTATATTATTAGGTTTACTTCGTAGTCGTCTGATCGTAAATATTATTATTACGTACCTTTGAATTAGTAGTAGGTAAGTAATTAGATTATATTATATCAAATAGTATGTACCTACCTAAGAATAAACATTATTCACCTACCTACCTACTTTTTATGAGTTCCGTACCCAAAGGCTAAAACGGAACCCTATTACTAAGATTCCGCTGTCCGTCTGTCAATATGCTACTTGATGCTGCCTTGGTCGATTGATAGTAAGTAGATGGTCGACCTATCCGGTATGTACGCATAATGATAATTATGTTTTTACGCCTACCGCAGAATCAGGGAATCGTAACAAACAACCGAATCCAATAGGTAGGCATGACGAGAGCGGAGTTTTTAAAATCGATGACAAAAGTTTACTTATTGTATTATTTAAACCTACGTAGGTACTATTAGTATTTATACGAAAACATTTTTTTTTGCTTAACCTTAACCATTCAAACCATTCTCGCTTCCTACTCAGTGTATCTATAGGGTGTCCATTTTGAATGAAGCATGTTAGTAAACAAACCGCCCATACTTAACCTAAAATTCACTTTGTTGGGGAGTCCTTTTTTACGTAATTTACATTACTTATCGATTTTAGATCCTCCCTTCAATAAAAATTGCTTACAATTATATCTGAAACTCGACGCCAAGCAAGTGAGATTTTGTTATTTGTGTCGTAGTTTGTTTACTAACATGCTTCATTCAAAATGGATAAACCATAAAGCCGGAGATTGTCTGCCAGCTGTGCGACACACGGTGTACGAGCGAGGAATTCGCGACTACCTTGTACTCACTTACATGTGTTGTCCAGCACCAATAATAAAGGCGCCTCTATCCCACATTAAAACTTGTCCACGTAAGTGTACCTAATTTTAAACATGACAAAACTACCGATTTAAGGATGTTAGCTTGAAGTACTGAACGGCCGCTTTTATATGGCCTTTCGTATTTGGTCGGATAACTGTCTGAAAGTTCGTCATAAGTGAATTTAATTTATTAACGGGTAAGTATTGGGTGTAGAAAGCTGAAATTCAGTATGCATTTATTTGAATATGCGCTCGGATTATTGACAAATCATTTAAAGTTGCATCTTGTTAAAAACTCCCTTATTTGAGGATCGAAATAAGTGAACCAATTTCAGTGATAAAATTGCTATATTTCAGCGAGACTAAGATGCAGGGTTTTAGAAAATTGTCAGAAGATATTTATTTCTAATAGGCATCAGCCAATGCAATCACAGAGCAACTTCGTGATGTAGTTCATGAGATATTGGCTATTTTTGATTTACTGAAAAAATCGTTTAATTCATAAATCCTGAGTTTTTGAAAAAAAAACAACTGGTGCTGCAGTTGGATCAGGTTACACCACACCTCCTCACAAAAAATCATATTCGTTCATCCAGCTGTTCCGAAGATATGAACATCTGCAAAATGTTACCGCAGCGGGAACTGCTGATATCTCGTAAACCACAGGGCGCACAAATGCCGCTGTTCGGCTCATGAAGTGCTCAAATATAAGCTATCTTTTAAGCTACTTAAAATTTGGCTAAAGCTAATAGGTAAAAACGGTGCCGCTGCAGTAACGTTTTTAGGCGTTACTGCAGCGGAATCTGTTTTTCTCGAATAACTCCGAAACCATAGGGCGCACTAATTTTATTTTTGGGGCTCGTGAAATTGGCATAGGGCTCTGATTTTTCTATATATTTTCATTTTGATCCGAGTCGACGTGCCGCCCCAGTAACGCACACGCTAATTATATTAAACGTCACGGGCGCCTTCTGTGAGAGGAAATGTGTAGATAATGATTATAACAAGACGTTGTTGATAGGATGCTTTGTGCTGTAATTTGAGTTGTGACACTCATTAGCAGCAAGTAAAAGTTGTTGTGTTGATTTAGTGTTATATGCGTTACTTATTAAGGTCATTGCCTATTGTCTATGCCAATTCGACTGTATTTTTTATTATGTTAGTTACCTCAGAACTTTTCACTGGGTGATCCGATTTTCATGATTCTTTGAAACCCCAAGCTTTCCGTGTAGCCCCATTTTAATTTGGTTTAGTTCTGACAATGGGATCCATAAAAATCCACATAATTTTTAAATTTCTAAAATTTTTGAAATCGGCTTATAGTTTTTTAAAACAAAATCAATTGTGTCATACAAGAAAACGTCAACAGGTCAGTGTAAATGCGTCCAAGTCGAAACACACGCCCAGCGGCTAACTGAATTTCACACCACTCGCTCGACACATAAAATGTGGAAATCTTTCTGACGTGAAATAAGATTATTTCTTGGAAAGAAAACTATTCTTGACTTTGTTGATATAAA
The DNA here is from genome assembly GCA_955876795.1 of Eupithecia tripunctaria. NCBI lineage: Eukaryota > Metazoa > Arthropoda > Insecta > Lepidoptera > Geometridae > Eupithecia > Eupithecia tripunctaria. The sequence goes on from OY041601.1 coordinate 17,571,957, forward strand.
TAAAATAATGTCCGTCGCTTATCTTTATTGTATTTTTCTATTGCCAATGTATCAGACTCAGGACATCATCAGTAAATATTAAACTTAGTATTACCTTACATTATCCTCAAAAGTAGCTCTATCTGTCTGTCTGTCTAGCTGTCTGTAACCTTTATAAATGCGATGGATGGATGGATAGATCTTTGTTACTTCTTCATGTGAAAATAACTACAGAATGGATCGGGTTGAAATTTTAAATAGATGTCGGTCTTAAACTTGGAATCACACTAATATTATAAATGCGAAAGTTTGTATGGATGGATGGATGTTTTTTACCTCTCCACGCCAAAACTACAGAACGGATCGGGCTGAAATTTTGCATACATATAATTCTTATCCACGAATCAAACGACAACTTTTTATCCCATAAATCAGTTCCCGTGGGATGAAAATCACTTTTTTCACGTTTCCATAGGAACAACGCATGCGAAGCCGAGGGTGCAGCTAGTAAAACATGTATTATTATGCTACTTTTTAACCGACTTCAAAAAAAGGAGGTTCTCAATTCGTCTGTATTTTTTTTTTATTTAAGTCGTTTAATAGTTTTTTAAAATAAAATTAATGATTCTCCCATAAACTAGTTCCAGTGGGATAGAATAAACCCCGTAAATAAAACTTTTCCATGGAAACAATACGAGTACGTGCACAGCTGCAGGCAGGAAATAGTCCTATTATAAAAACAAAACGCTATTAGAATGGAACATTGCCGCCCAAATCAAACGTTTCTGCTTCTTATTGCAATGTGTGCATTGTTGTGCGTTACGTAAATCTGCTCTAAAATGTAAAAAAATATCATCTAATAAAATATAATATCATCTAATAAAATGGCGAAATTTTCTATGCTTTAAAAATATTTTTAGATTTTTAAAACGACCCCCTTATTCATATTAGTCTGCTAACTTAGCACACTGCTAAATCTCGCTCTGTCTTCTTCTATTGACATAAGTCAGACAGAAATAACACTACTTAACAGCTGTGTAGGCGATCAAATTAAACAACGCTTTTATAACGACAGAGCGAATGAAATTGGTCTGCAGGCAGAAGTTTGGACAGTGTGTTTCGAAAATAATTTTTAGAAGTTTCACGGAGCCGCGTCAAGTCGGCAGCCGTTCGCGAGTCTCCAAAAGTTACAACTACCTACATGTTGTAAAAAATATAATTTTTATAAAAGTTCTGCGTGCACCCACAATTTAATTCAATTTATTTATAACTTCAAAAACAAAACCAACAGATGGCGTGACATGTTCTGAATACACGTATAAGCAGTAACAAGGTACACTGGTTTGAGAAACAAAATCTTAAATCTAACATAATTATTCACATAAATTAAGGATGTCATCGTGTGTCGTCTACAATCCACCCTCTTAGTGCTGAACTGACATGAAAATAACAAAAGAAAACAATAATAACAACTCTAACAAAGTTCAGCTCAGCACTAACAATCCGATGTAGGTTCCAGTAGGGCGACACGCGTTACTGGGCGGCGCACTAAACCAGAGCGAGTGCGCACGTCCACCACTCGCACGCGCCCGTCGTCCCCCGCGCGCACCGCACTCACCACTCCGTGCCGCCAGCTTCCACGGTCCAAATTAGGTTCCAAGATGAGAACATAATCTCCCTCTCGCAACCCTCTCTGCTCCCTACACCACTTCTGCCTAGGAATTAAAGTAGGAAGATATTCCTTAATCCACCTAGCCCAAAACATATCGGTTAATCGTTGCGCGATACGCCATTGTTTACGTAAACATAGGTCGGCATCATCATACCTACCGCATGCTGGACCGTTCGATGAGGTACCTAACAAAAAGTGATTAGGGCTTAAGGCTTCGGGGTAGTTAACGTCAGTTGACACGTGAGTAATAGGGCGACTATTCACTAGCGCTTCCACTTCCGCAATCAAAGTCGAAAGCGTTTCAGGATGAGGCGCGCGTTCCTTCAGGACTACTTTCAGGGCCGTCTTCACAGTGCGAATCATACGTTCCCAGGCGCCGCCTTGTTCGGGGGCCCCGGGGGGAATGAATCTCCATTCGATACCTCTCACGGTATCGTCTTCTAAAAGCTTACTTTGATTAAGTTCAAGTAAACATCGTTTTAACTCATTTTCCGCTCCGCGCAGGTTGGTTCCGTTATCTGAGTAGATAACAGTGGGCGTGCCGCGGCGGGAAATCATGCGTCTGAGCGCCATGATAGCGGAGTCCGTACTCAGACTCTCACTAATCTCCAAATGTATGGCACGTACCGTTAGGCACGTAAACAATACGCCATACCTTTTGAACCTTTTTCGGCCTATAGTGACTTCCATTGGCCCAAAAAAGTCCAAACCTGTATAACTGAACGGGCGCCGGTTGTGCTGCAGACGGGCAGCAGGCAAGTCAGCTATCCGCTGGGGCAGCGGCGCAGCACGGCGGTGCCGGCAGAACGGACAGTGCGCGGCGACTGCGCGGACAGTCGGCCGCAGCTTCATCCAGTAGCGCTGTCGTAACTCGTTTACTACAAGTTCGTGCGCTCCATGCATAGCTTTTCTATGATAGTACTCGACTATTAACCGAGTTATCTGGTGGCGACCATCGAGAATGGCCGGTCTCAAAGTCGAATAAGACACACCTGCGACTTTGTCAATTCGACCGCCAGCTCGTAACACTTTAGTGTCGTCCAGATAAGGGGTTAACGTCAACAATCGACTTGTCGTTAACAACGGCTTATCAAGCTTAATAAGCTGAATGTCCTGTGCGAATGAGTCACGCTGAGATTTTTTTATCAATAAAAGTTCAGCTTCGTTCATAAGCTCGACATTTAAATTAGTATCGATTAGTCGACATCGTCGAACGAATAACAAAACACGAGCGGTCACTCGGACGAGTCGTATCCAAGACGAATATTTATTCTCATCAGGTAAGGAATTGTCAACCGGGTCCGACACTACATTTAGGCTCCGTTGTTCAAAAAGTACTTCCGGCGAAGGCTTTTTGGTGGACTTACAATCCTTCGGCCAATAATCATCCAGCTGCCGTAAGAACTGCGGTCCACGAAACCAAACACTTTCGTACGTCAGAGGGAGCGTGTCGTCTTTTGTAGCTAAGTCAGCTACATTCAACTTAGTTGGGACGTAACGCCACTCTGATAAGCTCGTTAGCTCGTCAATCTCGCCTAGGCGATGAGCTACGTACGGCTTATAGCTCCTAGGATCACTGCGTATCCATTGTAGGACGGTCTGTGAGTCTGTCCAGAAGTAGCGCTGGTCCGGCTTGTGGTCTTTGTGTTCTCGCTGCAGGGTGTCTGCGAGACGAGCTGCCGTCAGCGCGCCCTGTAGTTCCAAACGCGGGACGGATACCGGACGGAGCGGACTTACCCTACTCTTACTAGCGGCAAAACAAATCAAAACATTTCCGTCAGCTCGAATAAAACGCCAATAAATAACCGCAGCGTACGCTTTCAAAGAAGCGTCACAGAATATGTGCAGTTGTTTATTAACAATAGAATCGGCGCTGCTACCTATGCCTACTGATAAGGGATAGCACGGCGTCCAACTGTCTACATTGTTATACCACCTAGGTATGCGTAACGACTCTAAAAGTTTTAATTCATCTAACCATTTCACCCATTTTATGTGTTCGTCAGAATGGATGCGGCATTTCCAATCTACTTTCGACCTGTGCACATCTTGAAAAATGATTTTACTTTTTATAACAAACGGCGATAAAAAACCATGTATATCGTAAATTGACATTATAATGCTAAGCATTTTAGATTTAGTAGGTGGTGTAGAACCATTCAAAATATCGGCCGGTATTCTATCTAGTGAAATCTGAAACCCAAATGAATCCTCGGCAGGATGCCATATCAATCCTAGCGTGCGCTCACTTGTATTCATAGCTCCATGTTTGAACTGAACAGCTGAGTGCGCCAGCGCATCTGTAGGCACCGAGTCTAAAACCTGCTTACTGTTGCTAGACCACCCTCGTATCTCAAAACCACCCTTGCTGGTAATAAATGTTATGTCACGAATTAAATCAATAGCCTTCTCTTCGTCGCAGGTCGAGTAACAGCAATCATCCATGTTAAAATTATTTATAATTACTTGAATAGCTTCGGAATTTAAATCTTCATATTTTAAGGCATTTCTATTTTTGACATATTGCGCAATAAACGGTGAGCATGTAGCGCCGAAAATAAGGCTTTGCATCGAACAAACCTTTAACGGGCTTTCCGTCGATTCTTGCCACAAGAATCGAAGTACATGTTGGTCTTCCGGGCTAATTTTCACCCTTAGAAACATATCGCGAATATCTCCAATGATAACAATTCTATTCTCACGAAATCTAAGCATAATTCCGTAGAGTGAGTTATATAAATCCGGCCCTGTTAATAAGTAATCATTAAGGCACAGGCCATCTACTTTTGCCGCTGCATCAAAAACAACTCTTAATTTTTCAGGTTTGTTAATGTTTTGAATACCAAAGTGCGGTAAATACCAAGATGATGAATGAGATTCGTTATCAGTAAGTTCTCGAGCGTAATTATTATCTAACAATTTATTTATTTCATTTTTATAGCGGGCAGCGTAGTCAGCATTTTGACGGAACTTTCGTAGCAATAGTTGCTGACGCGAGTAGGCGTGGTGATAGGAATCGGGCATGCTAAACACATCTTTTTTAAAGGGCAAACCTACTTCCCACTGAGTACCTACTTGGCGAGCTGTCTTATCTAAAATCTCAATGGCGCGAATATGATCCGTATTCTCGCGCGATACGGGTGAAATTCCTATCAAATCGAAATCGAAAGAGTGTTTAATCAAATCATTAAGTTCGCGAAAATTGTGCACATCATCAGTATCATCAGGGTCGCGAGAGTGAGCGAGGTGGAAAACATTTTGGTCACTTACCACGGACTTCGAAGAGTGAGTGCGGCCACGGTGGAAACCATGGACGGTCCATCCCAACCGACATCGTGATGCGTACAGCGAGTTCCTGTCTCCGTGTATTACCTCAAGTGGAGCCATCAGGAAGTAATTATCCTCACCAATAAGTAGACGAGGCTTCACATTTGTGCCTGTACAAATCAAATGCTTGATATGCGAAAAGTGTGAACTATTTACATTATTTAAAATAGATTGATTTTGTGAACACAGCTGTAATTTATCACATTTGCGAAACTTACAGTCATAACGGGTTTTGTCCTGTCCCGTTATTTCAACCCTAACACTAGGCACTTCACTTTGATAAACCGATAAGCCGAATGCATCCGTAAACCTAATAGGCTGAGCACTACTACACTTGAGACCTAGACTATCTGCCAATTCGGCATCGATCACCGATACTTGGGCACCATCGTCCAGAAGGGCGTAGGTGTTTACGACACCTTTAGGGCCACGTAACCGAACCGCGATCACTTTTAATAACGCGAATTCTTCAGGAGCTGCGGCGACGCAGCTTTCGACGTCATCGTTGTCCCGTGCGAAATGTAACACTGGCGCGTCGGGTGCACGTGAGGTAGGATCCGGGGTCAAGGGCACCTTATCAGCTGGCGGTGGCGCCGTCTCAGGCTTAGTCCAATGTAGCAGGCGGTGATGCGACTTGCCGCATTCATCGATGTCACAAACTGGTGCAGGGCATGTTGTGTCTTTATTGTGTCTTTTCTGTAAACAACAATAACAGAGACCGCGCGTTTTAACAAAACGCCATTTATCCTTTCGCATAGCGCGCTTGAATGCGCGACATTCTGTAAGGATATGGTTGCCTTTCTGGCAAAACTTGCAATCATCAGCAGCATCAACGGAGGATGTGTTTACGGCGCGTTTGGGCGGCGCGGGCGCCTCGGCCTTCTTCTCCCGCGGCTGAGTACATCCGACGACTGATATCATCTCAGCCTCCAGCTTCAGAAATGTGGCTAATAGTTCTAGCCTAGATCTCCCTTCTCGTAGACGATTGTAGGCAAACTCTGTCCATCTACCTATCAAGGTGCTCGGCAATTTGGAGACAATAGCTGCGGCGAGCTCGGGGCTTCGAAGATAGTCATTCTGGTCAAGTGCGCGTATGGTGGCCACACAGTTATTAACTTTGACGGACAAGGTGATCAGATCGTGCTGGTACTGAGTAGGTAACGATGGTAGCTTTCTCAATTGCATCGTTATATTGCTGACAATAATATCGGGACGGCCAAACCTGAGTTCCAGTGCTTCCATAACTGCTGACGGCGGAGTGTTGCCAATCAGCAAGTCAGTCACTGCTTCCTTGGCCTCGCCTCGTAGGGATTTACGAAGGCGCCACAGGTTTTCACTGTCACTGAATCTACATACACGTGACGAATCATCATAAGCACTTTTGAAATGTAGCCACTCAATACTGTCACCACTGAAGACGGGTAGCTCACGAGGCATGGCGAGACGGCTCAAAAGTTTATCTTCGTGCTTAGCACATGATGTAGACTGGTTCATCAGATCCTTCAGCGTATGGGCAAGCTGCTGGATGCTGTTGTCGTGCTGGACGGGTGATGGGCAGTGCGTGTCCAGCCACTTCTCCACGTTATCGTGCACTCGCTTCTCGCTAGGCGGGGACGAACAATAGGCACCAAGGATTTCGTCAGGAGAGACATTCGTGCCGACGCGACTAGCCTTCTCGCTATCCCGGTCGACTTTGGCGAGATCAGCCTCAAGCTTTTTCTCAATTAACTCCATCTGAATCTTGGCTTTAGCTTCCGCCGCTTCCAATTCGAGTTGTTTACGACGTGCGATTGAAGACGTTGTGGTTTTCTTCGAACAAATCGTGGTTTTCGAAGCACACGTTGATTGCTGCGCAATACCGGGAGTTGCCATTTTGGCGGCAAGTTTCGGCATCGGCGTCGATTCGTGTCCTTCTCGCGACGATTGAGGAACATTCGTGTCGCGATAAAGGCTCATGTCCAACTCCTTCTTCGTAGGTGCAAAATCCAGCTTCTTCGAATCCAACAGTGCCTGTCGTTGGCGGCGTGTAAGAACTTGCGATGGCGTTTCGTCCGACATGTTGAAACGTAACTGCGTAGTTCACTGGTTTTATGATCCGCTCGAATGGACCAAGACTTTTGTAGGCGATCAAATTAAACAACGCTTTTATAACGACAGAGCGAATGAAATTGGTCTGCAGGCAGAAGTTTGGACAGTGTGTTTCGAAAATAATTTTTAGAAGTTTCACGGAGCCGCGTCAAGTCGGCAGCCGTTCGCGAGTCTCCAAAAGTTACAACTACCTACATGTTGTAAAAAATATAATTTTTATAAAAGTTCTGCGTGCACCCACAATTTAATTCAATTTATTTATAACTTCAAAAACAAAACCAACAGATGGCGTGACATGTTCTGAATACACGTATAAGCAGTAACAAGGTACACTGGTTTGAGAAACAAAATCTTAAATCTAACATAATTATTCACATAAATTAAGGATGTCATCGTGTGTCGTCTACAAGCTGTATTATGTTACCCGACCATTATGAATAAAGGGGGTTCGACTTTAACGAGTTATGTATGACATATTTAAGTAAGGAATTTACAGATGCCGTTTCGAAGTAGATATAATATATACATTCATAAAGCAATATTCATTAACTGTGTCAAATATAACAGATTTACCACGAACCTCGTACGAAAATCAATGTGAACGGACATCAATAATTGTTTGTGGAATCGCGATAAATGTTTGTATTTCAGTTCGAATTATCTTTCTTCGGACTTCTGTATAATCTGCCTCACTATTGTGTATGGGATCCATGGTGCCACATCCTCCGCGAAACCCGGTCTGTTCCGGTGGCTGGAACTCGTCGAGTCTCCTGGCGAGACGGTTCGTGATCACTCATGAGAACAGCTTATGGACGTGGCTCAGGAGTGAGATGGGTTTGTAGTTTTTTAAGGAGGGTTTTATCTCCCTTCTTAAAAAAGAGCACCACCAAGCTCCCACGCCACGGCCGGCCTTTGAGTTTTCCCACTGACTGTGAACTACTGAACTACTGAGCGTACAATCATAATGGAACGGAAATCACTTGATCCGTCGATGCACATCTTTTTGCAAAACCAGCCAATGTATCGTGAAAGTGCTCAAGAAGCGAAACGACGACTTATAATGTTTTTTTTACGCATTTTCTTGATAGTTAGTCCAAAACTTATTAGTCGTGTACCTATAGAGGTATAATATGAGGCACGATTTTTTTATTTCAATTGGTGTAAGTAGTTTTTTTTTTAAGTTTTAAAAAACTATAAACAAACTTAAATTATTATATGATGTTCTCATGGATGCCATGTCAGAACTGGACCACGCATTGAAATTGAACTACACGGGAAGCACCAGTTGTCAAATAAAAAAAAGAATATTTAAAATCAGATCACCCAGTCAAAAGTTCTGAGGTAACAAACAAAAAAAACAGTCGAACTATTATTTAACCTCCTTCTTTTTTTGAAGACGGTTAAAAAACGTTGACGGAGCAATGACTAGACGAATAGTGGATTTGACATATTATATAATGTAACTCAAATTTAGGAATCGACCGTTCTAGAATACCGTCTAAATCGCCACAGCTTAATCGCCGGTCGAAGGTCCGGTGCAAACGAGGGACCTTTTGCGATAAAATGACAGATAAAATACCAAAAAAATATTCTCTGAATGGAATAAGAGAGTGTAAATTGTGCTGAAATCACTTGGCTTGCGTTTGAGCTGAATTTATGTTCTTAAATCTTCCGAGTCCTTTTCTTTGCTTTTTGCCTTCTTACAAATGGAACCTTCCATTCATGGGTTTTGATTTTTTGAGAGTGTATATCATAATGTGCTACGTTATTATTGGTAAAATGAATAAAATCATCGACGTTTTATATTCCTATTGGATAGAGATCCAAATAAGGTATTATACTATATTAAACCAATCAAAACATAATTATTTTTACTAACTATGCTCCGCGGTGTTACTCGCGTTATTAAGTAATAAACATAATTAAATTAGTACCTGGGTGACCGGTTTTTTTGGTAAATTGTGCTAATTAGAAATTATAGTAGTACTTTTCACCAATAGATGGCAGGAAGAGCCATATTTTTCACTTTAATTTCTAAGGTGATTGGGATAAAGTTCATTATTGAAAACACGAATAAATAGTATAACTAATCGCCAATAGATGTCAGGAAGAGTCAATTGAATACGATAAATCTAATTATTGAAAACATAATTAAACTAATAAAACGACAATTTCTGAAAATGAATCCTAGCTAGATCGATTTATCACCCCCGAAACCCACTGTACCTATACTAAATTTCATGAAAATCGATGAAGCCGTTTCCGAGATCCGGATTATATAAATATATATGTAAATAAGTATTACTAAGAAATATTGCTCTTTTCCGGAATCCGCCCTGCTATACCCGTTCTACCGTTTCAGCGTGAAGGAGCGACAAACATTATGTTATGATTATGATACACACACGTACCTACATACCTACTAACAAAATTTTACCTCTATTCCGACCGTTGCCTGAAATCATCCGATGCGTTTCCTACAGCAAGGTAGAAATATCTCTTTGATTAGATAAATTAACGTATATTTTCATTGATAATTGTTTACAAAACAGATCACGATTTGTTGTTGAACCCTAAAAATTCAACACTTCGGCGTGTTCCGCACGTACCAGGAAAATAAGAGGCATTTGTGTAAAGTGGCCCATTTTAAAGTAAGTTCTTCCTCGCTCCTATCTGGAGATAGATATTAATCGCTTGTTTTTCACTGAGACATCTCATTTCATTGAATTAAGGCAGAAATACCCAATCTTAGGAACTTGGTGTTTCTTCGGTGGATAATTAAAAAAGGGAGGAGGGTGTATTATATTTTTCAAAGCTTTTGCATACTACGCGCTACCATGTTGACGAAATGAAAGTCCGTCGAAAACTGATGACCTCTGTGGCACAGCGGGTTTGATTCCCGCCTCAGGACAAATGTTTGTACGATCTGCAGTGCAGGTACTAGTTTAGGGTGTTCTGGACGTGTTCTATGCACGAAAAAAACTATCTATGTACCATCGCCAAACGTAATGCCTAATACCTAGTGTATTGTATTGGATTAGGTATTGAGTTATTTAATACCTATAACATAAGCACTACTTGGCTTGAGGCTTTTAATTAAACTAACCTTGTACGGATTGTATCAGAATTGTATCCATTAATTCAGGGTCAAGATTAAACCAAAACGTAAGGCATTTGAAAGAAAAATCCGTAGTAGGATTCAGAAAAATCTCATTATTATAATTGTTGACTCGAATAATGTATTTTGTTTAAAAAAACTATACACCGACTTAAATTTTCATGGTTTTTTTATGAATTTTCATGGATTATGGACTGGCCTCCCCCTGATAAGCGCCCCATCGGTTGTTATCTCATAGAGGGGTAGTGCCCATATTCCCTTTACTGGGCATGCGGGTTGGGGATCGCTACTGCCCGCTCCTGGTAGATATCCCTTAGACGCCTCTTTCGACACCCGCGAAGAGTTGGGCGGTGCAAATTCTAAGACAACCAAACGTTTATTTGCCAAACGGCAAATAAACTCCCTATAATACTCGTAATCTTAAATTCAAATGTTACAATTTAACCAATCAGAATCGGATCTCGCGATTATATTGAATCACCCGGCTCGGGTCGCTCACTGAATATGAATCCGAGAACGCGACGCGAATCCAACCCTGAGCGTTGAATTTAAAGTTCTGTGGAAAATTGAAGATATTTTTGAAAGAGACCAGCTCAAACGGCGATCAAGTGGCTCAGAATTTAAAACACGATGAGTTATGTAGTAGTTACTTAGTTGGCTATTGCTTATGGATCAGGCAGCTGGTAGAGAGTGAATTCAATAGTGTGAGTTTGTATGAGAATTTTTGTTATGAACTTAAACTAACACCGTTTAAGTTCATAACAAAAATTCTCATACAAACTATATAAATAAATATCCCGTCAAATTTTTTTTACTGGTTTTGGTCATGTGTCATATAAGCGATTCATTTAGAGTTGAAATTTTGAGGCTACAATTAGTTATCAACATCAATGACGATGAATTCTGGGCTCAAAAATCATCGCGAACATAGATTTAAGAGTGTGCCATAAGCTAAGCTATCTCAAAATCTTTGAAAGCTACCTACCACCTTCATATTTAGGAAAATGTTACTTCGATCTTTTATCTTGAATACCATTTATTTATAAGCACGGCTGGTAAAAGTTTTCAGTCAGAGTCAGAGTCAAATCGTTTATTTCTTTAGACTTACAAAATAAGCACTTAGACAAGTCAAATAAAGACGTTTTGCATACATTTTGATAGTTATCTCAGGAAAAGCACACTTTTTTCTTCGATATTTGTTTTGCTAAGAAACCTAGATGTATTTCTTTATATAGGTAGTAGTGTTCCTTTGGCGGCACTTACGTTGATGACTTGTAAGGGATATACGAGAACGACAGCTGCGGCCGCAGTAAATGACAATGATCTGAGATATTCATGTTTAAAAACATTACTAATATAGATCGAAACTTTCGCATTTATTAGTGTTTAGATACACTAATAAATGCGAAAGTTTGGATGTTCAGATGTATGGATGGATGGATGTTTGTTAACTCATGAACTTTTCCATACAAAAAAGGCGCGAAGCCGTGGGCAGTCACTAGTATTCAAATTATGGAACTCTTTAATCTTTATTCTCTACTAGCTGCGCCCCGCGGCCTCGCACGATTGACCCACGGGAACTAAATTATGGGATAAAAAGCCTGTGTTATTCCAGGCATAGAACTACCTGTATAAATAATGTATGTATATAAGTAATTTTCAGCCCCGTTCAGAAGTTTTTGCGTGAAAAAGCAACAAACATACAAACAGACATATTTACAAACATTCGAGTCAATAACATTAGTAGTAGAATTCGTCAAAATATATAGGTATACTTAGTTTTTTATAGTTAAATAAGCTATCTAGATAATAAATAGAGATACTCGTAAAAGTGGCCATATACCTACCGCAAAAACGAAAAAAACAACTTGTTTCACCACACAAAGACAAATTCCAAAATAAAACATTAATTATGGCTACCCGACATCCGTACACACGTCATCATGAAAATGACAGCGGAGAGAATTCACAAAGTCCGTCACATATACACGTCACGTATTTTACCGTAAGTAGGAAGGTACATAACTTTACCTGTGCCTTTACGGTACGTGTAGTTGTGGTCTCCATAGGGCTGTGCTTCTTAATCATGAATTAATTAAAAAGGGAAGATAGGTTACGTTCTCCCAGCGCTTACTCAAAAATTGGCATGTGTTACAACTACACGCAAACACATACGCTCACAGTTATATTTCCAGTCCTGTGCAATACAAAGAAGAACAAAGACGGAAAGAGGTACCTAAGACCGAAGTGAGACCGAGACAACAATATTTCACGCGAATCACGCAGCCGCCGCCGGTCCGACGGTGACTGAGGTGGGAACACACAGTTTTACACAATATGAGGTTGCCATTTTCGAAAAACTAGTACGTAGTACCTCATCTTCCCTTGTTAATTAATCAATGTTCTTAATAGTCAAAATTGATTAAATAAACTAAAACCCAACCCGATTAGGTACGGCGGCGTTCACAGATTGGGCTTATTACTTTAAAAAAACGATATGTGCTACATTCTAATATATATTTTTCATAACTCAAGCGATTTTTTAAACAGGTGTACATTAAAAATATTTGGATTGTATCGTTGCAATTTAATGTATAGATGAGAACAAATAGTGTATTGACTTGCTTGTTATGTTATATGACGTTATGGTAAATAAACAAAACTGAAACTGAATTGAATCTTCTTTGTTAAACATAATACCTGCCTACCAGATGTACGTACAAAGGTACCTAGCTACATACCACTTATTTGGTTTTGATTCAATATAGCCGGTCCTACTAAACTAGACAATCCTTGGCCACTTCAATCACGTTACTAAATCACGACGTAAACGTAAGATAGATTGAATGTTAGATCTTATAAATTAACTTTAAATATTCAACTATCGGGGGTGGGCTTTTACAGACCATTGGCGGTGAAAGCCTTCACCAAGCTTATACATTATCTCCTGTCCCTTGCTATTCTAGGTTAGTTAGGTAATTTGAAGTTAACAACCGCCGTGTCGTGCCGGCGGTATAGAATTTGCACCACTGCAACTCTTCCTGCGGTTGTCATAAGAGCGACTAAGGGATATCTATCTAGATATAATTCTATTACCAAACTGCGATCCCCAAGCCGCATGCCAGCGTGGGGCGATTATGGGTACTACCCCCTATGAGATAACAGCCAATAAAGGCGCTTAGCAGGGGGAGGCCTGCTACCAATAAAGGCTGTTAAGTTGAGGTTGAGGTAACTATAGGAGATTATGGGTGGATGTTTTCTAGTAAAACAACTGTTTGAAGATTTTGTACATCAGTAAATTTATTATCCACTTCTGTTAAGCTATGGGGCATACGTCTGTACGTTATTAAGTTAAAACGGAGAAGATAAGAGGTAGGACGAAAAAACAAGTAGTCTACTATAAGCTACTAACCTGCAATATCATACAATGTTGATTATTTCTTTTGTAGGTACTTTTAAATTAACTAAAATCAACAGTAACAACCCTATTCCTCCACAAGATATAAAAATACCTCACGCCACTATCTGTCACGTTTTAATAAATAACTGACAGTTCGCTACACACAACTACCACGAAAACTGCACCTGACCAAAAATAAACCTAATAAATAAGGCTGGACTGTTTTATTTTGTGGATAAGGTAAATGTCAGATGGGTTTGCTGCTTCGATCGATTTCTTGGGGCAAAGACAATAAGCACGTAAGCAATAAGTGCACAGTTGTAAAAATGCATTATAACATAATTAAAAATTGGAAATCCCGTCCTTTTTGTGTGCCTCACGCAATTTTGCTAGGCGTGCTTTCTGTTTGAGCACTAAATGACACTATGTTGAAATGGTGGTTGATCATGCTAAATGAATAAAAACCTCTTTTGATACAGATGATGACCTGACCTCACGGTTTCGGGGTGTGTGTGCATTGTGAATCTATGGAACGGGCGAAAACCAAACTCGCTAGCCTCAAAGCTATGCTTCTGAAGTACTATCACGAATGAAAATACTTACGTCGTTTTTAATTTAAACATAAAATTATTTCACCTAAAATATTATCCTAATTAATAAAATTGATAGACCTTCGTGATACATCGTCGGCCGCATCTTCGCTTTCCATCATGTGAGGTTGCGGTCAAACGAAGGTCTATTTCTGATAAAAAAAAAATGTTGTTGGGTTAGGTTAGTACTTCTATTTTGTAGTTATTATGTGGTGCTATGTATTATTTGACACAAAACTGCTTTATACTAGATATTCTGTGGATGTGTTCCAGAGGAATAAAGAACATAGACAAAAGTCAAAGCGCATTATCTGTTAAAGTATCTACTTTTAGGGAGGCAAAGCGACACAAAGCAAAACGGTATGGTTACTACATGGTTGAAAAGTCATGATGTTCAATAAAATATCATTTAATTTGCAAATATCCTCGCGGCAGACCAAACCGTCGGTCGCGTAGAGAGATGCACTCAAGAAAAATTGATACCTTTTTATTAGCATTACACATTCATTTAATTTAATTGATTATTTTATACAGATGTGTCAAAAATACTACCGAAAAAGGGGGAGTTGCAATCAGTCCATGATGTAGAAACTATTAAGCGAAAACTAACAGCGAAAAATATTATGTTGCCCAATGCATGTCTTTTAAATTTTTTTCTAGGTAGGTATGTTGTATGTAAAGTGTTGTATACTCTATAAGAACGTAATTTTCTAATAAAATTAAAAAAAAAAACTAATGAAATATAGCTGGTGAACACGCTCTCTGCGGTCATTCCCTGCCAGCCAGCTGACCCTTCCCTACGTATTTATAACAAATAATGTTGGTTATAGGTATGTTGGTAATAGGTAGGTACCTATTAAGGCGCAGACACGAGTGGCGCCGCCGCCACCAATTTATTATAATATATTACTGAGGTATTAAAAAATAGCCTAAAATATATACCACAAACTGTACGATGGATTTCGATGTTTTTTTCTTTGTTATAAGTAATAATGTGATAAAATAGAGTGGCTAGGGTATGCGCCCGTCATTTAGCATTTGAAAAATTACGTGTCCATTGATAACTAGCAAAACAAATGAAAATTAAAAAAAAAATACTTTCGGCTACGATTTTTTTTTCGGGCAGTGGTTTTTTATTGAGCTTGTTTTAGGGTGGTGCATATTTTGATCAAATGATGTATTCGTGTTTCAAATAAACAGTTCTGTCTATCCAAGCACCGTGTATTCGAAGCTTAATGGTAAAAACTTCCTCCCGTGGAACATGACACGTAATGGCGCAGGTGGGACATAGCAATTTGCCAAATTTTATACGACTTGAACAATGTTGCCGGATTCTTGGGATACCGGGGTTTATCTGCGGGTTTGACTTATGCCCTTACTGGTTTATGCACGTGGCTTTACACGTGTGGGAAACCGCGGACAGGAACTAAGAAATGTTTAAAGGTGATGAATATCCCACAAGAACTGATTTATGGGATAAAAAGTAGCCTATATTTGATTCCAGGATAAGAACTACCTGTAATGCAAATTCAGCCCGATTCGTTCAGTAGTTTTGGCGTGAAGAGGTAACAAACATCCAAATCTATACATCCAAACTTTCGCATGTATAATATTAGTGTGAGATATTAGTACCTGGAAATACTTAGTAGATGGGCCTCGAGTGTGGTTTTAATTAAGTCGTTGTTTACGACATTTTATATGTATGTCGTAGGTGATATTTTATAATGTTGTTTTACGATCACGACTTCTGTTGTCCAACAGAAGTACCTTATGACTTTAAGGTTTTATTGCGTCAGTATTTTATATCGGATTGAAAAACCTAGGCCCTCGTGTAACACTGTCGGCCACATCGTCACTTTCCATTGGTTTCCATCGGGTGAGGTTGTTATTAGAACTACAATAGAATAAACATTTAATTAGCACACACTTAAAATACGGAGGGGAAGACAAAAAGTTACACTTAGCACAACAATAAAGGCGGAATCCTTAAAACTATAATAGATTTTTAAAACCCTGCACAAATTATAAACAAACTCGCAGTACTTGTAATTATGTAGGTATATGTATGCAATAAATGAATATGAATACTTAACCATAAATCAACTTTCTTGTTGACGATTTTTGATCATAATGGAAAGTAAGTACTTGCTGATTTGAGATCGTTTTTTCAATAAATATTGTCCAATTACATCTCTTTATTTTGACTCCAAACATGTGAATTTTAATGTTATGTTATTAAAATCTGTTGACATAATTTGCAGCTTTATGACAAATAGATCGTAGTAAATTGATAAAAAAAAATTGCTCAGCGTGAATAGTCTGATGAAAGAAATTGGTCTATTCTTAAACTAGTAACTTAAAAAAAATTGGTCAACCAACGCGTATAGTCTGATGAAAGAAATTGGTCTTTCCCTAGTGCGCGCTAATGCCGCTACCGCCCGAGGACGGAAACGGAAACTCTGGTTTTCAGTCTAAACAACTCTAAACTTCTTCTCGTTTATCGACAAAAAATAATAAGTACACCATATAGGTAAAAAAAACATGTTAACATGCATTTTATCCAATATATCTGTCCATGGATAAAATTTTCTTTTCCTGTATAGACATATCCGGTTTTCAGCACAAAAGATTAAGATTTTTATAATTTACCGATCGAATTTTACCTTGTTTTAGTACAAAAAAACGACGATATATCATTAGCATTATCATTAGCAATTATCATTTTAATATATATTTATATGAAAAAATCCATTCAACTGAAATGAAACACTATAGGTTCATCAAGCTGTTTATATAGTAAAAATTTGACTTGTCTAAGTGCTTATTTTGTAAGTCTAAAGAAATAAACGATTTGACTCTGACTCTGACTCTCAGTTACCTAATTAATATTCAATAACATCTCTACCTTAGCCTTCCTGACGTTTATACAACTCACATAAAGTATAACAATATTCAAACACACGGCAAGTGGCAGAAAGAAGTAATGTCGTAGGTATTTCCGATCAAATAGCTCAACGTTCCGCAAAAAGCGTTCGTCGATTAAGCCATGGCGAACAGCGCCATCTGTGCCGTAATGGCCGTTTTTGTGGTTCCGAGTGCGAGACATAACGACACAAAAAGTTGGCCGAAACAACTGCTAAGTGGTGCAGGTAACTTTTGGCTGTCAGTAAGTAACAAAATTAAAAGTAGACTGCTGGAGCACATCCAGCATCCTCTAGCTAGACATCTACAGACTTCGCCTCAAAGAAAATATCTATGAAATTAAAGTTAACCTATTCTTTTTTGACAAATAAAATAATTATAATATAATAGAACTAATTAAAACTAGTTTATAAATGTGGAATAATTGAGCTAACTGCAGACTATTGCAAACAATCTACAGGTAGCTCAACCATTGGATAATTAAAAAGGAAAGATAGGTTACGTTCTCCCAGCGCTTACTCGAAAATTGGCATGTGTTACAACTACACGCAAACACATACGCTCACAGTTATATTTCCAGTCATGTGCAATACAAAGAAGAACAAAGAAGGAAAGACGTACCTAAGACCGAAGTGAGACCGAGGCAACAATATTTCTCGCTAGTACGACCGCCCAATGCCCGTACGACCGCCCAATGCCCATGCCGCCGGTCAGACGGTGACTGAGGTGGGAGCACACAATTTGAGGTTGCCACTTTCGAGAAACCAGTACTTACCTCATCTTTCCTTTTTAATAAATCAAGCAATACAGAGGATTACAAAAACAAATTCGCAAAATGTAAAATATGCCGAAATTCCAGCTATCAAAATCGTTGCAAAAGCCCACGATCATTGCATGCCCACGCACCTACAATAAAACAAATAAACCTTCTGAAATAATCGTTTGTGCCAACCCAAAAGCATTACGTTCCGTTTCTATCAAACAATAGAAAAAATGTTATCGTATTTGACAGCGCTGCCGCCACCGTGTGCGTTTTACAACGGAACGTTACCTAGGCAGTTATTGTTTCATACTCGTTTGAATATAGAATGTGTTTTTAAATTGGAATCGAAAAACATTCTAACAGAAGCAAAAAATTCTAACGATATTCAAAATAAGCTCTGCCAAATGTATCTACGAGTATAGCATAGTACATATGATTATTAGTAGGTACCTACATTATATTAGACTAGTCGCGCCCCGCGGCCTCGCACGCCTATTCCACGCGAACTGATTTATGGGATAAAAAGTAGCCTATGTGTTATTCCAGGCCTAGAACTACCTGTACCTATGCAAAATTTCAGCCTGATCAGTTCAGTAGTTTTTGCGTGAAAGAGCAACATACATACATATGTTAACAAACTTTCGCGTTTATAATATTAGTAGGATATGCGTTGACATACTTGTGCCTTCCAGTCTTTCGAGAACATTCTTTTTTTTTACGGTAAATAGACTTTTGTTTGACCGCAATTTCACCTGATGGAATGCGAAGATGCGGCCGACGGTGTATCACGAAGGTCTAGAAGATACCTATTCACCCTTGTCTTGAAGAGACCCAGGTTGTAATTGGCCGGAAAAACAGAGGTAGGGAGCGAGTTTCATTCCTTTGCGGTGCAAATAATAGAGGTGGAGGAAAACCGCTTAGTGCGAGTGGAGGGTACATCCACCAAGTATGGATGGTATTGCGCTGTGCGTCTGCTTGTCCTGGAGTGGAAGGGGGATGGTGGGATCAGGTCATGTAGTTCATTCTTTAGTGCGGCGGGAAATTTGGCCGAGGATCTCAAGAGACGTAAATATGCAGGTCTCGATAGAGCCAACAGATTTTGCTCCCCTTGGAGTCGAGACTCTAGGTCCGTGGAGTAGGTACCGAGGCTCTTCGGGTTTTCAAAAAATTATCTGAGCGTCTGGTCGCAGCGACGCGTGACCCGGGAGCTGGTGAGTATCTGGCGCAGCGCATCAGCATTGCCATACAGCGGGGGAATGCAGCCAGCGTAGCGGGTACGTTTCCGACTGGTATTGATATGAATCTGTTGAGTTAATTGTAGATTGTATGCAACAGTCCGTGGTTAGCTCCATTGTTTCAATTGTAAATACTTACTATAATATTTAAATTAGTTGATTGTAATTTTCTATTAAATAAAAGAAATACGTGAAAATAGAACGGCCTAAATCATTGATTTATTAAAAACGAAGATGAGGCACTGGTTGCTCGAGTGGCAACCTCAAATTGTGTAAAATTGTGTTCTCCCACATCAGTCACCGTCTGACCGGTGGCACGGGCGGTCGTGATTCGCGTTAAATATTGTTGTCTCAGTCTCACTTCGGTCCTAGATACGTCTTTCCGTCTTTGTTCTTCTTTGTATTGCACAGGACTGGAAATATAACTGTGAGATTATGTGTTTGCGTGTAGTTGTTACACATGCCAATTTTTGAGTAAGCGCGCTGGGAGAACGTAACCTATCTTCCCTTTTTAAATCAATGGCCTAAATAGATTTTTTTTTGACACAGGATTACCTTACTTCCTACTCTAGTCAGATTTTACCTAAAATCTATACATTATTTTGATCTTATTCATAGATAAAAGAAGAAGGAAAAGAGCAACACAATTTATTGTGATACAAAAGGTTGGCGGTCTCTCGCCGAACACATCTTTTTAACGAGTTGAAAAGTTGAATAAAATCTTACGGCTTGAGGTTAGAGACACACGGACACAAAATTTTGCAAATCTTTTTTGAAATAGATCTTTCTATTTCAGAGTAACCATAAGTTTTTTTTTCGACGGAGCGGTAAGGTTCCCTCCCGGTGTAGACCAAAAACAAGTATTAGGAGAGTGTCCATATTTTTTTGTGATTTTTACGAAAAGTTGTATCGATTAAAAAAGTAAATAGCTTTCGAACTTGACGTAAAATGTAGGTTAGGGATTTTTTCGCGATTTCTGTCATTTCAATTCGACTGTATTTTTTTTTATATAACCTCAGAACTTTTGACTGGGTGATCCGATTTTGATGATTCTTTTTTATTTGAATGCTAGTGCTTCCCGTGTGGTCCCAGTTCTGACAATGGCTTCCATGAGAAAACCATAAAATAGAAGTCGGTCAAAGGTTTTTTTTAAACAAACTCAATTATTAGTTTTCTTCTTCAGTTGGTCCGATATAAATTTTGAAACAAGATCAATGTGCACCAAAGGTGTTGAAAATTTGTGAATAAGGATGAAAGTTTTTCTTAAAATGATTAATAATATTCTCAAATAATTTTCCTGTGATGGTTACACTGGTTAAAGTAGGTACTTTTTCGTGGTGTCGTTGTTTGGAAGACCCCTATATTCAGCAGTAGACATAAACGAGCTGATGATGATGCTAATCATGCTATGATTAATCTAGGGACAGAATCCTGCCCAATCTCAGTGCCAGTGAGTCCGACCTAACCGAACAGTATTGTAGATTCTTAGAAACTTTGAACTTTCCCAATGATTATTAGTTCTTTCATTGTTAAATCGCCTTTGGCTTTTAGCGGCTAACGCGGTATTTATTTCTTCTGCCGTTTAAATGGTCGAAAAGTGGACTTCAGAAAGTTGGAATGGCAAGGATTCCCATTCAGGGGGTTGAAGATGGTGGACGAAGTTTAGAATTAATCGTGTAATAAAGTCTTTAGAATTATTGTGGCAATGAATTGAGGGATCAAGAGAACGTAGTAATGTAGGAAATTTGATATAGAAAAATAATCTAGTTTCCGTTTTTTCAATTTCGCCACTAGGCAAAAGACTATGACTGACGATGTATCACGAACTTATTTAATAATTAAATTGATTTGGGTAAGTATAGCTGTGTAGTGCTGGCTTAGAATTTGCACCACCTCATCTCACCCCGTGGGTGTCGTAAGAGGCGACTAAGGGATATCCAGCGGGGGCGGGCAGCAGCGCCCCCTGCATGCAGAACAATTCTACCACCGAACTGGGATCCCCAACCCGCATGTCCAGGGTGGGGATTATGGGCATTACCCCCTATAAGATAAACGCTATTAAGGCGTTTATCAGGGCGACGCCTGCGTCCAGCAGTGGACCAATACAGGCTGTTGAGGTTATCAGGATAATGGTTTATCAGTGTATGTAATAAGGGTTACGTGCCCGAAGGTTGCAAACGAAATCAATTACCTAGCCGTCGCTGTCTGTCCACCGCTGAAGCACAGAAAAAAAATGAATATTCAAATATGGGCTTTAATTTTATATTGGCGGTATTAGGTGACAGACATTTTGCCATTGTACATGTATATAAAAATAACTCTATTAAACCAATATTTCAATGCACTGCATTTTTGTGTTGTGTGGTAGCGGTATAGGATATTATTCCGATCATTAGAGGGCTGAATGCTCAATCGAATGTTCAGGGTATCAGTAAGATTTCAAGTAGGCTGTCGTGACTACTCAACTTTTAAGTAGGTACTTATATTTTTTACTTGGACAAATAATTACGAAAGGCTCTCTATTTTTATATTAAATGGACTTTCCTAAAATATTTCGATAAGTAGGTAAGTACTTTATTCTTAAAATCCCAAGTTATTGAAAAGCACTGACATGTGAAGCGAAGGTTAAAAAGATAATTACTGCGCGATGTTATCGACCCTGCTCAGAATCCGCTTAAGTTATGAATATCACACAAAATACCTACGCAAAGTATTTCTTTGAACCTCTTACACACAAAAGCTTGAAGAATCTTCGTCAAACAAAAGGATTTTAATAAGGCATCTCAAAAAGGCTTTTACTGTTCTAAAGTTATTACTTATAAGAAAAGTTGCTGAAAGTTTCTGAGTGCATGAGTGCACAGAGGTATCTACAGTAAAATAAAGTATATTAACACTGGCTTGTTCCAAAATGAAGATACTCTTCTGCTAACAAGAGCTGTTGAACTTTATTTATATTTTAGTAGTCATAATGTCTTCTCGCGAGTGTAGTATGAGGCGACTAAGGGATATCCGCCGGGGGCGGGCAGCAGCGCCTCCTGCAGAACACTTATATCACCAAACTGCAATTCCCAACCCGCATACCCAGCGTGGGGACTATGGGCAAAACCCCCCACGAGATAAAACCCAATAAGGCGTTTATCAGGTGGAGGCCTGCGTTCAGCAGTGGACCAATATAGGCTGTTGAGGTTGAGGTTTCAGTTTAGGATAAAAATACTTGCAGATCTCAGTAAATTCACGAAATCAAATTCATAAACATGTAAGAGATTTTATATCAATAAACTAGCTTTGCCCCTGGCTTCGCACGCTCTATTCAAGTAGTCTATGTCCGTCCTGGGATGCCATTTACCTCCCTGCCTTTCATCTTGATTTGTTCAGCCGGAAACGGTAAAAAAATATCCTATGCACATTTCCTGGTTTTAAGCTACCTTACCACCTTTTCAGCCAAATTGGTTCAGCTGTTCTTGAGTTATGAATAGTTTAACTAACAGGATTTTCTTGTATAAAGATAAAGATAAAGATATTTATTTGCAAAAACATGTGTACAAAAAGGTGATATATACATATAAAGAAACAATATGCTTGACCGTTCGCGGCATGCAAAAATTATTAAGAGATGACAGCATGCAGCGTTAAAAGCTATCTACAATTTATCATTAAAAAATTCGTCTAGGCTATTATAGGCTATTTCTAAATATATATATATACATATACATTTAGAAATTAACATTATTTTTAATTGCCTTATAAATGTTTTTTCATTTTTATATACATTATAAATCTTCACCTTAAGGGGCCGGAGAACACCGGGCAAAGATTCTATTCGAGTCGCGTACAAAACTCCGCTCCGAATATCGCTATCTCAGGTTAGCTGATGCAGGCGCGGGACACGGGACGCGGTACTACAATACGTGAAGGGAACACACAACCATAGTGCCGTGCCGTCTTATGCGTGTGTGTGTGTGTGAGTAAATGTAGGTTGCTAGGTATCTATCTATACATCTGCCACTGATAACAATTTAAAGGCGGTAACTACCTATTTCTTTAGGGATGTGTATTTATTGGTTAGCGCCTTATTGGTTTTTATCTCAGGGGTAGTGCCCATAATCCCCACGCTGGGAATGCAGGTTGGGTTGATCGCAGTTCGGTGGTAGAATTGTTCTGCAGGCCGCCCACCAGTGGATATCTCTTGGTCAAGACGTGGTGGGTGGGACATCTGCGTCATGGGCCATGAAGGTGTTAGTATGTATAGTAATATACGCATTCAATGCCCAGTCCGCTACACGGGGAAAAGTTTCGACAGATAGATAGATAGATGTTTATTACTTCTTTACGTCAAAAAGAGGCAGAAATTTTGCCTAGATAGAAACTTACAACAAAAGTTCTGCTTTGCTGGAATTACAACACAACAAACTTTCGTTATAAATATCCATCAATTTGTTTGTACCTACTTACCTAACTACCTACCTATAATTTGTGCAAGTGTGATTGAAGCAGGCATAAAATGCCCTGTACTTATTTTTTAGGAGTTTTGTGAGAATATTTATTTGTTGTGTAATGAATGAGTGATCTGATTACATTACAATATCATAGTAGGTAGATCATTTACAACTCAACCTTACCTACTTACACACAGGTACCTGAGTAGGTGCATGGTTTTTACAATTTATTATTACTACGCACTTTATCTACAAATATAATTAATTAACCTACCTATCATCCTATAGTAATTCTAATAGATACCTACATAGGTAAGTAAGTAAATACTAAACTAGTAGCTAGGTAGGTAAATGTGAAACATTGCATTTAGTTACAACAGAGGTATAATTACCTAAACCTAGGTAAGGTAGGTCCCCCATCTCATACATAAAAACATCAAAATTCAAAAATCAAAATGCTTTATTATCATAAATACAATAAATGTAAATGTACCTACACTTAGAAAAGGTCAAATCATATCAAAAAATACACTGACACATTTTTGATTTCAGTCGCTTCGGTATGACTAAAATTAATGAAACAACGAAGAAACCTTTAGACTGTTAGTTGTTATTATTTTTCGAGTTGACTCGAAGACAAATAAGTTACAAGAAAAGAAAAATAATTATAACGCCGCGACGCGACGTGGAGATTTGAACTCGGTTCTTCTCGCGTCTGAAGCAGGCAAGGTCCGCCTTCGCCACGGAGCGGTTGCAATTAGTGACGAAAATAAGATTTGCACCATAAGTTCACCTTATGTGTACGTACCTAGGATGACGTCACAGAAAATGTTTATTATAACCTACACCTACATTTACTTAGATTTTTTTAACAAACTCCTGGATTTTATAAAACATACAATTCCTACATTCGTGCCCGAAGTATCTACCTACTAGTTTGCTTATCCGTTTTTTTCCAAGTTTTTCTACAAGGCCTAATAGGTAGGTACGTAGGTACTTATATCTCAAGAAATCTACCAGGAAATGCCTATGTAGTAGTATGCAGTTACCTACCTATAGGTACTTCAAAAAATTAAAATATAATTCAAAGTTTGGATAGATAGATAGATGTTTGTTACTTCTTTACGTCAAAAAGAGGCAGAAATTTTACCTAGATAGAAACTTACAACAAAAGTTCTGCTTTGTTGGAATGACAACACAACAAACTTTCGTTGTAAATATGTTTGTACTTGTACCTGCATACCTACAATTTGTGCAAGTTTGATTGAAGCAGTAAAACAGCCACTAACGTATTTTTTAGGTGTTTTGTAAAAATATTTATTTGTTTGAGTAGGTAATGTAATGAATGAGTGATCGGACTACAATGTCATTGTAGATCCTTTACAACTACCTTACCTATGGTTTATCCATTTTGAATGAAGCATGTTAGTAAACAAACTACGACACAAATATCATAATCTCACTTGCTTGGCGTCGAGTTTCAGATATAATTGTAAAAAAAATTATTGAAGGGATGATCTAAAAGCTACAAGTAATGGAGATTACGTATAAAAGGACGCGCCAACAAAGTGAATTTTAGGTTAACTATGGACGGTTTGTTTACGGTTATGCTTCATTCAAAATGGACACGGTATAGGTACTTACACACAGGTTTATAAAATTTACTATAATACGCACCTTATCTACAAATATAATTTATCTACCTACCTATCATCTTATAGTAATTCTAATAGACATCGACATAGGTAAATACTAAACTAGTAGCTAGGTAGGTAAATGTGAAACATTGCATTTAGTCATAACCACAACACATGTATTATTATTATTAAAAACTAAACGTAGGTAGGTACGCCAACACTACATAAAAACATCTCAATTACCTGAGTAGGTACTATACCACCTAACTAACCTTCCTATCCCAATCCAACTAATTATATACCTACTACTGTACTATACTCTATATATCTTTTTTATTATACATATAAAATACACAAATCACCCGATCTATAGAGAAATTTGTCCCGAGCCGCAAATCGAACCTGCGACCCCGTTGCGTTCCGTTCCGGCGGAACCTCGCTTGCCCGCCGAGGTCTTCGTGAATAGTGAAAACAATGCACCTACTCATCCAACAAAACGCCTTACTGTTAGAAATTGATGACATGACATTTGATTGAAGCATGACATTGTCCCACCTCACAAAATAGAATGAGGCCCTCATACAAACTCGTTTTGAAACCATGTACCTACCCAACACTTGATTTAGTTTAGAAAATAGTAAATAAGAAGTACTCTTCCTTCTATTCTAACGTCCATCCATAGTAAGTACCTAATAAGGTGTCCCTGCGACAACGACCTCGGAGATCGTCGTTCGTTGTCGTCACGTCGGTCGTCACACGGGGCTGAGCGGCGCGGCTGCGGCGGGCGCACCGTGTAAATACACGTTGCATTAGCGTGTGTGCGTGGCGTGCGTACCTGTCCGAGCGATCACACAACCGAAGTAATCCCGCCCCGTGCGTGCGCGATAGCAATAGTAGCCGTTCAAAAATGGTATAAATTTGGTTGTGTTCCGTAATACCAAAAATTATGAATGAAAACTTTTTGTATTCTTCACATAGTATTGTTATTCTGGAACTAGACAATATAAGCTATGTTCGACCGTTAAGAACGCGTAAGATATTATTGTTTTTAATACGAATCAAATAGGAAGAAAACTGGTCTATTTTGGCATAAAAATGTGCAAAATGCGATTGTCTATATTTCGTTTTAGGTAAGTATTTTGAAAAAAAAAACAACGGCGGGACCTAGATAAATACGATTCAAATACAAATAATACAATGGTATACTGCAAATATGGTTGAATTAGAAATCATTTTGGTATTGCGTTTGTATGGGCAATTCACCCTTCCCCGGCCTCTTAAGTCGTGCGATTCAGCTTCTTGTGGTCTAAAGTGGAAATTACTCGAAGGAAATATAAGCATTACCTCCCATGAGATAAACCAATAAGGCGTTTATCAGGTGGAAGCCTGCGTTCAGCAATGGACCAATAGAGGCTGTTGAGGTAACGAGGTGGACAAAATAAAGTCCTACTCCTGGCCACATTTTCAGCCAGGGCAACTAGTTTCAGCGGATGCGTGCGGGACATATTATAGTGTACTAGTGTGCGCGTTACACAGGTGCCCTCACTATTCCTTTATTTATAGAACGTGATGGGACAAGATAATCATAACGCTTAGGTTCTGCCTAGTGTTTGAGTGTCTCAAAGTGTGCCAAAGCAAACATACGAATTATCGAGGTGTTCATCTTTGCTGGTAGAGTCAGCAGACTTATGCAAAATTATGGGTACTCGTTTACTGATAGGTATAACATAAAAAAAAAAACAAACAAAGATAGCTCTTACTATACAGTTAAGGTCATACACGAGTAAAATTGGCGCCGCAACCTATTTTATCATGCGGTAAAAATAGAAAAAAATTAAAATAACTTGATTTGGCGGTCAAAATATGTCAAAATATGGAATTAGTTTCACTCTCATTTATAGATCATAAAGTTTTTTGAAAACTAAAACACTACAAACATAGCTATCAGGGACGTAGTTTCCAAATAAAGCGGAAGGAAGGAGGGCCCGGTCGTTCATTTCCACTTTTAAATATGAGGATTTATAACAGGTTTTTGAATAGAGTCCACCGATGGACCCAGCAGCACCATATCGTCAGAGTCAGAGTCAAATCGTTTATTTCTTTAGACTTACAAAATAAGTACTTAGACAAGTCAAATTTTTACTATATAAACAGCTTGATAAATAGTTATTACTATCAAACAAGAAATAAGGTGCAATTGACTCTAATTCACTTAAATTTTTTGTCCACTAACGGAAGAAGTGAAATAGAAACCACTAGCAAGTTTATAGCTTATCAACTAATACAATCTTAGGATAACTAAGTCTAACTGGTCTTACATACTATTGTCTGTGTGGAACTGGGCGACATCCGGCCAAGCATTAACATCATTGACGTAGTCATCTACGGAGTAATAGGCTTTCTTGATAAGATTTCGTTTTATGTACAGTTTAAATTTACGAATAGGGAGCTCAGTTGCTTCAGATGGAAGCTTATATAGAATCTTACGCAATTTCCCACAATTGATTTCCCTACCTTTCGTAATCTATAAGATGGGATGTGTAATTTGTTCTTGTTTCTTGTATTTTTATTGTGAACATCACACCTTTTCATCGTCTTGTTCATACGTCCGCGTAACTTATTTTGTTCAGGCAAACATTGTCAACAAAACAACCCGTATGGGTGCTGCTGAGCTCACCTATAAGCTCATTAATGTACAAGTTAAACAACAGAGTATAGAGGTTATTCCGTCCTGTTGCACGCCGCACTCCATGCCAGAGCTCCGCCGCCCCAGCTCACCTGACTACCTACCTGAGTTACTATACAATACAATACAAAAATACTTTATTGTACACCATAAAAATAACATTAGGTACATGGATACATTACATAAAACGAGTACAATGGGCGGCCTTATCGCTTAAAAGCGATGTCTTCCAGGCAAACTTTGGATGGAGAGAATTATACTAATTTAAGAAATGCAGGGGGGTGTACAAAAACTGAAAAATAAATCATACATACCATTTTATATAAAAATAATGTATAGATATGAATAACCTTACATAACATAATATTTCTATATACATAAGTATTAGACTATTTATATACAAAAACAAAATAGTAAGTACCAATTCTTCCAATCCCTGACAGGAAAAGCTCCTTGACACGAGCTTTGAAAACTGGCAAGGATACTGCTTTTCTAATAGAGTTACTTTACAAGGTACAAGGTGTGTAACTTCGTCTAAAACTATATCGTATCCATTTTGAATAGAGCATATACGTAAACAAACCGCCCATACTTAACCTAAAATTCACTTTGTGTTTGTTCCTTTTATACGTTATTTACATTACTTGTCGATTTTAGATCCTCCCTTCAATAAAAATTGCTTACAATTTATATCTGAAACTCGACGCCAAGCAAGCGAGATTTTGTTATTTGTGTCGTACTTTGTTTACTAACATGCTTCATTCAAAATGGATAAACCATAGTTTGTAATGGGTCGCGGCAACACACACAACGAATTTTTAAAAATACGTTCAGTTTGTGGTAGGTACCTATTTTTTAATACCACTGTAATAATTTTAGCTCATAATAGTTTAGGAGGAGATGCGAAAATAGAGTTGGCCAAAAAGTAAACTTCGTATCTCTGCCTGAGCTTTACAA
This sequence comes from Eupithecia tripunctaria, assembly GCA_955876795.1. Classification (NCBI taxonomy): domain Eukaryota; kingdom Metazoa; phylum Arthropoda; class Insecta; order Lepidoptera; family Geometridae; genus Eupithecia; species Eupithecia tripunctaria. Next base: position 17,600,767 of record OY041601.1, read on the forward strand.
AATGAAACTATTACAGAGGCATTAATATATAACTTATAATAGGTACCACAAACTAAACGATAGATTTTTAAAACTTGCTGCGTTTAACGTAATAAAATAAGATAAAATAGTTGGGGGCCGGGCGCCACTTACACTGGTGTGTGGGCCTTAATAGAATAATATTGTTGTTACCCAGGACACTAGCCTATTCTGCTGACGCTACGTGGTACGCGGCGCGTGCAAACAGTGCTTGTGCGAGACGGATTCGAGATTACTTCACGAAGTTTATCATGTTTGTAGCGAAACATTTTCACATCAAACTCTTTACTTTGAGCTACTTTAATTACGAGAAAAGTTATTGCAATATCTCACGAGTTTAGCTTGTATGTCTGAGCTAAGTTTGATAATTTTCACCTCTCTCGCTCGAAAACAGTGACTTTGCTGCAAAACTAGTCAGCAGAATCTCACACGTGGAATAAAGGATATTATGCAACAAATTGAAAAAAGTAATTTGCATCTAGAATGGTGTTACTGCATTTAAATTGTTTGCTAGGCTATTGATACTCTATGGCCGGCGTCGAAAAAAAGAAAAAACCCATAGCCTTGTTCAAAAACATCTTTTGGCACGACGATGCTTCTTTATTGCTACCAATGTTTTATTATTAATTAACAGAAAAGAAAATTAATAAATACGGATGTTATTGTAAATTCGTTAAATTTGTATTTCAAACATTAAGTACTAAAAAAAATCTCTTTTAAGCTCTAAAAATATTTTTTGATAGCACCTAAATATCATGATGATTGGACCTATGAAGTATTTGAACGCACCGTCCAACTAAAAATTGTCATATACCCAATAATTTTCTCTCGAAATGAGATGAAAAGTTGTATGTTTAACTCAAGTGCAAATGTTTTTTTTATTTCGTGCCTTTTAAATCCCTCGCTAGCTCAGCAGTCTACTTTACAGCCACTCGCTACGCCCGTGACTCTATTCTAAACTGCTTCGCTAGAACGGTATTTAAAATCAGCACGTGCAATAAAAACCGTTTTGCTCACTTTTGAACAAATAGGATTACTTACGATTTCGGTGCTTAGTTAACAGAAAAGCCTCCATGTCAGTAAGTAGTAGGTACTACTAAGAAATAAATAAATAAATAACAAATTTTAGACAATTCACACAGCATTATCAAGCCCCAAGTTAAGCAGAGCTTGTGTTATGGGTACCAGATAACTGATAATACGGTTTTATTATACATAGAAAACATCCAGAACGCCCTGAACAAATGTCTGCAGATCGTACACACATTAGTCCCGAGGCGGGAATCGAAACCTACTGCGTTGCAGGCGGACACCGCGCCACAGAGATCGTTTAAATACAACTGATATATAATATATAAATAATAACACACTTTTTATCTTTTTTAGGGCATACAGTGGGGTTCTTCGGGTAGGAAACTAATGAACTAATGAACTGTCGCCAGTGGCTTTGGACGAGTCTTTCTAGAAAGTTATTATTTTTTATCCGACAACCAACAGAAGAGGGTTATGTATGAGGCTGGCACAAATGTTTGTTTGCACATATGTGTATTTTAATTCATCATCATCATCAACATCAGTCTATACTAGTCCACAGCTGGACATAGGCCTCCCCTAATGAGACTTATACTTGCCGTGTAGTGCCGGCATAGAATTGCACCGCCCCCCAACTCTTCCCGTGGGTGTCGTGAGAGGCGAGTAAGGGACAGACTCATCGAGGGGCGGGTAGCAGCGCCCCCTGCAGAACAATTCTACCACCGAACTGCGATGCCCAACCTGCATGCACAGCGTGGGGATTATGGGCATTACCAGAGTTATTTCTTTAGATTTACAAAATAAGCACTTAGACTAGTCAAATTTTTACTATATAAACAGTTTTATACCTCACCACTCTGGGTAATTTCTAAGAAATAAAATAAAATCCCAAAAATGTTGGTCTTTGACGGGATTCGAACCCGCGATAAGAAGCCCGTTTAAGTCGAAAATATTTGGGATTTTATTTCAGTCAGTCAGAATCAAATCGTTTATTTCTTAAAGACTTATAAAATAAGCACTTAGACAAGTCAAATTTTTACTATTGAAACAGTTTTATACCCCCCATGAGAATAAAGCCAATGAGTCGCTTATCTGTGGAGGAATGCGTCCAGCAGTGGACCAATATAGGCTGTTGAGGTAATGTGAGGTAAGGTTCTTAAAAATTAAAGAATTCTTCTTGTTCTTATAATATTAAAGGATTATGTACTTACATAATAATATGTGTTAACACATCTGACGACTCCATGGTACTGTGCCGTGTACAAGGTTTTTTATGGTCATATTTTCCGTAGCCCTTTCAATTTATTAATTTCCTAACAGCGCCTCGCGGTTTTACCCGCGTAGTTCCCGTTTCCGCGGGAATTCCGGGATAAAAATATAGCCTCTGTAAAGTAAGCTGTCTGAAAAAAAGTAACACGTGTAGGGTAACAGAGGGTCAACACCTACGGACGTGAGCGATACTGTCCCTCGTGTCTTTATAATATTGGTATACATTTAAAAAAACTAACAGCTACGATCGTACAAGTCTTTGACTACGATAACACGCATGAAACGCACACATTGGAGACGGTGGACTACAAATGATATTCTAGTCTATTCTATTCTTATGCTGTTCCAGATCTAGAACAACATTTATGCAAAACTTCACTCCTCTCCGTTCAGTAGTTTTGACTTTGTATTCGCCCACACATCTCAAAACATTACAAACTTTAACTTTAGCTTTTATATCATTAATAATTATTTGAGAACCTTCGTGGCGCGGTGGGCGAAGGTTCGCCTGCGACGCAGGAGGTTGCGGGTTCGATTCCCGCCTCGGGACAAATGCGTGTACTATCTGCAGGTATTTGTTCAGGGCGTTCTGGATGTTTTCTATGTATAATAAAAAATATCTATCTATGTAGTGTATTGTACTAAATAACTAAATAACAAAAACCTTACTGTGTTATGGGATTTTATTTTATTTCAGTTATCCTATAATTGATCCGAATGTTACGTAGTCCGCAAAATCAAGAAAAATGTTTATCCGAATCCGATATCAGCAGCATTAATGATGAGCATATGGAATTGGAGCCAGGAGGCCGAGCACCGAACTCAGCCAAACGAAAGCGCCCTGCAGCAGGGCCTCATATACCGTATGTAAACAACAATAAGATAGACCAAATTCTGCAACTTATCACCAAGCAAAATTCTAGACTCGACGACCTAGAAGGCCATAATACGGGAGATAAAATCTCAGAGCAGCGCGATACAATCCACCAACTCTGATATCGTCAAATCCGTTGATCATGTCACCCAGCAACTCACTCTGGTGCAAATAAAAATAGACGGCCTAGAAACAAAGAGACAGGATATGTGCACCCAAGTACAAAGACTAGAAAACAAGATTGATCACCTAGAGAAGAATACAGTGAAGACTTCAGTGGAAATCAGACAGGTACCTAAACAAGCAAAGGAAAACAAAGAAGGGCTATATAAGGTACTACAAAATCTGACCAGCTCGTTAGGTCTAACCCTAGGCATTAATGAGATAAGGGACATTTACCGACAGCCGAGTAAAGTGGCAGATATAAAGTCAACCATTGTAGTTGAGTTTTCCAACACACTCAAAAAGTCAAACTTTCTCAATAGTGCGAGAATAAGGAATAAATCAACTAGATTGAGTACAAAGGACCTGGGGATTGGAGGAGCAGATGATCCCATCTACATATCCGAACATCTAACATCAAAGTCAAGGTACCTATATTATCACGCAAGAGAAGTCGCGAGAAGCTGCCAATTAGCTTTCTGCTGGACTTCCAACGGCCAGGTCCTAATTCGAGAAGAAGAAGGAAGCGCACCAGTTGTTGTAAAGTCAGAAGAACAGCTCGAAGAAATAAAAAATAAGCATAAAAACATACAGACAGATTGAGAACCTTCTCCCTTTTTTGAAGTCGGTTAAAAAGTGAACTAAGTAGTCCTAGAAACTCTTGATCTGTCTCTGTGTTTGCCTATGTATACACTTGTGTAGCGTGGGTAAATATTGTATTGGTAAAACTGCAAGATCAGTTGATTTTGTACTTTTTATTATTGTATAATACCTAGAAACCTAATTGAGTAATAAACTTAGTACAAGGTCAAGTCACTAACTACACACAAAATCTTTTCTAATGTTTAACAACGTTTTATGAACCTGGGCTTTATGTGTTATGCATGTGATTTGTGTTTGTCTACCTATATACCAACATCCTTGTGTATAAATTTATAAATAAAACCCTTTACCTTTCCTATTTATTTGTTCTACCTCACATCCTTACCTAGCATAATTAATCAATATTAGTAAAATATAAATTATAGAATATCTCTAACAAAAGAACCACAGAAACTGCATTATAAAATCCACAGACCTTCCATTACTGGTTTGTAAATATTGCTGCTATCGTAGGCTAACACTAACTTTTAGGTACTTTCACTTGTCTTATCTAACTTCCACTGATAACTCATTAACTGAACCTAATTGGATACCTTTGTTCTTAACTCGTGAAAAAGACACAGATGATAAAACTCTGAATACATTATAGGTACGAAGATAAGTACCTATAACTTGCGACCTACTTATCTGATTAGACAAAAGGCTTACTACACACGACAAATACTTACTACCTGCTAACCTAAATAAGTTGTTTATATAGTGAGCGGGTTTAGTGTACTATTTAATTTACCTACCTAATAGACTCAATAATATCCTAACTACTATCATCATCAGCCTACAAGTATATACTAGTCCACTGCTGGACAAACGCCTCATCTGAGTTTCCTAGCATTTAAAATTAAATTTATAGATTTAGTGGATAAATAGATAAATGTCCAGTACAAGTAGGTAGATGAGTATTAGTACATTTAAGATTATTCCTTTGGCTATTTATTTATTTTTTATTTTTGTTGTGTGAAAATGAACAGTAAAGAGCTTACCAATCTAATCGATGACACAATAATCATAGAATCGTCTTTTATTGACAATCCGGGCCATTGTAAAAAAGCCTTAAGATACTCTAATAATCAATTTACGATTCTTACACAAAACATAAGAAGTGTCAACAAAAATTTTCTATCATTTCAAGTGTTCTTGGCGCGTTTGAAATTTCTACCAGATATTATTATTCTCACTGAGTGTAGAATAGACGAAAATTCCGATATAATTACTCAAAGTCAAAGTCAAATCGTTTATTTCTTTAGACTTACAAAATAAGTACTTAGACAAGTCAAATTTTTACTATATATAAACAGCTTGATAAATAGTTATTACTATCAACAAGAAATAAGGTGCAATTGACTTTAATTCACTTCAATTTTTTGTCCACTAGCGGAAGAAGTGAAAAAGAAACCACTAGCAAGTCCATCGCTTATCAACTAATACAATCTTAGGATAACTAAGACCATGGTCTTACATACTATTGTCTGTATGGAACTAGGCGACATCCGGCCAAGCATTAACATCATTTACGTAGTCATCTACGGAGTAATAGGCTTTCTTGATAAGATTTCGTTTTATGTACAGTTTAAATTTACGAATAGGGAGCTCAGTTGCTTCAGATGGAAGCTTATTATAGAATCTTACGCAATTGCCCACAAATGATTTCCCTACCTTTCGTAATCTATATGATGGGATGTGTAATTTGTTCTTGTTTCTTGTATTTTTATTGTGAACATCACACCTTTTCATAAAGTTATCTCTGTTTTTGTGTGTATACATTAGATTTTCATAGATGTATTGCGATATTACTGTTAAAATATTTATTTCTTTAAATAATTCCCTCAACGAGTCACGTGGATTTAATCTATAAATAGCGCGTACCGCCCTTTTCTGAAGAACAAAGATAGTCTGGATGTCAGCTGCCTGTCCCCAAAGCAAAATACCATAAGACATAACACTATGGAAGTAACTGAAGTAAACTAACCTAGCTGTATCTTCATCGGTAATGTATCTAATTGTTCGAACCGCATACGCTGCTGAACTAAGTCTGTTTGCGAGAGCATCAATTTGCGGTCTCCATTGAAGAGAGGAATCAATATGTAACCCTAGGAAAACAGTTGAGTCTACAAGGTGAACAATCTCATCCTTTAGCATTATCTTAGTTGGGAGCTCTCTTACATTTGGTAACATGAATTTTATGCATTTGGTTTTTGAAGCATTGAGTAAGAGGTTATTGGCGGTGAACCAATCTAGTATTTGTGAAAGAGAATTATTTACATCGTCATAATTATGTTTATTTCTGTCAACTTTAAAAATCAATGAAGTATCATCAGCAAATAAGACTATATCACACAGATCTTTTGCTAGAAATGGGAGATCATTTACATATACTAAAAATAGAAAAGGACCCAATATTGATCCTTGCGGGACTCCTAAATCGATTTTTGATCCCATAGATCTTTCTTTACCAATATCTACTTTTTGGACTCTATCAGATAAATATGATTGCATAAGGTCCAGTGCCTTGTTTTGAATTCCATAATGTCTTAGTTTATTTATTAATGTACCATGATCAACGCAATCAAAAGCTTTAGAAAGGTCACAAAATACACCAATAGCGTTTTTCGCTTTATCCCATGCATCCAATATGTGCTTTAATAGAACTGTACCAGCATCAGTTGTCGATCTACCCTTGGTGAAGCCAAATTGATTTTTATGTAACAACCTATTGAGGTTGAAGTGAGAGGACAACTGTGTGAGAATAATTTTTTCAAAAACTTTACTCATTGCAGGAAGTATTGAAATTGGTCTGTAATTGGCCGGATCAGTGTGGCTACCTGATTTATAAAGAGGAACCAGTTTACTATATTTCATGAGATCAGGGAAAACTCCTGCATCAACACAACTATTGAAAATGTAAGACAAGTATGGAGCAACTTCCTTAATAATAGAACTCAGTACTTTGGTTGAAATACCCCAAAGATCCTCAGTATTTTTGATGTTAATAGACTTAAATGTTTTCACAATATAATTAGCGTTTACATGACTAAATATAAAAACCTCGGTACATTTATCTACAGATGATTCTAATAATTTAACCGCGATTGAAGGTGAGGAGTTTAGAGACCGGGTAACAACTTTAGGAATATCAGAAAAGAATGAATCAAAAGCATCGGCAATATCTTTATCTTGTATCAGTATTGAATTATTAATTTTTAACCTTATCTCTCTTTTTCGTGACTTAGATTTACCAGTTTCGTTATTTATAAGTCTCCATGTTGCTTTGATTTTATCAGATGAGTTTACAATTTTTTTCCTCAAAAACAGGCATTTCGCTGTGTTACAGACTTTTTTAAATGTTTTTGAGTAGTTTGTTAAATACAAAAGAAACGCAGGATCATGTAACATAGCTTCTCTAGCACCATAAAGATCATATAGTCTATTCCTACTTCTATAAATACCGGGAGTGGCCCAATCAGTAAATCCGACCCTGTCCCTAACTGTGCATGTTTTATATTTAAATACTTCGCTGTGTTCTTTGTTTATAACACTTAAAAGTTTTGCAAAAAGATCATTAGGGTTATCGAAACAAGTTATATTAGCTACTGCTAGTTCCACTTGATTTTGAAAATTCTTAATACGGCTCTCTGTAATAGGCCTATAGGTATATTTCTCAACTTTGTTTTTATCGTTAAGATTATAACTAAAATTAACACTCTGACCATAGTGGTCTGATTTGAAATGTTTGATTACTGCTTTGTTGGTTGGAGATAGACTGCAATAAATATTATCTAAACAAGTGGCAGATGTTAGGGTTACCCTAGTAGGATCATGAAAAAGATGTCGTAAACTAAAGCATTTGAATAAATTAAGCAGCCTATCGGCGAGGGGATTCGCTAAAATATCTATATTAAAGTCGCCACAAACAATGAGATCCTTTCTACATGAAAATAATTTCAGCAAAACCTCTTCCATAGTACATTCAAAAGCTACTTGATTTGCGTCAGGAGGGCGGTACACACACACTATGATGTGTCGTTCCAGTTCCACACAAGAAAGTTCAATAGTCCTCTCAATAGTGAGGTTTACAATATCTTTACGTTCTTTACATTTAAGACTATTTTTAACTATAATCAAAGAGCCAACACGTATTGCAGCTTTTCTTTTATAGGAACTTGCAAAACAATAGTTATTATAAAAGGGCAGTAACTGATTTTTTACAATCCAGTGTTCTGATAAGCACATAACATCTACATTCAAATAATTCAAAAATAATTCTAATTCTAGGATTTTGCTGGGTAAGCCTTGTATATTCTGATGGACTACATGAAATGAATTTTGCTTTCCCGTTGTCGATGTTGTCAGTTTAAATTTTTATTTGACACAATCGCTTTAATGCCCTCATTAGTACTGCTACTAACTACATAGACAGGCTCGTCAGGTAACTGCGTTATACTATTTATAACGGGATCAAAAATATTATATGCTAACAATTTAGCAATGTTCAGTTTGTTTTTTTTGCTTAGGTACATTGTATCCTTATTCAAAAAAGTATTACTAATAAACTTATTAGTATCAAAAAATAATACATCACTATGACGACATGTCATGTTGTACATCAGCATGTTATTTTTACATACATTGTCATTTTTAATTGATGTCAATGACTTCGAGTAAGGGAAGGAGCAAATAATAAGTTTACCTAGTCCATTTTGTACCTTTCCCAGAAGTACTTCAACTAGCCTAATCAACTGTGACCGTTTCACACAACTTTCACCAAGCTGAACAATTAAAGTTGTACTCTTATTCAGAGAGTCATCTTGCTGAATGCTATCGGTAATTATATTTATGTTGGCATTTGGATAGCAATTGTTAACTACATTTTGCGCCAGCAAGCCACTCAGTATTAAACCCATGCCAGCACCCAAACCATCTGAGTATATTATAGTCTTCCGGGTATATTGACTATGGTCTGGATCTAAATCTTTAACAGGAGATGGCGCAGTTTGAGCTGACGGGCACCCCGTAGTGGGGGTTGGAGCTGTGTTGCTGCTAGAGGCACCACAGTGGTTATTGAGCGAAGGTGAGGGCGGCGCCAGCATCGCGGATGGTAATAACAGCGGTGACTGGGACACTACAGCACCATCTTCAGTTAAAGAGTTTGTGGTACTCTCAAGATTAGTTTGAGTGCTGCTGTGCCGTACTTCAGAATATACACTATCATTACTTACAATTTGTAACATTTTTTGGTAGTTTTCATTGGCATCTTCTTGGGCTCGTTTATATTTACAGGTAACATCATGAAGTGCCCTTTCTAAATTAACTATTTCCTCTGCCATATAGTTTAAATCTTTAGAATTACGTCCTAATAAACTATAACAAGAGTCCAACTCTTCCTAACTATGATTCACATCACTCCAAAATCTTTCTGAATCAAAATGATGGATTAATAGTCTTTACAAAGATCGGCCTGCAAATAAAAATAAGAGAGCCTGAATTTAATGATGCAAACTGTTTAATAATAGACATAAACGATGAAACGAGCATTATTGCTCTGTATAGATCTCCATCAATTCATAACATTGACCGATTCTTGTCCTCGCTGGAGAAGGTAATAATGGCTTCGGGCGCCACTTGTATAATAACAGGCGACATTAATCTGAACATAGTCGAAGATAAATTAGATTCCAGAGCCCAAGAATATCTCAACCTAACTACCTACTATGGTTTTGTCTCTGGCCACCACTATCCGACAAGAGGACGCTCTTGCCTGGACCATGCGCTCATCAAATCTAAACGAACTGCAAATGTGATTGTCTGTGGATCGGACATAACGGATCACATGACAGTAATTACAGGAATAAACGAAGAGCCGCGAAAAGAAAAGACGACGAGTAAATTCACAACAAGATTAGACTACAAAACACTAGCTGACGACTTACGCTCAGTGGAATGGAGAGAATTGATGATGGAAACTGATGTTGATAAGGTAACGAATGCATTTATAAATGTCATACAGGATAAAATTAAATTACATACAACTGTCAAAAAATATCTAATGCTAAAGTTCTGGTTAAGCCATGGATGACCCAGGGCCTTCTTAGATGTGCCCGTAAAAGAGACCGACTACACAAAGAATCTAGAAAAAAACCCAAAGATGTGAAACTACAAAAAAAATATAAGAAATATAGAAACTATTGTAACGATATTTTGAAAAAAGTAAATACCGAATATAATAAACAGCTAATCATGAATGCAAATGGTGACAGTAAGAAACTATGGAACACAGTTAAAAACATTTGTAATATTAAAACAAGGAACATAAATAAGAACTTTGATTCAGCGTACGCAAATCCCAATGACTCTGCCAATGTAGCCAACAGTTTTTTTACTAATATTGGTAAAAACCTGGCTGACGATATATTAAGAAAACTTAATACTACTGAAGAAGAACTTACAGCTACAAAAAATATAGCCAACGGACCGGGGAATTCAATGTACTTATGCCCTACTGACCATTGCGAGGTTATTAAAACTATTGAAAGTCTGAAGAATTCTCACGCCGCTGGTTCGGATGGAATTAGTAATATTATTCTAAAAAAATGCAAAGATATAGTGGCCCCTATGCTTAGTCACATATGTAACATCAGTATGTCAAGTGGAGTATTCCCAGAGAGTCTTAAAATGGCTAATGTTTGCCCAATTTACAAATCCGGTGATCATCTCCAAATTACAAATTATAGGCCAATTTCTTTGCTCTCTTCGGTCTCAAAGGTTTTAGAAAAAATTGTCAATAAAAGACTGCTTCACTTTCTTGACAAATATGACCTATTATCTAAAAACCAATATGGCTTCCGGCAGAATAAGTCTACTGAAGATGCCATCATTGAATTGGTAGACCATATCAGTACGCAAGCGGATCGTGGCCAAAGATGTATCGGAGTATTTATAGATATGGCGAAAGCTTTTGATACGGTCTCGAGACCCATGCTACTCAGGAAGCTGGAAGCTCTAGGAGTACGTGACGTTGCTCTTGATTGGTTCCGGTCTTACATTACAAACCGATCACAGCGCGTAATTCTTAATAATGGACAAGTGCAGAGCGAACTGTTGTCAGTAGATTTTGGAGTACCACAGGGTAGTGTACTTGGACCAACCCTATTTCTGACCTACATCAACGACCTCTGCAACGCTAATATTGATGGTGCTCGTGTGATCACGTTTGCTGATGACACAGCTCTTCTCTTCAACGCCGACAGCTGGGAGGGGGTGGTTGATGTTACACAGAGGGGCCTGGCTCAGGTGGCGCACTGGTTGCAAACAAACTTACTAACACTAAATGCCAGTAAAACCAAATTTGTGGCTTTCAGAATTACAGAGAGATCCGCTCCTAATAATGGCTTGAAAATAAAAATACATAGCTGTAAAGAATTCCCTTTTAGGACTGCTTGTGACTGCATCGAGATTGAACAGGTTCAATGCATAAAATACCTGGGCATCATTGTGGACAACCATTTAGGATGGACACAACAAATAGGTGCACTAACATGCAGAACTCGCAAACTCATGCATATATTCAAGAAGCTGAGAGAAATAGACGATCCACATACGACAAGAACTATTTACACAGCTCTATGTCAGTCCATACTATCGTATGGAATCGTGGCATGGGGCTCAGCAGCTAAAACTCATCTTATTAGCCTAGAAAGGGCCCAGAGAGCTATTTTAAAAGTAGCATATCGAAAACCCTTCCGATTCTCTACGAATACTCTCTATCTCGAAACTAAATTCCTTAGAGTTAGACAGATATTTATACATAACGCTATAACTAGATTTCACCGTACAGCAATCGGTACACTGCGGAAACCTCAAAGATCAGCTAGAACTAGAAAATGGGACATTCCTCAGGTAAAAACCAATTTCGCCCACAAATGTTTTAGCATCTTAGGACCATATTTGTATCAAAAGGTAGATAACATGCTCAGTGTGTTTGAGTGCACTAGAAACACCTGTAAGAAGAAAATGTACCAATGGCTTCAAACACTTAATTATGAACAAACCGAATCTCTCCTAAAGCCTATGTCTTGATTAATCTAAAAACCTAGTTGCACTTATAAGAAGTAAATTCCTCTTACCTATAGATACATCTGTTCACTCCATTTTGATGCATAGCATAATACCTACCTACCTAATACCTACCTTTTAATTTTAATCTAGTCCTATTTAGTTTAGAAAGACTAAATTTATATACTTAAATAGATATGTAAATGTAGTCTTTTGGAACTTCATTAAACTAAGTTACTAACTAAGACAAACTTCCTAATCGTATGAACCGAAAAGATCAAAACTACTTACATACCTACTACTACATATAATTGAGGCAAGTGCTCGTTTCTGACCATAACCTGAACATAAAACTACCTCAATTACGCTAACACCTGTCTGTGACTTCCAATAGCCTAACTTGAACTAAACCATTAACTAGCTGTAACTCACCAATCTATCTGTAATTACCTCTGACTATGGCCAAATTAACAAACCATCTATATCTTTTGATCTACGTCCAAAGCCCATATACAGTATTATTCCGTTATGAAATGTGCCAAACGAAAAAAAAAAATTTAACTTTACGACACAGGAATTATCCTAGTGTAAAGTTTATTAAACTAACCTTTATACAACTTAAAGATTGAGAACCTAAATGTAGGTGGTAATTATTAATACTATGATATAGCTAAAATTTACGTCCTACATAGAGTGTGAATAAATATAAATTAACCTACTTAGTTGTTATATAGATGTTTATATAAATTAACTAACTAGCTGATAAATAGAATAAGTACCCATCATAATTTTAATTAACCTAGCTACTATTAAAGTAACATCATAAAGTTTGTTAAACATAACTTTACGACACAGGATTTATCCTAGTGTAAAGTTTGCCTATGTATGAACAATAACTTAAATAAGCTACCTACACTTACCCTTATAAATAAGTATGTCTAAGCTGTTTGTGTCTCAAATAAATGATTTATTATTTATTATTATTATTATTATTCTTAGAAATTACCCAGAGTGGTGAGGTACGCTTTATAATAACAAAAACCTTACTGTGATAATAAGTTAAGTTAAGTGGGGGCGCATGCATTCTGCATGCGCCCCCACCGCCGCTTTAATTTTATTCGTTCGTGTGGTTTTATAAAGAAGCACCCAAAGTCGAAAATCCGGCAATAAGAAGGAACCTAAAACATAGACAAATGAGAAATAATAGTCATCTTGCTGGTGACAAAGAGCCGAAACTTTGGCCAAATTGTGCCCAAGATAAAAAATAAAAGTTCGCTTAATCACCTAAGAACTGGCTAATCAAAGAATCTGAGTCAGAATAATGGGCGAAAGAACTAGAAGGACAAATTGTCGGAGATTTTAGATAGTGGGAAGTGTTCTTTGTAAACGAATATGTAAGAAACTTTAAATCCTAAGCCCCTCCGGCTTAGGATTTCTTAGGAATCTTAACAGTCACAAAAAATGTCTTTTTTTTGTAATTAACTCCCACAAACATCACCATTTTAAGCTGTCTGTGATTAACCTACTAATATCGTAAACATGTCTGGATGTATGTTTGTTGCTCTTTCACGCAAAAACATTCTAGGCCTAGAGTAACACATAGGCTACTTTTTATCCCATAAATTAGTTCCCGTGGGATAGGCGTGCGAAGCCGAGGGGCGCAGCTAGTCTTGTAATTATACACTGGCAGTACAACTGGCTTTCCACAGTTTTTGGTAGGCCTGTATTGATATGATAGATCTGAAGCACCCTATTTATTTTTGTGTGTAGTGCTCGAAGGGATGCGGAACGCGTCTAGACCCGCACTCACCCTGAAGATGTCCCTCGTTAAGGGATGAAACGTTGGTGTTCTTCCAACACAAACAAGGTTCGTAGTTAACCCGCTTACATTCATAATGCACCCTATTTCTGTCAACATCTATTTATCTATCCTTACCTCCTTCAGGTTTTTAGTAGTCTAGTCGAGAGGATCTATCCCTCTTGGGGCAATAATTGGGATTTAAAACGAATAAACTTACTTACGAAGATTTTTTCTCGACTAGTCTACTAAAAACTGAGAAAATAAGTCCATCTATAGACTATCTCTGCTGAATTCATTTGGAGTGCGCCGCGGCACGAGAAGCTGCTCACTTAGCAAATAATATTTAATTCTCATTTCACTTAGAATAAGATTCCGAGATTGCGATGCCAGTAGAATATTAATATAATCTGGTACGTTTTAATCTCATTTTTAAAATTAGGGGCACGTTCTCAGTTTGGTAATGAGTTTCATGGTTTCACTGAACAATTAAGAGTGTTGGTAAACAAGTTTTGAAACTACTGCTCTACTAACTACTGCTCTCTTTATATTCCAGCCAAATTTGAAGTAAATACATAAAATACTAGCAAACAAACCATCCATACCGAAACTAAAATTAATAAGTTCCCGTTACGTAGCAAGTCATCTCGAAGCGAATTAATTGAGGGCCTAAATCCCTAAGCCTAAGATGTCTGAAAGGGGGAATGGCACAGGTATAATAAATCTAAATCTATATAACTACATAGTCGTATCAAGGCTATCTTAAATTTAAGATGAAACACGAAAAACGCGTTGCTTCCAGTGATCTAAATACAAATATACTGGCCGGCCGTCATGCCCTCCTTAACTTTAATTTATCACTCCATGTACGGTGACCACGACTTCGGGGTAGGTAATAATACGATATTTGGACCAATGTTAAACCAAGAGACTTTAGATTCGGACGAGATGAACGCCTATAATAATTATTTTTGTTTAAAAACTATAAACCGAATTCAATTTTTATAGTTATTTCATGAATTTTCATGGATCCCATTGTCAGAACTGAACAAAACTAAAATGGGACTACACGGGAAGCACCAGCTTTCATATAAAAAAGAATCATGAAGATCAGACCACCTAATCAAAAGTTCTGAGGTAACAAACATAAAAAAATGGACATCTCGTCCACGGACGAGACCCTAACTCGTATTTTTATATTGTATCCTGAATTGCTTTGCTTTACACAAGTTTCGGATAGAATCAACCAAGAAGCTTATATCTGAGCTTCGTGGATAGAATAATTAGGTAATGATAAAACTGTAGAAACTGCCGCCGCCGCCGCCGTGATCAGGAATTAGTCACTGCATATGTGTTTTTATTGGCACATGGGTCGTTCTTACCTCAGCTTTTGTATTATGTTATTACGAAAACAAACTTGGTTAGACAATATTCATTGTGTAAGTATTTAGCTTAGTGAAAAATATAGCAGACAGCCCTTAGAAAACAAATAGTTTTTTATATATTTATAATCAGTTTGTTTTAAGGACTATAAACCGATTTCAATCAAATGGTTTTGCCATGGATACCATTGTCAGAAATGGGACTACACGGAAAGCTCCAGCTTTCAAATAAAAAATAATTATCAGAATCAAATCACTCAGTCAAAAGTTCTGAGGTTACAAATATAAATTTAAAAAAAGAGAAACTCCTCCATGTTTTAAGGTCGGTTAAAAAGAAAACACATACGACACACATGTAAAATCGTGCATACATGGTAAAATCGCGCATGATTTGTGAACGCATTGCCACCTTTTGTACAAAAAGTAATTTACTTGAAATTAACGAAAAATGTATTACTTCTATTATTTTCAATATCATCCAAAATTTACAAACAACTGTCCTACGTGGTTACTCGTGACTCATGCTCACAACAGCCGAAACAGACTCACAATGTAAAACGTCACTGATTTAATCTACAGAAATAAACGGTAACAGAGAATTTCATTTTTAA
Source organism: Eupithecia tripunctaria (assembly GCA_955876795.1). Classification (NCBI taxonomy): domain Eukaryota; kingdom Metazoa; phylum Arthropoda; class Insecta; order Lepidoptera; family Geometridae; genus Eupithecia; species Eupithecia tripunctaria. Next base: position 17,616,622 of record OY041601.1, read on the forward strand.
CAGCTCTTGCTCTGACAGAGGAGAGGCTTACAAAGGTTTATCTCGCTTGAGCTCTTGTGTAACAAGAGTGCAATTTATTTGGTTATGTTCCGAAAGTTTGGGAAACCATAAAATGCCTAAAACTGCATCTGTACTAAGTGGCGGTGTAGTTTGGTAGTTTGTACCAGATTTTTGTGGGTTTAATCTTTATAGTATTTTCCTCGATTTACTGTGTTTTTTTGACAAGATTTCTGTCTGCAGTTTGTAAGTGCTTTTGAGGTGAGAAGTGAAACGTACTTTATGTAAGGCGGCGGTCGTGAGAATCCAGCCATCAAACTCAACATGAAAAGGAGATTATGGAATCTATCTAAGTAACGGTAGCAGCTTATATCTGTGTATTATTTTATTCTTCTAGTCGATCTTGCCTGCATGCCCAGCGTAGGGATTATGGAATTAATCCCTAGTGATAAGGACCAAAAAAGCGCTTATCGGGGAGACCTATGTATGTCTAATTGTCCAGCCAGTGGACTAGTAAAGTTTGTTGTTTGTTGAAACCCTGGGATACCTTAAATTACAATTCACTACATCCATCTAACATTACGATCCGATAAGCCGTTAGTGAAAGATATAAATAATGGTAGTTAATAGTTTTTGATTGATAAGAAATAGGTACACGCTACAATTGTATCTACTTAAACACAAACAAAATTATGTAGCTTTAGCATAATCAAGGCAGCTGACAGAATAAAAAATAGAACATTAAACTAAATTAACAATAAAAAATAAAAAACAATAATTTTTGAGCTTATGAACTCATCATAGCTATACTTAGAACGTTTTCTCAATAAGCCTACGTTTTAGGCGACGTTTAAAAATAGCATAGCCTGCTGCAGCATCCTTATGCGAGTCTGGCAACTCACTGTACACTTACGGACCCATAATGTGAGACAACTTCGACGACTTAGTTATAGGAAGCGCTCTAGTGAGACCAGTCTGTGCTGGTTACGAGTGCGGTATGCGAAGTCACCGTGCGTCGCATAGGATCCGAAGTTACTCCTCACAAAAAGCGCTACCTGCGAGATGGCTATGCAGGGTAGGTTGAGGGTGCCTAGAATCTTATAGTGCGGTCTGGCCGAGACATTGCTGTGTATCCGTACTATCCCTAGTATGGCCCATGTTTGCATGCAGAACGCGCGCTCCCAGTCGACAGCCAGACCACAGCTCGGCACCATACTGGAGCTGCGAGTGGACAGTGCGAAGTAGCAGGCTCAGGCCACGTCCGTGGACACCACCCGGTTCACCCAGTTTAGCGCATAGCACGCACTGCCCAGCCGTCGATGTGGTTCGCCCACGTCAGTCCCCCTATCTATTTGGAATCCTAAGAACCCTGTGCACTCAACCTGATCAATAACCTTTCTGTCTATAGTCACTGCCAGCGCTCTGACGGGTCCACCCGAGAACCGGAAGTAAATGAAATGGGTTTTTTTGCAAGTTTTTGCTCTGTTTTATGAACGTTGGGTATTCGCCCTGCCGAATGTAGATGTTAAAAGCATATACAAGTATAGGAGGAATTACGAGTACAGCGAGGCGCAGCGACTATATTGAAATACCTCACACGTCCTGTGAAGGCTTAGCGGAATCACCAAGTCATCTGTCGGAAGCCAATATATGAGCTAAAGCTACACATTTATATTTAAACTGCATATACGAGTACAAAATAGGAAGGACAATCGCAAAGTAATGGCTAGCTATTTCCCCACGCAAAAATGAAAAAACCACATCAAATGTTGCATTTAAAAATCGGACATGAAGCTAATGGCGCGCGCGAAACACAACGACTCTCCGCGTCACAAAAAATCCTATCATCGTTGCCCAGTGTTGCCATCTATTGTCAACTCAAAACGTCACCTATGCGAATGTACCTAATCGTCAGTGACTACATCACTCGCTTTACGTCAAATATTGTGGACGCCTATTGTAGTGTGTACGGCACAATGAGGCACAATGTCAATCTAGTAAATTTGGTAAGGTATCGCGTCTCCTTCATAGACAAGATTTTTTTCTCCATGGTCAAAGCAGCGTTATATTCTCTTTGGGTCAAAGCATAATAAATCATGCCTGTCATAATTTGACACACAAAAATTGCCAAAAAAACACTTCATATTAAATGGAACTTTGCAATAAAAGTATAGCAACCGCCACTTGATAATAATGGGAGAAAAACCTATAGAATGGGTCCCATCGTGTATGTCTACTCTGGTAAGAATTTCTATAAGTTGTCATGTCATGGCCATGACCATGGCCATCTAGATCACCGGACGGTCAGCCAGTCATCAGATAAAGCCTTTTGAAGGTAATTTTTGTTCAAAATTATTATGTGTATGGTCAAAATATCCAAGAGATGATCCGGCGGCAGGTAGAGGCAGTAAGCATACTTAACAAGTAATAAGTAACAACTTTCATAAGGTTCTAATATAATTATGCTATTTTACGATCTATTCAATAAACTAGGACGAGTTATTGCACCTAATAGCTGTATCGCGCTGCCTAGCTGTGTGGGGCTGGCTTAGAATTTGCACCACCCCATCTCTTCCCGTGGGTGACGTAAGAGACGACTAAGGGATATCCACCAGGGGCGGGCAGCAGCGCCCCCTGCAGAACATTTCTAAAAATTATAGCTTATTACTTACTTATAATAACAATTTAAATTCTACACCAAAATTTAAAAAACTACAAATACAGGCTGATGAGGTTGAGGTTGAGTAATTGCACCAGCTAAATCAATTTTAATAATTTTGATGATAATTTGATGTAAAGATTAAAATTGACCCACAATTAAAATAAAGGAATTAAATATTGATATCTAACAATTATACAGACTAGCGTAGTACATAATTGAAAAATAAAATGCTGTAACGATGCAGGTCAAATGGTTCCACATCAATCAAAACCATCAATGCAAGGTGCGCTGGTTTTCAAATGGAACCTGTGAGGTGACCTCACAACTGAGCACTGATCGACAGAGGACAGAGATAACGACTGATAACGGAGAGGAATAAACAAATAAACCTAGATATGGAAACCACTGGAGTTGAATTCATCCACAGGATTTTTTTTGATTAACGAGTTTTTAAGTCGTTATTTTAAAATGAATTAAAATTATAAACGAAGTGTCGTGAAAACTGACGCCTCCATCAACGACTTATGCTCGTTGTTTTAAACGTGTGGGAAAAGTCTTTAACAGCCTATAGTAGTCCACTGCTGGACGCAAGCCTCCCCCGTATAAGTGCTTTTTAGCTTTTATTACATAGGGGGTAATGCCTATAATCCCCACGCTGGACATGCGGGTTGGTGATCGCAGTTCGGTAGTAGAATTATTCTGCTGGCGGTGCCGCTACCCGCCCCCGGTGACTACCTCTTACGACACCTGCGGGTAGAGTTGGGGTGGTGCAAATTCTAACCCAGCATCACACGGCTAAATGGTTAATGGTAGATTTATTCTACGGTAAACCAAAGTATATTCCAGACTTGCACCAGAGCAGCCCTGTCTCGGAAATAGCTGTATTTGACAGTTTCATTATAAAACGGGAGTGAAGCGCGACGACTTAGCTAAAATAGCTTTTTGATTTTGTAGTGTAAATTGAAGTCAAACTTTAAATACGGGTACATATCTGCGAGCACAGTTCGCAGATAATGTAATGTAACATGAACATTAAAGGGCATTCATAGTTGGCTTGCAACCGCGAACCGAGCCTATCACGAGCACGCGATTCGCAACATTTATGGTCAGTTCGGTTCAAGGTATAAACACGCTTAGTAGCCAAAAATTAAATTTGACTAGTACTTAGGTATCATTTTGTAAAATGTAACCAGACCCCTCACCCCCCAGCCACAGATGATTCCTCTACTTCCACCCTGTACAGATTAGGCAACAAAATGATAGTTATTTCCCTCCGCGATAGAGAACAATATGTAGAAATAGAATACTTTAACACCAGTACATGCGAGATGACTAACATACGCTCAGATAAAAAAATAATAAATGCGTCAATACCCCAAGGCAGCGTTATTGGATGCCTCCTATTTCTGACTTACATAAACGACCTCCCAAAAATAATGGACGAGCCGTGCGTCCTATTCGCCGACGATATATCTGTACAAACAACATGTAATTGCGAGGAAAATGTATCCGATAAACTTGACGATATACTAAATAATATAACAGACTGGATGAACGACCACAACTTAGAAATAAACTTCCTTAAGACTAAAATAATGACATTCCACCCATACCAAAAACCCGCATTAAAAATCAACTACACTTATAAAAATAGACCTCTAGAAACTGTAAATCAATTTAACTTGCTAGGCCTAACAATCGACACTCACCTAAACTGGAAATTACATACACAAAAAATCAAAACAAAACTATCCAGCTTGACATACGCCCTCCGCGAGGTTAAGAAAACAACTGATTTAAAAAGCTCCCTTGCAATTTATTACGCAAGTGCTCATAGCCACCCATCATACTCCGTCATTCTATGGGGAAACAGTACCAATGCAAAAATTATCTTTACGCAACAAAAAAAACTAATACGAATTTTAGCAAACATAGAACAAACAGACAGCTGTAAACCATACTTCAAAACTTTTAAAATACTAACCTTGCCCTGCATATACATTTTCGAAACTTGTAAATTCGTTAGAAAACATGAAGAATTTTATAAAACAAGGGAAAAAACCTTCCCCTCTCGTTATAAAAACAAACTTATAAAACCTGACTCCAAATTGAAACTACACTCATCCAGCCCTTATGTAATGACTATTAAAATATATAATAAACTGCCTGACGCGTTGATAAACGAAAATAACGACAATGTTTTTATAAAACAACTAAAGATTTTATTAACCACAAAAGCTTACTACACGGTTGACGAATATTTGAACGAAAAATAAAACTATTTATGCAAGTAAAAATTCCTAACCAGTTAACGACGTCCTCCTCTCTCTCCATACATATTGTGTGCCCAGCAGGGTCTATAGTGAAACCTAATTATATGAAAATGTAAATACCTCTGTACACTTATAGAATACAATAAATGATTGAGTATTGAGTATATAATATGATATAACAGTCGGCACAAATAAAAAGTAATGTTATATTTGTGTGGTGATGTAGTCCAGCAACAAAGCAAAAATACAGGTCATAGTTGCGCTCGAAAAAACACTGAATGTTCGATGATCAGTACTCCAAAATCTTGCAGAGATGTTAAACCTGGTTCTTTGGTTGCAGAACACACTGCAAGTGTAAGAAACCTCTTCTACTCGATCTATTGTTCGGTACAAGTGATGGAGGACATCGCTGGCATGTACTCCGACCAACACTCTTGGCGGAGGGCTAACCTCGGACACGATGTACGTTTGAAAAGGTTTAATATCTCTGCAAGGATTATGTAGATCGCAAGACGAACGTGTGTCGTTATGTATATAGGATATACCTGCAAGGAGTAAAAATCTGTTTGTTGTCTCGAGATGGAAATCGAACTTACAACCTTCTGTGTGGCAGGTTAACTTTCATCCGTTTCGCCACATAAGTCGTATCTATGTTTAATTTGAGGAATTGTTTCAGTTTACCCGAAGTCCAGGTCAAGGCGGCTGCGGCGATCCCGCCTCACTTATGAACATGTTCAAATCATGGATGCGAACTCACGAAGATGCTCAGGTCAGTATTTTCATTAATCCAATTTTCAATCATTCACATTGAATTACTAAATACATAAATACAGCTTTATGAAGCCAAAACTTCTATCGCTAGATTAAATAATAAATAATATAATTTTGGACGATTCACACAGCATTATCCAATCCAGCCCCAAGCTAAGTAGAGCTGGTGTTATGGGTACTAGATAACTGTTATACATAATACAATACAATACTAGATAGAAGACATAAAAAAAAATATTTTCATACCAAATCAACACTCCACACTTTTCGCCAGAAACTCGTTTTGCATGGCAATTAAGATATTCAATATGTTACCAATAGAATTTAAGGACTTGCAAATGACATTATTTAAAAAAAGACAATAAATGGTTATTGACTCATTGTTTTTATAGCGTAGAGGAATATTTTAATTTTAAACAGACAAGACATATGTAATTTAATTCTTAATCGTTATTATTATGTTAGTAGGTACGTTTTTTTTAAATTCACACACCAGTCCATAACTACTGGTAGTATTACATTGATACCACTCATACAACAACAGCATTGTAATATTTGACATGTTTTCTGTGAATAAATGATTCTATTCTATTCTATTCTAGATGATTTTTTATTATACATTGAAAACATCCCGAACGCCCTGAATTTGTTTAGGGCATCTGCAGATCGTACACACATTTGTCCTGAGGCGGGAATCGAAGCCGCAACCTCCTGCATCGCAGGTGGACCTTCGCCCATCGCGCCACAGAGGTGATCGATTGACAGTCTTTGATCATCAGGAGTGCCATATCTTTTTATTTACAAAAAGGGCACAAAGTACGTCAGATGTGCTCTTAACTAAAATTTCACGTTAATGAAAAACATGGTTAGTCCCAGTTGTCATTTTTACATTATGTTGTATTTACATACGAAGATCATAACACCATCAAAAGCTGAAAATCTCAAAAACGTGCTGATAGGCCCTTTCTGTATTTAGTGATTCAATTATCCGAACAGTTCTGCTAAAGTCCTATTCAGATCCGCGCGGTATTCGCAACTCGGGTAGTAATGAGATTTTTTTTTGGATTTTGCGCTCGGTTTTTCGCGAGCTGCGGTATTCCGTCAAGTATTTTATTATTATGATGATTCTTTATTGGCAACAAAGTTATAAGTCTTGTGAAACACGGAATAAATAATTTTTGATATTGGTTTTGTGCATCAGCGGCCCTATTGTCTAAGTGAACTCGTAATCGACATCGGCTTCGTTTTTGACATTTGAAATCTAGCCTGGGCTTCGATAGTCATTTTCGTATTGTGTAACTAACTGACAGATGCAACACCATTACCAGCGAAATTCAAACCCAGTGAATGAATGAAAGTTCGTACTTTGGCAGATATCGGTATTGTGTAACGCCAAAATGGGTTTCACTAACAAGTTCAAGCCCATGAGAAACGTCAATTGAAGCAGGGAGCTCATTGGAATCTTGTTTGAAAAAGTGTTTCGGTCAAATCTCTATTTTGTATCCAAATATGTACGAAAATTGTGTTTGAAGGTATAAATAAATAATATTTCATATCTCAGAAGTAAGTAATAATTATGTCAACACTCATACTTGAGTACCTTATAATGTTTTTACGGCTTAAGGCCCATACACCACCGAAAGTGGCGCCCCCAACTATTATATCTTATTATTACGTTCAACGCAGGTATTTTTAAAAATCCTACGTTCAGTTTATGGTATCTATTATAAGCTATTAATTAATGCCTCTGTAATAGTTTCATTTTGTAAAGCTTAGGAAGAGATACGAAGTTGCGCTTTTTGGCCACCAAACTCTATTTTTGCATCTCCTCCTAAACTATATGAGATAAAATTATAAAAGAGGTATAAAAAATAGCTTATAATAGATACCACAAACTGAACGTAGGATTTTTAAAAATTCCTATGATAAAAGTAAAATATGATAAAATAGGAATTGCTGTCAGATTGGCTCGGGTATGCGCCTTAATAAATATAATGCTGTTTTTGTAACTAGTTAAACAGCTAAATCACAAATGGTTCCAGTGGAACTAAAAGTTACGCCACTGGCATTAACGAAACGCATGAAACATCGAAAACTTGTGAAATGGGATTCACTTGGCTCATTCATTCCGAAGCCGAAGCCCAGTGAAATACCTTACACAATACCGATCACATTCAGACTGGTTGCGAACTGGTAATGGGCTTGAAGTTCACTGGGAGTCGACTTCAAATTACACAATAGAGCTGCGTTACAAAAACAAAATCAAAAATTCTTTATTTCTCTAAATACCTACACTTAAAGTTAAGAAGCGACGAAGTAACCTTTAGCCTATAAGTTGTTATTTTTCGAGTTCGAGCAAAACCCGTCTAAAACTATTATATCCTATAAATAATCTGATATTTTATACTAAGTCTTTTTGGACAGCAAAGTTACAAACATCTTTAAAACTTTATAATTATTATATCTATTCTACAGGTGATGATAGCTAGTATCCTGGTGGTGGTGGGTCTCTGGTGGCTCGTGCGGACGGTGCTGACGCTGCTGATCAACCTCCTCTGCCCAATGTTGGTCGTGCTGCTGGCCGTGGTGAGTCTGAGTCTGCAATGATCTCGTCCAAAAAACACTCAACCGTTTCTCTATACGAGAGTCGCGTGTCGGCACATAATATGTCCTATGTTGCGCTAAATGTGCAACTATGTGTGTTACCTCTACAATCACTTTATGAACATAGTGTGTTCATGTGGTGACTGAAGACCATAACGACTAGCTAAGAACCATCGCCACAAAATTTCGAACCCGTAACAAAGGCTTGACCGATTAAGGTACGGCTTTTACCGTACCTTAATCGGTCAAGCCTTTAGATAAATTGGTAACATTGATGATTGTGCAAATTGTACATACATACAAACAACATCACACCCTAAAGGCATATACCGTCTCCGTTCCGTCGCGGGTAAAAATAAAAAGCAAAAAGGAACTGCACTGAGTTTCAGGTGATTTCTTATGTTATGTGATCTGTGACGTCATGGCTCACATTTGTCAACTCGCACCACGATTCTATTGCCGAAAGCGTTGCGTTTATAAAGCGATTGAAATTTAAAATATCTTCTTTTCAATTATTAAACTTCACTATAAAAACATCAAAAATACAAAAATAAATATACAGATATATTTCTATATCAATAGAGAATACTTTAAAAAACAATTAACCATTTTAAAGTCACATACACTGAAAAAATATGATTGTTAAATTTACTAAACTTGAGTAGTTTGAGGCTTTAACTAATAAAATCAACCTAATTCCTCGTTGGTTTTACAAAAACTCGTTGTTTATTTTACTAAACCACAAAGGTAAACATTAACCTATAAAATATAGTTAAAGTTACTAGAAAACTGTATGTTAAATACACTTATGTATGTTTCGTAAAATGTTTCTCGAGGGTATCGTCAAGTGACGTAAGCATTTTACTAAAGTTCTATGTAAAATTAACGATCTTGGATGTTGATTTTGCTAAACGCAATTCAACATCCTCGTTTTTGTATATTCAACTATAACTTGATGTTGAATTAGTAAACAATTTGACAGTGTACTTTCGTAAAACTTACTTTCTAGTTTTGTAAGAATGTTCCTAAAAATAAAGTTAGATGTCGCATACTTCGCTACTAAAGTTCTGTGTAAAATTAATGATCTAGGATGTTGATTTTGCCAAACTCAATTCAACTTCCACGATTTAGTATATACAACTATAACTTGATATTCAATTAGTATAACAAATTTAACATTGTAATTTCGTAGAAACAACTTTCTAGTTTTGTAAGAAGGTTCCTAAATGTAATGTTAGATGGCGCATGCTTCGCAACTAAACTTCTACGTAAAAATAATGATCTTGGATGTTAATTTTGCTAAACGCAATTCAACCAAAATGATTTAATATATTCAACTATAACTTGATGTTGAATTAGTAAACAATTTGACAGTGTACTTTCGTAAAAAATACTATCTAGTTTTGTAAGAATGTACCTAAAAATAACGTGAGCTGGCGCGTGCTTCACTACTAAAGTTCTGTGTAAAATTAATGATCTGGGATGTTGCTTTTGCCAAACTCAATTTAACATAATACGATTTAGTATATTCAACTATAATTTGATGTTCAATTAATAAATAAACACTCGTCGCACGAACTCGCACGGTTTTTTCCCGTTTTGACTACAGATTGATTTCTAAAAATAACAGCTCCATCTAATGTGTAGGTTAGGTATAGCTTGTTAATAGCTTTCAGCCCAACTGGGTACAATGTTTTGCTAGTTGTCCGTCTATCTAAATAATTCACAAGAAATAACAAAAACTGATTGCGCTCTCGCTTACGTCACGCCACTATTGTGGCGTTGGAAATCAAGCTTTTTCGCTGCGAGCCACTTTTGTGGCTGTGGTCGGTTCAGTGATTGAGCCACAAACATCCAAACTTGTAACATTTTAATTTTAAATAAATAATTTGATTTTGATGCACAGTTTACACAAAACTATAACAAAATCAACAATGTACTGTCGTAAAAAGAACTTTCTAGTTTTGTAATAGGGTTCCTTAGAATAGGTACCTATCGTTAGCTGGCGTATTTTGCCCCCTCATCAGCACGTATCTCACCTTGGCTAGAGTGGAATTATTTCAAACTCTACAGAACTGAAACCAGTAAATCAAACTCCAACTCGAGGGGCTTAGAAGTAGCCAGGGAAGATTTCCACAATCCACCTCCTGGCTCTGTCCCCAGACCCTCGTTACCAAACTAATCGAATGAGCTCAAACTTGAGAGGTCTACTAGCCAGTGATGAGTTCGACTATCACCTCCTGCCCCTCCTGGCTCCATTATCAGACCTTCGTTACCAAGCCCAATGTATCATACGAATCATAATGAGCCCAAACTCGAGGGAGTTAGGTACTTACTGGAAACAGTGAATCTAAACTACGAAGTAGGTACCTACCTTATCTACTCAAAAGTCAAAGTGCTTTAAGTTACAGGACTCTTGGACACAACATTTTAATAACTTATAGTTAAACTAGGAAATAAGGTGATTACTTTGAATTTTTGATCACTTCAATCTCTACCTATCGAGCGAATCAGAAACCTTTACTTGGTTAGAATGTTAGTTTTTGAGTTGGAGCAAAACTTGTCCCAGGGTTTTTTATCCTCTATCTAGACAATCTGATATTTATTTTATACCTACTAGCCCCGTGGGAATTCCGGGATAAAATATAGCCTATGTCACTCCCTGAAAAGTAAGCTTCTTAATGGTGAAAGAATTTTTCAATCGGTCCAGTAGTTTCGAAGCCTATTCAATACAAACAAATAAACAAACAAACATTCAGATCTTTCCTTTTTATATTAATTTTCCTTTTTAATATTAATATAGACGACACTTGCTCTCGAATACATATCAAGCAATTAGGTATGTCCCTAGGTATATTATAATAAGTAGGTACCTTCCTGCCTATGTATTTTCCATCTTCTATCTATATGTATGGTACCTACTATGCAGGCTTTTATAATACGGGCCTAAATCCTAAGCTGCTTAGGATTTAGGCCGGTATTATAAAAGCCTGCTCAGTCATAGAGTTATGCTTGAGTAACGCTTTTCTATGGCATAAGTGTCACTCAAGCATAGGTCGATGACCGAGCATGCTTTCATAATACGGGCCTTAGAGTCTTGGGGGTGGAAGTGTCTATTGACGTAAATGGCGCAGGTAATAACTAGGAAAACCGAAGACCAGTCTTCTCTTGGTACCTAGACCCGAAAGAACCTTGCGTTGGTAAGTAGGTAGGTAGGTAAATTACGGACAGGCATAATAATTTACAAAAGTAGTTTTGTAGAATCAATACTGTGGGTGTTAATTTAACGTACCTTGTTTCGTATTAGAAAATTAATAACTGTAATAAGGGAGGGGGGTCGCGCTCACTTCGCTCAGTGGGACGCTAACGAGCGAAAGACGACGACTCCTGCTTTACGTGGTTATTGTATTTTATTTGGACTCCTGCTTCTTATATTAAAACGATTCTGTGTTCATATGGGTAAAACAGAATTTTACTACCTACTTTCATTGAAAGTACGCAATAAAGTGCCTTTTTTCGAAACTGTGGAGGGTGTTTCGTTAGCCATTTTGCTGAGCTTTGTCTGCCTGCCTGCCTGCCTGCCTGCCTGCCTGATCAATCATGGAAGAAAAGGAATCCGATCCGAACGTACTTGATATTGATACGGATAATAATTTCGTGATTGAGCTGGATCCGTGGGGAGTCTCGGAAGACACTCGAAGAGTGTTCAAAGGTATGTAAAACCTATACCTACCTACCTAACTAATTGACTTGATGACATCGATAAACTGTAATAATCTCGATGTTTGGTTAACTGGGCATCTTTGCCTACCTAGGGTAATTACACAGAAATCGTAATAATAGTAGCTTATTATTACAATTTCTGTCTGCGAGTAGCTATTAGTGAATTATAATAATCACTCATTAGGGGAGGGCTATGTCCAGCATAGGCTTACTGTAGCCTGATGATGTTAGGTAGTTTATCATTAGGCTGTTTATATAATCATTGTAGTCGGGGCTGCAGTGGCTTTTGAATGACGATGAGCAAAGAAAGGATAGGTAGGTACTTTGCTCATCGTCATTCATAAACCACTGCAGTCCCAGTTATTTCATCATTGTTCCTACTTATTTCAAGACATTTTTAAATCATTTTTATATAATCTTTTCTAGAACACGATTTGGAGCTATTTCTGTGTTGAAAATATTACCGAGTCAGATATTAATGAACTCATACAATCAAATAAAATAAAAGATAGAATAAAGTTGAAGGCTGGACTATCTCGATTCGGAAATGAAAATAAAACATTGGTAAGCAAATAATATTATAGGTAGGTACCTACATGGATATGTGATGCTTTGTGAATGTACTTTAATGCACAATTATAATTTCTTTAAAAAAAAATTACAAAGTAGTTAATATTTTCTTTGCACTTACTAAATAGTTTAATTTTTTTTTTCAGAGCACTTGTTCTATGGACTCAGAGTCTATTGCATCCAATGATCTTGATAAATTTGAAGTGGAATCAAATATCTCTGGGTTGAGTGGCAGTTTCAAAAGAAGTAAGTTTCTTTATTTACTACATCAAATATTGTAGTCTATTTGCCATTGATTACAATTATAATTTAATTACACAATCAATAAAATACAAATTGTAATATAAAATAAAATCCATCTTATGTGTTAACTAGCTCTATTAACATACTTTGAGACTGTATGGGGTGGCGAGATAAAGAAGAGGCCTATACTCAGCAGTGGGTGTTACCGGCTGGTTATATAAATAAATAAATAATAAATAAATATTTTTCTGACAATTCACACAGCATTATCTTATGGGTACTAGATAACTGATATACTTAATACAATACACTACTTAATGTAGATAGATATTTTTTATTTTACTTCGAAAATATCTGCAGATCGTACAAATATTTGTCCCGAGGCGGGAATCGACCCCGCAACCTCTTGAATACCTACCTCCTCTTCTCCTAAAATTAAATTTGAAAAAAATTATGATAAAATGTATATAATACCTACTTACCAAAATTTAAATTATTTTCAGATTGAATCAGATTTTGACGTCCTGTTTTCGAACTGTGAGTTGAAGTTGTTTAAAAAGTGGCCGAATTTGATCAAAACAAGTTCTACCAAAAAAATTGCATAAGTTTAGTACGAACGAAGAAAACTACACCATAACCGTAAATACGGCGAGAAGATGTTTGACGGTTGTCAGCCCCTTAATTATGAATCTGGAGTTTCGAGATTGATAAAACCAGAAATGTTTATCATTATTTTGTAACTTTTTTTATGCCTGATGTGATTGAGATATTTCTTGTAGAATTCAGTTCGTACTTATTTATATAATGGTGGCAATTCTGTTACGTCTAGGTAAACTAAAATATGCAAAACGAGGGAACGAGCGTTTCCTACGTAATTTGTTGGTGTCATTTTGTGTTTGTTAGTAAAATAAAAACTTCTTTTATTTTTTACATTTACTATTATTTGAATCCTTATCCTGGCCAAATCTGGGAATTGTAATATTCATTAATTAATTGTTATGTATAAATGATAATTCAATTGAGTGTAATGATTTTGATAATAATTTGTTTGCGTATAATGTCCTGTGTTATATATATTGTTGCTAAATTTGTACATTTCACGAATTTGTTTTGACTTATGCATTTGCTTTCGTTTATTTAATCTGCTTTGGAACTTTCTACTTGGACATTTTTTGTGAGTTTATAATACCCTTGACTTTTAGGTAAGTACGTATTGTTCTCCCATTATTTACTTGTTTGCGCTTTTTGGATTATTGATCATAGGTACCTACATGTTTAAGTTAGCTTCTTACAGCCATTCTCAAATATTCAATCCATCTGATTATTGGGAACGGCCGTAAGTAGCCAACTTAAAAACCCAGGTACCCTATAATATCAATAATAAAAAAAGCGTGGAATATACAAAAGATAATATGTAAATATTACGAAAGCAATACCTACTGTTAAAAGTCAAGCGTATTATATACCTATTCAATTTGTTTGTAGATTCAACCAAAGTAAAGTTGCAAAATATACGAAAGTAAATAAGTAAACAAATTTCGTAGAACGTACTATACAATAATGGTATTTTAGACGATACTTATTTAGCAAAAAATACATACATGACCCGTAAATTATACGAAACTGATTGAGTGAATATTACAATACCACTATCGTACATTTTACGTATATTAGGGGTAAAATATACAAAACAGGTTTAATGAAATTTACTAAACGAAATCCTTAAATTATACGAAACAGAAGGAGTAGATATTACATGAGTAGTATCGTATAGTCTACAAAAGCTGAGGGGTAAAATATACAAAACCGATTTAGTAGAAAATACTAAGTACAACTCGTTAAATCTACAAAACAGAATGAGTAGGTATTACAAAACTAGTATAGTACCTTTGAGGTAAATCATGGAGTAAAATATACTAAACCGGTTTACTAAAAAATACTAAACAAAATCCTTAAATTATACAAAACAGAATGAGTGAATATTGCATGACTGGTATTGTATAGTTTACAAAAGCTATGAGTCAGTAATACTAAACCAGTTTTGTAAAAGTTTAACCATTTGTGTTTAGTTAAATTAACAAAAAAGTGTGTAGGACCCATTTTTACACGTTGCTTTTGTAAAAAATACTGAGAATTTAGTAAATTTAACTATTATATTTTTTCAGTGTACACACCCTATTAACACGTGCGGTGGTTTCCTTCCAGATGTGCGTTCCCCAGCTGCGCGGGCCACTGCTGGGCCAGAACTACCCCGCCCTGGCCAACCTGCTCAAAACCATCCTGTCCAAACTGGCGGAGAACATTCCGTGATCATTCCTAAGTCTCTATGGCTACGTGCAAACGCTATGCTATCTTAGCGGTAAAAATAATGTAATACAAAGTGAAAATCTCCGTGAAATCAAAATAGAACTCGTTTTTAAGATATTTTTTGAGATTATTTTATTTTAGCGGAACTATATGTGTGTGTATCATACATTGTTAGAATGGTTATCTTATAAGCTTATAGATATTAAAATATTTTAGTCTTTGTTGAAAATGGTGGCCGAATTCTTACGTACTCCGTGTGTACGAGATGCACGCGAGGGCTTAAAAATATTTGTCCTAGACAAATGCTTTCAAGGCTTTTAAAAACTTGGCCATAGCACTGGCACTGGAAAAGTCCGCTCAACAGTTGAGAAATTTTTGACATCGGACTTCTCCAGTCCTCTTCACAGCTCTCCACAGACGAAGGGAAGAAACAGTAAATTTTAAATTTTTAATGAATAAAAATATTCAAATTATTCAATAAAAATTTACATTGAATAAAATTGCCTAGTGTCAGAATTCTGACTTCTATGGGTTGGTTTTCAAAATTAGGTAAAGGCGATTTTTTTTAAATTTTGGTTTAAAAAATCAAATGATGGTAAAAATCCGTTATTAGTGACAATAATACCATTAATACGTTTTTTTTACTCGTTTTATCACTGCTCCATTTCGCTCCACTATGCTGAAAACTCTGCCCTGAATTGGTTCTCAGAAATAACTCCACAATACATCTCGTCATCCATCCACGCACAACAGAAGTTTTATTGTCATGCCCAGTTTTTCAGGTAGTCCAATTAACAAAGTAGCAGTTGCCTCTGAATTTCCAGTTGGTTTAGTTTGCCTTTGAGAGAATTCGTCAAATTTTAGTTTGATTATTTTCGGGCGTAGCATCGAGTCTGATGTACCCATTGATTGGTTTTCTGCGTAAAGCAAAGAGCTTTGACTGATGGAGAAGAGTTCCACACAGCATTTATTTTAATGGATCAAAGTCATGTTGATGGTTGGTTTGATACATTATTTGCATTGTGCTTATTTATACAACATAATATTAATGTTTGTATATATAAAATACCGATCATTCCTACAGAATATTTTGCTTCAGCGTTTTTTTCTGAGAGAATTACAATAACATTACAGGAACTTAGCCTATAATAAATGTGCATTACGAGATATATTTATTTTATGAAATGGATTAAAACATATATTGACGAAGTAAAAACTCATCAAAATTGTGGTCAATGAAAGCAAATACATTTAATTATATTCAAGCGTAATTTTGTTCATAGAGATCGACCACAATTCTATAAAATACATTTAGGTACATCAACGTATTTTACGATCTAATTTACTACTTCATTTTGTACCTTATTATTACTACCTATACCTATACTAGTCCACAGCTGGGCATAGGCCTCCCCTAATGATAGCCATAGCCATCTTTCTGCCATCTTCTGGCTTTCGCACATCGTCAACCCACCTGGCCGGAGGGCATCCCCCACTACGTTTGCCGAGTCGTGGTCTTCACTCAAGAACTCGTTTAGCCCAGCGATTGTCGGTTCTTCGCGAGATATGGCCGGCCCACTGCCACTGATCATATTTTATAGCAAACATTTTATAGGACATTTGATACCATTAGTTCAGTGTTTAGCACCTACCTCTATTTCAAGTTATTACTATAATAGAGGTAGAAGGGGTAAAGATTGTTTGTAATCGGTAGGTAGGTAGATTTTCGAAAAACGGGTTCGCTTATGAAAATTAAAATCATCTTCACACTGGTGTAACATTTTCACTACTCACAACTACAACTACATGATCCCCGAGACATCATGATCACCAGCCTACACTGAAAAAATATGATTGTTAAATTTACTAAACTTGAGTAGTTTGAGGCTTTAACTAATAAAATCAACCTAATTCCTCGTTGGTTTTACAAAAACTCGTTGTTTATTTTACTAAACCACAAAGGTAAACATTAACCTATAAAATATAGTTAAAGTTACTAGAAAACTGTATGTTAAATACACTTATGTATGTTTCGTAAAATGTTTCTCGAGGGTATCGTCAAGTGACGTAAGCATTTTACTAAAGTTCTATGTAAAATTAACGATCTTGGATGTTGATTTTGCTAAACGCAATTCAACATCCTCGTTTTTGTATATTCAACTATAACTTGATGTTGAATTAGTAAACAATTTGACAGTGTACTTTCGTAAAACTTACTTTCTAGTTTTGTAAGAATGTTCCTAAAAATAAAGTTAGATGTCGCATACTTCGCTACTAAAGTTCTGTGTAAAATTAATGATCTAGGATGTTGATTTTGCCAAACTCAATTCAACTTCCACGATTTAGTATATACAACTATAACTTGATATTCAATTAGTATAACAAATTTAACATTGTAATTTCGTAGAAACAACTTTCTAGTTTTGTAAGAAGGTTCCTAAATGTAATGTTAGATGGCGCATGCTTCGCAACTAAACTTCTACGTAAAAATAATGATCTTGGATGTTAATTTTGCTAAACGCAATTCAACCAAAATGATTTAATATATTCAACTATAACTTGATGTTGAATTAGTAAACAATTTGACAGTGTACTTTCGTAAAAAATACTATCTAGTTTTGTAAGAATGTACCTAAAAATAACGTGAGCTGGCGCGTGCTTCACTACTAAAGTTCTGTGTAAAATTAATGATCTGGGATGTTGCTTTTGCCAAACTCAATTTAACATAATACGATTTAGTATATTCAACTATAATTTGATGTTCAATTAATAAATAAACACTCGTCGCACGAACTCGCACGGTTTTTTCCCGTTTTGACTACAGATTGATTTCTAAAAATAACAGCTCCATCTAATGTGTAGGTTAGGTATAGCTTGTTAATAGCTTTCAGCCCAACTGGGTACAATGTTTTGCTAGTTGTCCGTCTATCTAAATAATTCACAAGAAATAACAAAAACTGATTGCGCTCTCGCTTACGTCACGCCACTATTGTGGCGTTGGAAATCAAGCTTTTTCGCTGCGAGCCACTTTTGTGGCTGTGGTCGGTTCAGTGATTGAGCCACAAACATCCAAACTTGTAACATTTTAATTTTAAATAAATAATTTGATTTTGATGCACAGTTTACACAAAACTATAACAAAATCAACAATGTACTGTCGTAAAAAGAACTTTCTAGTTTTGTAATAGGGTTCCTTAGAATAGGTACCTATCGTTAGCTGGCGTATTTTGCCCCCTCATCAGCACGTATCTCACCTTGGCTAGAGTGGAATTATTTCAAACTCTACAGAACTGAAACCAGTAAATCAAACTCCAACTCGAGGGGCTTAGAAGTAGCCAGGGAAGATTTCCACAATCCACCTCCTGGCTCTGTCCCCAGACCCTCGTTACCAAACTAATCGAATGAGCTCAAACTTGAGAGGTCTACTAGCCAGTGATGAGTTCGACTATCACCTCCTGCCCCTCCTGGCTCCATTATCAGACCTTCGTTACCAAGCCCAATGTATCATACGAATCATAATGAGCCCAAACTCGAGGGAGTTAGGTACTTACTGGAAACAGTGAATCTAAACTACGAAGTAGGTACCTACCTTATCTACTCAAAAGTCAAAGTGCTTTAAGTTACAGGACTCTTGGACACAACATTTTAATAACTTATAGTTAAACTAGGAAATAAGGTGATTACTTTGAATTTTTGATCACTTCAATCTCTACCTATCGAGCGAATCAGAAACCTTTACTTGGTTAGAATGTTAGTTTTTGAGTTGGAGCAAAACTTGTCCCAGGGTTTTTTATCCTCTATCTAGACAATCTGATATTTATTTTATACCTACTAGCCCCGTGGGAATTCCGGGATAAAATATAGCCTATGTCACTCCCTGAAAAGTAAGCTTCTTAATGGTGAAAGAATTTTTCAATCGGTCCAGTAGTTTCGAAGCCTATTCAATACAAACAAATAAACAAACAAACATTCAGATCTTTCCTTTTTATATTAATTTTCCTTTTTAATATTAATATAGACGACACTTGCTCTCGAATACATATCAAGCAATTAGGTATGTCCCTAGGTATATTATAATAAGTAGGTACCTTCCTGCCTATGTATTTTCCATCTTCTATCTATATGTATGGTACCTACTATGCAGGCTTTTATAATACGGGCCTAAATCCTAAGCTGCTTAGGATTTAGGCCGGTATTATAAAAGCCTGCTCAGTCATAGAGTTATGCTTGAGTAACGCTTTTCTATGGCATAAGTGTCACTCAAGCATAGGTCGATGACCGAGCATGCTTTCATAATACGGGCCTTAGAGTCTTGGGGGTGGAAGTGTCTATTGACGTAAATGGCGCAGGTAATAACTAGGAAAACCGAAGACCAGTCTTCTCTTGGTACCTAGACCCGAAAGAACCTTGCGTTGGTAAGTAGGTAGGTAGGTAAATTACGGACAGGCATAATAATTTACAAAAGTAGTTTTGTAGAATCAATACTGTGGGTGTTAATTTAACGTACCTTGTTTCGTATTAGAAAATTAATAACTGTAATAAGGGAGGGGGGTCGCGCTCACTTCGCTCAGTGGGACGCTAACGAGCGAAAGACGACGACTCCTGCTTTACGTGGTTATTGTATTTTATTTGGACTCCTGCTTCTTATATTAAAACGATTCTGTGTTCATATGGGTAAAACAGAATTTTACTACCTACTTTCATTGAAAGTACGCAATAAAGTGCCTTTTTTCGAAACTGTGGAGGGTGTTTCGTTAGCCATTTTGCTGAGCTTTGTCTGCCTGCCTGCCTGCCTGCCTGCCTGCCTGATCAATCATGGAAGAAAAGGAATCCGATCCGAACGTACTTGATATTGATACGGATAATAATTTCGTGATTGAGCTGGATCCGTGGGGAGTCTCGGAAGACACTCGAAGAGTGTTCAAAGGTATGTAAAACCTATACCTACCTACCTAACTAATTGACTTGATGACATCGATAAACTGTAATAATCTCGATGTTTGGTTAACTGGGCATCTTTGCCTACCTAGGGTAATTACACAGAAATCGTAATAATAGTAGCTTATTATTACAATTTCTGTCTGCGAGTAGCTATTAGTGAATTATAATAATCACTCATTAGGGGAGGGCTATGTCCAGCATAGGCTTACTGTAGCCTGATGATGTTAGGTAGTTTATCATTAGGCTGTTTATATAATCATTGTAGTCGGGGCTGCAGTGGCTTTTGAATGACGATGAGCAAAGAAAGGATAGGTAGGTACTTTGCTCATCGTCATTCATAAACCACTGCAGTCCCAGTTATTTCATCATTGTTCCTACTTATTTCAAGACATTTTTAAATCATTTTTATATAATCTTTTCTAGAACACGATTTGGAGCTATTTCTGTGTTGAAAATATTACCGAGTCAGATATTAATGAACTCATACAATCAAATAAAATAAAAGATAGAATAAAGTTGAAGGCTGGACTATCTCGATTCGGAAATGAAAATAAAACATTGGTAAGCAAATAATATTATAGGTAGGTACCTACATGGATATGTGATGCTTTGTGAATGTACTTTAATGCACAATTATAATTTCTTTAAAAAAAAATTACAAAGTAGTTAATATTTTCTTTGCACTTACTAAATAGTTTAATTTTTTTTTTCAGAGCACTTGTTCTATGGACTCAGAGTCTATTGCATCCAATGATCTTGATAAATTTGAAGTGGAATCAAATATCTCTGGGTTGAGTGGCAGTTTCAAAAGAAGTAAGTTTCTTTATTTACTACATCAAATATTGTAGTCTATTTGCCATTGATTACAATTATAATTTAATTACACAATCAATAAAATACAAATTGTAATATAAAATAAAATCCATCTTATGTGTTAACTAGCTCTATTAACATACTTTGAGACTGTATGGGGTGGCGAGATAAAGAAGAGGCCTATACTCAGCAGTGGGTGTTACCGGCTGGTTATATAAATAAATAAATAATAAATAAATATTTTTCTGACAATTCACACAGCATTATCTTATGGGTACTAGATAACTGATATACTTAATACAATACACTACTTAATGTAGATAGATATTTTTTATTTTACTTCGAAAATATCTGCAGATCGTACAAATATTTGTCCCGAGGCGGGAATCGACCCCGCAACCTCTTGAATACCTACCTCCTCTTCTCCTAAAATTAAATTTGAAAAAAATTATGATAAAATGTATATAATACCTACTTACCAAAATTTAAATTATTTTCAGATTGAATCAGATTTTGACGTCCTGTTTTCGAACTGTGAGTTGAAGTTGTTTAAAAAGTGGCCGAATTTGATCAAAACAAGTTCTACCAAAAAAATTGCATAAGTTTAGTACGAACGAAGAAAACTACACCATAACCGTAAATACGGCGAGAAGATGTTTGACGGTTGTCAGCCCCTTAATTATGAATCTGGAGTTTCGAGATTGATAAAACCAGAAATGTTTATCATTATTTTGTAACTTTTTTTATGCCTGATGTGATTGAGATATTTCTTGTAGAATTCAGTTCGTACTTATTTATATAATGGTGGCAATTCTGTTACGTCTAGGTAAACTAAAATATGCAAAACGAGGGAACGAGCGTTTCCTACGTAATTTGTTGGTGTCATTTTGTGTTTGTTAGTAAAATAAAAACTTCTTTTATTTTTTACATTTACTATTATTTGAATCCTTATCCTGGCCAAATCTGGGAATTGTAATATTCATTAATTAATTGTTATGTATAATATGATAATTCAATTGAGTGTAATGATTTTGATAATAATTTGTTTGCGTATAATGTCCTGTGTTATATATATTGTTGCTAAATTTGTACATTTCACGAATTTGTTTTGACTTATGCATTTGCTTTCGTTTATTTAATCTGCTTTGGAACTTTCTACTTGGACATTTTTTGTGAGTTTATAATACCCTTGACTTTTAGGTAAGTACGTATTGTTCTCCCATTATTTACTTGTTTGCGCTTTTTGGATTATTGATCATAGGTACCTACATGTTTAAGTTAGCTTCTTACAGCCATTCTCAAATATTCAATCCATCTGATTATTGGGAACGGCCGTAAGTAGCCAACTTAAAAACCCAGGTACCCTATAATATCAATAATAAAAAAAGCGTGGAATATACAAAAGATAATATGTAAATATTACGAAAGCAATACCTACTGTTAAAAGTCAAGCGTATTATATACCTATTCAATTTGTTTGTAGATTCAACCAAAGTAAAGTTGCAAAATATACGAAAGTAAATAAGTAAACAAATTTCGTAGAACGTACTATACAATAATGGTATTTTAGACGATACTTATTTAGCAAAAAATACATACATGACCCGTAAATTATACGAAACTGATTGAGTGAATATTACAATACCACTATCGTACATTTTACGTATATTAGGGGTAAAATATACAAAACAGGTTTAATGAAATTTACTAAACGAAATCCTTAAATTATACGAAACAGAAGGAGTAGATATTACATGAGTAGTATCGTATAGTCTACAAAAGCTGAGGGGTAAAATATACAAAACCGATTTAGTAGAAAATACTAAGTACAACTCGTTAAATCTACAAAACAGAATGAGTAGGTATTACAAAACTAGTATAGTACCTTTGAGGTAAATCATGGAGTAAAATATACTAAACCGGTTTACTAAAAAATACTAAACAAAATCCTTAAATTATACAAAACAGAATGAGTGAATATTGCATGACTGGTATTGTATAGTTTACAAAAGCTATGAGTCAGTAATACTAAACCAGTTTTGTAAAAGTTTAACCATTTGTGTTTAGTTAAATTAACAAAAAAGTGTGTAGGACCCATTTTTACACGTTGCTTTTGTAAAAAATACTGAGAATTTAGTAAATTTAACTATTATATTTTTTCAGTGTATGTTAGTCCACTGCTGAACATAGGCTTCCCCTAATGAGCACCATAGCGCCCTGGCTTCAGCTTGACGTATCCAGCATCTGCCTGCTGTCTGTCGCAGATCGCCATCTCATGTGGCCGGAGGGTGTCATACACTGCGTTTACCGAGTCGCGGCCGTAGTGGCGTAAGAATCCGACCGCTCCAACTCAACCTGTATGGTTGCCGTAAGAGGCGACTAAGGGAACGTAGCAGAAGTATGCCAGCAGCTTCCTTGTGTATTTTAATAGAAGGGTCCTACCTTTTTCAAGGTTTCTATCTAAATATTTTACAATTTATGAGTACATTATGAAAGCTCAAAGTTGAGGTAAAATTTGTACAAAAAAGCAGATATGGCTTATACTGAATTTGTTTCTACAAGTTTTGATTTTTGTTGTACCCTACCTAGTTTATAGTACACAAGATACTTATTAGTTAAAAATTCAAAGAAAGATCTGTTACAATATCATACTCACGTAAGAGCGTTTGTATGAAAAGTGGGAAGTGGGTGTTGTTAAAAACGGCTGGGTTGCTGTGATCAGCCACCCACCTGCCAGGTGTGGTGGTTATACGGCACAACCCCCGTTGTTTGATCTCTCTGATAAAATTATATCGGCGGACGAAGGTCTGCCTGCAACACAGGAGGTTACGTGTTTTCATCCCGCCTCGGGACAAATGTTTAAACGATCTGCAGATATTGTTGAGGGTGTTCTGGATGTTTTCTATGTTTAAATTTGAAGCTAGTGGATTTGTTTAAAAAACTAGGCCTAGATCTCGTTAATCACGGGATCACCGTGGTACAAAACAAGAATAACATAAAATTCAACATTTTTTCTTCGGTTTCTTGGTTGTGAAAATACGATACGTTAAAAAAATTACGATAAAAAAATCATGAAAGTGCACTGTTTTGCGCCTAATTTGGTCTAGATCTCAGGAACTCCGCGGTCTATAGAAAAGGTTTTTGTTTTGATAGGTTCTTTTCTTTGGTTACTCGTTTGGGTTTTTTTCATAAGTCGTGTAATTTTCATGACTAAATATACAAAACGCTGTTCCAAAAACGTACCTACGCTCTGTCCCGCTCCTATGAACGCCAAATCCTATGACTTATGCTTTTCACAATATGGCGCGCAATGCGCCCTCTTAAGTTCATCAGTTATCTAGTCGGTACGGTAAAACAAGCTCTGCTTTGCTTCGGTTTAAATAATGCTGTAAATTGTCCAACATTTTTCTATGCATTTAATATTCCACCTAACCTAACACGCAAGCAAAGCCGCGGGCAAAACTAATAATGAAGTAATAATGTAGAATATTCTAGTTCAATAAATAATAGGGTGTGTGAATAACCCGCGTACCTTCTTCACACCCGGAACTATTCATGAGGCCATCCAACAAAAGAACCACAATTTGTGAGAGAAAATTTATCATTGTCCGACGGCCGGCCTTTGTACCTGTTCAAGCGTGAGTTTCGGAAGCTGAGGGTGTTTCTCAATAGATCAGTTTGTCAGCTAAACGAATTCAGTTAGTTGATATGATGACATCGGCCGTATTAGGTAAATAAAAATACTACATATTACGCCATACATGATACATAGAATTGATAAATATAAACCTACATTAAACTGAATTAGTGCGTACGCTTTCCATCAGGTGAGATTGTGGTCAAACGAAAGTCTACTTCTGATAAAAAAGTCATTCTCGAGCACTTTGTAAATACCTACCTATATTGCCGATGCAAAATCCGAAACCGATTTTGCATCGGTTGGTTTTAAATACGCGAAATCGCGTACGCCGCGTATACGCCGATTATTTTAAATATCGACGTCGACAACACTGCGTACGCTTCTATTACGATGCAGTGGACGCACAATTTAAACGTCACATAGTCCGGTCGTCAGGCCCCAATAGGGTTCATGTTTTTTTTTTATCGATTGTTTAGTTTAATACATAAACGAAAAATTATAACAGCCAAAAATGTTAAATTATTGAAGTAAAAAACAAAAAGTAAAACTACACTCACTTTCAGGTGATAAAAACTGGCAGCGTTTTTATATTATAGTCATTTAAATTGAGAATAAAGTTCATTGACCTCAATTTGGCATTAAAACAGAAGAGGTCTAACCCAAAAATTATCAATTTTAAGGAAAAATTCATAAATTTAGATGTATTTGTTAACTATATTTTAACCATATTTTAGTTCATAAAGAGATTCAATATTGCTTAGTTTTTTCATTTTCTAACTTTTGTAAAGGAAACAACTGTATCAAATGCACAATAAAGAGCAATTCATATGATTTTTTTGCCAATTTTTGACTTTATAAGAATGATTTTTGATTTTTCAAAGTTCTATTTCAAATAGATGTGCTTAAAACATATCATAGCAATTCATTTCACACTTTCAAATTAAGTTCGTAAAAACGAACAAAACTTGGGTTATACCTACATTCTTACACAGCTTTCTTACTTGACACTAGTTGACACGCCAGGGGCTCGCCATCTTTGGATTGCCATTTTGTCGCTTGTTCAATAATTCGTGTTCGGATAGCGCGCTTGCGTGTATACGTCTTCGAGTATTCCATAAAACTTGATAACATTTTTGTCGAACTTTTGATGTTATATCTGTTACGTTTTTTATTATTAGTATATCTGTTTTTTTTTGTTATTGATTTGTGGTTATTTATAAGAAAGGGAGATATTGGTTACGCTATGGATTCGGAACAAGCTGGTCCGTCGTCAAGTTATCGTGGGCGTACGCGCCGCTGCCGTCATAATATACTACCTACCCTACCCGCGGCTGTGGCAGGTTAGTCACAGATATATACAAAAATGCAGTACGTTTAATTTATATAGAGAACTTGATAATATATTATATCTATTTCAGTTCGTAAAAGAAGATTATTCCGGGTTAACATTTCCAGAATTATTTAACAAATTAATGCTATAATGCAATATTGCTCTCCGTACATACGGGATACTACATTATATTGTGAAAATGATTTTTAGGTTCCTCTGGCGAAGCACCACCGCTTACATCTCCGAGAAAGAAAAGAAGACCCCACCAACCTAAAGGTTGGGGAATAAAAAATAATTATAAATAATATAATTATAAGGATAATTTTGTATCTTCTATTTAAGGTATTATGTATCTGTACATTTTATGTCATATTCAGAAAAGGGCGGTACGCGCTATTTATAAATTAAATCCACGAGACTCGTTAATGGAATTATTTAAAGAAATAAATATTTTAACAGTAATATCGCAATATATCTATGAAAATCTAATGTATACACACAAAAACAGAGATAACTTTATGAAAAGGTGTGATGTTCACAATAAAAATACAAGAAACAAGAACAAATTACACATCCCATCATATAGATTACGAAAGGTAGGCAAATCATCTGTGGGCAATTGCGTAAGATTCTATAATAAGCTTCCATCTGAAGCAACTGAACTCCCTATTCGTAAATTTAAACTGTACATAAAACGAAATCTTATCAAGAAAGCCTATTACTCCGTAGATGACTACGTAAATGATGTTAATGCTTGGCCGGATGTCGCCCAGTTCCATACAGACAATAGTATGTAAGACCAGTTAGACTTAGTTATCCTAAGATTGTATTAGTTGATAAGCGATGGACTTGCTAGTGGTTTCTTTTTCACTTCTTCCGCTAGTGGACAAAAAATTGAAGTGAATCAGAGTCAATTGCACCTTATTTCTTGTTTGATAGTAGTAACTATTTATCAAGCTGTTTATATAGTAAAAATTTGACTTGTCTGAGTACTTATTTTGTAAGTCTAAAGAAATAAACGATTTGACTTTGACTTTTGACTTTATGAAATTATATAAAAATTTCATAACCGGAATTTAGATTTTATTTTTTAGATTGTTAGCAAATATAGAACAAAATTAATGTATTAAATTCGATTCCAAATGTTTGTCACCTCTGACTGAACGGACAAAAGGTCAACGAACTATATTCTCAATTTAACTGGCGCGGACTAGTTCTTGCATTTTGTGACGTCACGGGTCATCGAGTCCCCTATGTCAACTCAAAGTCAAAACTTCATGCCCATACAAAAATGTTCAAGTATGACGTCACGCTTCAGATTCCAATGGCGTTGCGTTTATACATTTCTACTTTAAGAATTAAAATATCTACTTTTAAATGATGAAATTTCACATCATAAAATACAAAAATAAATATACAGATATATTTTGATGTCAATAGAGAATACGTAAAAAAAAATCGCATAATGAAGTCACATGCATATTATACCCTATTCTGATAAGTTGTGTTTAAAAGTGGCACACATTGCAATGCAATAGAAATGGCTTGGTACATTTGA
The DNA here is from genome assembly GCA_955876795.1 of Eupithecia tripunctaria. Taxonomy (NCBI): domain Eukaryota; kingdom Metazoa; phylum Arthropoda; class Insecta; order Lepidoptera; family Geometridae; genus Eupithecia; species Eupithecia tripunctaria. The sequence continues at coordinate 17,644,054 of OY041601.1, forward strand.
TCCGATCTGAAATCAATTGAGGTGCTCGAGTATTGGCTTTATGCGCCATCTGAAACAGAACACTGACAGGTTCGTGATTGTAACCGATTCCACTAAAACATCAGAAATGGTGTCGCTTCATTGTCCAGTTGACAGTCCTCAACGACACTGCACCGACAACTACATTCTACATATTGACCGACACGATGACTATTTGTATTATTTATTTATTTTATGTGTACTTCTAAACAGACTTCGAACGCACGTCCACATCAAAAGCTTGCGTAGGTGCACATACCTCAACCTCAACTGCCTGTATTGGTCCATTGTTGTGGCTGCCTGTAATTTAGAGTGCACTAGTTTTAAGTTTTACGGTATTAATTTTGTGATATCTATGTTACTTCAAGTTGTTTGCCCTTATTAAATAAATAAATAAATAAATTGCTGGACGCAGGCCTCCCCCTGATAATTTGGGGGCGAGCAGCAACGCCCCCTGGTGCACAATTCTACCACCAAACCGCGATCCCCAACCCACATGCCATGATTATGTACTCGTATATGTATGTAATGTATCGTGTCCCATGCTTCTCACATCGTTACCTTACAAACATACGGTTACGTAACCATCAAGACTATTGTTTGAGACTCTGTTAGTAGATTTTATGCTAATCTTTTCGTTCACGGACGGATGAACATTTTGACTGAACCGCGAAAAACTCCTTTATTTTCCCCAACTTTGATCAATACATAAAAACCCTTTAGTCGTGTTTTTTGAGAGAATAATACAATGGATTACAAGGCCGCGTTGTATGTTTCCGTGCTAGATTTTCCTCCTACAAAAAGACAAGTGTCAAACAATAAGCTGGGACACATCCATCCCACCGTGTCACTATCGATTTGAGAGGAAACTACCCTCATAGGATCACGTCCGGAGCCGCGCACCGTAAGTCCATGTAGGGTGCGTTTATACTAACGCATAAAGGAGTAAAGTAAAATTGTATTGTTTCATTTATTTCAGATTAAGTACTAGGTGTACAGTATAATCTATATTACACATCCATAAAATTAAATAAATATCAAAAATTACTGATGTAATTTTTTTTTAATAAACTTTAGCATTTTAATTGTTAGTTGTGATCAACTAACATTTTAAATGCGAAAGTTTATATTTATGTATGGATGGATGGATGTTTGTTACCCCTTCACGCCAAAACTACTAAACGGATCGGGCTGAAATTTTGAATACATTGTAATCTCAATAATACTTTTAAATCCGTCATGGTTATTAATATTAAAGTTATTTACAACGGTGGTAGTGGTAAATAACTTGAAATGTGCCGAAATATTGGAAAGCTCAAAACTCAAATCATGGTAAATAAAAGCGTTGTAAATAACTTTAGTGTGTAATCTTAATCCTGAAATCAAACATAGGCTATTCCATAAACCAGATATAAATCACCTTTAGACGGTTCCATAAAATCAACGCGTGCGAAGCTGCGGGGCATAGCTAGTTAAGAACATAACATAACAGAACACTGAAATGTAGGTTCCTTCTAAGATATTCTCGTGGCCTCAAACAATTTTCTCTGAATTTGTCAGAGGAAATTGTTTAAACTTATCTTATCTAAAGTAGGCTCATTTTTTTTAGTAAAACGTATTTTATTTTAACCCCGTAAAGAGGCCAGTAGTGTCACAGTGACTTAGATTATTATTATGACATACCTAATAATCAGAATCAATGCATGAAATATAACTTCTATTAAATTTCATCTCAATATACCTAAATAGAATTGAAGTAAAGTGGCCGTGTGGTGCTGGCTTTGAATTTGCACCACCCCGACTCTTCCCACGGGTGTCATAAGAGGTGACTAAGGGATGTCCACCGAGGGTGGGCAGCAGCGCCCCTGCTGAAAAATTCTGCCCGCATGCGAAGCGTGGGGCACAGGCGTGGAGTTTATGGTCAAATAAGGAACTAATCAGTGTGAGGTCTGTGTCCAACAGTGGACCAATACATGCTGTTGAGGTTGAGGATGTAGTAAAGATAAAATAACAGCCGTTGCATGTTATATTTATGCATGTTATAGTATGCATGGTAGGTAGGTAACAAATGACCAACTTTTAAAATGTTGGTCTACTGTTGGTAGTTAAGTATGTTTCTTTGTTTGAGCTTACCTCCGAACCCGATTTTGAAGATTTGAAGCAACTTTTAGCAAGGTTCCTGTGGTAATTCCGGGATAAAAGATGTTTTTGTGCTGAAAGATCCCCTAAAATAAATAAATAAATAAAATAATGTAGCCTTTGTCACTCCCTGACAGGTATGCTATTTAATTATGAAAAAATATTTTTATCGGTACAGTAGTTTCGGAGCCTATTCAATAGAAACAAACAAACAAACATTCAAATCTTTCCTCTTTATAATATTAGAGGTATAGATATAGATTAAGCCTCTCTCCTCCGTGAACCCGTTGACCCACTCATCGCAACTAACCCGGAGGTGACGTCAACCGTTCGTTACCGCACACTACACAGCCGACTAAAAACAGACCCCGCCGGAAGTGGGGTCGAAGAATTCTCTCCTTTTCACCAGGTTTCCACAGGTGCATTCGTGCACCTAAGGCGTAACCTCCATACCCACTATCTGGCGACAGCCCAAGCCGAGGCTCGCACCTAAAAGGTGGCCCTTGTGCGTGTCGCCCCAACCTAATTTTACCGGCGAGGCGCCCTCTGCGCCCGCCAAAAGTCCGGTAACGCTGTCATGGCCATCGGCGGTCAACAGCATTATCCTTCGAAAAAAAGGGTATTTATACCTGTTTTGTAATTAATGTGAATTAAAAGTGCGTTTGTTTTTCTTTGCTCTTATTACTTGCTTGTGATATTACTTTTCACGTTTCACTTCACCACAAAAATAAGGACGCACCCTTATCTTCAGATAAGGGATGATTTTTTGAGTCACGTACCTACCATGAAACCTTCGGGAAGACAAATACGCAGCTGATGAATTAAGAAGGGCATTTATAATAGAACCCCCAGAGGGTAGAGCCTCCCTTGTTTGCAGTTATTCTGTAAATAGTCCAAGTTGAGTTTGAGCTTGATGCGCAGTATTGTTTGGGGAATTTAATCAAAAAAGGAATTTTAATGTTTATTATGTTTTGATCATTTCCAAGTTGTAAGTATAGTAACCAACACTAAGCGATATATTAATACTTCTACTATCTACTGGATTTGCAAGCTTTTTAGCAGCATAAATAATGAATCTGCTCAGTTGGTTTTGTTGTTGTCTTCGCCCAAACATCTTACAACGGTCAAGTACATGTATTTTATTTCTTCTTCTTGGTACAAACTTGTTCCGTCCTAAACCTCAACCTCAACAGCCTATATTGGTCCACAGCTGGACGCAGGCTGATAATCACCCTATTAGTTTTTATCTCATGAGGAGGAACACAAAATTTACTTCTTAAACTAATAATATCAAACTTTCTCCTTAATAAAATATTTCATTAATATGGACAAATTCTATGCCGGCATTGCCATGTGGTGCCGGATTAGAATTTGCACCACCATCTCTTTCCGTGGGTTTCGTAAGAGGCGACTATGGGATATCCACTAGAAAGCGGGCAGCAGCGCTCCCTGCAGAACAATTCTACCACCGATTTGCGATCCCCAATCCGCATGCAATCCGTATGCCCAGCGTCGGGGTTACTAGTTATTACTCCCGATTACATAAACGACAATAAGTCTTATCAGAGTGAGGTCTGCGTCCAGCGGTGGACCAATACAGGCTATTGAGGATAGAGATAGATATTTTAATACCATTGATTTATTAAAAAGGAAGATGAGGTACTGGTTGCTCGAAAGTGGCAACCACAAATTTTGTAAAATTGTGTTCTCCCACATCAGTCACCGTCTGACCGGCGGCACGGGCGGCCGTGATTCGCGTGAAATATTGTTGTATCAGTCTCACTTCGGTCCTAGATTTGTCTTTCCGTCTTTGTTCTTCTTTGTATTGCACAGGACTGGAAATATAACTGTGAGCGTATGTGTTTGCGTGTAGTTGTAACACATGCCAATTTTTGAGTAAGCGCTGGGAGAACGTAACCTATCTTTCCTTTTAAAATCAATGTTTAATACCCTTTGTAGGGCTTCAGAACCCTGGAAAGTTCGATATAGAATCAGCTAAAGCCTCCAATAAGTATCCATTGTTTTCAATCTGAACGAAAATATAAAATAATTTAAACTTTCCCGAAGTTTCGGCGAAGTTTAATCCAGTTCAAAGCGATGGTTTCAAAGTGCGGAAAAGTAACTTACCAAGGTACTTATAGACGATTATGAAGTTCGGTGGACTTATATTGAATATTTAAAGGAAATTGTTTCGGACATTAGTTTGTAGTAGGTACTTACTTGACATTGATACAATTTTCAGAAATTGGTTAAAAAGGTAACCCAGTCGAATCGATTTTGAAGAGGCTACCCGCTAAACGCAGGTTATAATCATTGGGGGTAACCCCACGGGTAGGGTTATAAAACAACCTCTTCGAAAAACACTATCGAAAACCCCTTTCAACGGGTTACCAAATCAGTCCCTGTTTGAGAATGGGCAATTTTGAGAACGGGCCGTTTTGAGCACGCGGGACATTTCGCGAATGGAACATTAACACTCCAAATCGATTATTTGGTTACGTAGATGCACAGAAAAGAGTAAACGTGTGAGTAGTGTCATATGTAAATAAATAAATTATTATACATATATAGTCCGTCAGATTATCCGAACATATTGAACAAATATGCATACAAAAATAAAGCGCGTCAAAGTTTGGGAGTAGGGGTAAGTGACGTCACAACTTGCTAAAAAGTGTCGTAAGGTGTACGTCACGCGGAATTTTAACTGGCTATATCTTCATCAGGTTTGTTTTATCGACAAAAGAAAAACATTATGTAGAATAGCTTCTGATAATCAACTTATTTTTCTTTATTGTAAATGTAGGTCTAGGAGTGTAGTGACACAGTAGCTTGCTCAATTAGCTTATAGTACGTGCCGCCGCAAACGAGTTTCACTTATTCAGCTTTTCATTAGTTAAGTCACGTTCATCCAGACATTTCATAGCGCTCCAATTGACCACTCCCTATCCTAATTTAAGGATTAAAGAAAGCTTAAAGGCTTTTAAGCCTCCGCCTGGTTTTCATGCGTTACTACCACAAGCCACCACGGCTACTACATTTGTATGTACCCAACAAAGTCCTTGCTGGGTTGTATTGGGTACAGCTCCTTGGACTGGCGGCGTGCCTTTAATCATATGGCCACGGGGCGTTGAAGTCGTTCATGGCAAATTAGACGCTCCCGAGCTGAGTGATGCGTTGTGTCGTCTTAATGTTCATGATAACTACTGTCGAGTTTGGAACAAGTGACAAAACATTGTTGTATTTGTTCTTCTACGTCTGTAAGTCGCCGTCACACATCCCGCGTATCCTCAGGTCGCAGTGTTGGCTGATGTTCAGGAGAAAGTTGAGTGTTTCAACTCTCCCCTCAACATCAGCCCATACTGCGACATATTCGCGGAGAGTTTCGGCGAAATAATGTCAGAATGTTTGCGGTTTAGTGAGCGTGATGTATATACATTATGTATATATTTTTTTTACTATATAATATAGGGACCTAAATAAGTAATTAATTAACATTGTGTATAACTTTAATAAATCTAAGTGGTATGTTTACGTTTTATTATAAGTAAAATTAAAAAATAAATAGAATAACGTTTACTGTAATTTCATTTACGCGTATTTTTGTGTATTAAGAATATAATAAACTCAGTCTTACTCTTAATTTTACATAAGTAATAAAAAGCTTTTCGCCGCTCCCAAAATAGAGTAGCATATTCAAAGATTCAAATATAAACCGCTTTTATAACAAAATTTTTTGCTACAATTTGTCTCTGGTAGCTGCAGATTATCATCTTAATATGTTTAGCCTACTTTTTGCTCAGGTAACAACGCGTGCGAAGCCGCGGGGAATCTAGTTTATTGGTGTGACTTTTGCACAACCTTTAGTGGCCCTACCTATGTGGAGGTTAAAATAAATTGCAAAACATAAAATTAGATCGACGCGGCATACGATAAAAAGTCAATCTGAATAAACCTCGTAGAGATCTTATTCACGTAAAACACGTGAGATAATCTAAATGTAAAACAATGCGTATGTACCTGTATCCCTTTAAAAATAATAAGTGATTAATAGATCACCAGTAGTTCTATTGCGGAACTGATGGTACTAGCGGCAATGAACCATTTAGTTCCATTACTTGCAGAATAGTTTAGTATTTTACCTTATAATATTCCTTAACATTTAAACTGTTTTGATTGTGTTTTTTCGGATCTATCCCGCAAAAATACATAAAAAAATGGTTACTCATCCCTCTGTTTGTCCGTCATTTTGATAATCTGTCCATTTAAGAATCTGTCCTGTTGAGAATCTATCCTTTTAAGATCATGTCTTGTCAATCAAAGCATGCAAAGTGTTATGTTTAAACTATAAACAAAGCACGACGGCACTAGTACCTTGTTCTGGAACTACTGATGATTTAGTTAATCATTAGTATATCTTAGTTAATCATTAGTCTTGGTCTAAACAATGAGCCTAAGCTCGTTGTCAAGAAAAAGCTCGCGTAAAGCCGCGGGCAGAAACTAGTATAGTCTAACGAATACGGGCCCAAAGCACAGTGTTTGAACGAGCCATTCTTAGTTAACGACGCGGTTAAATTAACTAACGGTATAAAAACAAGCATAAACCTATCTACTTAACCGATTGAGCTGAGCTTATATTGTAAACTGGCTCTAACTGGCACCGTCCCAACGGCTGTCTCTTCGGTATCTCTGTGCTTGGTGCCACCTCTATGTAATATAAGAAGAAAATAACTGTCAAAAATACAAATAAATTAAAACTAGTATTCACATAACAGGTGAGCTTACTGCAGACTGTTGCGAACACCTACAGGTAGGTCAACTAACCAGTCAGCAGCATACCCAAGCCGTTAGCTGCATTGCCCCCGCACTGTTTGGAAATGTTTATATGGATGCTTCAAGCTACACTATCGTCTTCCTAGGACCTCTGCATAGGTAGCTATAGCTTAACTAGCTCAAGAAAACAAAATGGCTGCCATTTTATAATAGAGCGAGAAAAAAATGGGGATAGTGATTTGTCGATAAAATTTACCGTACTTCAGCCCCAAATTGTATAATAATTTGATTTCATTTATTTAGTTTATGGCGCTAAAAAGGTTCGATACTCGCTGATTGGATTAAATTCTGTTTGGAGTCGTGGAGACTGATCGATTTGTCAGTTTTCTAATATTTTTGCATATTGGAATTGTAATCAATGGCGGATTTGTAATCAGTAGAATAAAACACAGACATGAAAATTATTTAACGAAAGACTAGGCAGTATTTATTGGCCCTAATGGCTTTAGCCTAATGTGTCCAAGGCTGTGAAATAAATATAAATAAAAAAATATAAAAAAGCAGAGACGAAAGAACGATTGAAAAAACAAAAATGTCATTATATTATGGGTAGGAAGCTAAAAGAATACAGTCAGATTTTACTAAAATATGAAAAAAAACCATTAAATCTTTGAGAATCTAGTCGGTTATTTAGAACGTCTTTCGAATTAACGTTTGTGGCACTCGTACCGTTCTTTTACCGATTACAATTAAGTCAACGCAATCAAAGGTTACAGCAGAATTTTTAAAATCAGTCCATAATTGACGGAAAGAACAATAGTGTATAGGCATGGATTTTTTTTATTTTTTTATCGATTTTTAGATTAATACATAAACGAATAAAAATAGAACACCCCAAAAACAATTTTTTTTGAGGTAAAAAACTAAAAGTAAAACTACAGTAAAAGCAAGTAAAACTACAGTTTCGGGTGATAAAAACGCTGCCATGTTAGCCACTGCATTTTATGACGTCACGGATCATCGAGTTCCATATATGTAAACTCAAAGTCAAAACTTCATGCCCATACAAAAATGTTCAAGTATGACGTCACGTTTAGAGATTTTGTTGTTGAGACTTAAAATATCTACTTTTCAATGATTAAATTTCACAATAAAAACATCATAAAATACAAAAATAAATATACAGATATATTTCTATACTACTAGAGAATACGTAAAAAGAATATTAGCTTTTTTGAAGTCACATGCATATACTCTATTAACATACATACAAAAAAAACACACAGATGAACATAGAACCTTCTCCTGAAGTCGGTAAAAATGTTTTACGTTGCAAATGGAATAGGTATAGCCCTTATAAACGTACTATAATGTTATATTTCAGTACCCAAGATGCTACATGGATGGAACATCTCTTAGCTTTCACAAGGAACCGGAAAAAAGTTGCCGAAGAACTTGAAAACCCGTGTTTGGTGTAAATTCATATACCCAGACAACCCTCAGCTGTTGAGTGGGTAATTCATGTCCCGATTTACGACAATCCCTTGTTTGTGAGTGGTTGATTATAATTTCGCTTGGGTAGGTTGTGGTATTGATTACTTTCAATTAATTTTTACCTGGTCGATTCGGAGCGTGCAGGCATTGGAATCGACCAAACAGGAAAAAGCAGGACTGTGTTTACTTTGGCGGCTGGTTATGTTTTTCGCGCGTTTCTATATCACATACCGATGAACAAATGATAAGCCTCTTCATCTAGCTGTGTGGTGCTGGCTTTGAATTTGCACCACCCCATCTCTTCCCGTGGGTGTCGTAAGAGGCGACTAAGGGATATCCACCTGGGGGTGGGCAGCAGCGTCTCCTGCAGAACAATTCTACCACCGAGTTGCGATCCCATACCCGCATGCCCAGCTAGGGGATTAAGGGCATTACCCCCCATTAGATAAACGGCGGGTTCGATTCCCGCCTCGGGACAAATGTGTGTACGATCAAGGCGTTCTGGATTTCTATTTATAATAAAAAATATGTATCAGTGTAGTATTGTAAGTATATCAGTTACCTAGTACCCATAACACAAGCTCTGCTTAGCTTGGGGGTATATGCATGGATTTATTTTATTTTTTTATCGATTATTTAGGTTAATACATAAACGAAAAAAAATATAACACCCAAAAAATTAAATTATTGAGGTAAAAAAAACTAAAAGTAAAATTACACTCAGTTTTGGGTGATAAAAACGCTGCCATGTTAACCCTTGCATTGTATGACGTCACGGATCATCGATTTCCATTATGTAAACTCAAAGTCGAAACTTTATACCCATACAAAAATGTTCAAGTATGACGTCACGCTTCAGGTGCCAATAGCGTTGCGTTTAGAGATTTTGCTGATGAGACTTAAAATATCTAGTTCCTAATGATTAAATTTCACAATAAAAATATCATAAAATACAAAAACAAATATACAGATATATTTCAATATCAATAGAAAAAAATTGATATGCCTTCAAAATTAGCCTACCAACTTAAAAAAAAGTAGTTACATATTATTACATACGAGTTTAAATTAAGAACCATTGAATGAGTGACGCTGTTGTTTTCACTTACTCGTTTTTTTCATAGAAATTGTATGGGAATTGTTTTTTTTAATTATTGCCAAAACTTACGATTTGATTTGGTAAGTTACTTTGGGAAAAGTGTTCCTGGTTAGAAATAGAGTCGATTAAGACCAGCTTGTTTTTTTTGACAAAATGTCATTTTTTGGGCGACCCGTAAATTAAAAAAAAAAACTAAAAATGGCAATATTTTTTTCTTCAAAATAAAACAGGTTCCTAAGAACAAAACCTTCTAACTACAAAAGAAACGGTAGCTACTCTAAGGGACCAAAAATTTGCCCCACCCTGTATATAGAGGTAGACAAAATCTGTAGAATTTAAAGTAATTTTTTTTATTTAGTGATACAAATACATAAAACGCAAGAACACAAAAAATAAAAACACATGAACTGGCTTGAGACTTAAAAGGTTCTCAAAAGTTACATTTCAAAACATCGTAAGTAAATAAATACCTACTCAAAGACTTCTCAACGTAAAAAAGACAGAATCAAAACAAACATTGAGAAAATGACCCAAGCGTTTCCCGATAATTCGCGGGAATGAAAGATCACATATTATTTTTTGTGGTTTCTCTTTGATGGCCACCGCTATGTGATCGGCTTAGAGGTTATATTTATCATCGGATTTAGATGGGTTTTCCTTTCAGGGTTCAATATTGAAGGGCAAGAACGGGGCTCTCTCTTGCAGGGTTTTTTGATCTTTTATCTCAACTATAAATACACTCGAGAGCAATGAATCCGGGTCACTTAAAGAATCCTAAAAATCGTAAATTGGAGTATTGAAGATTGGTCAAAAGTTATGTTCTCCGACGAATCAAAATTTATGCTCTACAAGCACGATGGAAGACACAGAGTGTATCGAAGACCAGGGGAAAGATTCAAGCAAGCATGCATCGAAGAAATAGTAGCCTACGGTGGTGGGTCTGTACTTGTGTGGGCCGGAATTTCTTCTGAAAGTCGCACAGAGCTGGTGATCATAGAAAACGGCTCTTTAACTAGCGTAAGATATGTGGAAGAAATCCTCAATGATCACGTTGGTCCATTTATGGTCAATTTAGGTGAGGATGCTATATTTATGCATGACAATGCCCGACCTCATACAGGTAGGATTGTGAATGACTACCTTCAAGAGATGAACATTACTCGTATGGAGTGGCCAGCTCGCAGCCCGGATATCAACCCGATCGAGCATGCTTGGGACGAGCTAGGCAGATGCGTAAAACAACGAAACCCTCCCCCAATCACGCTTCGTGAGCTCAAAATTGCTCTCATAGAGGAATGGGAGAATATTCCCCAAAATCGTATAAGGAACTTGGTGTACAGCATGCCAAACCGCGTAAACGCAGTAATGGAAGCACGAGGAGGCAATACGAAGTATTAAAATTTAAGAAAATCGTAATAAAGTTCAAAAATTTCATGTTTCCTATTTTTGTTTTAAGGAGAGATCAGCAGTTTTTTTTCTTTATGTAATTTTGTGTTAATAAAATGTATGGTGACTCATATTTTTTTTACTTTCATTTATGGAGTATTACATTGTCTATTAAATACAATTTATTGCATTAACCTATCATTTTTAGTTTCCGAGATTTTTAACATTCTTTAAGTGACCCGGATTCATTGCTCTCGAGTGTAGTTAGAAATTTACGGGTTACGGGGTTTTAAGAATTTCACGGGTTACTGGCTTATGATTGACCTAGTGGGTGATCGAATGTCAGGTTGGGTGTATTGACAACATGTTCCAGCATTCGGCTGTAGGTCCCCTAACTACTTTCCCTAGGTTAATAATAATAAAGATAATAATAATAAAGATCATTTATTTTTCTTCACAAAGGTTCTCAATACAAATATAGCCGTCTTATTTAGTAGGTATAGTAGTGTGATGTGAACCTGTATTGTGAAGACTGGTGCCTGATGTAGGTTTAATAAAACCTGTATTACAGGTCACCAGGGCTTCACTCCACGGACCCGCACGGTACAGTACTCGTGTTTTTAGTACCTGTCTTAGTAGACTTGTCTTGCTTGGTATTCGAGATAGAGGTAAAATTAGAGTAATAAAAGTTTTATGAAATTATTACTACAATAGAAGGTGTGTTATAGAGATTTCACAAACGAGTAGGTAGGTACATAAGGAAAATGGAATATAAAACTAGATATAAAACTAAATATAAAACTAAGGAACCCTGCATAGGTGCAGTATGTGTGTTTTGTGAGTGTGTCGTGTGTGCGTGTGTGTGTGTATAATGTGTAGGTATATGTGTGTGCGTACTTACGTGGTTATCTCAAAGGTACACACACGGTCATCATTCTATAAAATAATATCTATATTTATATAAAAAAGTAAATTCCCAGTTGATCACGCAAATATATAAAATTGTTTACCTATCTTCTGTCTTCTTTTCTTTCTTTAAGTAAATTGCGTATTTACTGAACTCGAAGCCTTTGACTCTATAATTGACTTTAAGCTCCTTCAAAAGGATTTTATGGGCTGCGGTGCTTCTCCCTGGGGTCACCTGTCTTTCCAAACAGGCATATCTAGGTATTAGTTACGATTCACCTTGTAGATTCGCAGAACCTTTTTAGGAATAAACAGGATAGTTTAAGTTTATTTTAGATAATTATATTCGTCCGAATTTGCTAACCTTGAAGAAATTCAATTTAAGACTTTTAGTTCCATGGGTTACTCTGATTAGTGCCTACCTTTTTATAAAAATAAGCGATGTAATATTTCGAAGCAGGCTAAGATTTTTTAGTAATGTGGCGTTATTTTGTCATTATGCTTTTAACCAATAGCATTGTGACAAAATACTAATATCATGGGCACCTATTTATAAGATAAAACGTAGCCTATAGTTTATTCCAAGCCCATTACAACATCTATTCAAAGTTTCAGCCCGATCCGTTCAGTAGTTTTTGCGTAAGCATACAGGTTGTTTTAGTCCTGATATAACACATAGGCCACTTTTTAACCCATAAATCAGTTCCTGTGGGATAGGCGTGCGAAGCCGCGGGGCGCAGCTAGTATAGTAACATAACTTTTATTGTACGCGGCGATTGTAAAAAATGTTGACCGATGCTAGGGCCAATATCGTCAAACCCTTCTAATCCGTTTAAAACAGTTTAGAGTTACATTGTCTAGAATCGCGTCTAGGAAGGCCATTAAGTTCAAACTCTAACTCGTTCCAAAATAGAGCATTGCACATGCTGCAGCTTAAATTTATGGATTCACGTCATTCAAGATAATAGCTTAAGAACACGAGAAACATCCACAAATTCTCCATTTTTAGATATGTATCAACCATAACAAAGGGGCTTCAAGTTGAATTTGAATTTTACTTTCATGAGGTTAGGATTTTACGGGCAATGTCAGAGTCAGGGTTAGTAAATCCAAGGCTGAAATGTAGCCTAGGGAACCTTGTCCGGGGAAAGCTAAAATGTTATGTAAAGTTGGTATCGGCGAATATTCCCTTTGTGAGTTTTCTGACTAGAAAACATATTATATTTAATTCGACAAGGGGAAAGCCTTTGTCAGCAAATCATGTTTACTTGATCGTTTAATAATGATAAAGTCTTTATTTTTCGTAAAGTTTTCATCGAATCATTTGTAGACTACATTTATAAGTTTCGAGTTTGGTTAAGTTATATTCAAAAATCAAGTAGCTCGGTTAAAATTGCTAAAATATTTTTAGAATCGTGACTATTTTTCGCAGAGATTGTATAAAAATGCAACAGGAACATGGAAGTTATACAATAGATTCAGTTACTCTGCGGTAATCCATTGTAAATAAGGATGAAAATGTTTACCGTATGAAAATGTTTTTAGTAACAATTCAAATTGAAGGTTTTTTCGCGGAAATGTTACTAAATATTTTCATCCTTACATGGTAGGTAGGAGTTTACGCATTGTTAATCGTAGTAAGTGTACTACGATTAACAATGCGATATACCAAGTGAGTGAAGACATGGGCAGTAGCTTATGTCAAACAAACAAACAAATATACAATGCACACAGCACTATCTAGCCCCAAGCTAAGCAGACATTGTGCTGTGGGTACTAGAGAACTAATATACAAAATACAATACACCAGATAGATCGATATTTATAAAAAATAGTGATAAAGTTATGCCATTCAATGGATAACGCTGAGTCGGCAAACTTCATCGTGTAGCCCTTAACACTCAAGCAGTCTCGCAGTGACCCTGTTTCATATTCCGATGAGAGAATTCATCCTCTATGATTTATACGAGCATTTATCATCTGAAAAAACATCTTCAATTCTAGAATGGTTTACGCTAGTGTTGAAAAGGTCTGACTTTCAGAGCCAGATTTTTTCGAATTCATTTAAAATTATGGTTGCGGAGAATGCAAAAGAAAGTTGATTTATGAATCACTTTAATGTTTTAGATAAAGCTATAACTCTGCCAGAGCTTTTAAAATTTAGCTTATCTTAATTCACATACGGATAAATATAATCTATTCTAATATTATAAAGCGAAAAGATTTTGTTTTTTTGTTTGTATTAAATAGGCTCCGAATTTACTGGACCGATTTAAAAACATTATTTCATCATTAAAAAGCTTACTTTGCAGGGAGTGATATAAGCTATATTTTATTCCGGAATTCCCACGGGAACGGGAACTATGCGGGTGAAACCGCGAGGTTGTTTAGGTAGTTCAAAATAAATCTAGAAAAAGTCCGAAAGAGGCAATTATTAGAGAGAAATTAGTATTTTTTTGGGGATATGGTATGATTTTAAATATTTAGCGCATACAAAAATGAGATGTCACGGTTTCTCGATACTCACCAAACTCGAGGCTTAGATCTCACAGGTCCAATCCCTTAATTTCATTATTCCCAAAGTTATTTTACTACTGGCATCATTGATTTATTAAAAACGAAGATGAGGCACTAGTTGCTCGAAAGTAGCAACCTCAAATTGTGTAAAGTTGTGTTCTCCCACATCAGTCACCGTCTGACCTGCGGCACGGGCGGTCGTGATTCGCGTAAAATATTGTTGTCTCAGTCTCACTTCGGTCCTAGATACGTCTTTCCGTCTTTGTTCTTCTTTATATTGCAATGTACTGGAAATATAACTGTGAGCGTATGTGTTTGCGTGTAGTTGTAACACATGCCAATTTTTGAGTAAGCGCTGGGAGAACGTAACCTATCTTCCCTTTTTAAATCAATGACTGGCATCCAATAAGTTGTCATGCGACAGGGCATAAAAACTGTTAGAAATATAAACATTCTCTAAAGTTTGATAACATTTATCAACCTCAACAGCCTATATTGATCCACTGCTGGACACAGACCTCCCTCTGATAAGCACCTTATTGGCTTTCATCTCATGGGGGCTAATGGCCATAATCCCCAACCTGGAAATGTGAGTTGGGGATGGTAGTAGAATGGTAGAATTGCGCTGTAATGGAAGCCCTCGTTGGATATCTCTTGGTCGCCTCTTACGATACCTCTGACAACTCTGATGTTACTCATTCGATGGCAATTTATCTATAGTTCATGTATCATGTCAGTGTCATCAAAATGGTTATCTGTAAGCTAGCCCTGCTGAATAGGGTATATGCATGGATTTTTTTAATTTTTTTAATCGATTATTTAGTTTAATACATAAACGAAAAAAATATAACACCCAAAAAAATTTAATTATTGAGGTAAAAAACTAAAAGTAAAACTACACTCAGTTTCGTGTGATAAAAACGCTGCCATGTTAGACATTGCATTTTATGACGTCACGGATCATCGAGTCCCTTATGTAAACTCAAAGTCAAAACTTCATGCCCATACAAAAATGTTCAAGTATGACGTCACGTTTCACATGCCAATAGCGTTGCGTTTAGACATTTTGCTGTTGAGACTTAAAATATCTACTTTTCAATGATTAAATTTCACAATAAAAACATCATAAAATACAAAAATAAATATAGAGATAATATATTTCTATATCAATAGAGAATATTTTAAAAAAATATTAGCTCTTTTGAAGTCACATGCATATACCCTATTAAGCTGAGTTTTATATCGCTCTACTAAAGTTTACTTCATTTTACGTGGACTGGGAATCCATACGCATATAATGTGAACCCGCGAGCAAAACACGGATCGCTAAATTGTGAGGGGTAATTTTCGTCGCCTTTGTGAAACCCTCACATGGAGATATCAGGAGCCTTATCAAGATCGACCTCGATCGAGCAGCGAGATCTCAAGCGGAGGCTGATGCCGAGATAGCTGTAGAAGGTACCCTTGAATGTCTTATATTTTTAAATACACGTACTTTTTTAATTTGTTTTATCTGGCTTTTGTGTTACTACGGACATGATCTGCCTTTTGTGATCGTCACAACAGGCAGGCTAAGGTAAGCTAAGGTAGCTTACCTTAGCTGATATGAGTTAAAAAGCTTTAGTTCGTCTCTCAAAGTTTTCTAGTGTTGTTCTACATATTTTAACAAGAATCGAACACGTTTGGTATGTTTATAGTATCCACATGAAAAACTTATGAACTTTAGTAAATAATCATCATGATAATCAGCCCTTGTAGGTATGTTTATGCGATTCGCCTCGGTCCAGTGCTAAACTTGACATTTGGATTTGCGTTTGTTATCGACCCATTGAGCGGGACTTTCTCTATTCCTACCCTTTTTTAGTATAATTATAAATAATGGCCAATCCTAACAGCATCTAGCCCCAATCTGAGCAGAACTTGTCTATACTAGTAAAAAGTAAAGTCACAATTTGCAACAAACAGGTGTCCTAAAAACATCACTGAAAATTCAATTAAAATGAGGAATCGAATTCTCCTCGAAGCTAATCGAAGTTGTTGTCTAACTTTGTTTTACTATACATTGCTATCCTACCAGTTGAAACACGTTGATATCATAAATACCGGGTCACCCTATACAAGCTCGGCTTGAATACTAAATAATGTCATTAGTAGACGCGCAAAGCATCCCAATGCTGATCCCGGGGGAAAAGGCCTCGAATATTGCATTGATTTTGTATTTACTTGATACCTCTCAAGACTTTGGAAACATAACTTTATCTACTGTTTATTCTTAAATACATATTACGGAACTAGCTGCGCCCCGCGGCTTCGCACGCGTTGTTCCTATGGAAACGTTTAAAGGTGATTTTTATCCCACAGATAAAAAGTAGGCTATGTTTTATTCCAGTGTTAGGATTACCTGTATCCAACATTTCAGCCAGATCCGTCAAGTAGTTTTGGCGTGAAGAGGTAACAAACATCCATCCATCCATCCATACATCCATACAAACTTTCGCATTTATAATATTAGTGTGTGGTGAGGTGGCAGCACCTCCAGCACTCTATCACATTAACCCGTCCCCCACTGAACTGCGCTTCGTTTAAATTTTGAAAGAACCGGTTTCGATGTCGCTTTGCACTTTTTTTTTTTACGGTAAATAGACCTTTGTTTGACCGCAATCTCACCTGATGGAAAGCGAAGATGCGGCCGACGGTGTATCACGAAGGTCTAGAAGATACCTATTCACTCTTGTCTTGAAGAGACCCAGGTTGTAATTGGCCGGAAAAACCCTCTATTCCGACAAATTCAACTCAAAGTTCAACGAGTAAAACAGAGGCAGTGAGCGAGTTCCATTCCTTTGCGGTGCGAATAATAAAGGTGGAAGAAAACCGCTTAGTGCGAGTGGAGAGTACCTACGTCCACCAATACGTATGGATGGTATTGCGCTGTGCGTCTGCTTGTCCTGGAGTGGAAGGGGGATGGTGGGATCAGGTCATGGAAAAAAGCCTGTCCTGACACGAATCTGTCTAAAGTCAAATTTCTAAAACTTCTCTGAGACTGAACTGAGTTACTCGGGCGAGTACAAGAAATAAAGAAATCCGCCGAGTACATCGAGTACTCGGCCCTACTTTAGTTGATAAACAAAATAAACGTGTTTAATTTTCAGATATGATTTTTTTATAGAATCCCTTGGCGCGCGGAGCTTGGAGTGGCAACATCTCTGGTGGGACTCTGCCTTTGTTGTTTGACTCTCAGTGTCAAGATCGAGTGGTGTGGTGTCCTGATGATGGCTCGTGGAGAGACGAAACTAGTTGACTTACTTTGATAAATGTTCTTTGATTTTGTATAAAGGTATAATTTGTTAGATTTTATCGCAGAAGGTTTTTACGCGGAATTGTTACTAAATATTTTAATTCTTGTATTTAGAATCCCTTGTCTATACTAAAACTTGGGTTATTTATATTCAAATTCCAAGACATCCAGCCAAATTATTATCATTTAGTCTCCAAATAATAACATAAGTTGAAATTATTCATACATAATTCAACCTCTGTTGCTGTTATTTGTGACTTTTCTTAATTTATCCCTCTAATTATAAATCTCTTGTCTTGGTCTCACAGAGCACAGTTGTAACTAAAAGTATGTAAACACTATTGTAAACACTATTATAAGACTTTGACCTATGTTGTGATAGACTGGTGCCTGATATAGGCTTTTTTAAAACCTATTTACAGCTATGTACAGGACAGCTATGTACAGCCTATTTAGTGATATGTACAGGATACACATTCTAGTTAATACTAGCTTGTGCCGGTAGCTTCGCACGCGCTAATCCTAGACACGAAAACCTTTCCCGGAATGCAACCGACTTGCCAAGTTTTAATTATGATCAGCGTAGCAGAGATTATGCAGTTGGGGAATAAGAATTAACCCCCTCCAACTCTGCCTGAGCCTTTCGTAATAGGACCTGCCATTGGAAAGGCAGTAGCTTCCTTTTGTGTATAGGTATATTAACAACTCTACTGCCTGGTGCCGTGGTGATTATAACATACGAGTACCTACCGCACCTAAACCTCAACAGCCTGTATTGGTCCACGGCTGGATGTAGGTATCTCCCTGATAAGCACCTTTTTGGCTTTTATCTAATAGGGGGATATGCTCATAATCCCCATGCTGGGCATGCGGGTTGGTGATCGCAGTTGGGGATGACATACCAGGGGCTAGAAATAAATAAATTAATAATGTTGGACAATTCACACTTCATTATCTAGCCTCAAGCTAAGCAGAGCTTGTATTAATACAATACACTATATAGATAGATATTTGTGGTTAGGTCGTCATAATGGATATGCCATAAAAGGAGAGCTTGGTGATTACCAAGCTCTCCTTTTAGGAAGGCTTGTTCGGCATTCGACACGGGTACTGGTAGGTATTTTGATTAGTGTGGATTATTTAAGAGTACAAAATAATAAATGAGTAGGTATATACATACATATTTACTTAAGCTAGTATTTTACCACACCCATTCACTTTAACAGCGTCTTTTTTCTTAACACTGTCCAAACAAAAACCTCAAAGAACGTTGTATTTTGTTGGATACGGAGGTAATGTCAGCTAATAATCTTAAAAGCCTTCTTTCAAAATGTTTTCTCGACCGTGCGTCGGTTCACGCCTCATAATCCGTGGGGCTACTCAGAAACTACGCCAAGTATTATTTCTTTTACAGCAGCCAATTTTAGTCAAAACTCGTATTACCTTTTTTCACGTTTTTCGTTTATATTACGAGTAATAATTTCACTCGTAGCTTACTTTGGTGGCTTAGGCAATACTACGAAGCTACGGCGTAGGCAATACTACGAAGCTACGACGTAGGCAATGCTACGAAGCTACGACGTAGGCAATGCTACTAAGCTACGATGTAGGCAATGCTACGAAGCTACGACGTAGGCAATGCTACTAAGCTACGACGTAGGCAATGCTACGAAAATACGACGTAGGCAATGCTACGAAGATACGACGTAGGCAATGCTTATGGAGCCAAGGCGGAGGAAAATTGAACGAACTCAATAACACAAGCATACTCGGTATATATTTATTTCAAATTAATACACTGTAACAGGTCAGATTATAATCAGCCTGTTGTTTGCAAATATAAACTGAATTAAGTACTCGTAAGAATAACAGATTAAAATATCAGGATTTGAAACTGCTACTTTTATCCCATAACAGATTAAAAATATCTATCAACGATTAGAACTTTTCACAGGTCGATTTGTTTCTAACAAATCGTTATCGAATAAGTCAACGAGGTGTATGAATGCAAGTTTGTGTTATCTACTATAATAAATAACCTTATTTATGAGATTTTTTACAGTCACTGCAATTTAATACAACAGGGCTGGTTATCCGACACTCGAAATTATTTATATTTTGGGAACGTTAATATTTTAACAGCACTCTATTTTAACACCAAATACTTAAACGTGACATTAATGGGTTTTCAAGTACGTTTACAAATACAATAAGATATTTTGTGTCGCCAGTTTTTTATTTGAACCAATTTATGACAAGTGGTTTTATGGAATGTGAGACGCCAAATGTGGGAACGTAGACCTTCCTTGAAGCAAAAAAATTAAACACTTCAAAACGATAAACAACAATGTCTAAAATAATTAGGGTAAATTTGGACCTTATAAACGACAAAATTTTATGTGAAATGAAAAATAGGTATTACAACAATAATCACGAATAATGAAATAAATTACCATTAAAGAAAGCATTAAACTATCGGGAATTCGATTTCAGGAGAAAATTACAATAACCATTATTATGGAATGTTAGTGTTAAATCAATGATAATTTAGCGAAGTCTTTGCTCGAGACTATAAATTGTACACATCTATTATTATCTGCTTATTACATTCATATAATGATATCAAGTAGTGTTTAAAATACAACTAACGCCATCTAGTAAATAAATATTGCATAGTTTTGAGCAGGGTCAAGGTTTAAATCAAGCTATGAAAAAAACCAAGGACCAATAAGAATCGAAGAATCGATTTAGGAGGTGTAACGAAGAATGCGCGGGCGACGCCCAAGGGATGGTATTAGGAACGGAGGATATACGGGAGTTCGGTTTTGGAGACCCTAAAGAGAGGACGACCTTTTGACGTTAAGGGCATTAACGGTATTTTTGTCAAACCAAAGTAGTTGAATAAAATCAGTGTTGATTAATAAGTGTTAGCTATAAAGTCTGTGTTAATTTTGATATTACTTCAATTCCATTGAATCCATTACATATTATCCTACCTTTAATTTGATTGATTAAAATAGAGTCGGTGTTGGGATTCTTGACACTAGCTCAAGTAATCAACTGAGTGTAGAGTAGAGTCAGTGTTTCAGGTACCAAAGCTGGATCCAGAAGAAGCTAAGTCGCATGTTTTTATTACTAAAAATACGTCTGATATTTGTCAAGTTCTAATTACTTTCAGAATACTGTTACCTGAACCAAAGGTTAAAGTAACCCACATAAAAGTACATAATAATGCTGACTTAAATCAAATGTATTTTTTAACTCTTTATTTAATGTATTTTCAAAGTGTTTCTTATGGAAGGAGTTGTGTTTATTAATTATTGAATTTATTTCTGCTTTATGTTTTCATTATCTTTACAGGAAATTTTATATTTAAGAAAGACTATTGAATTTCACTGTGTTTTCTGTTTTATGTTTTCATTGTGTGATTTACAGGAAATGTTATATTTAAGAGCGATTATTGAATTTCACTGTGCTTTCCCTATTTATTTCAGGAAATATTCTATTTTAACGAAAGAGATTAATTGATCTAATATTTATTATAGTAATATTTAGAATTTCATTTCTATTAAAAGCGGTAGACTTTTGGGCAAAATCTCTAGATAAAGAGGCCTGGTAAATTATGGGAATTAATTCCTATAGGACTCTAAGTCCAATATATTGATTTGATTAATCTAATAATAATAAGATTGTTCAAATTAACTAATTATTAAAGTTGAATAAAACTAGCATAGTAGTGTATTCTGGTTTCAGGTGTGACTATGACTTACATTACAATTTTAACTGTATTTACAGTTGTCTCCGGTAGAGAGACATTTATATTTTGATCAATCTAATTATAGCTTGGTGCGAACGTCACCTAGGCAATAATCTCCGAATGTGGGAAAAGCCTTTATAAGCTATGAGAAATAATCTCGATTGGATGAATCATTATATTTTACATTACTATCATGAAAATAATTCCTAATAAGGAAAACCTGAAATTTAGAATTTCATTACTTTTAAAAGCTGTAGACTTTTGGCATAATCTCTATGTAAAGAGGGTCTCTATTAAAATGATTCCTAATAAGGAAAACCTGAAATTTATAATTTCATTACCTATTAAAAGCTGTAGACTTTTGGGCATAATCTCTATGTAAAGAGGCCTTATAAATTATGGGAATAAATTCCTAGAGGACCTAAAGTCCATTATCTATTCTATAACGAATAGAAGGCATTAGCCTTGAAATAGCCGAATGAAGAGCTGTGGATTGAAGCTTTTGTATGCACTTCGAGTGTGAAAATAGGGACCTTTCGGTACTAGGCTAGATTAGCTTAGTAGAGTTAGGTTCCGCAGATAACTAGAGAACTGAGACTGTTTAGAGTGAAAGTTGATTAGAGTGAACGTTTTGAATTAAACATCACAAAGTAAATTTCCCTGTGAATGCAATTAAATTATAACTGACCATAACAAGACTTAGGAATTTTGATAAAAAATAAAGTCCTCTTGTCCCCAGACTGACTGATGACTAACATTATGACTATGATTATTTGTGATGTGTCCCCTAGTCACAAACTGATAGTGTAGCCTTTCAGTTTGTAGACTTTATACGGAGGAAGTTATCCAGTAAGGCGACGGAAACTACTGGTAGGAGCGGAAGGAGGGGCTTCTATCCTGTGCCGTAATTAAATTCAGTGAGAAAGAATGAAGAATGATTACTTTAGTATCTACAAAACTACTCAGCTGTTAATGACCTAAATACAGAAAATTAAAGAAACTACTTATCTGAACTTCAACTACAATAATACGCTTATAATATAAAATAAGTACATAAATACTTACAAATACTTATAAATATCATCAAATTTTAGATAACTTAATAGATTAATAAGGAGATCGTAAGAGATTTAGTTAACTTTAGTATTCGTTCGTTTGTCTTTATCACCTAAAAGAACCCAGGTACTACCACAACACAACGTAGAGTCCTACCACTAACTAGACGATCATTGGCCACAATATTCATTAATTCTACATTCGGTTCATCTTAGAAACATAGGGATAAGAGATAAGTAGGAAGGTTAAATTTATAGGTAGAGTAGTTAGAAGTATAGGTAGGACAAACCAAAATAGGGGGGGTTTTTACAACACATTCATGACTCAAACCAGTTTAGTATGGTATTGTCAAATAATCCATATCATTTTATTCCTTCCGTAAAGTCATCTCATCACCTCAACCATGTGCTTACCTAACAGTGTTTTTAGGTATTATTTCTTTGACATAGATTTTAATAAGTCATAATTACTATGCGAGTCTTACCCAGGGGCCTGATTCCACTTTTTTTTAAACAAAATGCTATAATGGCGTCATAATGGTGCAATACGATTAAGATAGAGATTTAGTCGTAAATTTATTTGGTATTCCAATAACATAAGATTACAATCTCTATGACTTATAATATCGTGTCAATAATGTGGTGCAAACGCAATTATTATTAGGAATACGTCTCATGTGATAATGGCTTTCAACTTGCGAACTGAAACTTTCGGAGTAAACCTCTATGGGTGGAGTTTTTCATAGCACCTATTTTCAGAGCTACAATGTAACCTATAAAGGTCATGCTGAAGTTTTTAGCTAGGAGTACCTTCGTCTGAAGTCATCATTGTTTGATGGAACAAGGTTTTATAAATCCTAAAGAACTAAATTTAAGTTTTTAGCTTCATTTGTACAAGTTACCAAAAAATCAAATAAATAGTAGGTGCAAAAAATATCTGTATTAGATATTATTCAACCGCTGGCAACATTTCGTTCTGTTTGGAAAACTTTGGAGCGTATCTTTAGACGCGATGTGATTATTGACAGTTTTCAATGGAAATGTATCAATGATACTTCACATGAAAGTGCTTACGGGCCCATACACCAGTGAAAGTGGTGCCCCCAACTATTTTATCTTATTATTACGTAAAACGCAGCAAGTTTCAAAAATCCATCGTTTAGTTTGTGGTATCTAATATAAGTTATTTATTAATGCCTTTGTAATAGTTTCATTTTGTAAAGCTTAGGCAGAGATACGAAGTTGCGCTTTTTGGCCACCAAACTCTATTTTTGCATCTCCTCCTAAACTATATGAGATAACATTATTACAGAGGTATTAAAAAATAGCTTATAATAGACAAACCGAACGTAGGATTTTTAAAAATTCCTATGATAAACGTAAAAATATGATAAAATTGGTATCGCTGTCATTATTGGCTCTGGTATGCGCCTTAAATCTGAAGTATTGAGTTAATCGGGTGTACTCGGTCGGTCCCAATCGGCAACTTAAATATTTTAATGGAACTAGCTAGACCGTACTTTTAAAATGTAAAAATAAAAATCTTCATTCTAAATTAAAATATATTTTAAAAATTGTACTCGTAACTTATCGGTCATAGGTAAACAATTTCATTTTTATCATCATTATTATCATCTTATTCCTAAATCCCATTGTTGGGCACAAGCCTCCATTATTCGCCTTACAAATACCGTGATTAAAGAAGTTTTGATAAATCGTTCGAATCGTGCCACTTAATGGTTAAACTTAATGGTAAGGTGTCATTATTCACGAGTTACGGTTTGTAACGCGGTTTATTACGATAAGTTAGAATAAGCGGCAGTGGTTGGCTGAAACTGGCTTGCTAAGCAAGAACAATAATTTTATAATGAATAACAATAATTTTAATGTTTTCAAGGAAAATTTGACACCTCAACCTCAACAGCCTGTATTGGTCTACTGCTGAACACAGGCCTCCTACTGATAAGCACTTTATTGGCGTTTATCTAATGGGAGGGTAATGCCCATTGGGGTATGCGGGATAGCAGTTTGGTGGTAGACAACGAACTGCAATCCCATCTCCGCATGCTTGCATTGTTCTGCGGGGGACGCTGCTGTGCCCACCGCAGTGGATATCCCATAGTTGTCTCATCCGACACCCGCGGGAAGAGATGGGATGGTGCAAATTCTAAGCCAGCACCACACAATTAAGTATAAATCATACTAAGGGCAAATATAAGAAAGGCAACTTATCGACTGCCAGGCAACTGTTCGACGGCAGTCATGCCTTGCGGTCGGTGACTTGCTTTCTGTGTATTTGAGATGTGCACTCTCTGTATAAGAGCACTAATACATTTTTTTTTGTTTTTAGTTTAATTTAATCTATTTATAAATAAATAACATCATGATATAACAATCTAGTCGAAGACTAATAAGTTATTTAAATTTAAATTCAATATTTCAATTAATTCAATATTTTTGTTTTTACGACTTAGTATTAACTAAGTCGTAGAAACAAAAATACACACGCATTTTTTTTGTCACACCTATATTTTTCTTTTTTTGCTATGCATGTAATGAACTATTATTTTAATTGTTATGTTGTAGGATATTTGTTTACTTTGCTTGTTCACACTCCTTATGTATCTAATATTCTGATTCTGATAGCCTTCTGTTTCTATCTTTTGAATTTTAATTTTTTTGTATGTGGTGCTGGTTTTCCTTAAATAAATAAATACTCGGATACTAAAACTTAAGGAAATTCATGTTTTCTTGGATCTAGATGAAGATACTTACAGATTGTAGAACGTCCTAAGTACAGACACAAACACAAACTTTGTAGTAACATTTAGAGACCACAGTTCATGTCTAGAGTAATAAAAACAAAATTCCTAAAGGTACGCCTTCTTGACCGTCACGCCGGCAGCCACCGTTCTTCATTAGTGATTTATTTTTTGAAATCCTGTGTTTTTGCAATGATTCCTATAAACCCTACTGTAAAAGCTACTTGCAACTTTAGTGAATACGGCCCAAGAGACCACAAATTTCATCATCCAAAAGCAAAAAAATGTAAACGAAACAATAATCAGATTTTCATAAAGAAAATATTTTCACATTGTCATAAAAACATAAACATTTCTTACACAATACGGCGACATTGCACTTCGGGAATGCTCAGTTCATTCCACCAGGCTATAGCTGTGTGAACTGACTTCAGGGGAATATGAACTTTATCGCTGTTTTTCTTGAGACTATTTTAGCGTTATACGAGCCTCCTCAATTTCCTCAATTCGTTATGCTCGATCTACTTCGTCTTTCTCTCGAAATGATAGTTTAGCTGCCATATAAAGGTTTCCTACAGTTGTAGTTGCTTAGAAAAATGATAGTTTGTCTGCTATAACAAAGTTTCCTACAGTTGCTTAGAAAATACATTTATTTATTAACGCATTTAGTGACGGAATTCAGCGATTTCGCACACAGCACCTTACCTTGTCATAATATTCTTAGCCGAATGGCGCTGTCCACAGATGGACATAGACCTTCCTTTAAGATCTTCACAATGCCCGCAGCACCATTCGTTTCTTACCTATCTACTCTTACCTATTGGTTTTCGATACACCACAGTTTACAATGATATTTTGTTTATGACATAATTTGTATTCCATCCATCCATCCATCCACAGCATGTATCGGTCCACAGCTGGACGCAGGCCTCCCCCTGATAAACGCCTTATTGGCGTTTGACTCATGGGGGGGTAATGCCCATAATCCCCACGCTGGGCATGCGGGTTGGGGATCGCAGTTTGGTGGAAGATTTGTTCTGCAGGAGGCGCTGCTGCCCGCCCCATATAATTTGTATTCACTTATTAATTAATAACGTTTGTATTATATACAGCTGTATGGTACTGGCTTATAATTTGCACCACCCCAATGTACCAGCCTGCATGCCCAGCGAGGGGATTATGGGCATTACCCTACATGAGATAAAAGCGTATAAGGTGCTTATCAGGGGGAGGCCTGCGTCCAGCAGTGGACCAATACAGACTGTTGAGGTTGAGGTTGAGGTATACAAGGCGCCCAGTTTGGTGACATTTACATTTTCGCGCCATCTATTTATTTAAGACCAAACAGATATGAGATTAATTGTCCAAGAACGCTAAGACATCCCTTTTATTTCCATGTAAAAATTTGTTGCAGTCTGACTTATCTTTTTAAATCTTTAAACTGTGGAGTAAATATTGCCTAATACAATTTTTAAATGGAATTATTCAAAAGCTGTAAGCAAGTAGCTCATTTTAACTTTCGTTTGACAAAACAGAAGAAGGCACCCGATAATAGCAGTTCTCATCGCGAAAGTATCAAGATATGTCAAACACAGGGTTGTTTCTTTGATATGGGTCAGGAGTCCCAAACGGTAAGAGATATCAAAAATGCTGGAAGGTCGTGTCACCACAGTGTTGTGTTGATAACTTCGAACAATTTACGTCGTGAACGAATTCTTATATTAAGAAAGATGACTTATGTGGCGCGGCGGGCGAAGGTACGTCTGCGACGCAGGAGATTGCGGGTTCGATTCCCGCCATGGGCAAATATTTGTTTCGGGTGTCCTGTCTATTTTAAAGATAAAGATAATTTAAAAAAATTGCAATAACATGTGTTCAAAAAGATGACAAATTATAGTAGAGAAACAACATGTGAGACTGTTTGCGGAAAGCAAAAATTAAGAGATGACAGCTACAATTTATCATTGAAAATTCGTCTTCCACATTTTGAAATAAACAGTTATATTTTCGAAAACTTACTTAAGAATATTTTCGTCGAATAAGTAAGGTAAAGGTACCTAATCATTTCTATAACTGGGGAAAAAATATGGGTAAGAGGAAATGCCTTTGCCTCGCTGTGGGATCCCAGAGCTAATAATTCATAACTGAAACATTCAGTTATAAAGTATATTTTTTTTATTCATCTCGCACAGAGTATAGGTACATACGAAAGAAAGAGATAGCTCTATATCCTTGGAACGTGTCACAGCCTGTCTGTGTTAGGTTTAGAGTAAAACAATAAAGACTCCAACATTGATATAGGAACCTTTAAAAACGGGGAAGAGGTTAAAGGTTAAAATGGGGGAGAAAGTCCCTCCACTTTAAATCTCTTCCGCCGAAGATAGGACAATTAAGATCGAACTTCATTTGGTAAGTTCGTTTGATCATTTAAATTCATATACCCCGAGAGGATTATCGTAGAGATTAGTGAAATGTGAGAGTCTGCACTATTTCTCAATCCGTGGCCACACAAAAGGGGAACGTTTCCCTCATCTCCGAGTGTTTTTTGTCATGTAATGAAATATACATGTAGTTACGGTTAAGTAGTACAGCAAGACAAGCGGATTTCAACCTTCTGTCTTTGACCGTAAAGTAAAGAAAACTCGTATTTTGTCGTACTCGAATAGTTGGGACAACATCCCAGGCAGTTCAAGCGCATTGTAGGTAAATCAGTGTTCAAAATGCCAGAACCAAGAAAAAAAAATGTTTTTACTTGTTCAGGGCGTTCTGGATGTTTACTATGTTTAGTAAAAAATATATAATCTATGAGTATACTATATTATATATAGTGTACTATATAGTATATCAGTTATATGTATAGTATCCCATAACACAAGGTCTTGAGGCTTGAGGCTAGATAATGCTGTGAGAGTTGTGCAATTATTATAAACAAAAAAAGATTGCAGCATTTATAAAACATGTGGTAAAGTTTTGAACGTCTATTCCCACTAGTTCAGTTGACTGAACTAGTGGGAATAGACGTTCTATTTGCCAACGTGTTCAGTTGACTGAACTAGTGAGATTTCTTATCTCGTTTGTTCAGTCGACTGGACTAGTGAGATTTCTTAACTCGTTTGTTAAGTTCAGAAATAGAAAAAAAAATTGGTTACCTAGGTTACCTAAGCATAGTAGTGTCCGTTCTATTCATATCTGCTTACCAACGTATTCTTTGAAAGGAGGTGAATTCAGCGTGTCGTTGAGAGGTAGAAAAGCGTATGAAAAAGGTTGTTACATTCTTTGATCAAATAAAGGGATGGGAGACTGCATTAGGCTGTCTCCCATCCCTTGGCATGGTAGGCTTAAGTTCTGAAGAGTTTATCCATTTATTATTTGCGTCATATCATAAATAAAAATGCCTTTATTCCATAACCTTAAAAAAAAATCATGCTCATAGAATGAATATTGTAATAAAAAAAAAACTTGAATGTAATTGTATGTCAGATATCGTTGAACGTCAATGTAATAATTTTAATAATAAATGAAGCTACTTTTTATTGAATTTGAATGTAATAATTTGACGTGTAAAATATTAAGAGTTAATTAATATTTACTTACTATATTATAATTACCTAGAATTAATTACCTGTTTTACCTGTATTGGCATTTTAATAAGGTACCTACTAAAGTCCTTCCTGAAGTACAATATTTTTTACAATTTTTTTAATTTCTCTGTGATTTTTTATCAGATGAAGAATAATGTTTCAACAAAGAATATGTTATTCAACATTTTCTGAAAAATTACTCCGAGTATTCGTCTGATAAATAGTCGTAGAGAAGTTAAAAAGCTTCGTACAAAATATTGAATTAAGCTAATTTGAAACTCCCGGCAAACGGCAGTTGCCTGGGCTTCAGATGCTAGAAAGAAAGAGATAGGTAGACTGCACTGCTCTAGTGTTGGCATTTTTTGTCTATGGAGTTTTACTTCTTTCCGTTAGGATATACTGTTCTGTGGTGAATTGCAACGTTCGCACTTTATATAGAAAGTACAGTCGGGGACAAAATATGCTAATACATTTATGAATTAAATAATTATGTTTTTAACTTTAAGTATGAAGTGAAATTTTACAGTAGTATTCTTATAACTTAGTCTTTTGTAAATAATGTTTTAACATTAATCTAATTTATTGAGTAGGTACGTGCCATGTACCTACAAAAACACAAATATAATTATTATTTAGTTGCGTGGAAGTGATTCAGACGGTATATAAGTTCCGAAAACATCGCTTAAACAATTTTCAAAAATTGAATATTTGTTAGAAATAAAAAAAGTTTTAGCTGTGTGCTGCTGGCTTAGAATTTGCACTACCCCAACTCCGATTTTCACTACCCCAATACCGATTTTAATGAGCTTGATTACCGGATAAGACAAATAATTATATCAGAACTAGCTGCGCCCCGCTGCTTCGCACGCGTTGTTCCCATGGAAACTTTTATAGGTGAGAATTTTCTTTGCTATAAACCTCACGGAGCCCGAGACTTTTCCAAAGAATGCAAAACCGTGGAAATCGGTTCGTGCGTTCTTGAGTTATAGCGTCAGGAAGGAAAACCCGACTTATTTTTATATTATAGAGATAAAATATCAAAAGTTGGTAGTTAGAGTATAAGTCATAAGTCTCACTTAGAACAAAAATGACTGAAACGAAACGTGAAACTTTTGAATCCATTATGGTTATTAAAACGAAAGTCATTTACAACGGGATATTTACCATGATTTGAGTTTTGAGTTTTCCAATATTATGGCACAGTTTCATGCGTAATTCCGTGATCATGGCGCATGAAACTGTACCGAAATATTGGAAAGCTCAAAACTAACTCTAGCCCAACATAAACGATGTGAAGTTAGGAAATCAAATAATATCGATTTTTTTTTCGTAAATAAAATAAAATTAATAAATACATAAATCTGTATCAATCGTATCCTCTAAATAGATTGTATCCTTAAACAGTCGTTCATCACTTTTGGAAAGTACTTCTGTTTTCGGGGATCGTTGCAAAAGTTATCTTCTATGATTTTGTATAGTTTCGACGGTTGTGAAAGTTTATTCTGGTGCAGAGCAGCATATTGCTGAAACTGACCCTTTTGGGCTAACCACGGCAATAGAGAAACGGTACGCCCTACTGGTTGATAGAAGTCTGTTCAAAAAGAGACGAGTCGTGGCGTTACGGTGAACTAACACTTTGAGTCGCAATGACAGAGCAGTGTTGTCAACGCGACAAAAGTTATCAATTCCCACGACTCCTTCTCTTTTTGAAAAGACTCACGTATGAATTATACTCACTTACTAGTCTGTGAATAAAGGGAAGTGAAATCTAAATCAACTCATGATGTTTATTTAAAAAAAATATCATAGTTGTGTACCTACCTACCTACGATATTCTTTTATAACTTTTCCTGTGTTGTTTGCGTGTGTAACTCTAAGTATAAGTCTAGAATTTATTTAGTGACGTTAAATATTGTGCTGTGTAGTTTTAAGGATAGTAAAAATATTTTGTTTACTTTTTTTACCTAATAAAAACTCTATCGATCTAAGTTATACTAAGTTCTTTGTTTTTTTATTTGCTACAAGTGATATTTTTTTACCTAAGAAATTAGTTATTCTGTACTTACTTACTGTATCTGCGCACCTTCGCTGGCACTCGAAAAGGCTTGAAACCCTTTTAGGAAAGTGTGTCAAATTGTCACGGCAATTAACTAATGTCCTCCTCGGCTCGAATTCAAGGAATTTGTTATGAATTTCCTAATTGGAAGAAACAACTTCCACTTCTTGGTTTTGTTAATAAAATTAAATTTAAATTTTGAGGAATTTTTAATGTTAAGTGTAAGTGTAATATCAAGTTATTGACTTGTCGAAGAAGAGGGTAGGGTAGGTATTGTTACATACCTAACAGCTATGTATAACAGGCTCATAAGCTCTCATGGCTCGACCAAAATTCTCTCCCCAAAGCTAATAACTAAGCCTTACGCAAGCAATAAGGTCGTTATTCCAAAACGAACATAAATCCATAACCTAAACAAACATAAACTTAACAAGCTAATAAGCAGGTCGTAACTTCCCATAACGACGTGAAAACTTATGCTTTGTAACAGGAAAAACGTAAATATTTGCTAAAAGTTCGTGTTTTCTTGAAATTGAATCATCTATCCATTTGACGAACATGAATGTATAGTCAATCGCAGGAAAAACTTTAACAAACTTGGATTTGGAAAGTGGGCGTCATAGCAACGTGAGTTTTAGAAGAAAACCGTGATCTTATTTTCCTTATTTGCAATTTTTGGATTTTAATGTTATACCTACATTATGTGGTGTAGGTAAAGCAATATAGATATCAAGAGATAATCAACGTCCCTTAGTTTTATAGTGCTTAGCTGTGTGATGCTGGCTTAGAATTTTTACCACCCCAACTCTTCCCCCACGGGAAGAGTTGGGGTGGTAAAGGCTGTTGCCCCTTGTAATGTAGAACGTAAGTAAATTGGGTTTACGTTTACCTATTGTCTATTTAAATACACCTAATTAAGGATTTAAGACATTAACGAATTTACGACATTATGGATCAAGTAATCTGATATAACAAAAATTTAACTAACCAAAATTATGTAATCTTTTTAACAATAATCTGTTAATCTGTTACAAAACTTTCAATATAAACAATTATTTTCGTCAAGACGCGGTTCGTCCAATTATCGTTTCGTCCAATAAGCGGCTTGTCGCGCTTACGTGTTACGCAGTTCGTCCAATTCATACCAAGTAGGTACCCTTGCTTTAGATTTTTCCAAAATAGTTTACATCATTATATTTATTGTTTCCCATAGAGTGGCTAGTACTATATAAAATCTATGATTGCTTCCTCTACATAGTCCGAGCTGAGATTAAACCTACCGTACCTCAAAAGACCGGCCAAGTGCGTGTCGGACTCGGGCACGAAGGGTTCCGTACCAATAAAACCTCTACGCCTTCATGAGGAATAGGGTAGTTTAATATTATTGAAAATATTTTAATATTAATTATTATGATGTAACTAAAATTTACGGTTTTCGAAATTTTTCCTTTATGTTATCGTCCTATAGGACGTTGCTTCATACCGAATTTCAATTATTCTGAGTTTACGGGAAGTATCCTTTAGGTTTTGATTCCCTTGCGAGTGTCAAACATTTGCCATAAACGGCTAATCTTTTGATTGTGTTGGCTTAGAAGTTTGATTTTTTCACAGCTCTAAGGGACCAAAGGCCTGAGTATTTGATATAAATTCCAGTTTGATACCGCTACGCAGAGTAGGAATTAGGAATCACTTTAGGACTGCTAGAAACAGAACTGACTGGAAACGTTTGGAGGAGCTTTCACCGCAACAGGCGGTCCATACACTACTAACAACTAGGATTAAGACAACTCTATACTTACCCTTTCTAAGCCTTTCAAATTCAAAACTGTTAATCAGTTTATCAAAGTGTATTGGAAAATAAAGCTATTTTTATTTCATTTTAATTTATTACCTCCACGCGTTCCTGAGCAAAAGGGTCTTGACAGACAGACAGACGGACGTACGGGTGGACAACAAAGTGTTCCTATAAGGGTTCTGATTTTTTCCTCTCGGGGTAAGGAACCCTATAAATCAAGCCAAGACTGTATAAGAATGGTTGCCATTCCGGCATTCTCAGTTCCTCCAGCACCCGACACCAGCCCGTCTTTCACATGTCAAGTGAGGATAAGATTAATTACAGCAGGTAGCTTTGAAGTTTGAAACTGATTAATTCACGGATAGGAGTTCAGTCAGAGAGAATATACAATGTCTTGTCTGACACAAGGAGTGCATTGAATGGTTGGAATGGGATTAGTTTTCCACTCAGAATGCATTGGGCTGTAGTTTAACATACATAGATATAGATTCAAATTTGAATTTGAATTTTTTTATTCATCGTAATCATAAAATTTCTTGGTTTTTTATATATGACACGCATCTGGCATGAACCACGTTAAACCGTCTATGGTTTGTTTAGTTTCGATAGTGAAAGCATGTTGAACATTTGTTATGAAGATTTAGATAAACATAAACATTATACTTAGTCTAAGTACCTACCTAATATTACTAGAGATTAGACTACCAACAACTAAATTTCAAAGGAGATCCAGAACTGGAGTAACATGGGCACTTTTACCCCATAGATGAGTTCTCATGGTCTCCTCTTCTTTCTAGCCTTTATCAACCAGTAGACGAGTGTAGGCCTCCCTCAAACTCTTCAATTTCCTTCTTCTTAGGGCAGGTAATGTTCTTTTCATTACTCATACTCGGATAGTAGGTCGGAAGTTGGCTGGAAAGCGGGATGAAAGTAATACTTTTCGTCCCTAGAGATGAAAAGTATTGACAAGTAGTGACAGCTATCATGTCACCATGCATTCGAACTTTCTATACAGCCCCTTAACTTCAGCTTCTGCGTCCGGTTTGATGCATTTCAAACTGCCACTTAATTATAGCGCAATGTAAAAAATAACATAAAGTAGTAGATTAGCATATTTTAATTTACTTTCAAATCTTTTCATAAATAACATAGATTTCGGAAAATATTTTTTTGAATGACGAAGATGAAAATTATGAATTATGATGAGTCCGTGGTTGCGGCACCGTTAAAACCACTATTCCACAAAAAAACTGGTGACTTACTTTGTCCTCGACATTTTACGTGCTGAAATGTAGGCTGAAATGTTTCCTAAGATGTCTGACTGTTGCTTAGTAGCGGTACAAGGTGTCTCAAAATAAATCTTACGTAAATTGTTTAGCTTTACTGAGTGAACACAACAAATCTCAGGAACGCGAAAGGTTTCTCAATCGGTAGCCTGGCCAAAGGAATCCGAACAAGATTCTCAAATGCGAACCAAACGTGTTGTACGAGCGATTCTTTAAAAAAAGGCTGTGTAAGACAACTCCAGCAAACTCTATTAGATACTATTTATTCGATTACAAGAACTTTTTTTTACCAAACAATTCAAATTCCATCCGTTACATGTTTTCGCCACTATCATAGGTAATCCCACTTTATTTTTTTTCATCAAACTCAAACACTATTTTTAGAGCCGTTTAATTAATCCACCAATCACGTGAAGGCTTCGTGCCGCTAGCCCAGCCAAGAGTCTCCGTGATTGGTCAACTAATCCATACGGCTTATTATAGCCGTATCAGATGTCTAAACCACCGAGTTGTCAGCTGATAAACTTCAATTTCTAACGATATGTATTAAACTAAATTACAATTGTTTTTAAATCTTCGGAATCATGACAGTTGATTGTTACAGTGAATCAGCGACTTTTTGCGTTTAAACAAAAAAAACGTTGTTTTGAGACACTGACAAGTCTTATTATTATCATGGCGTCGGCATTACCCGTGAGACTCATTATAAGCAGCTTATTGCTTTGGTAACAACTTCTCCCAAGCATGGTGTGGCTTTGCGAAGAGCCGTGATTTTGTATTCTATGGAAAGTCAAGTAAGAATTTAATTACATTTCGGTAAGTAAAATAACAAAACAAAAAACACAATCACCTACACATATTTTAAAAAGTTTCAAATAAAACAAATTTAGAATATTTATTATAGTTCCAAAGATGATCCATATCTAAGCTTTATCCAGCGCAGCGTGCAGCGTTTATGTCTTGAAGGGAGATCAGTCACTCGCCATACAAATTTTCCCGAGAACCTGTAGACACATGGTTATGCTTTCTGGGTTCTAATAAATAGACTTGATTGACGGAACGAATATCTGATTAAGATAACGAACTCTTATTTTAGGTTATTAAAAATGCAAAATGAAGTTTCGGGATTTTTAGGTTATGATTTTTCATTAAACGCCGAGTCCGTATACAGAAAGAAAGCTGGAAACTTATAAGCGCTTACCGGCGTTTGACAGCGCTGGTAACCCTCGCTGGAAAATAATATGAACGCGCGTCGATAAGCACTGAACGGTGCCGACAAGTTCCGTCAAGCTTCAACACGCGCTGGTCAGCGCTGGGCGCTGCCATTTAAAATTTATAAAAAACCGCGATAACACGTGCAATTACGACAGGCATATTTATTTTGATAAATATTAAAATGGATAGTGACGTGTTGATATCCGTAGAAAACCAAATCATCGTCCGATGAGTCCGACATTTTGCTTGGTCTGCTTCAACCAGCTTCCTTTGTGTAGAACGGACCAGCGCTGTTAAGCGCCGGTAAGCGCTTAAAAGTATCCAGCTTTCTTTCTGTATACGGCGTGACGGCTTAAAAATGTTTGTCACCTTAGAGTCGGTTTTCGCTTGCTCGACGATGAATCGACATGTCACGTGACGTAAGGCTGCATAGCATGCAAACAAATCTTGCCATGTCTTTGAGACAGGCTATAATCAATGAGGTTTTACCTCAGCTTATATTATAATATTATTGGCTATTATCTGTGGCACCGAAGATTGTGTCGAAGAATTATGTAAAATACCTACATTTAATAAATGTTTTCAACATTCAGAAGTGTCCGTTCCACTGTAGTAATTGATAGGTTATAGAAAAAAAAATGAACAAGCTTTCACACCTGCTGGTTTGGAGGCAACTTTGGCTGGTCTCCTTTTGGTGAATAATCACTTATTAACCCAAATTTCAAGTGTAATTGTTTTAACAAAATAACAAATGATGTTAATATGAAAATCGCATATTGTCGGTGAAAACGCCCGATGGTTTAAAAGAACACCTGTATCTCTGGTATTCCATTAAACGAATATCTAAAGATCCTGAACAAAGTAAAACGCGTCCAGCCCCCTTGGGATAATAACACAGGTATTTTTCAAGCCCTCCTTTTGATCGTTGACAACTAAATCAAAGAAAGTAATAAACCCTGGCAAAGTGTAGACCGACCCTCCAAAAGACAACCCACTCTAGCTCTCGACAATAAAGGTGATAATCGTACAATGGTAACAGCAAAGGAATACCGAACGAAGACGATCGTCCGGAAATTAATAACGGTATTAATTTACCGGTATTAATACCTGTTACGGCATTTGGATGGTTAGAAACGTGAAATGGTAGTTGCTATTGCTAAGGCTGAATAAGGAATAATCCGAAAATATCTTGATACTTGGTAGTGATATTGTTACAGTTTCGGGATGGAATCTAGACAAATCAAACAACATGTATTTAGATGCAAATGTCAGAAATGACAGCAAAAGTAAAAAATTACAGCAAATGTCAAAAATGATATAAAATATGATATGATGTTCTCCATTGTTCTTTCAGGGTCAAATACAATCTGAGTCACTTACCGTCAGGCGAAATTGTAGCTAAATGAAGGCCATTTACTAATTAAAAAATGGTTATCACTCTGAAACCAATTTACAGTCACCAACTTTTAGAAATACCTTATTTCAGCTAGGATATTCGTCAAAATTCGGCTAGGAGGGCATTAGCCCTTCTAGCCGAATTTTGGCGATGGCGGCCAGTCTCAACGAAGACTAGCCAGATGTACAGAACATATTATAGTGCACAAGTGTACGCGCAAACACATATGCACTCTCTATTCCCTCACTCTCATAATCCAACATGACCCGAAATGGGGACAGATTAGGTGCAGGACCAACAACTTAACGTACTTTGCAACGCACAGGGGTGTAACACCGCCAACTTCCTGATTCCGGGCTGCTACTGTGAATTTTGCTAGAAAAACCCCTATAACATGTTGGCTCGTCCCGGGATTTCAAACCCAGGACCTTAATCGGCGGTTGAACATCCTGACCGCTAGACCAACGAGGCAGTCATTCTACCATTATCAAATATCCAAACGTTCGTATTTATTAATTTGTGATTTTTAATGAACTACTCGCGCTATATAATTAAATTTATCAAACCCCTTACCGCAATTTTTACTTTAACAACTAGCAATAAAAACTCGTCGTGACTAATGGTATACGGTCCTCGATATCAGGCCTATTAGAGGCTTTCGGGGAAACACAATTTCCCTCCGCAATTTCCCAATCTCCTCGAGTCATCTCGCGGAAGGTGCGGCCGGCTTCTTTGCATAATCGAAGGGGAATACATCAAAAGCGAAGAGAGATGTTTAGCTAGTTATAGTAACCTCAAATCTCAACAGCCTATATTGGTCCACTACTGGATGCAGGCCTCCCCCTGTTATCTCATGGGGGGTAATGCCACGCTGGGCATGCGGGTTGGGGATCGCAGTTTGGTGACAGAATTATTCGGCAGGGGGCGCTGCTGCCCGCCTCCCGGTAAATATCCCATAGTCGCCTCTTACGACACTCGCGGGAAGAGTAGGGGTGGTGCAAATTCTATGCCGCCGGCACCACACGGCTGGTTATATTAAACTGTTATAGTAAACGTAGATTTAATTCAAAGTGGGCCGGAAGGTGACTTACATTGGGTCTGATCTCAGCAAATTTTTTTTATTAATTATAAGTACATGACTTTAACAATGCCCTTTCACAGCTGATCTTTTTATTGATTTACTTTTTTTGTTTGCACTCATACATTAACTCCTAAGTTACTTGATTATTTTTCTGTCTTGTCTGTTTTATGGCTTTAATTTATAATTAAGGGTCAATTCATACTAGCGCAGAGTCGAAGCGCATCGAAGCGTCAAATTCCTCACAATCAAAGCGAAGTCCAATCAGAGTTGCTCGCACGCAGGCGCGCGAATTCCCTCGAATGCGCGTGAATTCGCGCGTCTTTTTTTTTCCTTGGAAGAAATATGTGCATTACATTGTGGAGATAAGGGTGAATTTGCTATATTAAGTTTCGGATTGACGCTCCGATGCGCTTCGACTCTGCGCTAGTATGAATTGACCCTTAAACAGCATTATATTGTATAACTAACGTCTCTAAGTGTGGCTTGTGATCCTACGGCAAATAAATGGGTTTGAGTATGAGTATCTTCTTGGTCGGTAGGTAAATCTTGGAAGAGTGGTCGTTGTTATGTTGGGGTCCTGATGAATGGCTGCAATGCGCCGCCAACGTTCCCGGTTGGTTGCGTTGTGGGAGCAATGGTCATGGTGGAATGTGTCAGAGAAGTCTGACCATCTATTTGGAGAGCAACCACGAGACTTCTTGCCCTCCATTCTGCCCCAGACCACCAAAGGCACCATCAAGTCTTTATTCTGTGTCATGTGCCCAAAGGACTTCAGTATTCGTTTCTGTGAAGTCTCTTCGATAGATAAAGTAACGACTTTTCACACGATATAGTGTGAAAAGTCGTTACTTTAACATACACACATTACATACACCTATGCTTATTTATTTTGGTAAACTTATGTAGTAAACGAGCTTAGACTGATTATGACACAGAAAATAAAAGTGTTATATTACATCCCCTAAATTGTGCTTTTGTAAAAATTTGAACAAACACTTATCTACACATTGTTCTCACATGGAGATCCACTGAACTCCAATAATGGCTATTTTTCCAATTACCTATAAGTTTCGGAATTTCAAGGGCCCCGTTTTAAAATAGTACGTAAATCAAATAGTATTTAGAAAATTCATTATGAATATAAGCGGGTAAACTACGAACTCAGTTTATGTTGTAGGAACACCAAAGTTTCATCCCTTAGCGAGGGACTTCATCATCACATGAGTTCGGATCGCGTCGCGCCAGCACTGGGTCCTTACTCGCTGAATTGTTCCGTGCACGCCGATTCCCCCAGCGACGATTCCCATAACGTCGATTCTTTAACCCGCTTACATTCATATTGAATTCGGCAAACTACGAACGTTTTTATAGTTAAATAGTTTAGAAAATGGTTCGTACTTTCACACCACAGGCACTAATCTGTTTGTCTACTCTATCCTCTCGCCTTTTAGCATAAGGTTCAACCCACAAATCATCCTCGCAATATGCCTGAAGTATTACGATCCGATTTGGAGCAAATGGGTCCCCGAGGTTTATCGCTTTTATAAAGTGCAGCTTGTATCGGGCTAAGCAAATGGGCGTAGGTATTTTTCTTTCTAAAGGGCTGGTTCCTGCACAATGGATACTAATAGGAAGCCATTGATCTTCACTTTTTCCTTGTTACTTAATATATGTCTACTCTTTACTACTTATGTATGGGTTTAGTGAAAAAGCGACCATAGTTTATCAAAGGTTAGCTGAAAGAAACTGTTACTATCGGTACATATATTTATTCGATGTCGTGTGTTTTGACCCTTTGCTAAAATATTTAAAAAAAATTGATATAAATCAATAAAAAGAGATCAAAATCAGTTAGCTAATAAAAAATATAGTGAAAAACATAAACACATTTTTAAAATCATTTATTCAGTTTATTCTGATAAAATCAACGTCGTATTTTTTCTTCGGAAGTTTTAGAATCTTACAAATTACAACAATAGGTAATAAATACCCCAGAAATACCTAGCATAACTTTAATTATAGCAATACCATAGTTTTTCTGATATTGCAAATCAACCTTACAAGCAAAGAGTAGGCAAAGTCTTATACAATTTTTACTATTTACAATAATCATTTATACAATTTATAAGTTAATAGGTAAGCATAGTTTAACCCTAAAATGTTATGTTAAAATGCCGATTTTATTTTAAACTAGTCGAAATGTTAGAAAACATGATTTTTTAGTATTTATAATCATGGCTTGTTTTTATTTTCATTTTTAAGAAGGCAGATATTGTTTTCTGAATTTAATTATTACAAGAAAGATTCTGAAACTTTATACAAAAATATTTACAGAGATTTTTATCACTAAATGTCTTTCGGTTTTTATTTACATTCATAAAATCTAATACTAACTAGTAACTGCTTTGGTTTAATAGCTAAACGGAACAAGTTAAAATAGAACATAAGCTACTTTTAAAATATAGCACTAGATTGAGTATTATTTTTTTATTAACCTGCGTTCACAGAAATACATCATTATTCTTACTAATTTCTTTTTTCGAATGCTCCTAACAGCAAACTAAATTTAATAATTAGTGTGGTACTTAGATAATATTTACAAATATCCATAAATTGCAAAACTTTATTGCTAAAAATAATAACTCTCAAACTGATCTAAAATACAACCCTATATTATTTGGCAGTTTTATTCGTTTTTGAACACGAAATATTCATAACTAGGAATTTCGTAACCCGAAAGCGTCGAAATAACTGGGCGTAAAACTAGAGGTGGCATTTTAGCCAGTGGATACCGCAGGCAAATAATGGAAACAGAAAATTGTAGGAATGGTGTGTACTATTACGATTTCCGTGTTTTATAATCTTTTTTATAGTTAATAGACCTTCGTTCGACTATAATCTCACCTGATGGAGAAGAAGATTTGGTGTGATGATTTGGCCGATAATGAATCACAAAAGTCCAGAAGACATATTCACTCTAGTTTTGAAGAGAGGGTTGTAATTTTCCGTAAAAATCAGAAGTAGGAAGCGAGTTCCATTCAGTTACACCGCAATATTTTACCATGGTTAAACGTTGGTGAAATTTTTGTAATAGCTTGATCTTCCATTATTCCTAACGACAAAAACTTTTGAAACATTGTAAATATCCCGCTATTGTCGTTTTAAAAGATTTACTGGGAATACTTATATTGGCAGTCTGAACGAAAACATGGCAATCAAGGGTTAAAAGTCGATTTTGTAGTATCGTGCAGGATTGGCACGCTAGAAACTAACAAAAACTTTACTTCAAACAGCCAGTAAGCGAATCTCAACAATGTTCTGCATGGAAGTACCATGCTAATCAGTTGGCAACAAAAAACCCTAGCCAAGTTGTCCGCAATGCAAAAATGGAATAGTAAGAGAGCTTGCTGCTAGATCTTTAATGTAACTACGTACATAAAGAAACATAACGTTACATCAACGATTTGTAACATTAACATATAAAATGCTAGACCCGTTATTCTACAAAATAATAATTATATTCTTTCTATTCCCAGAAAAACAGACATAGTCTGGAGTGGTTTTCTAAAGCTTATTTTAAAAGGAGCGCATAGAGTATTTCATGTTTAAAATTTTGTTTTATTATTTTTGTAGCAAAATCTTGTATGCAGATTTGCCAGCGAGATTTGTCTTTGCTCTTAATTTCATGCTTTGATCACTTTTAATTTCAAGGGCAAATTAGGAATTGATTTATTTTGATTTACTGCAGGACTCGATGATGCAGCGTTGCTTGCCATTAGCTTTTCGACTACAAACTACGATTGCAAGCAAAACTTTTCCAAGAACCGAAAATTCCAAAGCTTCCGTCAACTGCGGTCTTGTTTCAAGGATTTTCAAAATGAGAGTAACTGCTGAAATACTTACCGAAAACTTATGCGAGTTAACGAAGGAAATTAAACAACCTAATAACGTAGAATAACGTAAAGTGTTTATGGTTATTAAAATTAAGTATTCTAAAGCTCGTACAAAAGTTACAAGCTATCTACAAACAGCAACAATAATAAACTTTGTACACCCAACAAATGAAACGATTCAACACCACTGATATGCATCAAACTAATCTAAGAATCACAGTAAGGACTAGCATACCTACCCAGCGTCCACTGTAGCGCTCCGATGGCAATAATAATGGCCCCAATGAGCCTTTTTGGCGCCAGAGCTACACCTACCAATAACATTGGATTATTTTTGGTCATTTGAGCTTTGGCTGAATACTCCAATAGTTGCGCCAAGATTGTTAATGTAGAAAACTGGTACTGCTTCACCTCATAACCCAGTAGGAAGATAATGAAAAACTAACTTTATATCTTACGAGCAAAAGTTGGATTTCATCGGATTATGAGGAGAACCAGCATAGTACAGTGGTCGCTGAGCAAAAAGATACCTACTCGTAAGTACAGTCTTTATACAGTGACTTCTTCAGTAAACCGGCTCTTATCGTCTAAATTTATGATAATTGCATGCGTCCGCGCATGTCCCGACCTAACCCCTTTGATAGTTTCAGTGCTCCCCGGGCTTTTTTGTTCACTTTTCACTCCATTCCTAACAGTCACTTCAGGTGGACGTATATCACTGCAGTTCGGTTCACCTGATATTTTAAACACACTGTTTTTATCGTCTTCTGTTTTTTCTTTCTTTTTAGGGGAGTCGGTTGTGACGTCGGTTGTGTAGTCCGTATGGTCGGCGTTGCTGTTTTCGATGCTTTTGGGGCTGAAAGGTTTGTGTTTGTAGGCCGGAGGGGCTTCGAAGGGCAGGTCTCGACCGCTACTGCTGGATTCCTCAGCTGGAGTGACAGTGCACATCAGTCGGTCAGCAACTGCGCTGAAGACAGTGTTGAGTTTAAGAGGGGCGGAGTCTGAGGTGGGGGGCTTTCTGTGGTCAGTGTTCACGGCGTCCTGCATGGCTGTGATTCGCCGGGAGACGGCTGCGCAGGCGCCGCAACGCTCGCGCAGCTTGTCTAATTGGTTGCAGATTTTCTTGAACTCCTCCTATTAGAAAAACATAATGATTTGATGATTATATGCCAGCTTTAACAGTTTAAATTATTTATGTTATAGTGATTTGACGTGAACATAGACCTGCGGCTTTCTACGCTCACTCACTCCCCCCAATTTTTGTCGTTGAGGTTGAGGGATGCCATGCACATATATT
Organism: Eupithecia tripunctaria; assembly: GCA_955876795.1. Lineage (NCBI taxonomy): Eukaryota > Metazoa > Arthropoda > Insecta > Lepidoptera > Geometridae > Eupithecia > Eupithecia tripunctaria. Next base: position 17,686,852 of record OY041601.1, read on the forward strand.
TCTAGAAAAATCTCATTAATTTAACATCTTCTTTTATTTTGTTTAGTTTTCTAGTGAGTGTGCAGGGACTATTTGTATTACCTACAGAATGTGGTCAGAGTTTAATATCAAACCCAACGTTGCGGTTTTATGCACTTAGCCTACTTTGCATATATATTTTTTAATCAACAAGACTTCCAATAGCTTTGCTTGGAGGACATAATAATTTTGCTTTGAAATTACATTTCTAGATAAATATGAATGGAAGAAGTGGAAGATGTTAAATTGATGAGATTTTTCTAGCGCAAATAGCAGTGGCAATTTGTCTGGGAACGTGAACCAATGAAGGCACTTAATTATTTGTAATATAATCTCTCGCTCCTTGTTGTTTTTAGCTTATTTACTACTTACTAATTGCTTAGATTGCTTAGATCTTACTAATTTGCTAATTGCTTTGATCTGCTGAAAATACCTGACCAGTCTTCGTTAAATTAAAACTTCTATTATGAGCATCGGCTTCTATGGAAACATACCATAGGGAAAGAATTCAAAAAGTTAAAAGCTGATTTGCAAATTCCGATGGCGGCTATTTTACTTTCAACCATCATAACTTTTTAATACCCTAAAAGACTCGGGAGTCTTTCCCGAGTTTGCCTTCTTAATAAGTTTATTTTATATATACTTATTTCGTCAGATCAAAAACAGGATCCTATGATGATAGATGTAGGTAGGAAAGGTAGGTACCTACTGTTTACTCACTCTGATGTAAAATCTATATCATCCGACGTTACATATCCTTAAACCACTAGGGTATTGAGATAAATCAATCGATGCCTCATTAAAATTGTTGAAATCGAAAGAGTAGTTTCAGTGTTACAAGGGAACATAAAAATCGGTTACATACATACAAACGTAGGGTATCAACCTCATAACCCAACATGACAACCCAACAACGGTAGTCAAGTAAAAATATAATTGATTTTGTTTTAAAATCTATAAACCTACTTCAATTATATAGTTTTTCATGGATACCACTGTCAAAACTGGAAGCACCAGCTTTCAAATAAAGAAAGGATCACAAAAATGGGACCACCCAGTCAAAAGTTCTGAGGTAACAAACATAAGAAACAGCCGAATTGAGAACCTGAGTGTGTGTCAAAATAATAAGATTGCTGTCCCTCTCACCTCGAGTTCTCTCTCAGTCATGTTGTCGCAGAACCTCGCGCTCCGGTTGGTGGTCATGGTGTAGGTGGAGTCTGCGGGACGGGATCTGAACTTGCCTGTCTTCTCCCGTTCGTCCTTGCCATGCCCTTTGTATACCATGTAGGCCTGTGTGAAAGTTGTCTGGTTAGTTCAAAGCAATCAGTGAATTACAACTACTGAATAAAACAACGTCATGACCTACGGAGCTGAGACGTAGACACTCACGATAGGGCTGGTCCACCAGTTTAAAGTCGCTCAGCGAGCTATGGAAAGAGCTATGCTCGGAGTCTCTCTGAAGGATAGGATTCGTAATCATAATCGACATAGCTCAAAGAATAGGAAACAGAAGTGGCAGTGGGCCGGCCATATTTCGCGAAGAACCGATAACCGCTGGGGTAAACGAGTTCTTGAGTGGAGACCGCGACTCGGCAAACGTAGTGTAGGACGCCTTCCATCCAGGTGGGATGACGATCTGCGAAAGACTGCAGGCAGATGCTGGATACGTCAAGCTGAAGACAGGGCGCTATGGCGCTCATTAGGGGAGGCCTATGTCCAGCAGTGGACTAGTATAGTCTGATGATGATGATGATGAATAAAACAATTACAACTAGTATTGTCACTATTAACTATTTCATAAAAATCTAAGCCGCCACCAGAAAGCCGAGTGCCCAGAATGATTGCATTGCCACATGAATGGCAATATTAATTTTTTGACCTTAACAGAAGCCCGCATTTTGATTAGTGTATTATACTTGTAATAAAGTATATATAGTACAATAAATAATAATAGTACATTTTCGTCTTGTTGCATCTTTCCCTCAATACGGGAATGTGCTTGATTTGATGTGTGATTTGATTTCTATGAAACAAGGTTTTTTCTAAGTAATTAATTATTTAATTATTTAATCACTGATTCCTGGGGGCATCTGTTGCACTATGAACGAAGGATGAACATCACCGTTCACACGCAAGGTTGTTCTGTTCATCATCTTCTTCTGGAACTTTAGATGTGATTGCAGCTTAATCTTTTATATGAATATGTTTCCTTAGAACCTACTGTATTATTATAGGTTATTTTGTGTTGTAATTAATTAAGTATGTATAATATAAGTTCTGTTTTTACTAGTGTACACTATCGACCCTTTTTTTCTTCTTATATCTTTTTTCATACTAAGGTTGCCTGGGAGAAATCGCTCTCAGCGATAAGGCCGCCTTTTGTACTATATTTATTTATTATTTAGATATAAGACTTCCATGTATATTGATTTTTAGTAGTGCAATAAAGTGTTCATTCATTCATTCATTCATTCTGTTATGTGTAATAAAATACAATACGATATATCTAAAGTTCTAAGTCTCTAAAGTCTGACTTCAGTGTTTGGACACCTCACCCTCTACTGCCCTTTCAAGAACGGGCTCTTAAACTAGATAACCTGTCATTAATATAAATGTTGTGTCATATAAATAAGATTGACTAAGGTCTTAAAAATTCACGACCTATCATAAAAAGAAATAGTTGAAATAAGTCAACCACTGAAAGCACCGAATGAACGTCCATCAGACTTGCACCATTTCGCTCAATCCAGTTAATGTCAAGGTCTAAAACTAGATTCAGGGTTAAAGGTCAAGGTCAAGGTGAATTTTAGATTAAAACAATTTTTGTAGAAATATGCACGGGATAAGGGGGTCCTTATCCCTTTCCCAATCGGCGTGTTAACCTGCTTTTGAAGTGATCCGTCATTGGTAATGTCATTAATTTACATACAAATAGTTTCGGTCAAAAAATTAATATTCTGGGCACTTGGCTTTCTGGAGACGGCTAAGATTTTTATAAAATAGTTAAGAATGGCAATAATAACAAAAACTAGTTGTAATTGTTTTATTCAGTTGTTGTAATTCACTGATATACTCAATGCAATACACCTCCAATAATATCCCAAAAATATAATAGCAAGATATAAATGTCCTTTACCTATGAAATTGTCGCTCTGCCAGTACTGGCCATTTCAAACCAAAATAATTGGCTAAGAATTCTAATTTCAAATTATTTTTATTTTTAAAACATGGAATCCTTTTTCCCAAAGAAGTCATTTGTATATTGATCAGTGTTACATTTTCATCGCATTTCTTTTTTGTCATCATGGATACGTTAAAAATTCGAGTAATTATGGAATATATGTACCGTCGTCGTGGCAGAAACGCGGCACTACTGGCGGCACGCTACAACAACAATTGATCGGTTCATGTGTTATTGTTATTTATTTATTGTGTGACGTTTTTTACTTGACTTAGTGTTTCCTATCCATATTATTGTTTTGTTTTAACTGTTAGTTTCTAAAAATTGCTAAATTGCTATAACATATTGTTTACCCATAAGCGGAAACGCTAGGTTTAAGTTACACATATGCTCCGACCACTATTGTGGTGTAACCTGTTGGTTTACCAAATAAATAAAAAAAACTAAGTAAAATTTTTAGACGTTCTTACTCAACCACTGTCCTGTGATAGTATAACTACACGCATATGCTCGCTCACACACTTCCAATCTTGTGTGATAATCATACTGAACGACAAAGATGAAAAGACGTACCTAGACCGAAGTTCGACTGAGACATCAATGCGCACGTAAAAACTAACGTCGACAGTTCGACTATGACTGAGCAAAATAAAAGGTTCAATGAGGTCTGGATAGACCTAATTGAACCTTTTTTTGTTTTCGAGGGGAAAAATATGCGAAAAGATACCATACTGCATGCAGACTCAATTGCACCTAATGTGAGCTTTTCACTTTCCACTTGTACAACAGACAACTGTACAACAGTAAGGTATCACATCCCCTTTTTAACCGACTTTAAAAAAAAAGGTAGGTTCTCAATTCGACTGTTTTTTTTTGTTTGTTAACTCGAAACTTTTGATTTGATGGTCCGATTTTTAAGATTCTTTTTATATTATGACAGTTGGTGCTTCCCGTGTGGTCACATTTATATTGGTCTAGTTCTGACATTGAAATGAAAGTTCATGAAAAAACTATAAAATTTAAGTAGGTTTATAGTTTTTTAAAACAAAATTAATTATCTTGTTTTGTTAGATCGATGATGATGATCAATGATAAATATGTAACTTGGTTTATTACAGCATCTATTAATATTGCATCCGTTTAATTTAAATGTAAGCAAGCATGCAATGCTTTCATAATATTAGGTCCTTACATATGAAATTGGCGTTTTTCGTACTGGCCACTTTAATCACAAATTTCTCCTCTTTGGTAAGGAATTCCAAATTCAAATTTGTACAGCTATAGACTCATGTATTTGTGCTTCGATGATCGTCATTCATTTGTTTTTTTTCTTCTGTTTTTTTCTGTTTGCGTCACTCATTTTACAAAATGGAAAACTTAAAATATCGCATTATTTACGAGTACGAGTTCCGCCGTGGCACTAGTGCTGCGGAAACAACTCGAAGGGTGAATGATGTGTATGGCGGTCGTGTTGCAAAAGAAAACACAGTTCGTTTTTGGTTCCAACGTTTTCGTTCTGGAAATTTCGACCTGCAGAACAAGCCCCGTGGACGGCCTGAGACTCAAGTTGATAATGAAGAGTTGAAGGCTATTGTGGAAGCGGATCCATCGCAAACCACGTCCGAGTTAGCTGCAGGCTGCGATGTTAGTGATAAAACTGTTTTAATTCACTTGAAGCAAATTGGGAAGATTAAAAAGCTTGAAGGGTACCTCACGAATTGACTGAAGCAAACCGGCAAACGCGCGTCGACTGCTGCGTTACATTACTAAACCGGCACAATAATGAAGGTATTTTAAACCGAATCATTACCTGTGATGAAAAATGGGTTCTTTACGATAATCGGAAGCGCTCAGCGCAATGGTTGGATCCTGGCCAGCCAGCCAAATCCTGCCCCAAGCGAAAATTAACCCCAAAAAAGTTACTTGTAAGCGTTTGGTGGACTAGTGCCGGTATTGTTCATTACAGTTTTCTCAAATCTGGCCAGACTATTACGGCTGATGTCTATTGTCAGCAATTGCAAACCATGATGGAAAAGCTAGCGGCTAAACAACCTAGGCTGGTCAATCGCTCCACGCCACTGCTGCTTCACGACAACGCTAGACCACACACTGCGCAACAGACGGCTACTAAATTAGAAGAGCTTCAATTGGAAAGTCTAAGACATCCTCCGTACTCCCCGGACCTTGCTCCAACAGATTACCATTTTTTTCGAAATTTGGATAACTTCTTGCAAGGGAAAAAATTCAACTCTGATGGGGCAGTCCAAATCGCCTTCAAAGATTTTATTGATTCCCGTCCGACTGGTTTTTTTAGTAAAGGGATCAATGAACTACCTATAAGATGGCAAAAGTGCATAGAAAATAATGGTTCATACTTTGATTAATTAAATATATTATATTAAAAAATATTCGACTTTTTGTTCCTCCCATACAAAACGCCAATTTCATATGTAAGGACCTAATATGTGTATACGCCTGAAGGAATTAATAATATTGCTTCAGTTAAACCATGGGTTCAACTTCCAGGAATTATGTTAAACATCAAGATGGAGATGAAACTATCATGTCAACATATTGCAAACTAAAGCTATTGACCTGAAACAGTTTGTTAGTTGTTGGTCTGCTGAGTATTGTTTTCACAGTTGTGTAGTTAATTAAGCAGTTCAGTAGGTAGTATGTAGCTTTACATGCGCCATTGGTCGTCAGATCATCGAACTCGTGTGGTTTAAGGGTGAGTATTACATTACAAAGCCTCCGCTCCATCTCTCAGCGGTCTGTATCAGATATAAGGGTCGTTATTACATCACTAGCAGCCTACAGCCTCCGCTGTCCATCTATTAGCGGTCTGTATCAGATATAAGGGTGGGTATTACATCACTAGCAGCCTACAGCCTCCGTTGTCCATCTATAAACCGGTCTGTATCAGATAAACCGTAAACGGAAGAAAGTTGAAATGTTTACAGAGATTCTCTGGCTATACAAAAAACCCATATTTTGTAACTTTTTGTTCTATGTTTGTCGAGGCCTTGTATCTCTTAAGTCTTGAACCGTGTACTATGTGTACAGTTACAATTTTGACAGGGCCGCTAAAAGAATAAACAATAAAAATAGTAAATTTCATTATTCCCCTTAATCTAAAGATCCCCCTTTGTGACCTATCACACCTATCACGATCACCAAAGTTAAGTAACGACGGACGTGGTTATTGGTTAACCGGGTTATGTCGGCATTTAGCTTTCATCTCTCCGACAAAAAAATCGGTTTCTTGAATTTCTTTTGTAAATACATGTATGTATGTACAATGTAGTTTTGATGAAATGGTTTTGAAGATGAAACGGAACCCTCAGAATGCGCGTCGACTCGTACTTGGCCGGTTTTATTGTCTGTGACAAGCCGTTTTTTATACTTTACGAATACTATTTATTGGTATTTAGTGATATAGTTTTTTGCAGTCCATTTTTTCTGGTCGTACATCTACAATGTCTGAAGTTTAAATTTTAGTCCGATAAATTTTCAAGTTTAAGCTTGATTCTAAAAACTTTGAATAAAAACACCGGCAAACAGGTTTCTACCCCCATCCAAACGTTTGTAACAAATAGCAAGTATGTAAGTAGTATCGACTTTTATGCTGACCGTACTAAAACTCGTTCAAGTTTTTAATGAAAGTATTATCTAGAATTCCATGGCATCAACCTTTCAACCCACTTAGCGTCTACGCACTCGCACTCGAGTTCAAAAGCCCAACGTCCGTTGCCCATCGCCCATTGCCCATAGCTATAATCAGATTAGCACCGGCTGGGCCTCGTCCAAATGCATCCATTACAGCCAGGCCTCATTGGCACTTACATTACATTGGCAGCCACTTGCCTAGCGAACGCGATACCAACTTGATATTTGTTGACCTCTTTGGGTATCGGATTTTTCTTATTCTTTGTTTCGGCGAGAATATTCTTACCGTTACTGTTAATGCGGAAATGATTTTCTTTGTTTTGTACGGTTTCGGGTAAAAATATTCTCGGATCGCAATCCGAAACCAAAGATAAACTCCCTAAAAATATGCACGACACATTTGCTCAGATAGGGTAGGGCTTAGCCTCAAACCATTTTTATACCAACGGAAACAAATGCTTTACTTATACTCTAAGCAGTTACTAAAAAAAATCTTTTATTAATTTATTCCCGTCTTCTGTAGAATAAGTTTTCATAACAAGCGAAGCGGGTTAAGAACTTAGCGCTACGAAGATTTAATAAGTTAAGTAGTATGCTCAACGTTTTGTTTACAACAACAGTTTGTGAAGTTGAGTTTACTTTAACAAGAAAATAAGCATTTAATGATCCCGAGTGTTTTTACACGTACCTTAGGAATGAAATATACTTAATAGAGCACAGTTCAAAATATGTTAATTAAGAAAGTGATTGTTTGACAAGTGAAAGTAACAGTTTTTTTAAGGTAAACCATCGATCAAAAATTTCACGGCCTCCCCCCGGCGAAATTTTTGATCGATGAGTTAAACGGTATTTGCTGTCATCAGAATAGAACTAAAGGTGCGTACCAAATTTAAGATCAATTAGCCAACAGGAATAGGGTCAAATTTGAATTACTAGATTTGACCAAAACAAACAAATTGGGCAACCAAAATAAAACCGTTTAAAATGCTGAATGTTGGTTCACATGTTCATCTTATTTTTGTATTGCTTTGATTTATAACTTTTTTATTTTTACTAGACTTCGTACTTAATTACTATATTAGTTGTGCATCTAACTTTAGAAGCAGAAGCTTTAAAAGCGATGTCCTACATACAAGCAAATATTGCTTAAAAGGGGACTCCAAACCCTACTTTACGTTTATAAGTTATCGAAACAAACGTATGTATTTATAATTATTTATTATATATGTCATGCACACGTCAGCTGTGTGGTGCTGGCAAATTTTAAAATGTGCACCACCCCAACTTGTCCCGTGGGTGTCATAAGAGGCAACTAAGGGATATATATCGGGGGCGGGTAGCAGCGCCCCTTGCAGAACAATTCTACCACCTAACTGCGATCCCCAACCCGCATGCCAAGCGTGGGGATTATGGGCATTACTCCCCATTAGACAAATGCCAATAAGTCGCTTATAGGCCTACGTCCAGCAGTGGACCAATACAGGTTGAGATGCACAAGTGGCCACCGTTCGTCTAGGACAGGGGTCGGCAGACCGCGGCTCGCGAGCCGCATGCGGCTCTTGCCATAGGACTATATGGCTCTTACAACTCACTCACTCCTTAGCACAAATAAAACACCTGAATAGTCGTCACGTCAAGTTGCGCGTAATGAACTTGATTGTAAAGATAACTAACTTTTTTTTTTTTTGACTTGTCTAAGTACTTATTTTGTAAGTCTAAAGAAATAAACGATTTGACTTTGACTTTAACAGCATTGTGAATTTTTCAACGAAACGGATAGTGATTAACTACACAGATTTACTGCTCCTTAATAAAGTGCGGCTTTTCAGTAGAAACGTACGGAAACTATTTGCGGCGTGTTTAGAAAAAATAAAATCGTTTTTCTTTGAAAAAGGTATTCAACCAGGAGTTAGAAGATTCCTGGTTGCAAAAATTATATTTCATGGTTGACCTTACATCTCAACTGAACGATTTGAATATCAAGCTACAAGGCAAAGGAAATGTCGCATATACAATGTTAGAAGAAGTGGAGAGTTTTGAAAACAAACTGGAAGTGCTTGCCGAAAATAGAGAAAAGTATTTCACTTTACTTCAAACATTTAAATAAACAAGTATTGTGAAGTGAAAAAAAAATCGCTTGATACTGTTTATTTCAGTACAATATTGAAAAACTTCTAAAAAGTTTCGAGGAGCGCTTTCAAGAATTTAGATCAAATAAATCTACGTTATCCTTCATCTTATACCCCCTAAATATAAATGTCGGTGACATGAACATGGCGCCGTTCAATGCAGATTCTACTGAACTTCAGATGCAACTCATTGGTATCAAGAACAAGGAGCAGTGGAGCAGTAAGTTCACAGCTCTTATAAGCTGTTTGGAAGAGCATGAGTGAGAGAAATCAAACATTTATTAACACTCTTATTAATTATATTAAGAATATTTTAGTTTTATTGGATCATTCCAATAAGAGTGTTATTTTAATAAATGTCTTTAAGTACATTTATTTTATTTCCCGCATGTTTTGAAACTGTTACTGTGTCATTATATTTTTACAAGGCTTTGTAGTATGAAGCAAATTAGACTCTAATTATTAGACTAATAAAAATTTTGTTGCGGCTCTTTGAAGGCATGAGAAAATCGACGAACTTGATATTTGGCTCATTTGGTTGGTAAGTCTGCCGACCCCTGGTCTAGGAGGACATTCGTCTATGAGGACATCGTCATGGGCAAAACATGTTTCACTTACCTTACTACCAAATATAAAGCACAGGAGCAGTGTGACGGTCAACTGCGTGTGACAGAAGAAGATGATGTACAGGAGATCAGGGTTGGCCGGAGACTGAAGAAATAACCTGCGAAGAAGAATTATCTGTCAGAAAATGCATAATCTTATACCTTTAAACGAACAATTCTTGTATATAAATATATGTAAAATCTGAATCTCGGCAACCAACGGTTCCAACGATTTTCATGAAATTTAGTATACAGGGGGTTTTGGGGGCGATAAATAGATAGACGAATAGATAGATCGACTAGCTCATTCACTCATTTTTAGAAAATGTTGTTTTTTCGTGTCTTCAATAAACTTTCATCAACTTTATCGTAATCAATTGACTCTTCGTGACATCTATTAGCGAATAATATTAATAATTTCTGAAAAACAAATTTTACCACCATAATAACCGAGCGAAGCACGGTCATCTTGGTACTTTATTATATTACTAGCTGCGCCCCACGGCTTCACACGCGTTGTTCCTATGGAAACATTAAAAGGTGATTTTCATTCCACGGGAACAGATTTATGGGATAAAAAGTACCCTATGTTTTATTCCAGGATTAGAATTACCTGTATACAAAATTTCAGCCTTTATAATAGAATAATTAGTGTGAAGTGTGATTATAGATATTCATGGCTTAATAACCATCACCTGACTTCCTCAACAGCTATATTGATCCACTGCTGGACGCAGGCCTCCCCCTCATAATCGCCTTTTTTGGCTGTTATCTGTTATATATGTGGGTAGTGCCCATTATCCTCACTCTGGGCATGCGAGTTGGGGATCGCAGTTTGGTGGTAGAATTATTTTGCAGGAGGCGCTGCTGCCCGCCCCCAGTAGATATCCCTTAGTCGCCTCTTACGAAGAGTTGGGTTGGTGCAAATTCTAAGCCGCCGGCACCACACGGCCTAATACCTACACCTAATGGTATATACTCAAAAAGATAAATAAACACGATAAATACCCCTGAATATTTATAATAATGTGTTAATTTAGATCGAGTTTATAAAACTTTGCATTATTATAACAAGTCACTCTATCATAAAATGTTGCGTTTCCAACTATGAAGCATAGCTGAATATAAATTATAAAAACAAATAAATATTCTCGAGAATACACTTGTATTATAAAGCCCTTAGGTAAGTAGAGCTTGTGCTATGGTACTATGGTTTATCCATTTTGAATGAAGCATGTTAATAAACAAACTACGACACAAATAACAAAATCTCACTTGCTTGGCGTCGAGTTTCATACATAATAAGCAATTTTTATTGAAGGGAGGATCTTAAATCGACAAGTAATGTAAATTACGTATAAAAAGACGCGCCAACAAAGTGAATTTTAGGTTAAGTATGGGCGGTTTGTTTACTTACATGCTTCATTCAAAATAGACACGGTATAGATAACTGATTTAAAGCGTCAGCGTTGTGGGGACCCTTCCCACTGAATGTTAATCCTAATATTTATGTCTATTCTTCTAGATAATATGAGAACATAACACGGACAGATATTTTTACTATACCTAGAAATCACGCACAAATGCTCTTATGCCATTTTTATTCGGCAATGGTTTGTAGCATTATGTTTTGACCAGTTTTTTTTGCAAACTTATTGTCATTCCAATTACAAAACTTTCTCAGTCCTACCTAGGCGTACCGTAGAACTGTACGTTTATAACCAGACAGTAGTTTCTCGTTAATTTACATTTAAACATTACGCATTTAAATAATATTTAGTATGAAATTAACCTCCGAAGATTGACTTCAAAATAGTCAACACAGACCTTTGAACTTGTCAGCTGTCAGTTGCTTTGATGGATGAAGAACCTCTGTGACGTAACCTTAAATTAACCTCTAATACCTAAAAAAGAAACATTATACGTAAGCCTTCGCAGCTAGGGTCAGTCGACGTGAAAAGGCTTTCAAGTCCCCAATCTGCTCCAAGGATCGGCTAAGTAGCACGTAACAAAGCCTGCCCTGAATACAGCTGCGTTAACTATTTATACGCCACGAAGCCTTAACTACACCCGAGCCTCAAGAACGCAATATGTAGAATCATTGTTCCACCTCCCATACTAAATCACTTACTTGCTAACTTCAGCTTACAACTTTGATTTATTATTCTAGTTCGCTTCAAGTCGCCACTAGAAAATGAAATATTACTCAAATATTCGCTGCCCTTTTAGTTTTTGTAAGTTTTTATCTGTAGAGCTGTCAGGTTGAGTACGTGACCGGGGCACTCGGCTTTGCGGGAATTTATCAGAGAAACAATAAAATAACTGTAAGACTGCCTTTAATGTTTGGACAGGCGTATTTTGCTGGACTCAAGAGCCTTGTGCGAAAATCCTTGGCTGGTAAATAGAAAGGCTGTAACGTGGATGATTGACATTCTTATGTGTGGGACGGAAACAATAGAATGTTACCTATGTAAGTTTTATTTTTCTTTTTAAATTTAGCTGTAGCTATTTATTTATTTAGTGCAGTTGTTTTTATTCACACTATGGTAAATATCCCGTTATAAATGAGTTTAGCACTATGCTTGGTCTATTTACGATATTTTTTTATGTATTTATTTAAACGGATCCGGTCAGGTACGGCCTCATGTAGGTAACGGCCACTTCCCATGAAGGCCAGTTCAAACCAATGTTTCAGTGTGTTATGGTAAAAGCAAATTCGTTTGATAGTATAAAGTGACTTCTTAACCATAAATAAATATAAGGAACTATGAACTCAACTACTTTTAGACATTTCACAGAAGTAGGTACTCTAGAGCTTCTTAGTTATGATAAAGTCGAGTCAAAGGCAGACGCAAGTCAAAAGGATCAAGAGATCTGAGCACACTATCTATTTATACGATTCTCCGAATTATGAGAGTTCGAGAACCGCAGCTACGTAGCTAACCAACGTTGGTTTGATATATACAGGGTTATAGGTATGTAATCAATAACCTCCTAATGGCGACTTGGGTAGATCAAGACTAACAAGTTTTGTTCTATGGTTAACACAGTATCCTAAAATTCCAGTATTCGATTATTGGTTTGTTTTAAAGAAACTGTAAACCGACTTCAATTTTATGGTTTTCTCATGGATTCCATCGTCAGATATAGAATTTAAATGGATCACACGGGAAGCAGCAGCTTTCAAACAAAAAAGAATCGTCAAAATCGGATCGCCCAGTTAAAAATTCTGAGGTAACAAACATTAAAAGAAAACAGTCGAATTGAGAACCTCCCCCTTTTTTGAAGTCGGTACACATAAATGGTAATTATTTATACTATTTTTGCCCGCTTTTGTACATATCCTTTAATTGACAATTAATCAAATAGGAAATTTATAAAATGGAATGAAACTAGTCATCACTTTTACGGTAATTCCGTAAAAGTGACCATTTATATTATATACCTACAATTATATATGACGGCGCTATCTCTTTGTTCGATATTGTAAAGCGCGTGCACCTTACCTCCTACATATACAAGTAATTTTATCTTCTAAACAAAGCTCCCTTGACGCGCTGCATCCGCACACTCAATTTGCTTGCAGAGAAGATCGTCTATCTTCTCTGCAAGCAAATTGAGTCTGTGTTTGTAAATCGTAAGTGGTCACCTCAAAAAAAACTCAATTAGACGGGTATTTTTTGTATGAAACCTCTGTGAAGAAATATAAACGATATTGAATTTGTTATTTATTTATTTATTTTATATTAATATATTTTAAATATGTATAAATATCTATTATGAATATTAATATAAATTAAAATCAAATAATGAAATAAATAAAAATGCATTCAAAGATAATAGTAATAATGATAATATTAAATTGATTAAATTTAACTAAAAATAATAATCAATTTCCAAAAATAACAATGAATAAAATCATAAATTGGTCACCCACACGATATTAAAAACATAAAATAAACAATAACGCCTTTGCCAACTCGTTCAGGGAGCAGTCAAACACAAACTCAATTTGCTTGCAGAGAAGATCGTTCTTCTCTGCAAGCAAATTGAGTGTGCGGATGCAGCGCGCCAAGGGACAACTCGGGACATGCAAACTACTAATTTTGCAAATCGTAAGTGGTCCCCTCAAAACAAACGGAAAAACACAAACATTCCCTTCAAATATTTATTGTAGATTTATTTAATGCATACATATTATATATAACCTTAGGTGGTACTTATTTGTAAGTGGTACCACTTCTCCTATTCTTTACTCGATGTAATTCAAAACAAAGTGCCTGCGACGCAAGAGGTTGCGGGTTCGATTCCCGCCTCGAGACTGAGAAACGTGTGTACGATCTGCAGATATTTGTTCAGTGTTTTCTGGATGTTTTCTGTATAATAAATAATATCTATCTATGTAGTGTGTTGTATTAAGTAGTTATATCAGTCATCTAGCACCCATAACAAAAAGCTCTGCTTAGTTTGGGGCTAGATAATGCACACAGCATTATCTAGCCCCAAGCTAAGCAGAGCTATTATATTTTCTAACATTATTATTTAACTCGTGCATACAAAATATCACCCACAAGTCAGAGCCACAATCAAGTAAATTTATGATAATTTCTGATAATTTTTGATCATTATGATAATCAAATCGATACGGCTGACTCAATCAATTCTGGCATATGGTGTACAGACAGACTATTAGTTATGGTGTTTTACTCTGGGGAAAGTCCAATTATTGTACCCTGCAATTAGGTGGACCGCGAAAGCCATAAACTACAGCGAAAGGGGATTTAATGAAGACTGTTTTTAACTTTATAAATTGGGTGGTTCCAATGTCAACGAAAATATTTATTAGAAAAGAAATGTGTTAATAAAAAACCAACACGAAGAAAATTAAGTAGAGTAGAGTAAGAAGAAAATGAATAATTTTTGCTGACGATACAAAATTTCAAGAGCCGTGTGAATAAAACTTTTTTGTTAAATAATTCGTAATACTTGGCACGCGGAGCTCGAAGTGACAACATCTCTGGTGGGACTCTGCCGTTGTTGTTTGGCGCTCTCAGTGTCAAGATCGAGTGGTGTGGTGTCCTGATGATGTCTCGTGGAGAGACGAAACTAGTTGACGACTTGCTTTGATAAATGTTCTTTCATTTTGTATAAATGTACAATTTGTTAGATTTTATCGCAGAAGGTTTTTTCGCGGAATTATTACTAAATATTTTTCATTCTTATATTTAAAACTTTTTTGGCCTGACCAAACTTGGGCTCTTATTTCGGAAGAATCTTGAATCGTTACTTAATGCACCATTCTAGTAAGTACAATCATTAAGATTGTCGTGAACTAAGAACGGCAGACTGTTGTTTATAATGAACGGACTAATTTATAATGATTATGATCACGCGAAAGGGTGATACTATAAAGTCAGTCGCTAAATGAGACTTTTAATTGACTTTTGCAAGGAACTTTGCATTGTTTGCGTTTATGTCCTCTTTGCACGACCTAACAGTATCGTGTTAAGGTCGTCCATATTGGGTTCGCCTCTACCAAAGCCTTCAATCATCATTCTGAAAGGAAAAATATTTTTGATCTTCAAAAGTTTATTCACAATCTGAGCATCGAATACAATTTGATATGTCGAGACGTCATCGTGCCGTCACATTTTTGAACGGGACTTGCGTAGTTCCTATTCTAGTCTAGTCCACTCGATAGAGTCGCTGCACCAAATCCCACAGAATCCTAACCGAAGGGGGAACCGAAGGGGTTCCGTATGCTGACTGTGTACTGCCATTTTGCTTGCTACAAAGTTTGCGTTAACTTGTTTTCCTATTTTCTATGGAAATGTGAAAGTTATGTTAACTTCCCGCTTGGAGCACTGTCACACTTCCATAGAAACAAAAACACGCACAGACTTTGAAGTATGGCAGTCACACACTCAGCATACTGGGCATGTAGTAATTCCTAAATATGTACCTACAAGGTTTCATTTAATTTATTTATGCTGTGTGAAGTGTTCAGTAAAAGCTAACTAATTTCTTAGGATCAGAGAAAATCTATCATTCTCTAATACTTTCTTTCCACTAAATCCAATTCCCTTGCAAAATAACTACGATCTATATTATTTGTTGATGTTTGTTTATCCGAAGTATATAAATAAAGGGCGTTAGTGTGTTCCAAATTACGTTATAGAGCGATACGTCGGCTTTGCGAGCCGAATAACAATGTATACCGAACAAGATTGCTATTTGGCAATGTCTTAGAAAATTCCAGGCTTTTTGTTCTTAAAAAGGTTCTTTGTTTAGGTTACCTAAGAAATACAGAAATACACGGTTACCTATCTTCTGTTATTTACATAAACATATAATTACAGAGTTTTTCTCAGTAAAGAAGCGGTTTGGCGTCCATTGGAGATATTTGCAAAACCAAAGCAAAGTCAAAGGTATTTTGACGAATAAACTGAAAAAGTTCGAAATAAGACTGTTAAAGCAGAAAAACATTATGCTATAGTCCGCGCCATTCAAATTGAGAATGAAGTTCATTGACCTCAATTTGGCATTACAAAAGAAGAGGTCTAAACCAAAAATTATCAATTTTGAGGAAAAATTCATAAATTTAGATGTATTTTTTAAGTATATTTTATACATAATATTTTAGTTCATAAAGAGATTCAATATGCTTAGATTTCTCATTTTCAAATATAAGAATTATTTTTGATTTTTAAAAGCAGAAAATGAAAGAAAATGCAGTACGTTTAATTTATGTAGAGAACTTGATTATATATTATATCTATTTCAGTTCGTAAAAGAAGATGATTCCGGGTTAACCTGTCCAGAATTATTTAAGAAATAATGCTATAATGAAATAATGCTCTCCGTACATACGGGATACTACATTATATTATGATATTGATTTTTAGGTTCCTCTGGCGAAGCACCACCGCTTACATCTCCGAGAAAGAAAAGAAGACCCAACCAACCTAAAAGTTGAGGAACAACAAATAATTATAAATAATATATAAGTTGGTTTAAAATACTTGGCCCAGGATTTTGTATACCCGAGCCAATATGACAGCGATACCCATTTTATCATATTTTTACGTTTATCATAGGAATTTTTAAAAATCCTACGTTCAGTTTGTGGTATCTATTATAAGCTATTTTTTAATACCTCTTTTATAATTTTATCTCATATAGTTTAGGAGGAGATGCAAAAATAGAGTTTGGTGGCCAAAAAGCGCAACTTCGTATCTCTTCCTAAGCTTTACAAAATGAAACTTTTAGAGGCATTAATAAATAACTTATAATAGATACCACAAACTGAACGTATGATTCTTAAAACTTGCTGCGTTTAACGTAATAATAAGATAAAATAGTTGGGGGCGCCACTTTCGCTGGTGTATGGGCCTTAAGGTATTATGTATCTGTACATTTTATGAAATAAAATAAAAATTTCATAACCGGAATTTAGATTTTAGTTTGTTACCAAATATAGAACAAAATTAATGTATTAAATTCGATTCCAAATGTTTGTTACCTCTCACTTAACGGACAAAAGGTCGAAGAACTATATTCTCAATTTAACTGGCGCGGACTATAGTTATGAATCAGATATTTCGGTAAATTTTCATTAAAATAATACATTAATTAACTGTTAATATATCAAGCTTGTTTTGTACAGTTCCTGGTTGGCAGTGGCGAATAAAATATTAAAATAATAAATAACAATGCAATTAACCCAGATTTAAACAGAATGTTATAATTATCACAATTTAAGTACGACTTAATACGAGAATTCTCATTAATGTAGGTCTCTACATCTTGATTGATATAATTAAAACTTTACGAGTTATGATGTACCTAATTAAAGAAACCATTCAAAGTCTGCAAAGTTAATTTAAGTTGGGGCTTTTGTTGTTTTTTTAGTGTTCCGTAAAGATTTGTAGAAACTCGACGGCTTTTGTTGAGAACTTAGTAGTTACGACCGGCCGGAACATTGACTTTGAGTTATGGGTGAGTATTCATACAAGAATTGCTTCGTTCTTTGTCTGCTACGTTTTACAAGAAGGTATTGATAAAGAGATTGACTAAAAAAGATGTATTTACATAAAAATGACATTTCCAAGTGATTTAGATGTGATTCAGTGGAAATTATAATGGTGAAAGTGGAGTTCAACAAATAGTACCCACAAAATATGCTCTGCTAAGCTTGTGTGTGACTAAATAAAACTATGTAATTGTCTTTCATTATTAAGTTATTTTGTTAAAGAAATATTTTGGTTAATCTGGGGATCATCGGCAAGAATAATTAGCTCAACGAACCTACTTCAAGGTCTACTCAGTGTAACCTTTACCTAGAGGGGATTCTGGTGGCCTTACTCAGAAAAGGCGAAATCCCAGACCTTTCTTACAACAAAATAAAATGACTACATTTTCCTTTAAAAATTTGAATAAAATTTTACGATTGCATTATGCAGTTCGCCGTTCGCTTTGCATTTGCCTAAGTCTGCGTTTTCTTTTCCAACAACACCGTGGTGGGTTGTAGTGGATGAAAATACTCTATCTATTTATTCTTTTTATTCAGCCCTTGGGCACCCACGGCTGGGACCTGCTTCTTTATTGCAATTCTTGTCTTCAAAATGCATTTTTTTTGTGCTAAGCAGAAAAGTATTTGTGAGGACCCCGGCGCGTAGGAACTTAACTTTTGCTGTTTGATTAAGTTGATTTTAAAGTTTAGTTTGTGTACGAAATCCAATAAGACAGATAAATTTATCTGAAAGGTATGTAGCTATTTTAAATATACCGTGTGCCGGTTTAGAATTTGCACCACCCCAACTCTACCCGCAGTGGTAGGCGACTAAGGAATATCCACTGGGGCGGGCAGCAGCACCTCCTGCAGAACAATTCTATCACGCAACTGTGATCCCCAATCCGCATGCTCAGCATGGGGGTTATTGGCATAACTCCTCAAGGTGCTTATCAGGGGGACGCCAGCGTCCAGCAGTGGACTAATATAGGCTGTTGCGGTTAAGGTGAGGTTGAAGGAAAGATAATGGATCTATTACGATCTGAGCGGGACAGCATCTGTTGACGTCATTCTCAATCCCATTCCTAAGTATTGCACGCAAATTATATAACCATTTTGTGATAATTTAAGTTTATGTAGATATTTATACTCACATAGAAATATTTAGGAAGACAGACAGTAGGAACTCGTTGTAGATCGCCATGGAAATGAACCGGCTCTCGTTGAACTCGGAAGGTGCTTTCCGCACCATTATGCAGAGACGGATGCCCCACATCAGGAATATCACCTCCACTACGCAAACACAGAAAATCTTACATTTTTACCTGGAAAGGATAAACATCACCCTTTTGGGTATTTTTTATTATATTTTCTCAAGCGCTTATTAGATAGATAACTCTGTATTCATCACCTTAGTAAAACAAAAATTTACATAATTAGACAAAGAGACAAGAATAGAAATAGAACTGCCGGCCTTATCGCTTAAAGCGATTTCTTCTAGGCAACCAAAACGATTGTGACAAAATAAATATTAAACTTATTTACAACGGGATATTTAACATGATTTGAATTTTGAGTTTTCCAATATTTCGGCACAGTTTCATGCGCCATGAACTCGACATGAACTCAAAATTCAAATCAATAAATATCCCGTTGTAAATAAGTTTAGTATTAATAACCATGATGGATTTAAAAATAAATATTATTCAGTTGAATCGTATATATTTTGTCCAAACTTTTTCGTTTTGATGTAAGAGCTTATTTATTTATAAATTCAGGCACAACAAACAACTGTATTTTAAAACCTACATCATTAATACAGTTTTTATTCAGTGAAGTGAGTTCACTACGTTGTATTAAAATATTTTTTTCTCTCGTCCTCTTCTTTAGCAGCACGCACCCGACATGTCTCCTATCTCTTCATGTTGATATCAAATAGTCAACGTTAACACGTTGATGGCCTATCATGGTCGTGCTGACACAAAGCCATACTATTAAACTTAGGGTTGTTCGAGTTATCCCCTTGAAATCCTCCTTAAGGGGGAAAGCTAGACTTCAAAAAACTTATTATATTTTTCCCCCTTGAATTTTTTTTCGCAAGAGATTAAATTTTTTTAAGTCCAGTGTTCCCCACTAACTGGACTTCAATAAAATATTGTAGTTTTTTCCACTTAAGGGGGATTTGTCAAGAGGG
This sequence comes from Eupithecia tripunctaria, assembly GCA_955876795.1. Classification (NCBI taxonomy): domain Eukaryota; kingdom Metazoa; phylum Arthropoda; class Insecta; order Lepidoptera; family Geometridae; genus Eupithecia; species Eupithecia tripunctaria. The sequence continues at coordinate 17,706,659 of OY041601.1, forward strand.
AAAATTGGTATAACACCAAACGTATAGCAAACTAGCTGCGCTCTGCGGCTTCGCACGCGTTGTTCCTATGGAAACTTTTAAAGGTGATTTTTATCATTTATTTTTTATTCCGGGATTAGAATTACCTGTATGCAAATTTCAGCCCGATCCGTTCAGTAGTTTTGTCGTGAAGTGGTAACAAACATTCATTCATACCTACAAACTTTCGCATCACACTAATATCATTAATGTGAAAGTTTGTATGAATGTATGGAGGGATGGATGGATGTTTGTTACCTCTTCACGCCAAAACTACTGAACGGATCTGCTTGAAATTTTGCATACAGTTAATTCTAATCCTGGAATCAAACAGAGGCTACTTTTTATCCCATAAACGTTTCCATAGGACCAACGCGGGCGAAGCCGCGGAGCGCAGCTATTTTATAATATTACTGTGATTAAAAAAAATACTCACGCGTGGTAAAAGAGTGGTCCCACCAATCAGTGTTACACAGATACGCCTTGAGGTCCTCCTTCGTCCTCCCCACGATGACCGCCGGTGGGGCCACGAGCGTGCGAATGGCGAGCAGCACGCACGCCACCCCCACTATGACCCCTATCCGACGGAGCAGCATCAGGTCGGATATCTTCACGGCCTTCGCTGAGCGGACTTGGAAGATCACTGATATTCTGTGGAGAGTGCATTTATTTACCATCTAAATACATACGTAACAACTGAAATTGAAGCTTTTCGAAGTTATTGTATTCTCTTTGCTTTTGGTGTCGCTTTGTGAGCTACTGAATGACGTCGACGTCCAGTGTGTCAACTATGAGTTGTCACAGTTAAATCGCCTGACGTTACTACAGTAATTACGTAAATACGTATTTAGTTATCCACAGCGCATTTTAGTACCCAACTATCCGCTAGAGGCGCTTTAGAATTTTCCATACATATTTTTAACTAGTCGCTAGCGAGTAAAGATTGTGAAAACTCATGGTAGACACACAGTACCCTCTACGTTTGTTTAAAAAAACATTGCAAAATATTAAAAAAAAATGGTAGGGACTCCTCACAGCTACTAATACTTAAAAATAATTAAAAACAATCAATTATACGTCATATTTCAGAAAAACATTGTCAAAATAGACAACAAATATACAAAAAATTTACATAAATTAATCCGCCCCTGAGCATTCCTGGTGCAAAGGTGCCCATAATGCTTGCAGCATTACCTCGCTAAAAAGCAATGGCAATCCTTTTGGGAGTCTATCATTAATTAAATACTAAATCAGTTATTTTGTTTAAACCACAACAATAAAAAAAACTTAAATAACTTGGCCTCTAGTTTTAAAAATACTTTCGTTATTGCGTATACAAAGTAACTGCAACACGAAAATATAAGGTTTAAAGTACATTATAAAAGGTGGTTTTTCACATACAATTTAACTAGAGTATAGAGAATATAATTTTCATCAGTGTAGATGATGATGCTTCTTAATTATTGTAAATCACAGATTCTAAGAAGGTTAATTTGCGCAATCAAATTAAATTACTTAGATTAAACAATTCGCCCTCTCCAGTTCATATTTAAATCTGAAAGTTTATAATTATGGTGGCAATTACTTCGGGATGCTCAGGAAATTCATTGCGAATTGAAAACGTTGTGGAATTAACTTTTAGGCAACGGATATGGAATAGAATAAAATAGAAAAATATTTATTTCGACACACACATAGGTATAACATAGAAAACGTACAAAACTAAATCAAAGAAAAAGGAGGATTATACCAAATTAAACATAAACATCAACCTTAACCTCAACAGCCTATTTTGGCCCACTGCTGGACGCAATCCTCCTCCAGATAAGCGCCTTTTTGGCTTTTATTTCATGGGCGTAATGCCCATAATCCCCACGCTGGGCATGCGGGTTCGGGATCGCAGTACGGTCGTAGAATTGTTCTGCAGGGGACGCTGCTGGCCGCCCCCGATGGATATCCCTTAGTCGCCTTCTACGACAACCGGGGGAAGAGTTGGGGTGGGTGGAGCAAATTCTAAGCCGGCACTAGGCGGCTTAAATAAAACATATGATGGGCGTCAATTCTAGTTTTGGTAGGACTACCTACCAAAACTCGAATTGACTCCCATCATATAGAATTTCATTATTCTTTTTTAGATGACTCAGTTTATATGAAAACTGGTGCTTTCCGTGTGGTCCCATGAAAATTCACGAAAAACTATAAAAATTGATCGTCGATTTATATTTAACCTAACAAATTGGTTGCCTGTGATAGTATACAAAACAAAGTATTTATCGCATGGTTGGTTGGCCTTCGCTGCCGTCTGTGCGAGTGACCCGAAATTTCCGAGTTTCCGAATATCAAGATTTCCTCCCCTCAGTCCGTGTTTGCATTAATTATTATAAAGTTGAGCTAAACACGAACAGTCAAACATCCGGCAAGTCGGAATCACTTTATTTTTGTTACGCTCGACTTGCGACGACGTACAAAATTCACAGAATTTTTCCTTAATTTTTACTTTCCAAAGTTAATCAAACTCATTTCGGACGTGACTTTTTGTCGAGGAATTTATTCGTTAAGAAGTTCAGGGAGTTCTAGGGATGATCATACTGGCCCAAGCAAGAGTCCTATTACCCAATCACGAAAAGGAAATATTAAGTAGGTAAAATCTACAAAATCTTCTCAATTAAAAGTAGGTTTGAGGCTATTTGATTTATCAAATATTTGAAACGAATGAATGCTTATTAATGAAAATTTAAACCCACTTCCTGTCATAAATAAAATTTGCGAATTCCTCGTAGAGGACTTCCACCACGTATCTTTATGAATGCGCTATACAAGGTGCTTACAATATGAAGCTATTATTCATATTTGTTTTTTTATAGTTTTTTATTTTTTTTTTATTTTATATAAGGTTTAATAAGTATTAATTATTATAATGAGTAATTTTATCGAAAAACTTTTAAAGGCGTCCTTAGCCTGTTGAGTTACATAATAAAAATTGGTCCTGTTCTTATTTAGGTTCTAAATAGTAGTAATGAAATCTATGAAATAAAACTTTAATGTTAATAAAGAGCACTTAAACCAAAAACAAACAATGAACCTCAGGTATATGTACGTTACTCAGAAGTCCGGCGACTTCTGAGTAACGTACATATATACCTGAGGGCACAACGTTAAATACGTTGTCGAAAGTCGCAACAAATGTCGCGTCCTCAACTTTTACTCCCCTCGCAGAAATAAAAAGGAACAAGCACCCTTCGCAACTTTGTTTCTAATTTATTAATTCTTGATTAAGTAAATCACTCCTTAATCAGTTTCTAAACGGAAAAACGTTGACTTCTGAATTGGATTTGTCAATGCCTTTTCTGCTTCGGTGCTTTTGTCCGCGATATATGGTGTTTCATGGTGATTTCGTGGAGGAATAACTATTATTGATAAAAAGGAACAAAAAATACAATGTTGGAAACTTTTATTCCTTTTCATTACTCCAACGGACTTCGACTACCACGAAACGGTGGAGGGATATGAGATTGGCACCCTGTGTTGTTTTATTTGTGTAGCCGATTTTTATGTTCCCACGTGACGCTGAAACTTCTCGTTCAACAAACGAGATAATGGTGTCGATTCTGTTGTTTTTGGATTCCTAACCAAAATTTTAAGACTTCTTAATTTTCTATACTAGGTAGACCTGAAAATTATGGTATTCTCTAGACAGGTCCTAAAACTACCTATATTACAACGTTTTTCAAAATCGCAAAACCTCTCTGAGTTGAGTAGTTGGGTGTTGCTGTAAGCAAAATATGTTTTTTTTAATGTTATTTCAATATACTTCTTTACATGGGTCAAACAGTTCATCCATTTGTTTGAGAAATCGTTTAGAAATTCAAATCGATACCAGTTTAAGATCGATAAATTATAATCATGACCTAATTAGATGCCTGCTAAAATTAGGTAGACGTTTATAGCCATACCTAAAATGTAATGCAAAGAATATAGTTAAAGCTACTTATAACTAAGTTAAGTTGTTTTAGATCTATCAATCTAATTTTAGAGCTGTCATCCTAATTTTAAACCCGTTAGTTTAATTTTTCAAACAACTAAAAGGTTACACAAGGAATATGGTTCTAGTCATTTTAACTAAATTGAGTTGTTTTAGGTCTGTCAGCTTAATTTTAGAGCTGCCATCCTAATTTAAAACGCGTTAGTCAAATTTTTCAACCATAGAATCCTTTTCATCTAATTGAAATTCCGAAATCCTAATTTTAGCTAATCCTAAAACAACAGAATCGACACCATTGATTTATTCGTCTCAATACTCCGGTGGTTATAGGGTGTATTTGACGTCAGACAATAGTGGGGGTCGAATGAGATAACGGGGTCTAAGTAATGGTCATTGTTAAAATAATAAGCACAATCGGTGAACGCCATATTCGGGCTTTAGTTTGGAAAAATTGGAGAAATGGTTTTAAATACTAAACATAAAATAAACTCGATGAATTACAATCTTGTAATTGTAACCAATACTCAAACAACTCTAGTACTATTTTCTAGAATATAAACAGAACACTTAATTATATTTCCGATTTGGTGATCCCGCGTGTAAAGCTAATTGCCAATATTTTTCTTGTGTCGAGACAAATTACTTTGCAGGAGATTTGTTTTTCTAGGCTTTTATTTTCGCAGGTCAGTGATTTTGTTATTTTCGTTATTGTGAGAGCAAAAGGGTTGTTTTGAATTCATTTTCAGGGCAAAATGTCATGGGGGAGGATTATGGGAAAGGTAATTGTATGGCCACCAAACGGGATAATCCTGTCAACATAAAAAGCAAACCCTTGTGACTAAGAGCCTGCACTTTCTTACAAAAACAATCAGAATAATTTTAAAAAATAAACTACCGCTTATACTGCTAACCATCATAACATTTGAACGCTACTACACCAATTTTCATCAATCACTAAAACACACTCTCTCTATCAAAAAAAACGTGCAAAGAAAAAAATAGGTTCACCCGTTTGGGAGCTTTGACGACTTTTTGGGAGCTTTGACGGCTTTGGCGTTTGGGGACAGACAGATACAGCACACACAGCCCACAGATGGATGTTCAGGCATCTGCCTCCTCCATGACAAGGAGGGATTTGTCATGATCACCACGTATGGCAAACGTGTTGGTGATCGCGGCGGATATTAAAAATATATAGAAGAAGACTGCCACCCTTTTTCTGGTCACCTTAATCGGCGTTTGCAATATCTACCTATAATCTGAATTGGAGGGGTTATATAGTGCCCCACTTAAAAAAAAATCAAAATCATTTATTTCAGACCCGTATGTCCATAGACACACTAAAATACACTTACACAAATTTCAAGATTAAAATAAATAAAATAACGAACAGTTCACACAATATGTTTGCTTTTTGCGTCGAAAGTTAAAAATTCCCAACAAATGTCTTACCTCCAAGTCTTCAGCATCAGAGCACCATAGGTAAGGCAGAATCCAACCTCCCGAAGCCAGACCCTAGCAGTGCAAGTGAACACTGTAGGCCTTCCATACATCACGAGTGTCGTGCAGTAAATTAGGAACGCTCCTAGGACTATCACCCTGAGAAGCGCTGGACTAGCCGCTCGCACCACCTGTAGGAAGAATAGGTTAATTTCGTGCAGTTGCCACGTGTGTCAGTGGTCAAGACGTGAGAGTATACAATTCTGATCAGATGGCCGGGGGTTCGGGCCTGGATGGCAGCAGAGTTTTGCACTCATGGAATAATAATTAGGGTTGGTAATAGGGCGTATGCGTGAAATATTGGAGTAAACATGGTTTAAAGTAACTGACCCGAACGTGACGTGCATAAAATAGAAGTCTAAACTTTAAAAAACCGCTACATAGAGATTGTGTTTCCGTTCAAGGACTACAAACAATATTTCACAAGTACCTAGTTTAAACACAATCTTCATAATACGTGCAGGCCATATTGTCAAGTTGTAGAGATATCTATCGGGTGCACGTAGATAATGTAATAAAGGCAAGTTCTGCGACGCGGAAGGAGGCCAATCTCGGAAACGTCACGTTTCTCATAACACGGTTCCCGCAGAATGCTTCAGGTAGAGGCTTGATAGTCAATCTAAACCGGTATCTACCTTTATAGGCTCGGTGTAAGACTCGTTGGAAATACCTATCTGTGAATCCGATAAGTATCGTCACCCGATAGTACTGCCGTACTGCCGCCAGTCGGCGGCGGCGGCGGTTTGGCGGTTTGATTATTAATTAATGAATTCTATAAATTCTAAGGGTCTGGCCGTTTATTATAAAGCATATGTGCTGGATCTATTAATTATATGATGTATAAGTCCATGTTTCGAGCGATTGTTTGAACTGTCACACGTCTCTCGATGCATAGCTTAAGTAAGCAAAAAAAAATCTCCATTTTATACCTATATAACGCTGTTTGTCGTTACCATTTTTACTTTGAGGACAAGCAGATATTTTTATCGAGTGTAAAACCGTATACAAATAAAAATAGTCCATGTAGGTCATCTGGATCGACTTGTGAAGTAGTGAAAAATTCTCAAAGGATATTTTTACCACTTCTTTTCCTATTGGTATACTGAGTCACTTACCCTTACATGTCCATACTTGATAGTAAACACCACAATAAAAGGTAGTAGACTGGTGATGAGACAAGCGAGTGCGAAGATGCTACTCCTCAGGACCCAGTTCAAGGCAGCTACGCAAGGAGACCCATCCATGCAGGCTTCACACCCTTCGGCACAGGGCAGGCATTCGAACTCGTCCGCTAGGCCGTAGAGGTTAAGTTGGGCCTGTCAGAAAAAATAAATCTCGTTACTTTCCTTTTCCTAAAATGTTTACAATTTATTAAAAAGATAAAGCGACAGGGTGAGTAAGATGGATGAATATTATAGGGTCTAGAGATTGGCCTTATTGTCGAAAGCTGACCTTTCGATGGGGTAAAACCTAGTACTATATAAACTCTATGGGTAAAACATTTTTAAATGAAGAACGAGCTACGATATATTCGATTGTTTTTCTGTATGTTCTAATTTTGAATATTTATAATAATGGGGACCACGGAGGTTGGATATTTATCGGCAAGGTTAATAAAACTCTTTGGTGAAAACTACGTCGACTCGCGCTGGACTAAAATGCGCTCTTTTTTATTAATGTTTTATTGAAATTTAAAATGATTAATGACGGGCACATTTTGACAGGTTAACTATAGGTATTATTTTTATTATAAGGTATTTATCTGATTTTCTTTACATCAACACAAGTTTTTTAGCTTAGTATAGGTACTTTTGCAATGGAAATCTCTGCTTCTGCTCGCTCAGACCAAGGAATATTCCTTGGTCTGAGTCTGCTAGGTACTCTAATCTTTTTGCAAGCCTAGTCCTAGTCTTGTTAAAGCAAGACTGGACTTTGGAGAGCGTATAGGATATATCCTACGATTGTTCATAGAATTGAACTCACCAGCAAATGTTTTTCATACTCCTCCTCAATGTCACTCCCGTTGTAGTAGCGGTTCTCAGCCGTGGTGTTGGGGAAGAAGAACCCTCGCCGACACACGCAGCGGTACGAGCCCCGGCGGAACCCTAAACCGGGGACGGGGACACACTGGGAACAGATACAAATTATTCAATAAGATTTTAAAAATGTTGCTCATATTATTATGTTTTCTATGTAGGTATAATAAATAATATCTATCTATGTTGTGTAATGTAATCAGTTATATAGTCAGATTATATAGTCCAGTGCCAATAACACAAGCTCTGCTTAGCTAAGGGCTAGATAATGCTATGTGAGTTGTTCGACATTATTTAATTATTTCTTCGCCAGTTTCAAAGGAATTTTATATCGCCAATGGAATATTTTCCGTTAGGGTACTTACGTTTTTACGCGACAAAACAGCGTCATTGAAAATTGACATCTAGAAAGATTATACGAAAGAAAATAATACAATAAATGAATTTATAAAAAAACTTTAAATCCATCGTGGTAATTAACAATTAAGACATTTACAACGGAACAATACCCATGATTTAATTTTAAATAAGGGTAAATATTCCATTGAAAATGACTTTATTATTTAATGTTTGTAGGTATTGTACTACCTAACCTATAAAAAGTTTACATAAAAAAGTGAACCAAACTTAAATCTCACTTAATTTCGTAGTATAAGACTTCATGTTACTAACATTTTCCCCCTTATTCATAATTGTCTGCTAGCATAAAACATCTGCTAAGTAGTGTTATTTCTCAGTCTGACTTATGTCTATAGAAAAAGACGCGAGATTTAGCAGTGTGCTAAGTTAGCAGACTATTATGTATAAGGCAGTAAAGTTTCAATGAATTATTTTTGTTACAGGGCAAACGGCAAGCAATCATACCGCAACCGTTACGGAATAGACTCGGCACGTTATCGTGGTCATTTACAAAGAATTTAAGGGATCAAGGGCTTCACACTTCCTTAGAAACTGCAGAGCGATGTAGATAATCTGCGGAATAGGGCCGAGGGAAAAACGCTTTCAAGTAAATCTAAGTGCTTTACGGAATAGCGCTTTTGTGAAAAGAATTAATGATTGTAGACGACTTTAGATTTTAATACTCTGGTCAGTGGATGAGGTATGGACAGTTTTGGTTGATTCAACCTAAATGGGGAAAAAGCACGTGCTGGCTACGTTTATTCTACGTGATTTCAGTAATTATAACGATTAGGTCAATCATCATCATCATCAGCCTGTATACGTCCACTGCTGAACATAGGCCTCCCGCAAACGACACCACGAATAGCTCCATCCATCGACTCCCTGCGACCGCTACAATGTCGTCGGTCCATCGAGTGGGAGGTCTTCCCACACTCCGTTTCGCATTGCATCGCGGTCGCCACTCGAGAACCTTTGCTCCCCAACGGTTATCGGTTCTACGAGCTATATGGCCTGCCCATCGCCACTTCAGTGTGCTAATTCTGAGAGCTATGTCGGTAACTTTGGTTGTTCTACGGATTTCCGTATTACGGATTCTATCGCGTAGAAAAACTCCGAGCATAGCTCTCTCCATAGCTCGCTGAGCGACTTTGAGCTTATGCACGAAGCCTATAGTCAGCGACCACGTGTCGGGATTAGGTCAATACAAAGGTCATATTTTCGAGGTGGAATCGACATCTTCACGACGTGCTTTGTAGTTGCAATGTTCCAATTTGGTAATCTTTACAACACGGCAACGTATTTTTACGAGGTAAAAGTTTAATCAGAAGTCGATGGTGTAAATGAGAAACAAATATAATACGAACGTGTTTACGTTTCAATCCTAATGAAGTCGCCCCCGACTAGTTGGTTGAATTTGGCAGTAAGTCTGACTATTGGCTAATTACTTAATTAGACAATAGCCTTATGGTAAAGTATCTTACAGGTGTTTGAATACTAAATAACGACTATGCAGTCGTTATTTAGTATTCAAACACTGAAAGTAATATTTGCTAAGAATTGGTAGCAAAATCGACTTAAAATGAACGACCTGGAGGTATCCTTTATAAGTAATATTTACGTACCAAATACATTTGTGCATTTATAGGTATACATATATTTGGTTTTCTAATGGTCGGGATTTGTAGTTCTTTAATTTTACATCATATTTCTATCGTATTTTCAACTATTAAGTCTCGGTCTTGGTGTATTAATTAAATGATAATAACGTTTTAATGTCTTTTCAATATTTGTAATTTCTTTATTTAGTAACCAACACAATTTTCGGAAAACCAATTAAGTACATCAGTCACTTAAGATTAATCTTAACACAATTCATACTTAATTATCCTATAAATTAAAATTTTACAAAATATATGATTTGAATAAATATAGAATTTTAAAAATTAAACAGTTTTAGATATAATAAATTCATAATTATACTTTGCAGTAAAGTACAGTAAGTAAACATAAGTGTTGCATAAAACGTAATTTTTACTTCCACAATCTCAAAAGCCTGTATTGGTCCACTGCTGGACGCAAGCCTCCCCCTGATAAGCGTGTTGGCGTTTATCTCATGGGGGTAATGTCCATAATCCCCGCGCTGGGCATGCGCGTTGGGGATCGCAGTTCGGTAGTAGAATAGTTCTGCAGGAGGCGCTGCTGCCCGCCCCCCGGTGGATATCCCTTAGTCGCCTCTTACGACACCCCCGGGAAGAGTTGGGGTTGTGCAATTTCTTAGTCCACACAGCTGATTTTACTTAAATTGGTAATATATTCGTCAGCCTAGGAAAAAGCACTTAAAATCTTGGCTGGGTATTCAGGAGGCAAAATTAAAAACGAATGCCGCGAAACGCGTTAAAAACCTTTCACTATTTTCTACTCGCAGCAAATATCAAAAGTGGAGTATTCTCTTGCATAGAATTGTCTTTTTCTTGGGCATCATTAAATCCCTCTTGCGATGAGGATTCTAGTAACTCCCTTGTTTGCTCGAGAGTTATTCTAAAATCCCGAGTTGCGCTCGGGATCAAGGATGCCCCGCCCGTGACGTAAAACACAGATTTACGCCCTCGGTGCTTAATCTTTTTTACGTGTCTACAAAATGATTCAAATTAATTAACTAAATAATCCTGCCAACGCTCGAACAAAGCGCTAGTAATTGAGCTATTGCCATTTTATTACAGCTTCCAGCCACAAAACAATACGACAATACTGATCCATATAGAATGAGATTATCCGCAAAAATATTAAAACACAGCCCATTAAATGATCGCACAGTTTATATCTGATCGTAAAGCAAACCCACTGAAAACCGGCTACCAAAATGTCGGTACGTAAACGTGGGCTTTTAATAAAATAATTGCGAGTACGGTAAATGTTAGTTTTTCTTGATGGTAAAAAAACAATGGAAAGTAGAATAATAATTATCTTGTCAAATCACTTGGGATATAAGAAAATACTTTTGCGCTCAGTTGAAAAGTCTCGCTTTTCTCATTTTAAATAGATACATAGATTGGTTATTGTACCAGAATTTTTAGTGACGATTTCACAAAACTACACAGAACAAAATGGGAATTGAGGATGACAATGATAGAAATAGAGTGTCTTGTAGTTAGCATAACCTATGAGTTTTTTTTTTTTTTTTTTTACGGTAAATAGACCTTTGTTTGACCGCGATCTCACCTGATGGAAAGTGAAGATGCGGCCGACGGTGTATCACGAAGGTCTAGAAGATACCTATTCACCCTTGTCTTGAAGAGACCCAGGTTGTAATTGGCCGGAAAAACAGAGGCAGGGAGCGAGTTCCATTCATTTGCGGTGCGAATAATAAAGGTGGAGGAAAACCGCTTAGTGCGAGTGGAGGGTACGTCCACCAAGTATGGATGGTATTGCGCTGTGCGTCTGCTTGTCCTGGAGTGGAAGGGGGATGGTGGGATCAGGTCATGTAGTTCAAGTGAGCATTCTCCAAAATGTATCCTATAAAAGATCGAGAGACAAGCAACCTTGCGGCGGTGGTCGAGACTTTGAACGTTAGTCTCTGCAAGGTACTGCTCGTCAATGAGTCTGAAAGCTCTTCGTTCGATCGAGTCTAAGGCTGCAAGCTGGTACTTGGCCGAGCCGTCCCAAACATGGCAGCAATACTCCAAACCAGACCGGACCTGTGCTTGATAAAGGGATAGAAGCTGTCCCGGTGTGAAGTATCGCTTAACCTTATTTAGGATCCCTAGCTTCATGGCTGCTGTTTTGGCCTGCGACTCGATGAATGTGCCAAAGTTCAAAGTTGGTGTGAGAGTGACACCGAGGAGAGTTTCGTTGTCTTTGGAGGGCGGTGGTGGATCTGGTACATATTTTTACCTATTTTGAATGGAAATCTCAGGTGCGACCCTGATACAAAAGAATCCGAAAAACCAGTAAGTTTTTCATTACCTGTTCTTTACCCGTCTTCTATGTGATTGCGGCGTTACCGTAATTTCGGTCATAATTTGCGTATCTTGGGCCCTAGGGCCATAACCATTTCGCTTAACGGGCATTATGTGTTTAGATTATTTATAAATATCAAATTAACGGTATCTGTTGCTTCTGAAATATTAATAAGCGGATAACTTTATTTGGAAAATTATAATTATGCATCGGTTTCAGAACCGCGCTTATTTATAGGCACATTTTATGTTTTATAAACATGGTGGCTCGCAGATTCGCACGTTGTACAACGCCAATCAAAATAACACGTTTTAAGGCGTATTGTACATCTTTCTACACGTGCAGTCTGTGGGCCAGATATACACAAGAAGCCTACAACGCCTTACGCGTCCAGTACAATAACGGCTTCAGGATGTTGTTGGGGCTGCGGCGGTACTGTAGCGCATCAGGGATGTTCGCGGACGCGCACGTGGATGGGTTCCACGCAATCATGCACAAGCGGGTTGCATCCCTGGTGGGCCTCCAACAGACCTCTTTGAGTTTGAGTTTTTATCGTGAGTTTGTATCGTCGCTGAAATTTCAAATCTTGAAATTTCAATTGTGAATTTCAATGTATCTATGGACTTACTTTCGGGTCTGAAATAAATAATTTTATTTTATATAGAATTTAATAAGATTTTTTACGAAATTTGCCAACTGTACTGTAACTTTGAAACAAGACTATTGCGTTATCTTTCTATAAATGTTGATCAAAAACTTACATAGTAGATTCAAGCGTTACTTTGCGAAAATCCATTGAAAATATAAGCTCACAAAAAGGCTACGTGCAAACCCGGGAGCGTTTTTCGACCAAATATTTAAAGATAATATAGAATTAACGATATGAAATAAAAATAAAATATGGTAACGCACTGTTTTCATAATAAATCTCGTCTCGAAGGAGCTTTCAAGAAAACATGAAAGAACAACATTATTATCAATTCAACTAAACTCAATGTTTCACGAAAGTGCTGCGGACTTGATTTATACAATGTAGGTATATGCAGGACAAGTTCATTTTCCAAAATTTTATTTTACCTCTTTGTCGGCGTAAGTGACACACACACCCGTACAAAATTACAGCTTTTTAGTGCAAACAGTCTCTTAGCAAAACCTCGGACAGACGGACATGACGAAACTATAAGAGTTCCTTGTCAGGACTCAGACTACGGAACCCAAAAAATATCATTCCAGCAATCTAAAATAAAGGAGTAAATCTAGAAAGGAAGCTAAAGTGTTATTCCAGGATGAAATTTTCATTTAAAAAGAGCTATCGAATGTTATCTAACAAAGAACAACTCTCGCAGAATGTTGTGAAAGAATCAGTCCGTCCAATATTTGCTGCAAACAGCTGGTGCTTCAGCGACGAGAGGGTGGGAATGAAAACCGAACAAATAGTGGAGGAAGACAAGAGCTTTGCTTGGGTGGCTTGAAACCTGACCGACATATGTTATTTTACACTAAATTCTGACCGCGTTGTTTCTTGGAAACGTTATTAGGTATATTATGTGTTATTTTAGGCCTATAACTACCTGATTGCAAAATTTCAGTCTGATCCGTTAAGTAGTTTTTGTGTAGGATATGTAAATGATATGTCTATGTCTATGTCTATGTAGGAGGAATTCTGAGCTTTAGTGTATTTTAGGCATCATATCAGTAATAACAGCGACAATCAGAGACAAAGACAGCGTCTCGGCAAACGTAGTATAGGACACCCTGTGTCAGGTGAGATGACGATCTGCTAAAGACTGCTGGCAGATCCACCATCTGCCTACCATGCCACAAGGTGAGGACAGGACGGCAACTATGGTGGGGGAGGCCTATGTCTGATGACGTTGCTGGTGATGACCAGTCAAAACATGCAAGTGTAAGTAGATTTTTACCATCTCTACTACGATCATCAATCCGCCTGGTACGTGGTGATTATGTTAAAACGCTTTTTCAGAGATTTCCCATTTAACAAACACTTTTAACTGGCCCTAAGCTTTAAACCCCAGACTATAAGACACGCGATAGAAATCGTCACGAGTAGAACTTTTGCAGCAAAACTTCTACCGTTGAAACTAAATAGCATCCATTTAGCTAGACCGGTCAATACGAGTAGTTTCACGAGAGTTTCTATGCTGATAAAATGTGAAACTTACAAATTTTGACCAGGAACCAAAGTTCAGTTAAATTAGTTTATATTTACTATTGCGGCTCTGGGTGGTGTGCTGTGTGAATTATCTACCATTCATATATTTTTTTACTTTGATTAAAGACTCGATTACGATTACTTTGATTAAAGACTAGTTTCTGTCCCCAGGTTCACGCGTATTTTCAGAATAATAATTAGCTACCAAGCCTTTATTAAATAAACTAGTATTTCAGGGCCAGCCCTTAATGTGTGCAAAATTTCAGACCGATCCAGTATCTAAATAATCCAGTTATGTATCGGAAATCGACGTTTTATTTCTTTAGACTTACAACGAGACAAACTAAGCTCCTCGACGAGTCAAAAACTAAACTACAGGAACTAAAGTGTTCATTGATGTTCTCTTCACTTTAAATTTCAATGAGCCGCTCAGTAGTTTTGGCTTTGTCTTTGCACAATTATCTTTACAACTTTCGCCATTTTGAGCAACTTTAAAAAAGGAGGAGGTTCTAGATGCGATTGTATTTTTTTTATGTTTGTTTCCTCAGAACTTACACTGGGTGAACCGATTTTGATAATTATTTTTGTTTGAAAGCTGGTACTCCCCGTGTTCTGGTTGGTTCCCTTTCAATTTAGTCTAGTTCTGACAATGGCACCGATGAGTAAATCATATAATTGCAGTCATTTTAAAGTTTTTCAAACAAATCCAATTATTAATATACTACATATGTTCTGATTTTCATATAAGAGAGGGGCATTTGTACATAATGTAAAACTTTGACCTCATCAAGTAAGTATTCATCCACCCGACGTAGAATTGCTAATGTTTTTGTTTTCCCGGAGAACCTCGCCTTCCTGCTTGACGGAAGTTATTTCGTGCAATTAACGTTATCTGTTTGCGGAAAGCAGATTAATTGGTAACGTAATAAGGTAGAAGTTACAAAGGAATCCTGAGAGCTGCTAATAGCTCGTGAAACTTGCACGTGGCTGATGGAAGGACTGTGGCTATTATTAATTGAATCACCCTTCATTCGGAGAAAAACACAGACCTCGGGAGAAAATAGACCAAAAGGTTTTGAAAACAAATGTATATTAGTAGTAAATAATTTTGTCACTCAGTTTTTTAAACGTGCTGTATCCGCTTAATCGATAAATAAAGAAGTACATTTTTCATTTACTTTATTTATTTTTCTTAAAAACTGAACTGGAGCACAAGATGAATTAGAGTCAATTGCACCTTATTTCTTATTTGATAGTAATTACTATTTATCAACCTGTTAAAATAGTAAAAAACATTACTTTTCTAAGTGCTTATTTTGTAAGTCTAAAGAAATAAACGATATGTCTCTGACGTGATGAGATATACAGGGTGTGGCAAATTTTTGGCCCCTTAAGGGTAGCTACCGTTTTTTTTGTAGTAAGAAGGTTTTGTTCTAAGGAACTTTCTGTTTTATTTTGAAGAAAAATATATTGGCATTTTTACTTTTTTGAAAAAATGTACAGTTCGCCCAAAAAATGACATTTGTCAAAATAAAACAAGTTGGTCTTAATCGACTATATTTCCAACCAGGAACACTTTTCCCAAAGGAACATACCAAATCAAATCGGAAGTTTTAGCAATAATTAAAAAAAAAAAATCCCATACATTTTCTATGAAAAAACGAGTAAGTGAAAACAACAATGTCACTCATTCAATGGTTCTTAATTTAAACTCGTATGTAACTACTTTTTTAAGTTGGTTGGCTAATTTTGAAGGCATCTCAGGAATTAAATTTTTTATTTTTATTAAAAATCAAGTTAATTTCTTATCAAACTATTTATGAGTGACATTGTTGTTTTCACTTACTCGTTTTTTCATAGAAAATGTATGGGAATTGTTTATTTTTTAATTATTGCTAAAACTTACGATTTGATTTGGTATGTTCCTTTGGGAA
The DNA here is from genome assembly GCA_955876795.1 of Eupithecia tripunctaria. Taxonomy (NCBI): domain Eukaryota; kingdom Metazoa; phylum Arthropoda; class Insecta; order Lepidoptera; family Geometridae; genus Eupithecia; species Eupithecia tripunctaria. The sequence goes on from OY041601.1 coordinate 17,722,661, forward strand.
AAGTGTTTCTGGTTGGAAATAGAGTCGGTTAAGACCAACTTGTTTTTTTTTGACAAATGTCATTTTATGGGCAAACCGTACATTTTTTCAAAAAACTAAAAATGACAAATTTTTTTTCATCAAAATAAAATAGAAAGTTCCTTAGAACAAAACCTTCTAACTACAAAAGAAACGGTAGCTACCCTTAAGGGGCCAAAAATTTGCCACACCCTGTATAGAAGAGGGAAAACAGAATAGGCAAAGCGAAACCATAAGGGTCGTATAAAGGAGTAAAAGTGATTGCATTGGAGAGAGAAAAGTGGAGGAAATTGCATTATTGCACCGACAAGAGCTAGGCTCGTAATTTATGATAATACTTACTGCGCCCCGCGGCTTCGCACGCGTTGTTCCTATGGAAACGTGAAAAAGTGATTTTCATCCCACTGGAACTGATTTATGAGATAAAAAGCCTTTGTTTGATTCCAGGATTAGAATTATATGTATGCAAAGCTGCAATTTCAACCCGATTCGTTTAGTAGTTTTGGCGTGAAGAGGTAACAAACATCCATCCATACATCCATACAAACTTTCGCATTTATAATATTAGTGTGATTGAAAATAGAACCATGCTAAAAACAACAAAAATGCCCTTATTCCTGAAATCCCAAATGATGCGATACAATTAGAGCTACGAGGTGGAATAACATCATCCATAAAGAAGTGATAACAGTTGTCTCTGGACACTCGCTACTAGGGGAGCGTCCTGGAGGGGTATTCTCAATATCACGAGATATTTTATCAGGTGATAAATATAGAGCTTTTGTTAATACATCGTGTTCCGCCAAAAACTGCATTCTCGTGCACTCTTCGATATTTCTATATTGGAGAGTGTGGTGTATTATACATATGTGTGAGTGCACTCAGTGTAGTGTAGTTGATTGACAATTAAATAACGAAATATTATGTGGTTACTTGAATAAAGACGCTATGACGACTACCCACAATCTTCAGTCCTGATTTACCAAGTAAGTCCATAACAGAGAGCAAATCTTGCCTATTTTTCGATATGTTGCTCGATACGTAACGAGTGGTCTCGGACACTCGTTTGTCTTTTCTATCGAAGAGTGAAGAAAAATATAAGTACCTACTCTTTCACTCAGTCGCTCACTTTTGCCCGATAAAACCAATATTATACATATATCCTTTAATCTTTTAAAACATCATTTTTTTATAACTAGTGCTTCTTAGTGTGCATCTTAATTCCTTGTAGGTATATTCTTACATGGTAATAGGTAAGGTTTTTCCATTCGTGAAAGCTTTCATAAAATAACTCGGGTTTCTTCGTCACAATATAGTAAAAATAACGGTGATCGTGTAATTGAGTGGTAAAGACCTATAAAAGTCCCTACCACTAAACTCCACGATCACGGACTTAAAATATTTAACCATCGGTGAGTGGGTATTACACCGTGATATTGTGTATCATATGATAAAATATCACGTGATACTGAGAATCCCCCTCCTGCTTTGAAACTGATTGGACGACGTATGAGACCTTGTGCTTTGTAAGTGTAGCTTCAGATGAAAGATTGGATTGTTTTGCGGTATTGTTTACTTTGTATCTTATAAAATATAAATACATTTTACAATTTTAGATTCGGGTGAAACGTACCAAAACCTACTAATTTATGGGGTAAAAAGTAGCCTAGGTGTTATTCTAGGTCCTATGCCTATGCAAATTTCAGCCCGATCCGTTTAGTACTTTATACGAGAAGACTAAGAAACATGCACTCTCATCCAACCATCTCCCTATCCATACAATAAATCGAAACTTTCGCATTTATAATATTAGTGTGATTTCTCGAAGATTCTTCGCTATGAAAGCTCACAGAACCAAAGCCAGCTTACGCTTGCTCCGCGTCCCGAGCCGCCACGTTAGTGTGCTCGGCTGAGCCTCACGACGAAAGGATTTATCTTCTAGTGATTTCGCGCCCATTGGCTCAAGAAAATTTGTTGTATCGCTTTGTTTTTGTCGTGTGGGAATGTGTTGGTAATTCGATGTAAGATGTTACGTATGCTTTGTGATTTGTTTGTTCATGCTCGATGAAAGATAGTTGATTTTTAACGTCATTGATAGGTACTCTCTTTCATTTTATTCGGTTGAGTTAGATTCGTAATTTTATTTATTTGCGTAGATTTATTCTATTAGAACATAAGCGGATATTTTTGTAGAAAAACCAGAAACTGAGCACGTTTCTAATCCAATTTTGCGCCCCAGGTGAAATATAAAACTAAAAAAGATACAAACGAATGTAAAACAATTCAAGAACCCCACAAAATGTCCTCTCAATTGTAAACTCAGTTTTCCAGTCGGCTAAATATTTAAAGCACATTTAAAACGATGCCCACATTTAAAAGTCGGCTTGCGAATTTTGTGAAATCGGATTTTCAATTCCCTCTGCGCTGGGGACTGCGAACGGTAATCTTGGCCACCGCGGTGTGACACCAATCTTGCTTTTACAAATCGCTTCTCTACTTGCCGGGATTTTGGAAACAAAGCATTTTTACTTTTTGCGACAGACAACTGTGACATCAAACGTTGTAATGTTATGCTACCGTTGCGTTCTGAAAGCACTGTTAGACACGGCTTCTTCAGCTAGTGGACAAAAAATTGAAGTGAATTAGAGTCAATTGCACCTTATTTCTTGTTTGATAATAATAACTATTTATCAAGCTGTTTATATAGTAAAAATTTGACTTGTCTAAGTGCTTATTTTGTCTAAAGAAATGAACGATTTGACTCTGACTTTGACTCTTTGTGTTGTTTATGTTTGGTAAGGAGTCGATGTCTTTTTGCTGGTGGTATTTTTGACTCGCTCTACTGGGTAAGAAAGGGTGATAATTTCTATAATATGAATTGACTTTAACAGGCAGGTTGCTTCCAACCTATGTATATACATATTGGCAATAAATAAATGAAATGAAATGCTTAATTAATAACCATCCTATCATTGCATTTGCAAACACCAAGGCAAGCATAAAAATTGTTTTTTTTTTAATATCATATGCACACATAGGTCCTGAGATCTTATTAGAGGATCCTCAATGGAACAGCAATGGATTCAATCAGTGGAGCTGGTAATTAATTGCACTTCTGGGAAAAACATGTCTCAAAGGAATACTGTCTACATTGAACTATATTGATTAAATGTCGACAGTATTCCTTGATATAGAATATTGTTAGCAATATTTATAGCAAAGACTTGTATTTAATAGAAATACAGTTCAACCAATTCCTTTTTAACCGATATATAAAAAAAGGAAGAGGTTCTCATTTTTTTATGTTTATTACCTCGGAAATATTGAGTGGGTGGTCCGATTTTGATGATTTTTTTTTTAATTTGAAAGCTATTCATTTAAATTTTGTCCAGTTCTGACAGTGGCATCCATGATAAACCATAAAATTGAAGTCGGTTTAGTTTTTTTTTTGAAGAAACTCATCTCTATCTCTATCTCTATCTTACCTCAGTAGTAGTCTTCTTGCACTTGTCGGTGCCGGCGAATATGTTGAGCTGCGTGGAGCCGGGCCGCAGGGGGCACTGGTCGATGTCCACCCGCCGCAGGTCTATATCGATGCCGCTCGTCCCTCTGAGAACACAACATATACAGTTACTCATTTTATTGGTAAAATCATTTACAAGTCACATGATTAAAATTGGTATATATTAACAGAGAGAGTCAGAGTCACAGACAAATCGTTTATTTCCTTAGACTTACAAAATAAGCCTATAATAATTTGCGACAAAAATGAGTAGTTCCGATGGTAAATCAATATGAATATTAGAAATTTAACCTTTTCTTTGTGTTAATCTACTGTCTTTATGGAAATAAATAGTTATTGAATCATTTGAAACTTGATTCTTGTAAAGAAAATCAAAATACGAAAAATATATCCGGTAAAACTTTGCGACCGATGTCGGTCGCATTCTATGTCGAGACTGCTTGCCCAGCTCTCGGATTTCGCGTCACTACGACAAGAAGCTCAGACATTTTTTTTGAAAACCCGGCGTTAAGTTAATTCAAATTAATAGCATTTGTTCAGACTACATGGATCCATTATGTATTAATAATGTTACTAGCTAAGAAAGGCTTTTGTTAAAGAAATTACATTCTAAATTTAAGAATGCTACTGACTTTTAATTCAATTTCAATACATTCCTTAACATGGTTTCGACTAAGAGTAGACAGGTTTTTATTCAATATGTGAAATTCTAAATTTGAAAATGATAGCAAACTTCTTTTCACGTTGGACGAAGATAAAAACTTTATCATCTAATAGGTACTTACACTTCTAAAAGATAAACGTAGATACTTATACGTTTGATCTGACTCTGCCCATTACATGACTACCCTATATTGGCTAATGGCTCGGTTATCCGAGATCGTTACGCATAATATTCTGTTATTAGTACCCACATTCCCATAATGGATTTTTATAAGTATAACACCTAATTATCACCTAAATCTTTATTAAAAAAGAAAAATACAATAAAATAATAGAAAAAAATACTAGTAAGTATTTACGATTGAAACAGTTGACATAACTGCAGACAAACAATCTATAGCACAACCGACCCAATACCAGACGGAAGCGTACCCTAGACGCTGGCTGCATCAGCATTGCCATACAGCGGAGCAATCCGCTGTATGGCAATGCTGATGCGCTGCGCCATCGCAGTAACCATCAAAGCCATCAAAGTTTGCACTTCGACTGATATAAGATAATTTTCAAAACATATCTGATCGCCTGGTGAGTATCTGGAAATATTCCTCCGCTACACGTTCAAATACACTCGAGAGCAATGAATCCGGGTCACTTAAAGAATCCTAAAAACGTAAATTGGAGTATTGAAGATTGGTCAAAAGTTATGTTCTCCGACGAATCAAAATTTATGCTCTACAAGCACGATGGAAGACACAGAGTGTATCGAAGACCAGGGGAAAGATTCAAGCAAGCATGCAACGAAGAAAAAGTAGCCTACGGTGGTGGGTCTGTACTTGTGTGGGCCGGAATTTCTTCTGAAAGTCGCACAGAGCTGGTGATCATAGAAAACGGCTCTTTAACTAGCGTAAGATATGTGGAAGAAATCCTCAATGATCACGTTGGTCCATTTATGGTCAATTTAGGTGAGGATGCTATATTTATGCATGACAATGCCCGACCTCATACAGGTAGGATTGTGAATGACTACCTTCAAGAGATGAACATTACTCGTATGGAGTGGCCAGCGCGCAGCCCGGATATCAACCCGATCGAGCATGCTTGGGACGAGCTAGGCAGATGCGTAAAACAACGAAACCCTCCCCCAATCACGCTTCGTGAGCTCAAAATTGCTCTCACAGAGGAATGGGAGAATATTCCCCAAAATCGTATAAGGAACTTGGTGTACAGCATGCCAAACCGCGTAAACGCAGTAATGGAAGCACGAGGAGGCAATACGAAGTATTAAAATTCAAGAAAATCGTAATAAAGTTCAAAAATTTCATGTTTCCTATTTTTGTTTTAAGGAGAGATCAGCAGTTTTTTTCTTTATGTAATTTTGTGTTAATAAAATGTATGGTGACTCATATTTTTTTTACTTTCATTTAAGGAGTATTACATTGTCTATTAAATACAATTTATTGCATTAACCTATCATTTTTAGTTTCCGAGATTTTTAACATTCTTTAAGTGACCCGGATTCATTGCTCTTTATAAAAACGAATAATAAATAAATAATGCGGGACAATTCACACAGCACTAAAGATAATGCATAATACTCGTAGAAGCTCTGCTTAACTTGAGGCTAGAGCCTCTAGCTAAGCAGATCTTGTGTTATGAGTACTAGATAACTGATACACATAATACGATACATTAAATAGATAGATATTGCAGATCGTTCAAATATTATCTCCGCCTCGGGAGGTGGGAATTGAACCCGCAACCTTCTGCGTCGCAGGCGAACTTTCGCCCGCTGCGCCACAGAGGTCGTCGAATCCTCGAATATTATTAGATTCTACTTCCGCACCTGACCGATTGACGACCTTTGTGGCGTGGTGGGCGAAGGTCCGCCTGTGACGCGAAGGTTCCCGCCTCGGGACAAATATTTGTACGATCTGCAGATATTTGTCAGGGCGTTCTGGATGTTTTCTATGTATGATAAAAAATTCGAATTGCTGGGTATACTGACTGTTCCATCGCTAGTCATCTTACATGCTGCTATGTATGCAAGGAAAAACTTGAGTGAGTACGCGAGATTTGGGCACGGACACCGATATCAAACGCGGAAGGCTGGGAAACTGCAAGCGCTATCTCGTAAGCTCACAAAAACGTCGAAGCTGGTTCATGTGATGGGGCCGACAGTGTACAACCGCCTGCCAGATATAATTGTCGAAGCACCGTCTACACAATCCTTTAAGTCCAAAATCAAACAATGGCTTGTAAAAAAATCCTTTTATGACTTCCGTGAATTCACGGATATCAAATGTTAATATTGTCGATTTGTAATTAAGTAAGAATGTAACTATTTGATATAATTTATACACACTTGCTAATTTATTAAATTTATTTTATTGTTATTATATCAAGATAATGTTGATATTATTATTACTATGTTTAAGGTACCTATGTAGGTATCTATATTATCTGACCTGTAACATGTTGTGTTATAAATAAATACTATGAACTATGAACTATAAAATATCTGTCTATGTACTGTATTGTATTATGTATATCAGTTATCTAGTTATGGGTACGTATATGGGTAGACACAAGCTCTGCTTAGCTTGGGGCTAGATAATGCTGTGTGAATTGTCCAGCATTATTTATTTTTATTTTTATTTATTTTACCTAAACTCTAATTCTATCTTCATAATCTAATTTTCAATTATGCGGAATCAATTTAATTTCCTCAGGTATATATTAGGTTGAAAATAATGTTGGCAGTTCACCCGATAGGTACTCATGTCAATGAAAACAATGCGAAATTGATTACCCCACTCACGTCCACGAATTGGCAATTCTTTGCCAAAATTTTCCTCACGCGAAAATCTTTGCTTTTTGTAAAGTAACTGTAACCGATGTCCGAAGGCGAGGTGATGTTAGAAAAGTGTTCAAGTTTATCTATTTATTTGACAACGAAGACGAAGGTCCGGTCCAGTTGCGGGTTCGAGTCCCGCCTCGGGGCAAATGTTTTGTACGGCCAGCAGATATTTTTGTTCAGGGCATTCGGGATGTTTTCTATGTATAATAAAATATATCTATGTAGTGTATTGTATTAAATATATATCAGTTAAAGTACCCATAATACAAGCTGCTTAGCTTGGGGCTAGATAATCCTATATGATTTGTCCCACAAGACGGTAAAAAACAAAAACATCACTAAATTTATGCATACAAAAGAAAACAAAAAAACCCTAAACAAAACAAAAACATGCACACAGTGGCAGTAAAGATAATTTAATTAAATTATCTTTAATTTGCCGATAGAATCGCAACACTTTCCTTTAAAAGCAGAGTCTATAATGTTGCATTCTTTGATGCGTCAAGGGATTTCTTTTTCCCTAAAGAAGAGAAGAATGCACCCTTTGTGGGTTGTGCTTTTGACTTTTTAAGACTTTTGTCATTCTGGCGGAAGTGTCAACTACCGCAGATGGCGATGTGGATGGCGTGGTTTCTCTAAGTAAAATTAAATAGAGAATCTGGGACCTTTGTTCGCTAGATTTTTTGTAACAACGAAAGCCCAAGAAAAGTGGCTTATCTACACAATGTCTTCTAATTTAAGAATACATATTGAACCAGTCCTCGTCATAAGAGCTTTACACACGACAGCTATAATATAATATATTAATAAGGGTTCCTTACATTACATTTCTTTATATTTCAGTACCTGGATGACCGAGCTTCGCTTGGTTATTTTATTGTTAAATTTTGTTAATTTGAAATGATATTAACATTATTCAAAAACAGATAGCAGGAAGAGTCATATTTTTCAGTTTAGTCTTTAAGTTGATGAGAATAAAGTTGATAATTGAAAACACGAATAAAATAGTATTACTATTCGCCCATAGATGTCAGATAGAGTCAATTGATTACGATAAAGTTGATAAAAGTTTATTCAAAACACGGATAAAACGAAAATTTCTAAAAATGAATCCTAGCTAGATCGATTTATCGCCCTCGAAACTCCCTGTATACTAAATTTCATGAAAATCGTTGCAGCCGTTCCCGAGATTCAGATTATATATGTTTATATTTATATACAGGAATTGCTCGTATAAAGGTATAAGATATATGTTAAAATATAGGTATTATGATCTGCTGTCGTGTGTATCCTGATGATTTTTATGGAAACATGTAATAAGATGTAACTATCGTGCATTATTATACCTGAACCACAACCTCAACAGCCTATGGGTCAACTGCTGGACGCAGGCTTCTCCCTGTTATGCGCCTTTTTGGCTTTATCTCATGGGACCGTAATGCTCTTATCCCCATACTGGGCATGCGGGTTGGGGATCGCAATTCAGAGGTAGAATTGTCGCCTCTTACGACACGCGCGGTGATGCAAACCCTAAGCTGGCATCACACGGTGATGTACATCTTTGCATTATCGTTGCCGTGTGGAAAACCCCGTCATAAATAGTGTAGTACTAATGTAGAGTACAATAAGTAGGTAACATAACAACTCTAGTAGAAAACACCCATTGCGTCCTCATTTCCCTTTAATAATTTAAATGTGATTGCGAGAGCTCTACAATCGTGAAGGCATGGTATATTCAGTCCATCTGAAGAAGATTATGCAAATAGCCACGGATAGAGCACCCGGGTCTTAATTATAGGATTATTCGCAATTTATTTCCGTGAATAATTCTGATTTATAGTGTTGGGTGGGGAAAATAATTATAGGATTACTTTAATTGATAAATAGCTGCAATAAATGAAAGCTTATGCGTGACCTGAATTGCCACAAATGATGGGAACATTATGTTGTAAACATTTATCGGTAGATAACCTACCGGAGATTAAAATATCGATGCAAAAATTACAAAAAAATATTTTAAACACTATTGCCATTTTCATCCAAATCTTGCCTATTAGTGGAGCTGCAATGATACATTAACAATTTTAATAACAATAGAAACTTTAATAATAAAAATTTACTGGACCACTGATACTTTTATTTGCAAATATATTTCTGACAACTGCTGAAATCGAGCTGATTAAAATATCATCAAGATAAAAAGTAGTGGCACAGAAATGTTTTTTTGGTTCAACCAATCATACATTGGACAAAACGCTTGATAGATGAGACCAATAATGGACGAACCGTGCGTTGGACGAACTGCGTTTTATTAATCTTAATAAATAAACATATTTTTCAATTAGACAACGTTTTGAAAGAACTTCTATCTCTTCTATATATAAATCAAATAACGGTATACTCACACTAACAATAAAACCAAAGGCTTCTTGTTTCTATTTGTGTAACGTTTATGGACGGTATCGCGTTCATGAATAAATCTACTCCTGAACGAAGGCCGCTATCTCTCGCCAGATCTTATTACCTAACTATTTGTTGCTTTCGAGACAACAATCATTTATTTTTCTACGTTTGTGCCCTTACTTTTTTGGATAAAATAAAAATTGACGCTGGCATTCCGTTTTAATAATAATAATAAATTCATTTATTTCAGGTCATAAAAAGGAACCTAGGTTATTTTATAAATAAATTAAAATTAAAGTTAAAACACAAACCTACTTACGGTTCCCATTCCCACTCTGATGCACAGAGAGCCAGAACCTGTACCTAGGGCTACAGATGTTGTTAGCCATAAACCTGAGGATGCCATTGTTAGACCGTCTAATATTGGCCCAGAATGAAGCATGACGTTTTTGATTGAGAGAGTTTTGAAATTGGGATATTGGCATCAATTGTTCTCAGATAAAATCCGGAACTTCTGTATCCCGATCTCAATGTACCTATTTCATTTTAAGACAAAAAGACGAACGTCTTGTGTTTTTTTTGTGATCTCTTTATTGGATAAAGTTTGGTAAAAGCTTGTAGAGAAATAATTTTTATTTCTTACAAATTATAACTATATTAAAAAAGTTTTCAAGATCTCTCGTTTGCTAAGCCAACGCCCGTTACAATAGAAACCATTGTGCAACTGTTTTTATGTTTGTGTTTTTTTGTATCTGCAATATAGCTGGGAGAAGGCGACCCACTGATTCCCCCATGTTTGCGTAACGATACCGAGTTATTTGGACCCACGCTATATCGATCGAATCTAAAATAAATTATATCACTAACTGAAATTAAATTAATTCCACCTACATATTTTTGAAAAATCGCTTGTCTGAACCGGGAATCAAACCAGCAAAATTGTATAAAAAACTCCGTTAATTTTACGATTTCGATCTAAAGGATAAATTGTATGGATTATTTTTTTCCAGGTAACATAGCATCTAAAATAAAAGGAAGACCACTGACCAATCGGACTAATTAGCCCGCCGAGATCACCAGACCTCACCCCGCTGGATTTTTTATGGGGTTATGTAAAAGATTTAGTTGACAAGAAGCAGTATGAAAATGTGCAGGAGTTACAAACTGCATTCAGGCGTAGGTATTATTTTAAACATCCACCATGATAAGATAAATAAATCAACAGGTAGCGAAATTGGAATTGAAAAGTGAGAATTTGTATACAACAGAATGGGACACATTTTGAGCATTTGCTAAATTTGATTAAGCCTAAAATATCATGGTCCTCCTTTACTTGTGAAAAAAAATCCGTACAATTAAGCATTTTGATTGGCATCTTAAAATTAAGTAATATTATCTTCTTTTAATTTGGCGGCTTCGATTCCCGGTAATGAAAAGCTATTTTTGAAATAATCAAGAATGCAGTTTTTATTCTTTTTTCATCAAAATGAAGTCTTTTATCAGTAAAATGTATGTAATAAATCTTATATATGTAAGGGTAACTTTCCCTCCATGTGGCATGGCCATGGGACACCCTGTATATTATTTGCAACAGTCTGCAGTTACCTAATTTTTTTCAAATTCAGGTAAATACTTATTCTAATTTATAATTTTCTGCGTTATTATTGATATAGATATGGATACCTACAATAATAATATAACCTCCACCTCGACCTGGACCACGCGAGGTCACTCCGCAGCATGTTAAAACCCCAGGAAGATTCTGCGCTTCGCGGGCGGACGAAGTTAGGCTGGCTAGACTAGCTTACAAACACGCACAATGGACCATCCCGAGTTTCAGTGCGGAAAAAAGAGTACACTCACCATATAACCTATTATAAAATGGATAAAGTAATAAATATTGAAAGCGGCTTGTATCCAAGATTAAAAATAAAATTACGATAAGAAAGCGCTAGCCCATTTATAAAATAATTACATGAGGCATACGTGGGGTACGTAATGCGATCTGGAAGCGTCTTATTTAGCCCGAACATTATGTATAGCGATTGTTGTGCATACTAATGTGTCTGTGTCTAATATGTCACATTATGAATACGCTACTAAATAAAATTTTATTTAGTGGCGCAAAACGCGCGGATAAGTAGGAGGATACGAATAGTGTTGCACTAAAATTTAACTTTTGCAGTGTTCCAAACAAAATTAAGTTTTATTTACATACTATAAAAAATATCGTAAAATTATATGGGATTTAGAAATACAAATCCCACACAATCTATGTACCTTAGGGCCGGGTGGAACCTAGCGGCTGGGTCCCGGCACTTTTTGTTTTAACTTTTAATTTTCATAAGTATCTAAATCGTATTTAAATATTGCTAATTTGAAACAGGTAAACAAATGTTAAGTGTGTGTTTTATGTGACAAATCAATGATTTACTTACTTACTTAAAATATTATAATGATTTGTACTATTTTTCTATCTGTTTAAATAGTAAACAAATTACTTGTCTTAGTGCTTATTTTGTAAGTCTAAAGAAATAAACGATTTGACTCTGAATGTGACTCTGTGTACATCGTAGAATTTCAGAATGTAAGTGTAAACCTCACATGTAGATCCGTTTACATGAATACCTCATTGAAACATAAGCTCCGTATGTTCTCGAAGCCCTCTCTGTAACTCGGCAGTGATCTAACTATTTGAGGCACGAGAGAATATCCCTGAGAAATTTTGTAGAAGGCGGCTTTACTCAGAAATCGATGTGACCTGCCCTGCTCCCCTGCAGATCAACTTGTTAGATTGGTGCCGACTACAGCCAGCGGTGATGTTCAAGTCAAAAGCGAAATTTTGAATGGAATTACGTGAGCCGTTCAAAGTCGTAATTTTTACATTCGTTTCTGTATTAACGATGTGGCTGACGATGTATCATACGGAGAGTATCACCTAATCACTCTAGTTACAAACAGTTACAAATGCCCATGCGCTGTATACATGTATACTAGCGCTCGAGTCTATTGTTTGACATACATTGTAGTTAAAAGACCTAGTAGTCATGATAATCATGTAAAAGGTCTCGCGTAGTCAGAGACCCGAGTCTCGTGTCTGCGTTTCAGAGCACTATTTTCAACTGACATAACCCAACATCCCCCACAAGTGAATAAATAAAGTAACTACTCCGTTATAAACCTAGTAGTGCGGATAATGTTGGTAGGCAGGAGTCTATTCTGTCATCATTATCATACGTAGCTGGACACTGTTGGACATGGTCCTATAATGCATTTTGCGTCTTTCTCGGCATGCGACAGCTATAATAGATGGCATAGCTGCTTTCATTGCTGCTTAAGCTCGATGCGACGTAAATGACTAGAATCAGACTAGTTAGGGGCGCATCGCTGCGTAACAAACCGACAAAGAATGCTAAATGCGTTGATGGCTGTCAAAGTAACAATAAAGCGTCATATAAACTTTATAACCTTTTAGCTTCTAGACTTTGGACAGAGCTATAGCGTTTGTTACCAAGGCTAAAATGGCCGATTTCTGTCTGCCACGGGTGCGTGGCAATCATAATCCAGTTTTTTACCTGCAGCAGGCAGCCTGGCAGCTGAAAAGATAGTAGAAGATCATTATTGTACGACTTACTTGAAAAAGTAGCTGCCATTGTATCCAAAGAAAGGCACAGTGTAGGTCAGCATCCAGATGTTCCCGCCTCCGCAGTCGTAGTACGGCTTGGACCACTTGCCGTCCTCGTACGTGACGGACAGGATCTCGTCAGGCTCCCGGGCCGTGTGCGCTGTGTCGTTGTACGTGTAGGTGTTGTAACCTACGGGAAATGAGCGAGTCAGCTTACTGTATAGGCGTTATTTTATTAAATAAAAAATTCTGTATTTCCGTTTAAACAATAGATGTTACCTTGTATTGTATTTGTTTTTCTACATAATTCAAAACTTATTCTAATCTAATTTCTACGACACTTTAAACCATATAAGGTAAACGATGTAGCTGTCGACCCTAGAGAAGGTCGACAGTTACATTTGGCATAAAGTTATGGGATAACATTGGTAACTTAAACATACAACGTCTAAGGACATACCTATCATTATCAGTTTTAGTTACATATACAGTTTAATTATTTAAACCTACCCCACGATTTATGAGGTAGGTTCACCTATACTTAAAAAAGGTAGTGTTGACCCACATGGCAGGACTGGTAGGCAGTGTCACACGAGTTTATAGGTATTGCTGGAAGGCCGACAAACTTGTGCCACCTATCGTTTATTAAAAACAACCAAGTAGGATGTGGATCAGTTGAACTACCTGTAGATTGTTGCAACAGGTTGCAAGTAATAGTACTTGTAATTTATTTTTATTATTTGATTGTAATTTTCTTCTCAATACAGATACCAAGTAGGTAACGTCAGGTTGCAAATGATAATGATCTTCAGGCTCAAAGCACCTAACCGCAGAGTCCAAGCGCAGGGTTCGATTTGTAAACGAGTAAATCTTTTTTTATGATTCGTTCAGCTGCGGATATGACCTTGGACAAGTATGCTATATTTCTTAAGAATCTAAAAAGAGGTTTAAAATATTAAAAAAAACACCTGCCTATTGGTTTTACACTGTTCTAGTTTCAACTGGTTTTCTCACACTAACAACAATCTATCAACCTCAAGCGCTATCTCAGAACCAAAGGCACACCAAAAACCACTTGTCGAGAAGATTAATTTAAGGTCAACAGTGTCGCAAGTCGCAAGATGTCTCTAATGCCATTAGGAGCTCGCAGCGACGGCTGAGGCACGTGTGAAATGTGATATTACGCCTCGCTTCTCTAAGCCCGCCCTAATTCGCAGACATTTGCGATGCGATGACTTACTGCTTAATATTTGGCTTGTACCTTGTACCTACGTGTGGTTTAAGGGCGGATTACACCGCGTTATCAGAGCAATACAAGAAGGTTAAAATATTCTGGAAGGGCAAAATATTTTTTATGTGTTCGACATTTTTTTTTACTGAACAGTGTCAAAAAAGTGTTCTAGGCTATAAAACAAAAACAGAAACCAAGTCGAAAAAGGCATTTTTTAATCATTATAAAGTTTCTTGTGTACAGTCAATTCGTATTTTTTTATAAATAAGATAAAACATGTAAAAGTCCATTAATGTTGCGAGTTTTGAGCTCATGTTTAACAATCTTAAAGCATGCAATTATATAAATTTTATTATATATAATTATTATGACCTTTAAATTTGAATAATTTTATTAACCATTTTATTATCTCAACTTCTTCATTCAACTGAAAATTTAAATAGCAATATGATAGAGTATTTAGACATACTTAAGCCACTCACAGGCTTCTTACCCCACTTGTGAGCAATAAACGAGGCGCTTCAAGAGGTACACGTGAAATGGATTCTGTGTGTTGTGAAATGTTAGCTGCAGAATCGTCTGAGGATTAGATTGGTTCCAATTAACCGACTTTGAAAAAAGGAGGAGGTTCTATGCTCGGTGTCTGTTGTTTGTATGTTTGCCGATTTATTTCGTAAATGGACTGATGTAGATAATTAGTTTTGCAGTTGTTATAGAGGATAATTAGATAGGCCCATAAACTTGTTTTGCTTAAGGGATTTGAATTTATTCCACAAAACTTAAACTTTAAAACTAGGTAGGTAGGCGAAGTAGGTTTACGTTTTTTCGGAACAAGTACATTATTTTAGTTGTTGAATATTTATTTTCACGCCGTCTGCTGATAGGTCCCTACTGGTTCTTTTGAACAAAACTGTCTATTAAATTGAAATTCAATACTCTCCGAGCCATCGTTAAACTAAAGTTTCCAGATACATAATATATTCGTCAACTTCTTGTGTGTGGCTTCATAATAGATTAATACGAGACTGACTTTGATAGATGTTCTTTCATTTTGTAGTTCGTGTGGTCTTCTACGCGGAATATGATTTGTTAGAGATAACGGAGGTTTTTCGCGGAATGGTTTCTAAATATTTTCGTCCATTATACTACTGTTTCTAATTTATTTCTGCTATTTTGTGAAATTAAACAGAAAATAAAAAAGGTAAAAAGAATATATATACATATTAATACTATTTAATAATACAAATTGCGAATAAAACTTTGTTTTTAAAAACTTATATCCAATCCTATTTAATGTAATTTAGCATATTTGTCATTAAATAAACAAGTTCCCTACATGTTGATTTAATGACAAAAAATCTAATATTACCCATTCCTTGGAAGGTACTATGGAATCGACGTAATATTTAACAGTTACATAGAAAAAAATATAAGAGCAAAATATCTGTATTCCGCGCAATGTAAGTTGATTTACAAAAACCGTTTCTCACTTCCATGCCAAACTAGTTTCAATAATAAAGACCCTCATAATTGTAAATGCAAGGTCTACATTTCCAATTCACTGAAATTCAATTAGAACAATAACTTTAACGCGAGAACAGGATTAATATTGATTCCCACTTACACTCGAGCTATCTCGTTAAAATTAATTTTGAAATTGTGCTTTTGTTATATGACGGACCCTTAAGCCAACAATTTGGGGATTCAATACGACCCTTTGGTGATTGACCTTCACCTGAGGGTTTTAACAATTTATGGAAGATTTTATTACTTTAGATCTTTGAATTAAACGGTTCTTTCATCAGCGAATGATTACTTTGGCACAAATAAATGTTCAACTGAAGATTAACTGAAATACGAGCAGCAAATTCTGCAAGTTAAAAGGCAGAAATATAAATATTCAAAAACTTAACTTAAAGTTTATAAATCCTCAAAAATTTACTAATACAATCGCCCCAGAAAACTTTAATGAAACAACAAACATAAGCTGGCTAACGAACCGACCATAAGAAACGACAATAAAGTGTAAAAAACCTCTTTGTCAATAACAACGCTATGCCAACTTCGCCCTTTGTGTAAAACGACCCTTTTGTCTTATTATAGCAAGTTATGGCATGAGCAAGACGCCATAACTTTGGAACAAGCCACTAACAAAAGTTGCCTGTAAATCTTTTTCGCGGCCTCGCCAAGGTTGTTTCAGCAATCTGATAAACTTTGTTGCTCTTTGTTGCTTTACGTTGCTTATTAGTAGCTGCTAATTGTTAACAACTGGTTTGCTTCCGTTTCCTTTGAGTTACTTCCGCGGTCTCGGTTTCAGACAGTTGGTTTATTACTTATTACATTGGTTCTAACATTGTGCAAATTGGCCATTCTTAATAACCAAGCGTTCCCACCGCTTGGTTATTAAGAATGGCCAATTTGTATTTATTATGTATTTGTATTTATTTATTAAGCAACTAACACGATAAAATTACCGATTACATTAGTTAGTTATGATATGATTTTAAATTGGCCAAAAAAAATTGAATGAACGTACATAAGTAATAAATAACATTGAATAACACAAATATACTAAAAATATTACACATTTAAAATTTAAATTTAATATGTAAATAAGTAGTGTTTAGTCGTTTGAAATCGTTATTTATCTCAGAACCTGTAAACTCTACCATCTTCATATTAAAGGAAATGATAATGATAAATGATAAATGATAAATGAATTTATTACTGTGGAACTAGGTGGTAATGTTTACATTGGTCTTATGTCAATCTATAGCATCTCTAGTCTACCATGGTCAGGTTTACAGCGGTTACATGCAAAATAAGAACTTAACAGATATAAAATGAGCTAAAGTTATACAAATGATGAACAAAAATGTAGAGTAAGTCAACAGTAAAATAAGAATGTCATGAATTAAGTTAATGATGTATTTTAATGCATTTCATTGATAAAAATATAAGTTAATGTCGAAAGTAAATAATAAGAGTATTCATAATTACAATTTGTCATTTAAAAATTCATTAGTCGTATAATATGCTTTCTCCTCCAACAATTTGTTTAATTTATTTTTAAATGCAATCAAAGTACCTTCGGAGCGTATCGACAGAGGGATTTTGTTGTAGATACTGGGCGCCATGCCAAACACACTCTTTCTCTTTCTTCAAATCGATCTAGATTTGTTCGAACAAAGATTCCAACTTCGTATATGTACAGGGAAGCAAGAGAAAGGATTTTCCACCGTTTAAAAACATCCTTGCACGTGTCGGTCTGTCTTAGGCCAAACATTGCTCTAATGCATCTCTTCTGAGCTCTAAATACGTTCTCTTTATTTGTTGAGTTTCCCCAGAATATGACACCATATCTCAATAACGACGCGGTATGCCCATAATATGCTGAAAGCAAAGCTGTGGTGTTTACTATTTTACTGAGTTTAAATAGTGCATATGAGTATTGATATAATCTTTTGCATAGTGTATCCGTATGTAATTTCCAATTTAACCTGCTATCTATCTGCATGCCCAAGAATCTCGTGCATTCGGTAGATTGTATTTTGTAGTCCAAATATTTAATGTCCAATGATCGTGAAGTAGATGGCCTTTGCTCAAAATTCATTAGGTATGTTTTAGTTAAGTTAATGTTTAAATTATTAAATTTTAGCCAATTAATTATTAATGTCAGTGAGTTATTTATGTCAGATTCCATATTATTAAGCATGTCATTTGTAAATAGTACTGTGCTGTCATCAGCGAATAATGTCATATAGTTATTAGTTATCATAGGTAAGTCATTAATATATATAATAAATAGTAGAGGACCTAGCACACTTCCTTGGGGCACACCACATCTAACTGTTCTCAACATAGATGTATAAGTAGTCTCAGACAGTGCTGATGTGCACACTCTGGTAATCTGAGTAACTTGTTGTCTATTGCTTAGGTACGATAAAATGAGATCTCTGACATTGCCTCTTACGCCATATCTCTCAAGTTTGTTAATGAGTATTTTATGGTTAACGTGATCAAATGCTTTAGACATGTCCATATATAGTCCAATTGCTTCTTGCCGCCTATCAACGGCTGCAATCACTCTATACAGGAAGTCAAAGACAGCCATATTTATAGTTTTGTTTTTTCGGAAGCCATATTGTCGTTTAGTAAAAATATTGTTCTTTTCAAAATATATATATATATATTTTGTCATGAATTATTCTCTCAAATACTTTAGATATAACTGGAATTAATGCTACGGGCCTGTAGTTATTAAGTTCTTCTCTATTACCTTTTTTGAATAGAGGCTTAATGATTGATAGTTTCAATTTCTCTGGGAATACACCTTTTTCCATACAACTGTTTATTATGTGGGCCAAAACTGGGGCCACGATTACAGCAACATCCTTAAGTATTCTAGTAGAGACTCCATCATACCCTACACGAGACATGAGAGTGTCAAAAGGTGTTATTGGACTCAGAAACAATGATTTATTAGATATATTTATGTCCTTATAATATTCCTTTCCACTTTGGCTGTCGATACCACCACCGTTTTTATTTTTAATATCCTTACCAGTGTCATTTCTAATGTTACTAATGTCAATGTTGATATAATTATTTCCCATGTCCTGCGTTGTATAATTATTACCAATGTCAGTTTTAATATTATTATCATTTTCTACGTCAGTCATTTTAGTGTCATTTCTAATATTACTAATGTCTATGTTAATATAATTATTATTCCCAATGTCATGCATATTACGATTATTTCCAATGTCAGTGCTAGTATTATTAATTGTATTATCTTTTACACTCCCATCCCCAGCTATGTTAATAAAATGATCATTAAAAATATTTACTAGTTTATTTGCGTCAGAGATTACTTCATTATTTATTACTAATTTAGTGATTCCTTCTTTAGGTTCGTTGTAGTTAAGATTATTAATTATATTCCATGTTGTTTTAGTCTTGTTATCCGAGTTTTTAATTAAGTAATCATTTTGAGCTTTTTGAGTCAACCTTATAATTTTTTTATAGCGCGCGGAATATGCTTTAAATTTATTTTTACAATCAGCATTTTTTGTGTGTCTGTACTCCCACAGTAAATGTCTTTTTATTTTGCTACATTTTTTAATACCTTTAGATATCCACTTAGGTTTCTTGTATGCATTGATTTTGATTGTTTGATATGGAAAACATAAATTATAAAATAGTAAAAAAATGTCATAGAATAAATTAAAAGCATTGTTTGGATCATTACATTGAAAAGTAGTTTGAAAAGATAGAGCTGATAATGATTCTTTGAATTTTCGTATGTTGTCACTGCTATAATCTCTGACCTCAACAAACCAGTGTTTGAGTTTGCAGAATTTCTTCACTGGCACCTTACATATTTGTGCCGTGTGATCTGATAGTGCAAAATCGGATATTTCCCCTACAACTCCTCTTATATTATGTATTATATTGTCTATGCCTGTATTGCTGCTCAGTCTAGTAGCTTGGTTATATTGGAATTTTAGATTGTATCCAGTAACAAGGTGCTTAAATAGATTAGAGTGTAATTTACATTTAAGGATATTAATGTTGAAATCACCACAGATTACGATTTTGTAGTTATTATTTTTACCACATATTTTTGTTAAAATTATTTCTAGTTGATCAAAAAACATTGTTAAACTCTGGGCTTTTACTCGAGGGGGTCTATAAATGCATAATATATAAAGTTTCAGTCTGAATAATTTAACCGCTGAGCATTCGAGTATGCCCGTTATAGACAGATCGACAATAGCTTGTATGTTTTCATACTCATGGTCACCTCCGACTAGAATACAGGAGCCTCCGTGTCGTGACTCTCTGCAGAATGTAGAGGCTAGTTTAAAGTTGGATACATTGAGACGTGTCAAATCATCCCTTAGCATGTTATGTTCTGTTATGCATAATATGTCTATTTGCTTGCCTTCAGTTCTAAGATTATCTACGGCTACCATTAGTTGCTCCGATTTGCCAATAAGTCCGTCAATATTTTGATGCATTATAAACAAATGTTTAAACACGAAAAAGATTCCTATCATTTTCTTTACCAGTTTTCGATTGTGAATTTTCAGCCTGAGGGGCATCGTCTGTTTGCGTTTCTTGATGTGAATAGACTATTACATTTTCACATTCAGTTTGGGAGGCTTTTTCCGCAGTTATGGGTTTTGAAACTCTGTTGTATCTCTGTTTAATCTTGTTCCTATAGTCTATATAGTTGTTTCGATAGGTTATGCGCAGGATTTCTCTATACAGCAGTTTACATGCTATTGCCTTATCGCATGTTGACCCATCTTGGTCGTCTAATACAACAAATTCTGAGTTTTTATGGTAATTACATGCATGTTTTAACATCGTATTTAACGAATGTACACTTAAATATTTATTCCTATTAATATTACCTACTAACACATTAGTGGTTTTTAACTGTCCTATTGTGTAGTAAAGATGTGACTGGGCGTTCAGTGGATTATTGTCATTTGATCCTGCCATTAAGATAACAAAGTCATTTTTACCTAAATCTCTACAAGCCGAGCTCGAACTAACTACACGGTCCAACATCGCGTTTGGCTTCACTATCGATGTGACTATGTATTTCGTTCCTATAATATTCTGAAGGCGTTTGCCCATTCCTCGCCCAGTTTCATCCGCTAGGATAAGTATTTTACGGCGGTCATCTGTCAGGTTCTCACTGGGTCTAGCCTTGATCCGTTGGCTTGTAGCTCGGGTTGGTAATACATCGACGCATGCCTGGTTTTCCGTTGAGCTCAGAAGTATGGTTTGATTGGCCATCCGATTCTCATCAGTTAGCGAGGAGGATAATTGCTCGCAGGTGTCACATTGGTTTGCTTCATTTGTAAGTTTCAACTGCCTATAGCTTGGTGTTAGTGGATGCGAAGCTTTTTTTATGGGAGAGATCCTGATTGCATTATTGATAGGCGTGTGTCGTATTATCCTCCTCCTAATATTTGTGAGCTGTCCTTTGATGGAACTTGCCGAAGCGCTTAACTTACGGGGGGTGCTTGTTGGTGAGGTTAATTGCTCAACTGATATTTTTTTAAGAACATTTATTTGGCTTATTTTGTTTGTAAGTTCAGCTTTCAAGCTTGTGCATTCAGAATTCAATTTTGCGATTTCCTCATGTGCTCCGCCCAATTCAACACGTAAACCTATTACTTCCTGCTTAAGATCAGTGATTTGCGTGTTGTCAGCTTCCGATATTGTGGGAACGCTTTTTGATGACAGATCTAGTAACGTTCCGTCTGCCAATGTGGAGTTGAATTGGGATATTTCGCTCGTTATATCCGAGATATCCAAATGGAATTTTCTCTGCCGTCTAGTTTGAATTATTGATTTTCCCTCCATTTATATCGAATTTCGTCAACTACTAGCGTCCTCTATCAGTATAGGAGAAACTTCGTTGTTTTACGCTTCTCAACACTAGATGGCGTTACTGTGCTCAATTTATTCGACTATTGATTGATCGATTTAGTGAAGTAGTCGAGAGTGTCATGTATTGTCTATGGTCTATTTTGCCTTGACTTTTCTCAGCTCATGTAGACGTCAGATTGTGTCAATAACAGCTGATTTGGGAATTTGTGCTTTGAAAGCTTATAATTTGAGATGAGTGTGATAAAAATTGTACTCACAGTTTTTTGGACAGAGAAGTGAGTCATCCATGTGTTTCAAAAAGTTACTGTTGAAAATTGGCAATCCTGTATGTATTCTTCTGATTTTCTGATGGTAGAATTATTGGTAATGCCTCAGTAAGTATTTCAAGATGTTCCTTGGAGGTTAGGATAACTTTCGGTCAACTATTCGGGACAGTTAAGCCACTTTTTTGAGAGTTTACGAATTAAATTCGATAGAGCCACAATTTTAACTTGTTTACATCTGGAGTAGGGTTGCCAGTTCTGATAGTTCGAACTTTCATCTTGGATTACGTGAAGTGCTTTATATCATTTACTGTGTATCCGCAACACGAAGGCGGACTTAAGTACTTGCGTCTTGGGCCATGGATGTGTTAAAAACACGATCGCTGAATATTTTTTTCGAGAACATATTTTTGCGCACATTATACCTGTTTGCGCACATATTGCTATTTATCTCAGGAGCAGCACTCGTTTTCTTGTTCGGTTTTTATTTTGGTGTTTTGGTAATTTTTCGATCGTTTGTTTCACTAACTTGTAAGGCATTACATTGCACAGTGCATCTCTACATTTGGGTTGGTTGAGTTTTATCACACCTGTTCGGAGGAGAAGCGATAAGCTTAGTGGAGGGACGCTTGTCTAGAAGATGCAACGAAAGTGTCGGCCTACTGCTGACTGAGGCGGAGACCAATGAGCCGAATATTTCGAGGTATTGGTCACATGAAATGCTTACTTTCGCAGTCGAAAGTAAATTTTCAGTAATTGAGAACTTATCGTGTTGCATTAATAGGACTTTTATATGTAACGACTTATTTTAGTCAACTCACAACTCCAAAAACTAAGCCCTTTTGGTCTCAGCTTGAGGGTTGTGTCCTAGAACAGCGAAAATGAAATACAGTTGATGCACACAAAAACGACTAAAACTCTGTTCTATAACGCTGTCCTTAGATTACATTTCCACTGGGGTAAACATAACTTTAACACAAAAGACAGTAGTAAGGTAAAATGTAATTACTAAATAATAAGATAATCTTACCTCTCCGAAACTGATTGTGGTTCCTTATAACCTTCTCAGCATTCTTCCTTGCAATGTAAAACCACTCCGAGGCATTACTCAAGTACTTATACTCCACCGCGAGATCCTTCGCCAGGATCGGCCCCTCGGGCAGGCGGTACGCAAACGGACAGAACAGCTGGTAATCTTTGTACTGATACTGATCGTAACAGTTCCCCGCTGCGAAGATATCATCGTCAAACTCAACCATGGAGAACACGCTGGCGTGGAGCAAATATTCGTTGTGCATCGTCGACGGGCCTGCGTACTTCCATAACCTAGTCAGCATGTTCGCTCGATTCACAGCCACGTCCGCTTCTATCCTAAACCGCTCTTGAGCGTATCTATCTACAACACCCTCGCCTAAATTCAGATGGGTACCAGCTGTGCAGTTTTCTCCCATGAGATGTTGCGTTTCTATTAGCCTAAGGAACTTCGTGACGACGTCATCGTGAATCGGTCGGGTAGTCACGTTCTCTGTGGTGTTGCCTTCGGCTAGTTTCGTGTCATTGTCGTAGCTATGCTCGACGTTGATGAAATGGTCTACGAGAGAGACCTCGGTGGAGGGCGGGTGGTTGGTGAAGTTGCCGAACAGTCGGGAGAAGTCGTTTCTCCCGTCTTCGTCGTCGGGCCCTCCGTAAGCTTTTAGAGCTGATATTACTGGGTCCTCTCCGGATTTGTCTATGCTTTCTGTAACAAAAGAAATTTTATTTTAGAGAGTGCACTAATATTTTGTTTTTCCGTAGTACCTACAAGTCATTGGAAATGGGATATTTCATACGAGTATTTTTGCTAAAATCCAAAAGGTCGAATAATATGTTTGTTGAAAAAATTCGAGGAATTCGATTATTTGATATATAAAATGCTTTTTCAAAAGCTTTATTTATTGGTGAATAAAAATGTTAGATTCAAAATATATTTTTCATGTTGCATATACTTTTTATTCTGTCGATGCAAACTTGCTAGTGGTTTCTTTTTCACTTATTCCGCTGGTAAACAAAAAAATCGAAGTGAATTAGAGTCAATTGCACCTTATTTCTTATTTGATAGTAATTACTATTTATCAAGCTATATAGTAAAAAATTTACTTGTTTAAGTGCTTATTTTGTAAGTCTCAAGAAATTAACGATTTGACTCTAACTCTGACTCTGATGCCATGGGCTGCAAAAATAAATATAATTATTTAAACGCGTGTAGCGTGCTTAACGGTGCACGTTCGGTTTCAAAGGCAAACCTGCGTCAAACCTTTTACAAACTCGACAAGAGCTGTACTTTTGCAATCTCTGATTACAGTTGTGTATAACTCCGGCATATCAACACGTTAAGAGTAAACCTGATCTCAGTTCTACAGCTGAATACTTTGAATTCAATATATCTTCGTTTTCTTTATCTATTTGTTAATGCCATTCAATGAGTCAGTCACTAGCTCATACTATTTTCTCCAATCATAAACTTTCTTTAGTAGGCAAAAATATTATGAGCAACTTACTCACAGAATAAAAGTAAAAACTGTACATGATGATCCAAACTGCCTTATTATAAATATTCACGGGTATTTATCGCGTTTATTTACCTATTTTTCCCGATAATATTTATAATAATGTGTTCTGATCGCGTAAGTTTAAAAACCAAACTGCCTTCACAAATAACTACTCATAAATTGAATGAGTACCTACTATTTCCCATTATAAACAATGAAACGGGGTTCATAAGCATGTTATTAAAGTTTTGGGCATAAAATAGAAATAAAATTTGCTGAAGTTCGTGGCAAGGATAATTCCAAAAGTCTCCCTCCTGTCAAACCCTGGCGTCTCTGTTTTCTCAGTCAGTTTGGGATTGCCACGCCTAATCTGGCCCTAATCCTGGTTTATTAATAACATAAAGAGGTCACAGTAATTTAGCGCTGGTCTAGCTAGCCCAGGCTCCCCGCACGGAGGTAAATGTAGGTAAGCCAGCCTACCGCACTCTTCCACCGGCCAACCACGGTTTCCACACAATTAAGCGTAACCCAGCCCATCTACCCTACCCTTTTTAGCTGAAGATATATTTTTAAAATACCTTTTCGGCAAATTGGTGATTCGGTGCGCGCCCCTAATTTCGTTTCGCATAGATTGAGACCTTTTTTATCTATATTTTTGCAATAATAATGAGCTGGTTTAAGGAGATACGTTCCCGTGAAGGCGTCGTGTTTCTATTCAAAGTAAATAAATAATGCTGCCATTTCACTCAGAATCATTTGGTCCCAAAGTAAGCAATGATTGATACAAAAAGAGGAAACGCGGAAGACAAAATATGAGAGAATGAAATATAAGAGAGTGCAGGACAGACTTGGTCTAGAACTGCACGAACAAAGGAGGAATGGAAGCAGTTGGAAGAGGCCTTTGCCAAAACTTGTCAAACAGATACAGAGATTTATTATCATTTTAAGCAATGATTGTTGTGTGGGTACCAGATTACTGTTTATGCATAGGTAATACATAATACATACACCCAGACCCAGATCAATAACTTGCAAATCACAAACATTTACGAAAAGTATAATCAACTTGTCGAATAAACACTTGAATTTGCAGCATTCAAGTTATCTAGCGCTACAGAATGATAGCATCACTTTCACAATACTTTCAATAGACTCACCGAAAACCAATGAATAATCTGCTCGCTAAATTTCCCATACCATTTGAGCATCACAATCCTTGTCTAGACAACAAATGAATTGAGCACATATCAAATGAGTTGAGCGTAAAGTCGATACACCGAAACTTGTTTACTCCGACAATTCTCGGATTAAGCAGCAGTATAACTAATTCTGAGAATATATTCCGAGCTGCGTACAGAATTACTGTACACGTATCGAATGAATAAATCCAATATTTGCTTGTACTACTGATTTTCTGTGTGATTGATGATATATTGGTGATTTTTGTGTGTTAATTTGCGATAAAGCGTATTCGACATTTTTGGGATTTTATTTCATTTCTTAAAGCGTATTCATCAAAAAAAAATGTATGATTACCGTCCTTGAATTTATTTACGTAATTTATTCTTTTCTATTAGGCAAAGGGGAAAGCATGAAACTCCTTGTTTTCATTTATCCTTACGATTGAGCCTTTTTATCGGTGGGTTTTTACTATAGAGATGTTGTTTTTACAATTTGGCGGGTTCGACAGTTTAAATTTCTTTTTTCGTTTTAAAAGCAAAATAAAATGTTATATCAATAAATTTCTCTATCTACAATACTTTAGGGATTAGGATAGGAACTTTCCCTCCATGTGGCATGGCCGTGGGACGCCCGGGTACAATAAAATTAGTAGGTAAAGTATAAAAACAAAAAAATGTGTGATTAAAGCAAAGCCCTCTCAATCGATGAACAAAGAAGCTAATACCAGATATCACAAGCCTAGCTTAGCTAATACCGTGAAGTGGAGTCCCCGTATCATTTCCCACTAGAATTATTCATCGCCGAGTAATGCCCTAAATGCGGATCACTTGAGCCGTGAATGTGAAACTGCTGAATATCACGCAGATAATAAAGGCTAAAAATGGCTGGAGTACGCCTGGAATTACATTTTTATGGATGTGGGTAAAGGCTTTTGTTTGCAGAATTCAAGTTTCACAAGAATAAGTTATATTACGGTTTTTATTGTAGGGATTGCTGGAAGTGAATGGTTTATTTTTATTTCCATACATAATAATTAGGCTCCATGTAGTTCTAAAATTCCCTGATCTCAACACAGTAAGTTGCTTAGATGTTAGTTTAGATTCTACATTATGAAAATATAATGTGTATGCATATTTCAAAGTTATGTTGTTTTTGTATTTGTATTTATTTATTAGGCAACGAATACCCTTAAGTTAATTGACAACATTGGTTAATTAATTGGATTATTAGGTAGTAACACAAATAAAATAAATAGACACAAGTATGTTAAGGGAGCCCTTCCCGATCCTAATATCGTCAACGCGAGAGTGATTTAAAAGCTTGTTGTTTCAGCGCAATGATAGAAAAAGAGGCAAAGCGAAAAGAGAGAGAAAGCGCCTGATCACTCGGTTGGCATTCGGTAACTTTCGCCGCTCACTCGCGGGTCGGCCTTAGGAAGAATATTCGTAAAACTTGTTCCAGGAAATACATGTTTTTTAGTTTGTGAAATAAAACTTTGTAGTTTAGAATCTCCATTACATTTGCAAGGTTTCTATCTAAATAGTTTCTTTACTTTAACTACACTCGAGAGCAATGAATCCGGGTCACTTAAAGAATGTTAAAAATCTCGGAAACTAAAAATGATAGGTTAATGCAATAAATTGTATTTAATAGACAATGTAATACTCCTTAAATGAAAGTAAAAAAAATATGAGTCACCGTACATTTTATTAACACAAAATTACATAATGAAAAAAACTGCTGATCTCTCCTTAAAACAAAAATAGGAAACATGTAATTTTTGAACTTTATTACGATTTTCTTGAATTTTAATACTTCGTATTGCCTCCTCGTGCTTCCATTACTGCGTTTACGCGGTTTGGCATGCTGTACACCAAGTTCCTTATACGATTTTGGGGAATATTCTCCCATTCCTCTGTGAGAGCAATTTTGAGCTCACGAAGCGTGATTGGGGGAGGGTTTTGTTGTTTTACGCATCTGCCTAGCTCGTCCCAAGCATGCTCGATCGGGTTGATATCCGGGCTGCGCGCTGGCCACTCCATACGAGTAATGTTCATCTCTTGAAGGTAGTCATTCACAATCCTACCTGTATGAGGTCGGGCATTGTCATGCATAAATATAGCATCCTCACCTAAATTGACCATAAATGGACCAACGTGATCATTGAGGATTTCTTCCACATATCTTACGCTAGTTAAAGAGCCGTTTTCTATGATCACCAGCTCTGTGCGACTTTCAGAAGAAATTCCGGCCCACACAAGTACAGACCCACCACCGTAGGCTACTTTTTCTTCGATGCATGCTTGCTTGAATCTTTCCCCTGGTCTTCGATACACTCTGTGTCTTCCATCGTGCTTGTAGAGCATAAATTTTGATTCGTCGGAGAACATAACTTTTGACCAATCTTCAATACTCCAATTTACGTTTTTAGGATTCTTTAAGTGACCCGGATTCATTGCTCTCGAGTGTATTTATGAGTACGTTATAAACGCCCAAATTTCAAGTTAAAATTGTGTAAAAAAGCAAATGTAGGCTTGTACTTAATTTGTTCCTCCAAATTTTGTTTTTTTGTTGTGATAGAAACCTACTACATATAGGTCTAGGCACAAGATACCTATTAGTTAAAAGTTTCAAACAAAAGATCTGTTACATCGTCATAATCACGTAAGAGCCGAAACGATTCTGCGTAGCACTTTGCGTTGTAGCAAAATGCGTAGCTGATCCTACGGCGTAGCAGTAGGCGTGGCTCGTGCTACGCCACCGCTGCTGACGGCAATCTTTGCAATCAAAACGAAGTACCTATTACTCCATTGAAATATCTAGCAACACCAGAATTTTTATGTTATTTTACATTATATATGTATTATAAAAGTGCAAATTAAAAAAAATTAATTTACAACCAAAACCTTTGTTTTCATTTATCACTACATTTAAGGTTTATACGTGAATGTGCCGTTGCATACAAAATATTCGTTAAATATTATAGTTTCCGGTTTAAAATAATATTTCACCTGAACGCCGCAATAAATCAGTCGAGCCATCAACTCCGGGATGCGTTATGTATTCATAGACGAGTTCATATTCCCCGCCGGATTGCGTAAATGAAACCCATATAATATTCATGTAATAAGGAGAGAACTATACGCTTTACCTACACTTTTATTAAGATAAAGCTACGGATTTTCTTTTATGTGGGACTCACGTAATAACTGTTTAGGTTGGTAAAGAAACTGTCCAGAGAGTAGGGTTGATAAAACTTTCTTGGTTATAATCTGGTATAGTTATACAATTTACTTTTTTATTGTATACATGATACTTTTTATGGTTAGTTGTTATAATTATCATAAATAGTTTTATGGTATTTAATAAGAATTGTTTTACCATACAGGTACTGATATGAATCAGTTGAGCTACCTGTTCATTGTTGCAATTGTCTGCAGTTAGCTCAATTGTTTTAATTGTAAATACAAGTTTTATTTATTTGATTGTAATTTTCTACTACATTTTTTTTATTATTTATACGCAGGCAAAGTAATATATCGAATGCAATAAACAATCAAGACAATGTTGCAATCAAAATAATTAAATCTTAAAATATCTGGTTACGACAAAAATTTAATAAACAAAATCTAAGTTACCACTTTATTTCTTAGTTTCACTTGTAATTTGAAATTTCTGACATGTTTAAGAGTCAAAGTAAGTAAAAAACACATTTAAAGAGAAGAGAAAGAGTTTTTTTAGTAAAGCCATTGTCAGCGTATATAAAAAAGTTACAGCGACAGGTCGGCTCGAAAATTCCGTTTCATTACTCGACCCTTGGCAAGTAGATTACCATTTTAAATTGTTTTTGTGGTTTCAAAATGAACCCTGATTTGTATTTTCTCAATTGAATTTGAAGCCTGCCTGAGCTCTCACCTCTGCAGAGAAACTGGTGAAAGTTGGGACAGGCTGATGGAAATCTCATGTTCCTACATATTTTATTTTTAAGGGACCTAAGCACATTTTAATGAATACATTTATAATGTAGAGAAACCACTGCACCCTATATTCTACCTAATTTGTCCTCGAAGTTTTGGTTCTGTTCATGTGTGGATTTTAAAACATATAGAGAAAATTTTAATCTATTCAGAGCCTTTCAAAAATTTGCGATTTATTTTATAATAGTCGATTGTTTATTTCGTTAAAAAGGCATGTACTTTAAGTATCCTACATAATATTATAAATGCGAAAGTTTGTAGACATGTCTGTACGTGTGTTTGATGTTCTTTCACACGAAAACTACTGAACGAAACGGGCTGTTTTGCTTAAGGCGCATACCCGAGCCAATCTGACAGCAATTCCTATTTTAAAATATTTTTACGTTTATCATAGGAATTTTTAAAAATCCTACGTTCAGTTTGGCTTATCTATTATAAGCTATTTTTTAATACCTCTTTTATAATTTTATCTCATGTAGTTTAGGAGGAGATGCAAAAATCGAGTTTGGTGGCCAAAAAGCGCAACTTCGTATCTCTTCCTAAGCTTTACAAAATGAAACTATTACAGAGGCATTAATAAATAGCTTATAATAGATACCACAAACTGAACGTAGGATTTTTAAAAATTCCTGCGTTTAACGTAATAATAAGATAAAATAGTTGGGGGCGCCACTTTCGCTGGTGTATGGGCCTTAAGCATTTTTATCCTATAAATCAGTTCCCTTGGGATGGGCGTGCAAAGCCGCGGGGCGCAGCTAGTATCATTATACTTTTACAAAGTACTTATTTCTTTTATTTGCGCTACAAACATAATCTACGTTTTACGAAATCACTACAAACTGTCTCATTTTGAGTACAATTTGACAACACAAGACGTTTTACTAATTGTAGTTAAAATATACGAGTGAGATCTTAACGTCCATAATCTGGGTCAAGCGGCCGCTTAAACCATACTAGAGGCCATTAAACTGTCTTAACTCAAGTGAAACTGGTTACCGACAACAACTAGAAACATTATTTATATATCTCAACCGCAACAGCCTGCAGTATTGGTCCACTGCTGGACACAGGCCTCCCCCGGATAAGCGCCTTATTGGCATTTATCTAATGGGGGATAGTGCCCATAATCCCCACACTAGGCATGCGGGTTGGGGATCGCAGTTCGGTGGTAGAATTGTTCTCCAGGGGGCGCTGCTGCCCGCCCCTGGTGGATAACCTTGAGTCGCCTCTTACGACACCCACGGGAAAAGATGGCGTGGTGAAAATTCTAAGCCAGCAGCACAAAGCTTTTAATTTATATATCTGTGAGATATCAAATACAAAACATAAAAGTATTTCAACTTTTGTCATAATTAAGTCCAAACTCTAATGAGAGAATATACATTAGATTTTAATGAATTTCAAGGAATTAGGACTATCCCCCGTAGCTTCTCTCGTAGCCTATGTCCCCAGGTATAACCTGGGCTTCGTGCCTCGGAAAACACGTTTAGCGGTTGGTCCTGCGCCTAACCTCTCCCCGGTCGTGTCGGTCTGTCGTCCCATCGGATTATGAGAATGAGGGAGTAGAGAGTGCATTTGTTTGTGCACGCACACTTGTGCACTATAATTATGTCCTGCGCACCTGGCCAAAATAAGGCTAGGAGGGCATTAATATTATTAAGCTGGGGTAGGACATAAGCTACCTTTTGTCTCATTGAATTAGCGAGATATATTATGTACGATCTATAGCTCAAATATTGCAGTTCTAGATGTGGATAAACATTACATTACGTTCTACTTCGAAAAGATGCGTGCAAAGCCGCAGGCTTAGGCTAGTTTTGTGTAAAATAAACGTTAAAAACCAAAATATTATTAAACGTGGATAAAGCGCTTCCGTTTAATAAACTAGGTAAACTCCATTTCAATGCAATATTCATGTAATTCAGAATCGCGACGCTCGGAAGTGTTGGAGGTACCCAATTTGCATGGCTGACATACATTGCAACGAAGCTACGAATTTGCTACGATCTATGACTTGGTACGAAGCATCGAAATGGCTACAGAGGTACGAAATGGCTACAGAGGTATGAAATGGCTATAAAAGTACGAAATGGCTACGGAGTTATACGTAATACTCATCAAAGACCAGATTCGAATAAGGAATATGGATTAAAACTACAGATTTTTCTGTTGTAGTAAGTTACCTAGAATTGAGGAAACTTTTTTTTTCTGTAAATATACCTTCGTTTGACCGCAATCTCACCTGATGGAAAGCGAAGATGCGGCCGACGGTGTATCACGAAGGTCTAGAAGATACCTATACATATACACCCTTGTCTTGAAGAGACCCAGGTTGTAATTGACCGGAAAAACAGAGGCAGGGAGCGAGTTCCATTCCTTTGCGGTGCGAATAATAAAGGTGGAGGAAAACCGCTTAGTGCGAGTGGAGGGTACATCCACCAAGTATGGATATGTATTGCGCTGTGCGTCTGCTTGTCCTGGAGTGGAAGGGGGATGGAAACTCTAGCTCTCTCTCTCTTCTCTTGAATACCTATGTATCCTGTATAGGTGTAAGGTTTCTCTTTTGTTGGGGGTTCAAGATATAAATAATACACTACACAATATTATTGTGGTGTGGTATATTGGTAGCTGTGGACCAATACAGGCTGTTGAGGTTGAGGTTGGTGTATTGGTGGCGCGTCGGTATTTCTTAGCAGTATGCCTATATAAGACTTATCCTAGCCTCTGGATTACTATACGTCTGTAGTATCTTCGTTCTATTGTGCACCTTCCCTCTACCTAGCCTGCAAGGTAAGATTTAATAATTGATCGTGTGATTTTTTGCAATGAATAAAGAAGACAAATATGTGCATGCAGAGACTGGCCAGAAACCGTTCCCTACCCAATCAGAAAAGTGAGCTACTTATAGATTTAACTTCGAAAAGTGACACCAATAACAACTACCAAACCAATCGATGCTCAATCATTCCACCGATTCCTCTACAGCTTCCAGAATATTCTATGACATGAAACATCCCCCCTCTATGAAATCAGCCAGTCCGTATAAAGCCACACCCGATACGCGTAAAGTGAATTTGATAGTCGCTTGTAAACTTGCAATATACCCGCATAAAGGAGGATTTCGTTTATGTGACGACAAATCGCGACTTTCATTACGGAGGGAATTGATGGCGCGCCTTTATTGGAGGCCATCTCGGGAGTCGTAAGGCGTTATTTCAGCAAATGCTGGGTCTATCTGTCACTTGTGAGTTTTTAAATGAGGGATTGGAGAGGTGTTTGTGTTTGGAAAGTATTGTGGTATAAGTAAACTCTGGGCTTGTCCGCATTTGAACTCAAAAGTTGTCCACTGTATGAGTATTACGTAAGCAAGGTTAAGTCAAGTACTTAAGGCGCATACGCGCATACGAGTGAAAGTGGCACCCCCACCTATTTTATCTTAAAGTTAAAATCCAGCTACGATACTTACTAGCTCTCGTGTCTTGGGTAAGCTTCCAACTGGTATTGATATGGATCAGTTGAGTTACCTGTAGATTGTTTGCAACAGTCGGCAGTTTGCTCAATTGCTTTAATTGTATATACTAGTTCTTATTTTGTATTTTCTTTTTCAATAACATATTAGTTTTTAGGGTTCTGTACCCAAAGGACAAAACGGGACCCTATTTATAAGCCTCCGCTGCCCGTCTGTCTATCTGACCGTCTGTCACCAGGCTGTATCTCATGAACCATGATAGCTACACAGTTGAAATTTTCACAGATGATGTATTTCTACTGCCGCTATAACAACAAATAATAAAAGTAAAATAATTTTAATAATTAAGGGTGCAACGTCCTTATCACCTTGAGAACCGATCACCGAGGATAACGCATTTACTGCCCAGCTCTGCGGTGCGACCCGCAGGGGCGCGCCGTAGCTCCACGCAGATAGAGACTGGCACCTGCGTCTTGGGCCATGAAGGTGTTAGTGTATAACGCATTCACTGCCCAGCTCTGCGGCGCGACCCGCAGGGGCGCGCCGCAGCTCCACGCAGATAGAGACTGGCACCTGCGTCTTGGGCCATGAAGGTGTTAGTGTATAACGCATTCACTGCCAAGCTCCGCGACGCGACCCGCAGGGGCGCGCCGCAGCTCCACGCAGATAGAGACTGGCACCTGCGTCTTGGGCCATGAAGGTGTTAGTGTATAACGCATTCACTGCCAAGCTCTGCGACGCGACCCGCAGGGGCGCGCCGCAGCTCCACGCAGATAGAGACTGGCACCTGCGTCTTGGGCCATGAAGGTGTTAGTGTATAACGCATTCACTGCCAAGCTCTGCGACGCGACCCGCAGGGGCGCGCCGCAGCTCCACGCAGATAGAGACTGGCACCTGCGTCTTGGGCCATGAAGGTGTTAAGCAACGTCGGGCGCGGTCAGTACTTGGATGGGAGACCGCGTCATGTTGACTTTTTGTTTTTTTACGAGGAAATATTTGTATTTTTTGATCTTTATAGATAACACTCGGCGATTTTTTTAGATAACTATCTGCGCCTCGTGGCTTCGCACGCGATGATCCTATGGAAACGGATTAGGATATCCTGTACGCAAAAAAACTTCAGCCTGATCCGTTCTTTAGTTTTGGCATGAAGAGGTAACAAACATCCATCCGTCCATCTATACAAACTTTCGCATATATAATATTAGTGTGGGTTAAAAAACAATCTTATTTGTGTTGGAAGAATTGTTTGTGACTCTCTTTATGGGATGAAACGTTGGTGTTCTTCCTACAAAATTAAAGTTCGTAGTTAACCCGCTTACATCCGTAATGAATTCGTCAAACTACGATAGTTTTTATACTCTAGTAGGTACTTTCTATTCGAGTTGGTAAAAGGACGTTCGAAGGGCAAATTGCCATATTTTCTGCCAAGTTCACGCAATACTTGGCGATAAATTGCTAAGGTTGTTGTTATAAAACTATAAATCTGGTTAGGACAGGGTGTCCCAGATAAATTACTGGCGTGTAAAAGTAACGGGCTGCTGTGTAGACTTTTTGTCTGATAAAGTTTCAATCACGCTTTTCATTTTAAATCGCCGAAGTTGCAAGTGAAAATTCCCAAAACTAAATAAAATGTTTGTTAAACTTGATAGATGAGTATTTTAGTATAATCCGCGCGCAATCAGAATGGGAAGAAACCTTGTCAAAGTAAATATTTTATGTCTTTCTGGTACTATGTACTATCCGTGTGTTTCTAAACAGATGTAACTGTGTAAAATTAAATGTATGACAGCACTTGTCTCAGTTTGAAAAGGTTCCATACCATTCCATTTCGAAAACTTGAATGACAGAATTTGAGGTGCGTATTTTACGGTTTTCCTCACCCGCGTTAACTAAGAAATTATATTCTGTTTTAGGAGAACATCTCCTAACAGAAATCATCTCCATGGTCGAGTTTTTGCTGATAAGTCAATATTACTTACAACCGAGAGGAGACCCACGTCATAGAATAAAACTAAAACCTTTTTTAAAAAAGCTTTTATAGTTATCAAGACTAAAATGCTTAGGAAGACGAATCCAAGGGATGAACGAACCCAAACGCTTAAAAGTTCATCTATACCATCTGCCTCCATCATCAGAATAGGTCGATGGCACCATGGCATTGCATTGTCACCAAATTTACATAGGTAAGCCAAACAGCTCAATCGGTTGAGAATGATATCCACCGGGGGTGGGCAGCAGCGCCCCCTGCGGAACAATTCTACCACCGAACTGCGATCCACAACCCGCCTGCCCAGCGTGGGGATTATGAGCATTAACCCTCCTAGTAGATAAACGCCAACAAGACGCTTATCAGCCTGCGTCCAGCATTGGACCAATACAGCCTGTATTGGTATCCCCTGATAAGCGTCTTGTTGGCGTTGAGGTTGAGTTTGAGGTTATAAAAAGTAATTTTAATTTTGAGTTAATTTTGAGATAATTTTGCGGGTAGTCCGCAATGCACTTTCAATGATTCTTTAACTCGGATTACGTCCGATTCCTATTTTTAGGCCATAACTTTGTCCGTTACTAAGTTACATAAAGAAATATTATCTGCAGTGTAAATTAAAGCCCAGATTCACAGTGCAAAGTATGGAGATAAATCCTAACAGTATCCACTTGGCAGTCCGACGCCGCGGAATAAATCTCTTGGAACAGTGTCCTAGGAACAGTTGGTGCTGTGGAATGTATGAAGATAGAACTACATCATACATTTTAAAGCTCAATATGGCTTGGAATTTCCACTATCCCATCTCTTCCCGTGGGTGTCGTAAGAGGCGACTTAGGGACCGGGTGACGGTCAGGAGCATCTAACTTAATTTTACCACCAATCTGCGATCCCCAACCCGCATGCCCAGCGTGGGGTTTATGGGCATTACCCCCCATTAGATATTCGCCAATAAGGCATTTATCAGAGGGAGACCTGCGTCGAGCGGTGGACAAATACAGGCTGTTGGTTTATGTTGAGGTTAAACAATTTGTATAAGTACTTGTTTGCAGTAATCTTTGGCCTGCACTGAAAACCAGCACTGGGTAATCACACGGTCTACTTAACATAATTGGGTAATTTTTCAAAGGGCTCAAAAATACGTGTCCGACTCGAAAAAACACATAAAAAGTATCAGTAGCCCTATGATTCTTTTTCAGGTAGTAGATTAGCCAAAAGTAATAGGGGGGGCCTATTTTAGTTTTTTAATTTTCTTATTCTAAATAAGTAAAAATAAATAAAAACCTTGGAAATACTGATTTTCGTGGTGCGTCCGGACCTCATGTTCTAGTGTTAATAATTTTTTATCTCATTTCCTATAAATAATAGCACTATTTCACACAGGTTCACAATAAACCAGATAGTTACTAGCTTAACTGACACTATTACTACGCAAAAATTCGTTTTAGTTAATAAGATACAACTAGATAACTTCGCGTCTGACGTTTAGCTCTGATAGCCATGGCGCGCACTAATTCATTCATAAAAACTGTACTTTAGTAACTACGTGAATAGTTGTTAGACAGAGACAAACTGTAAGTCGCGATCCATCAGTGGTGAGAACAGCACGTGTCCATGTCTCTGCGTCGCTTCGAAATTACGGTAAGTAATCACTTTCCGTGGCTTGGTATACCGCAAGTTCTGATTACCATGTAGACTATAAATTCGTTCATACTAATCCTATTGTTTTAATTGTTTTAATAATATATGCTTTTTGTGTTCCTAATGTCTACTGCAGACATCAATGTAACATAAACCAGCAAATTAAGAAATTATTTAGGATTTTCAACTTTTTTCTGATTTTCGTGGTTTTGATTTCCATGTTTTTCGTGGACAAAAAGTACACGAAAGGTCAGTGAAACCCACGAAAATCAAATTTGCAGGCTTATTAACATTTGTTAATGTATTGTACAACACGGTTTACACATTGTCGTGTTCACGGTATGACACCCTGACCGTGACAGTGTGTAAACCTGTTGAAATGTCGGGAAAAATAAGTAAATATATATTCACGAATACATCTTTAATCGACCATGATACTGAATATATAAACTTTCATACATAGATAATATTGTTATTGTGTTAATAATTTTTTTATCTCAATCAAAATAACTTCAGCCAGCTTTGCTCAAATTGCAATGCTCGAAGTAAATACATATAGCTTATAACCAATGAATATGGGAGGGATTAGATAAGCCTATTTTACTAGTAATTTAGGTTTAACTCCATCGTTAGTATCTAGAAACGTGACTGATTATTTATTAGATTGTTTGATCTCATGTGATCATGTAATTGAAACAACGTGATAATTGATGTTAGATTTTTTGTAATACTCTTAGTTTATATATTTAATAAAAATATTTAATTTTGTTCCTTAGTTTTAAGAAAATTAATATATTTTTATCTGCTTACTACCTTTTTTATTATAAACCTACCCGAAATTCCTTCTTAGAATGATTGTAATAGGCTAGTTTAAACAAAACGTACATTTCAACACATTAAAGTTCAATAATTTTGTATATTTGATTTCGGTGGTATGAATGTTGATTTCCATGGACACCATAATTTTAAAATTGAATAACTTCGTAACCGTTAGGCCAATAAAGTTCCCTCCACTACCAATAAATTAGTAATCAAATCTACATATAGAATATTTCGTCATTATGTGTAATTTCAACAAAAAAAATGTGCCACGAAAGTCAGACAAAAACTGAGTTTCCGAAGAATCACCCAATTATAAGTGTAGACAGTATGTGCCCTGGACCAATTTCGCACAAAAATTAGGCAGCTAAATCTAATTTAGAGACTTAAGTTATTTAATGTGTTGTGTAGTAAATTGAAGCAAAATAATAATTATTTTCTTTCTTCTTCTTTCTCTTCTAGTTCAAAATTACAGTGAAAAAAGCTAGTAAGGATATAATCAGCCGACTGCGATAGCTGATTTTTATAATATTTCAATCAAAATAGCGCCCTTTAGGTACAAGGCGAAAAAGTCGCAATATCTATAGGTAAGCATAGTTCCACGAAAGTTAAAGCGTTTCTCGGTGCCTCTCCACGAACTAATCCGAATAATTTGGTCATCATCAGCCTATATTAGTCCACTGCTGGACATAGGCCTCCCCTAATGAGCGCCATAGCGCCCTGTCTTCAGCTTGACGCATCCAGCATCTGCCTGCAATCTTTCGCAGATCATCATCCCACCTGGCCGGAGGGCGTCCTACACTACGTTTGCCGAGTCGCGGTCTCCACTCAAGAACTCGTTTACCCCAGCGGTTATCGGTTCTTCGCGAGATATGGCCGGCCCACTGCCACTTCAGTTTGCTAATTCTTTGAGCTATGTCGATAACTTTGGTTCTCTGTCGGATGTATTCGTTACGGAGCATTCATACGAGCATAACGGAGCATAGCTCTTTCCATAGCTCGCTGAGCGACTTTAAACTGGTGGACCAGCCCTATCGTGAGTGTCCACGTCTCAGCTCCGTAGGTCATGACGGGTAGGACGCACTGATTGAAAACTTTCGTTTTCAAGCATTGCGGTATGGATGACGAGAAGACTCGACGTAGCTTTCCAAACGCTGCCCAGCCTAGCTGAATCCTCCTCCCCGAATAATTTGGTGAGAAAGTACAATTCCTTGTAAATTTGATTACCATTTCCATTTATCGCGGCCCTCCAGCCGTTTTACGGCTGTCTTTACTGCAAGGATTTCACTCAAAATTATATTATTCCAGATAAATTTAGATAAATTTTACGAGATTCTGTCTTTCCTTTTCAGTGATGTACGCGATTGCT
Source organism: Eupithecia tripunctaria (assembly GCA_955876795.1). Classification (NCBI taxonomy): domain Eukaryota; kingdom Metazoa; phylum Arthropoda; class Insecta; order Lepidoptera; family Geometridae; genus Eupithecia; species Eupithecia tripunctaria. The sequence goes on from OY041601.1 coordinate 17,761,629, forward strand.
ACACTACTACTATGTCTTTAATCCATAAATTAAACTATTAAACATGCTGTTATGTCCAATAAAACCCCATATTTCGTAAAATTATGTGTATTGACATTACTCTAGTTATAAGATCTGACATATACCTGTAATAAATACATATAATGTATTCAGCAAATAAATGATTTGATTTGATTAAGCTTTGTAGCAATTCACCATTAGTTTACACATGAAAATATACAACTACCCTAACTTAGTCAATCTTGTTATAAAAATACATGCGTGTTGCATACATAACACATACTAACTTATATAACATACTAACAAAACATTGACGACCTCTGTGGCGCGGTAAGCGAAGGTAGGCGGTAGGCGAAGGGAAGACGCAGGAGGTTCGATTCCCGCCTCGGGACAAATGTGTGCACGATCTGTAGATTGTTCAGGGCGTTCTGGATGTTTTCTATGTATAACAAAAAATATATATCTATGTAGTATATTCTATTAAGTATTTCAGTTATCTAGTATCCATAACACAAGCTCTGCTAGCTTGGGGAAAGGTAATGTTGCGTGAATTGTCCAGAATTATTTATTTATTAATAATAATAATAAAATAATAATAATAATAATAAAATATTTATTCGCAGAGATGGGTTTACAAAGCAGGTACTTACAATCTATTTTATTTTATATAATGTTAGGTTATTTTTTACTATATTCTAAACTTCTCTCTGTTTGTGATGTGAATTTTATGAAAAGTTTCATTATACTCGTACCTGAGTGACATAGGCAACGCTTAGCACAGGTGGTACTCAGATAAATAAAGACTACCATGTGTGCAAAGCTGCGGGAGAAGTGAATTTATTATAAGTCAAGTAAAATTATCACTCAGTGAGACAGTATCTCAACGTCAGAAAATATTATTTCTATATTTAGAAACTCCAAAACCAATTAATTCAAAGTCTAAACCGACAAGACAATTTGGTTTTCGGCCCAAACTACTGAACCCGCTTGAAATAGATTTAAATTGTGTTTGTTTCTCAGCTAAACGGGTACGGTTTTCAATAAGCAATCTGAATAACGACGCGATAGCACCGTCTGAGTTATTGGATCCTTATAAATTATTGGATCCTTATAAATATTGACAGTGTACAGATGCCGATCTCTCCATTTCCTTATCACGCCGGAGATTTTATTAAATATATTACGAACGCTTCTTTAACGTTTTATTGTAAGTTATTCTTACCTAAGCTTTATAACCCAGGTTTTAAATACATATTTGTGAATGGAAGGAGCAAATAAGTGGCTTTGATAAAATAGAATCCAATTTTGGGGAATAAATGGTAAGCTTGGTGGTGAAATGGATAATATCGACACTCAACGATATTAAAAATATTCTATTTTATGTCTATCTGTAACATTTTATTTTATATTTGTGAATAATAAATATTATTAGGTAATTACAGCTGAAATGAAGCAATCCTTATATAACGCAGATTTTGTAAAATAAGTAAAAGGTCTTAGTATGGATCAGTTGAGTCACCTGTGGATTGTTTGCAACAGTCTGCAGTTAGCTCAGATGTTTCAATATTAAATTGTAATTTTCTTTCTCAGTAAACACTTGTTATCTGCCAAGTAAACATTAAAGATACAATACCTTATTTAATGAATCACAACATTAATTCACGTCTGAAAAGTCACATTTCTTAGCGAAGCTGTTTTTGGCCCTTCTACCTGCGTGAGATAAATGCTCGTATAATTCATTCCAGGCTCTAATTAAGGCTGCAAAAAGCCATATTTTTCGCCAAACGACCAGGCCTATAGCAAAATAGCTGTCTATGGCTTCGTTAGCCGATATAGCTACTTAGGTAGTGATAAAGTTGCGTAGTTACAGACTACTGAACCTAGTCTATTCTAAATAGCTCAGAAATGGACACAAAAATCATATAAATAGTGCATAGAAAATAGTGAAAAAAAAACAACGCAAGGCTCTTGCTTTTTCGTTTGTTGAGTTTAGCGAAACTCTCGCTAAACAAACCTGTACCCGGCCAACAATTAAAAAATCAATTAACAAAACTCCTAACAAACTTAAGCAAAATAAATGAAATGCCAAGTTAATTATTATAAGGCCTGACCTTCGTCCAGGCAATCCTGGCAAACTTCACGCTCCTGTAAACAGCATTCGGCCAAATTCAGTCCGATCCCTAGTAATTAAGAAGAAAGTTTTTCGTTGCTGCTTCAACAATTGCTTGGAAATAAATGGTTTCGGACGCGACTTTGTCTTTAAACGTTTATGAGATGTTTTACTGGAAAAGTCGCTGAAATTGCGTTGTGCTCATCAATTATGTTTTCGGTTAATGTTTAATGTATCATACATTTGAGGTATATTTTATATGTACCTACTGAGTGAGCAGCGATTAAATGTATATCTGTCTTAATTGAATTCTCAAAAACCTACAATGTTTTTTAAGTTCAAGCCATCTTTATGCTTCAGTATGTCCAAGTCCATAAAAGTCCAATTTTCAGGAGTTTTCGTCAAAAAGTCGCATCCGACACTTACATCCTCCAATCGTCCGTTTCACCAACTGCCATCGGTGGTGAGACGTCACCAAAGTTCCTTAATTAGTAAACTACATTCCAACGGATTGAATTATCTCGTGAAATAGGCGCCAGGAGTTTCAAATATAATGGATTTCGAGAGATAATTTACTTGGGGGCCGATCTTGATTTATCGGCTTTATCGTCGATGAAAATGTTTCAAAGTTTTGAGGAGTTTGGATTAAAACGATATCTTCTTCAACAATTACAATAACCAAAGGGATATCGTTACTTTGTTTGTTAGATGTTTGATTTTTTATTCGACTAGACTCAGAAATATTTTACAGACACAACAGTGTTTTTAAAAACAAACTAGATTGTATTGTTATTATTTAAAATTTTCATAAGATAGTGTTAATTTAAATCTCGAATAGAAAAAGAGAAATATCTCGATGTATGGAATCAAATGTAGTATACGTATAAAGTACAATAACATTTTTGTTTTGTTTCATTTCGTTTTGGTGTGAAGTTCCGTATAATATAGAACATCTACATTTTTAGGTTATGGGGATTTACATAGAAGTACAAGATCCAAGGTCCAATGTGACGTGCTTCGTGGGTACCTTTGTGAATAAACCAGCGACTAGCGAAACTCTGCCCTCGCATTTTCGAGAAACCACACGTTTCTCATTTAACACAGGCCGTGTTAAACTTTGATACTAACAAATCCCTGTTTCAACCTGAGTTAAATTTCGTTTAATAAAATATTTTTATGATTCCTTGGTATGAGCTTTGTAGTGCTGGCTTAGAATTTGCACCACCCCAACTCGGCATTACCTTCCATGAGATAAACGCGAATAAGACGCTTGTCATAGAAGAATACAGGCTGTTGCGGTTGTGGTTGGTATGTATGGTAGTAGGTAGTATGGGTATTGGGTACTGCTTAGAATACTTAACTATTTTTTTTTCGTTTCCTAACGGAAAGAAAAGAAGTACTTATGGTATAGTTGGTATTTCGATCTCGTGTTCTTTATTTCGTAGCTTGTGCGACTATTTGAATAATTTTGAGTGATTCGTTGCAATTTAGCCCGTGTATCTGAGCCAGAGAGTTGCTTACTCCTTTTCCAAACATAAGGATGTTTAGAAAAGCAAAACGCAACTTTCTGAGCAGGTGTAGTAAAAATAAACTTCTCAGGTATAAAGTTAGAGTATGCTTTGCATATTGTGGCCATTTGTGGCACATCGGTGATATGTTTGTTTAGGCAAAAGTAACATCATTATGCTAAAGTTTAGAAAATATAAACAAAATTAAATGGTACAGCATTTAATGATGCAAAGCTCTACCCATCTGTAACATCTAAACAAAAATGTTATTTTACATTTACGGCGGGATATTTGCCTGCATTTGTAATCTGCAGCATTTTGATTGTCACATCACACTATATCACACTAATCACACTATCACACTAATATTATAAATGCGAAAGTTTGTATGGATGTATGGATGGATGTTTGTTACCTCTTCACGCCAAAACTGCTGAACGGATCTGGCTGAAATTTTGCACACAGGTAATTCTAATCCCGGAATCAAACATAGGCTACTTTTTATCTCATTGATCAGTTCCCGTGGGATGAAAATCACCTTTTAACGTTTCCATAGGAACAACGCGTGCGAAGACGCGGGGCGCAGCTAGTTTGAAATAATTATGATAGTTTCCGAACCTTTCACTTTACATCGGTAACGTTGGTAACAAACCTATTTTTGTTTTGAGATCTCGTCTATTTTTCCTGCAGCAAGAAAAATCCAATTTCTCGAGCTATCTCTAAACTTCAATCTTAATACTGAACACCAGTTTGTGCTAGTTTGTTCATTTTTATAGCATGTTTGTCGGGTGTCGGCTTCGAGACTCTGCCAAGTGTGCACAGAGCATGGCCATGAATAATGAGCTTATGGACAACAAATGGGGTTTCTTAGGGTCCTTGACGAAATGGTAAAAGAGAGTAACTGACCTCTTGAAGGGCGAAAAGGCAAGGCGAGTAAAGTAATAAAAATGAAAATTGTTTATTTCTATTACAAGACTCATAAAAGTACTTACACAATAATAATAAAAACAGTTATTAATAATAAAGCACAGTATTTTAATAATAAGAAAACACAGTAATTAACAATAATAATAAAAAACAGTTAAAAATTATTAATTTTAAATGTCAAGAAAAATTAAAATCAATAACAACAAAATAGGTAAAAGGACACCGCCTCTTAGAAAGGGTTGCAAGAAGTAGTGATATGATGATTACATTTGCCATGTCATTATATGAAAAATCTAATCTATATAAATGTAATGCGTAAGCAAATATACAGATTTTTTTATCGTACAAATAAAACGACCAGCCCAATTTGCATATTAACAAACAATAGGGTATATGCATGTGATTTCAAAATGGCTAAAAAAATATATACGTATTCTCTATTGATATAGAAACATATCTACATATTTATTTTTGCATTTTGAGATGTTTTTATTGTGGAATTTAACCATTGAAAAATTGATATTTTAAATCTCAATCGCAAAATTTCAAAACGCTACGCCATTGACTAGAGCGGACGTGACATCACTGTACTCATTTCTTCTTTTTTTATTCTGCTTGCTGCACCTTGATTTGACACTATTCTGCCCACTTGACATTTCGTATTGTCGATTATTTTCAGTTTTTTCGGAAAACCTCTTTCCTGAGATGATCACTACCGAGGTCGTCACCAAAGGTTTTAATCAAGTGTGTACGTCGACGTTATGGCGCCAATATGGCAGCGTTTTTATCACCCGAAAATGATTGTAGTTTTGATTTGTTTTTTTTTACCTTGTTAATGCGAAATTCAGTGAGCGTCTTTACATTCCTCGGTTAAATAATGACCTAAAGAATCGATTAAAACAATAAAAAAAATCGATGCATATACCCTATTGGCTATCAAATCGTTGGCACGTTCCATGCTAAGACTTTAAAAATATTTGTAGCTTCGTCGTTTCATCATTTAGAATCGCTTCTTGTAAACTTTCTATCAAAAAGTAGGTCAGATCACAGAAGATAGGCATGATCGACGCTTTCCAAACTTAAAGTGGAATAAACAGTTTCATAAATCGGGAGTTCATAAATCCAAAACTCCGCCAAAGACAATTAAAACTCCGAGACAGATGGTCCACATAATCGCAATGTTGCCTTCCGGGAACTTTGCCTCTTAGGCGGGAACACATTCATGTGACATAACCGATATGTTCACGAATGGTTGACAGACTAGAAGTTGGGTTGTTCCGATTCCGACTACGAGAACAAACTAATATATAAATAGGTACCTACATAAATTCATTATGAGCACACAATAGTTTCGTAATTAACCCGCTCAGTGTTGAATAAGCATTTTGTTTATGTTTGAAGAACACCTGCTCACATTCAAAGTGAATTAGTCAAACTATTCAGAGTCGTAAATAACATTTATTCTTGTTACTTAAATCAATGACATGGTTTCAAAGAAAAGATCTTCGTATGTGTTATAGTGTCAGACTTTCCCATACTGACCAATCTAAATGTGCCACCCTGTATATACGAGTATACAAATACCTGTTCCTGTTACAATTCTACAATCGAACTGCGATCCCCAACGCGCATGCCCAGCGAGGGGATTATGAGTATTACCCCCCTATGAGATAGCCAATCAGGTGCCTATCAGGGGGAGGCCTGCGTCCAGCAGTGGAACAATATAGGCTGTTAAGGTTGAGGAGGATGTGCCATCCAGCAGATCCAGCACTGACCCTGTAGTATTTGCAAATGATTCTCACATTATTAAGGATTGTGTGAATTATCCAACAATATTTATTTATTTATTTGTTCCCCGGTTTCCATTCCCTGCGTATTGACTTTCCTCGGAATCGACTTCCCTGATTAGCTAAATTTGACATGCCTACAACGATTTGTGTTGTGTTCAGGATAATAAACGAATAATAAAAAAAAACTATCTGTGTAATGTATTCTATTATAAACCAACCTGACCTCACCTCACCAGCCTGCCTCTATATTGGTCCACTGCTGGACGCAGGCCTCCCCCTGATCAGTGCCTTATTGGTTTTTATCTCATGGAGGGTAGTGCTTATAATCCCCATGCGGCTTTGGGGATCGCAGTCCGGTAATTTTTTTTTTGCGATGCTGCCCGCCACCGGATGGAGGATATCCCTTAGTCGCCTCTTACGACACCCTCTGGAAGAGATAGATGATGCGAACTCTAAACCAGCACCACACAGTTTTTGAAAGAATTTAAAAACGTATGATTAGGTAAGTAGGTATGTTCGTGTATGTAACGAACATACGTATCTATGTGTTCTGATCGCATAAGTTTAAAAAACTTCAAACTAATCGTATGTCAATACAATCTTAAGTATTTTATTATTCATACTAATGCTCAAGAGAGGAAAGAATTGATTTTTTATATGGAATAGGCTCCAAAACTACTAGGCTGTTTTAAAAATTATTTCATCATTAAAATGTTAATTTTTCAGGGATTGACATAGGCTTTATTTTATCCCGGAATTCCCACGGGAACGGGAACTACGCTAACGGCAACCGCGAGGCGCTGCTAGTGAAATATAAATGTCTAACAGTCATCACATGTTCGGCTTAGCTCGGGGTAAAACGATGCTGTGTGGATTGTCCAACATTATATATTATTTGAATTCATAATTGTCACTTGATATTTAGTGGTTTAATTGTATATACACTACAGCCTATGACGCCTTTTCAGACAAGTGCGGTCGGACATTTTCTTTTCAAGGTACCATTCTGATAACGCACGAAAATAATACTTGGGTGAATGTACCACGAAATCCTCTTCTTAAAATTCGCCATCATAACATAGCTTTTATTTTCACTAAACCTCCTTGACATATGCCGCCTAAGCCGCTGAGCAATTCAAAGCATAATCTTAAGCACTGCATGTACTCTCATCCTAAGCCCGATAAGCGACACATCCTGTCATAAATGCCGCTCGCTAAACAAACAATAACTTTTAATTACCTCCATAAAGGTTTAATTCGTTAATCTTTGCAAGTTAAATGAGTTTTAGTTAATAAGTTTATTTGAATATGTCCGCGGGCGGTTTGCCTTCCGTGATCCGGGTATATACATAAAAGTCGATGGTCTATTGTGTTTGTACGGATTATTCCAGTTACTGGGATGGTGTAGGTGTGTATATCTTTTTCAATTAACGTTAAAGTTATTATTTTCCACGATTTACGCCTGAACATTCAAAGGCAACTTACGTTTGAGCACGTCGCGTCACTGGAGATGTGCTTAAAATCTGAGTTGCGTTTGAGTATTCGGCGGTAAGTAGATTGTAAAGTTGTTCGAAATATGAATAAATATTAAAGAAAATAATAAATTTTTGGGAATAACTTCTTTACGTTTCATTGACGACCTCTTTGGCGCGGTCGGCGAAGGGCCGCCTGCGACGCAGGAGGTTGCAGGTTTGATTACCGCCTGGAGACATATGTGTGTACGATCTGCAGATATTACAACAAATAAATCAAAATATTAGATATTTTGATTTATTTGTTCAGGGCGTTTTGGATGTTTTCATGTTTAATAAAAAATATCTACATATGTTTATCAGATCTAGTACCCATTTTACAAGCTCTGCTTAGCTTGGGGCTAGATAATGCTGTGTGAATTGTCCAGCATTATTTATTTATTTATTTACCAACAGCACCAGCCGGTACCGACCACACGATTACAATAACTATTATTATTTTTAATTGTAATATTCATTTTCGAACAAATTACCACCCGACCACGTTTTGTCGTTGACATGTGGTTGTGTTACTTTTATAATATCCCTTATTTTGTAATATATCATTAAACTTTTTAATTACCTTTTAAATAAGCCGACCTTCCCTTTGACAGATATTAAAAAGCAGCCATTAGCAATCTAAACTAACATTAACCCAACACGTTTAAATTATGAATTCACCCATTAGAAACTTTAGTTATGTAGGTTAGTTTGTATTTTATAGTACTTAACACATTGTCCGGGTGTGAAACTTTCGTAAATTAATATTTAGTACGACACGACCAGCTTTGCGGCAAGCATGGCCCTAAAAGGGTAGCTTAATTAATTTTGTTATTGTTAATAACTTCCTCAATAAAACATTGTGGGTAAACTAAGCTGAAATTATCTACTTAAGATTTTGTTTAACAAAGAGAGGTTAAAACTGATTAATGCACGGGTTTCTGAACAATTCTATGAGGATTTAATTCGCTAATTAATGAATAATGCTGGACAATTCACACAGCATCATCCAGCCCGAAAGCACCTTAAAGTAAGCTGAGCTTGTGTTAAGGGTACCTTTTTTTTTTTTTTTTTTTTTATTATCCTGAGGGAAATGCGCACGCATATCGCACTGCCACGGGGAGACAGTGCGATTATGTGGGACTCCAACACCACTAAAACCCTCAGGGTGCTTCCGCCTCTGCCGCTTGTGGTGGGAACATGGGAACGGTTTCTCTTCCACGAACCCACCGCGGCTGCCCGATATTAGGCCCCTCATGGGGGGGTGTGGAGCATTTGCGACGCGCCAGAAACACATGACGCGCCACGACCACCTCGGAGACCTTACCTGCCAATTGGGCGCCGGACAACCCCGTGTCCGAACGCCCAAGGTCTCCCAGTGCGACGGGTCAGTCGAGTGGCCCCGTCGCCTGCCACACGGTCGCAGAGGATAGGGAGAGCGGCCTACGCCATACCGACACTCCTCTTCCCCTGCGACCCCACCGCGTCCGCCATCAAACGGTGGCGACCCCGCCAAGGCCGCGGAAGGCAGGGAGAGCGGCGTACTGCAATACCGGCACTCCTCTCCCGCCGCGGCCTCCACCTATCTGCGGCCATGTTGCCCATACAGCATGGCCGCCCGCCTCAGTTGCGGTGCCTCCCACACGACACCGCAACCTACTACCGCTCCAACTGGGCTTAGAGCGCAAAACCCAGGGCCGGCCATGTCGCCATCCGCGTAGGCACGGCCCCATGGGTTCCTCTTAGCTTCATCGCGGCTGACGAAGCCGCGATTACTAAGCCCCCCCCGCCCCGGCAAGGCGGGAACCCTTCGGGGGGGGTGTTAAGGGTACCTACTAGATAACTGATATATTTTATACATTTCATTATACATTCATAATAGTAGTCCACTACCTTTAAACAGCTGCTTAGCAGTGTCATTTCTCACTCTGACTTATGTCAATAGAAGAAGGCAGAATGAGAAATAACAGTGTTTTAAGTTAGCCAACCATTATGAATAAGGGGGTATTTTTAAAATTCATAGAAAATAGATCACCCGGAATAAACATCTGCAGATTGTACAAAAATTAAAGATTTTTTTGTATTTTTGTACATTTTTGATTCCTATCAAAGACAAAAAAAGAAACAAATATTTTGTTGTCCAGCCATTTTAAACGTGAAATTTATATAATCATGCAAAATCAACAAGTTGTGATTTTACAATTCAGTCGAACCTCAAACATTTTACAAAGCTTTACAACAAATGGCAACTTCAACTTAGCCATCTTGTAAATTGGGTCGGTATCGGCGGTGGTGTGTCACTGACAGCCCATTCCCCTAGATTATAATCTAAACTTTGATATAGAAAACATTCCCGGCCTCTGTAATCTCATAAAAACGAACATACCAATTAAATGTGTAAAATACGCAATATAAATAAACTCCTAATAAATTTGCAAGTAAACTAAGTACTAGATGACACTTTAGCTTAACTCGCATACGGCCCTCTATATAAAATATTACTACCGCAAACAAACCTTTGAACACAAACATCATTAAGAAGAATAGTCTCAATTTATGAGAGCTCTACCATACGTGGCCCATAATTGCTCCATGGGGCAGAAAAACCTTCCACCAGTCCATTTGGCCCCCCACATCATTGGTTCGCCTACAAAATTCAACTGCGGACCGATATAACTTACAGCCCACAAAATTGGTTGGAACAAAACTCCTGCTTTTAGAAAAGGCAATGGAGCAGTAGGGTATGAAACTAACCAATAATTTTATTTTATTTTGCTTGTGGCAACTTGCTTAGTTTTAGCAAAATATGTATGAGATAATAGATTTAACATTTATTGATCCTTAAATATTCGATTGCTCGGGATCAACTTTTGTCCTAAGATTTTTTTTATTTCGAACTTATTTTAATTTATATTGGAGTCTTAATCATGCGGCTGATATATTATTCAGACAAGATATTTTTTATTTGCATAATCACTCAATCACACTAACATAATAATATTAAATATTCGAACGTTTGGAAGGATCTATGGATGGATAGATGAATGGATGTTTGTTAGCTCTTTACGCCAAAACTACTAAACGGATCGGGCTGAAATTTTGCATACAGGTAATTCTAATTCTGGAATCAAACAGGCTACTTTGTATCCCATAAATCAGTTCCCGTGAAATAAAAATCACCTTTAAACGTTTCCATAGGAACAACGCGTGCGAAGCTACGGGACGCAGCCCATTTCCCCCTTTACCATGGGGTAAAGGAGGAGTGTTATTATTTACAACTACCTCTTGATAAATCACAAACACTGTTTCCTACTTATTAAAGAGACATTCACACAGTTATATTATAAAATAAAGTTTGCCTACTGCTGTCAACTACACTGTGCGCAAAACTTCTAACAAGATGTTAATAAAAATGTCTCCAATATGAAAAACCCTCTTATATTTTCGTTATAAACAGTGACCTTAATCTGGAAGTCGCAATTTGCCCTAAGAACCACCAGTCGGCTTAGAAATGGGGAGGGGATATTTACATTCAGATAGCTTTCTGGGCTTTTAGCTTCTATTGAAAAAAATACTCTTTCAATTTGTCTCGTTTTACTCCTTTGGAATATAGAGTTTCGTAAAGACAGTGACCTGAAGCAGAATAAGAAAGGATAGCAAAATAAAAATGTACGGGAGAATCTTTGTGACGTCACGGTAAGTAATTTTGGAAATTGAACGCAAAAACATATACATGTCGGCGCCTCAGACGAAGTAAAAAAACAAGACAGAGTGACGCCGGCCGACAAACTGATGCCGGTTTCGTAAACATGTGCGCGTTTGATGAGTGTTGCCATGTAGTAAAAACGAATTACCCCTAATATTTTATTGTATTAGCAGAATGAATGGATAAGTAAATAGTAGATACGATGACATTTTTACAAATTGTATATTTACCTCACTTAGAGGTAGTATATAAGTAGGTATGTTTATTCCGACTAGAAAGGGGGACAATAAAACAACAGTAATATCAAACATTGGTTTTAATGGCCTTTATATTGCGTAAGTTTTCTTTAGAACTGTCATTTACTGTCCACCGTTCTGGAAATTGTTTCCAATTTCGAAATATGGTGGAAACGTATTAGGTACATAAATATTTTTCGATGATGCATCGCTTATTTTATGCTCTTGGCCAGCATAACTGTGCTCAGTCTCCAAGTTAGAGAAAACGTTGTCTTTGCCAATAAATCGTTTTAAAATCTTTTTATCAACTGATTTATATTGCTTTTCACTAACTATCACTATGCTTTCATTACATTATTTACGCACAACAGTTTCACAATATTTAGGGCAATTTTTGGTATTTTTACATAAAAGGAGTATACGACGGTAAGGGAGGCAAACTTTGTTTTGAATTTAATATTATTTTTCCTCTATAGCAATATCTTTCAAGTCACTGCGTTCGGGAGATCTCAACGGAGGCTAAGAAAAAGGGGGTGGGTTTTTTTTTATTTCGATGCAAAATAAGCCTCTAGTTCCCTGCAATCGAAAACCCGGGGAAGGAGGGCTGGGGGCAAGGTAATACCTTTTTTGCAATAAAAATATCCCTTTCTATATTAACGCAACGCCATAAATGTTGTTATTTAAAACAAATTAGTCTGTGGGCAAGATTTGTTCCGGGGGGGGGGGGGGGGGCAAATCTCAAAAAGTCGGCATTTTCCTTAAGCCTGAGATATACATTTTCCTAAAAATGTCCTTGTCTCTGCATGTCCTTAATGATATCCCTTAGTCGAGCATATTTACTAACATTTAACTTAGACCACGATATCTCGTTAGACCCCAATTTCGTCTGATGTTATTAATTATCCTATAACTACCGGGGCATCAAGACGAATCATTACACTCCTCATTTATTGAAATCGGACTTATAGTTTCAGCGCTACGTAAGAAAATAAAATCGGCTACTTACAAACATACAAACGAAGCCAACCTCAAATTCATGCTCCGTTGGTCGGGTAAAAAAAAATAGGTACCTAAGTAAATTAATACATAACATTACGTTTCACGTCACATTCATAATTTCCTTAACAAACGGGAACTTTTGTGACGCTTAGTGTTGGCAGCACTTGTGGCGGTTTTGTGTTCCAAGTTGTCATGATAATTTATAAACTTGATTTACTAAAAATATATGTTTTTAAGTTTACTTAAGTATGAAATGTGATTCCATCCTACTTCTTGTGTATTGAAGATTGGTTTTTACACCATTTTACAACACAATTTGACATTGTTTCTGTAAAAAATACGAAATATTATATCGTGACACTCCGCGCGCCGGCATAGCTCGACTGACAAGGTATGGCTTAGTTTCGTTTTATGTCTGTGCGTGTAACTGTGTATGTACACGGCTAGGCTTAGTTTTGCCGCCATCGGTGAGTCGGCCGGCGAAACTCTATCTTGCTTTTTTATTCATCTGAGGTCGGCGCTATCTCTTTGTTTGATTTTGTAAAGCGCCTGCACCGGTCGAACGACGCTTCGACCCGCCCGAAGTGGGCGGCACCTACCTGGAAAGCGCGCGACTGATTACCTACCTGCGAACCGCTGCGCGCGTATTTAAGGCGCGCGCTCGGCAGGAATGGGGATTCTCGCTTCGGAGCTCGCTCAGTGCACACGCTATCGTAGTGCTCAGGCCTTACTTGTTGTACAAAATTGCTAATTATTATAAATGAGATTATTTCGATTGTGATTGTGATTATGATACAAATTATCGAGACTATAAATCCGAGTTTTCCTGACGATGTCTGAGCTACCTCCTACATACATATTATGTATTAGGTATACGATAAGAGACAATCATGCTCTTAAACAGCTCTAGGCACAATTGGTTTTATCAATTTAAAAAATATGTACATTATGTCTAACGTAAGGAAGGTAATCATAAATTATAACATAAGGTAACATTTTCATTTTTCTGGCTATTAACAAAAAAAATACTAAAAGACATAGATAAAATTGTAACCTTCAAAAAACCGCATATTCAAAGAACTCGTTAGAATTGTAATAAATTTCGAATTATAAAAGAAATTCCCGCACATTCAGCGCGGCCGCCCGGCTCACAGCCGACAAAACGAAAACACATTACACACACATTTCTAAATAATGAGAGAAAAAGAACCTTATAAGCGAGCGGAAACCTTCATCGATGTATTACTTTACTAATATTTGGGAACGGGCGATTTATTGGAGGAATATTTACGGGTTCGATCCTTACAACGTCTAGGAGTTTGTCCCTATTCAATATGAACATAATATTATATTTTCTGTAAGAATTTTACTTCTGCATGTCGTATCGCTGTCTTTTTTTGTTATATGCCTTTACTCTTTATGTTCCTAAATAAAGACTTTATTATGTTTTGTTATGTTTATCTTAACTAATATTATAAAGAGAAAATAATCGATTATTTAGTTGTTTCTATTGAATAGGCTTTGAAACCACTTTAAATAATTCTTTCATCATTAAAAAGCTAACTTTACAGATAGGACATGAGCTATTTAATTATGCCGAAATTCCCACGAGAACGGGAAATATGAGAGTAAAACCGAGAGGCGCTGTTAGTAATTTTTATGAATTGAAAAATAACTTTGGTGTAAGTGAAATTCTTTCTTTTTAAAGAAAACTACAACTAAATAAAACATATAAATGATTGCTCCTCCTTTTTTTGAAGTTTCTTTAAATACGTCGATATATACGATTATATAAGTCACCGATTGGTTGACATAACGTGACTTATTTATATATTCTTTACTGTATGTCAAAACCAACGTTACAAAGAACTAGAATGTTAATTAGTCTTGTATCTCATAAAAAGTGAACGGGAAATGTATCTCGGCAACAAGTATAACAGCAAATTCGTAAGCTACGATTTTGTATCCCTGCTGGGAAGCAGTCACTGCAGCCTATGGACGCCTGCAACATCAGAGACGAGTCAGTGCTTCAGAATGAGAATACCCTGTTTGAAAGACGGAATACAATGTCCACAGAAGTCCATAGGAAAAAACTATTAAGAAAACATTCAAGTATCTCAACCTCAACAACCTATCCGGTCCACTGCTAGAGGCCTTCCCGCGATAAGTACCATATTGGCTTTTATCTCGTGGTTGGTAAAGTCCATAATCCCCATGCCAAGCTTGTGGTCATGAGCAGGAGGATGGATATTCCTAAGTCGCCTCTTACGACACCCGCGGGAAGAGTTAGGGTGCAAATTCTAAGCCGGCACTACACGGTTAACACATTAAAAGTCAACCAATGTGGGACGCCATAGCCAATATCGGCGAGATAGATCGTCAATAGAAAAGTTGCCCGTTTATGCAAACTCTCAGGAAGTCAAATCTGTGTTTCCGCCAGTCTCTCAAATTGAGTTTGCAATTTCGCGAAAATTGGAGTTTGTTTCTGCGTGACGTCACTAGTCCAGAAAATTGGGGAGATTTACATAAGGTGATTTTTGTTTACTTGGGGGTTAGATCGAATGTTTTTGCAGGATCTTTGATGTGGTAATTTATCTTGTACAAAGTTTGGATTGGACGGGCCATGGGATGGAGCTGGAGAAAATATGGCTCCATTTTGGATATACAGAACAATCTACAATTTACGGAAAAGTAAACAGAAATCCTACTTAATTCAACAAAGGAGAAAGTAATTGAAGATACGTTCACGGGTTTCACCTCTGAATTTTAATGAATTAAGAACGTTCAACAAGCGGGGAAAATACGAAAATTTGGAAGTTTCTGCAAAGAAGAATATCACAAAAAATTTAATGCAGGTTTCATTTTACTTTTAGGTTTAATTTTACACTATTAATTTAATATATACATTTACTTCGACGCTTGTATAAAGCTGTGCGTCCACCCGAGCATTGCGTACGCTACGTATCTGTTGCTTTGTATTGATTGCAATGGTACAGCGTGCCCAGTTTACGCGATGGTATACTGTAAACTAGCAACAACACGTGCGAAGCCGCGGGGAGCACCCCGCGGCTTCGCACGTGTTGTTTCTATGAAAACGTTTAAAGGAGATTTCTTCCTATGAGTACTTATTTATGGGATAAAAAGTAGCCTGTTTGATTCCAGGATAAGAATTACCTGTATGCAACATTTCCCGATCCGTTCAGTAGTAATGGCGTGAGGAGGTAACAAACATCCAAACATTCATTTGACGAACTCAGTGGGGTGGTGGGTGAAGGTCAGCCTGAAACGCAGGAGGTTGGGAGGGTTCGGTTCCAGCCTCTGGATAAATGTGTGTACGATCTGCAGATATTTGTTCATGGCGTTCGTTATGTTTTCTATGTATAATAAAAAAATATCTATCTACGTAGTGTATTGTATTAGGTATATTAATAATCTAGTATCCATAACACAAGCTCTGCTTAGCTTGAGGCTAGGTAATGCTGTATGAATTGGCAAGTATTATTAATATATTAATCTATACTTCCACATTTATAATATTATTAGTGTAATTATTTTATCAGCTTCGCACGCATATGCGTGGCTACTTTTTGTTCTATAAAACAGTTCTCTTGGGATATCCCAAGAGAACTGTTTTATGGAACAAAAAGTAGTCTATGTGTTATTCCAGGCCTAGAACTACCTGTTTCTAAATTTTCGGTCCGTTCTGTAGTTTTTGCGTAAAAGAGCAACAAACAAACATATACATACAGACATGTTTACAAACTTTCGCGTTTATAACATTAGTAAGATAGTTTGATACCAAAGAGTACGCTGTGTGTGTATGCTCCGTTGGCAATTCGGACGCACAGCTCAATACAGAGTGCTAGCTAGCGAAGAGTGCTAGCTAGCTTTAACAACTCCAATGCCAGAGAAGGATGACGCTCGGAGCTCATCACGCGTGCCGAAGCCGTCTCTACATAACATGAATAAGCCAAGTGGCCTAAAAGGATAGCGCAATAAACGATAAAACGAACGACCGGCGTATGCAATTACCGAATTAGAAACAAAATAGGGTTGGGAATAAAATAGGGTTGCCAATAAAATAGGGTTGGGCAGTAAAACAGTGGGTTGAGTGGAGCTGGCATTGTATCTAATGGTGCTTATTGCCGTATGACTGTAGAAAATAGCTGTAGAATTGTACCTCTGTACATAGAGATATAGCCATTTTGTACAGGGAATGATTGGGTTAAGAGTAGCAGGATTTTTAAGCATAAATGCCCTGGCAAACAATTTAGAATGAATTTATATTTTATCTGCTTCAGGTTTTGACTTCGAAATCCGTTTGTCAGGTTTGATATTTGTATTTCAGTGTCATTTACTGGTGGTACCGCACTTAGTCCAGAACCGGTATCGCAGATTATGTACAAACAGAATTACGTATATTTAAGACTGTAATAAACAGGACAGCAGTGTATTTTAGAAAAAAAATACTTAAGAAAAACTGTAATAACTACAAATGATAGCAAAAATAAAATTGAAGGAGAGTAACACGACTTTTACATTTACGACGATGAAATGAGAATCTGGAAAACACGACGGAGACAGGTCGCTTGGCACTCATTCCCCTAATGCCGGGGGCCTTCGTCCAGTGGACGAAGGATGATAATTGAAAAATTTAAAATTGTTTATTTGTATAAAAATATGTTACACTACACGCTAAACAGTGTTGAAGAAATCCTTTTAAGTATGAAATAATAAATAAATAAATAATGTTGGACAATTCACACAGCATTATCTAGCCCCAAGCTAAGCAGAGCTTGTGTTATGGGTACTAGATAACTGATATACATAATGCATTGCACTACTTATATAGATATTTTTTTACTATACATAGAAAACATCCAGAATGCCCTGAACGAATAAATAATATAAATAAATAAAATAAATGTACTTGTGCCAGGATGTCCTGCTCTTCCATTTATTTACATGGATATTATTACATATAAACTAAATTAATTATTATTAATGATTAATTATGCAAATAACAAATGATGATTTTTTTAATTAGCTTTAATTTCAAGCTGGTAATGTTTTATTTAGGGTCATGTTGTTGTACTGAAAAAAACCCCACTCTGTTTTAGTGTTCCGTACCAAATGGGTAAAACGGGACCATATTACTAAAATTCCGCAGTTCCGTCTGTCCGTCTGTCTGTCCGTCTGTCACCTGTCTCTGTTTCATGAACCGTGATAGTTAGACAGTTGAAATTCAGAGATGATGTATTACTGTTGCCGGTAGAGGTAACAACAAATACCAGGGGCCTCCCATACAACAGACATGATTTTATGCCGTTTTATAGACAACTATCTGCGCCCCACGGCTTCGCACGCGGTTTTTCTATCGAGACCCGTGGAAAAGAACCGTGGAAAGAAATCACCTGAAACACAGGTGATTTCTTTCCCTCGGGAACAGATTTATGGGATAAAAAGTGGCCAATGTTTGATTCTAGGATTATAATTAGCTGTGTAAAAATTTCAGCCCGATCCGTTCTTTTGGCGTAAAGAGGTACCTACTTAACAAACATCCATCCATACATTCAAACTTTCACATTTATAATACAAGTGTTGATGGTACGAACCCCTTCGTGTGCGAGTAGACTCATACTTGGCCGGTTTTATTTCAATTTCTTTTGATTTTGAGTTGCAGTCTAGGTACTTCATCCCGCCATATAGTACCTATAAAGGTACGGTACGTACTTTTGCATGTACGTTACGTACAGTACGTACTTTTGTAGGTACTTCAAAGGTACCTTTATTGATTTCTATAGTACTCTAGAATTAGTATTCCTTCATGGAAACTTTATTTCAATAGACTTTTACCATTTAAAACTTTTTAAACTTTCATGATTTGTTAACATAATTCAATGATCAGTCGCCCCGTGACCACGATCGCTGTAATGCGGTAGAAACGTAGGGGAAATAAAAACAAAGATACGCGATAAATAATCATTTAATTATTTTACCATTTAATATAAGCTAGTGCTTGTACATGCAAATTAGTCCTACCCTAAATTCCGTGCCAGCAATTACTTAAACTGTCGTCAGTAGTCGACACTCTCGAGCGTTCGCACGGGCGAGTGATCCAGTTCGATGACTGGCTTCGAGTGCACTGGGCCGTTTGCTGGCTTCGAGAGCCCTGATTACTGGGTTGGTCTAATCTGCTAATAGGTCAGTGTTGGGTTCAAAGCAGCCGCGACCTCTCGATGTTTAGCTGTCGTCCTAAGCGATGTGAACACTTCGTACCTACCAAAGTTTGATGAAAAAAAAAGAACAATGGTTAAAATACCAATGGTATTTTAATTCGTCGGAAAGCCCGTCGGATTCGATATCGGAAACTTTCGAATCAAAATAGTGTTCCAAAATTCCGTCGGAATAGAATTCAAATTCGAATCTAACGTTTCCGCTTCGGAAACGAATCGAATGAATTAAAATACCCTCGCAGGAAAGGTTCGTCTTTGAGGCAAGTATCTCAAACTATTTATAGTCATTGTCTAAGAATTCACTTACAGAGTACATGGTTTTATCTAGTAAAATAAGTTTTACATTATTTAAAAATGAATATTCACAAGTTATAAGTCGAATACACAATGGAAGCTTGTTAAAAAGTTTAGGACCAATAATTTCCGGTTGCTTTAAGAGAGTTGATAGTAGTATATAGTCTCTGAGGAGTTGATTCTAAATACATTTGATGCCTATTACTGTATCTGCTTTGGTTTCGACTTACCTTAAATTGAGACATCTTTTGTGGAAAGGAACTTATGAGAGTAGAAGTATATTTAATGCATGGCCTTGGTTAAACTCGGAATTAGTTAACATATAATTAATATCAGAATTTTCTTGAATCCTAATTGGGGTTTTTTGTTGAAGTAGCCAATTACCCTTATCAATATAGACAGGATATTGTACTGTTTTTGATTTTATAATATTTATTGAATTGTTTATGTACAATACAGCGTTCAATCAATCAATCGATTAGTAATGTAAAAAAAAATGGCTTAATATTTTTTTCCATCACCTTAAATTAAACGCTTGATACATCTTCAAACATAAAGTCCGACATTTAAAAACTGGCGACTTCTTTGGAACTATTTTGGATCTACTAATTTCGCAAATACTTGACTCTTAACTCTTTTATTTTTATAACTGCCCTCCCTAATGTCAGTTACTTCGCTCACGTGTTCTGATTTGTTTAGTTATGCATCACCTAATTCATCAGATTTTTGTTTCTTTGTCACAACTATTTTTAACCGACTTCAAAAAAAGATGACAGATGTCACCCGCCTAAATTCATAATGAATTCATCTAACTACGAAAGTTTGTATAAGTTGTAGTTCTTTAGTACCTATTAGTCCTACAATACATTCTTTCAGTTCGTCATAAATAATTTAAAAAGTCTGTTTCAACCTCGGTATAATTTTCAGTTAATATTCTAATGCTACCTTTGTTTCAACAGAACCAACCCATTCTCTAAACAAAACAGGTCACAGGTACGAATTCTGCGTGTAACGTGAATAATGTTTACAAATAAGTTATTATTTGCCCAACGCAATGATTATTATTCTCGGAATATAGAATTTTACGCAGAGAAAATTGCAATTCAAATCTAAACGCTCACATTATCCTATTCCGGGTTCTGTATATTTAAATATACCTAGTTATTATGTAAATATTTGTATTTAGAACCTGACATGATAAATTAGCACAGAAATTACGTTTCAATCAAATCACAATAATTTATTTCAGCTTGTGCTACCTGTGACAAAATTGGTTCGAAATAATTAATTTTGTTTCAAAAACTATAAACCGACTTCAATTTTTATAGTTTTTTCACGAATTTTCACGGATCCCGTTGTCACAATTGAACAAAATTAAAATGGACCATACGGGAAGCACCAGATTTCATATAAAAAATAATCATGAGAATGAAACCACCCAGTCAAAAGTTCTGCGGTAACAAACATAAAAAAAAATCGAATTGATAACCTCCTCCTTTTTTGAAGTCGGTTAATTAAACCAAAACTAAATTGTCTAGATCCAGAGACCTTATCTCTATTTATGCACATGTACCCACTTTTATAACTATGTCTCTCTGTCCCATTTATGTTTGAATATAATCTACGAGTATGTTACCTAAACTTGCTGCTTAAAAAATTAAGAGATTGGTGACTTGTACATTACCGAGTTACAATTACCAACTTGTGTTAAATAACCTATACAATTGATATTAACTTAACAGAAAAATATATTTCGCATATATGTAGTCGCCGTGATCGAAATTGTTTTGGCAGATCAGTCTTCCAAAACAATTCAACTGTAGCTAGAACAAATTTCTTATTCAGCAATTAACGAAAGTGAAGTTAGCCATTTTCGCACGGTGTTCACACGGCGGCGTCCATATTGGTCCCAAAAAACAAAAGCTATCTTTTATATTGCCATCCTTTCATTCCACTCTACCACAAAACAAACAAACAACACTACCGAATAAAACTTCTCTTTGTTACTGTGTTGAGGGTGATACATTGTACTATTTTGAATTCTTGAAATTAATTGTGTAATAAAAATTAATATTCTAAAGTTGCACCAGCAACTGCTTACATGTTTTGTTGGTGGTAATTTATTGTATTTTTAACGGCCTAGACCAACATCCATGCAGAATTTCACTCAAATCTGTCGATCAAGTTTCTATATACAAATGAACTGAACAATAAAAACTTTCCAAACCAAAACCTGTTTCAAAATTTGATGCCACCCTCACCTCACCTCAATTTCACACCTGGACGCAGGCCTCCTTTCACAAGCGTCTTATTGACTTTTATATCATGGGGTAGTGAACAAAAACCCCACGCTGGGCATGCGGGTTAGAGATTGAAGTTCGGTGATAAAATTGTCCTGCAGGGGCGCTACTGATGATAAATATCTTAGACACTAATGTCAAAAAGTCTTTGGTTTTGAAACCCCTCTGTTTACAAAAACCATCTAGGGTTCTATAACCAAGCTCCGTGTAACGCACAAACACCTACATGCCAAAATTAATGTGTCATTAAATCACCGGCAGCCATTACCGCCGCCTTCATAGCTCTCACGGAATAAATAGTCATTACTATGTTAGGCCGAGGGCACACACGCTGCCTTTTCTGCCTACATCTATATATATATATATATATATATATAGCAATTAAAGGCTAATTTATTTAAAAGAAACACCATTTTCATAACCTACAAGGGTTAAACTCCAATAAATGATAAATCAATTAACCAAAGACAGTGAGAAATTAAATATTTCAACCACACTAAGCCACTAGCTGATAGAGGATGCCTATGTCCAGCAGTGGACCAATGTAGGCTGATAATAATGAACCACACTAAGGTACTTAAGCAACGATTCCACGCGCACTCGAGGGTGCACGTCCGTACAGCACGACGACTTGCATTGAAATCAGTCCGCTACCCTCATACCTTTGGATTTTAAAGTAAAGCGACTACTATCTGTTACCTCCAATAAATCCACATTCATCAATATAATATCCTACTCGTAGCGTGGATTTTCAAGTAAGAAAGGATTCTTACTCCAACAAACTGAATTCAATTAAGAAGTTGTGCACTAGTGTAGTGTAGGTACATACCTATTGTAAGACGTCACTCATTGACGAGGATTAGCAGATAAGGAAAATAGATTTCTATTTTCCCAAATACCAAACATATCAGATTACTCTAAACAAAGCTAAGAAAATAGAATATCATTTTATTAAATAAACAAGCATATCGAATTACAAGATAAGCAATTAAATTATAATAAAATTAGAGATAGAACTTTTGTATAAAAAGCCTTGTTTTAACTCAATAAACAATCAGTACAGAACCTACTACAGTCGTGTTAATTACTCCTCCCTCCAACTTTCATTACACTAGGTTTTTGGTAAATCGCTGCTGAATGCATGAAAGCCTAAATCTGAACTGCGTTTGTGTACTCGGGGGTAACCTGAGTATGCAAACGCAGTTCAGATTTAAGCACGTCTCAAGTCGTGATAATTTACAGTGTGTAAACGTGCTTCAAATTGAGTTGAGTGTCAATATTCTGGCTTTGCTGAGTCAAGCAAGAGTCAATGCTCGCCACGTCTTGACCAACATTAACGAAACATGTCTGTACAGCCGAGTATTCATAATAATTATTAATTCAAAAATGTCCCTCTTTCTACTTACTGCTTACGTAAGAATGTACCTTCATACTACCTACAAACTATTTCTATTTATAAATGTCCCTATATCTACTTACTACTTACGTAAGAATGTACCTTCATACTACCTACAAACCATTTCTATTTATAAATTTCCCTCTTTCTACTTACTACATAACGTAAGAATGTACCTTCATACTAGGTACCTACAAACCATTCATATTATAAACTACATACTCTTTACTTCAGAGACAGAGGCTGACGAACAAACCGAAGTGTTGTTTATGTCAGCTTATTCCAAGGAAAAACGAATTCCAAACTCAGATATAGTACAGCCGTTTTCAATTACTTAAAGTGTTCAGAAACCCCGTGTGTGTCCCAGGCCTAACACTAGTGTGAACGTGTAAAAAGCATTCACCGGGACATAATGCGTTTTTGGGGTTTACTTGGAAGTGGCGAGATTAATCGCAGTAATTAACTGCGATGAGTTACTGAACACGCTTGTTTCTGTCACTTTTCTTGCTTGTTTGTTTTTGCTAACTATTTTCACGAGTTATGAAGGTTTGTGGCTGGGCGGTGAAACTAGCACATAGTTTTAGGTAGTATATGAACATTCCAATCAACCAACATTCCAAGTGGGTAATTCGAGACGTTGTATACGCGTAGCATATATGCACGCTACATCACTCGTAGCAGACGCTACGAGCCTAGGGGCATCAATTTATCAATAAAATTACACTAAACCCACGGGAAGAAATGGGGTGGTGCAAATTCTAAGCCAGCACCACACAGCTATACAGCTTGACTTCATAAGTGAATATTCATATCAAAACCAAACTGGGCATAAAGATTTTAAACTAAAAATCTTTTTGCGAAAACCCTGGAGACCACGAGACGTTTGAAACTCGCACGTAGACGTTTTGAAAACCACGCTCAAGAAATGTTAAGTTGACGGCGGATAACGGAATCTCTGAGGTATTCTGATGCAAGGCGGATGCTTTCAAACGCAGCGGAAGCTTCCAGCAAAAAGTTTCAAAGAGAAATAATGACGATACTGTTTCCAAAGTTACTTCGAAACCCACTGAGTATTTTGCGTGCAGTTGTAACCGGATATTATATTAAGTCAATTTCCCCTGAATACTCAAACGCATCTCAGATTTAAGCACGTCTAGTGATACGAATATTTGACAGTTTTTCATTGAAAACTGTCAAAATACCGGGACTTGAGTCGAGCTTAACTAACTAACCATTCTTAATTTTAATTATGTGTTACTAACAAAATGGATGTAAAAGTCTGAATAAATCAATTTTCAATTTCAATTTCAATTAAACCTGAGACGCGTTTGAGTATTCGGGGGTTTCTAAAATACTTTCAACATCATCAACCTATGATAGTCCACTGCTGGACATGGGCCTCCTGTAATGAGCGCCGTAGCTCCAATGAGCCTTAATGAGGGCGTCCTACACTACGTTTGCATACATAAATAGATGTTATTCCTGAATAAAACGCTGACGTTGGCTTCCATTTTACACATGTCAGCAAAGCCGCGGAAAAAAGTTAGCCTTCTTTCAAACATAAAGAATAGGTATATACTTCTTTCAATCCATACTTATTTTTTAAGCATACTTATTTTCTTCAAGAATACGTTCTTATTTTCATCCATAAAGACCTCCTCAACCTCAACCTCAATAAGCACGCCAACCCCCTGTAAAAACAATGTTTCTAGTTGGCAGGTAGAAAATGCCTCGGCATTAAGCCCACCCTTTGTACTTCAGTGCAATAAAGTGTTTAAATAAAATAAATAAAACCTCAACAGCCTGCATAGGACAGAAAGACCTACCAAATTATATAAATAGCCTAACCAGCAGCAGGGTTTTTCCTAAGGTATAACCAAAACACTATTATTTCAAAAACCACTTCTCGCTACATTTGGCTGTGACAAGCATAACCGAGTTATACGGGTCCGGTGTTTTATTGCGGCCTGAGCATGACTCCACCTTTCCCACCCATCAATATAGCCTCACCCGCCACGGTCGAGTGAACTGAACTGGTTTGGAACCTGTACTATAGCTATAGCTATAGTACAGGTTCCAAACCAGTTCAGTTCAACAAAACAAAATAAGGAGTCAGTCAGTAACGAGATAATCTAAGTGGGGGTTGAAAATTCCAGCATATGTAAAAGTTGCAAACAAGCGTTCAACACTTTTTAACACGGGCAGTGTTAAAAAGTGTTGAACGCTTGTTTGCAACTTTTACGTAGTCGGGTCGTAGCTTTTAACTTTATCTTGATATGTACGTACCTTAGCTAACGGCAGAACCGGCGTGCACTTTCTCAAAGTTGTTGGAATTCGTTTCATATTTCCATTGAAAACTTTCTGCCCGTGTATCGAGTTTGTTCGTTTCGCCCCGCTTTCAACATAACTTTACCTTTTGACGTAGATCTTGCTTTTCTATTGCCTCCATGAGTCTGAAAACTTTCAATGAAGCTCTATTCGTAGCATCAAAGTAAGGTGCGCTGGGGTACCTATACCTACGATACGTTGAATTTTCTAGTTTATATTTTTAATTTTGGTCGAAGGATTTTTTTTCTTGTGTTCAGTTTACGTCAGAATCCTACTTAATATTATAAACGCGAAAGTTTGTAAACATGTCTGTGTGTATATTTATTGCTCTTTCACGCAAAAACTACTGAACGGATCAGGCTGAAATTGCATACAGGTAGTTCTAGGCCTGGAATAACACATGGGCTTTTACTTCCCAAAAATCTGTTTATTGTTTATTAAAATGTTCTCGTGGGATAGGCGAAGGCGCAGCTAGTATTGTGATAAAGCGGAAAATGTAAAGGAATATGTCAACGTATCTTATAGGTACCTATGTTACTTAGGGTACAACAGGCCCCTATTTCTAAGACTCCGCTGTCCGTCTGTCTGTCAGTTTGCCTGTCTGTCTGTCACCAGGCTGTATCACAAGAACCGTGATAGTTAGACAATTAAAATTTCCTTTTTTTCGATTCGTATTTGGTCGGTTTTTGTTTGTACTTAAACTCATTAGTTTTTGGTTAATGCGCCCAACCAAAGTCAATGTATTTTTAGTGTGATGAAAAATATCACAACGGGGCAAGTTCGGACAACATTTTAAAATAACCTTTGCTGCTCAGAGAATAAAGTCCACACAGAAATATATTCGAAATTGAACATTTTTACAACAAAAACATAATCACTAAATACCTGTCGGTAGGTACATAATTGTGGTGGTAGTGGCACTAAATGTTTATTTAGCATAACAATAACAATAAAAAATAGGAGAATTACTCTACACATAGAAAACAGCTTTGATGTATACATCAAAGCTACATCAAACCTTCCTATAGTCTGCAGTTCCATGTCGAGTCATGGCGAGGCTTGACTAAACAATAGAAATCAACGAGGTCAGGTAAGAGTGTCCCATAAGCAATTTACTTCAAACTTGTACTTCAAATCGTTATTTATCTCAGAGTTCGTGAATGCTACCTTCATGGAAATGCTACTTCGATTTTTTATCATGATTGAATTTGACAAAACACGCGGCAAACAGTAAAATGCAAACACCGAAATATGTCCACAGATGTTTTAAAAGTGACGTTTTAACTCAAACTGTATAACTTTTTTGACGTTGGCCGGATTTTTCGCCATTTTTCTTTTTGTCCTTCGGATTTTGCTATTTACTTTTTCTTAGGTACTATCGCGCGTAAACTTTTAAATCCGCTACAGAAGTTCAGTGTCTAAAGTTTTTATTTTTTTATAATTTTAAATTTTTATGTAATTATTTTTATCATGATATGTTTAGTATTAAGTATTTTGTGTGTAATATAATAATGTGATATGGGTTGTATTCTGAAATAAATGATTAATAATAATAATAATAAAGTCCTTTAAACGCACTGTAATAAGTTACAGCATCAAAACGTTCTCGATCTCAGTATCATCTCAAGATCGAGTCCTGTGAGCGGATATTGTCTCCCTTACTACACTCAATAGGTTAATTTGTTTCATCCGCTCTCCGATTGAATTGACCAGTCGAACGAGGTCACACTGATTTGATTTCGACAAATATTATTTTGATTCTCTGAGTGATATTTATCATCTGTAAATTAAAATGATAAATACATCCAAATAAACAGCAATAATGTTCATATTTGTTATGCTGAGCATTACTTTTCAACAATATGGTTATAAGACTTATCTTCAGTGCTGTGTGAATCACTATTTGAAACCTGCTGCATACCTTTTCGGGAACACAAGACGAGGAAAGTTTAGAAACAAATATCGGAATGGTTTCTACTCAGAGGGCCTAGACAATGTAACAATCGATGTCGAAAGGGATAGTAGAAAAGTCCAAAGATATGGGTTTGACGCCATAGATAAGTCGAGTGATCTGTTTCGAATTTTTAATCGCTTCATAGTGAATGTCGGTTGGCAAAGGCCTCAGATGTCGTCAAAACTAAACTAAACTAATTTGACAATACTAAAAATGTCACCGTCCCCGTCATAAAAATCTAAATAATAAGGATGGCATAATTTTTAGTCCTGTCAGATTAGTTTAGTCTAGTTTTGGCAACAACTGAATATACACCATTACCACAAAATACATAGTATGTATCAAATTTTTACATTCTCTTTGATGTATTTTGTCTTTGTATGGTACAATAAAATCTATAATACAAATAAAGAAACGGGACAGATCGCCCAAAACTGAGGTTGACTCGGTTACCCCTAACAAGGAAAGACAGAACAGTTTATTTCTTGTAATTTCGCCCAACGACTTTCCCTTAGAACCCATAATCTCAGCGCAATATATTGTGTTAAGGGTACCGTAAACAGTTATTAAAATCTCTACTAACAAAGGCCCTTACGGAAACCTAAGCCCTTGTTAGAGTAGTGGGTCAGACCAGTGAATTTTGCAAGGGGCTCATTATGTGGAACATGAAACTTGATCGACTTACGAAAGAAGCTATGAGGTTCTATGTAAGGTACCTACTTATTCCGCAGGTTTGAAGTTGTTTTTATGAACATATTTTTTAATGAGTCACATCTTAACTTATACCATAAATTAGAAAGAATAGAGGTTTTAAATACTTAGGACGGCAAGTTGCCGACCGCAACGAACTACACCCGTCCCCTGCAGTTGACGGTCAACTTGCCATCCTTGTAAAAGAGCGCTTAGAGGTAATTTATAGAAAATAGATCTTCGTTGTAGCAGTGTGCTTAGAATTTGCACCACCCCAATTCTTCGTGGATGTCGTAAGAGGCGAATAAGAGATATCCAACAGGGGGCGGGCAGCAGCGCCCCCAGCAGAACAAATATTCCACCAAACTGCGATCCCCAACCCGCATGCCTAGTGTAGGGTTATGGGCATTACCCCCCACGCCAATAAGGCAGGGGGAGGCCTGCGTCCAGAAGTAGACCAATACAGGCTGTTGAGGTCGAGATCTTCGTTGGACCACAATCTACCTCCAGAAGTCATGGTGACTGGTTTTTGTAAGACAATAAAAAAATGGATTTTCTATTTACTATATAAGTAGGTAAGAAATGTTTAATTTCATGCTAATAACGTTGGTATATTTCGTAAAACCATATAGATAAGATTTTACTGAAATAGAAACCATTGCCAGACATCCAGAGCTTTCAGCTTTGACTCAATGACGTTCAGTCACGCAACACGTAACGGTGATTAATCTTTAGGCTTTGTTTAAATGTTTATATAAATCAAACTTATTTCTGTCTTGGTACAATTTACTTTATCCTAGTAGAGAATTAACAATTTCTTGGAGCTGAACGCACCAAATACGAGCCGATCGCGCCGATTAGAATATAGGGCGCCACGTAACATGTGTACTAAGCCGAAAGGGGGTTAATTTTGGACCCCAATGGAATCATCTTGTAAATAATTTGAATTAAGTATTTTCTTGCTATTTGTGTTTTTTATACGCATTCTTGCATTATACAAACATAATAGAAATTTCACAAATGTTTTTGGTTGTTTTTTTAGCAAAATCAGTATTTTAGCAATATAGAAAACAAATAAGAAGCTGTCGTGGATCGAAATCCAGACTAGATATGATCAGAACATATTCAGAAGGTATTTTAATATTTAAATATACCCCATTAACGTCAATAGAAGTGGAAAGGAGTTTTTCTACTTATTAATGGATATTTAATGTCAAAAGGAATAAGTTAAAAGTATAAAATATCGAAAAACTTATTGTAACATATTTCAATTTCAAAAAATTGGAAAATCAACAAACAATTTCAAATCTTGAAAGCGATAGTGAAGACGAAGATTGAACAAAATGTAACTTAGGTTATGTTTTATTCACGTTAAGTTTCAATCATCCTCGGTAGTATCGCCTTGAAGGTTGGCATCATTGTAATTTTACTAAATATTAACTTATGGTTGGTATTTTATATCTGGTAGCACCGTAATTATTACACATTACTTATTGAGCGTCCTCGTTTTATTAAGACAACTGATTTATTTTCCAAAAAAGAAAACTAATTCTGTTACCTAAACTGGTTTCAAACCTTTGGTTTCCTAAGTGGCCGAAGGGATATTTTTTTTCGTTTTAAGAACTTTTTAAATAGGATACGGTTTATTCAACCTAGTGCAGGCTTATGTATTATTCTATATTGTTATAGTATAAGAATTGACATTTTTGTAATCCATTTAGCCCTAGTTGTTTTGAATAAATCATTTATTTATTTATTATTTACTATACCATAACCCTATATTACTATAGCAGCGCCTCGCGGTTTATTCAGGGATAAAAGCTTTTTAATAATGACAGAATTCTTTAAATCGGTTCAGTAGTTACGAAGCCTAATTCCATACAAACAAACAATCAAATATTTCCTCTTTATGATAATTTAATATAATAATATAATTTATGATATAAGTATAGATATACCTAATAGGGTGTTACAGGTAGCCGAAAATTATTCCAAAGAATATTTCTCTCTCACGTTCACCGTGCCAGTTGGTTGGTCACGTTTGTCAAAGGAAATAGTTCAGTAGAAGGGTATTTCCCACGGGCTGATTGAGAAAAAATCTACCGTTAGGTACTCCTGGGGATCCCGGAAAATGTTTTTAACCAGTTTTTCGCTTATTGATATTGATACTGAGAAACTACCAGCTGGGTTGAAGGTTTATTTGTTCTGTGTTAGGCCTAAAAAGGCCGCTTTTTGTACTTTTGTTAATGAATGCCCTTTAATAAAATTAGTTTAAGCATTCAACTCAATGTTTATTTCAACTTAGATAGGTACACATGAACATATCCAAACTCTAGATTAATCAAAAGTTAAATTAAAACACACAATCTTCATAAGCAACAAACAGTCAAAGTTTTCCTCTTTATAATATTAGTATAGATTGACCAACCTTTTTTGAAAAGTTTTCAATACATTTATCAATGTCTACCGACTACTTCATAAACCTCCCGCAGCCCCGCATAGATACACAAGTCCGTGCGAGCCAGTTGATCATAAAATTACACCATCGTGAAATATATTGTTATCACGGGGGAGCTCGTAACACATTGCGTCGAGAGTAACTGTTTTTTTATAACAATAGTCTGAGAGCGCGTCGTTATTAATGTTGCCTCATCCTAAACAGTCGCCTAATACATGTATTAATAATGTTGGACAATTCACACAGCATTAAGCTGAGCAGAGCTTGTGTTATGGGTACTAGATAACAGATAAACTTATATTATAATACACTACATAAATATAGTTATTTTTCTCATACATAGAGAACGCCCTGAACAAATATCTGCAGATCGTACACACATTTGTCCCGAGGCGAGAATCAAACCCGAAATATCTTGTGACCTTCGCTCACTGCGCCACAGAGGTCGTCGTAACTAAATCTTATAACAAGGATCAGTTGAGTAACCTGTAGATTGTTTGTAACTAGCTCTGCAAGTTACTCAATTATTTTCAAAATTTACGATGAGTTACCTACTAAAATTCAGAATGTTCACGAAATTTTACTTAAACTTAATTTGGTCCCGATGAACTTTTTTATCAGTATAAGAAACAGGTTCGAATAGCATAAAAAAAGATTTTGTGAGAAACACCCATTTTCTCCATATCTGAAAAAATTTGAATATCTGGGAATGGGAATGATATTTATCTCGACGCCTCTGTGGCGCGGTGCTCAAAGGCGCGCCTCCGACGCAGGCGGTTGCGGGTTCGATTCCCGCCTCGGGACAAATGTTTGTATGATCTGTCAGCATAATGTTGTGTGATTTGTCCCACAATATTTATTTATTTATTTATTAATAGAATTCTTTCTAAAATGCATTGGTATTTTCCTAAGAACATATTCATGTAGCTTCAACTTGGTGCCTGCTCTTACTGCACCGTCCATAATTTCCACCCTGTATATTGCTGACATTGTTCCGCATCCTGGAATGAGATGAGGTAATGTTTCCACAACCCTCTCCTCTTCCACGACATCATAATAAGATAAGCCATTTTCGTGTATCCTGTTTAGGAGGAAATAAAGCTTGAAGTACAACCCACACGTAACTAGTATTACACCTATTCACTGTTATAAAAAAGCTAAGAGCGAATAAACTCCCACATTTAGCTCAGTTCAAAATAGCATACTTTTAAGACTTGTCTTGACTTGGGGGACAGTATCGCTCACGTCCGTAGGTGTTGACCCTCTGTTACCCTACACGTGTCCTCTGGGTGGTGCTAAGAGCGGTACCCTCTGGTGGTAGGCTTCGGCCGTGGCTTGTCACCACCCTCCGGACTCACCCAGTCCGTGAAGCAACTCTGTTGTGTTTCGGAATGTGGTCCGGAGTAGCCATCTTCTAGACCTTCGTGATACATCGTCAGCCGCATCTTCGCTTTCTATCAGGTGTCAAATGATGTGTCTTCTGCAATATGATTTTCTTTTTACACCAAAAATTGCTGAGCATAATAATAAATCAATGACCAGAGTGTATGTATATGATTTTGATTGAGCAATTCCAAAACGAAAAATATTTTTTATTTACTACCGCTGATTACTCAACCTTGTCATTCAATAACTAAAATAGACTTCGTATGTGACTATTCACTCGTTATAATACTCTGAAAAATTCTTCTTAGTAGGTATAATCAGGCCCCTGGTACATTAAGATTTTGATTATAAAACAGTTGATGCCATTCTCATATCGGAATCCTTTTTAAAACCTCCTCTACCTTCCATACAATATCCTCTTCCAGGCTTCATTCTTCTCAGAAATGACCGCATAGGCAAAGGTTGTGGTGGTGTTGCCATTTACCTTCGAGCCGATATCCCTTATAAAATTGTCGATCAATCTCCTGGCCAATACACTGGTTTTACTGAACATCTCTTCATCGAAATCATTGTTAATCACACTGCTATTTTGCTTGGGGTATATTATCCACCTTCGTTACACGTTAACTACTTCTCCTCTCTTGAACTGAAGCTCGAAGCTCTTTCACCTATCTACGACCATACTATTATTCTCGGGGACTTCAATACTTGTTTGTTGAAGAAGGATTCTCGTGCTCATAAACTTGAATCGCTCATTTCCTCGGTCAACATGCACATCCTCCCTCTTACTGCTACTCATCACGCTCCAAACTGTTCTCCTTCTCTTTTAGACCTTATCTTAGTCTCAGACGCTGATCGTGTTGCTACTCATGGTCAAATTACTGCTTCTTTCTCTTATCACGATCTCGTCTATCTTTCTTATAAAGTTCGCTCCCCAAAACGCAAACCCAAAATCCTTTTCCTCCGCAGCTACAAAAATATTAATCGCGAGCGCCTGAAACTTGATGCCTCTATTATCGACTGGTCTCAAGTAATTGAGGGAGGTTCAGTTGATGAGATGGTGGCTAGTTTTAACAAAATAGTCATTAACTTGTTTAAAATCCACGCTCCTCTTAAACGCGTTAAAGTCAAGCATCCTCCGGCTCCTTGGCTAACAGAGAGCATTAAAAAAATGATGGCGAAGCGCGATAGGGCGAAACGCATCTATAAGAAATATTGCACAGATTCCACCCTACAATCATACAAGAGGCTCCGCAATCGTTGCAGCAAGATGTGTAGGGACGCAAAAAGACTTCACATTAATAATTGTCTCAAAGACGCAATCCCTCCACAAATGTGGAAATTCCTTAAATCATTAGGGTTGGGTGGAAAACCCAGTAATCCGCTTGGTTCGCTTGACCTGAACGCTATCAATCAGCACTTTTCTAAATCTCCTCTGAATCTTGATAGTAATGTCAGGCAAGCGACTCTAAGTGAACTGGCTCGAAAGCCTAGGCCTATTTGCGCTCCCTTTGCGCTGGCAGCAGTTGCTGAGCAGGACATTGAGAAAATCCTATCCTCAATCTCGACCAAAGCAGTAGGAACTGATGAAATAAATATTCAGATGTTACTTCTTCTTTCCGATGAACTCATACCTCCTATCACTTTCATTATCAAACACTCTCTTAAAACCAATTTATTTCCTACTGCTTGGAAATCGGCCTACGTTATTCCCCTTCCTAAGACTTCTAATCCAACGTTAGCCTCTGAATTTCGACCTATCTCTATCTTACCTGTTCTTTCTAAAATATTGGAGAAAGTAGTCCAAAAACATCGTCTGATTATATGTATAAGAATTGTCTTCTGAGTCCGCTCCAATCAGGTTTCCGTTCTGGTCACAGTACGGTGGGAGCGTTGACTAAGATCTAAGATGACATTCGCCAGGCCATAGATAACAGGCTTTTTACATGTTTAATATTGCTAGACTTCAGCAGCGCCTTTAACTCAGTTGATCATGACATCC
The DNA here is from genome assembly GCA_955876795.1 of Eupithecia tripunctaria. Classification (NCBI taxonomy): domain Eukaryota; kingdom Metazoa; phylum Arthropoda; class Insecta; order Lepidoptera; family Geometridae; genus Eupithecia; species Eupithecia tripunctaria. Next base: position 17,795,460 of record OY041601.1, read on the forward strand.
TTCTTTCTATCCTCTCCTCTCATAATATCTCCTCCTCGGCAATTGACTGGTTCAAATCTTATTTATCTGGACGCTCACAGTGTGTTCGCTCAGATGAGCTTAGTTCGGATTGGTGCAACATCACTGCAGGCGTTCCACAAGGAGGTGTACTGTCTCCCTTACTTTTCTCTGTCTTTATAGATGCCATAACCCTTAACATCACGTCTCATTATCACCTGTATGCAGATGACCTGCAAATATATACTCACTTCGGTTCAGGCGAGATCTCGGAAGGCATTGCTCAAATCAATGATGACCTCAATAAAATTAATGAATGGGCAAACACTTTCGGACTCTTAGTTAATCCAACCAAAACTCAAGCTATTGTTTTTGGCTCCCATTTTATGCTTAACAATTTTTCCCTGACTTCTTTTCCTCCAGTGACGTTCGTTGGTAAACCTATCCCGTACTCGGAAAAGGCTAAAAATCTGGGTGTTATATTTGATAAACGCTTGTCTTGGTCCCCACACATTAATGATGTTAGCAGAAAAATTAACTTTACCTTTCAGTCCCTTAAACGTCTTCAAAAATTTCTTCCTCTTGAGACCAAAATCACTCTTGCTCAATCTTTGCTTCTACCCATCCTGGACTACGCGGATGTTTCCTATTTAGACGTCTCGGAGGAGCTTTTGTATAAACTAGAGCGCCTTCAGAACTTGAGCATCCGGTTTATTTACGGGCTGCGCAAATTTGACCACGTGTCCCAGTTCCGATCACAGCTGAAATGGCTTCCTATACGTCGTCGCCGGGATCTCCATATCTTGTCTTTCCTCTACTTTATCCTCTTTAATCCTCTCTCTCCTTCTTGTCTTCGTGATCGCTTTGAAATTTTTGTTCCCCGTGGCAAGCCCTGTAGAACGGCTATATCCCTTCGTCTGCGAACCCAAGAGCATAAAACCAGCCGTTACCATGATTCCTTCACCCTGATGGCACCGAGACTCTGGAATGCTCTTCCCCACTAGCGCATGCAAACCGATAAATCGGTAATCGATAAATTATCGGTAATCGGCTCATTTTAGCCAACGATAATTATCGAACAATTCGATAAAAAACCGATAATTATCGAGAATAAAGCATCATTTCCTGCAACGACGCCAATGAATTGCCTCGTGAAAATTCGCCAAATCAAGTCAGCAGCACCCCATTATCAAATAAAGAATTGATTATCCAACAAATTTGACTATTTTAATTCGATATCGTATTAAAAAAAACATTTATAGACACCTAATGATTACTAGTTCATTCTACTGACTCATTTACTTAATTGTTAAAATAGTTCGTTCATATTAGAATCGAAAATGTCAACTAATTAAAAGTTGTTCGATTAGTAACACTAATCGAAATAATAATATTATCTGGATATATATCTAAATGGAGGATTTTGTTTTTAGTTTGTAAGATAAATATTTTAGTTGTTTTATTCAGAAATACCTATAGGTGCTTTTTATAAAACGAATAGGTATATAATATACAATGTGTCTGTTACCGGTTCTGCGACTTTAGGGGGATGAAGTGCGGTAAATTTTATCGACAAATCGGCAGCGATAAAATGGCAGCCAGCATTTTGTTTTCTTTTGCCTCAAAGCACGGTTGCTTATATTGTTTAAGCTATAGCTACCCATGCGGAGGCCCTAGGTAGACGATAGTGGACTAATTTGATAGCCAATAATGTCGGCAATTAAGCAATGATAATGTTGTTGCATTTTTTTTATTTTATAATAGAGGTAAAGATAATTTAAAAAACAAAAAAAAGCTATCTTAACATTTTTTTTAAATTATTAGCTTTTTCATAAAATTTAAACCATAAAGCTACATGTTTTTAAACGATAGTACAGAATGTGTGTTTCAAAGTAAGTCTTACATCTTAGCCATTAATAAGATAGTTTGGAAGTTATGACGATTTAAATAGGCCCCTGAAAGCTTAAATATCCCGCAATAGAAAACAAAATGGCTGCCATTTTATCATATAGCGAGAAAAAAAATAGGGATAGTGATTTGTCGATAAAATTTACCGCACTTCACCCCCCCAAAGTCTCCGAAACCGGCATCCAGACACATGTATGATTATATTTTTAACTAAGTACCTACTTCACGTCACTCTTTGGACTTCTGTATAATCTGCCTCACTGTGTGTATGTGGTCTATGGTGCCATAACCTCCGCGAAACCCAGCCTGTTCCGGTGGCTGGAACTCATCTAGTCTCTTGGCGAGACGACGGTTCGTGCTCACTCGTGTGACACCTTAGATAATGTTCCTACTTAATTTAGATTTTGGTAGTATGTAATAAAACAATATTCCTGAGTAAATAATGAGTTATCTCTTATCAATGAGCTACTGAATAATAATGTAAAGTTCAATAAATTTATATTATTTTCCATATTACTAATGGTACATTCAATCCTTGAACGAAATATTGAAAAACCGGAACCTTAAGTAGTAAGTTAATCTAATACACTGAAAGATATAGGTAGATAATACGTAAATCTTGTTGAGTGTAGATTGGACAAATTTATTAGAAGCCGAAACACTAAGCTATTTTCCTTCACCAAAAACCGATAATTATCGATAATTATCGAAAAATAGAGCAATAAATATCCGATTATCGATTATCGAAAAGTTTCGATTATTGCATGCCCTATTCCCCACTCAATACAAGCAAGTCTTTCACTAAGCGCATTTAAGTCTAAGGTAAAAGAGCATTATCTCTCTCTACAGTCATAGATGTATATATAGATAGGTATATATGTATGTATAATATATATTTAAATTGTATGTATTTATAGGTATATTATAAATTTAGTATGTTTACGTATTTTACTTTATTTTGGTTTAGGATAGTTTTTGTATGTAGTTTTAAAAAATACTATTTGTATATTTAGTATTTTCTTTCTTTGTCTTGTATGTACACTATATCTATCCACAATCGCTTTATAAACTCTCTCTGTTAGCATAGGTTTGCTGCAAGAAAACTCTTTTAAGGTTAAGCTCGCCTTTGTACATGTCCTGTATTTGTTAACTTTTATGTATGTTATTTTGTGTGCAATAAAGAATTTATGAATTTATGAATTATGAATTAAGCTCGCGCTGCGATATATGAAAGGAAACGAATACATTCATAGTTTTCGTAAACAATGCAAAACTTATCCTACGGCTTCGATAAATTCGAACGAAATCGAGCAAAAAGTTTTGAAACTTCATGATGAACTCTTTGCTTCCATTGCATGCCCCGTTTTGATTCAAAATATGAATCGAATCGAGGCAAATTTAAAATTGGGCAGGTCACAGTTACGTACGGTGAGTAGACATGTAGTGAAACCAATTGAGGTAGTGATAAAAAACAAAGTTAACGCAATCAAATGTTACAGCCATTTATGACCGAATATTTTTAAATTTTCAAGATGATCACATAAGCACATACCCTTATGGGTACTTCCTGTTGACCTAGAATCATAAAATTCGGCAGAATCAAGGTCATATAGGAGGATGTGTGGTGCATGGCTTAGAATTTGCACCACCCCGAATACATCCGAGAATTAAGTTACATAGCCTCAAAAAATTAGCAAGCTGAAGTGGAAGTGGGCCGGCCATATCTTGCGAAGAACCGACAACCACTGGGGTAAACGAGTTCTTGAGTGGAGACTGCGACTCGGCAAACGTAGTCTAGGGCGCCCTCCAGCCAGCTGGAATGACGATCTGCGAAAGATGGCTATAGCGCTATAGCGCTCATTAGGGGAGGCCTATGTCCAGCTGTGGACTAGGCTGATGATGATGACTGTACAGATCTGAGCCTCATATAACGGTATAAAACAAAGAATTCAATACACATCTTAATATACTTACTCGAGGATCGTAAAATGGAGGTTTTTATGAGTGAATCTTTATGTGACCTTATTATTTACGCTCATGTAAGATGTATACGGGTTGGAGACGCGTAAACGAGATATCGATGTTGCCGCGTTTATAAATAAGTCGGGTTTGTTTGCGGAAATAGGTTGTCTTATACATTATTCGGGTGTTTCGGAATCTGAGAGTTCTTAGAACCAGAGATTTACGTAAATATTTTACAGTTACATAGTTAATAAAGAATACACCGTAATCTTCTTCCGTCGTGGCTTGCTACATGCGTTTAGTTGTTAGGAGTGTAAAATGATAATAATTTTATAATAATTGAATGATTTTCGATATCATAATATTCAGTTATAATATATAATATAATATACATGTAAGTATGTATAATATTCAGGTATGGTAAAGAAGTTGGTAATACGGATTTCAGTTTTTAAAGATTCACAGGACAAATAAATCGTATTCCCTCGATATTCATTCATTCTACTCGTACGTACAATCACATTTCACACTAATATTATACATAAATGCGAAAGTTTGTATGGATGTAAGGATGGATGTTTGTTACCTCTTCACGCCAAAACTATTGAACGGATCTAGCTGAAATTTTACAAACAGGTAATTCTAATCGTGAAATCAAACATAGGCTAGGCTTTTTAACCCATAAATCAGTTCCCGTGGGATAATAATCACCTTTAAAAACGTTTCCATAGGGAGAACGCGTGCGAAACCGCGGGGCGCAACTAGTAATTAATGAATTTGGTGTACAATTGTATTAAGTATTCAACCAGATCATAAATAGACAGAGTAAACGGTAAACATACCCATAAATAATAATTATTAATTAATTAGGTTTAAAAAGTAAAAGTAGAAACTTTTTAAACTTTCGCGATTTGTTAACATAATTTTATCATAAACAAAGGTACGGTATAAATACCCGATAAATAAAATCATTAAATAATACTTAAGAACTACTTTCAAATTTATAAATTACTAGCTTTTCCCCGCGGCTTCGCACGCTCTATTCAAGTAGCTATGTCCGTCCCCGGGATACCGTTTACCTCCCTGCCAAATTTTATCAAGATTACTTCAGCCGGGAACGAAATAAAAACTATCCTATGTACGTCTCCTGGGTCTAACTCTAAGCTACCTCCCCACCAATTTTCAGCCAAATCGGTTCAGCCGTTCTTGAGTTATAAATAGTGTAACTAACACAACTTTCTTTTATATATATAGATTTTGAAGTGCCCTTCACAGTGCATGTACTATTGACTTAAGCATACATTATGACCTAAGCTGTATACCATGTACATGTAAGCATAATAAATAATAAATAAATAAATAAAAACATACATTGAAAGACCGAGAGAACCTCCTCCTTATAAGGGAGGCTTTTTTTATGTTTTTATTTTCCGTATTCGGTTAAAAATAAGAAAAATAAAAACATAGCGAAGAAAAATAAAGTTGAAAAAAATCTGTATGTACCCGGTTTATGAAAAATCCCGACGTCTCCGAAGCTCAGCCTCTGGCGTAATGATTGATATCAGATACTGAAAATAATGAAGGGATTGCGATCCCAGGAGACATCGGATGCAAACTCCAGTCGGCTAACTTTATTGTTTATTAAGCTATTTTTGTGAGTAACTTTCTTTAACAGTCAAAGCTTTTTCAAATACAATACAAATTCACATTTATCTATACAACTATTATAAAGAGGAAATGTTTGTTTGTTTGTATTAAATAGGCTCCAAAACTAATGAACCAATTAAAAAAATATATAATTATAAAGCTTACTTTTCAGGGAGTGACATAGGCTATATTTTATCCCGGAATTCTCACGGGAACGGGAACTACGTGGGTTAATCCGCGAGGCGCTACGATATCACACTAATATTATAAATGCGAAAGTTTGTATGGATGGATGGATGGATGGATGTTTGTTACCTCTTCACGCAAAAACTACTAAACGGATCTGGTTGAAATATTGCACACAGGTCCTAATCCCGTAATCATAGGCTACTTTTTATCCCATAAATCAGTTGCCGTGGGATAAAAATCACCTTCAAACGTTTCCATAGGAACAACGCGTGCGAAGCTGCGGGGCGCAGCTAGTTCATAAAAATGTAAGGTATATAATGTCAGGTCTTATCGATAATTCAAAGCGTCTGTCTTACCTTAGTGTTCTACGTCGCGTTAGCGACTTACCACTTTATTTTATCTCTAGGGTGGAGTGTTTCTCCACTACCATCCAAAGTTGATCTCTACAGATAAAACTCCTATAATCGAAAAAACACGCCGAAGCAGCCGAAATATAAATAAATAAATAAATAATGTTGGACAATTCACACAGCATTATGTAGCCCCAAGCTAAGCAGAGCTTGTGTTATGGGTACTAGATAACTGATATACATAATACAATATACTATATAGATAGATATTTTTATTATACATAGACAACATCCACAACGCCCTGAACAAATATCTGCAGATCGTACAAACATTTGTCCAGAGGTGTGGCAGAAATCGAACCCGCCACCTCCTGCGTCGCAGGCGGATTTTAGCCCACCGCGCCACAGAGGTCGTCATATATATCTAAATTATATATAAATGAATTCCTGTTCGTTAGTCTCGCTAAAACTCGAGAACGGCTGAACGGATTTATCTTATCTTGGTCTTGAAATGTTCGTGGAGATCTAGGGAAGGTTTAAAACGTGAGAAAATCAACGCGTGCGAAGCCGCGGGGCGCAGCTAGTAATTATATAAATAATAAAATTCGTTTTGACAATTCAAACGCGGACAAGTGTGACTGCATACGATTTCATACAACAAACTCTAAAATTCGATTCTTTCGGTTCTCCGCGTTCCTTCTATAGCTTTGAACGCTCACTACAAGCGGGTAAAAACGACTCATTTGGAATCGAAAATGGAATTCTCCAAATGGTAAAAGTTCAATTGCAGTTCGGAAATGGCTCGATATTGTGTTGGCTTGATCCCGCATTCTTGCTTAGATCAGGAGCTTATGAATAAAGTTTACCTTCACAGAAGATGCCAAGATAATATCGAACAGAAACCATTTCCGTAGAAGGTAGTTTCGTTTTTACTAAACTAAAATTTCTTGACTTCAATAGAGGAGGTTCTATGATGGGTTTCATAATATGATTTTTTTTTTTTTTAAAAATCATGGTTTTTTATCAAGGTCATTAATACTGAAACTGTGCCGAAATATATGGAGAAAAGCTCAAAACAAAATTATGGTAAATATCCTGTTGTAAATAACTTTAGGTTTTTTATGTACCTAAATAATAATTTTGTCGATGATTCCATCAATTAAGAACCGATTTAAAAACCTATTTAGCCATTTAACATGTTTATAAAAAATGATCCTGAGGTGGTTCAATAGAATTCCTATAATTATTTATATGACGTATTAAATTCCGCTAAACTTAAAAACAATGGTTAAAAAGTTTTTTTTTTTACAATAATATTATTTACACCTTTACTCCGATCATCACCCGTCTACCAAGCGTGGTAGGTAATGAAGACACCCCTGTAGTTGCTTTTTAAAATCAGGTTGTAACAAAACACCGAGCAAAATGTTTTAGTAAAAACGGGATTATGAATTATTTCATCATGAAATATTTCATAGAGTATTTGAAAATCAATCAACAATTAGAAAAATTCATAGTGGTCTATCATGCTCAAAAGGATATAACTTTTGATAGGGTATATAGTATACATATGTATTATGTACCCGAGAAGTTAAAACAGTAAGTTTCTACGACGCTCCATAGCACCACCACCCAGATTGCGTCCTCTACACGTTGTTGCCGTAAACACAATGTGTATTAATTATGTTTTTATATTTTTTAAGATTATTTTTATGTTTGTTAGTTTTTCAGATACGAGTATATATTTTTATGGACTATGGAATAAGTTAAACTAGATTCTAGGATTCATTCAAGCGATGTTATTCTTATAACATATATCCAGTGGCAAGTATTCAAGCGGAAAACAACAGTACAGCAGAATAGGATTAATTTGTATCTGTACCAAATCTCCTTTTTCCCTTACTCGCGTAATTGGATACGAAAAATTTAAATTTTGCTTTATTTCCGCAATAAGGATTCTTTGCCGTCGTCAGTAGCAATATATTAGGTCCTTACATATGAAATTGGCGTTTTTCGTACTGGCCACTTTAATCACAAATTTCTCCTCTTTGGTAAGGAATTCCAAATTCAAATTTGTACAGCTATAGACTCATGTATTTGTGCTTCGATTATCGTCATTCATTTGTTTTTTTTCTGTTTGCGTCACTCATTTTACAAAATGGAAAACTTAAAATATCGCATTATTTACGAGTACGAGTTCCGCCGTGGAACTAGTGCTGCGGAAACAACTCGAAGGGTGAATGATGTGTATGGCGGTCGTGTTGCAAAAGAAAACACAGTTCGTTTTTGGTTCCAACGTTTTCGTTCTGGAAATTTCGACCTGCAGAACAAGCCCCGTGGACGGCCTGAGACTCAAGTTGATAATGAAGAGTTGAAGGCTATTGTGGAAGCGGATCCATCGCAAACCACGTCCGAGTTAGCTGCAGGCTGCGATGTTAGTGATAAAACTGTTTTAATTCACTTGAAGCAAATTGGGAAGATTAAAAAGCTTGAAAGGTGGGTACCTCACGAATTGACTGAAGCAAACCGGCAAACGCGCGTCGACTGCTGCGTTACATTACTAAACCGGCACAATAATGAAGGTATTTTAAACCGAATCATTACCTGTGATGAAAAATGGGTTCTTTACGATAATCGGAAGCGCTCAGCGCAATGGTTGGATCCTGGCCAGCCAGCCAAATCCTGCCCCAAGCGAAAATTAACCCCAAAAAAGTTACTTGTAAGCGTTTGGTGGACTAGTGCCGGTATTGTTCATTACAGTTTTCTCAAATCTGGCCAGACTATTACGGCTGATGTCTATTGTCAGCAATTGCAAACCATGATGGAAAAGCTAGCGGCTAAACAACCTAGGCTGGTCAATCGCTCCACGCCACTGCTGCTTCACGACAACGCTAGACCACACACTGCGCAACAGACGGCTACTAAATTAGAAGAGCTTCAATTGGAAAGTCTAAGACATCCTCCGTACTCCCCGGACCTTGCTCCAACAGATTACCATTTTTTTCGAAATTTGGATAACTTCTTGCAAGGGAAAAAATTCAACTCCGATGGGGCAGTCCAAATCGCCTTCAAAGATTTTATTGATTCCCGTCCGACTGGTTTTTTTAGTAAAGGGATCAATGAACTACCTATAAGATGGCAAAAGTGCATAGAATGGTTCATACTTTGATTAATTAAATATATTATATTAAAAAATATTCGACTTTTTGTTCCTCCCATACAAAACGCCAATTTCATATGTAAGGACCTAATATATATAATAATTTATAATAATTTACCCACCTTATTCTCATGGAATTAGACATTAGAATATTTTTCCTATACTTCCTGAATACATAAAAAATTTAAATGAAATGAGAAACGTTTGGATACATTTTTTTTTCTGTACATATTAGTTTATTTAAGTTATTTCTGTGTGTTAAACCAAGATTCATCTAAGTTACTTTATCTCCCTGACTACTTCAACGGAAACTAATAAAAGGCAGAGTAAGCCCAGACAGCGGGAAAGCGATAATATTATATCATCACAAAAACTCGCATTCATGTCGCACAAGTTTTTCAATCAATCTATGTCATCCAATGATTGAATAGATTCGACTATTAAAAGAATCCGCACAGATATTGGTCCATGACAGTATTTTGAAGTAAGCCATTCTTACCCTTAACTAGATGAGATGAGGATTCGATTTTCTTCTTTCACTTGTCAAGCAAAGTTGTAATCTTTGGGGCGGGTATACAATCATGTTTTCTTTTGTATTTCCTCATTGTCATTCCATTTATCACATTTTTTGTGAGTATTGTTATAATTTGGCCACAAAGTTTTTGTGGTTCCGTAGTCAGATGAGAAACTCGTAACCTGCGAAGCAGTGACAGTTATAATTCTTCAATTAAATGGTTGTTGATTTTAATCTCAGCTGGGCACCAATAGAAAAATAAAATAAAAAATAGAATACTTTATAGTCTGTCGATATTTTTTTATTCACAATCGTATCCTTATTCTTATCCTTATGAAAAAGCCACGTTTTTGCAGCGCCTCAAGGATGTTCGCTGGTGAACGGGTTCCGGACTTTTTCGGTATAATCAGATCTCGGGCGTCATTCTACTACTTTTCAATGATCCTATCCATCCACGATTGTCTGGTTGAGACCACTCTTGAGTGATAAGACCGCCACGTCATTTAGTTCGTAAGCTGTTTTGTTGCATTGTTTCTAGATTTTTTTTTCGTACAATAAAACATAAAACATAAAAATCGTTTATTAGACACAATTACAAAGTTTCAGTAGATATTGAATCCGTAGGATCCCGAACTAGCCTAGGCTGTATTTCAGTATAGAGTATACAATAGTCCTTCATTTGACCGCAATCTCACCTGATGGCAAGCGAAGATGCGGCTGACGTTGTATCACGAAGGTCTAGAATATTCACCCTTGTCTTGAAGAGACTCAGGTTGTAATTGGCCGGAAAAACAGAAGCAGGGAGCGAGTTCCATTCCTTAGCGGGTCGAATAATGAAGGTGGCGGAAAACCGACTAGTCCGAGTCAATAAGTGTGCAATAAGGATCTCTCTAGGGTGTAACTTTCTCTTCTCTTCTTGACAAAAGAGACTCGCAAACATCAAGAACGCCTTATTAACATTTATTTACATTTGCTAAACAACAGTTCGGAGACGTAACAAGGGAATTAGAATTAGCTATGGCTTACTCACGCGTGCTTGTTTGTTCGTTTGTGCACGGTGTTGGAGTGAACAGTAGAACAGCTACGTAAGGTGCGTAAGGTTCGGTAATTACGTATGTTTACGTTTAGCAGACTGTCATTGGCCTCGTTTACATCTCTCTTAAACATTTTTGGAATCTTTCATGGTTGTTATCACAACGCTCATAAAGTATCGCGTCGTGATATAGAAACTTTTTTTTATTACTATACTATTTCGTGACCGCGACGCAAGCCTTTTGAATTATCAGAAAACCCACAATTTTTTTTTTGTTGATGATGGTTAACATGTCTTCCTAGCCGAATTTCAACCACGGCGGCTAGTTTCATCGGAGGGCAGCCGATTAAATTTATTCTGATATACCTAATGGTATTAAATAAGGTAAAAAATTTAAATTAGGACTGTTGAAGTTTGACTGAAATCAAAATTTTACCAACTAGTGACTCAATATGTGAGAACAATAAAGCACAAACCGTCGCACTTACGATTTGCAATTGTTTTTGAAACGACTAGTTGCGTCTTTGCCAAAAGGAACAAAAGAGAACTCGATCGTCACGTATTTTATAATTAAAATCATAGAATTGTAAAAATCCATCGTCCAGTTTGTGGTATCTATTATACATATAAGCTATTTTTTAATACCTCTGTTATAGTTTTATTTTGTAGAGCTTAGGCCGAGCTACGAAGTCGCCCTTTTTGGTCAGCAAACTACATTTTCACTTGTAAATAGCACAACTGTGTATTCGCTATTTGCCCTCCATCATGACGTCACTAATGGGGCAAGTCAAACAGGTTCTGCGTGTTGTTTGCACCCTGATTCAGAACACCTATTTATATCTAGTGTACAATTTATCGCACCGGCCACTTTTGGATATTATTGATGACTACCGGTGTTACGAAGAGGTAGTATTTTCGCTTCTATAAGCTTAAGAAATAAAGTTGAATTATGTATTTAATTCGAGTTTTTTACCATGTAGAATCCGTGAGAAGCCAAGTTTGACAACCAAACCTTTTAGAATTACGTCTTAAATAAAATACTTATTGTGGTCAAGAGTCAAGAGTTAAATCGCTTATTTCTTTAGACTTACAAAATGACTTAGACAAGTCAAATTTTTACTATATAAACAGCTTGATAAATAGTTATTACTATCAAACAAGAAATAAGGTGCAATTGACTCTGATTCATTAAAAAAAGGTTAATAGTATAGAAGCTTTTAATTTCACTATTCACCGTGAAGGCACCCGAGTCGACGACCAACGGAAAAAAAGCCACGCGATGGACCGATAACCTAGTGAAGGTAGATGAATGGTCTTTGTTAAGAACCCAGCAGTGGACGTCGATCAGCTGATATGATGATCAATCCACTACTGCATATTTCTTTAGTAAGCTTTGCTACTGGCCCGTACGTACATGTAATATCGTTCATCTGTTTGCACGGCTCAGTATTAAATGTTACAAGTTGCGACGGGTAATCAAGTAATATTAGTTTCACTCGCGACTTCAGAGTTACCAAACAAACTTGGCTTTATTGATGGCGAACAAAATATGGCGGAAAGTTAGTGTTTTTCTTTTACCGGAGCTGCTTCGTTTGTTTGAGAATATAAGCTGAAGAAGGGATTATTAGTTCTCTTGGAAACTCAAGTGCTGGTTTGATACCGAGGCAGTATAGTGGATGAAGCTTAAGCTTGACTTAAGCCTTCTATATAGTTATAATATTATTTAAATGGTTATATTATTTGTTTGAACCGTGTAAATTTAAAAAATCATTTTAGTGCAGGTAAGAATTTATGGCATTACCCCCCATGAGTTAAACGCCAATAAGGCGTTTATCAGGGGGAGGCCTGCGTCCAGCAGTGGACCGATACAGGCTGTGGATGGATGGAAGAATTTATGCTTAACATATAATTTTAAGCATCATTAGGATTGGGCCTACCCAATTCTGATGAATGATAAAATATAAAATACAATTTTGAACTTTTGTCCAGCAATGTGATAAATACGGCAAATTAAAAAATATGTGAACATTACATAACTATGTTATGAACTGTATTTATACATATATTTTATCATAATTAAAAGTAAAATACCTATATACGGCGAGGCGGTTCTTTGTTAGTACCTCTGGAATTAACTACTTAGCAGATCTTAGTACAAATAAGCCCCATTTCAGTGGCTTTACGCTCAGCGCCCACTATAACCTACAATAGACAGCTTTCGCAAGATTTGCATATCCGTTTACGTCAGGGGCGGAATGCAAAACTCGTGTACTTTGATCAAAATCTCCAAAAGCGAGCCCCAATCGAATTCATTGGCCGTGCCGAAGAGCCGATACCCGGAAGTATCTATATAAATTAAGGAAAGCCTCTCTCATCCACTTAGGAACCCAGTCGAAAACACGGTGCGTTTCGTCGGTCAAAAGAAGGTTATGGCGGAAATTGTTGTCAACCAACCTTTTCCTTGAAACCAACAAGATATTATTATAAAACTTTTAAATCTAACATGGTTAATATCACTTAAGCCATTTACGTCATAACGAGATATTTACCATGATTTGAATAACTGATGATGCATGGAAGATGGCGTTATTCCGTGATCATGGCGCATGAAACTATGCCGAAATATTGGAAAGTTCTTAACTTTGGTATTATAAGATAGATAATAGTAACCTTCCTAGCTACCAATATTATATGTAGCAAAAGTGCTCGCAAAGCCGTGGGCTGGAAATAATTTTCAAAGGTTTTGTCTGAAAAGCTTAAAAGAGTTGCAAAAGTTTTCAAATACTAAGGCCCTTTGTCCGGGTAGATATCCGACCAGTAGGCGGTAAACTGAACCCTTGCTCCATTCTCCTCTGGGCAGATGCTGACCTAAATGATAAATCGAGACAAAGAGGCCCCCGATACATTTTGTATTAGACACGTGCGAAGCGAGCCCTTACGTCATCTGAGGACAATTAATAGTATGTAAGACCAGTTAGACTTAGTTATCCTAAGATTGTATTAGTTGATAAGCGATAAACTTGCTAGTGGTTTCTTTTTCACTTCTTCCGCTAGTGGACAAAAAATTGAAGTGAATTAAAGTCAATTGCACCTTATTTCTTGTTTGATAGTAATAACTATTTATCAAGCTGTTTATATAGTAAAAATTTGACTTGTCTAAGTACTTATTTTGTAAGTCTAAAGAAATAAACGATTTGACTTTGACTCTGAGGGCCTAGACAATGTAACAATCGATGTCGAAAGCGATAGTAAATAATTGATTTTGTTTTAAAAAAACTATAAACCGACTTCAATTAATAGATCCCATTGTCAGAATTGAACCATATTAAAATGGGACCACACGGGAAGCACCAGCTTTCATATTGAGTTTTCATATTCAGTCAAAAGTTCTGAGGTAACAAACTTAAAAAAACGCCATAATCACGCTATTGTAATGCCGCGAAATTTTACTGATTTAAAAAACAAATTACATGTTAAAGTTATTTACAACGGGATATTTACCATGATTTGAATTTTGAGTTTTCCAATATTTCGGCACAGTTTCATGCGCCATGATCACGGAATAACTGAATGTCTTGCGAGTGAGTTATTATTGGCAGATATATCGATCTACCCTCATTTTTAGTCTTTTGATACGAACGTTACCACTACCACCGTTTTCATTATCGAACGCTACTCGATCACGACACACGACACTAACGGTATCACAACGCGGTTCGGCTGTACATCACTTCTTCGTTTTTTACACATTCTCACTACAGGGTTCCAGGTTCCGGATAGTTGGAAACCTTCTTCTCGGTTGAAGTTCCTGTGTTTGGTAATCTCAATGGCCTCCTGTACCAATCTTGGTATGTAATGTCGCTCTGTTGAGATTACTTGTGGATTGTGTAATTCGATCCAGTGGTTTGAACCAGACTCCAGATTGTGGAACTCTATCCCCCATAAAATTCGAGCAAGTCCGTCGCTGAGCATATTTAAAACTAAGATCAAAGAGCACTTTCTATTATCATAAATACTATGATATAAGTATAGTATATATATTATAAAGGTGTATTTATTTATATAGGTATTTATTAGGTTTATTTTAGTTATTATTATTTTATTCTATGTATGTTTATCATAAGCATTATTACGTATTATTATTATTATATTTGTAATTTGTACACTTCCTCTACCTATTCCATAGCCTCTCCTCTATCTAAGGTTTCGCTGGAAGAAAACTCTTTAACAGGGTTAAGCTCGCCTTTGTACATATCTTTTAATATAAGTTCATTCTATGTATTATTTGTGTACATTAAAGAATTACAGAATTACAGAATTACAGAAGATGCTCGGCTATGGCAGACTTCTCAATTGCCCGATTCTTTACCGCTCTTATGTGCTCCTTGACTCTGCAGGCAATACTGCGCTTCGTTTGGCCTATAGGAGCTTCCACAGCTGCAGTCGATCTTTTACACTCCTGGTTTTTCTAGTGGGAACGTGTCTTTAGGTGTGCGCAGGTAGTGTGAGATCTTTTTCAAAGGCGTGAAGAAAGTTTTGATGGAGGATTTTTGCAGAATTTTTGCAACCTTCTAGATCTTAAAATTTCAATCAAGACTCAAGTTGACGTCCACTTGAAAAAAAAATTCACGTCCTGGACGTTTGTGGACGGATGATTTATGACTTCTTCGCGCTTTATTTTTATTATCCATTATGAATGTAAGCGGGTTAACTACGAACCTTGTTGGTGTTGGCAGAACACCAACGTTTCACCCCTTAACGAGGGACATCTTCAGGGCTTATTTAGATATCGTTTTAGCTTGGGGCTAGATAGTTCTGTGTGAAATGTGAATTGTCCTGCATTATTTATTTGTATAAGTTGACGCGTGCAAAGCGCAGATGATATTAGGTTGTCGCAGTTGTTTAACGCACCGCTGCCACACAGCACCTAAATGTTCATATAGAACTTTACTCGTAACATCTTATTGCATTTTATATCTACGGCAACAGATAACAGGCAGACTGTGGGCCACTCGCGTGAAGCTTGCGCTAAGCCATTTTATCACTGTAAAATTTATGTAAAGATTACCCGAAGGCTTTTCTTCTCTTCTTTAACCCATATTTTATTTATTTATTTGTTTACCAAAATCCATAGTCCTTAATTAATAACAAACATGATGTTTTATCAAAACAATGGCCACATACGGATTTTCTTTTTATATATATATTTTTTTAAAGACAGTCAGAAGTTAGTAGTTATATTCGAATGCTTTTTTTCAGTCTTTGCGCAGTAGTGGTGCCGATGTTTGTGCTTCGTCCTTATTAATGCATTTACATGTCAGCCTGCAACGTCACATCCGTCATCACGAATGACGTATACGATGATATATTTGAAAGCATGAACAAGAATCGTGGACCCACAATGACTTGGCTAATTGTTACCGACCCATATTGAGCTACATGTATCATTTGAGGGTTTTCCTCCTAGACATCCCACATAAGCGGGGAAAAAAATGAATTCTAGTTTTCCACCTTGTCGATTTTTCGTAGGATGGAAAACTGGAATTGTAACAGACGGACACATAGGTGAAAAGACAACCTCGTTTGTAAGTATTTGCACGAAACCACCATAAGTGATTGACAAGCGAAAAACAAGTTCCCAAAATTCCAAGTAAAAAGCGAAAAACAGTCCAACAGTATATTTACGGACGGGGCTACGACTATTGTATCTGAAACTCGATCTGTGAAAAAACGGCTTTTATAAAAAGGAATGAAGCCGCTCGCTTCATGAAATGAAATGTCTCTTTTCCGAATGATTTCTTGTTTTGTAGTCGACGTATTGTCATTATAGCGATGGAAGATATCGGTTATAGATAAGGCATTACTAATAATCTACTTTTATCTTGTTTTGGCCCCCATGCGAGCGATATTAACATCATCTAAGTATTAATATGCATTTCATTTGATGTGTTGATAACTAGTCTCACTAATAGTTTGTAAATATAGAGGGAAGTTAGGAACGCGATTCAGGAGTTTATCAATCGGCCGATCACTCGTCAAACAGGTGAAGTGAATAAATTAGAGGATTATTTTACAATATATTGACATGTTTTTCTACTTATAATAAATCGTTAAAATTTACAATAAAACAGTTTACCTATTCATAACCCGTCAAAAGAACAAATCTTTAAATCATAGAGTCCGCACTCGTTTTACCCGAGTCATAGATGGTTAGCCATGACTCGGGTGCATGACAGATTTGACAGTCTGCACACGCGTAGGCTCGCTATGATGACTGCCAACTTGCGAACTGACATTGATTGCACCTTGACATGTGCACAGATCTATTATTACGTGCATTACCTACGATATCTGTGCCCATTCCAGGCACTTATTTTCTTTTTGGTAGTTCGAATGACAATAAAAAATTTCATGTGCTTTACAGAATCGAATTTTTGGACCGATGATGATCGATATTTGTGGTGCTGGCTTAGAATTTGGACCAATACATGTTGAGGTTGAGGATCGAAATTTTGTTTACAAATAAATAATAGATATTGGTATTTTCGCTGCTATAAGTTTTATACTATTGCAATACTTTTTCATGGAAAAATCAACCTGAATAATCTTCGCTTTGTTAGATTGCTAAAACTTGAGAAATTCCTAAGTTTCGATATATTTCGTTTGTTAGTCCCGCTATGCACTAGTTCCTCATTGGTCGACTTGACTCGCCGGAAGCGAGGGAGAAAACTGTTGGTATAGCGTCATATTTTTGATCTCCAATGTGTCAAAAGTAACTGTGTCTACATATTTATTTATAAAATTATTATTTTGGCATGCCCTTAGTTTATACAGTTGCTTTTTTGACATTCGTTGGCAAGTTGACATATTATCTTTTTTTTATTACTTTTTAATTCTTACATTATTATTATTCTAGGCCCTTTTACAGCTAATCATTTTGTTAAGGTAGGTGTGTTTATTAAGGGTTTACTATCTGTAGATTTTTATTTTTTATTGAGCTGCGTACCATGTGCTATGGCGTTTCTTTCTTCCCAAAAACCTTATGTTTAGTATAGTAATATTATATTTATTGAATTCTTAAATTTAGCAATATGTTATTAGGTTTAGCGACATCAAGTGTATGTAACAATGTTATGTGTAGTGTATGTAACAATGTAATGTACAAATGTACATACGTACATACATTGTTACATAGCTACGTGGAATAAATGAAATGAAATATCAGTATGTCATTCAGTCATCACCTCTACCTATCAACAATTATGGAACCTCATAGTCATGCATGTAGGTTTAGGTTTAAAGAAATGTATTCTCAAAAAGACACAATGTCACTTACATGAGGAAAAGTTATTCTAAAGTATGAATAAATTGAGGAGTAGGTCGTTTTCGTACGTATAAATAGTACTTACCCATCCAATGCATCTAAAAATACTTTTCTGCAATATATTCAGTTAGGGTGAGTTTTCATTTTGTATAGTGGAGGGTATTTTGTTGTAGTACTGTACACTACCTTCGTGAATAAACATTTTTTCCCGTAGTTTTTAGTACGCAGCTTGGGTAATACTAAAAAACTGGCTCTGCGTGTACCAAAAAGAAAATAAGAGCATGGAGGCAGTATAATCACGACCCCTGCCATGCAAACACGTGACAGTGTACAAGTGACAAGCCTCGGCTTTCCTCGCCCCACTTGTTGCGACCAGTAATCCGGATTCCCACCCGCACGCATTACCAAGCCACTAAGACCGACCCTTGTCTGTTAAGTCTACATGGCTTTCTGCCACTTTACCGATAAACTAGGTGGTACCCACGGCTTCCCAAGCGTTTTTTGTTTGTTACCTCATAACTTTTGATTGGTTGGTCCGATTTTCATGATTCTTTTTTTATTTAAAAGCTAGTGCTTCCCGTTTTAATTTGGTCCATTTCTGATAGTGAGACTACTGTGCATTTATTATTGTAATATCATTCGTTTATTTCAAGTTGTTTATTACGTTTCTATCAACCCAATTATATAACCTTACTAAAATTAAACTTAACTACTACTAGAAACAACACGGTAATAAATAGTCCCTACAATAAATTTAACGCAAAATACCAGTTGTAGAAGCATGCAGGTCTTGTACAAAAAGCCTCTAGGTAACAATTACATTTTGATTTGTTGTTTAATTTGGGCTATGCTTGCATGCTAATCTCTGGTCCTATCTGCTTCATGTAGCATGCACTATTATATACAGCTTATTATAAGCCAACTGTATTTTAACAAGGCGGATAATGAACGCCCACTTTAATTTACTGTTTTTTGTAAATTCAGTTGTAAAAAACCTTCGGTATATATAGAACAAAAGATTCGTAGCAAGTACTCAGTCACCTACTGACGTTTTTCAATAAGAATAATAATTAATAATCATTTATTTCATATATGTTTAGTACTACAATCCTTGCATATCTAAGTCTAAATGTATACGACTTAAGAGAAGAGTTGTCGATATTTGTAAATCTAACACAACAAATGTATGTTCTTACATACTATTGTCGGTGTGGAACTGGGCGACATCCGGCCAAACATTAACATCATCAATGTAATCAAATCATCTATGGCTTTCTTGATAAGATTTCGTTTTATGTACAGTTTAAATTTACGAATAGGGAGCTCAGTTGCTTCAGATGGAAGCTTAATATAGAATCTAACGCAATTGCCCACAAATGATTTCCTTACCTTTCGTAATCTATATGATGGAATGTGTAATTTGTTCTTCTTATTTGTATTTTTATTGTCAACATCACACCTTTTCAAAAATATATCTCTGATTTTGTGTCTATACATTAATTTTTAATAGATGTATTGCGATATTACAATTAAAATAAGATTGTTACCATAACACGAAAGTATTAAAAATTATTGGTTATAAAACAGTAGTTTTAATTAAGCTATAGTTAACTGCAGCTTGTGACGTTTAATATTCTAACAAAATTTCTCAAAGGAAATATTATTGGCAGAAGGACAAAATCTTTCGTCTTTTAATTATACCATACTTCAATTGAGGGATAACATCCCCTGATGAACATAAAAAAAACTTAAATAAAGTCATTCCTGAATTAACATTTCACAGCTTTGAACACAGCACCAATATTTATGAGCTTCAATAATAATCTCTGTAACGTCACAAGATTTCTCCCGCTATAAACAATACTTATTTACATTAATAAAGGGGCCCAAGAGGACATAAAAAATTAAATATAAAATCGTTAAGCCGCAGGTGGCAGCCATTCCAGCGGAGAGCTCCCGGGGGCTCAATAACCACGGCTCTTGCACCTGGATTGGACGTGATTTTAAAACAGCGGTTTATTATCTTGATAATATGAACCAAATAAAGTTATTAGACACTGCAGTGCACTTGCTTATGTAATGTGTTTTCTTTCTCTTTAATTATCATTCATAACGTTTTGTTTTGTTAAAAAATTAACGTAGAAAGGTGCACTGTGTGTGAAGGTAAGTAAGTTATTGCCGAGGTTGAGAGCTCTCGCGTCTACATTACAAGTCTCGAACTTAGTTAGAGCGAGGGGTTGAAACTAAGACTAAAATATTAGGTCTAAACTCTGTACTGTTACCATTAATATCATTTGAAATATACGTTTTTATTATAATATTATTATTATCATCATCGGCCTTGTTCCGTCTGTAGAGACGATTAAGCTAAAGTGTTTGGTTTGGTTAAGGTGTCTGTAAACGGGCTAGAAAAGTTGCATCTTGCCGGCAATTTTGTTGATTAATATAGCGCAGTATATTTGCAAACATGGGTATGTTTGCTGCATACATAGTGCAATTCATTGCCGAGTGTAGTATAGCAAGATGTTTCAACTGCATTGCTCAGGAGTTTTGCACGTATTTGCCAAGGTATATTGCGGATATATCAGTAATTTTCTTAAAGTTACGTTCATTATACGTACCTACTAGCTTTTACATCCCACAATTCAGGACGTCGACGTCAACATTTCGTTGATAAAATTCAAAATCTTTTCGTTTGACTCCGCCATGATAAATAGAATTAAATTCAACAACAGATTCAAGACCACCTTTAGAATTATTGCATTTTTGGTACGAACGAACCAAGGTATCAAAGTACTTACTTACCCACAGGTTCAGGATATAGTACGCTGCGCAAGTGCGTTTCGTCAATTAAGGTTTTTTCATTAGATCTAACAGTCACGACCTGGGAGCCTACTCGGAAAAGGGAAATCGAAGTTTTGTTTTCGTTGTCATGCAAAACCAACTTGTATGTCGCTTGCATAAGATTAGCGTTTGCACGGAAACTAATCAGAGACTTGTCTGACGATTTTGTTTTAAAATACGAGTCCTGAATCTCGCATTCTGGCATATGTTTGTAAAACAACAATAAAAGAGTAGTATAATAATAATAACGTATTTCCCCAATTCAAAGACTGCATTTACCAAAAAAACAAAACAAAAGTATTTATTTTGACTTATTATAATTTTAAAGTCGTCGGGCCTATATTCGCTGTGCGGTGCTGGCTTAGAATTTGCAGCACCCCATCTCTTCCCGTGGGTGTCGTAAAAGGCGACTTAGGGATATCCATCGGGGCGGGCAGCAGCACCTCCTGAAGAAAAATTCTACCACCGAGGTGCGATCCCCAGTCCGCATGCCCAGCGTGGGGATTATGGGCATTAACCCCATTAGATAAACGCTAATAAGGCGCTTATCAGGAGGATTGCGTCCAGCAGTGGACCAATACAGGCTGTTGAGGTTGAGGTTGAGGGCCTATTATGGTTAAATCTCTGTTTCTACATTTCCTCACATATCTCTGACATATCTGTTTTTTGCTTATCATGTTGTTTAGAAGAACACAGAAAATTTAAATTCCATTACAGTTATTCCATGCCTAGGTTTTCACATCACGGTGAAAATAGTCTACAATGGGATAAAAAACACATCGGTGATCCGAATATAGCTTAATAAGTATTCTACACATTCAAAACTTTTCAGAAATAGATTTAGAAACAACAAAGCAAAATACCGACAACAAATGTATACATATATAATTTTTGTATAATAAAGATACTTACTTACATAATTTTAAACGGCATATTTGTCGCAAAAAAAAACAGTAAATCGCATTTTTCTCAATTTTTTTTCCATCTATAGATAGGGAACATTATTTCATTTACATAAAACATGCCTAGACCTGAATAGATTTAGCTATTTTATTTATGCAGTTGCTTTCAACTTCTTTCTATCTCGTTAAAAGTTTTACCGTTGAGTTGTTGGAACAAAGGTTAGAAGTTTCGAGCTATCATGAAATAGGTCAATAAAGGAAAACCTGGATTTGCTATTTGTTATCTGGCATTTTCGCAGTACCTAAGTGACAAAATTTATGACTATAAACTAAAACCCAAAATTTATGACTATAAAAAAATCATAACGACTACTTTAGGAGTGAGATCTTACAGAGTAAGTGGACAATCTCATCCACTTAATTTCATCCGGCTTGGATGAGTTGGTCAATCCAAAATGTTTAGAGGTCAACTTATCCAAAACTATTTCATAACAGTTTTTTACTAACAAAAGTACCTAACTTTTGATGTTAACAAACGTATTTTTGGAGTAATGCTTTTATCTAATTATTTTGAATTTGCTCGAATTTTGTTCTATTAGTAGTCTACTCATCAAAACATTTCAAACAAGTTAAAGTCATGTTTGTTCGTTTGATCTTTGCTAAATTAAAATACCTAAATTCATGTAATAGATCATCATCAACCATTATTAGTCCACAACTGGACCTAAAGAGCAACGTGCGTGTTCAGCTTTCCGTGTCAGCATCCTTTAAACGTCTTGTAAGTTTATGAATTAGTTTGAAAGCTCGTTTTTTTGTTTTAGAGTGAAAAGCCTCTTTTTACGCATAAGTACACTTGGGCATACACGTTCTATATGAATTCACTAATAGCCAGGCTTGAAAGCCTTCCGTCCGGTCCAAAGAGCTTTTAAATTGCCTCCGTAACAAAAAAATATCGACACTCTTTTTAATCGGTACCGCAATTTCACTTTGCCTATTTCGTTGAAAGCACTTGAAACTGACTAAAATCTAACTTATCTCTTATCTGTCCATGTCTTCAGCGGTATAGTCGTAATTGAAAACTGTCTCTCATTCAAATGTTGCACACATTACGTTTTTTTTTTCGTTTTTTTTAATCCCCTTTATAGTTTTAGTTCTATAAAAATACAAGAATGGCCCCCCCCATTCTTAATATTTTCACTTGAGTATGTCATAATTCGATTGTTTTCTGTTTTTAATACCTATAAAGTTAGTGAAATTAATATAAAATTTAAAATGAAAAATTGATGAATTATCCTTGTTTAATAAATATAAATTAGGTAGGTACCTACTCAAAAAAATTTTTTACCGAAATTGATAGAACCTGTATTTTTTCCAATGAAAGGCCGGTAATAACAATCCTTTGTTCTATAAGCCAGTCTTTGAACATCAACAATTTAAAACCTGTCGGTTCTATTGGCGAATAATGACAAACAAAGCTAATACAGTTAATCCAAAAAGATTCCAACACTCTATGATAAAAGCTCATTGGTCCTACTTCGAAACACCGTTCCTATTCCAAAAAGGTTATCTTAATCATAAAATTTAGCAAAAGTTACAACAGTAAAACCTCATTGGTCACTTTAAATTCGAATGTTATTTGAAAACGGTTCCTAAACGAAAAAGTTTGTGAAACTTACCCAACTCGCTGGTCCTCTCCGCTTCAATCTGCGCGATGAAGCCCCGCCGCGCGTGCAGCCTGCCATAGTGCACGCGCGACCTGCCATGCCTGATCAGAGCCCTACGCCGCACTTTACCATCACCCACCTCACTGTAACATAGCACTAGCGTAAACGTAAACCAGTAAAGTAGTAGGATCGCACGCATGTTTACCGCGGCATGACGACCGCTCTGCGCGGCGCGCGCTCGCTCACTGAGCTAACTGGGATGCCGTGATAAAGTATCAGGATTCGGGATCTTCAAAAGTCAAAAGTCTTCTATTTGATAGTTTGTTATCAGGGTCCTGTGATTGTTCTTGTTTTGGTCTAGACAGATTAACAGCACCTTCTGTTTACAACAGTCGGCATTATGCTGAGCCTAGGTCATTTTGCTACTGCAGCGCACATCAGTCAACTACTCGTTTTGTTTTTATTTAATGTTAATAATTCATTTTTCAATGTTGTACAAAGACGTACTAGATAGATACTTTTGTAGGTCTTATTTAACTGAATCGGCATATTTGCGTCCCTACTAACCAGTACACTGACCGCGACGCGAAACAAAAGTACGAAGGATCGTTTACTTAGATACTTTTTAGGAGTTTTACGTAACTACTTATTGCAATAAACTTTTGAAAAATGATCAGTGACAGTTTTAACTTTGCACTCAACCTACTTAACTAATTAACTTCTAATATCCGAAACGTCCGTACAAATGTATTGTTCCTGTGTTTTATTATCTTTTTAACTTTTTTCATTTATATAGCGTGTATTGTGGTGGCAAATAAATGATATCTCTACATATGTCTGTCTTAGTTGATCCGAAAAGCAGAAATATTATTTATTTTTCAGACTGAAAGTTAACTAAACACGAGCCTTGAGGACCTTATTCCTGCCACGGGACAAATGTGTTCCATTGATCTAAGAATATGTTTTAGTAACTGCAGATTGAACTGCAGAGATTATACAGACACAGACTACCTATAGAGGTAGATGTTTGTTGGCTTAGATTATTTCAGTTGCGGGTGTGAAAATTCAGGTACGTAGGTTTTGATGTCAACCTTCTGACGCTGGCTAGTACAGTTTGGTTTCCGCTACAAGTACATGGCATTTAAACTCGGAGATAGAATTAAATTCCTTAACCCTTGGCTACTTTAACCGTTGGATCACAATGCTGGTATATTCTTTTTACTGAACTGCATTCTAAATCGATGGATCAACTGTGTTTTGTTGACGTTTTTATGCCATGATCATATAAGTCTATTTTAGAATGCGACTAAAATACTTTAATAGTAGGTGGTTCCTAATATAACAGGCGTACAATTAAAGTTTCATGAACTTAAGTAGGTATTTCATTCAATGCCTCAGGGTGAACGGTTTTTAATAAACGTTCACGAAGCTATGAACTTTTCAAGTTGATTTTTCAATACTCTTTTTATCACCTTTTTATTTTCAGAGAACTATTTATGCTCTTGTATTGTAGTTTAATGTTTTATTTAAGATTCGTTTTTGTACCAACACAATACGTACCAACGCGGTATAAGAAGTATTTTATAGTTACTTTTTAAGTTTTTGTACATTATTATTATATTTTTAGCAATAGAAAAGTAGAGAAAATATCGTACGCCCACGTCGTAATCGATTGTCGTGAGGGTTTCGGTATAAAAATTGACCCCTCCAACTCAACATATCGTAATGGTGGGTACACACGTACGTACATGCGCGATGAGCATGTTTCATCCGAGCATGGCTATGTACAGACATGCTCGGCCCTACTTCTACACGCAAAAGCTTGCTCGAAGAACATGTTTAATGTGCGTTGAAACTCTTCGAGCAATCGTTTGAATCTTGTTCGAATCGAACATTTTTGTTGGCTTCGAGCATTTGTCTTGAGACTTGCATGGTACACACGTTCGTACTTGCTCGAAATCGAGCAAGTTTATCGAGCAAGTACGTACGTGTGTACCCGCCATAAAAGTTGACTCAGGCAGTCTACAAGAGGAATGGCATGCGATCACCAATGCGCCTGCCAATATTTGTGATTTTGCAAAAACCACGTTATTTGGGGATTGTGCATAAAAGTATGCGCACAATAGAAAATTTAATTTTAGATATATAGTATAGTTCTACCGTAAAATTTATTTATATTATTGAAATAATTTAAAAACTATACAGATTCGGTCGGTTCGACAAGGTTACGTGCTGAGCAACGCTTTCGGAAAAATTAGTTGTAAGAATATCAAATAAAGACAATAAAGGTAAAAATGTCCGTACAAAATCCCAGAGAATTTCGACTCCCACGGGTACACGACTTCGTTGTGTAGTGGTTATCACATCCCCGTACTGAGGGGAGGACGCGGGTTTAAGTCCTGTCAAAGCCAAAAATTTTTGGAATATTATTTAATTTCTTAAAAATTACCCAGAGTGTAAACTATAACCAAAAACTTTAAATTAGTTATAGTTAGTTTCCTTCTCTTGACTTCCCATAAGAGAAATCTCAATTTGTATTAAATTATATAAAACCGCTATGCTTAAGCTTTGCTGCAAATATCACATTACCGCAGGCTGGTCTAATAATGTGATATTTGCAGCAAAGCTTAAGCCCAAGTGGTTGTCATTCAACGTGGGCGTTAAATGTAACCCTGAGGTCATTATATTATATATCAACTGCCCCCCTTTTTATTGGATGCCGTGTGGCAACACTGAAAGTCAGACGTGTAAATCAGCTGATACAAATTTATTTTATGTTTTTAGTGGATATTTGAGCGATTTAGCTAATTCAAAGTGTTTTAAACAAGTAATGTGTACCAATTACTTATAATCAAGTGAAATATTCAGCAAAATCCCGTCAAGAAACTGTGTACATTGCTACAAAGTTTGCAACGGTCAACCGCCAAAAAATATTCGCTTCTGCCTCAAAGAACACGACCAGGGCTCAAGAGTTGACAATAATTAACATTTTTGGGGATGGACCTTCTCACTCACTGATTCATCAACTGTTGGACTCGCGCATGATCGAATCCGTGCGAATCCGAATCGAGCGGCAGTCGACGATTGTTTGGAAACGCAATCCACAGTTTGGACGAAGATACTTCCAGAGTCAGCATTTAAACCTGGGGAGTATTGTTATCTAATTATCCCATTGACTAACCTACACACATACCCATCTGTACCTACCTACCAACAACAGATACACAGGTACACTGCTCACTCTGTGAGTCTCTTCACAAATCACACACAGGCTTGTTCTATCTCTCTTAGCTTGACAAAAAGGTGGAAGTTAAGTTGTAGACGAACCATTTAGTCTCAGACAATCATTACACCTACAAGACACTCAACAATATACTATACAAATAACCTCCCAATGTTATGTAGGTACTTTGTATCTATTGCAGTTTAATATAATTACTTTTTAGGCTTCTACAAATATCTGACTTAACTATTTGCCTACAAAATTATAACCTAGATTATTTGCTCTCAATATTATCAAAGTTACCTCAGTGAATGTTCTCCGAACAAGTTACAAGTAAACTTTAAATATCTATTGAACTATAAATGTTCTAGCAATCCCTTGGTCCTAACTATTTTTACTATTTTTATTATTCTACCTTACTCCCCCTACTCATATTTCAACTGGGTTCTTTCACCATTGGTCACTGGGCTCTTTTAGACCCATCACACCTCAACTTGGTTTCTCACCATCAGAGGGTGACCTTGGAAGAAACAGTCTCTCATCACCTGCTTATCAATTTAAACTTAATTTTCCATTCACTTCTTATTTCTTAATTTTATTCTTATACTATAATTCTTATACTAGCTCACTTTATACTGCTATTTTTCAGGGACACAATATGATGACCAGAAGGGCATGTGACCTGGAGGCTAAGCTGAAGCTCGCTACAGCTCAGTTAAAGGAAGTCAAAGAGGACCGAGACAGGCTGCTTCAAGAGCAGGAGGATAGCGAAGCTGAGTTCCTGGCTAACCTAGGCAGGATCCAATCACTGAAGGGACAACTCGCTGAACTCCATGCTCACCATGAAGATGCACTGTCAGAAGTGGACCGCTTGAATGCATGCCTTCGTTCCGTGGACAATTGC
Source organism: Eupithecia tripunctaria (assembly GCA_955876795.1). Taxonomy (NCBI): domain Eukaryota; kingdom Metazoa; phylum Arthropoda; class Insecta; order Lepidoptera; family Geometridae; genus Eupithecia; species Eupithecia tripunctaria. The sequence goes on from OY041601.1 coordinate 17,823,081, forward strand.
CATGAATCTTATGAACTGGTGTTGCAGCATAATAAAGACTTACAGCAAGAGCTTTCAGAATGCAGAATAAAACTTGATAGGCTAGAGGCTAAGCCGTTGACTCCAGCGACAAGTGTTTGTAGTTTAGATCTACGAACAGAGCTTCGAACAGAGCTTATGACTACAAATCTTAACATGTTGAATGTAGATCTCAGTACACCATGTCGCCATGGTCATAGCCAAACACCCGTCATGAAAGGGACTAATAAAATTAAAAAATATGTTAAACTGAGTAACTTCATTAAAAAATCAGAACAAAAAATTAAGCGACAAAAACAACTTCTCAATAATGCAAAATTGAGCAAGGAAAAGTCTAAATCTAACTTACAAGAAGAATTGGACTCTTGTTATACTTTATTAGGACGGAACTCTAAGGATTTAAACTATTTGGCGGAGGAAATAGTTAAATTAGAAAGGGCACTTCATGATGTAACCTGTAAATATAAACAAGCCCAAAAGGATGCCAATGACCACTGCCAGAAAATGCTGGAAAGCGCATATGTTGAAGTACGGCATAGCTACACTCAAACTGATCTCAAGACAACTACTACACATAGTAACACTTTAACTGGAGATGGTTCTGTGGAGGTAGTGTCCCAGTCACCGCTGGTGTTACCATCTGCAGTGAAAACTATAATGTACTCCGATGAAATTGGCATAAACATGGGTCAGTTCTTAAGTATGAGTATGAAACATCCTGTAATAAATAATTGTTTTCCAAATTCAAACCTGCATACTATTATGAAAAAAATTAATAATGAAACTTTTAGTAATTCAAACTTAATAATATGCCTGGGTAATAGGGGTAATGTGAACAAATCGGACTTGATTAAGTATGTGGGCAAACTGTGCACACTAGACTTAAAACAAATTGTGATGTTCACATTCCCCTATAGCGACAGCTTGCCACAATCAGAAAACAACCTTAGATATAAGCTTAATATGATGTTGCACACTATCTCGTGCAACAACAATATACATGTGATTGACATTAACAGTATTGTTAGTAAAAAATACTATTTGACTCAAGGTAATTACTACCTTTCCAATTTTTATAAAAGACAGATAGCAATTTCGCTATCTTTTTATTTTAATATAACAGCCAAAAACTTGGCTATAAAAAATGCTTCTTTTGAGCATTGCAATGATTTAAAAAACAAGACCTTGGAAGTTGTTCGAAGCCATTTAAATTAGAAATAAAGACAATAGAGGAAGTCTCTAGCCCTAAACAGTCAAATATTATTATTTACAATAAAAAACAAAGAAAACCAGATTGTAAAATCAAGGCAAAGTTTACTAACCTGGTGCACCAAAATATTCAAGGATTGAGATGTAAATTACTAGAATTAGAATTGTACATGAACTCATTTGATATTGACATCATCTGCTTAACAGAACACTGGCTGAAAAGCTATGAGCTCATGTTTAACTTCAGTAACCACCAGGTTGGTAGTTCTTTTTGCAGATCACATGCTATTCGTGGAGGCTCTCTAATATTACTAAATAAACTCATAAAGTTCAAAGAACGTAAAGACATAATAAACTTATCCGTTGAAAGCCACATCGAAGTAGCATGTGTTGAGCTGGAGCAAAGTATTGTAGTAAGCGTATACAGCCCACCATCCGCCTCCTTTGAAATATTTGAAAGAATCATGGATGATATCTTGTATAAAATATCAAAATCACATAAAAATGTCTTGGTATGTGGAGACTTTAATATTGATCTTTTAGAAGTCTACTCCCTCAGTAGTAGATTAACTAATTTATTTAATTGTTATAATTTAAGGCCAATATTTATGGAACCAACTAGAATAACTGAAACCTCAGCAAAATGTATAGATAATATATTTGTTTGTCAAAATGAAAAAGTATTAAGTAAAAAAATTATAAGCAATTTAAAATCAGACCACTTGGGTCAACTAATTAAACTAGAAATACAAGTTAAAAACTATAATTGTAAACAAAAAATTAAATATACACCTGTGACCACAAGTCGATTTGAACGGTTGAAATTGGATTGGGATTCTAAACCATCACCTGATTACTCACTTAACAACCCAAATGAGTCGTATTGTAGTTTTTTTAATAAATTCACCAATGCGTTCAATTCAATATTCACACCCAAATCGAGGATGGTCTCAGAAAAACTTAACTTTAGTGAGTGGGCAACAGTGGGTATACATAAAAGTAGAGTAACTTTGTATGAACTATATAGTGAAAAACAATATAATTTTAACAAGGACTTCAAAGAAAAAGTAAAAAATTACTCAAAAATGTTTAGAAAAGTTTGTCAAATAGCAAAATCAAATTATATTAGCTCCAAAATTAAAAACAGTGAAAATGTAATAAAATCAACATGGAAAATAATAAATAGTGAGACTGGAAAGGTCAGTACCTACGATAATGATTACAATTTAAAGATTAACAGTTGCACAATCAAAAATGACATTGAAGTAGCCCAAGCTTTTGAAAACTTTTTTACTGACATTCCAATCTCTACCACAAAGTCCCTAAATTCTTCTCAAGCAATTGCCGAGTCTTTACTGATAGAAAATGTACCTAAATGCGAAAATAAATTTAATTTCAACCACGTTAATGAAAAAGATATTATAAAAGTCTTCAAACTTTTAAATATAAAGAAAACTGCAGATCTCTGGGGCATTTCCGTTAGAATTATTAAACCTTTGATTGATACCATTGCACCAGATCTAGCTTTTATATTTAATGAGTCTATTGATTGTGGTGTATTTCCTGATCTAATGAAATGTAGCAAAATAATCCCACTGTTTAAATCAGGTAGTAGGTCTGACCCCACTAACTTTAGACCAATATCAGTACTGCCAACATTCAGCAAAGTTTTTGAAAAACTTATTTTACATCAATTGCTCAGTTATTTCAATTGCAATGACCTGCTTCATAGTAAGCAATTCGGGTTTACTCGCGGCAGGTCAACTACTGATGCCGGTATAGAGTTAGTATCGCATATTTTTGATGCTTGGGAGAAGTCGCAAGATGCCTTAGGCATTTTTTGCGACTTGTCGAAAGCATTCGATTGCGTACACCATGAAACATTAATCAGGAAACTACATCACTATGGAATAAGGAACACCTCCTTGGATCTTCTCACATCTTATTTGAGTGATAGGATACAAAGAGTTGACATAAATGGGAAACGGTCTTCGGGGTCTGTAGTTACAATGGGTGTACCGCAGGGATCTATCCTCGGTCCTTTCCTATTTTTAGTTTATATTAACGACCTGCCTCATCTTGTCAAGAATAGTCACGAGATTGTATTGTTTGCTGATGATACTTCATTAATTTTTAAAATGAAACGACAAAACACTAATTTCGACGATGTAAACAATGCAATCTCAAAGGTAGTTCATTGGTTTAGTGTCAACAATCTTTTGCTTAACGGAACCAAAACGAAATGTATTAGATTTACTCTACCTAATGTAAAACAAGTTAAGGCTGATGTAAACGTAAATGGAGAAACGTTAGAAATTATAGAAAGTACCGTATTCTTAGGAATCACCTTAGATAATAAACTTCAATGGGGCCCACACATAGATAAGCTATCGAAGAGACTTAGTTCTGCAGCATATGCAGTCAAAAAAATCCGTGATCTCACAGACGTGGACACATCTAGACTAGTTTATTTCAGCTACTTCCATAGTATTATGTCTTATGGTATACTGCTTTGGGGGAACGCTGCAGATATTAACACCATATTTGTGTTGCAGAAGCGGGCTGTTCGTGCCATCTATAAAATGGGTCCCAGAGAATCCCTACGTGATAAATTCAAAGAAATAAATATAATGACAGTACCAAGTCAATATATTTATGAAAACTTGTTGTATACTCATAAAAATATCAATAGTTTCCCAAAAAATTGCGATATACATAATGTAAATACTAGAAATAAACATAAACTCGCTGTACCCACAACTAGGCTGCATAAAATTAATGTATCTTTTAAAGGGCAATGTATACGCTTCTACAACAAAACCCCTACTGAGCTGCAAAAATTATCAGTAAATAAATTCAAACAAATTGTCAAAACTTTATTATGCAAAAAGGCTTACTATAAAATATCAGATTATCTAGATGATAAAAAAGCTTGGGACGGATTTTGCTCCAACTCGAAAAATAACAACTAACAGGCTAAAGGTTTCTTCGTCGTTTCTTTACTTTAGTCTACATACCGAAGCGATCGAAATCAAAAATACCACTTTATTTCCGTGTCAGTGTATTTTTTACTATGATTTGACCTTTTCTAAGTGTACATTTATTGTATTTATGGAAATAAAGCATTTTTGAGTTTGAGTTTTGAGTTTGATTCCCGTCGTGTCACCAAGAATGTCACGTAGACGATGTTTCTGACGTTTTAATTACTTTGAAAATTAACGTGTCGTACCTACAACTATAGCATAACGTCTATAGGTGAAGTCTGCTTAACTAAAATTCTAATAAATCAATCAAAAGCCCATAATGAAACCTCCTTTCTCCCTATTAAAATTACTTAAATATAATATTTTATCAAGCGTTTCGGGCTCGCATTTGGAATTTTCTCCAGACTTCTAAATAATTCACTACTTTTGTATTCATAGTCCTATTTACCTACCTACATTTCCAACGGCAATATATTTGGCTGATTCACGAATACTTTCTTGATTGTAATTGCTTACCTAATGCCATTACTATCTGGTCAAAAAATATCTCAATAAAGCAATAACGACAGCCAATCAAACGTGAATGAGTCAACGGATAATTCTAATAAAACCCATTCATTTGAATAAAATTTACCAATTCTACGAAGTTTTACAAGATGCTACAAATTGCTACGAGTCACTCCGCAATTCTGCAAAATGCTACGAGTTGCTACGAAATTCTACGAGTTGCTACGAGATACTTCGAAATGCTTCAAAATGCTATGTGTTGCTACGAAATGAAACGAATAAGCATGCAAAGATACTATGAAGTTCTACGAAATATCACGAAAAACAATTGAATTTTATTATTCCATTCCAAGTTCCAGTAGGTGAGATCCGACAAAACATTTTTTTTTAATGAAATGAAATGATATTATTATATTTCTTGAATAAAATATGGTGTACAGTTTGTTGGTTGTGAGTTTTGAGCTTATGTTTAACTATCCTATAGCGTGCAATTAATTAACTTAAATCTAGGGCTTAAAATTAATAAATTCATTGATGTCATAAAAGTTATACTCACTTAGCCTATTAAATAATTTCTTTTTGAATAAATAGTCATTAAACACTTTAAGTTCATAAGGGACCTTATGATAAACATTTTACACATTATAGTCAATCAGCTTTTTTGATGTCTTGCTGATTTATGTATTTCTCTTAGAATAAGCCTATTCGGGTCTCTGCATTGTCTAGGATTTTTGTTACATGCTTTGTGGAATATTTATACTATAATATACATACAATATTAATATTATTTCTCATATTTCATGACAAATAATTTTCATGATCCAAAAATAAATAGTGGTTTTGAAAGGAAGAGGACGAATGCATTTCGTACATACAAGAAAACATAACAAATAACAAAGGAGAATGACATTACTCAGTATTTCTCGTGACCGAGTTTCTATTGTTAGGCCGATTGTGACATTTCGTAACAGAGCGTTCAGTAAGTCGCGGTCTCCGGAAATGAGGTGCATCTGTGGATGTTTTGGGTCGTGTGCTTCTTAAGGCTGTTTTCTGATCATTCGTTTAGGTTTCGGTACTACTCCTAACAAACTATGGATTAAGTAATCTATATATATAAAAATGAATTGCTGTTCGTTAGTCTCACTAAAACTCGAGAACGGCTGAACGGATTTATCTTATATTGGTCTTGAAATGTTCGTGGAGGTCTAGGGAAGGTTCAAAATGTGAGTAAAATACGAATAACTTCCGTGAAAACCTTATTTATTTATAAATGTCCACCCGTGCGAAGCTGGGACGGGTCGCTAGTCTGAAATAAAAGAATTTGAATTTGGCACGACATTAGCAAGCTCGGTATACGCGGTACCGAAAGCTTACCGAGCGCCTATACTTCTATAGAGCGTTCCTGATAAGCGGAAAGCGCGGTAAAATGTTGGTCTACTGACGGCGACAGCAGTGACGCCGATCGCAGTATTATCGAAGTTCTTACCTACATACTTACGGACATAAAAGACGCAATCCTTATCGGCTGAATAGCGCTGAAAGAGTCTACGCTGGCCTGTGTTAGCATTTCAGAAGCACTACAGAAGCGCTTCAAGCCCATCAGTTGCCTAAAAATGTTATTATAGGCCACACGTATTCTATCGTGCGTCTTTTTTTGGTGTACTCAGTCCAGAGCTGACAAGTGTAAAATGTCTGGCAGAAAGACCTAAACAACGTCAGTTTCACGTCAGGCGACGACCTATAAAATTTCCTCGCGATCATGTTCCCAACGATACAGAGAGATCTTCGCTACCGTTCTACATCATCATCATCTTTAAGGCTAGAAGTCACAATGTGGCCAAGGTACTTGAATTTTTCGACTATTTTTACAGGCTGCTAGTTCAAATAGACCTCAGGTACGTTCACTGGTCCCTTGCCGGAACTGAATATCACCATTTCTGTCTTTCTTGTGTATATCAAGTCATGTTCGTTCGCATATCTTTCACATATTTTAATAAGTTTCCTCATGCCTTTAATCGAAGGGCTAACAAAAAACCCAACCGAGGAAGGAACTTAAGAATTAGTAAAGACCGACAAATCAAAACAAACATATTAGGTCCTTACATATGAAATTGGCGTTTTGTATGGGAGGAACAAAAAGTCGAATATTTTTTAATATAATATATTTAATTAATCAAAGTATGAACCATTATTTTCTATGCACTTTTGCCATCTTATAGGTAGTTCATTGATCCTTTTACTAAAAAAAACCAGTCGGACGGGAATCAATAAAATCTTTGAAAGCGATTTGGACTGCCCCATCGGAGTTGAATTTTTTCCCTTGCAAGAAGTTATCCAAATTTCGAAAAAAATGGTAATCTGTTGGAGCAAGGTCCGGGGAGTACGGAGGATGTCTTAGACTTTCCAATTGAAGCTCTTCTAATTTAGTAGCCGTCTGTTGCGCAGTGTGTGGTCTAGCGTTGTCGTGAAGCAGCAGTGGCGTGGAGCGATTGACCAGCCTAGGTTGTTTAGCCGCTAGCTTTTCCATCATGGTTTGCAATTGCTGACAATAGACATCAGCCGTAATAGTCTGGCCAGATTTGAGAAAACTGTAATGAACAATACCGGCACTAGTCCACCAAACGCTTACAAGTAACTTTTTTGGGGTTAATTTTCGCTTGGGGCAGGATTTGGCTGGCTGGCCAGGATCCAACCATTGCGCTGAGCGCTTCCGATTATCGTAAAGAACCCATTTTTCATCACAGGTAATGATTCGGTTTAAAATACCTTCATTATTGTGCCGGTTTAGTAATGTAACGCAGCAGTCGACGCGCGTTTGCCGGTTTGCTTCAGTCAATTCGAGAGGTACCCACCTTTCAAGCTTTTTAATCTTCCCAATTTGCTTCAAGTGAATTAAAACAGTTTTATCACTAACATCGCAGCCTGCAGCTAACTCGGACGTGGTTTGCGATGGATCCGCTTCCACAATAGCCTTCAACTCTTCATTATCAACTTGAGTCTCAGGCCGTCCACGGGGCTTGTTCTGCAGGTCGAAATTTCCAGAACGAAAACGTTGGAACCAAAAACGAACTGTGTTTTCTTTTGCAACACGACCGCCATACACATCATTCACCCTTCGAGTTGTTTCCGCAGCACTAGTGCCACGGTGGAACTCGTACTCGTAAATAATGCGATATTTTAAGTTTTCCATTTTGTAAAATGAGTGACGCAAACAGAAAAAAACAGAAGAAAAAAACAAATGAATGACGATCATCGAAGCACAAATACATGAGTCTATAGCTGTACAAATTTGAATTTGGAATTCCTTACCAAAGAGGAGAAATTTGTGATTAAAGTGGCCAGTACGAAAAACGCCAATTTCATGTAAGGACCTAATATTTTCTATAGACCGCGGGGTTCCTGAGATCTAGAGCAAGTTAGGTGCACTTTTATGTTTTTTTTTTATCTTGTTTTTAATTGAACCGTGTTTTCATAACCTGAAGAAAAAATGTTGAATTTTATGTAATTCTTGTTTTTTACCACGGGGATCACGTGGTTACCGAAACCTAGTAATTTTAGCATATCTACTAGGTTCGATCCTTAAACTAAATAAATATATAATTGACAAGTGTCAACTATACTTTATTTGGTGGTTTAGTGTGAAAGTGCAGGCGGTGCAGTAAACACACAACAACGAGCGTGCTTTTGTTGTTCCAAAATCTTACCAAGTAATCAGAAAACGGGGCTATAGCTGTAGATTGCCTGTCACCACAGAAGTAGGGTTTTGATATGAGTTGCTTTGTGCAGGGCCAGTGCCGTATTAGATTTTCTCTTGGAGAAATACTTAGACAATTTTATAATAGAGAAAATAATCGCGCAGCATTTCTCTGTTGTTAACCGATTTGAAAAAGAAGGATGTTTTATGTTCGGTTCGGATTTCGCTGTCATATCGATTTGAATGATTCTTCTGTTGTTATGATTGCGAGGTGTCCCATTTTGGAGTATTTATACTTATACGAAACTTAAAAAACTGTTTGAAATTATTATAAAGAATTTTATACTACTTGACTAATTTATTGTGTATTTATTGTGTATTTATTGTGTATTTATTGTGTATTTTGACTATGTTTTTTTCGTGAGACAATTAATTAAAATAAATTTATTTTGAAGAGATTTAAAGAATACGACTATATTCTTTATGAATAAGATAGAATAGAAATAGGGCTAAGGCTTAGCATTATATACTCCATGTTCACCCCTCAGAGAAAGTACTTATCAAAGCTAAGCGCTTTAGTTCGCTGATCTATGCCCTCGAAGCAAGCTGAAATAGGCCGAAAGTAAATACTAATCCTATTAACCACTAACTTAAGTATTTTAAAGGCAGTACAGATGAGAGATTGTTTAAGAGTAACAAAAGGATCGTCACAAAGTCCACGCCGTCCGTCTGTCCGTCACAGGCATCGCTCGACAGAGAGTGGCATTTTTACGGTTACAGAGATATATGTGTGCACACTTACTTCTTCGTAGGTGCACGTACACCTATCCTAATTAATGACTATAATTAAAACTACTTATATTAAACTACTTCATATATAAAAGAAGGGAGTTCGATTTTTCATATTGTGACTTCTAATCGCGACAAACAAAGCTACGCGATGATGAGATAAAAACCAAAAGACAGACTTCGATTTAATCACATTTTATTGAACTTTTCATTTACATAAAATAAATGACAGAAGGAAACAACTCATCTTAAGGTGGTACCCCGACTCAAACTAGCGCCGCCAACTATTTTGAACCGACTTCTAAAAAAGGAGGAGGTTCTCAGCTCGTCTGTATTTTTTTTATGTTTGTTACCTCAAAACTTTTGACTGGGTGATCCGATTTTCATGATTCTTTTTTTATATGAATGCTGGTGCTTTTCATGTGGTCCCATTTTAATTTTGTTCATTTCTGATAATTGAAGTCGGTTTATAGTTTTTTAAAACAAAATTTTTATATCTTATTATTTCGTTCTAATTTTCAAAAATTGGTTATCCAGTTTGCTATACCTATCATAAGCTTGTTTTTGATACTCTGTAATCGTTTTTTCTGTACAGTTTAGGAGATGCGAAGTTGCACTTGGGGGCTACCAAACTCTGTTTTCGCATCTCCTTCAAAACTTTACAAAAAAAGCTTTTACAGAGGTATTAAAAGAAAGCTTATGGTAATAAATATATGTGGCCTATCATTTTTCGATAATTCCTTTCTTTAACGTTATCATAACATAAAATAGGCGGCGACGCTAGTGTGCCTCGGGGTACCGCCTTAGTCCGTATACAGAAAGAACGCTGGAAGCGCTTACCGGCGCTTGACAGTCCTTGACAGCGCTGGTAACCTTCGCAGGAAAATATATGAACGGTGCCGACAAGTGCCGACAAGCTTCAACACGCGCTGGTCAGCGCTGGAGGCTGCCATCTAAAATTAATAAACAACCTGACAACCAGCTTCCTTTGTGTAGAACGGACCAGCGCTGTCAAGCGCCGCTAAGTGCTTATAAGTTTCCAGCTTTCTTTCTGTATACGGCCTTATCGGGCATAATAATAATAATAATAATAATAATAAATTCATTTATTTGACACAATTAAACATACACTATACAAATGAATAAATTAAGTAAATTAAGAAACTAGTTTAATTTTTTTACGAATTTTGTGAACCTGCATTGAAAAAGAAAATGACAATAATCATCATCATCATCATCTATATCTAGATCAGATCGACTTAACCAGTAACAGTTTTTTTTAGTTATCCAAGTATACAACCTCCTTTATAGAATTAAGATTAAGTTAAAACCTATTTCTAGCTTCAAGGCATCGAGCGCACGCGACTTCGCGATTTTGTAAAATCAATTAAGTCTCTACTTAACTAAATTACTTAATAAGTAAAGTTAGTTTAGTGGAGCGAAGTTATGTAGGGTAACGAGATTGAAGTTAAATTCATACAAGTTAAGGCAGTGTTTTCTGCTAACTATCATTTCAAAACAAAACTTTACTCTAATAATGAGGATGACCTCATTATTAGAGTAAAGTTTTTTTTTAAACGTATAATACTACCTACCTACCTATAATATGCTGTGCCTACTAAAATTGTATTAAGTTTTTGTACTAAACATGATTGACCGTATTGAAAGTATTCAGAGGCGGTTCTTAAGATACCTGTGTTTTAGAGTAAAGATTCCATATAAATCTTTTACCTACGATGAACTCTGTAAGAGGTTCCATTTCTTGCCACTCAAAAATAGACGGGACATAGCTGATTATCTTTATATTCTTAAGATTATTAACAATGATGTTGACTGTCCTGAACTCCTTAGCAAATTACACCTCAATATACCACGTGGGCAGCTTAGACACAAACCCCTACTACATGTCCAACATGTTGGAACAAATTCTAGACAAAATGCATATACATATCGTGCGAGCGAGTCGAACTTTTAATGAATTTAGCAGGATATTATGGATCTCTGTGTCTCAAATAAAACATGTTATTTTTATTTGTTTATCTATTATCAGCCTGTACTTTTTTGTTCTACTAGGAAACTCGTTTACTTCACTGCTTGCACGAGACGTGATCGTGATATCTTCAATCCGCCTGCCAAACGTGGCAAAGCTTTTGGGAGAGGTACCTTCAGCTGTGGACGTACATATAATTTAATTACTGACTGGTACCTATAGTAGGGTAGGCCTCCTTCGGATAACTATATTTGGCACTAGTTTCTGCCCGCTGCTTTGCATACAATATTCCTGAATACAAAGTAGATTTTTAATTGAGTTGGGTTATGTTCTACATGTACCTTTACCAGATTTTAGCTATATTGGTTCAGTCATTTTGCAGTTGTACAGGAACAAATAAGTTCACATTTCACATTTTAAAAACTTAATTATCAGTAAAGTTATTGGTCATTATAGTTTAAAAGTAAAAGTAAAAGTAAAAGTTCATTTATTGCTTGAAATACAATGTTATAAAGATCTTAAATATATTAAATTGGAATCATTGTTTTCTGCCTTTAGGCATGCAATCGTTTTAATACAATTATATAACTAAATTAAATTAAAAATAACACAATATAATAAGCTTAATTAAAAATAAATGTCTGTAAATCAAACCGTAAATTTAAAATCATGTCAATCATTCTGTATAAGCTGGGTCAAGTAAAATATGAAGTAACATTTTTATCAATAATAAATTCATTTACGGTGTAATAGGCGGTTCTTGATAAGAATGATCTTAACCTCCTATAAAACAACAAACAAGGGAGCTTTCGCAGTGACTCTGGGAGTTTATTATATAAATAAGGAGCGGTGTAGAAGACGCTTTTGCGCATATAAGTAGTTTTACAGTCAGGGACACATACTTTATTATTGTCTCGTCTATTCCGTACAACGACGTCGGATAGTCTACAAAATAAATCAGCATTATTTTTTACCAGCATAGCCGTTTCCAGAATATACAACGAAGGAATAGTAAGGATATTGTGTTCTATGAAATAAGGTTTACAGGTATCTAGCACGTTAAGGTTGAACATCGCCCTAATACATCGTTTTTGATGTTTAAATACCCTTTCAACGTCGGTAGAGTTCCCCCAAAAAATCAATCCATATCTGACGCGAGATGCTATTAGACCATGATATGCTATAAGAAGTGTTTTTACGTTAACTGTTGGGGATAATTTATACAGAACATACGCAGTACTATTAATTTTCTTACATAAGAGCGCTATGTGCGATTTCCAGTTTAATTTTTTATCAATATTTAATCCTAAAAATTTCGTCGAGGTAACTTGTTCTATTATTGTATTATTGTATTTAATGTCAAAGTTTCTAGAATCAGCAGGGTCACGTTGTCGAAAATGAATAATTTTAGTTTTAGAGAGATTAATTTTTAAGTTATTGTCATCTAGCCAGGCTATTATATCACATAGGGCTACATTGATGTCACTTTTATATGTCGCAATATTTTTACATGTTATGGTCACTGTACTATCATCTGCAAACAAAGTCATGGGTTGTGTGGTGGCTTTTGGCAGATCGTTAATATATATTATAAACAAAAGAGGGCCTAGAACACTACCCTGTGGCACCCCGTACTTCATTATCCGCTTTTTAGATGTAAAAGATTCTTCAGTCTTGGTTCTAGTATTAATATTGGTTATTTCTGTCATTTGTATTCTATTTTCTAAGTAAGATTTAATAAGTAACAAAACATTTCCTCTTAGTCCATAGAGTTCAAGTTTGCTTAGCAATATGTCATGTCTAATATAGTCAAAGGCTTGGGTCATGTCACAAAAAATCGAGCACGTTGGTATTCTTTTATCCATATTGTATGATACTCTATAAAGAAAGTCATATAAGGCCATATTAATTGTTTTATTTTTTCTGAAACCTGTTTGTTCTTTACAAAGTATATGACGAGCTTCAAAATAACTATTGTAGATATATTTTTCAAAAATTTTTGAGATTACCGGTATAAGTGAGATTGGTCGGTAATTTTCCATGCTTTCTTTAGACTGTTTTTTATGTAAAGGTTTTAATACGGATACTTTAAGCGCATCAGGATAAACACCTTGCGTAATACTTAAGTTCAGCAGGTGACAAATTGGACCACATAAAGATTTAGATACATGTTTTAGAATTTTTGTTGCGATTCCGTCATATCCAACGCTATTGGTATTATTCAATGAGGCAATTATTTTTAAGATGTCATTTGGTATACAAGGTTGTATAAATAAAGAGTCTTTTTGGCTTGTTATCAATTTAGTGGGCTGTTTTTTAGAATCAGTAATGGGCGTAATCTTATCGATGAAAAAGTTATTAAAAGCATTAGAAATTTCACTTGGATTCGTAATAATTGTATCATTAATTTTAATTTTAGTAATTGGGTCCTTTGGCGTGTTTCTTTTAGAGCTATTTATAATGCTCCAAGATGTTTTTGACTTGTTCTTGGAAGAGTTTATTTTATAATTATTTTGTGCCTTTTGCGTAAGTTTAATAATTTTTTTCAACAATTTACTGTATTTATGATATTCTTTTTTATTATTTTCATTCGGCACTCTCCTATAATTCCAAAGCATTTTCCTTTTCTTTTTACAACTTAACTTAATACCACGTGATATCCATTGAACTGGTCTGGTTGTCTTAATAGTGATTAATTTAAGAGGGAAACACAAATCATAAAACAGTTTAAATGTTTTTATGAACTCATTATAAGCGGCATTACAGTCCTCTTCGTTGTATATTTCGGAAAAGGAAATGCCTTCTAAGATGCGTGTAAATTTCCTTATATTGTCGACTGAATAATCCCGTCTGATAACTTTCCAATACTTCATGATACTATAATTATGTATTGGACAAGTAATAAGTTGAGCGGTGTGATCCGATAACGCGAACTCTATAACTTCAGTTACACATGATTTTTTGAAACTATGCGCAAAATTATCAATGCACGTTTGGCTCCTTATTCGTGTAGGTTGCTTCAAAGCCAGCTTAAGATTAAAATTTAAAAGCAGACATTCAAAGTCAAGCGTTACGTTATTCTTTTTTAATATATTAATATTAAAGTCACCAGCTACAAGAATATTCTGATAACTCTTTCGTGATAGTTCTTGCAATGTTTTCTCAAAAGTTTTCATAAACAAATCTAAGTTTTCAATTTTAGGTATTCTATACACACAAAGGATAACAATGTTGAAGTCTATAAGTTCCACTGCACAGCATTCAAAGGTACCAGCTACAGAAAAATTTGAGATTTTCTTTAAATTGTTCCATTTGTATCCATTTCTTACTAAGATGCATGTTCCTCCTCTTTTGCTATCTTTGCGACAAAAGATAGAGGTTAGAGTGTAGTTAGGGATTGTCAAATACTGTTCATATCCTTCCATCATGAAATGTTCCGTGATGCATACGACGTCAACTGTTTTCTCTTTTTCGGTCAATTCATCCAGGCATATATCTAAAAGATCCGATTTATTCAGCAGTCCAGCAATGTTTTGGTGTAGAATATTCAATTTATTGCTCAAGAAAAAACTGATTTTGTACTTCGTATTCTTCATTTTCTACATCTTTTATATATGATTCTCTTTGCTCTACATATTTCTTTAAGTTACATAGGAGGTAGGCTAAATCTTGCATAACAATACGAAGTCCATGATTACTTATCTTTCCAGATGGTTTATGGAACATGTTGTAGTCATATACTAAATGCCTATTTGTATCTAGGATGTATGCGTATTTATAAGTTTGTATGTCATGGTAGAGGAGGTTGTTAAAAATTTGAATTCTTTCATTTATTTTCTTCGTGCCATAGCCATAGTTGTAAATAGGTGCACATATTATAACATTTGTCCCTGTTATTTCTTGAAGAGTTTCCCTTATATTTCTCAAAAGTTCAGTGTTATCACATGACTCCTGAAAATCTTGGTCACCCATAAGTATTATGCAGTAATCCCTCATTGTATACTCTGTTAGTTTGGTTTTAAGTCCCCTTAGTAGTTGTCGAGTGTATGCTTGGGGGGTTAAGTAATGACATAAATTGTAATTATTTTGAATGTAGTCTTGGGCAATGGTAAGTACTTTATTTTCTTTGTTCTCGCTAATTAAACATATCTTTGGTCTATTTATCAATGTCGTTGCCTTATTTTTCGTGTTGTTTGCTATGTTTCGAATTTTGTAATGGGTTTTTTGCTGATTGTCCGTAAGTAAAGTATTCGTTTGTGTGCGTTTATTTTCTTTAGTAGGTGTTCGCATTCTCATAATGATCTCTGGAATAATTTGTGTTTGTGTTTCCTGGTCCTTTTGGTGAAATTTTATGTTTTCTTTTTCTGTAATAATATTTGTTTGTGTCTCTTTATGAGTTTTTTTAGGTTTAGGTTGCAAATTAGCACTTTTAGACTTTGGTGTCGTTTTTGGGGAATTTTTCGGAGAGTTACGACCAAGTTTCATACATAGGTCATTTTTCTTTTTTAAGTTTTCCACATTCTTTCTAAGATCCTTATTTTCTAATGACAATTTCTCTATTTCATTATGGGCACTGTTAAGTTCAATTTGTAAGGTCTCTATTTTATCTATGAGATTTTTCATTTCTTCGTTTAGATCACCCGATAGCTCCGGGAGGCTACCTGTGGTGACATCTATCGTGTCTGCGCTCATTTCAGCTTCGGTTCGGGTAATATTCAATTGAGTTACCGCACGCCTTACTGTGATATAACTCTCATTATCACCCATCTTGATAGTTTAGTACCACTCGTATTTAGTAGATGGCACCTTGACGAGTCTCTTGTTGAATTTTGAAAAAAAGCAAAATTAATTAATTTGTCGAGTTTCGAACCAGCTTATGTCACATCAACCACATGTGCATAAAACTGAGACCTAACACCGCTAGGCCAATAGTGATTGTAGTAAGGGAGTCGAAATTATGTATATGGTAATAAAAATGTCTCTGATTGAATTTGAAAGTTCGTTACATTAGAAATGCAAGTTGAATCACTATTTTTAACTTTACCCTCGTTCATAAAAATGTCTATGATTGTACACTGATATTATTAGAGTCGGGTTGTTTAATTCTGGCGTAAATCTACTTAAAGCTTTACACTGTCAGTTTTGGTTCGCAGTCACAAATCACAATTACAAAGTTATGTTTATTATTAGGTTTTCACAGCACTTAGTTGTCTTTTCGTGAGTTTTTTGGTAATACACATTCACTTTAGTTTCTCCGTAAGTTCGAGTTTTACCAGTATTTAGCTGAGCTCATTTCAGACTGTTGCAAACAATCTACAAATATGTAGCTCAACTAATCCAAAGTTTTGAAACCGAAAAGTTTTGTACCTGCAATATTTAATTCCATCACAAAAGCATAAGTTCCAACATGAAATTTGACACAAGACATATCATTACGGGGATTTCCCGCGAGAGCGCGCGTCCAATTAACTTTTCTTCTCAGAATTGACTGTTGCTTAACTTCGAGGGTGCTTCAATTAAACATTTAGGCTATAAATGGTTATTCTCCGCTTTTAACATTTTATTTTTAATCCTAAGCGCCCTTGTGTGCTCAAGAGAGTTCTTTATTATACAACGTGTACCAAAATATGTGTACTATGCGAAACAAACGAAATAAACTTTACGCTGATGGTTTGATAACACAGTCATGTCTTTTTCCAACTGTTTGTAATTTGTTTTGTGTTGATCTAATAACCTACTGGCTGACTACACTGTCCATTGATGTCCATTACTGAACAGAGCTTTGAATCTGGCGGATAATGCCATAATCACTTGGCAGGTGCTGCTGAAACTGCTGCCTTACTTTTGCTGACGAAAACCCTTAGTCGAGTTTTATGATATCCGCGGGCTGAGTTGCAAGGGTCGATTCTTAAGCCGCGACCACTAGAGCTATCATACCTAAAAACTTTACCAAATAAGTCTGTTTCTGTTATTAAAACTAAAAGAAGTTTTTTTTTTCATGTAAAAGTTAGTCTGTCCGGTCTGTCCAGAAATCTTTGATACTTGCGTTTCGTCAAAGGCAGGCGCAGGGTTTTCACTTTGTTTAGGCACTAGGACGTCATTTTTTTTGTATGGGAAACTGAAAATAGGAATTTTTAATTTTCGTCCTTGTGGAATAAAGGTGGTATTCCCCCAAATAAGTACAGGGGGAGATCTCCTCTGACCGGGCCGGATCCACCTGGTCCACAGAGCCCGGTGGTCTTTCGACCGTTGATGTCGGGTATTCGTATATAGGTAATTTGTCTTGACGACATCTATCGGATACTCGTTGAAGCGCTTAAGTAGTTTAACTCTACGAATAATAATAGTCAGGAACAGTAACTGCTTTAAAAAAATGCCCCAACCAAAGTTGTGCTAAAGTAGGCGGGGCTTAAAAGTCGGGCTCAGCGCGCCATCAGTCGGATATTTATCTTGCAAGCGAACAAACGTCCAGTCTGCACAGACGTTTTCGTGAGTATCTTTGTGAAATAGCTGTGAATCATCATGCCAACATGTGTTGTGAAGTGGTGCAGGAGCCATACAAGATTAAAATGCCTAGGGATCACTTTTCACTAGTAAATAGTAGCTAAATTATAATTACATTCATAGATGTTCAAATACGTCATCAAAATGAAATGTTCAATACTATGCAATATGAAGTCAGTAAATTTTTGACTTCGTTTTTTTGTTATTAATACAAAACAATATTATGGTCAATAATACGCAAATTGAAGTCAGTTATTGATTTATTATATTTGAGATACATATTTTTTAATCTTTGAATTTTTTTCTTCTTGGTAATGAAATATTGAAATGTAACAAATACAATTTAGATATATTTATAACACTTATGTATGTATTTATTTTGCTTGTTGTGTTTTAGTTTTCCTGCCGATCCTATTCGGAAAAATAAGTGGATAAGTGCAGTAAAGCTAGAAAGACAAAAAACAATTACTAATGAAAACTATGAAAACCAGCAGAGTATAAAACAGAAGAGAAGAATTACACGGTGTTATCAAACATGTAAGACCAACGACGCTTCAACTGCCAGAAACCGTGGAATAAATTATAGGCTTTATTAATAATAATAATAATAATAAAAATCATTTATTGCCCATATACATGTACACTAATACTAATACGTAACCTGCATGCATAGGTAACAAATTTTAAAAAGAGCTTAGTTACTAATTTAAATGTAAGGTTGGTTAGTTAGTTAGTTATTATGCTAGGTTTAAATGTAAGTAAGCTAAAATTAGGGCAAAAGGGATAAACTCAGCATAAATGCCGACAAGCTTTTAAAGCATGTGCGGCGCTGGTTTTCAGTTTACCCCTTACCGACTGGTGATCGTCAGTGAGATTTAGGAGGAGTTTTTTTTGCGGTTTTTGCTTGCTCTATAATTATAAGGTACAGCAAGACTGGTGCGTCCATATAAGGTGTTTGTGTGTGCTCTCCTGGGGCACTAGTCTCGTAAGAGTCTGGGCAACCTGAGAGCACACATGTGTGAATTATTTATATATTACCCGGAAACTGCAAGCCAAAATCAACTATCCAGAATGAATGAAAATGTATATTTTCACAAGCTGATTAATTTGAAAGATTTCGATGTACTCTCGTATCCATCGGTGGTTTTGTTTAAAATATGCTCATTAACCTAGACACTAATAAGATATAAATAAAAATAAATGACCACGGAAAACACTTACTCGAGCTAGTAATCTGTGAGTAATATCAACACAGTTTTTCTAAAATATTTGATACTGAAGATATTATCGTTGAACTTCTGAAAATCCGTCTTCACTACATTGCGAAGAAAGACTCTTTTTAATATCTTCTAGACTAAAACTTAATAAATTAATCATATTTCGCGGAACATAGATTTCATTGATGTGTACAAAGTAACAAAAACAAATTAATAAAAAAACAATGTTATCCATTATATTATTTTATTAATAACTTGGTTCGCTCTACTTATTGCATAACATCATCCACGCCGCCTTGTTTCAGCTGTCATAGCAGACATTGCAGTACGCGCGCGAAACAATCACCGCTTTCATTTAGCAAGCGCCAACCAATCCCTGCTTTCGTTCTGAATTCAACTAATCACGAAGCAATGTCTAATTGGAACTTTGGCTATGATTCGTTTTTTGACATAAACGTCATTTTGGTTTGAGCTAGGCCCATTTTTTGTTTGAAGTTTGTTCTGAATTACCCTTCCTGACTATTCTTATTCGTAGGTTTAACTTGTTACTTATCTTATGGTGTTACTTTCTCTGGTGTCTCTATTGACGTTTTTGCTTTGTAGTTCGGCAATTATTAGCTAGAGGTCGCCTACATCTCCCCCCCACAACTGATCACCATTGTGATCTGAAATATGGTTCATATGTGTACATATATCTATGATACACGTTGTATAATATGGTTCATAATTTAAAAATTTGTTTTAACGCAACTTTTGAGAGACTATAAAAATAGCTTGCAAGAAACCTATAATTTATTTTGACGAAATTTTTCAATAAGACTAAAATTGGACTTTATATGCATTTGTTAATTAAAAATAACAAATTTTCAATGCATGAACCTCAAATATTTCAATCAATGTTTTATGGTTAGCATGGTTAGTTTCAACGCGGTTAAATTCCAATTGAATTCCGCGTATACGGTTCGTTACTATAATCCAGCATTCAATTATTTTTTGTGGTTTCTCTATGAATAACCGAAGCGCGATGACGGTAGTTATATTTTAAACAAATCCTGCACAAACTACCTCTGTATTTAATTTGATTATTTGGTTTAAAAGTGTATTCGTTATTTTTTACAAATTTTAAAACCTTGGTTCGGTCCGATTTCGGACCAAAAGCATTTCATAATTTAGTTTAGACCATAGATATACGAAGTGTGACCGAGACAACAGTTAACACCTGAAAAACGGGCCGGCGGCTAGGGGGCGCCTTTCCGACTATAATTAAGGTGGGGGACACAATTAGACCCAATTTGAGGCTGCCATTTTCGAGAATCCAGTGCCTCATCTCCCCCTTTTCATATCGATCCATTCCGTCGTTCACGCTAGGGTGAGCCGGTCGCGTCCCTACCTCCTCGCTCGCACTCAGTGACCAATACCTGTTGCCGTGACGTCACCGCTGCGCGCTGCACCCGACCGGCAGTTAGTGTTCGTTTACATAGAGTATCAACGTTCAGAGAAAACATCATGCCGCTCAACAGCACGTTCGACCAAGCTGGGCCCCCCGTGCCAGAAGAGCTATCCCATGAAATCAGTGAAGATGCATCACTCATTGAGAAGCAGTCACCCCCTGAGTTCATCACACATAGAAGAGGACCAGATTTCGACTCTATTAAAGACCTGCGTGCCGAGGTGAAGGCTGATCTCAAAGCCTTTGAATCCAGTATATCATCCATGCTGAACATCGGCTTTTCCAAACAGGAAGCTAGACTCGCGCAGTTCACTGACGACTTCAACGACATCAAAACCTCCATAAAATTCATAGGCGACAAATATGACGACCTCAAGGCGCAGCACGACGACATGGCTTTTCGTGTCGGGAAGCTGGAGTCAGAAACCTCAGAAATCCAGGGCAACACCTCACGTATTGCAGATCTTGCAGCAAGATTAGACATGATGGAGCAGCAAGCGCGCCAGTGCAATCTTGAGATATGCAATCTCCCAGAGAAACGAGGCGAAAACCTCATGGCTCTGTTTCTTGACATCACAGCCGCCATGAAAGAACCTGTAACCAAACCAGACATCGTTGCGATACACCGCGTACCCCAAGCCACCACGATGGGTAATCGTCCGAAGAACATCATCGTACGTCTTTCAACACGCCAAATGAGGGACGGCGTGGTATCAGCTGTGCGTCTGCATAAGGGCCTCACATCGGAACAGCTGGGTATCGCTGGCGCCTCACACAGGATATACATCAACGAACATCTTACGCTGAAGAATAAGGACTTATTCAGAAGAGCACGGGAGGCGGCGAAGCAGTATGGGTTTCGCTTCGTGTGGATCAAACACGGAGTCATCCTCGCCCGGCGTAATGAAACCTCACCGGTGTTCGCTGTACGCTCCGAGGCCGACTTGGCCAAATTTAACATTCCAGCTAAGTGATTACTATTCTCGCGTCTATTTTTGTGTTTGGTACTATTTTTTATAATAATATTACTTTGTATAGTCATTCTATACTATGGACATGGACACGACCGTGATTTTTCGTCTTACTGTTGTAGTCTCTGGAGCGCATGCTACTCTATGTGTTTACGTGCAAACCCGCCATCTTTTGGCAATTTATTTTATAACCTGTTACTTTTTATGCTACTTTTTCATGTTATTTTAGATAAAATTAACAAACTTAGGTATACAATGTTATGCTGTAACCTACCCAAAGGTCTCACGGAACTTTTAGATAGCACTACAATGTATTTACAACGTAAATATCGAGCCCATTGTCTTATCTTTCGTACATTCCCGGGGAGCATGTTTTCTCAAACAAATCAAATATTTTGTGATCCTACTACGAGTAATACTAATTACATTTATTCATTTCACAATGTTATCCGATAAAATCATGATATACTACCAAAATTGTAGGGGACTTCGAACGAAACTGAATACTTTGTTTACCAATGTTTTGGCGGATTGTTACGATGTGATTATACTATCAGAATCTTGGCTAACATCTAGTATCGCCGACTGTGAAATAATTGACTCCCGGTACATAGTGTTTCGGTGTGATCGTGATCGAGTGGCGACCGGAAAACATGACGGCGGCGGACTGCTGGTGGCTATACGGCGTGAGCTGCATGCTGAGCGTGTAGTACTACGCCCGGACCTTCGTGACTGCTGCGATGAAGGTAATTCTGTATCTCCATCTATCGACTACGTCCTATTAAAAATCCACACAAAAAGTAAGTATCATGTTGTGTGTGGCCTGTACATACCGCCAAATCAAAACCTTTCCACTTATTCAACTTTTCTAAACTTATTACAATATGAACTGAGCGATATCCATGTAGAATCCTTCTACATAACTGGTGATTTCAACATTCCAACTATAGACTGGCATAACAGTGTCTCAGACTCACTATCAAGTCAGACTATTGATAATAGCTTTTTTATTAGGAAATGCTTATTTGATTTCATGCAATATACAAACAGTAAACAATTCAACCTTATAAATAATAATATGGACCGAACTTTAGATCTCTTTATAACTAATGCTGGCCCATGTACCTGCCAACCTCCACTGAACCCGCTGGTACCCACAGATAGTTTACATCCACCGTTCTGTGTTCTTGTTAATTTTAAGTTATTGTCACATAATCTTATGAAAACTTCCTCTGCACCTAGATATTGCTACATGGAAGCTAATTATTCCTTAATTAATGAACAGATAAAAAACATAGACTGGAACTTTCTTTCTGAGTTACCCTTGGAGGATGCAGTAAATGATTTTTATGAAAAAATCTTTGAATTAATAAAGTTACATGTACCACTGCGGCCCACAAAAAATATAGGTTTTCCTTCATGGTTTTCTCGCCCATTGATTCACATATTTAAAAACAAAGAAAAAGCTTGGATAAACTGGAAAAAATACAAGACTACAGAACACTATGAATGTTATTCAATTTTAAGAAAAAGTTTTAAATCAATAGGTAAAATTTGCTTTAACTCATACATTGAAACTATTGAAGAAAGACTGAAGGTTGATGTGAGGGCGTTCTGGTCATATGTAAAAAAAAGTAATAAAAAAACTGGTATACCATCCTCCATGAGATACAGTAATGTTGAGTCGGACAGACCTGAGGAAATCTGTGAACTCTTCTCAGATTTCTTCAGCTCTGTCTATGAGCCCAGCAGCAATGAAGGAGTCGACCTTGAGACCTCTGCATACAATAGTAACTGTG
This sequence comes from Eupithecia tripunctaria, assembly GCA_955876795.1. NCBI lineage: Eukaryota > Metazoa > Arthropoda > Insecta > Lepidoptera > Geometridae > Eupithecia > Eupithecia tripunctaria. The sequence continues at coordinate 17,846,213 of OY041601.1, forward strand.
ATTTTTCTTTTCACAACTTGCACTTCTCTAAAGATGACATTTTAAAGGAATTTAAATTGTTAGATATTACTAAAGGGCCTGGACCTGACGGCTTGCCTCCATTCTTCTTTAAACACACTGCAGAAACTATTGTTATTCCACTACATATTTTATATAACCGGAGTCTTCAAGAAGGCACAGTTCCTAATCTCTGGAAAACTGCACAAGTCACTCCTATTTTTAAACAAGGTAGTAAAAATGATGTCACCAACTATAGACCTATCTCGCTGTTGTCCACTTTGTCGAAGGTTTTGGAACGCCTAATTCACAACAAAATATATCCTAGCCTACATAAAATAATAATATCAGAACAACATGGTTTTGTCAAAAAGCGGTCAACTGTTAGTAATCTACTACTTTATACAAATTATATTTTTCACTGCATGGATAATCGGATTCAAGTTGACTCTATTTATACTGACTTCTGTAAAGCCTTCGACAAGGTAGACCATGAGCTACTACTGAAAAAGCTTGCATTTAATGGAATTCGAGGAAACCTATTGAGATGGTTCTCCTCTTATGTAAGAAATAGAACTCAACGTATTGCCATAAATGGATACACTTCCAACATGATTAAGGTTACATCTGGCGTCGCTCAAGGATCCATTCTTGGACCCCTGCTGTTTGTCCTCTTTATCAACGACATTTCTAATTGTTTTAAGCACACCCAATTCTTACTTTATGCTGACGACTTAAAAATATATCGCAAAATCACCTCAGCTCATGACTGCATCTTACTACAGGAAGACCTTGACCGCCTCACCACATACTGCTTTGAGAATAAATTACACCTCAGCCTGCCTAAGTGCAAATCCATCTCTTTTACAAAAAAAGTCAACACTGTAGGCTTTACCTACTCTCTGTGTGGATCTCCGCTGGAAAAGGTACCTATAATTAAGGACTTAGGCATACTGATTGATTCAAAACTGCACTTTGGTGCTCACATTGAGAGTGTAGTTGGTAAGGCTTTTAAACTTTATGGATTTGTTATGCGAACATGCGTCCCTTTCAAAAAGCCAGAATCGTACCTTCTCCTCTATACATCTTTAGTAAGATCTCAGTTAGAATACGCTACGTCTGTCTGGAACCCTTTTTATGATAAGTACAACAATCAAATAGAAAGAGTTCAACGTAAGTTCTTACGTTCAACTCACTACAGATGCTTTCGTTCGAAGTCCTCCTACGATCACCTACTTCATCAATACTCGCTCCCCTCACTGAAACAGAGAAGACTGCTCCTTGATCAACTAATGTTATATAATATTTGTCATAATAAATTCGACTGTAACAAGTTAGTTAACCAAATTTATGTACATGTACCATATTGCTCACGTCCAATTAGAGAGACCCGTAAACGTGCTTTATTCGCTCCGACTCCTTGTAAAACGAACGCTGGTATGCGCGCTCCTCTGCATAGAATGACAAAAGCATATAATAAGTACTTCTCTAATACAGATCCATTTGCTACTTCACCTGCTTTGTATAAGAAAGCCATTAACCTAATTTTGTCATCTGATGTTGTTTTTGAGTAGCAGGCTCTTTGTGCATGACTCGGTGTTTTTTGAGTACAGATCGTATCCTCTAGGATTTGAGCATGGAGGGCACTGAGGCGTGTGCGCAGGGTTTGTTGGTCGGAAACAGCAGCAGATAAAGAAAGACAAATAACAAGCTAAATGATGTTTAACTGTTTATTAATAGCATCTTTATTCAACTTTATTTACTAACTTGCTTAATATAATTCTAGATTAACTAGACTACTATGTTAACTCACTAACACCACCCCTCTACTGTAACTTGCGGATAACGGGGCTGGTCATACTTTTAGTACTTAGTTTCTTTACTATTAACTGTTAATATTTAAGTATGATTGTTTGTTATCCCTAAGAGATAAAAATAAAAATAAAAATAAATCGATGGTTTAGACTGTAACATTGCGTATTCCGAAAATTCAGTATAACAAGTATCATTAAAACTGACCGCAGCACGAGTACCTACTTACGCTGGATTTTCCAAATGTCCAGATTGCCCCTTGAAGGCACTACAGCTGCTCGAAAATGCAAGAAAATATGCGAAAATTGCAAAGTGCTCCTTCTGTAGCCCTCAAATTATCACCGACATGTATATAACTTGGAAATAGCTTATGTGGTTTGCAGTTTTCACAGAATTGAAAGAATAGATGTACCGCTTAATTAAAAATTGCATGTTACCTAAGTACCGTTGCCGTGTGGTGCCGGCGGCTTAGAATTTGCACCACCCCTACTCTTCCCGCGGGTGTCGTAAGAGGCGACTAAGGGATATTTACCGGGGGCGGGTAGCAGCGCCTCCTGTCGATAAATTCTGTCACCAAACTGCGATTCCCAACCCGCATGCCCAGCGTGGGTATTATGGGCATTACCCCCCCATGACACAACAGCCACACCAGCAGTGGACCAATATAGGATGTTGAGGTTGAGGTTAAGTACCAATGTAGAGAATAATTGTGTTTCGGGACAATAAGGGCCTCTCCCACTCTCAACCGGACAAATACTCAAAAATTAAAAATGTGCATGGCATTTTTTTTTAATTACTATTATTAAATCTGATATGGAATAAAGCCCATTTTATTTTATTTATTTATTAAGTGTCATAAGGGGCGGCTAAGGATATTAACCGGGGGCGGCAAAACAATTCTACTACCAAACTGCGATTCCCAACCTGCATGCCCAGTGTGGGCCATGGATAACATCCATTAAGGTTTGATAAGCGATCAAGGGGAAGCCTACTTCCAGCAGTGGATCAATAGGCTGTTGAGGTTCTATCTGAGATTTGTGTTCAGCCGTGTAAGTAAGCCGCCCAAGTACAAATTTTGATATCGCCAAATAACCTTTATTTTCAAGGAGCCCTAAGAATACTCAAAGTATTTACAAGTCTGAGTGGAATAGACGAAGTATTTCAAGATTTCTTAGATATCTCACAGTCAATTAGATCCTCTGAAACTCTATCGGACGCAGTCACGTGAGAACATTGTTTATTGATGATTGAGATGTAACCATCTTCTGCAGCTTGCTTCGTTCACTGGTTTGTGGTGGATGGATATTTATTTATTTATTTAATTATAAGGGCCAGCAGCGGCCCCTTTAGAACAATTCCACCACCGAACTGCGATCCCCAACTCGCTTTCCCAACGTGGGGATAATGGACATTACCCCCATTAGTTAAACGCCAATAAGGCGCTTATCAAAGCCAATACAGGCTGTTGAGGTTGAGGTATAGCAATAAACGCTACTTTCCTAATTTCCTATAACAGTATAGAGGTATCGATGTAAAGCTTGTCCTGGAAAGCATCGATTCAAAGCAATGAATCGATGCTTTCCAAATGTGCATTCAAACAATTAACATTTAGATAAATTTTAAGTTGTTGGCATCAGATCAAAGACACCTTGCAGAGAGATGAAAATAAGAAATGCTCTTTATTGAATGCACATAGCGGTATTGGATTATACTGGCGCATACATACCTATACGTGCAAAAGGCCAAAAATAGATAAAACCTGAAGGTGAGGAATTTTCTAGAATCCAACAATTTGATCCGAACAATACTCAAACAAACAAAGCTTTAGCTTTTATAGCATTTGTGTTTAAAATGATGTTCTTATTATCTCTTCATAAAATAAACTGATTAATTATAAGCTCTGTGGTGAAGCCTGAATTTTATCGAAGTTAAAAGTCTGCGGCTTTTTGCAAATGCTGATAAAACGGTCGTTTACTTCGGTACAAGGTGCCCCTGGATTAGATTTAAGATGTGAGTACCAAGGAATTTTAAGTAGCTCAAATAACTTACACTAATTATTATCTGACCGCTTTCTAGAAGAAAGTTGAAGTCAGTGTTTTCTTATGCTAAATAATTTCGTTCCAAATGCGATTTCATCTGACATCGTGAAGGTATGAAGTAAGTCTGTATAGAAATATCTCCCGCAATTTATGAGTTCTTTAAACAGTGTTTCATTTCATTTAATTTATTTTTAACAAAAGCAACACAAGGACTTATATTAGTTAAAGCCTAGCGGGTTTGGTTGTCAAACTGGGGCAAGATCTCAGTAACATCTCGTAGTAAAAACTCGAGATCCCCGTGGTAAAAAACAAGTTTTATTCGGTTGAGGAAAAAAACACGATAAAAAAATCGTGAAGTGCACTGTTTTGCATTTAATTTGGAATAGACCTCAGGAACCCCGCGGTCAATAGAAAAGATTTTTGATTCGTAGGTCATCATTACAAATTGTTTGGTTCCTTACCGTACCCAACTAAGTTTTTTGTAAGTAGCTTTCTTGTAAAAATACAAATTCATCATTTATGATACATGATTTCCTTAGATCTAAATATTATTAAATTTAAATTAAATCACACAAAAAAGTGGGTACATAATTGATGATTGTTAGTTTCCGATGCAAAAAAAAATCTTCTAGGGCCTTGTTTACGGAGAAGCGGGGCGAACAGCGGCGCGTGCAGCGGCGCGGGCCGGCACTAAATTCAAACATATAGCGTTGATAGTGTGTTTACGGAGAAGCGTTTTTACACGCGTTTGTTTGATTTAACGCGTCGCACGTGGCGAGCACCGCCTCCCTTTCCGCCCTGCCTATCTATAAACATCAACATGCATTGCGATATGTTTGTGTTTACGCAGCGTGCAAAGCCGCGTCGCATGCGGGGTGCAACGCCTATCTGGCACGCCCTGTGTATCCATAAACATTACCGTACTTTGCGATATGTTTGTGTTTACGCGTGCGATGACGGGGCCGCTGTACGCGCCGCTACACGCCTTGCGTGCCCATAAACAAGGCCTTAAGGCACTTAGGTTTAGTGGGTACCTGGGATACCTAGAACTTATGAAGTCTCAGGTTTCACGCGGTGTTTTCTTAACCATTAGTCGCTAACGAGGCTGTTATGTTCGCAGCCTCTGACTGTTTTGAAAATAGGGTATAATGTTATATTCTTCTTTAATAGCTTTAAAGTTCACATAAACTCTATCATGGCACTACTAAGGTAAGACCTATGTTCAGCAGTAGACTAGTTTGGGGCAGATTGTCAGTTATTTTAATTTTAGGGTGCGGCGTTAATATTTACGCACGTGGTTTAATGCAGAAACACGAATCCAAAAAAAATATTGTATTGGTTTAATTTCCATTAAAAATTTATATATAACGGTAATACTGGGACGATTGGCACTACAGTTCATTATAGGAATATAGCTCCAGGTGGGCAGGTGTGCGGGTTCGAATCTCAAACACGGCCTGCCACAGCTCAAAAGACTTGCGGCGTATGCCTCGCTGAATTTGTCTTATTTGGCTTAGGCCCGCTTTGACCCTCGCGCCTTTCGTACGACTGTTACGGGTGAATACTTGCTTAATTTTAGGACTAATACTTCATATCGTAGTGTCACGAAATTCATGGGGTCTGCTTACAAGGGATGAATATTTTGGACGGTGCAGTCACAAACCGGATAACACGGGACGTTAACCGGTTTGTTCTTACTAGTTCGATCGTCAAACTAGTGAGAAGATTTTTCTTCGTTCCTTGTGGCTATAGGAAAATCTCGTTTTTGAAGATTATTAATATTTTTTGCGTAATTTTCTTATCATTCGCATACATTTGAAGAAATATACAATTAGCAAGAATATATAATTTAACACAAAAACTTTGTATAATGCATAAGATCCTATTCTTTAATACACCCTACTCGTACTTATCGAATTTCTATGAAGTTGAAGTAAAATAAATCGATCTAAAAGAGTCAGAAATTACAAAAAACTTTTTCCCATAAAATTAACTACACGACGAAACATAATACTTACATAGAATTAGGTATATAACTACAGATCAACAAAGAATTCGTTCGATAGTTATTGTTCTTTCATTAGGCGATAGTAATTATATTTACAAGGGTTTTAAAACAGATCAAATGAAAACGATTGAGCCCTGTTAAGGCAAAACACTGTAACTCAACATACAGTGGCTTAACACGGAGGCTTAGAGTATGTATAAGTGTATATATGAGTTTTTTAAGAGTTCGCTTTAATTTTTGCTCTTAAGTGACTCCAAAACGCAGACACACACAGGAAACAAATTGGAACGTTTCCAAAAATAAACGCTATTTTAGAAATGGAGCGGGATTACAACGTTTGCTCATCGTTTTGCATGTGCATATGTACACTAGTCAAAAGCTCCATATTTTTCATTCCGAATATGGTTTAAATTAATCCCTAACAAAAGCTTTTATTTACCGACCTTACGTAAATACAACATATCCGTTTGTATCTAACAGGACCTTTGAGTTGCGCAGCACTGTGCAGTACACAAACACTGAACGTTTGTGGCTTCACTGGAATTTATATTTGAGTTGAAGAAAGCCATAAATGTGCGAATAATATCATGTGACCGTTTAACATTCATTAATATTCAAATAACTTACAAACATACAAGAGCTTAATAGATATAACTTGCATGCTAATAGGTTCAGAAGCTTTGGGATAACAAAGATATGTGTGCTTGTGTTGTACAGAAAATATTTTAGGGTTTCATTTTACAACTGAGTAGAGATTTTTATGACCTGGACTCATAATAAGTACTTGGTTGGTTGGACATGTAAAAGTTGTGTCGTTGTCGTTGTGTCTAATTTCTGCTACTTATAATATTTTTTATGATCGAAAAAATCTCTAAAACATTTTCCAACCCAAAAAGAAAAAGTCAATAGCAGCCTGGAATTTGGCGATATTGAACATCCAGCGCCTGACCTCTCCCTGGTCGTGTCGGCTTGCCGTCCAAAATGAATCGAGAATGAGGGAAGAAAATGGCACGTGTTTGTGTACACATTGGGCCCTGGCTTGCCAACCCTCCCGGAATTCCGGGATTCTCCCGTAAAAAGGCAATCAGTTTTTAAAAACTCCTGGCTACAGGAACGCAGCTAAAATCTGCCGGATTTTTTCATCGCTTCAGTCCGCCCCGCCACGCGTAAGCGTGACGCACGGCGGCGGCTCGCGCGCGGCGTGCGCCGCCGTGCGTCGTGCGTGGTGTCTTTCCTGAGATGATCACTACCGAGGTCGTCACCAAAGGTTTTAATCAAGTGTGTACGTCGACGTCACATAAACATGGCGCCAATATGGCAGCGTTTTTATCACCCAAAAATGATTGTAGTTTTGATTTGTTTTTTTTACCTTGTTAATGCGAAATTCAGTGAGCGTCTTATCATTCATCGATTAAACAATAAAAAAAATCGATGCATATACCCTATTAGCGGCCAGGACTCTGTATGTGTTTTGTGTTTGTAAACATTGTAAGTGAACGTTTATTGTTATTGTTGTTTTAAATAAAGCATAATGTCGGATTCGGAAACCACAAGGCAGCAGACACCGCCAAAAAAGAGAAAACTCAAATATCATACAAGCTTTGTTGAAAACTGGTTGAACGATCCTCTGTTCAGTCCTTGGCTTAAGAAACGATATGATTTCACTGCTGAGTGTAAATTATGCAAAACCGATATTTCAGTAAAATACGAAGGTAAAAGAGCTCTGATTGTACATTCAGAAGGTAAGAAACATAAGTTATTTCTAAAAAACAAGTCTTCAATGCCATCAGTTTCTTGTTTTTTTGTGAAAAGACATTCACGAGAAGAAGATCTAGTAACTGCCGCAGAAGTTACATCTGTGTATCACGGAGTTAAACACCATCACAGCTACTCGAGTCAAGACTGTAACAATAAGTTGTTTCCTACCATTTTTCCTGATTCAGACGTTGCAAAGAAAATTGCGTGCGGTCGAACTAAAGCTACAACTATTTGTGAAAATGTCATAGCGCCACTGTCGCAAGAAATGCTGCTATCTGAATTGCATGATTCGATATATTTTTCAATTGGCACAGATTCTTCTAACAAAGGAAATTTAAAAATGTTTCCAGTTACAGTGCAATGGTTTTCACTTAAAGATGGTTAGAAACAAGGTTTACTTGACTTTTATCAAGACCCTGCTGAAACTAGTGAAGCCATCAAACACAGCTCTGTAAAGTTTTACAGGAAAATGGCTTATCTTGGGCATCAGTATCATCACTATCCGCAGATAATGCTTCAGTCAACTACGGGATTCATAACTCAGTTTTTCAAAAACTTAAAATCGAAAATCCCAATATTTTGAAGGCGAATTGTAAATGCCACATTTTACATAATTGTAACAAACATGCATTAAAAGCATTACAGTTTGATGTGGAGTCGTTGGTATTTAAAGTTTACAGCGAATTTTCCGCGTTTGCCAAGCGAACTGCAAAGCTAAAGGAATTCTTCGATTTCGCTCATTTAGAGTACAAATCTATTCTACGCCATGTGCCTACACGATGGCTCTCATTGCTACCCGCTTTAGACAGACTTATTTTAAACTGGCCGGTTTTGAGAGAATATTTTCTTAATGAAGGCGAGGATGAATGTGCAGCAATAATTTGGACGGCTTTTAAAGATGAGAACTGTCTTCCATTATGCTACTGCTATTTTATTCACAATATAATGCAAATTTTTGATACATTTATTAAAATACTAGAAAGTGACAGTATTACATGCACTGAATTACACACGATTATGACAGAGTTGCGAACCAAAATTATTAACAGAAAGAATGATAAGTTTTACGGACAGTCAGCGACGCAATGTCTGAGGAAGTTGACGGAGAGTGATCAAAATACTTTAAAAGAAGATGCAGACAAATATTTGGAGCGATGTTTAACCTATTTGGATAAGTGGTACGAATTTGAGGACTCTATTTACAAGAAAGTGAACATTTTGACAATGGACGAAGAAATTGACTGGAATGAATTAAAAGATCTGGGTGCTTTACTGAATGTGCCAATGAATGAGGACAAGTTGTATGATGATTACTGTTTACTGCGAGAAGTTCGTGAAGATGTGGCAAGTAAAACAAAGAGGGTAGACTTGCGCTGGGTATTTTTTTTTGAAAAATGTAAGGGTGAATCTGGAAAAGAAATAAAAAAGCTTGTTACATTCACCCTATCGATCCCTATCGCAAACGCCGCCGCTGAACGTGTTTTCAGCGTAGTAAACAATCTGTGGTCAAAAAGCCGTAATCGGCTAAATGAAATTCATGTAAAATCCGAAATACAGGTGTGCACAAACTTCAAATACACCTGCAAAGAATTTTATAATTTTATTGTCTCCAATCAAAAGGCATTACAAGCTGCTCGCAGTGTAAAAAAATATAATTTTAAATAAAAGTATTTGATTTTTATTGATTTTTTATTTCACCTCCCGGATTTCTGATCCACAGAGTTGGCAACCCTAAGGGTCCCATGCATCATTGCATCACAAACACACCGCATCCGTGGTATAAATTCAGCAAGAACGAGATTATAATGACCTGATATTTAGACGCGCAATAGAGCGTCCAGACAAGTTTATTTAACATTATTAAGTGTCGGTATCTTCGGTAGCTCCTAGGTACTACAATACAACATATTCTTATCTTTACACGTGATCGCTTCCTTGGAAATCAAACCAGCAGTGGTTCCGAAGTTTGCGCGTTAAAAGTATCCCTCAACACAGGCCTCCTTCTGCGTCTTATTAGCGCTTATCTAATGGGGGGTTATGCCCATAATCCCCACGCATTCGGGTTGGGGATTGCAGTTCGGTGGTTGATTTGTTCTGCATGTTGACTTGTTCTGGATATCACTTAGTCGCCTCTTATGACATCCACGTGAAGAGATGGGGTGGTGCAAATTCTAAGACTTCACACCGCTACAAATAAAAAAATATCGCATCATTTTATTATTAGTTTGAATTTTCTCAAATAAACTCACCTGTTTATTCAACCAGAAATAAAGGCCGGGAAAGCTTTCGTAGAACATACATCCCAGGGGCTAAAGCTATTCTAACAAAGCAGGTATCTAAACCACTTACTTTGGTCTTTGTAAGCAGGCATGTTTAAATAACCTTTAGGGTAAAGTAGGGGTAGTTGCCACAGGAAGGATAGGTGTACTAGTTAAAAAAAATATTTCAGATAATTGCAAACAATTATTTCATTACTCATACGGATGACAGCTGTCACCTCACTTTTCTATTAAACTATGCATTCTACCTTTCTATACGGCCACTCAACTTCAACTTCTTGTGAGATGGCTTTTGCGTCTGGTTTGACGCAATTCATTTCTTAATTTCTTAATTCTTTATTGCACTAAAAAACTACCAAATCGTTTATTCGTTCTACTAAATAGTTTAAGTTATAAAATATTAAGTCTACAGCATAAATCTCTCCGGTGGCAACTATTCCTATACTTTACCCTACCTAGTCTCCCACGAAACAACCATAACACGACTGCAAAGCTTCCGCCATAAATACCACAATGAATTTTCTGTTCTTTACCAACGACGGTCAGCGGCTTTGCTCGCAACTTTCCCAGAATTTCCATTTTGAGTATATTAAAAAATTTCGTCTATTCTATTCTACTAAAACTATGCCAAGTACTTTATAATTATGTAAACTGCTAGTTGCGAGTTGCCTGCAAAACTTGCTAGTGGTTTTTTTTTTCACTTCTTCCGCTAGTAAACAAAAATTTTAACGAATTAGAGTCAATTGCACCTTATTTCTTATTTGATATTAATAACTAATTATCAAGCTGTTAATATTATAAAAAAATTACTTGTCAAAGTGCTTATTTTGTAAGTCTAAAGAAATAAACGATTTGACTCTGACTGTGACTCCTGTTGCCGCAATAGTGGCTCTGTCTGCATAGCGCCTAACTACAAACTAGAGTCTGAACGAATTGAGCAGTTCCTTCCTCCTTTATACGGTTGACGAAGCTGAAAGCTAAGTAAATTTACACAGTAAAACACATAAACACACATTTATGTGTGTACGTACCAACGTATACACACAAACGTGTAAGTGCAGAATATTAGTGATAGTTGAAAGTCCTTGTGTACCGTTTTTAATACCCGTTTGGGTAAAAGGTTAAATATAAAAAGGCACCTTATAGGTTAAATTCACTCATTAAAATAACAACAACACCCTTCAATATCCCTCGTCAAGGCACTCTTGAAAAACTTGAAATAAAAAGTTGCAATACACAATTTCGAATTTCTTTGAACACATTTATTTAACCTCAGATTATTTTAATAATAGACGGCACGTTTGCTTTGGCTTGCCATCACTTGGTATTGCTCGCCTAGCTGGCCGAGTGAAACACGCACACACTCAAGCACCAACGTGTATAAATATATACGTTACGTTACTTTTTATTGATAATTTGAGAAAAAACTGGCACGATTGCTGAATTTTTTATTAAATTAAAGGCACTACGCAAAATTACACTCGAATATGTGAGAGCTAAAGTGGCACTATAATGAACTTTTTGTTTTTGTCAAACCTACCTTTTAGTCTAATAAGAATAAACCAGATTATGTTCAAATAATACCTGAACTATTATTTAAAGCATCAACAGAAGATCTACTTCAATTCATAGATAAGTTATTGAAGTCATAAAAATTACAAAAACTTTAAACAACTATACTGAACAATTGAATTTTTGTTTAATGTCACTTTTGTTTTCAATGTGCGATATTATTCTCTTAATGAATAAATAAATGTAATTATTTAGATAGTGGAACTAACAATACGACAGGAGTAGAGTATAGCATTAGAGGAGAGATAATAAATGGGCGGGTGCGTCGCAGCTGGCAGGAGCTGCGATAACTATGCGAGAATTGTGCAGTGTGGCTAGGGAATAAGAGGGTTGGATAACTGGCATCTGCTCCCGGATTTACACGGTTTCTTATTAAATATAGCCTCTATAATCTCTCGTTTCAGATAACCACACAAGATTTCAGTTCGATGCTAATAAATAATATACTAAATTGAGTATATTTTCTGTTTTTTTTTTCTTAATTAAAAAAATGTGAAATAATATTATTGTGGTGACACAGTTTAGCTAGCAGTACGCGGCGCAAACGCGTTTCGCTTATTCAGCTTTTTCTGTAGCTAAGCCGCGTCTCGCTAGTCATTCCACTAAGCTCTACCAGAAAACACATACCCTAGTTAAAGGTTACAGATAATATTAAAGTCACTTCGTAGAGCCCCCTTTGAGTAGTCATATCCGAATTAAGGATTAAAGATAAGCATTCTATTGTAATTTCATGTACGAGTGTTGTGTGTAATCAATAGACTCAGTTCCAAATAATGACTCTTTTATTCCAAACAACCCACAATAGGTAAAATTAAGACTAAAGAATATAATACAAAATTATCAAACATGTAATCAGCGCCCGGAAGACTTAATGCATTCAGGTGATATCACCTGGGTGAACAAAGCACAGCTAGCTTTCAATAGAGCACCCGGTGGCCGGTGAGTCCCGGTGGACTTAATTCATCAGTATTAAGTGCTACGCATGGCAGATTTGGTGCACCTGGGCGAACTAAGCACATCTTTCAATAAAGTTAAATAGAGCCTACTAAATTTCATTATACCTAATCCCATACACGTAACTAAGATTCACACAGTTTTATAGAAGGAGAAAATGAAATCTTTCTTTTTCTTTGTTAAGGTGTTGTTTTGATATATGTACCTAAACGAATTAACGAACGTTTGAATGGGCAGGTATTGTATAAACAAACTCAAAACTGTTCTAAAAAAAAATTGAAAAGAAAGCTGGATTGTCCCACCGCCCACAGGTGCGGAAAATCTTGACCAACAACCCTTCGCTATTATGATGGCCCACGGGGCCAATTCAAACAGACAGTTCAACACGATGGCTGCAGTCACAGGGTCGACTCGTCCCACTAATGACCCGCGCTGTTTACGCTAGAGATGTGTAGGTACTGTGAGTAATGCATTACGCGTAATATAGCACGACCGCGTACTGTACGCGTACGTATTACTCGACAAAATTTAGCATGACACATGGCACTAAACATGGCATGGCTGGCGCCATGCTCTACGATCGGCGCGGCCGCGTCATGATAATGAAAGAAGAAAGAAGAAAGAAGAAAGAAAATACATTTATTTGGAAACATTACATAACACTTAAATAACACGACACATTTTGTAGAAATAACAGGTGTACAGTCAGTAAATAAAATAAGGGAAGAAATTACATAATAATGAACAAAGGATAGTATAGCGTAGGTATATAAAAGTAAAAGGGCAGGAACATGTTATAGAGTGTTATATAAGGGGCCAAAAGGGTCCCTGTCTCAGCATTATGCCGCTACAAGCCGAGGCTGTAACGGCGCTGATTTTCGGACAGGTCCTGGTGTGGCGGCACAAAATAGATAGTTTAATAAAGATTTTATAGAAACGAGAACGTGAAAGAGAAGGTTATTACATGGAAAAATGGACGATTACTACATACATATTGATATTTACAGCACAACAAGAAAGACGGAAGAAAAAAGAAAAAGTCTGTAGCCGGCCTTAACACACATTTTCGAGAATGCCTTTTCTCTGTTGTAGTTTTGGACGTCGAACGATCAAAACCAATCAAAACGTCAAACGTCAAATCCAGAAATTTTCTTTTCGTGAAAGAAAACATAATTTACTTTGAGAATAGTTATTATTGTTAAACAAGATTCGTAATTTGCCCGCAAATTGAGGTTTCTACTATGTGAAAAGATAGATATATATCAATGCGTATTTGTTATTTGTATTAGTATAGTAAGATGTTGTGTGTGGTCTGGACACAAAAAAAAAAAATAATGCTCGGTCGGTCGTCCGTCGGTCAGTATCGTAAAGGTTCGAGTGCAAGCGAGGAGGGGTGTCGGCTGGATTGGATTCTGTCTCTGTCACACGCCGCGCCGTTTAGTAGAATCTATACAGTATTGCGTTCTGTATAAGGGTTACCTTTCTTTGGCACCGCCCCGATAGATAGCATGCCATATGACGCGGTACGAAATGTCATGCTATATGGCATGACATTACAGAGTACTGTTTTGCGCATGTCTAGTTTACGCGCTGCTCGCTTAGGGGCGAATGTATTACCTCGTTTAGAACCGCTGCGTTGACACTGACAGTCAATGATTTGGACCAATGAGAATAATGTTGCACGATTACACCACTCTACAACGCCGAATGTGTCGGGAATTTTCACGTAGGTGCACAATGCAGAAGTAAATTTAATAAAGAGCCTTCGGTCCTCTAGCCTATTTAAAAATATCGGGCATGTCTGTGGTACTCAACGTCTTGGCAAATCGTTTCTTCAAGAACAATACAAAAAAATGTGCACCATAAATATAACATAAGGTACATGACAGGAAGCCAATTGAGTTTTGCGCGGAACTCTGAAACATGGTCAAATTTACGAAGACTAAACACAAAACGTATATACATTTTGGAGCCGTTCAACCTTATTAAGCTACTAGCAACCTCCTGCGTCGCAGGTAACTTAAGGTATTTATTTATTGTTCGTTTAATTTTAACTATGGGTTATCCAAACCAGATGAGAAAACAATACATTACACTAGTCATAATATAGAATGACATAAAAATTAATAAATACCCACAGATTATGACGTTCACAAAATAAAAAACCAGTCCTTCAACAATTTGGCCCCCCTGTCAGCGAACACGAACAAGTCAACATCGGGGCTGTCTTCCAGGAGATAGGTATTGACGTATCTAATTTACTGACTCGGGAGGACATTTCAGTGCCGAACAATGAATGAGGAATTGGCTGGTCTTGAACAAAAGGCAATGGAAATAATGAGATGACTGATTCTGAACATTAGGGAGATGATAAAGTGAAGAGAGCGACAGGGTCAATCTACTCGTATGTCTATCTAAATATCTATTTATTCTGTGTAATTCATAATAAGTAACTCATAATTAGGTGATGTGTAGTATATTGGATTATATGTATATCAGAGGGCCTAGACAATGTTACAATCGATGTCGAAAGCGATAGTAGAAAAAGCCAAAAATGTATGGATTTGACACGTAGTTTGACATATGCCTTAGATATGTCACGTGATCTGTTTCAAATTTTTCCCTACTAATCTTTCAATTGTTTTCGATTCGCTTCATTGCGAATGCCGGTTGGCTACGGCCTCAGTTATCTAGTGCCCATAACACAAGCTCTGCTTAGCTTGGGGCTAGATAATGCTGTGTGAATTGTTCAAAATTTTTTTATAGGTACGGCGCGCCGTACCTATAAAAAAATTTTGAACAAATTTTCCACACAATAGAGGCACCGCCGCGGCGGTGCCTCTATTGTGTGGACATCGAACTACGCCAATCCCCATACAACAAGAAGACGACACGATCACGTCTCTTTACTTAGGCCAAAAAGACTAACCCCTCTGGTATTGGTTATTTTATAAGACACATAAATAAATTAGAATTTTGTGGTTAAACACATCAAGTTCAAGTCATAAAAAAGAAATGCTAAACTTAACTTAGAAGTGGAAATTACAAGTAATTATTTTCTTAAAACCAATCTTAGCACTATCAACATTCTTCTAAAGTTTCGTAAAATATACCATAACTCAACAAATTTAGAAGTGAAGATCGCACTTAACCTCGGATCTCGATGAACCTTGTCGGCAGATAGTCAGCCGCCGCTTGAGCACGGACCGATGCCCTCTCCGCTCCAGGGTTAAGGTGTGCTCATGTTAAAGGCGGTAGCGGGGGCGAGGGCGACAATACACAAGAAATACCCAACTGCCAGGAAAGTCGAAAGGTCCTTTCACATGTAAGCAAAATCAATACAAACCTAGTTTGTTTTGGTGCCTCAGAAATCTCTATCTCCTTCAATCATCTTTAATACACGGACTGCATGTCTCGAATACACAAACTGCAAGCAGCCGACTGCAGGCGACGGCAGTTGACTCTAGTCGACGGGTGCAGTGACGGGCAAAGGAACCTACCAAGATTGAGATAAATACTTGTGATTGGTACTACCTAAATGTTTTGCGGTTGATGAAATAACTGACAATACAACTAATTATTGACCTCATTGATAGCTAGGGAGGTCCTTGTTTAACTTCATAGGTGGTTTATATTGTTTATATTTTTTTAAGCTATTGCATAGCTTCTATCGCGGGCCTTGAGCGCGGGGACCGAATCCAGAAATTCCGTAACGAAAAAACCTCACGCTCCCCACTCCGACCGGAACAGCGGTGATACTTTTTAGTTTTGCCATCTATCGATGAATAGTAGAACTTTTAGTTCAGCAACTCGCCTCTAGATGGCATTGCAATAGCTTTACCGCGGCAGTCCCCGAGTGCCACACGTCTTTTTTTATTGCGTGTCTTTTTTTATTAATTATTTTACCTTCTCTATTTGAACCTATAATTTTGTTATTATGTATATTTTTTTTTTCATTTGAAATTAGTTTTGTGTTTAGGTATTTATTATGTACTTTATTTCAATAGTTAGCTTTATGTTTGTTTTACTGTAATATATAATAATTCCGACAACATTGGTGACTGTCGTCTTTAGTTTTAATTCTTTTTTAAAATGTAAATCCGTTATTGGCTGTAAGTGATATTCTTAACTTAAGTTACTTTTATTTAAGAGAGCTGTGGATTTTGTGTAGTAAATAAATAAATAAACTATTCTGGTACGACTGATACTATGTGGGCGAAAGTTTGTGTCGTTGGCCGTTGTGAAGATGTTTGGCCGAAACCAATGCCAAAAATATTGTATGGATCGGGTTGAAATTTTGCCTACGTCTATGTCTATCTATGTAGGTCTGGATCTGGAAAACATAATGCTACATTTTACTTCCGAATAATGTGTACTTGAACTTGTACGAGGCCGCAAGTACAAGCTTATGTCACGTTCCAAACATGACCTGCTCTTATGAATGCTCTGATTTAAGCAATACTTGCGTTTGTTCCAATCTAAGCTAAGCCGTTATTGAATAATGAAATTAAATCTGAAAAACCGCATCTGATAGTGGAAGTCTGTTTACTCGTCTTCTCTTCCTTCGAAATCACAAACTTAAAATTCGCCTGTCTCTTGAACCAAACCCCATTTAAACATTGTTCATACACTCTGGTACAAAGAATAACTGCATTGTTAGGGTTAATTGGGAAATGCACACGAATTGAACTGAACAACATTGACTTCCTATAATATCTACCTATTATGAAATATCATTTCAGTCTTGTGTATTGTGTGATTGCGGGTGAAATTATTATTTATGATGACTATGATGATTTGGCTTGAGCCCGTTTGCGAAAGCGACCCTTAGCGATTTTTTTTACGGTACATTGATCTTCGTTTGACCGCAATCTTACCTGATAAAAAGCGAACATACGGCCGACGGTGTATCACGCAGGTCTAGAAGCTACCTATTCACCCTTGTCTTAAAAAGGATGCACATAAAAGTGATACTTTACGGTAGGTACTTAATATTTATGGTATAGCAGAAGCTGGCTTATTTAGACTTCTGAATTTCTGAAATCATTTTACATACACTGACTAGTTCAGCTTTTATATAAAAACGTAGGCCAAAGGCCTGACGACTCAAAAATTATAATTAGTTCGTCAGTTAGACTGTCAGAATATATTGGACTCGTATTTTTTCTTCTTCTATAAATAGGTAGGTCCTAGCTTTGGGGAAATTCATCCCCTAAAATTAAAATTTAAAAAAAGTCGGCAGGTACAGCTTTTACAATAGGTTCTTAAATTCGTTGTAATTTTTTTATTGATTATTATTATTATTATTTATTTATTATTATTATTATTAGCCTTTTTCATCCCACTGCTGGGCAAAGGCCTCCCCCCACTCCCTCCAGACATCACGATCACTAGCCAGCTCCGTCCAGTCGGCCCGGAATTTGTTTAATTCGTCCTACCATCTCCGTCTAGGTCTACCACCGTAGTTATTGATTATATTTTTTGAAATTAAGACTACGCATACTTTTCACAAGGTTGTCCATGCACACAACATTTTACCTAAAAAGGAATTGTCATTCCAAAAAACAAATACGATAATTGGGTTTGTTTAAAAAAACTATAAACAGACTTCAATTTTATGGTTTTCTTATGGATCGCTATGGTGATGATTTATCGTTAAAGCCACAAAATAAATACACACTCTAACTTTATTCATAAAATACAGCTGACAGACAGACAGGAGGCTTAGTAATAAGTACAAATTTTGAGACTCTTGCGTACAAAACCCTAACAAAATCATCAGCCCAGAACTGATCTTCCTTCGTTCTATGCTATCTGTCTTCATTGATACAAGACAAGTACTTTTTGGATATCCTCCATGCATCAACTTTGTAAGCCTCTTGTTTACGTCTATTACCATAGGGACCGCTAGAGATACATTATAATGAGTGGAATTATCAAGAGAAGAGGATGTCTGAGATACTTTTTCAGTGCACACATACATTTATCGTGAATCTTACTTTTATGGTACCATCATAAAATCAATCTTACACAGTAAAGAAAGAATCATCGAATTTGAGAATTGGCGAAGATATCACTAAAATTGTAGTAACTAGTCGTGATTTTTCTGAAGTATTTTGTGGTTTTTTAAGCTTGACGGGATAAATACGAGATAAAAACTTTTGTGTGATCAGTTTTGGACCATTTTTTATACAACAGCGAAATAAGTTTTAAGAAAAGAACGGTGAACATACATACAATAAAAGCACACCGACGAACATAGAACCTCCTCCTGAAGTCGGTAAAAAATAATGTATTGTAGTTATCATACGGCAACGTCATCGTTGAAGACCCAATATCTACAGCTCAAATCATAAAATAATGTATTGTAGTTATCATACGGCAACGTTATGTTTGAAGACCCAATATCTACAGCTCAAATCATAAAATAATCTATTGTTGTTAACATACGGCAACGTCATCGTTGAAGACCCAATATCTACAGATCAAATCATAAAATAATGTATTGTAGTTATCATACGGCAACGTCATCGTTGAAGACACAATATCTACAGCTCAAATCATGAAAAAATATATTGTAGTTATCATACGGCAACGTCATCGTTGAAGACCCAATATCTACAGCTCAAATCATAAAAATTTGACTCCTAATTAACCATGCTATCTCAAAAAGGAGACGGGCTTGCGTTAAACCAGAGCCCTAATCAAGAAGTACTGAAAACATTCATCTGCCACAAGTTCGTCTACTCAGCAACGCAGCTGGTTACATTTTAAGATATTTAAATATACCTACATTGTGGAGTGCAGATTATAATGAGTAAATAGCCAAGCTCGCTGAGTTATATAATCGCAATTGCTAATTGCCGTCTCGAGGGAACTTGACAGCCTCTCGGGTGTTGTAGACTGGAGAAATTTGATTATGTGGGAATCACTGGATCTGATCATTGGTACACGTAGTTGTGTGAGCAAAACGTTTGGACAGTTTAATTGGGCTTATACCAGAATCATAATTATTATTTCCATACGATCGAAGAGGGCATTATAATAAAATAATTTAAATCTAAATAATACCGAATATATATAGTTCAAGCCAACCACTTAGATCTCTATTTTGAGACTCTCATGTGTGAAAGAAAAAGAAAATAAGGAATGTAGTACAGTATAGCCTCGAAATTAAATTCACTATTGGTTGTTCATAAAGAAAAGGCGGCCACTCATTACGTCTCACCTTATTTGAATGATTTTTTCCTACTTTTTAGACTTCTTTATGTAACTGTCATGTCAATGTTGAACAGTATACATAACACTTGCCTACATTCAAACTCCTCCAGCGACGGCTAAGCAGCGATAATCTGAAGGTCTGGCGTCGAGTGATAACGAGGGGTGACATTGCATCCACTTTTATTGGACGACTTATCAACAACTTAGACCCTGACCATGTAAGTACTATACAATCTTTCAAGTGCGACTTGGCTTTGAGCTTGAAGTTTCAGTGTGGTAAAATATAAACTTACGCATTCGTTGGTGAAACTTGATAATTTTAGGAATAGTTTCCAAGTAAACAGTTTGGTTTAACTTGAATCATCATTGAATACTTACGTTACAATTTGTGCTCACAGTGGTAATTTAGTTTCAAACTTTTGTTTTTTATTGTGGCAATTTACCACACTAAAGCCCGTATTATTAAAGCTTGCTCAGTCATCGATCCATGCTTGGGTAATGCTTTTCTAGGGCATAAACGTCACTCAAGCATAGATTTATGACTGAGGAAGTTTTCATAGTACGGTTTCGATCAAATATACCTAGATTCCGCGTAAGCGCGCCAAAAGTAACCAAACTAAACAGTGCTTAGATTCATAATAAGCACTGTTTTGCCGTTAGTGTCGCGCCGACCGTCAAGTGGAACGATGCCGAAGTGTTCTGTGAAAAGTTGCAAAAATATCACCCTTACAAAGAGAAAACAACATAGGATTTCGTATTTTTGGCAAGTTTTGTACTTTTTACTAATACTTACAGTGATAAACATCCGAAATAATCTAGTTAACGTCTCCAAATTAGTATTTCAAGAAATTAAATCCTCTTATTTTTGCTTCGCAGTTGTCTCTTTTGCACGCATAATAGAGTTTACACGTAATAAGAACGTCCTTAAGTCGTATGTGATACAAGTAATTTTGAGCGTTAGAATTATGAACATAAAGTTCAATTTCATTAGACGCCACCGCGACGGCAATAGCATTTTATGAGTTTTCGTCAATGCCGCGGAGCAAAACGCCATAAGGTCGTTAGGTAATTGTTGAAAACTAAACTTTAGACTGCAATAAGGCTTGCAATAAGGTTGATTATTAATAAAATATTTAAATGGCTTTGTGATGATTTTTAGTATTATCCCTAAGATGTATGTATATCTCAATTGGTAGGAAGGTATAGTAAACTGAAGCCGTTTTTGTGCGTGGTGTCAGTACGGAAAGTTGCATATAGGGTATAACATCCCATCATATAGATTACGAAAGGTAGGGAAATCATTTGTGGGCAATTGCGTAAGATTCTATAATAAGCTTCCATCTGAAGCAACTGAGCTCCCTATTCGTAAATTTAAACTGTACATAAAACGAAATCTTATCAAGAAAGCTTATTACTCCGTAGATGACTACGTAAATGATGTTAATGCTGGGCCGGATGTCGCCCAGTTCCACACAGACAATAGTATGTAAGAACAGTTAGACTTAGTTATCCTAAGATTGTATTAGTTGATAAGCGATAAACTTGCTAGTGGTTTCTTTTTCACTTCTTCCGCTAGTGGACAAAAAATTGAAGTGAATTAAAGTCAATTGCACCTTATTTCTTGTTGATAGTACTTAATAACTATTTATCAAGCTGTTTATATAGTAAAAATTTTACTTGTCTAAGTACTTATTTTGTAAGTCTAAAGAAATAAACGATTTGACTTTGACTTTGACTTTGGTATATTTGATCGAAGTATTACGGGCCTAAATGAGACAAAAATAAAACGAAGGACAAACTTGATTTAGTAATTTAAAAATATAGGGAACAAATCGAAGCACCATAATAATACAACAACACAAACAATTATTAATGATTTTATCGGTTATTTATCGCGTACCTTTAGTTATTATTTCTTCTTCATTTCTAAAGCGTTATAGCGATCGTGGTGACGGGGCGACTTGTGACCACGATCGCTGTAACGCGGTAGAAACGAAATCATCAGCCTCGTGCCGTCTATAGAGACGATTTAGGTAATGTCTGTGGTTTGGTTGAATTTTACGGCAAATTGTGCAGGAGTACGCAGTGGTGCTCGCTGGATCTGATATTTTTGCATGCCGCCTGCTCTTTTATCACCGGGAGAAACAAACCACTTTCAGTCAAAGTGTTCGAGACCCTCGCGTCGGCTTTTTCGCCACTCTGGTCTTTTCTCTGCTAAAGCTGTCCCGTCTGAAGGTTTAATATTAAATGCTGTCATGTCCTTCTTTGCGCAATATTTGTATCGAAGCCCAACACCTCGTTGAACATTTGCAATTTGGCTCAGCAAAACTTGTCTTGGGAGGCGGGACTCATCCATACGGTATGATATACATATCCATGTGTATATGCCTTCCATCACAGATACAAACGTAGGGGAAATAATAACAGAAGGTACGCGATAAATATACCCGATAAGATCATTAACTATGTTAATAAATCACGAAAGTTTAACAAGTTTTAACACGCACAATCTCTTTGAAGATGATCATTCTATATTGTTTTAAATCAGCTCCAGTCTCCACGTAAATTAATTTTCGTAAACAAACAAGACAAGAGATCAGTTCAAACAAAGCATCCCTTATTCTTTTCAGAGAAAACTTCTCGAATTTCAATAAAAGTATCGACGAGACTCCACCTGAATGTGCAAACAGGGTATTATCGCGAAGTTTTCCGCGCGAATGCAATTTGTTCAGTTCTTTTCACCTTGTCCGGTGCATGTGATCTTCCCTATAAGGGCATTTGTATGAGGAGTGTGTCCACTGAAGCATACGGTCATCTCTACCTTACATAAAAACCAAGTTTTCCTCACTAGTATGATTAGTTACACAGCGTTAGCTGGGAGAGCTTCCGGGACCAAAATCACCAAAGTCTAATTTTAATCTCCTTGTATCTGTCCACCTTATAAACTAAGATAGGATATCATACGGTACCTGACTACTTACCCTTCGATAAAACAATCATTGTTTTATGAGCTACGAGCTTCTGCCCGTGGGTTCGCGCGCTCTTTTGCTCAATAAAAACTAACCTATGTACAACCCGGCCACAATATCTGTGCACCTCGCTGGAATGCGGCGCCTCTCCCGCTTCCCCTGTCCCCTCTCCGCGCACTCCCTGGTGCGACAGTACGGTTAGCATCTTCGTTGCCGATACACGGCCCGATAATTTTGATATTTTTGTTGTTTTTGTTTTTTAATATTTAAGTGTCAGGTGCACAGATATTGCGACCGGGATATATGTCCGTGTCTGAGATACCGTCTAACTCATTGCCGAATTTCATTTAGATCCGTTTAGGTGTTCAGGCGAAAACATACTGGATATAATTACTTTCGCTTTTATAACATTAGTACTCGTACGGGTGTTGTGTAGGAAGTTGGTATTCTGAAACGCGCCCGTTTTTCTAAGGAATATAGCATCGTTCTAGAAACTTGGGCGTCTTGAAAATAACCTTAATTTCAAAATAAATATAAATTATAATGATTTATTTAAAACTAATTATTTAAATATTTTTAAATTTACCTAGTCAGTAAAATGCGATCAATTTCTTGTTTAAAACATAGGTAGGTCTAAATAAAAATCTACACAATAAAATGTCACAGAAGTATTTATACCTTAACCTCAACCTCAATAGCCTGTATTGATCTACGAAAGGCCACCCCCTGATAGGCGCCTTACTGGCATTTATCTCATGGAGGGTACTGCCCATAATCACCACGCTGGGCATGCGGGTTGGAGTTCGCAGTTTGATGGTATAATTGTTCTGCAGGGGGCACTGCTGCCCACCAGTGGTCTGGTGGATATCCATTGATCGCCTCTTACGACACCTGCAGGAAGAGTGCAAATTCTAAGCCAGCACCACACAGATTAAAAAAAAACAAATATAGTTAAAATTTAATGATGTGAGTAGATAAATAATTCAAACTCCAAAATGACGACAAATAAACTCGACTCGAAACTGCATTATGGCGTCGACTGTAGCACTTTAGTTTACAATGGCTTCTATACGCCGGATTTCACATTCATAGCTCTCAGAGTCTCAGCCAAACATGAGAGTTCCGATGATATTGCAAATGCATTCGCTCTTTTCTATTTTCTAGTAACGCTGGAAAACTAGCTTTGCAAATGTTGCCAGCGCAAAACTATATTGAAGTTCTGCGGAGGTCGCTCAACTTAACAATTGTTTTTGTCTGAATTCGTAGTGGTGATGCTTCGCGACGTGTGTGGAAGCACTTTTATGAAATAAGTTTGAACGTGTTGGAAACATTGGGTAGGTACATTTCGAACTCGGTGTTCGTGTACCTATGTTTTACTTAGGTGATGTGTGTGCGGTGTAAGGAAGGATACCAAAAGGCCAAAGGTCAATTTTTTTACTGAGACATCGCCGTGCTTTTGCTGGGTTTTGTTCTGTACAATGCACATAATTGATTTTTGGTTCCCGTTGTCAGAACTGGACCACATTAAAATGGGACCACACGAGAAGCACCAGCTTTCAAATAAAGAAAGAATCATGAAAATCGGACTTAATAAATATAAAAAGAAAAAAAGTCGAACTGAGAAACTACTTTTTTTTAACCACACTTTCAAAGAATCTGTCTTTCCAAAATACGAGAATAACGTGTTTTCAGTACATATGAAACGTTATGTTCGTTAAAATTTTCTTTGTGTTTATTAGTTTTACTTACTTACTATATTAGGACTGTGTGTATCAACTCTAAGACAACTTATGATGTACCTACTTACCTTTTTTACCGTTTTAACAACAAATAACAGTTTTAATTAAATATAGAAATTAAAATGTACCCTAATTATAAATTGTGATTGGCTAGGTATATTATATTTAAATCGGAAAAATATATTTTCAGTAAATACAGCGAGCGAATTATTAAGCGATAAATTAAGAAGATAACGAAATTAAATTATAAATTATGAGTTATCAATAATACCTAGAATTTGATCTCACAATAATAGATCCGCTTTTATTTTATTTATACGAGAATATGAATAACAAATGAAAACGAGATAAAAGAACCGAACAAATACAAAATGTTCATCGTCATTCAATTCTATTCCACGTTTGGTATGCTTTGCAATTCTGCTGAGTGCCCACTGTTAAACAAAAGGTTTGTTGTAGACCTTTTGTTTAACATGTTGTTTGTATGTTTGTTTTTTTTACCTTAGATTACTAAAAATACAATCGAAATACAATTATTTACTCAAAATACAAACAAAGCTACTTATGGGCAATATTCTTCTGTTAATCTGGCGTTTTTATTGAATGTAGCATAACAAAGAGAGCTTTTTCATGGTTAGGTAAATTACTTCACATTATACCTAACAACTATCTGCCTTTTTATTAATACCTACGTATTCTATTTCACAGGCACACAAGAAATGCGTGCGAAGCCAGGTAGGTACAGAAACCTATCCAATAAGCATTTGGAAATATAATACTTAGAATAGATCGAGAATTGCAAGAACCATCAATGAAAACCATTTATGTTACGGCGAAAGGTAGGTGTGAATAGAAACTATGAAAGTTAGCCGACTAAACTTAAGTTTATTTTAAGTAAGAAGTAAGTTTAGCCAGTTAACCTTATTTTGCCATCTTTAGTTAAGTCTAATCTTAACTTTAATCGTTTTGTTCGCACCTACCTTAGCCGTAACAGGTATATATTGAACTAAACTAGGTAAGTTCAGTGCACTACCTACCTTTTAGTACGAAAGTAGGTAGGTAGTAGCTAAGTTAGTTCTAATATGCCTTGTTTCTATGGTTTGCATTGGAAAGGTAGGTTCACTGATGTTTGCGTTGCAAATGCGTAATGTGATTGTTATAATATTCAATGCAAGAGAATACGTATTCACCGGATAGAAACTTCGGTGAAGAAAACTGAAAGCAGTTGATTTACTTCAATGCTGATGGTACCTGATGTCGAAAGTAGAAAGTAAAGTATTTTCTTTGAAATGCCGACGCACGCACACTATGCGTAGATAAAATTAATGTTATAGTCAATAAACCTTACTGTTTTTTTTGCTTTTATTGTGCCAACACATGCCATCACACAATTTTCTGATTCCAAATGACAAAGAGGAGTTTGTGAGCTCACCAACTTCGTTTGGGAACAAACACGGCGCGGTACAGAGAGCCTATCTAACGATTTAAATATTTAAGGCAAACGGCCACCGTGCTTCTTTAGTAGATCTTTAGCGAATTTAATGAATGAATGAAATAACACTCTATTGTACTTAATTTCATATTAACTTTAATAAGTTAAAAATCTTATATCTGTATAAAAAATAAACAGTACAAACGGCGGCCATATAGCTGAGAGCGTTTGATACTAGGCCACCTGCAAGTGGCTAAATATATAACGGCACTTCTTTATTTAGATTTAGTATTCTTATGAATATAATGACTCTATTGACTAAAGTTGAGTTACAGCCAATTTGAAAATGAAACATTGTTGACTTTCGACTTCTGAAACATTTAAACTGAGTTAGATAATATATCCTCATCCACAAAACTCTCGATAAAATCGTAATAAATGAAAAGCTCGCCCACCATTTTACTCTCGATGAGTTTGAAAATTGTTTGAGAGCTAGTTCAAGTATTATTCAGATAAATGGGGGCTTCAAACTGTTGAAACGGTAGGTATATACCGAGAACATAATAATATTATTTTGGTATATTTGGTGGTAGTACGTAGTGGGGTTGCCATGCAATATTCAAACTTTAACAACCTCTTAACCTTATACGTTTCTTACGAGTTACTTAAACTTTCCTAAAAATATAAAAGCATAAAAATATCATGGATTAAAATAATGTGTATGGGTACTTGTATTTGGATGTTATTTGTTTTTAACCGACTTCAAAAGAAGGAGGAGGTTCTCTGTTCAACTGTTTTTTATATGTTTGTAACCTCAGCCTCAACCTTCTGACTGATTTTTATGATTCATTTTTTATTTAAAAGCTGGTGCTTCCCGTGTGGTCCCATTTTTTATTTGGTCCAGTTCTGACAATGGGATCCATGAAAAAACTATATAGTTAAAGTCGCTTTATAGTTTTGAAACCAAAATCAATTATTCTTCCATAGAAGTATCGTGTTCAATGGGACTTTGGTAGATTGGTAGACATCCCCCTGATGAGCGCCTTATTGGCTTTTCTCTCATGAGGTTTAAGCCCTAAAATCCCCACGCTGGGCATGCGGAGTAGGGTCTTTAAAAGGCAACCTAATCTTATTTATTCTGGTACTCTAGGTAAACATTTTCATGTTCGCCATTTTCCGTTTTATGTTGAGCTTATGAATTTTACGCTGGAAGCTGACCTGATGTTCGTAAAGTTTACGACCACTGGAAATTTCACTTATTACAGGGAATTGGTGTTTTCCTTCGTAATTTTTTTATGTTGCTACGTAAGGGATTTTTTAAATGATTTCATTTGGTTGGTTTACTTCACTTTATGGTTTACTTTACTTCTTAACTTTGGTAAGTATCTACTATAGAGGTAAAGGTAAGATAAAACAAAGTACCTACGGGTAATTCCAGTTTCCCCCTTGATACTGTTTTTAAGGGTTTTAGGGTTGCGTACCTCGAAAGGCAAAACGGAGCCCTCACTTTGTTGTCCGTCCGTCCTTCTGTCTGTCTGTCAAGATCTTTTTTCTCAGGAACGAGTGGAGGGTGGTATCAAGCTGGAATTCCCGTGAACTCAGAATCTTAAAATTTGGTAATAAGCAACCTCTTATAACACAGATAAAGGATAAATTGCGAAAACCGTAAATTTTTAGTCACGCCATATAATAAAAATAAATAAATAATTTTAAACTTACTAGAACCCCTTTCCATGAACGCGTAGAGGTATTGATAGTACGGAACCCTTCGTGCACGAGTCCGACTCGCACTTGGCTGGTTTTTTTATTTATTATCAGTTTTTCCCCTCAACGACTTGCAACCACGCGTTCCAGTTTTCCCCCTTGGGAGAAGGAAACCAAAAAGAAACAAAAAAAAACTACAGTACATTACAGTATAATAAATTTTTGTATATCTACAGCAATGTCAAAAAAACAGAATTTTACAAAAATTACATTGTCTAAATTGAAGCTGTGCGGTGCTGGCTTAGAATTTGCACCATCCCAACTCTTCCCGTGGGTGTCGCAAGAGGTGACTAAGGGATATCCACCGGGGGGCGGACAGCAGCGCTCCTGCAGAAAAATTCTACTACCGAACTGCGATCCCCAATCCGCATGCCCAGCATGGGGATTATGGGCATTAAGACCCATGAGATAAACGCCAAAAGCGATTAGTAGGGGCTTGCGTCCTACCTTGTACCTATAGATCCTAAAGGTATTATCAAAAACCTTTCAGTCAAAGGAAACCACTCTTCTAAGGTACTCGTACCTCCGGGGCACTAAGCTGCACTGAGACACTTTATTACCTTGTCATACTAAAGAACGGTAATTGGCAAGCTGAACGCGGTCGCCGAGTAAAGTCAACCATAAAGTGACAAGGTATTAAATTGTAGTGCAATCAACTGCTACCTAAGGTAGTACTTAAGTACTGTACTAGGTACCTAATGCTTATTGTTGACTTTTTCAAAAAATCGGCTAAGTGCGAGTGTGACACGTGCATTAAGTTTCCGTAGTGTCCGTAAGTGGGTCTAGCAGTCACATTCAGTGAATAAAATTAAAACTACAAAAACGGTTACAGAAATTCAGTGGCGTAGGCATATTTGTGACGAACTCTGTGGTATGTTCACTTCTTCCGCTAGTGGACAAAAAATTAAGTGAATTAGAGTCCATTGCACCTTATTTCGTAATTGATAGTACATAATAACTATTTATCAAGCTATATGTAAAAATTAAACTTGTCTAAGTGCTTATGTTGTAAGTCTAAAGAAATAAACGATTTGTCTCTGACTCTGACTCTATGGCAGGCGAAGGTCCACTTGCGAGGCAGGCAGGAGGTTGCGGATTTGATTCCTGCCTCACGACATTTTTTTGTATGATCTGCACATATTATGATGTGGATGTTCTGGATGATTTCTATGTATAATAAAATATTTATACTAATGTAGTGTATTGTAAGTATATCAGTTATCTAGTATACCCATGACTCTGCTTACATTGGGGCTAATATAATGTTTTTTTCTAAGTGTACATTTATTGTATTTATGGAAATAAAGCATTTTTGAGTTTGAGTTTAAAATTGTCTAGCAATATTTATTATTATTATTATATATTTCTCATTTCCTTAATCTCAAGCCATTATAGTGACCCGGTCCTTTGGGTGGCATGCATGGGGTTATTATTATAAGCTCCCTTATCGCCCATTACATACAGAACCCTAAAAACGAACGACCTAGACTTATTGCGTGATTATGGCCACGTTAATTAACATTATCGGGACAATGAACATAGAGTTATTAATTTACGAACAGAGTTTTTTTCTATGTCCCTTAAATCACCCATCGCTATGGCGGCGGCTGTAACATCGGCAGAGGGCCACTTAGTTTAGTCATTGCGTTTACATATGGCTCCATACGTGGTCGAAGACGCTGAACTCCTATTGAATTTGACACATTCCACCGCTTAGGTACATAGAACCAGTGCCGGCCATAGCTCGCCCATATTTTATTTGTCACAGCGTTTATTTTTTTGTTTATTAATTATCCGCCGAAAAGTCTCGCAAATATTCAGCACTCACTCCTCTCGCTGTTATTTATTTTTTGACGTCGCTTCAACAAAAGGGTACAGAAATATAAAAAGGGCTAGGATTGGCTGCAAAAGTTTTCTTCAGTGGGAAACAAAACCTTACCCACCAACATTATCTAATTCATCGGATAGCAAACGTTTTGTAGGAACACAAAATGATCGAGTTTAAAATCGGAACATCTTACCGCCTGCTGGTCTTGTCGTTTCTTTTCTGCGCGTCAAATCGTTTGTCTATATTAGATGATAACTAAAGGTTTCGACCATCATTGTTTTTCTCGTTATAAGTTATATGCTTTTAAAGTGGTCAAAAACTTTTGGAGTTGGTAAAATACTTCAGTCGGGTCACAAACCACGGCTAAGACCACGTCAGGTCCCTTTTATTATATTCGCAGAAACAAAAAGGACATTATCCAAGATGATGGGCCCCTCAATCATCTTTGTAACGGAAGATCGAATAATAGCCGAATTCT
Source organism: Eupithecia tripunctaria (assembly GCA_955876795.1). Classification (NCBI taxonomy): domain Eukaryota; kingdom Metazoa; phylum Arthropoda; class Insecta; order Lepidoptera; family Geometridae; genus Eupithecia; species Eupithecia tripunctaria. Next base: position 17,876,063 of record OY041601.1, read on the forward strand.
GGGGGAGAGCAGATGATTTATGGGAAGGATGTTCTTTTACGGGCTGGACTATTCTCACGCCATCTAGCCATTTACATCTAGTAGCTAGACTTTAGCCTGACCACAGGTTAGTCGATAGGCCCCTAAATATATTTTTAACCGATGATTGAATACCTAATAGCCCAAAAATTCGCACAGCTGGTCAATTCGCACAGCATTATCTAGCCCCCAGCATTATAACTGATATACGTAATACAATACAATACATAGATAGATATAAACATCCAGAACACCCTGAACAAATATCTGCAGATCGGACACATATCTGTCCATTGTCGGGAATCGAACCCGCAACTTCCTGCGTCGCAGGCACAGTACAGAACGTTTCTCACGCCATCTAACCCAAAATCTAGCGGTAAGGCTAGAATCAACCATGTAAGTTGTAGCTTACATTACCCCCTCAATTACCTTCAAACTCAAACTCAAACTCAAAAATGCTTTATTTCCATAAATACATTAAATGTACACTTAGAAAAGGTCAAATCATATTAAAAAATACACTGACACGGAAATAAAGTGGTATTTTTGATTTCGATCGCTTCGGTATGTAGACAGAAACGACGAAGAAACCTTTAGCCTGTTAGTTGTTATTTTTCGAATTGGAGCAAAATCCGTCCCAAGCTTTTTTATCCTCTGGATAATCTGATATTTTATAGTAAGCCTTTTTGCATAATAAAGTTTTGACAGTTTGTTTGAATTTATTTACTGATAATTTTTGCAGCTCAGTAGGGGTTTTGTTATAGAAGCGTATACCCTTTAAAAGATACATTAATTTTATGCAGCCTAGTTGTGGGTACAGCGAGTTTATGTTTATTTCTAGTATTTACATTATGTATATCGCTGTTTTTTGGGAAACTATTGATATTTTTATGAGTAAACAACAAGTTTTCATAAATATATTGACTTGGTACTGTCATTATATTTATTTCTTTGAATATATCACGTAGGGATTCTCTGGGACCCATTTTATAGATGGCACGAACAGCCAGCCCGTTTATAACATAAGATCGAATAATCGTCGATTTCTGAGGGAGAAGAGATGATTTTTGGGCACGATGTTTTTTAACTCCACGTTTGGACTATTCTCACGCTATCTTGTCTAACATCTAGCTGCCAGATGTAAGGCTAGATTCTAGACGACCACAGATTAGGTGACGTTACTTTGGCCGACTTTGTATTTCCCTGGCGTCTTGAACCCTCTCACAAACTACCTGGGACATGTTTAAATTTAATAAAGTTACTTTGTACAAAATTAAGTTAGCTTGATGAACACTGTTGGAGAACTAATACAATCACCTTTACCATGACATGCTCTTCTAAATTAATTTTGTTTTAAAAAACTATAAACCAACTTAATTTTTTTTAAATTTCATGGACCCTACCTAAATAAATCCCATAGTCAGATTAGAACAAAATTAAAATGGGACCACACGGGAAGCACCTGCTTTCATATTAAAAAGAATCATGAAATCGGACCACCCATTCAAAAGTTCTGAGGTAACAAACATAAAAAAGTCGAATTGATAACCTCCTCCTTTTGGAAGTCGGTTGATAACGTGATACGTGTCAAATTATTATCTCTTGCTAAATAACTACTCAAGATTTTAGACAACTCGTTTACCTATCAAGTTTTAGCTAAATCATATCGAAAACTAACCTAAATAATTTAAGTAGTAGGTAAGTTGTTAGTTTGTTTAAATACGGGACTGACATACTCCGCAACTTTGTTCTTTTTTTAATGTTAAGTTCCTTATAAATAACATTAAAAGAGAAGGAAACAGTTTTCGTTATCTATCATTTATTGGGTTTAGAGTGCTGATGGGGTTGCCACGATTCTGCAGTGCTTCAGGTATGTTCAGTGAGGCGCACACTGATGGTTTTCACGCCATCATAAGAAAGCGTTGTGCGTCGCTCATGAAACGCCTGCGTGGCAGCCCCAACATCATTCTAAGCACATTGGTGGACAGGTGGGACTCTCCGTTTATAGGGCACTGGATAAACTTGCACGCAACCCTTTCTAAGGGGCGGTGCCCAGGTCACTGATGGTCTCTCGTGTCTGCTGATCTGTCCTTGTACCTATTTTGTTATTATTCATTTTATTTTTTCTCGACATTTTAAATTATTATTATTATTATTTTTTACTGTATTTTATTATTATTAATTACTGTGTTTTATTATTATTAATTACTGTGTTTTATTTTTATTAATTACTGTGTTTTATTATTAATTATTGTGTTTTTCTTATTATTGTGTATTTTTATGAGTCTTGGTACTTGAAATAAACAATTTTTAAATATTTTTTTATTTTTTTATTTGTTATCCATTAGACTATGAGATTGACTGCAAAATAGACGTGTATATGAAGACTTTATCTTCATGTACATACATTTTAGACAATTCTACCAAAATATTGTCGCGTAGTAACGTGATGAAAACACATCGTAAAGGTCGTTTTGACTAGGGCTTGCATTCGAATATTAAATCATTTCGAATATTCGAATACTGATATTGCAATATTCGAATATTCGATTTAAATTAAAAGTAAAAATTCTGATGTGGATAAAGGCCACTTAAAAGTTCGCGCGGTATATCCATACAAGACAATACAAGTTTACGCTGTTCAGTTAAAAGTAAAAGGGTTTGGAACACGGTTCGGAAACAGGAGTAATCGGGAGTGCCGCGCGCGACAGCATAGTGCGTTCGCATATTTGACGAGACTCTGTCTATCCATCTCTGTTGCTCACGTGAATGTCGTTGTGTTAACGCAGAATTATATTCAGTTGTGTATTGCACGCGGTCGTGGTGGTTATCTATATTGTACGAAGTAACGCGAACCCAGAACAGGCCGGGTTTCGCTGAGGATATGGCACCATAGACCACATACACATAGTGAGGCAGATTATTCAAAAGTCCGAAGAGTATAATCAGCCCCTGTGTCTGGCCTTCGTGGACTATGAGAAGGCCTTTGACTCTGTCGAAACCTGGGCTGTTCTGGAATCCTACAGCGATGCCAAGTAGACTTTCGTTATATCGAGGTGCCGAGAATCTCGGCACCTCGATATAACGAAAGTAAAGACATCTCGGCCCGAGATGTCTTTACGACGCCGCCACCACGAGTGTCAAGTACAGGACCAGCAGTCCAAACCCATCCAACTGCGCAGAGGAGTGAGCCAGGGGGATGTTATATCCCCGAAATTGTTCACGAGCGCGTTGGAAGATATGTTTAAGACGCTAGATTGGAAAGCCCTTGCCTTTCATAAGCATAAACGGCGATTACATCTCACACCTGCGACTCACTGATGACATATTCTTAGTGACGGAGTCGCTGGAGGACCTGAACCGGATGCTGGACGGCCTAGCTTCAGCCTCGCGATGCATCGGTCTTGGCATGAATTTGGATAAAACAAAGTCATGATCAATGGCCTCATTGGTCCGGGGCCGGTCGTCGTATATGGACATTCCTCTTGAAATTGTTTCCGAGTACACTTACTTTGGGCAAATTCTGCAGCTAAGAAAAAACAATTTAGGGAAGGAGGCCATGAGGAGGATCTAGCTAGGCTGGGCAGCGTTTGGAAAACTACGTCGAGTCTTCTCGTCATCCATAAAGCAATGCTTGAAAACCAAAGTTGTCAATCAGTGCGTCCTACCCGTCATGACTTACGGAGCTGAGACGCGGACACCCACGATAGGGTTGATTCACCAGTTCAAAGTCGCTCAGCGAGCTATGGAAAGAGCTGTACTCGAAGTCTCTCTGCAGGATAAGGTTCGTAACGAACACAGCCGACAGAGAACCAAAGTTTTAGCCATAGCTCAGAGAATTATTGAAATTTGATTTGAATATTCGAATATTCGAATACCAAATATTTTCGAATATTTGCAAGCCCTAGTTTTGACGTCGAATTAGAAACGACATCACTGGTCAAAGGCAGCGCAAGCAACCACAAAGTAACTACTTTGAAGTAGTTACTATGTACGTACTCGTATGTAACTACCAGTGCTCACTTCCTAACTATTTTCGGAATATAGAGACTTGCTTTTATAACCAAATTCGGTGGTCGTAAGAGAAAATAAAATGCTGAGATCGCAAGGACTAACTTGATTATAAAAATAAAACAATCCTCTCTTAATTAAAAGGTTTACAAGATTTTTAGATAAAGGCTTTACAAGATTTGAACAACATGCTAAATATGAAAATTCCTCGGATTATTTCAACTCTAGCAAACTGTAATTTAATTTTTGTCTGTGCCTTTTGATAAAATTATTTCATTAATATAATCCCGAAAGTTGAATTTGGTTACAAATGGCCGCCTTAGGGTGAGTTCAGGAGTCAAATTAAGGATTCCGAGCGCGTCTTCCACCTGGATGTGCCTTCTCTGCGTACAGAAGGACCTACCAGGGTTGGTTCCTTTACGTAGCGTGTCATTTTGAAGCGAATTTATTTGACGGCCTCAATGTCAAAAAGCAGACAGACAGACAGAACATTACAAAAATGGGAGATCTACAAATAATTATAATCCTAATCTTTATCTGCCTAATCCTAATATTATAAAGTCGTTACTTCGCTCTACTTTCGAAAGTTTGTTTAATATGATTTTTGTTACCTATGAAAACTAATAAATTTATCAAGATCTAGAACTACATCTAGAATATAGCCTTACTAATAATAGGCAAATGGGAATAATGTATATATAAAATTAAATTACGTAAGCAAAACTCTAGTTTACACAAAGACATCCGAGCCTTTATATTTATGTCAGTTAACACTTCTTATAAACAAATGTGCATCAAACTACCACTACTAAAGAAAACCGTAGACAAACACAATATGTAATGTAGGTACCTATGTAATTACTTTATGCTCACTAAAACTTTAAAAAGTTAATTTCTTCAATTATGTGGATTGTTTGCAGCCGTCTGCAGTTAGCTCATTTGTAAACACTACGTCTAATTTGTTTCTACTACTCGATTGTTTTTTTTATTTCATCAAATTAAAATAGGCGTTCTGCACTGTGAAACTCACATTTAAAACATTAGACATATATTTTGAGCAGCTCGGATCCTGTTGTGGTAAGGGTTTGTGTGTTCACAGTCTACTTACTCTGTGACAAGGTGATAAAGGAGTAGGATATTTACAAGCTGCTGATGTGTCTTGTCTTGTCAGATGTGAGGCGACTAAATGAAAGGTTAATTTCTTACTTTTATGAAAAACTACGATACAGAAAAGAAAATAAATCTAGGTACCTACATAACGTAAACCAATAAACTTTGGATGTGAAAAAACTGCTTGCGCGAAGTTTCATAACCAACATGAACTGTTTGTGCATTTCCGTGCTTTCTCCCAACGTGTTCGTTTAAAAGCTGTTGAATAGAAACACGCAGCTCTGCACATTAAGAGATTCATTAAGAGCACTTTAACGGAGCTTTCAGAGCGTTTCATACGATGTTTTACAGCAAAGATTCAAATATTATATAAGGATAGGTATGGATTTCCACAAAGTAACACCCGAATCTATTATGAAGCTAAGATGAAGTTTCAGCTTTGCTGTACAACACCGTAAACAGTCATAACCTTGTGATTATTTTCATAGAAGACTGCGTTTTTTAATTTCTATCTAAAATTTAATTCTACTTAAAGATAAAAGTAAAAGTTTAAACAAGGTTAAATTACTTTTATAATGTATTTTAATTCTCAAGAAAGTGGAGCATTTTTAGTTACGAGTTTGATATTTGGCCTGCAACTAGATAAGTAAGTTTGCACAACATTAACATATGAAACTATAGAAACTAATATTCAGTTCTCGTTAGATACTGCTGTCAGGTCCAGCATTATTTATTTTTTTGTTGTTATGATTATAGCGATTTTTTTTTTTTTATATAAGCCTGATTCACACAGACAATAGTATGATAAGACCAATTAGACTTAGTTATCCTAAGATTGCTAGTGGTTTCCTTTTCACTTATTCCGCTACTAGACAAAAAATTGAAGTGAATTAGAGTCAATTGCACCTTATTTCTTGTTTGATAGTAATAACTATTTATCAAGCTGTTTATATAGTAAAAATTTGACTTGTCTAAGTACTTATTTTGTAAGTCTAAGAAATAAACGATTTGACTCTGACTCTGATTTGTTCCACTACTGGTCAATGACCTCCCCTAAATCTTTCCACTCGGTGTTATTCCAATGAGTTACGGTTATAAACTAAAATAAAATCATAAACACCCTTTCTAAAAGCGTTGGTTTCTTAGACGTGAACAAATTGCTCTCTATTAAAGCTTTTTATTGGAGCCAACAAACTTTGACCTTATCAACAGGCTTCTCAAGAATTTTTCAGTTTTATAATGCCATTATTTAGAAAAATGCAAGTCAGTCGAAGTTTTCTTAAAGAATGTTGGAGAACGCTAGCCTGTTTTGTTTTATAAAAATCCCTTTGCTTCTCAGGAGACCGATTATAATTAAATTGCTCGTCATGTTCGTATCGAAGCTATGAGAATAATATTTTACAGAATTATTAGTGATACTTTTTTTTTTTAATCTTTATTCAAAGAGCTTAATCACATTGTAGTGAGATTTATCTCTACTAATATTCTTGCTGATAGACTAAATATTTTTTATCATAAGTCAAAAGTTACAGTATCAAATAAGAATTTGAATGTTTTGACCTATGCGCCGCGCCTGTTTTTATCATTTCGCGCCTTAAATATGCATCTAATGAGGAAATGGGTACTTATAGGATAATAATAATAGAAGAAAAGGTAGGTTTTACATTTAGTCAAATTTAGGTAACCAAGAAATATCTTCTTTTTACCTACTAAATCAAAAGACAAGCACCTAGCGAAGCTGTGAGGTACCATGTAGATTTCTATAAATAATATAATAATGAACAACCGCCCAAGAACGAGTCGTACTCGCGAACGAAGGGTTCCGTACCATCACAATATCACATCACATCACATAACACTAATATTATAAACTCGAAAGTTTGTATGGATGTATGGATGGATGGATGGATGTTTGTTACCCCTTTTCTGATATTCCTAAAGTTGTTACCCGGTCTCTAAACTCCTCACCTTCAATCGCGGTTAAATTATTAGAATCATCTGTAGATAAATGTACCGAGGTTTTTGTATTTATCATGTAAACGCTAATTATATTGTGAAAACATTTAAGTCTATTAACATCAAAAATACTGAGGATCTTTGGGGTATTTCAACCAAAGTACTGAGTTCTATCATTAAGGAAGTTGCTCCATACCTGGCCTGCATTTTCAATAGTTGTGTTGATGCAGGAGTCTTCCCTGATCTCATGAAATATAGTAAACTGGTTCCTCTTTATAAATCTGGTAGCCACACTGACCCGGCCAATTACAGGCCAATTTCAATACTTCCTGCAATGAGTAAAGTTTTTGAAAAAATTATTCTCACACAGTTGTCCTCTCACTTCAACCTCAATAGGTTGTTACATAAAAATCAATTTGGCTTCACCAAGGGTAGATCGACAACTGATGCTGGTACAGTTCTATTAAAGCACATATTGGATGCATGGGATAAAGCGAAAAACGCTATTGGTGTATTTTGTGACCTTTCTAAAGCTTTTGATTGCGTGGATCATGGTACATTAATAAATAAACTAAGACATTATGGAATTTAAAACAAGGCACTGGACCTTATGCAATCATATTTATCTGATAGAGTCCAAAAAGTAGATTTTGGTAAAGAAAGATCTAGGGGATCAAAAATCGATTTAGGAGTCCCGCAAGGATCAATGTTGGGCCCTTTTCTATTTTTAGTATATGTAAATGATCTCCCATTTCTAGCAAAAGATCTCTGTGATATAGTCTTATTTGCTGATGATACTTCATTGATTTTTAAAGTTGACAGAAATAAACATAATTATGACGATGTAAATAATTCTCTTTCACAAATACTAGATTGGTTCACCGCCAATAACCTCTTACTAAATGCTTCAAAAACCAAATGCATAAAATTCATGTTACCAAATGTAAGAGAGCTCCCAACTAAGATAATGCTAAAGGATGAGATTGTTCACCTTGTAGACTCAACTGTTTTCCTAGGGTTACATATTGATTCCTCTCTTCAATGGAGACCGCAAATTGATGCTCTCGCAAACAGACTTAGTTCAGCAGCGTATGCGGTTCGAACAATTAGATACATTACCGATGAAGATACAGCTAGGTTAGTTTACTTCAGTTACTTCCATAGTGTTATGTCTTATGGTATTTTGCTTTGGGGACAGGCAGCTGACATCCAGACTATCTTTGTTATTCAGAAAAGGGCGGTACGCGCTATTTATAAATTAAATCCACGAGACTCGTTAAGGGAATTATTTAAAGAAATAAATATTTTAACAGAAATATCGTAATACATCTATGAAAATCTAATGTATACACACAAAAACAGAGATAACTTTATGAAAAGGTGTGATGTTCTCAATAAAAATACAAGAAACTAGAACAAATTACACATCCCATCATATAGATTACGAAAGGTAGGCAAATCATTTGTGGGCAATTGCGTAAGATTCTATAATAAGCTTCCATCTGAAGCAACTGAACTCCCTATTCGTAAATTTAAACTGTACATAAAACGAAATCTTAACAAGAAAGCCTATTACTCCGTAGATGACTACGTCAATGATGTTAATGCTTGGCCGGATGTCGCCCAGTTCCACACAGACAATATTAAGTAAGAGCAGTTAGACTAGACTTAGCTATCCTAAGATTGTATTAGTTGATAAGCGATAAACTTGCTAGTGGTTTCTTTTTCACTTCTTCCGCTAGTGGACAAAAAATTGAAGTGAATCAGAGTCAATTGCACCTTATTTCTTGTTTGATAGTAATAACTATTTATCAAGCTGTTTATATAGTAAAAATTTGACTTGTCTAAGTACTTATTTTGTAAGTCTAAAGAAATAAACGATTGGACTTTGACTTTGACCTTCACGACAAAACTACTGAACGAATCGAGGTGAATTTTTTTTAATTAAATTAATTTATAAAAATTATTTTTTTCTAATCCCGGAATCAAACATAGGCTACTTTTTATCCCATAAATCAGTTCCCGTGGGATAAAAATAACCTTTAAACGTTTCCATAGGAACAGCGCGTGCGAAGCCGCGGGCGCTACTAGTTATCTATAAAACGCCAAAAAAAATTATGTCTGTTGTGTGGGTGATCCTCCAAATTTATTTTTTTATCTTTTTTAGTATTTGTTGTTATAGCGGGAACAGAAATACATCATCCGTTAAAGTTTTATCTGTATCACGGTCACGAGATACAGCCTGGTGAGTCACCAGGCTGTACCTCACCACTGTCTGTCACCAGTGGTGACAGACCGACAGACTGACAGCAGAGTCTTAGTAATAGGGACCTGTTTTACCATTTGGGTACGGAACCTTGAAAACAGAAAGCGTGCTAGGAACGAGGGTAGATAGTGAAGACTCATTTCATTACGACCGCAGTTTACAATCTGCCGGCAACCAGTGGAAGTAACTGGAGAAATGCAGCAATAGTTATAGCTTTCTATAATTGTGTAGGTGTGTTTGAAATGGCTTTTACTTGGGCTGTTAGGTACCTACTCGCGAGATTTCTGCCCGTGTTAGAAATATCATTTTAGAAGAGTAGGTACAAAATATTTTTCATCCCATCTCTATTCGAAAAGGTCGACATGGTTCGCCTTTTAGTTGCCCCAAAGGTGTTTTTCAATTTTAAAATAAACTACCTTTAGATTTTATTATGGAAACTTTCGTAGTTTGACGAATTCATTATTTATTTATTTATCAAAAAGGAACCTAAGACAATACGACATAATGCCAACTGTACTTTAAACAATAGATTTGTGGTTAAAATTACGAGTGGTCCCACTCGCCCAACGAAATAAACAAGAAAAAACTAATCAGGTAACTGGGACAGTCGCCTGTATCTTCACGCCAACAGCGTATACATCAAGCATTTGGTTTTAACTTAGTATCTAGGCAGGTTCTAATATATAGGGTGTCCGGTAATTAATGGATAACCCCGCAGATACTTGTAGGGGTGCAGGGGAGCAACTCAGAAAAAAATATAAAAAAATCTATCTGCAACGGTCTTTAAATTTCTTTCCAAGTCGGAAATTTTATACCTTTGTTAAAATTTTTAAACACTAAGGCTACAAATATAATAACGAATTGATTTTCTCTGGTAATAACCGTGGATAACTGTCCTTGCTGTGACGCATCACAAAATATTCCTAGCCACAACTGCTTGGTTTTTTTAAACACTTAAAAATAAAAATTTGTGTATTCTATTTTTTTATGATAAAGTTTGAGCACCTGTGTTATAAAAAAAAACGTATGGAGACCGGGGTGGCCGACAGCTTAAAAAACATGCCTATTTCATGTAGTTTCTTAAATGGTATTACACTAATTTTTTTAATTGTCAAATTACCGAGTTATGGCTAAGGTTATGTTTCTCTATTCCCTATTTTTCTTATAACAAAAACAAATAATAAGATCAGAAATTTATTTCCAAAATCACTGTAAGTGTACTTTAGGGTAGTTAGGGTGTTATTAATAATTGAAACAACAATTTCAAAAAGGTAGTACTCTTATAATAAATGTTCAAATTGTTTGCCACCTACTCTAATACAGGCTCTACATCTTCTTATAAACGATCTTTTCAATTAAAAGGAATACTATACCTACTCAAAAAACCAGTAGCAGTCTTTTTATAATAAAAGAAAAGCACAGTGTTTACCTCGGGTAAAAAAACCTTGTTCAGTCCCTCGAACTATTAGTCAACCCCGTCCCAGGACTATAGATACCTACTAAATAAGTTACTTTCAACCCTTGGGTAACAACCTATTAAAACTTATGGCAGTTCGCCCATAGGGCAATGAAAATTATATAAGTAGAACGAATGCAGGTTAAAATTAACCATCGGCCTCCGCACTGGACAAAGCCCGTTTAGCGGAGACCAGTAAGCTAAAAAGCCTCAGCTCAGAGAATTTTCAGCTATTTTGCGCCAAACAATATTTAGCGTAGAATACTTAAGCAAAATGACCAAATTCTTTACAAACTTGTAATAAGTTTATAATTACGCAACTTATGAAATTGAGAACACAATTGGCTAAAAAAGAATAAGGTGGTTTCTTTCATTGCACGGAATCTTTGCACAGAAGTTGTGGAAACCAGTTTAAAAGTTTTAACTGCATCGTTGATACCTATTAAACCAAGTTGGATTAGCTGCAGTTCGCTGTTGGTGATACGGATTTGCATTTTAATGCACATTCAGTTTACCATACTTAAAGTACCTACCTACCTAAATTTTGATGAATTTCAGGCAGATAAAGTTAAACGCACGTAGGTATTTGCGGATATACAATTTCCCGAAAATAGAAGAGTTTTCAACGGCCTTTTAAAAATATATTCTAACAAATAAAATGTCACAAAGCCAAAAACGAATAATTCGAGCCGCGCTGTCCGAATCCAACCTGTGGTTTAAACGTAAACGTGTATCCGATTTTACCTTTATAAGAAGTGTCCCTAACCATAACATTTACAGAAGTTATGGCGACCTCTGTGGCGCAGTGGGCGAAGGTCCGCCTGCGACGCATGAAATTGCGGGTTCGATTCCCGCCTCGGGACAAATATTTGTACGATCTGCATATATTTGTTCAGGGAGCTCTGGATGTTATTATATGTTTAATAAATTTTCTATCTATGTAGTGTATTATATATATCAGTTATGTAGTACCCATAACGCAAGCTCTGCTTAGCTTGGGGCTAGATAATGCTGTGTGAATTGTCCAGCATTATTTATTTATTTTCTTGCGCGAACGACTTTCAACGTAGAATATTCCAGTAACCTAGCATGCCTTCCAAGATCTATTTTATTATTATTATTAATTAGAACGGTTTTTGCAGTTATGTATCGTACATAAAGGAAGACAACATTTTTAGCCTAAGTCTAGATAGTTTATGTTTTGTGCCAACGGGATCAACACAATTGCCTATGCATTTACCATGCATGACTAGAGCAAAGATTAACATTCCACAAGATTTCGTTGCGCTGTTACGAGATTGCGTAGCAGTGCTACGAGATGAAGGAGCAGCGCTGCTGCTACGAGATTGCGTAGCTGTGCTACGATGCTACGTCGTAGCATATTATAGAGCATGTTTTATTTTAGGCGCCACGGAGTTGGATTACTCATCTTATTTTGGGGTCGTTTCATTTAGAGTTGGATTTTCGCCCAAACGTGCAGCCAAACACCAACTATTAAGCTTTGGTTATAAGGATAAACATAAATTAGCTTAGCGAATATCTTTCATAATGCGCATTATTCCACATAAATCATGAAACCTAATTTATTCGGCACAGAGCCAAGACCACGACCAACGCCAAATGGACAAATTCGTTAATTAGACCGGCATGAAGTTGGTCACCATTTAATCCGGAAGTGGAAATTGAGTTCCTACGGAATTTAAACATTTAGCAAAATCTTGCGGAAATAACTCTACTCTTGCAGTAGATAAAAGTTAGGCTAGTTGGTCCAGCGCGCGTCTCGAAAACTCATCCTTGTAAAATTTAATTGAATAATTTAAACGAGCTTCTTGAACCAAGTTTAAAAAGAAGCAATTGCCGGTCTGAGCACCTTACTGAGTAATAAGTAGCACTAAGTTCGTATCTACTCAAGCACCTCTAATACACAGTACGTTCTAGACCGTGGCATTAGGTAGGTATATCATGCGTCCATAATATCTGAGTATAGTAGCCTACGAGATAACAGTTAGGAACGATCCTGCGCTATTTTTTCTGCTTACTGATCCATCAAAATCTCTAACCTTACGCTAGTATGTAGTATAATGTTATTTGTGTTTACGCTAAAAACAGAAACAGTCACTTACCTACCCTCTTCCTTCCAACACAAACACGCGTCTTATACCTATAAACCTATAACGAATTAGTCTTTCTATTGAGATAGTTCGCAGTAGGTACTTTAATTCATTAATCTTGATCTACTTAGAACACCTACAATGTCTTGAGCAAACATTCGCGTTGATCAATAAGGTCGGTCTTAGGCGGCCAAAACTACCGCTCCTTGAGAAGCTCATGTTACTGAGCTCAAACTAAGAAAATTAATCATTTCGCTCGCCGACATTGTTAGAGCCATCATTAACAGTAACCATTTTACATTTAAACTCGGAATGGCGGTCTTATTGCTGGAACTGGAAATTCCGCTGAACATTTTCAGTTATTTCTCCTCTGGGAGTCGTTTGCTATCGAATGGTTTCGCCTTGCGGCGTTTCAAGAAACTGCTTCGGTGTTTCAGAGATACTTTGAAGATAAAAATCTTACGCTTAGAGTCATTCGGGTCGAGTGAGCGCAGTTTTAACTTTGAAACCTACAATATACAATATTTTTTATAGGTATAGAAATTATCTGTTAAATAAAGGATACTAAATTTGTGCGGTAATTTACATCATTTTTTGAAATAAATGCGTTACTGGACGAAAAATTGGAACGCGTACATTTCATATTTCATTTGCCCCGACTTGTGCAAAAGAGAGCTCACTCATATGGGGTAAGTGAACGTATATAGTTCTTACCCTAGATGCGTTGATTTGTTATTTAGAATACCTTTAATAGCTTAGCTTAGAATAGTGTTAAGTTATTTGAGACAAAATTCATATGTGGTACCTACATGTAAGGTTTGTCTGCATGCCATGCCTAAATGTGTGCGAATAACCTTCCTGATTGGACACTCACATTTCCTTATCTAGAGATGAAATGGTTCTTCCCTAGTCTCTCGACCTACTAAATAATCCAAACTACTGAAAAAGTCAGGGCATCCTGTAGAATGACGTAGAACATGTGTTGCGTCCCCGCTCCGAGCACACAGGTATCATCAACATGCCTCAGGACTCGGCTGCTCTGCCTACCTTCGTAAACTGGTTACCGTAAGGGTAGTTTGTACAATACACTTCATTGCATACCAAGAAAATGAAAAAAATACAGAACACGAGAGATAAAAGAGTTGCCAAATTTGTGCCCAAAGAGCGATCTCTCCCAGGACACCTTGAATATAATAGAATATAATATCTTTATTGTCAAAGGTGAAACTCATAAAAATTACATATACACAAAATTTCAGAGTACAGGCTAGGACTTGGGATGAACACGAAACAGTTGTACAGTAAACGTATAGACGGTATCATTTCTTAAATATACCTACAATACAGTACATGATATTATATATATATACTTTATTCATAATGATCTATCACACCTCTGATACAATTTGTAACACACCTAATAAACTCCTCCGATTGCAACTTTGTAATTCAAAGTTCCTCCATACTTTCACTTTGGACACAAACAACCATGTAACCTGGGCTTTAGAAGGGACAACTAGATCCCGGGTACTCCCTCGATATTCCATCTGTTAAATAATTCAAAACACTACCTATATTATATAGGAAATCGAGAACGGACTTAGTAAAGGGTTTATCTCAGGGGAATTTGAATACGTAGGGAAGGCAATTAATATCAAAGAGTGACTTGTCTAAGTGCTTATTTTGTAAGTCTAAAGAAATAAACGATTTGACTCTGACTCTGAGCCAATGTTAGTCCACAGCTGGACATAGGCCTCTCTTAATGAGCGCCATACCGCCCTGCTGTTAGCTTACCGGATCTAGCATCTGCCTGCAGTCTTTCGCAGGTCGTCGTTCACTACGTTTGCGAAGTAGGTACCTCCACTCTAGAACACGTTTACGCAGCGCCGCGCCACCGCCGCGTTGCCAAGGCGAATGCGTTTATCGCTCACCGAGGATAAGAGTAGGTTCCATACGCTAATCAAATTTCCTAACCAGATCTACAGATTACTGCAGAGTGAATTAAAATGATTAAATCGTAAGTAAATGAATCGTATATGAATGTACAGGGAAGCTAGGAACTGATGACAATTTAGTGGTTTAGAGCAGCGGCAGTGTAATTCTTTGCCCCCCTCGCCCCTGCCCCGAATACGCCCGCTACGTTCCCACAGGCATTACGTACGTATGTACATAACTACGTGTTCTAAGAATTTTCCAAGAAGTTTCCACAAAGGCCGACTTTCAAGAAGATTCCATATCATTGACTTTGAACTTGCGAGTTTCCTTAACAACTTCTCTGTACATATTCACTTTTGAGATATAGTACTACCTAGTTAGTTCATTACATGCCACTTTGAAGAGGATTGTTATTTATAACTCAGTATAGGTGGATAAGGAATAACAAAGACAATGATTTTTTTATGTAGATTACAATAAAACATAATTAAAAACCCAGATTTTATTCAAATAACTCTTTATTTTCATCTTATTCACAAATTATCTATGTTCACTCGAAGCGTGCAGCTTCTCATCGATTGCAACTAATACTCATTGAGGTACGAAGATAAATAAAATACCTATGCGAAATATTTTACAATCGAGATGTTCTCATACATCTATGAAAATAAAAGTGAATGGGCAACTCATAAGAAATACAGAAGGTTGTGTTTAATTCTAATTTCATCTAGAAAACAGTTCAGTGTACTTATTATGGTTCCAAGTACCTTTTCTAGAGGTAGAGTCCCCCTGGGTACCTCGCGTTAGATCGTTATAAAATAATGTGTTGACTTCCTCTCGAAATAAAGGTAGAAAGTAGTTCACAGCAGTAGATAGTGTTTTATAAAAAAAAATGATAAAGTATGTACAATCAGGATTTTACGAGCTTAATCTGTTTTATGTTTGAAATTAAGTGCTTCAGTATTTTACAGCTTAAAGTATTTCCCATGCCCATAAGAATTGTTATCATAATTAAAACAGAAAATAGCGAAGTAAATAAAAAAAAAGTATTAGTAATGAAAAAAATTAAATGGAACGTATTCTGGCGATGTTACCTCATACATTTTACAGAACTAAAGTATCTCTCTACTAATTAGCAAAATGCTAGATAATTTTATTTCTAATGGACATTAGCAGTGGTTTTCACTCTAGTAATTTACTTAAAGTAATGACAACATAGAAAAGCATCGCAACGCACAAGGTAACGTAACGGTAATACGAAAGTAAAGTCTTTTATACTACACCTGTTCAGAAAATTGCCTTTCCAAAGACACGCGGGAGGAAACTCTATGGAATTTCATTTTATTTTAGGAGAAAATTTATGAAAATCCATTGTTATTTTTTTCCTTAATATCAGCCCGTAGCTATGGTTATTTTCATAAAAGGTCAAACGTAAAAAACGTTTTTAATTAAAACTCGCCTTCTGATTTCGCATCTTCCGTATACAATAATAAAAAAAGAACCATGTGCAAATCGTACGTTCTCCTATTTATTGCTACATTGGAGCTTACAATTGGAATTTATTCGATGATTTTGATGATTTTCCTCGACGGTGTAGTATAAAGCACTATGTATCACTCGGGAGAAACTGCGATTCCTACCTCGTGTGTTTTAAGGTCCTCGGCTGCGCCTCGTGCCTCATATGACACACTTAATAGGAATTGGCCACTTTCTTTAATCTACTATTTCAACCGTACGTACTACACTAAAATCAGAGCTTAGACTACTACAACATTTCAAATTCTATCTAAACACGTCGCACCACCACGCGTCCACCATAACTCTAAAATGGTAAGTTATTGTTGTCAATTGAGATGTCACTAATATAAGCTAAGTAGCAGAAATGGTTTGCTATTTTACTATAAAAACTTTCGTAGTTTGACGAATTCATTATAAATGTAAGCGGGTTAACGGCGCTTATGAAGGCTACGAAGCTCTCCCAAATCTCAGCGGCCGGCGTTTTTTGATATTTTTGCATACTTTCCGATTCATTTTGAATAAACGACTGATTTCAGAAATATTTTTCTATTTTTAATAGTATTTAGGATTTTTGCAACGCGACAGATTTTCGAATAAAAGTGTCTATCATGCATAAAAAATAGCTTGAAAATGACTCGATTTCGTGGTCAATATATTTATGGCAAATTAGTTTCGCTCTCATTTAAAATTCATAATTTTTTTTTAAACTAAATCTATACAAACATAGCTATTTTTCATCCGATTATGTATGGAAAATTTCAATATTTTCGGGGACGTAGTGTCCAAATGAAGCGGAAACTATGGGGCTAAGGTATCCGCATCGTTCTTAAGGCAGTATGAAGGCCCCGAGTTTTTCGAATCTAACGTCACTTGACTCCGTGATTATCACATTCCCGCACTGAGCGAAGGACGGGTTCGAGTCCCGTCGTAGTCGATTTTTTTGGAATATTATTTGATTTCCTAATTTAGTTTAGTTGTGTTAACATCTGAATTGACATCATTATCTTATTTAACCACATTTTACAGTCAACATGGCCGATATCAACACAAAACTACTTTCAAAGTTCTCCTGAGAAACCACGTCTTTTAACGGTCGTAATATTTAGGAGCTTTGATCGCGTTTTAAGTTTGGTGTAAACGAGCCTTATTAACAGCAAGTCACTCACGATAGTTAATATCGCGAGTGACGTGTTGTCTGATTAACTGATAATAGAATGGAAGCTCTTATAAAGTAGCTGGTACGCGACGAAAATATAAAAAAACATAAAATATACTTTACAGTTTGAGCACACAAAACGATAGCACCCTGTTGTGACTTGTTTAGCACTAAATAAACTGCAATATTTGTCATAATCTCAATATATCGTTTCTATATCATTTACAAGGGAAATAAACAAACTTAATGACGAATAGCTCGTCAGATTCAAGTTTTGAAGCGCTTTTCTCGCATCTTTGAAATTGGCTATCTACTATAATACCTCGGGACTTTGTCTTTACATCCAAGATTTTATTTATTATTTATTGGATGTATCCAATAGCTGCAAACCGTTTCTATTACTAAACTCATTTACAACGGGATTTTACCATGATTCCATGTTTAGCTTTAAAATATTTCGCAAAGTTTCTTACGACAATACATCGGAATAATCTTTTCTATTCATATTATAAAGTAAATATTTCCCTTGCAATGATCCATAGAGCAGTATTGTTCTATTATTTCTAAAGACTTGCGTCCCGAGTCAATTATAAAAAAACATAGAATACTTTTTACAAACGACTAAACTACGAGCTAACTAAAGCTCGATTTTGCTGAACTTGGACATGAATACAAATATTATAGACTACATAGCTCAACATTAACCGACAAAGATAGGTAAGGTATAGTAAATAGTAACACAGTACATAAATAACAGTACTTATAGGCGAGCGTGCACAAAAAGGTGGAGCACAAGCGTCTATTTGTATTGCACACGGTGCCTTTACAACGGTAAGAAGACTAAGGTGGTGCAAATGGTGAAATGTTTATTGAACTATTGATCGCTACAGTTCAATAGTTCAATTAACATGCAGGCGATTGCAGCCGACGACGGTAAAATTTCCGTCCGTGTATTTGAGAAGTGATCGTTGTCCCGAAACCCTGAAACGAACCCAATCGCCTGCCTTCGCCGACAAATAAGCCCTAAGTTGCAGCAAAATCGAGCGTAGAGTCGTCTTAAAAGATCCGATAGGTGGCGGGATACTTGATGGGCATCGCCTTGGTGGCGGCGGCGGCGAGGTGGTCCCAGCCGAGCTGCGCGCACGCCTGCACCAGGCGCTCCTCCGCCTCGCGCGAGGGCCGCTCCTCCAGCAGCCGGCTCAGCAGCTTGATGCCGCGCCCCCACAGACGGAACGTGAAGCAGTACCAGATGCCGTAGTGGATGGCCTGCAGGTGGACGATTATACAATACACTTTACAGCGCACCAAGGAAATACGAAAAATACACGAAAAGAGATAATAGAGTTGCACGATGGGCGGCCTTATCGCTAAAAGCGATCTCTTCCAGACAACCTTGGGAAGGACAATAAACCGTTGTACATGTAGAGACAGTAGCGTATTACTTAAATATACAATACCTCAAACTCACCCTGTATTGGCCCACTGCTGGACGCAAGTCTCCCCCTAATAAACGCCTTATTGGAGGGATTACGCTGGGTATGCGGGTTGCATATATACAATACATACATATAATACATAGAGGTGCTATAATTAAAAAGATAGCCTAAGAACTCGGGGACGCTCATGAGGGCCTCATCATGCAAATCCTTGTTGGTCTGGTAAGCTTACTTTGGTGTCGGTGATGTCAGTGAACTTCAACAAGTCCGCCATGTTGTTGTGTAGAGCCTGCGCCAGGCTGTCGGCCGTGCCCCCCGCGCCGCCCGCGCCCGCCCCCGCCAGCGCCCGCAGTCGGCACAGCGCGACCCCACGCCGGCAGAGCGCCTCGATCAGGTACCCGCGTTGTTTCTCTTGCTCTCTGTGGATCAAGATAAGGTAATATTACTGGAGTTTTTTCGTGCTAATTGGTACTTTAATTCGGTGTGTTAAGGTACACCACTTGGCCGAAACGAAACACGAAGTTGCGTGGTGGAGAACTGAAATAGGCCCCCTGTTCCGTTTCCGTCAACGCATTGTCGGTGTGCTCTGTAGATGCTGAATGCAGAAACTGAATAGACGCGAAAGAATGTGTCAAAACGATGATACGCCCGACATCTTCCGTCAGATGTGAAACGACCCTAAAAAGTGTAAGGAAAACTCACTGCTTGATTTTGGTGGCGTCGCTCCTCGTGTCATTCTTCATTCCTAAATAAGCGAGGAGTTTGTCCTGGTCGATCGCCTTTATAACCTACGGAAATACATTTTTATTAATATTACTTCAATAGAAAGTTATTCCGTGATCATGGCGCATGAAACTGTGCCGAAATATTGGAAAGCTCAAAACTCAAATCATGGTAAATATCCCCGTTGTAAATAACTTTAGTTTCAATAGAAAGATTTCATTAAATAAGAAAAGTAAGTAAAATAAGGTAAGATTTACGGTACCTTTTCGGATGTAGCAATCAACTGTTCGCACCACGCTGTCGTCACGTCGGGACTTTCATTAGCGTGGGGTAATCTGTGAAAAAAAGGAATTATTCCACTATTCATTTCAAATACAGTTAAAGAATTTTGTAGTAAGCCAAGAATTCTACAAGATTCTTACATTCATTTAGAGAAACCAGCGCAGTGTTGGGCAGATGCCTAATAGAAGGTTAAGAGAAGGGTCCCTTTTTACCTATAGTGAATTTATAGATTTAAGCACTTATGTTTTTATTATTTTATTATTGTATGTACTTACCATTTATTTTTTGTCTTTGGGTAAAATAAATGAATTTTATCTTATCTTTATCTTATCTCTATTATGAGGATTTAAAAGTCTTGGTTTTTGGTTATTATAGTTTACACCATGTATAATATAAAACTTTAATGTTTTCCTTGTAGGCGGAGCTAGCGGCTGTCCCTGAGATTTTAGCATCTACGCACCCTTCGTGGTGTAGTGGTTATCACATTCCCATACTGAGGGCAAGACGCGGGTTAGAGTCCCGTCCAAGTCGATTTTTTTGGGATATTATTAAGCCTTAGCACGACCAGGCATAAGTGTGCTTCTAGCTAAATATGATGGTTGAATGAATTCTACGAAAGGCGTCTGATCTGGTCCATGAACCATTGGTATACCAAGCACCAGATCAGATTTTGACTTCGCGGATCAACCACCCCGTTTGTATTCTGCCACTGTGCATGGAGTCTTTAATGCTTTGGGTGTCTCGGGAACCCGAGATGTCCTAGAGGCGATCTTTGACCTTTTCTAAATGTACCTACATTTGTTGTATTTCCTCAACCTCACCCTCAACAGCCTATATTGGTCCACAGCTGGACGCTTCCCTCTGATAAGCGGCTTATTGGCTTTTATCTCATGGTGGGTATTACAGAATCCCCATGCTAGGCATGTGTGTGGGATCGCAGTTCACCGAACTGCGATCCCCAACACGCAGCTCGTGCTAGGTTCCGCAGGAGGCGCTGCTGCCCGCCCTCGGTGGATATTCCTTAGTAGCCTCTTAAGACACCCACGGGAAGAGATGGGGCGCCACAGCACATGCTTATTGTATACGTATTTATGGAAAAATTAAATTTTTTGAATGACTGTGTGTGGTTGTCTTCCCCTGATAGGAGTTGTGCTTACTTCTTGGGGTCCGTGGGCGAGTCCACGCCCTGCAGGTAGGCGACGTGCGCGGCCAGCGAGCCGGGGAACTTCTCCTGGACCTCCTCGTACACTTGCTCCAGCTTCTCTCCCTCTGGAATAACACAATGCACTTATAGTATGTATTCCACAGCCAAAAAGTGGACGGATATTCCTGCGTCTGTATTCTCATTGGAGTACAATCTTGGAGTCTTCAAGTCCAGGGTAAATAAGAACCTACTAACCCCCTTATTGATAATGGTTTGCTAACTTAAAACATTGTTATTTCTTATTCTGTCTCCTTCTATTGAAATAAGTCAGAGTGAGAAATAACACAACTTAGCAGCTGTTTAAAGTTGGCTTCGTTCTTTTTAACATTGTCTAGGATAAATGCAAACTGCATTTGTTTTACTTTGATTATTTAAGTTTATAAAAAAACTAAACTAACTAGTTACCTACTAAGTTCTGTCAGTACCAGTGAGTTGTAAGTGTTACCTTTTTTCTTTTTTTTCAATGAGAAAATGCTTTTGGCGCATTGCCTCTAGCCTGAGGAGAGCCGGAGGGGTATGTTGGACTCTCCATTAAGCTACTAACAGAGTGCTAGTAGCTAGTGACGTACCAACTAAAAACCCATACTTCCTCTCTCACCTTAGTGCCAGAGCGTCGTCAAACCAGTCGTCACCAGACAACTCGTTCGACGGCACACTAGCACTTGGCAGGGTTGCGGGTTCCCGGTCGGATTCGACCGCTACCCTGTCGGTGATCAGATCATCAGTCTTGGACCGATTCTTCTTCTTGACCCTTGAAAGTGCGAGGCATGTCCCGAAGTATCTAGGGCCTCCCTCTGGAGACCTGTGCAATGGCGGGGTGGTTCTCCTCGTACCATCAGACAGCTTGTCTCCATAAGTCTTACCTAGTTTAGCGAGCCAAGTATTGTTGAATTCCTTCAAGGCGTCCATGTACTCGTCGTGTTTGGTCTTGTTGTCCTTGTTGTTGTTGTTGTTGGCGGCGGCGGGGCGGCGCGCCTCGGCGGCGTAGTGCAGCGGCATGGTGTCCACGCGGCGGCCGAGCTCGTCGCGCGCGAACGTGACCGTGCCGGACAGCGGGAGCCCGGTCAGGTTGGCACGACTCAGTCTGCGAGGTACATACATACAGCTTTTATTGGGTACACATATCAACTGCACAGGCAAAGTGACTAAAAGAATAGTATTTAACCCATATATGCCCAGAAAGATTTAGGTCTCCGATTTTCTTGAATTTTGGATATGTTGGTCCCTAGGAGTTGCAATTAATCTACAAAGAAGTAATTTTCAGTTTCAGTAAGTAGAAGTATTTTTTTTTCAATGGGTCGAAATCGACCCCTTGGTCAAATATGGTCCAGCAATGGTAAGAAAAACATAGGTAAAATAAAAAATGTTTTGTATCATAATAAGAGCTCTTGTATTCATTGTAATTACTTTATAACTAAGAATATATAAATCAACAAAGTAGGAACGTTATTATTTGGCATCAGGCAACTTACAAACATAACAACATTAGGGTAATAATAACGCATTAGGCATGGAACTTCTCAAAGCATTTGTCATGGAGATTTACTCCACATGAACGGCACATTTTTATTGTTTTATTTTTGCAGTAGGCACACCTTCTTCGGTTCTGACCAACCATGATCATATGATCAGCTGCATGTCTTCGCACGGACAATGGCACGTTTGACATCACTTTTAGAGGAAGTCCAGGATTCAATCTCGCAGTCCCATATTTTAATAGCAATGTTCTTGCAATCGAGCGTCTAAACTCCAGCGTATCAACGTTGGTTCCCAGTGATCTGGCCAGCAAAGCGGAGTTATTGACTGTCACGTCAATCAGCCATGTCAGTAGACACGTATACCATTTTTTCCCCCTTATAGCAATGCGATACGCACCTACGTTGGCATCTAATCTATCTACTCCGCCCATGAATCGGTTGTATTGGGCGACCACATTTGGCTGATCGATGTCGATCCTTCGTTTCACAGCTGCTGAGTATCTGTTCGCTTTTTGGATGGGTTGGACGCCAAATTCATTTGATAATAGAGTTACAACGTTATTATCATTCCAGCGAACGGCACAAATGCTATCGTTTCGATCAAACCGATAGTCGTAAAATCCTCTGGGTTCCTTCTTGAATGACTTCACATCAAGAAGCGGACATTTGTCCACTCTATTCTGGCGAGCTGTTCCAGTGATTTTAACGTTCTTCCCTTGTAGGCTACTCAGCAGAGAGGGCGACGTGAAAAAGTTGTCACAGTATACCGAGAACGCACAGTCTGGGTATACGTTCTGTACAGCCTGTGTTAGCTTTGTGACTACGTGCTCGCCAAGCCCAGTCTCACGTACTTCAGACCGTCCTTCGTAGAGATCTGCTTGCAAGCAGTAGCCTAGACGAGTAGCTGCCACCCATGCCTTGAAACCGAAACGGATAGGCTTACCGTGAATATGCTGCTTGCACCCGTGACGACCAAAATACAGAATCATAGACTCATCTATACTCATGTTTTTTTCAATGGGCGCATATATCAAAAACTTTTCATTCATCTTTTCAAACAATGGGCGTACTTTTGCCATCTTATCCCCTGGGCGCAGATTGTCGTTATCAGCCACATGAAGGTATCGAAAAATCTCTTCAAAACGGTTGCGTCGCATGGATTTGCTGATAAGAACGTTATGCGTGTCCTCGTTCAGTTCCCAATACATTCGGCGTCTAGGCAGTGGAGCGTAGCCAGTGAGGATGAGTATACCTATGAAGCAGTAAATATCGTCGGTAGATAGAGTGAAGGTCGTGTTCGGGTTTTTGCTCATAGCATAGATTACTGAATGCCGAACAATGTGTCTAACCAACTCCTGATCAAAAAAAAGTTCAAAGAACTCAACAGGCTCACTTTCTGCCGATAGTGTGGTTACTGATCGTGGTGGCGGTGCTGACCACTCAACTTCTGGCTCACGAAGATCTCGCTTGATCCATTTTCTTGGTCTGGGTTGAGTAGTACTACGTTGTTGCCCCGACGAGGAACTGCGACTAGTGGAGGGTGCAACATATGGATTTACTCTCACAGGTACCTGAATCACTGGCTGTTGAACCTCTAGATCTTCCATTTCGCTGATGACCTCGGGCTCTTCATGATCTTGCGAGTGCTGTAAAACCAGCTCGGCGGGGGCAAGAAGTTGATGACGGTTAAAACTTGCAATATCGTTGCCATCTTCTTCCCCTGAGTCACCGTCAGATACCGTACCTCCACAAGGCGGCTCTAAATATACGTCGGCGCCACGATAATCTTCATCATCAGCCAAATTCTCCAAGAAATCAGCAATTTCATTCGTAGAAAGTACGCGACGTGACCTGAGATAAAGAGTTACACTCAGTATGATATTTGCCCAAAGGGTCGATTTCGACCCCAACAAATTTTCGTTTCAATAACAGCGAAATCAACGAATCCTGTACAGATTTTATTAGTTGTATTGATGCTAAATATATTCATTTTACTAATTTATAAACAATACATGTGAAATACAAAGAAAAAATTAAATACTTACATTTTCGTCACCAAGGGTACACAATTTTTGTCGAAAAAAACAAGTCCCAACTTGCATGCAAACTTTTTAATTCAAATTGTTCTAGTGTAGCTAGTGCACTCAGCTTACAACTTAGCTAAGTCTTTGAACAACTCATAGATGGCGTTAAACTTAAATATTTATGAATAGTTTTGATTTACGACGCTTTAGAACAGAACGTGTACTCTTGGGTCGTTTGAGTGCTCCTGGGCATATATGGGTTAAGGTACACATATTAAATAGGTAAGCAGGTAAGACGATCTGCGAAAGACTGCAGGCAGATGCTGGATGCGTCAAGCTGATGGCGCTATGGCGCTCATTAGGGGAGGCCTATGTCCAGCAGTGGATTAATATAGGCTGATGATGATGATGATGATGATGATGAAGCAGGTAAGTACACAATTATAAAATTAAAACCGGCCAAGTGCGAGTCGGTCTCGTGCACGGTAATTACAAATAGTCCGCCGTGATTCCAACGGAATTTCTTTGTACTCATAATAGATTAAGGCTTTACTTTGCGGAAATCCATTGTAAATATAAGAATGAAAATATTTAGTAACAATTCCGCGAAAAAAACCGTCAATACTTGGCGCGCGGAGGTCGGAGTGGCAACATCTCTGGTGGGACTCTGCCGTTGTTGTTTGACTCTCAGTGTCAAGATCGAGTGGTGTGGTGTCCTGATGATGTCTCGTGGAGAGACGAAACTAGTTGACGACTTACTTTGATAAATATTATTTCATTTTATATAAATTTATAATTTTGTATAATTTGTTAGATTTTATCGCAGATGGTTTTTTTCGGGGAAAATTCTTAGTAAATATTTTCATTCTTATATTTATTTACTCACTTGTCGCTGGGTATCGTCGCGAAGTAGATGGGCACCATGGTGCCCGTCATGATCGTGGTTGAGCTTATTTTCTTTCCGGAAGTCAATGCCTGCAAAAATTACAATTAATAAAAATGCATGCAAGAACTCCATTTTATGAGAGGAAATGTCTTTGATACAAAATAAATTGTAAATACTACATGTATTCAGCGATAAATAAACTTGTACTTTTAGGTTAGATTATCATACGTATATACTTAGGCATAATATTATATCAATACTGTTTCCACCAACCAATATTTTGTATGTTGTACAGGGTGTTCCGAAGATTAAAACGGGACCCTATTACTAGACTCAGCTGTCCGTCTGTCTGTCTGTCTGTCTGTCACCAGGCTGTATCTCATGAACCGAGATTGATAGTTAGACAGTTGTAATTTTCAAAGATGATTGATGATTTTAGAGAGTCGGACTCGTGCACATAGGGTTGCATAAAAAAAAGGTAAAATAAATATTTAAGAGGTCTCCCATAAAAAAACATGATTTTTTTAGCCGTTTTTATAGTGATTGGTAACAGTAACCATGCGAGTTTGAATGCGTGCGCGAGTTTGACTCGCGCTTGGCAGATTTTAATTGCGATATGCACAATGAAATTCCGTAAAGCTGTTTCGACTACACTGAGCAATTAACCAATTCAAGCTAAATTCATTATTTCAATTTTAACAAACTTCACTTATTCATGTATCCTTAATCTCTTAGTCATCAACATTATAACCTGAAATAGTAATATTATTAACGTGTCTTTAGGGAAACTCGTGTACCTATGTTTGCAACACTAACTTATCATATCATCAATCTTGTTGGTGTTTACATTTAGGGCTACAATCTAGATAATAACTTGTAATTTTTTATATTTCAGATGTAAAATGATTGTAATCTGCTTCGTAAACTTATCTCAATAAATAAATGAAGTGACAGCGATATCTCTACGGTGACGAAGAAAAGTTCATCTAATCACTAGGTTGCACCCGGGCATTGGGAGGTTACATGCAAACGGGCATAAATATTCTATTAAATTACATATTCACCGAATTATACTGACAAAACTGGAATGAGTGCATGAAAATAAAGAAAAAAAGTGGTAGAGATATGAAGTTCATACAACCTAAATGAAACTGCATATGCACGTCATCAGTCATAGATCAATTATGTTAATAATATCTAAATGAGCTTCTAAATATACACGACATTTAGAAGCCAGGTATATTTATCTGACAAGTGCATTTTTATGGAGCGCGCGGCCGTGCCCTTCATTGTGGAATATTAATGACTAGTGTCTGCTTGCACGCGATATTTCTATAAAAACGTGTGAAGTGGTATTTTTTTTTCCAATGTGATTTATGGGATAAAAAGTAACCTTTAAGTTAGTAAGTTTTTTTCCAATGTGATTTATGGGATAAAAGTAAAAAGTATGTTTTATTACAGGCTTAGAACTAACTGTAAGCAAGATCAGCACTACTCGTTCAGTAGTTTTGGTGAAGAGGTAACAAACAACGATGTGCCATGCCACTGCGGTACACAGCGTGGAGAACGAAGCTCGCAGAGTGTGTTGACTGATATTCTGGCGCAGGATGCGCCAGAATATCCTCACTCAGCATGAGGAGCGAAGCGAGCCGTTGTTTTGCCTTTCTTTAACGTAGCTTAACGTACTTCACTAAGCGGTTGTTTTTAAGCTATTGCATAGCTTCTATCGCGGGCCTTGAGCGCGGGGACCGAATCCAGAAATTCCGTAACGAAAAAACCTTGACGTTTGTCTCTTTAGTTCAGCAACTCGCCTCTAGGTGGCATTGCAATAGCTTTACCGCGGCAGTCCCCGAGTGCCACACGTCTTTTTTTTCTCTATCTCTTTTCTAGTAGAGGCTGCTTCTATATAGCCGCAGAGTTGTCTGGCGCATGCAGCAGTAAATAACCAGCCGGCCTAGCACTGGGATTGTTGTCTAGGGTAGAATAGAGAAAAATGACATCACATCGTCATACATTGAGTAAATTATTGAAGTTGAAGGAATTAATTTCAAACATTCTACGCAGTCGATTCCAAAGTGACTCAATTCTTTTTATATTCTACCCCATACCCGTATCCATCGAGCATGTATTGTGTTAGTAAACAAACCACGACACAAATGACAACCACTCACTTGCTAGTTGCTAGGCGCCGAGTTTCAGATATTATTGTGAGCAATATTTATTGAAGGACGAATCTCAAATCGACAAGTAATGTTAATAACGTATAAAAGAACGCGCCAGCAAAGTGAATGTTAGGTTAAGTATGGGCGGTTTGTTTACTAACATTCTACATACTCGATGGATACGGTATAGACTACAATCCGTGCTAGGCGTTCAGATGCGGCCAGCAGTTGTACATTACCAGATGCGGCGAGCAGTAGTACATTACCAGATGCGGCGAGCAGTAGGCGTCCAGCGTGATGGGCGTCTGCAGTTTCTGCTGGAGGATGCACGGCAACTCCTGCAGCTTCTCCAGGAGAGACTTGTTCTCGTGGCGGACGTTCAGCCGGAGGACGTAGTCGCCTTTTTCGAGCTTCACTGAATACTGGAACAAGACGGATATTTGAACAAACCCCAAATAGCTATGGAAGAAAATGTCGGGGTATTCAGTGTTTCAGGGTTCCAAATTATCAAGATAGTTACGCTTCTTGATAATAATTCGATAATTATCGGATAATTATATATAAAAGAAATTCATTTGATAAATTGTTTCATAAACTACTGAATTATAATTTGGCCAAATCTAACAAAACAGAAAATAACAAATAACCAATACAAATCAATATGATAAAAAATCAGTGTCCATCAGATTCGAAATTATACCTAAATATATTAAATTGGATTGACCAAAGATGCCAACTTGGCTTTGTTGCTGCTGTAACAATGTTGATACTTCAGACACTCCTCCAATTAATTTTCACCTCCCATGGCCGAAAATGGTTTTATTATGTAAAATTTCTACTGTTGAATCGGGTAGGTTCAAAAGTGAAGATTCAACACATTATTTTGATTAAAAACCCTGTAATATCGGCTAGGTCTTCCCGGGATGCTGATGTTAAAGTAAAGTCTAGTATACGGAACAATAGCTGTAATGTGTAAAACTACAACTAATTATGGTGTAAATGAGTGCGGTTTGGGTGATTGCTGCTGATGCACTGACGTCCGTAGGCGCCCGGTCCGCGCGCGCGGCACGAGTAACCTACTTATGGTTTGTCCACGTTGAATGGAGCATGTTAGTAAACAAAATACGACACAAATAACAAAATCTCACTTGCTTGGGGTCGACTTTCAGATATAATAAGCAATTTTTATTGAAGGGAGGATCTAAAATCGACAAGTAATGTAAATTACGTATAAAAGGACGCGCCAACAAAGTGAATTTTAGGTTAAG
Organism: Eupithecia tripunctaria; assembly: GCA_955876795.1. Classification (NCBI taxonomy): domain Eukaryota; kingdom Metazoa; phylum Arthropoda; class Insecta; order Lepidoptera; family Geometridae; genus Eupithecia; species Eupithecia tripunctaria. The sequence continues at coordinate 17,905,063 of OY041601.1, forward strand.
TATGGGCGGTTTATTTACGTTTATGCTTCATTCAAAATGGACACGGTATAGGTCAAACTGCTGATGATGCGAAGTACCTACATGATCGATGTATCGAACAAACCCTATCAAAAAGCTCAAAGCAACACATGTAGATAAACTTACTTTAGAAGGGTACGCGTCCCCGACGGCCATGAGTTGCTTGCAGGTGTTGTAGATCATCCACATCTGGGACTCGAACTCGCTCTCGTACAGCATGTCGCACAGCGGAGCCACGATTGGAGACACCTGCACAATCAAACAAACTTACATATTGCCTCTAGCATCATCACACTGGGGTAAACGAGTTCTTGGGTGGAGACCGCGACTTGGCAAACGTAGTGTAGGACGTCCTTCGGTCAGGTGGGATGAGGATCTGCGAAAGACTGCATGTAGATGCTGGATACGTCAAGCTGAAGACAGGGCACTATGGCGCTCATAAGGGGAGACCTATGTCCAGCAATGGACTAATATAGGCTGATGGGCGCTATGGCGCGCATTAGGGGAGGTTTATGTCCAGCAGTGGACTAATATAGGCTGATGGGCGCTATGGCGCGCATTAGGGGAGGTCTATGAGCAGCAGTGGACTAATATAGGCTGATGGGCGCTATGGCGCGCATTAGGGGAGGTCTATGAGCAGCAGTGGACTAATATAGGCTGATGGGCGCTATGGCGCGCATTAGGGGAGGTCTATGAGCAGCAGTGGACTAATATAGGCTGATGGGCGCTATGGCGCGCATTAGGGGAGGTCTATGAGCAGCAGTGGACTAATATAGGCTGATCATGATGATGATTATCAAACTTAAAAAAGTATGGGGAAAAGAAAACCTACGATGGTAAAAATGACAATCAGAAAATTTCACGAAAACAGTGTAACCTTCTGTATTCAAACATCTATGCATACACCCTATCTACCTATCACCGTAGCCGGCACCACACGGCACCAGCGGCAGGGAGAATAACTTACGTCAGTAGATTTTGTGATGTGGAAGTTGTACGTATTGACGAGCTGGTAGATCTGCCGGCTCGGGGGGATGACGTCACGAGCTGACAGCGGCATTATTTTAGACTCCACGGGCCTGAAATCAATGTTAAATTTGTATTATTATTTTATGCTACACTTGCTCAGAAAGTTGCTTACTCCTTAAATACATAAGGTAGAACCGCATTTGCAAATGCGGTAGGAAATACACTATGGAATTTCATTTTTCACGCGTTTAGCGGTAGGGAAAGTGTATGGTAATCCATTTCTAAGGTGTAATTTTTATTTCTTAAATGTCAGCCGGTAGCTGTTGTAGCTATGGTTTTTTTTATGATAGGTCAGACGACAAAAAGTTTCTACTCAAAACCCGGCATCTTCCGTATTCAGAACTATAATTCAAAAAAAGTGCAGAATAGTTCAAAAATGAGCAAATCGTACGCACGCGTATTTATTGCTACTACATTTGTGTTTACGATTTGAATGTACTCGGGTGATTGTGAAGATTATGAACGTTTATTTTGCTCGAAGGTGTAGTATAAAGCACTTTATCAGTCGGGAGGAAGAGCGATTCCTACCTCGTGTGTTTCAAGGCTCAAACACACTCGATAGGACCAATTCCTATGGAGTTTGTCATTTGAGCTTCCCTTTCTCCCTTGGATGTACAATGTACCACCTACCAAAACTTTGCTAACTGCTGCGAACGCAACAACAACGAAGATAGAGAATGTCTATTTATGTAGTGTATCGTATTAAGTATATCGGTTATCTAGTAAGTACCCATAACCCAAGCTCTGCTCAGCTTGGCACACAAATTATTAGTACCTGGATGACCTTGTTTTTTTGGTATATTTTGTTTTTTAGAAATTATGTATGAGGTAGTGCTTAAAATGATTAGGATAAATTTGATTATTGAAAACACGAAGAAAATAGTACTACTATTCCCAATAGATGTCAGGAAGAGACATATTTTTCAATTAGGTGCTTAAGTTGATTAGGATAAAGTTGATTATTGAAAACACGAATGAAATAGTATTACTATGCCCCAATAGATGTCAGGAAAAGTCAATAGATTACGATGGAGTTGATGAGTTTATTGAAAACACGAATACAACGACATTTTCAAAAAGTGTTTCCTAGCCAGATCGATTTATTGCTCCCGAAACCTCCTGTATACCAAATTTCATGAAAATCGTTGGAGCTGTTTCCGAGATTCAGATTATATCATCATCATCATCATCAGCCTATACTAGTCCACTGCTGGATATAGGCCTCCCCTAATGAGCGCCATAGCGCCCTATCTTCAGCTTGACGCATTTATTACATATTTAGATATAATATTATACTCGTACAAGAATTGCTCGTTTAAAGGTATAAGATAAGTGCTCACTTGACAATCGGCTCCACGTTCTTGATGCAGGCTGCGGGCTGCACGTCTGCGGTGCGCAGCGCGCTCACGAGCACGCGCGCCGGCCCGTCCGCCGGCAGCACGACCACGCGCGCGCCGCACTCCGCCTTCAGACCGAAGAACTCGATGCTGTAGTCCACCGCCATGTCGCCGATGTTGGCCCAGTACTTTGCGATTGCGACTTCTAATGTCACGTCGCCCTGTCATGTATATCTATGGTTTATCCATTTTGAATGAAGCACGTTAGTAAACAAAATACTTGCTTGGCGTCGAGTTTCAGATATAATTGTAAGCAATTTTTATTGAACTACTAGCAGTGGCCCGCGGCTTAGCACGCGTTGTTCCTATGGAAACGTTTAAAGGTCATTATAATCCCACGGGAGCTAATTTATGGGATAAAAAGTATGATTCCAGGATTAGAATAACCTGTACGCAAAATTTCAGCCCGATCCATTCAGTAGTTTTGGCGTGAATAGGTAACAAACATCCGTCCATCCATACATCCATACAAACTTTCGCATTTATAATAATAGCGTGATGTGATTTATTAAATGAAACTCAAAATGTCCCTTTCATATCGTTATAAACAAAAAGGTGTAGTACTCACGACACACTGGAAGGGCAGCGTGGCGGGCGCGTCCGCAGTGAGAGAGAGCAGCTTCTGCGTCTCGTGGCAGCGACAGCTGCGCTGCGGCAGCAGCTGCATGCAGTGCACCAGGAAGCGGCCCGAGCGCGACCGCTCCGTCGTCGACAGTCGCACCACGCCCCATGTCGCACCTTTGGGAGCTAGATGAGAGAACATAATTCAATAACAATAGAATACACACGTTGTTGTTATGTCACTTCATCTATAACAAACCAGAAGCTAGCACTATCAGGAAGTAAAGTATTTTACGAGGCAAGTTATACAGAGATTAACAAAGTAGTAAAAGCTATGAAGTCTAAAACCTCGACGGATTATTAGCATTTATCGTCGACAATTATTAGGTTATTGCTGAATGGGATCACATGGGAAGCACCAGCTTTTAAATAATAATCATCAAAATCGGTTCACCCAGTCAAAAGTTCCGAGGTAATAAACATATAATACGATCGAATCGAGAACCTCATCCCCACAACCGTTCTATAATTTAAAACAATATAAAAATACTCAAATATATGAGTCCGAAGGCAAAAAATTGTATCTGCCACAGCAAAAGATGGTTGCTAGTAAGCTACAAGCCAACGCTGGTCGCTTCCGTCAGAGTCCATTTTGTTGGCGTTACGGATAATCTGTTTACAAGATTGTAGAGTGTATCGTAAAGTATAAGTAGTCTTACTTTGCTACTTTGGACTTTAAAAGGATAATCTGAGCAAATCAAAGATAACGCTTGCAGTTCAACCTTTTTTGGCATATTCTCGACACGAAGCTGGCTTTGTACAAATGTAGGCAGCTAGATGACTCACGTATAACGATATGCCTCCGTATGGTGTCTGGTTTGAAGAGCGCGCCCTGCACGGTGACGCACGGACTGGCTTTGTTCTCGTCCAAGGGCTCGGGTTTCAGTACCGTGATGGGGATCCGGAACACGGGGCCTTTCTCGATGCACGACATGTCGTAGGCGTTGATACTGCGGACACAGAATACATGATATACACAGGTTAAGACCTTCTCGGGCATCGTCTAAGCCGGGTACTGACCGGTGGTACAAAGTGTAATGTACCGCAGCGAACATGATATGATATGTAACTTTACACTACAACGAACTACTACAAAAAAAATTGAGAAACAAATTCAGTACAAGTTTCCAAAAATCTACTTTTTTGCACAACTTTTACCTGAAATTTGAGCGTAATATGTACTCATAAATTGTAAAAGTGAAGAAAATATTTAGATAGAAACCTTGCAAATGTAACGGAGATTCTAAACGACATAGTTTCATTTCACAAACTTGTGACAAGGCTTACTGAAAACACATTTAAATTTTTTATTATGATAGAAACCATCTCTCCTAGTAGGGCATACGTTACGCTTAGGAGGTATCTGCAATGTGTTTTAACTGGTAAAGTGCGCTTGGGTGAGTAGGTAAATGTTAGCCCTGAGTGTAACTTAGTGAAAAGCGTTTCTTTAAACTGTGTTAGCTAATGTAAAGCGCTTAGAGACTATCTGTAAACTATGTTATGTATCTGTAAACTGTGTTAGCTAATGTAAAGCGCTTGGGGAGTATCTGTAAACTATGTTATGTATCTGTAAACTGTGTTAGCTAATGTAAAGCGCTTAGAGACTATCTGTAAACTATGTTATGTATCTGTAAACTGTGTTAGCTAATGTAAAGCGCTTGGGGACTATCTGTAAACTATGTTATGTATCTGTAAACTGTGTTAGCTAATGTAAAGCGCTTGGGGAGTATCTGTAAACAGTGTTATGTAGTGAAAAGCGCTCACCTAGTAAAGTGCGGTCCGGGTGGTAGCGCGGTGACGTCGACGCGCACCGCGGTGGGGCGCGCTACGTTCATCATGTCGAGGTGCGAGGCGGCGCTGAGCCAGGGCGCGGGCGGGCTCGCCGCGAGCCCGAGCCGCGCTGAAAACGCGATCTGACGCCCTGGGACGTTGCGATCTGTGTCAACAATACAGATAAACATCATTTATTTGCAGAAACATGTGTACATATAGGATCTTATGAACAAGTATGCAGATATCAATATGTTTTACCGATTACGGTGTACAAATTGTGTACAGCATACAATACAAATACAATACATTTTAGTAATGTTATATATTTTCAAGGAATAGAGAAGAGGCCAGTTCAAGCAGTGGATGCTTACAGGCTGATTAAAGATATTTCATCACACGTAGTTTCCCAAGCGCTCAGTTCTTTTTGTAAAACAACACTTAAAATTTTAGTATAAAAACTTTCGTAGTTTGACAAATTAATTATGAATGTAAGCGGGATAACTAAGAACCTAGTTTAGGGATGTTGGTGTTCTTCAAACACAAACTAGCTTACATTCATAATGAACACCTAACATATCACGGAAGCTTTTCAGATCCATCTGCAGTAGTGTCCTAAAGGCTATCTCGCTTTGGTCAGTGGTTCAGTTTCTGCGCTACCGAGCGGTAGCGTCGGGGCAAAACGGTGGTAAGACGATCGGACGATATCGTCACGGGGCCGGAACGGGTGGAGTTCGCACAGAATCAAATAACATGAAAACCTTTATTGCCCAGCGCTATCAACGGGCCGAGATGATGATGATAAAACCAAGCAAACCAACCACATTACAATTTATGCAATTTATAACATCAAAACCATGATAGTTGCTTCATCTAATCAAAGTTTTACTAATGAGTATCTTGTCTACCTAATGAGGATTCAAAATTCTACAAATAAATGCCAATTAACGTACCGGCAGAAACACTATCTCTAACTTCATCGCTTTTGCTTTCTTTAATTTCCTCTTTCAAAGTCGAGTCACTTCTTGCACTTTGAATTAGTGTTGTCCGTCGGACGCACTGAGTAGGTAATGTCTTATTCAGTTCAAGATTCGATAAGCACACTGAAATACAAACAAATAGAAAATACTGATCCACTATCATTCTTAACTGGTGGACTTTGTTTTTTTAAAAGCGTAAAACTATATGATAGGACTTTTGAAAACTATCATGGTTTTGATCATCATCAAAAATACGGGGACATCATACATCACATCATACAGACATCACTTCACTGAAAATACATTGTAACAAGATGTGGTAACTAAATTATTATACCATGATAAAATATAAAAAAAAAAAAATTTACCCTGTGAGCAAAACTTCGTATCAGTTATCTAAATTACTTACAGAAAATGATAAAACCCCGACTTTTTTAGCCTTAAGGCCTTTTTTACGGAGCCTCAGGGCGTGCAGCGGCGCGGCCCGCACTATATTCAAACATATGGCATCGGTAGAGTGTGTTTACGGAGAAGCGATTTGACACACGTTTGTTTGATTTGACGCGTCGCATGCGGTGTCGCACGAGGCAGCCACCGTCACTCGCCCCTATCTATAAACATCACCGTACATTGCGATATGTTTGTGTTTACACGTGCGATGACGGGGCCGCTGCACGCCCCGTGCTCCGTAAATGGATAACAACGCCCAAACGCCGACCGATGCCCCGCTTTTACGGAGAAGCCTATGGAATAAAAGATAAAATAAACCCACTCTGTTCATCCTCGTGGTCCAAGAGAAACTGCGGTTCGACAGACACTGTGATGTCTTCCGGCATGGCTTTCAGTTTGGGGCGCAGCAGGATTCCCTTGCCGTTGTACGGCCCGCACGATATGTTGAATGTCACGTCGCGCTCCACGCCGTCGTGGTATGTCGATAGAAGGTGGAATGCCTGAACATTCAAATAAATATTATACCTTTAAACGAGCAATTCTTGTATCCTGTATATTCAGAGTCAGAGTCAGAGTCAAATCGTTTATTTCTTTAGACTTCCAAAATAAGCACTTAGACAAGTCAATTTTTTAATACATACTATAATAAACAGCTTGATAAATAATTACTTATATTGGATCTCGGAAACGGCTCCAACGATTTTCATGAAATTTAGTATACAGGGGGTTTCGGGGGCGATAAATCGATCTAGCTCGGATTCATTTTCAGAAAATGACGTTTTATTCATGTAATTGTTTTCAATAATTAACTTTATCATAATCAATTGACTCTCCCTGACATCTATTGGCGAATAGTAATACTATTTGATTCGTGTTTTCAATAATCAACTTTATCCTAATCAACTTATTACTCATTAAACTGAAAAATATGACTCTTCCTGATATCTATTGGCGAATATTACCACTATAATTTCTAATAAGCACAATTTACCTGGTACTAATTAATAAAATAAAAATTGTTTATTCCAAGTACAAGACTCATAAAATTACATCTCAAATACACAATAATAATAAAATCCAGTAAATAGGGTTAAGAATTGTACAAACTGATCAAGTTATGGGCATAGTGAATTGATAGAATGGGCAACTGAATTAATGGTCAAGTTATGGTTGACAAGCATTTTCAGTATTAAAACCAGGCTTAGGTCAAGAGAGAAAATGTAAATATATAAATAAATTAAATATTTACAGAAAAATGCAAGACAATTCACAAATCATCATCTAACCCCAAGCTAAGCAGAGCTTGTGTCATATGTACTAGGTAATAACTGTCAAATAAACTACATTAGTGTAAATTACATAACATTTCTAGCTTGGAGCTAGGCTAAATGCTGTTGTGTGAATCGTCTCGTATTATTATTAGTCGTGTAAATCACTTCATTAAAAAGAGGCATATTGTGTATGTTTACAATACTTTAAAAACAGAACACATGTAACTAATATCTGCAGATAGAACACAAACAGAACACATGTAACTAATATCTGCAGATAGTACACAAACAGCCCCGAGGCGAAAATCTAACCTACAAACACACAGTTGACTCACCCTTTCAATATTGAGTAGCCCTGTGCCCTGTGCCCACGGCTCCACGTGAGGCAGGTAGGTAGCAGAGTTTTCCAGCGAACGCTTGATAGAGTATGGGGAGTAAGGCAGCTTCTGAGCCTTCATCCCTGATATTAGGGCCGCTGGAAAAGGATAACTTATTGGGTAGGCGATCACTCTATTTCTCAGAAAAGGATAACTTATTGGTTAGGCGATCACTCTCTTTCTCAGAAAAAGATAACTTATTGGGTAGGCGATCACTCTCTTACTCAGAAAAGGATAACTTATTGGGTAGGCGATCACTCTCTTTCTCAGAAAAGGATAACTTATTGGTTAGGCAATCACTCTCTTTCTCAGAAAAGGATAACTTATTGGGTAGGCGATCACTCTCTTTCTCAGAAAAGGATAACTTATTGGTTAGGCGATCACTCTCTTTCTCAGAAAAGGATAACTTATTGGGTAGGCGATCACTCTCTTTCTCAGAAAAGGATAACTTATTGGGTAGGCGATCACTCTCTTTCTCAGAAAAGGATAACTTATTGGGTAGGCGATCACTCTCTTTCTCAGAAAAGGATAACTTATTGGTTAGACGATCACTCTCTTTCTCAGAAAAGGATAACTTATTGGGTAGGCGATCACTCTCTTTCTCAGAAAAGGATAACTTATTGGCTCTTTCTCAGAAAAGGATAAGTTATTGGTTAGGCGATCATTTTCTTAATCAGAAAAGGGTAAGATATAGGTTAGGCGATCACTCTCTTACCCAGAAAAACCCTGGAGAAGACTTGCGCGACTTGTGCATTGACAGTGCTTTTAGGTCGCTATACTTGCATAGCACGCTATTTGTCTATCCAGGTAATAGGTAGTTACAGACACGTAGTACAACCGCAGAACTGTAGGCCTATTCTTCACTGATCTAATCCTTCTATGGTAGTCTTTTTAAGTAAACCCGATTTTAACTGTTAATGCCTATAATTAAATAATTTATTGTTCAAACTTAAATGTAATAATATTGAATAATAAGATTTACCTACTGCACCGGCGACGTGTGGTGCCGCCATCGAAGTGCCGTTCATCAATTGACTATTTCTTAGAGTAAACCTGAAATAATATTGGGAATAAATCAACTGTGTCTTAACATACAGTAGTATTTTTGTAGGTGCTTGGGACAAGAGGAGTATGTCTTGTGTAGGTACAGATAGCGTCAGTAATTGGTAACCTTTTTTTTTTATTCAAACCTGTTTATAGTAAAGCTTGTCCGTAACCTCAATCCACATCTATCAATATTTTTATTAAGGTTACATAAAAGCAGAACGACTAGATAAAAATATTTAAAATAGGATTATAACCTGCATTGTGTTAAGCAGGACGGAATTACCTCCCCCCCCGAAGGGTTCCCGCCTTGCCGGGGCGGGGGGGCTTAGTAATCGCGGCTTCGTCACCCGCGATGAAGCTAAGAGGAACCCAAGGGGCCGTGCCTACGCAGACGGCGACATGGCCGGCCCCGGGACGGACCGCTCCTCTGGGTTTTGCGCTCTAAGCCCAGTTGGAGCGGTAGTAGGTTGCGGTGTCGTATGGGAGGCACCGCAACTGAGGCGGGCGGCCATGCTGTATGGGCAACATGGCTGCAGATAGGTGGAGGCCGCGGCGGGAGAGGAGTGCCGGTATTGCGCTACGCCGCTCTCCCTGCCTTCCGCGGCCTTGGCGGGGTCGCCACCGTTTGCTGGCGGACGCGGTGGGGTCGCAGGGGAAGAGGATTGTCGTTATGGCGTAGGCCGCTCTCCCTATCCTCTGCGACCGTGTGGCAGGCGACGGGGCCACTCGACTGACCCGTCGCACTGGGAGACCTTGGGCGTTCGGTCACGGGGTTGTCCGGCGCCATGTGTTTCTGGCGCGTCGCAAAGGGGGGTGCTCCACACCCCCCAGTGAGGGGCCTGATATCGGGCAGCCGCGGTGGGTTCGTGGAAGAGAAACCGTTCCCATGTTCCCACCACAAGCGGCAGAGGTGGAAGTACCCTGAGGGTTTTAGTGGTGTTGGAGTCCCACATAATCGCACTGTCTCCCCGTGGCAGTGCGATATGCGTGCGCATTTCCCTCAGGATAATAAAAAAAAAAAAAACAAAAAAAAAAAGGACGGAATTACCTAATACTGACGCTCTCTGTACATGTGGGTGTGGTATGGTGAGACGTGAGTTTGTGGGTACTTGTGTATAAGTGTTGGAGTGTGATTGTGAGCTACTGTATGCGTTAGTAAGACGGATGTATGGAAGACATGCCGAACAATTCTGTCACCACACTGCGATCCCCAACCCGCATGCCCAGCGTGGGGATTATGGGCATTACTTCCATGAGATAACAGCCAATAAAAGGCGCTTATCAGGAGGAGGCCTGCGTCCAGCAGTGGACCAATATCGGCTGTTGTGGTGAGGTATAGAAGACATGTGATACCTAGCGACAGAGGCGACGGCGCCGCCGGGCGCGCACACGGAGACGCCGGCGGCGCCGTCGCCGCACGGCCCGCGCGAGCTCCAGCTGAAGGCGCCTCCGTTTAGCTTCTCCCGCATCGAGTACGCCGCCGTCATCATGTCGGGGGACACGTAGGCTCCGACACCTGGGTAACAAGTTAAATATCAGATTATCTAAAGGATAAAATAGCTTGGGACGAATTATGCTCCAACTGGAAAAAAAACAACTGACGACAACGGGCTAAAGGTTTCTTCGTCGTTTCTTTACTTTAGTCTACATACCGAAGCGGCCGGAATAAAAAATGACACTTTATTTCCATGTCAGTGTATTTTAGTTTTTTTCATATGATTTGAATTTATTTTTGAATTTGAATTTGAAGAATGGAGCCTTTTATAGAAAATCGTAAAGGCTTTACGGGGACGCAACCGCAGTAGAGTAGATGCGTAAAACGTTTGTGCGTTCTAGAAAAGGAACACTTCGCTCGCCACCGTACACGAGTATGATACTCGCTTCGCTCGCCGCAGTCCCTTCACACCCACCTATAAGCACGGAGTTGGCGATGTCGGGCGGCGCGCCCACGGTGCAGAGCGCGGGCCCGTGGTTTCCGGCCGAGACCACCCACGCCACGCCGTACTTGTTCACTACAGAGCTTATGATACTGCCCACGCGGCTGGAACAACACAAACAGGATCCAATCAGACTCAAATTGCTGGAGAAATTAGAAGTAAATAAGGCTTTACAGAACTACCTATGCATACAGTCGTTCGGCGAAGGAATCTCGACGTGGTTGACAGGGAAAACGTGCGGGGGGCAAGAGACGGGTCGATAGGATAGACGCTCCCAGTTGCATACTATTTAATAAGTTGATGCACGTTCAAGTCAAACTAATGTACATGTTACGGTACTTGGAAATTATCATCTATGTTCCTTTTCCCAGTCTCTCTTATCCTTCCTTTACAAATACTATAATTCGACGTATGGCGGCGTCAAATTACCACTCTGTTCTTTTTTGCCCTGCTGAAATCTTTCACCCATGGCCAATTTAGAATTACTATCCGAACTTGATTAAACCTTCAAGACCCACTGCCGCCTCCTCGATACCCCTGAGTTATGTAGTAAAGTTTTAGGAGATCAGTACTCATTAAAACTTTTGACTTTTAATATCAGAAGTCTTCAAAAGAACTTTGACGAGTTTTATATAGCCCTATGTCGTTTTACTTTTCGTTTTGACATCATCATACTTACGGAGTGTCACCTAGGATCCTGTCCGCTTATCAGAACAATACCAGGCTACTCCCACTATGGCTCTTCTAATAATACGAACCTAACATAGTAGAGGCGGACTCCCTTCTGGTTAAACTACCTAACTCACAACTCATATTGGGCCTTTATAGATCCCCTTCCTTCGCTAACACTCAGAACTTTTTGTGCTCACTCGACTACGTGATTAAGCAAAACTACAAAAACAAGTTAGTAATTGCGGGGGACATCAATATAAACATTATTCCCGACGACAATTCTGTGTCTAGTGTGCGAGAAGATTACCTGTGTTCTATGGCCGAACTAGGCCTAAAACACGTTATTAACGTTACAACAAGACCGTCGTCTGGTAGCTGTGTAGATCATATTTTCGTAAGCGCTAGATCTCGTGCATTAGGTATCGTTTGTAGGTCGAACATCACAGATCACTATTTGGTCATGGCCGGTATTGAGAGATCTGCCTCAGCTAACCCACGCCAAAACACAGTAACAAAAACTGACTACGATGCTGTTGCCATAGATCTAGATAGAACAAATTGGTGTAATGTCTTGAACTCCACAGAAGCATCCGAGGCGGCCGCTCTCCTCACGAATAGGCTTGAAAATATTGTAAAACGTCATACAAAAAGTCACACTATTAGTCGTCGTAAGCTCAGTAATCATAGCTGGGTTACTCCAGAACTTATCAATTGCATGCGACATAGAGACGCTTTACATCTCAAAGTCAACAAGGATCCGGATAATCCTTTATGTCGTGCTATTTATAAGGCTTATCATAATCAGTATCGGTCCATGATAAGAAACACCAAAGCTGCATATAATAAAGAGTTATTGTTTAAAAATAGAAGTAACCCCTTCCGACTGTGGCAAACTATCAAAACGGTCTGTGAACTTCCGAAACGAAAAGACTGCTCTACAGACCTGTTAGGCATCAGATCTTCGCCCTCCGAGTCATTAAATGAATGTAATGATTACTTTGTTAGTGTTGGTTAAACCCTAGCTAATTCTATTCTTAACAAACTAAATAAGTCTCAGGCCACGCTGGCAGCACAGGTTCGCATTTCCACAAATTTTTCGAATTCATTTTTCATGGCTCCGACGGATTGTAATGAATTTAGCTCCATAATACGTACCCTGAAAAGCAATTGCGCCCCAGGTAATGATGGTCTTTCCAACGACTTTTTGAAGCGGTACGGCTTGTCATTCATAGAGCCTCTATGTCATGTGCTTAATTTAAGCTTGTCTACGGGTGTGTTTCCCCAATGCTGGAAGGTGGCCTCTGTAATTCCTATCTATAAAGACGGCCCTGTATTATCCCCTTCTAACTATCGGCCGATCTCTCTCTTACCAGTTTTCTCAAAAATTCTCGAGAAAATTGTCCATAAGAGACTCTACAAGTTTCTAGAGCATAACAATGTCTTGTCGCGATATCAATTCGGTTTCAGAAAAGGGAAGTCGACAGAAGACGCTGTTCATTATCTCCTTGACTTTGTTGCATCTGCACTAGATAATAACGAAAAATGCATTGGCGTCTTCCTAGATTTGGCCAAGGCGTTTGACACAGTTTCCCCAAAAATACTTCTTAGTAAGCTTGAATGCTTGGGAATTCGAGGAATCCCACTGCAATGGTTTGAGAGCTATTTATCCAAAAGAGTTCAGTGTGTCTCAGTAGCGGGTCATTCTAGTCAACCACGGGATGTATGTTTTGGTGTACCCCAGGGTAGCATACTAGGCCCTACTCTATTTTCATTATACATCAATGACATAACATCCCTGTTAACTGACCTTCCCCTGACTCAAATACTGTGTTACGCAGACGACACAGCTCTTGTATTTCGCGGTGACTCCTGGGCCGTGGTAGCACGGCTGGCAGAGGAGGGCTTAGCTCGGGTTGCTACTTGGCTCAACGTTAATTTACTAACGCTTAACGCAAGCAAAACAAAATACATGTGCTTCCATAAAACAGGTGTTTCCAGTCCTCCCACCTCTCTATCTCTGCGTATTCACAAATGTGACTCTTCGAATACACTACATACATGTCCATATTCTTGTCCTGAGCTTGAACGGTCACCCGTGTTTAAATATTTAGGAGTTCACCTTGATGAAAACCTGTGCTTTCGCCAGCACATCAATACTCTGTCTGGTAGAGTTCGGAAGATCATTCACATTATGAAATTGCTACGTGAAGGCGCGGACAATGACACTCTTATGACCGTGTATTCAGCTCTCTGCCAGTCCATCATGGGTTATTGCATCACCGCCTGGGGCGGTGCCGCTAAAACCATCATGATCAAACTCGAACGAGCTCATAGGTCTGTGCTGAAAGTCATGTTCCGAAAGCCTTTTAGATTCCCTACCACTACCCTACACTTGGAAACTCAGACCTTATCTGTTCGTCAGCTGTACGTCTCGGGTGTCGTCTCTGCTTTTCACAAGACATTTTCTGCTAGTGTCTCGTCGAACAGTCGTCGCGTGAGAGTTAATGTTCCAGCCATTAAAACTGCCTTTGCTAAACGTTTCCGTAAGTTTGCCTTTCCTTTCATCTATCGCCGGGTCATCAAGCATTGCAATCTGTCTAGCGCGCTATATGGCGTAAAGGAAAAGATTAGACGATGGCTGCTTACCCTTGACTACGATGCCACTGAGGACCTCTTAAGTATCTTAAAATAAAAGTAAAGATTACTACAGTAAAATATTTGTATCCAAACTCCCCTTTTCCTCATCCTCTCCTCCCTACCTTTTTCTCCTTGCCCTCAAATCAGTAACTCCGCTCTACATAAATGTAATTAGTGACTTACTCAAATGTTACAGACGTAGTGTTCCGATTTGTTTAGATTCACTCCACTTAATTGTTTAGTTTTATTATAATGTTATTATTCTGTTTGTTTGCCCTGTATAAGTTACATTTAATCGCCACCGACAAAGCTACTTTTGTAAACAGGCTTCCCGCGACACAGGCTTGCCTCGTGCGGGGGCCGCCAGTAATGTGTACCTATTTTAAGTAAATTGGCAAATAAATCATTTTGTATTTGTATTTGTATACATAACCGCCACAGTAACTCGGGAACGTCCCACTCCCCCGACCAGCAGACTGATTATGGTCAAATTTCCCTAATATTGGATATATGTATTTGACATTTGAAAGCCTTTTTGATGGCAGTGGCTTCTGCGATACAATTGCAAATGACGAAGACCATTTCACGGGCTTTCAAATGTCATTAAAGGATGGGTGGTTTTGCGTAATTCCACTGCCGTGCCTCAGCCCCCGCACGACTGGCCTTTCAAACGCCTTAGTCGAACGACTGTATGCATATAAATAGGCTGTGGTATAGCTATGTTATAGACAAAATTTATTAAAATCAGGTGGATTTTACTAGGCTTAAAGTCAAATGGGATGGGATCGCACACAAGTGTGCATTCGTACGTCGACAACGCTACACGAGCGTAACAAATCACCAGTTCCAATATCTTAACGTAATTCAAGTTTACGCTTTATTTGAAGAACAATGGTATAATCAAAGATAGGTTTACGCCAGTAATAACTTGGCGGGATGGAAAATTTTACCAAAAAATTCGCACAAGCAACAATTTGCAAAGTTGCTGCTTACCCAGTATTACACCAATGGGCATGCTCTCCATAACTCATATTAATAACATCTATCTTCATCTTCTTGGACAGCTCCATGATTTTGATGCAGGCCCGGACAAGGGCGGTGCCCGTCTCCATGGATCCGAGCCGGCTGTCTCCGATGGTCAGGGACACGATCTTGGCTCCGGGGGCGACACCATTCCGCTCTGGTTCATTGGGAAAGTAGCCTGATGCTATGGCTGCTACGTGGGTGCCATGAGTTGCTGGAGATAAATTCAGTATGAGATGCTGATCTAATAAAATGTAATTACATTGTGAAAAAGAGTTATCAACATCATGCTGCCTAGTATAATGTCTGTAATAATTATTCGTAGCCTCTGTGTGGTGTATTAAATACCACCAGTTGTGTAAGTATATGAATGAGTACACTTGTATGAGTGTATGTTGTGGAATTTTATGTATTTAAGAGTTGAGGGTAGATTTAGAATAAGTAACCTATTTGAAGGTAGTTGATTAAAAACTTGCCTTGGTAATCAACTCAACCATGGTGTTATATTTTAGAGGCAACAACTTTGAAATAACTAATGCGGGTACTTGGATAAGGATGCTGAAGATAACCCACACTCTTCAGTCCTGATGCCCTTAGTTAGATAAGCAATACTCACAACACATCCCCACCACTTCCAAAGTGTTCCCTTCATCATGCACATTGATGCTGATGGTCATTTCATCAAACTCTGTGAGGTAAGAGTGCTCGTGGGTCTCACTGTACTCCCCAAGAAGCACACCTTTTTCTAATTCACCCTCTTCCGAGGTGTCGATGCAGGCTCTGGAAATATAGACAAATTAGTAAATGTTGATATGGTAGGAGCACTGATATAAAATACTTTTATTGTGCTTAAGAAAAACTAAGAAACAATTTACAAAATAAATAATTAAGTCTTCTGCCATCTTATCGCTCAAGAACCCTGCTAGACAACCTTGTATGGATAGAAATGTCTGATATATATATCAACTGTACTTTTATTTCCTGTCATTTCAATCTGTCTTATAGAATAATTAAAAGGATTGAATTAATTCCTTATGGTCTCAGAAATTTGGGATACAGCTTAGTTTTTACTTTGTAAGACACAAGGGAATATTTGAGAGGAGATCCTCACCTCCACACCACTCCATCATGAAACAGTACACAGTCGAAGGTTGGTCCCAGGTCATTGTACTTCTTCTCGGCACTCTGCAGGACTTCCACTCGAGCCTCTAGTTCCTCCTTCTGGAGTTTCTCTTCCACACTCAGGGTGGATGACTTTGACACTGAAGCAATCAATTAGACACTGAAAAGAAGCTCATTCATGTTTCTGCCCGCACCATCTTAAGATAGAGCTTAAGATGATGTAGGCAGGAATAGGAACACCGAGACCTAAATAATGGCAATGCAGACGATTGTAGCAAATAATAGTCAGCTCAGATAAAAAGGAGCATGTTAGCAGGAATGGAAAAGGAAAAAACCTTTGTTCTTATCAAATTTCAATCAGGATAAACTGGCTTATTACTTTCCAATTTAACATGGACCTTACATAATAGACGAGACAGGATGCTTACCAACATCATTCTCGAAATCCTGGAGTTCTTTGTTAGCCTTAGCAAATGCAGGTTTATGCTTCACATCCCAAAGATGTTCTTTCCTATGGTCTGTCATGCGGTCCTTGACTTTTGATGGATACATACTGTTGGGGTGCAACAGTCCCACCCGCCATACACCAGTTGGGTTCTGCCATGTCTCTGGAATCTTCAAAGATAACAATAGATTATCAATATTACAAAATTATATTAAACAAACAACCTCTCATAATGTGTAGGCTCTTACTAATTAATACCTTCTCTGCACTTCCACAGCTGACCGTGCCTCCCAGAAACAGAAGGGGTTTTGGTGGACCCCATAAAAATGTTATGGAGAAAAATAATAGCAACACGTAGTATTTACCTTTAGCTTGCGGCCTGTCAAGCCGGCAATGCCGCCGTCGGTAACCTTCCGAATTATCGTGCTGGTGTCCACATCCCCGCTTCCACTGCAGTCAAATCTCTCGATAACCTTCGTTTCACCCGTGCTCGTCACCTGATATCATAAAACTTAAGTACTCAGCACTAAACAGGGAATAAAATGCAACTAAACAAATCGTGACGAGACACATTTTTACCGTGAGTCCCTCGGCTGCTGGGTCAACTCCTGAATCGAAAATGGCAATAATCGTATTTCTGCCGTCATATTCTTCATATTTATTGAGAAACGAGATGACTCCCGTTTCTTTTTTCGGCATCAATCCCCAGACGGGGAAATCTTCGATAGGTAGCGCTGCCATTTTTGATGACACTGAAATAAATAGTGTTGTGCTCGTGACTAACGTGACTTGACAACGATGTTGGGCCGTCGTCGTCGTCGTCGTCGTCGTCAGCCAGCAATCGGAATGCGAGTTTGAAAAAAATCCTGTTGTAAAATACACACACACCACAATTTTGAATAATGTTTGTGGCTTTACGAGACAGGTAACAGGTATAGTTTTGAACGATACATCCATTACTGATTTTAAATTTGATTTATGCTTCGATCAAATAAACCCTATGTAGGTATATTTGATTAAAGGATTTATGATAGAGTAAGACGAGAGTAGAGATGATATTGGTATTCGACCATACTATGGTATCGGAGCAAATCGTAGAGGTTCGAAACAATTTTTGGTTTTGAAAGCTTACATTAAAATTTGTCACCGGTGGTGTCCTAAGACGTAATTGAACCATTAGAGCTGTTTGTATTCTAGTTGTTGAAAGTTAGGCATTTTATATTGGTTGTTACTTGTTAGTTATTTTCCTGCTGTGGCCTGGTTTTTTTTTTGAGTAATAAATCAAATCAAGAAATCCATTATTATTATAATAATAGTTATCTTTGATTTTAGATTCTCAATTATAGATGATGGATGATGAGTACCTACCTATAATCTATATCACCAATCAAACATCAAACATATTTTATTTCCCTTAATATACAATAAATGTACTTACATTCAGCAAAGGTCAAATTATATAGTTAAAAGTTACACTGACACGGAAATAAAGTGGTATTTTTGATTTTATCGCTTCGGTTTGTAGACTAAAGTAAAGAGAGCACGAAGAAACCTTTAGCCTGCCAGGAGGGGTTTGTTTTTTGTAGAAGCTCATACATTGCCCGTTAATTATTAGTTTTATAAAGCCTACTTGTGGGTACAGCGAGCTTATTTATTTCTAGTACCTATTTAAAATATGTTTATATCGCTATTTTTGGGAAACTATTGATATTTTTATAAGTGTACCTACAACAAGTTTTTATAAAGATATTGACTCGGTCCTATCATAATGTATTAATACTAACAAACTTTGAAAAATTCGTAATGAATGTAGGTACCCTAGTATCCTACTACGAGTATAAGCGAACCTAATTTGTGTGTGAAGAACACCAAAGTTTCATCTCTTAACGAGATCTTAGGTTTGTATTCACAAGCTTACGTTCTTTATAATGGATCAAGGCAGAGATAAACCAATCTGAAAATGAACGCGTCTTCTTCACAGAATTATACCAGCTTAATACTCATTAGCGAGAGGCGTAAAAATATAACTTTAAAATGGTCTTGAGCAACATAATTGCAATGTGATTAAGCTCTTTAAATAAAGATTTAAAAAAATGGTCTTATTCTTTTTGGGCTTGGATACTACCAAGAACAAAAAGAAAAATTCTGCTTTTTGTTTATCTCTACATACAATAATTAAAACCGATAAATATACAGTGAGGCTTGTTCACAACCCTCGGCTACTAAAATGTCACTTTATTGTGTTGCCCACTAAAACAATTCTCAAAGACAAGACACCACAAATGCAAGATGACAAGAAGTCGAAGGAGCTCAAACTATCGAAAAAACTACGGATATCAGTATCATAGAGTTTATAGTACTAGCATGATATCTCTATGTTTACTATGCGCAAATATGAAAGGCATTGAAAATGAAATTGAGGAATAAAGATAAAAAATATCAATCGCACACTGACCTAGCGCGTAAGGGACCCTCTGCCTACCGCCTACAACTTTTGTGCGCATGTCTCCTAAGATGGCTCATACTGTATTCAACCAGGGGAGGTAATTTGTCCGTTTGAAATAGTGCATTCAAAAAACAGTTATTACCTTTTGTACCTACTCAATCCAAGTCACCGAAAAGATTTTGAAATTTTGGAAAATCTTAAAAAGTTACCTACCTTTACCTTTACTCTTCTAAAACTTATACAACGAGCATAGAGTTTTTATAGTACTAGCCAATGATATCTCTATGACAACGAGGTATTACAACATTAATAAAGTTAAATTGTACCTACTAGCCAGTATCACCTCATATGACGAATCAAACAGCTTGTGAACGAAATCAATTAATTTTAAGTTTCTATTATCTCTAAAAAGTTTTAAAAACATAGATTTTTTTGTTTTCTCTATGCTCAGCTCAACCTATGTACATGTTATTGATGTATTTTGGGTTCCGTAGGAACTCAAAGGAAATCAACAGAGGTGGTGTGGCTGAATCGAATCCGATGGGTTGGATAAAAATACCATCTTTCTTTGCTTGTACTTTTAATATATTTTAAGTCACTCCCGTCTTTGGTCAAATAATAAAATAATGTTCGCCAAATCACACACCATCATCTAGTATGGTTCATAATATATGATACTTTTTTTTATTATCTCCTTAAATTTAAAGTAAACAAATATTATTGTCTGTCTCTGGTCACGGCCTCATGCATGCCTCGTCTAAGTTTGCAAAATACTATAAAAATCTAACGAAACCACAAATTTGTGCAGTAGGTAGGTACGCTCTGCTTGTTGCATTGATTTACGTAAACACATTCTGCTTTTTCGTTAAACTTCTTCTAGCGTAGGCTTGCTCTAGTCCGGGACAAAAACTCCGTTTCAGGTGAGTTCAAAAAATCTAATGCCAAACAACTCACACGCACAGCTAGATCATAAAATGTTCTATAGAGTATACTAATACTACACCCACCAACATCTTAAAGACGTGTTTTTATTCGACCAACTTATAAATTGGTCTTAGCTCATTATTTAGCATCTTTGTATTTCAACGTATGCCTCACCAATTTAAAAGACGTAGGTACGCTACAATCGGTTACCAACTTCCATTACTGCGGCTCCCAACTTGCCCATATTCAAATCAAGGTTAAAAAAGTGGCTTGTCGAGCAGGCCTTCTACGCAGTGGAAGAGTTTCTGTGCCTAAAGGTTCACCCTACCTCGATAAAATTTGTACTTAATGTAAGCATGTATGTTACAAATTATTAATTTGCTAATTGACTTTAATTGTTTAAATTTTCTGTGAAGGTTATTTAATTTAATTGTTGTGTACCCAATTACGTACCAATACCATTTTTGACGTGTATATCATCTTATACCAATAAATGAATCTGAAATCTGAAATCTGACGTTGCGACTCATTCCAGTCACTGATATAAATTTTCTAAGCACCGCATTATTTCCAAAAAAAATTGGGCTTGCTCTGCTTGCTGTTATTGATTTTTTTATAATCTTCTGGACCAGTTTGTAGCCAACCAATACGTAACGAAAATTTCGTTACATCCATTTTGATATCTTTTTGTACTCCTAATTCTTTTGATAATTTCACTCACTTCGTTCGCCCTTTATCTACCACAGCAAAGTCTAGAATTTTACGGGGCTTGCTTCGTTCGCTCTATTTTTGTTGTAAAGATAGTTGCTTGATATGGTAGGTTTTACTGTTGCTTATTTTTCCCCAAACGAAGCCACGGACACAGGTAGAAAGTAAATAAATAAAAAAATATGATACGTCCAACAAACAACTACATAAACATGCTCACAATCACAATGAAGGAGTAGGTAGGTAAAGTAAAAAATAAATACCCAAATGTTTGCGATAAATATTCCATGGCTTTATGGAACCCTACGCGTGAGTGTTTGGGTCACAACTAGCTGGAATATTTTGACTTTATTCGAAAAGTTCTGAAATATTTCACGGAGAAAATAAAAATTAGAAATGTGGTGGCAGTCATTTCCAGGATTCATTATTATAACCGCGGGTGTTGCAATTCCAGGATTTGCAACCTACTGGCTTAACTATTTAGTGCTTGGGAATGTAAGTACCTATGTACTCGTATCTAACAAAAATAATCCGGATAAAAAGTAGACATGACTTTTTTTAAGAAGACTGTTTACCTACAAGTGGGTCGGTAAATAGTACCTAGGTTGGTGCATAAGTAACTCACTTTATGTAGGTACCTACATTTTTAAAAACGAAATTTAGTCGCTTTCCCTGTGAGTGGGAAAAGGCAGAAAAAAGTACATTCACATATTTATTACACACCGCGCCGCGTCGCCTCCCGTAGGCACTCTTAGGCACACTTCGGCACACTTCAATACGTCTCTTTTTTAGATATTCGTTCCTGTGAGTACTTTTTTAGACACTGTTAATGCGTTACCCAGTCTCTTTGCGGATCAATACTACTTTAATTTGCGAAAGAACATAGGTAGTGTACCTAAATTGATTGCTACCTAAAGAATTTAATGGGTCGTACTGTAGGTACTGAAAATTTGTGATTTTAGCAGGTTAATTATGAACCTTGAAGAATGCCAACATTTCAGCCCTTATCGAGGGATTTCTTCAGGGTGAGTGCGATTCTAGATGCACGCGTTCTTATCGAGTTCTACACGCGAGTGCTTGTGTAAATTCATATCTAATGCGTCCTTATATAACTATGATAGTTTTTGAAATCACGTGTCATTGTCACGATTTTTTTTATTTGCATTTCTGAATTCCCGCTCTGTCGCGCGCCGACAACAGATTATTTTTATTGTTGATTGGTCCCAACAAACCCAGATGGTCCTTCACTCGGTGGAAACCAAAGAAATTAATAAACTGTAGGTAGGTACCGGTTTTTCGATGATTTTCATTGGCCGCTGCTGCGCCATCACTGCCGCCTTTGCAGCCGCCACCGCCAAAATTATTATCAGGCAACACCGAGTTTCCCAGATTCTTTCTTTCACTGTCATCACAAGCTGTCAAATTTACGTAAACACTTGCTGCAGCAAAAGTACGTGATTGTGAAATTAGCGAAACAGAATTTCGTTGATTTAGTAAAATGTGGTATGAAATTCTGCCAAGTTTCTTCGTGGTCATGGCCGGCTTAGGTATCCCTGGTTGGGGACTGTATCACATTCACAATTTAACGCTTGGCAACGTAAGTAATTTGTTCCCACTCAAACATTAGGTAACACTTGATGCCCGCACCGCACATTCATCACACTATTATCCCTAAAACTCCATCCATAGACATGCATAGCATAGATCAAGAATTCTTCAATGTCAGTGAAGTAAAAATTAGGTAAAGTTTTTGCTGTAAACGCTCAATTCCCTTTGATTAATAAAGTTCAGTAGTTTAGGCGTGACAAAGTCCATTGATTCATCCAACTATTCATCCATACTTTCGCATTTACATATAATTTAGTGTACTAACAGCTATGAGTTGTGGAGAAGTATCTTTATAACTTTACCCTTTATGCGCAGAATAAACATTTAAGGAAACCTATATTATACCCAGCAGAAGATAAAATTAAGCTGTGCATAATTATTTTGGAACATACTTAAATAGCAAACAAATCATGGGCATGTTTTTGGGATTGTTTGTAGTATGGTGTTTGAAATAAAAATATAAGTAGTATGAATTAATTCATTCTCTTGTAAGATAGGTATAAAATGATGTTTTTGTTTTCTTGATCAATTTGCATTTGCATTGATCCACATTCAGCACCATGAAAGCCACTGTCGCTTTCATTCAATTTTAAGTACCTACCACATTTGTGGAGAACATTATAATTTGTATCATTATGATTTTAGGGTCTGATCAAACCAATGCATAGATAGACAACTTTTAAGTGTAATTTTTGTAAGGTTCTAAGTATCTACTGGGGAGGGGCAAACACCATGGTCATAATTTTCTTGTTATAAAAATTTATATATTTTCTTCATTCCTAGTGTTTTAGACGTACCTTGGACGATAGATGGCAAAGAAGATCGTACCAGCGTGATCTGAGGCTTACAGGAAACCCTTATCAAGTGAATGTAAGTAACATGTTACTTATAGATAACTTATAGATGAGTGGATTAAATCTATCGTATCCATTTTGAATGGAGCATAAACGTAAACAAACCGCCCATACTTAACCTAAAATTTACTTTGTTGGCGCGTCCTTTTATACGTAATTTACATTACTTGTCGATTTTAGATCCTCCCTTCAATAAAAATTGCTTACATAAAAATTGCATCTAAAACTCGAAGCCAAGCAAGTGAGATTTTGTTATTTGTGTCGTACTTTGTTTACTAACATGCTTCATTCAAAATGGATAAACCATAGTAATTCTGTCTTGATCAATGAATGAGCACCAAAGTGGCCATGAGTGTTTCCACTATTTTGAGCGTATTATTGGAATCAGAATATCTGTGAAGAATAATCAAATATTGTTTGGTCGACCTTTGGATTATGTGCTCCGTAATAGGCTTGACAACAATAAAGTCTGTCATATAAATAGAAAACTACAGTTTTAACAATCTTCAATTTTTATTTTCGAAATATACTAAAAACAAATACCTAGTTTATCTGAGCACCACTTCAAATAAAAAAATAGATATTTTTTTTTATTTATTTATAAAATGTACACTATTTTTACAGGGACCCCTAATGCAATGGTGTACCTACTTATTCTATCATAAAAATATTATAAGAAAGATAATTGAGCATACTTAGCTTCTAATACAATAAAAAATATTCAAATTACATACTTAAACTAAATAACATATTTAAAAAAAAATCGTTAGTGAATAAAAAATAAATTAAAAACAATTTCCATTAATAAATTCCAATTACATACTTAAGCCTTATAAAATATAAAAAAATCGTTACTCAGAAGATGTCAAATAAAAAATAAAAATAATCACAAAATGTCAAATCTAGTTTGAATAACATAGAATAAATAACAGCGTCCTATGACATTCGCTCAGAGAGCCGTAGAAAAGGTCGACTCTCCGCCATTGATTTATTAAAAACGTAGATGAGGCACCGGTTGCTCGAAAGTGGCAACCTCAAATTGTGTAAAATTGTGTTCTCTCACATCAGTCACCGTCTGACCGGCGGCACGGGCGGTCGTGATTAGCGTGAAATATTGTTGTCTCAGTCTCACTTCGGTCCTAGATACGTATTTCCGTCTTTGTTCTTCTTTGTATTGCACAGGACTGGAAATATAAATGTGAGCGTATGTGTTTGCGTGTAGTTGTAACACATGCCAATTTTTGAGTAAGCGCTGGGAGAACCTTACCTATCTTCCCTTTTTATATCAATGCTCTCCGCCACTAAATTGAGCGTGTGGATGCAGCGCGTAAGAGGTGCCTTATTCAGAAGGTTAGTCCTTCCTCTTGGTACAGCCAATAGGGTGGGCCGTCTCCGTCGATGCACAAACTCATCAAGCACATTCAACCGCATTTTCTCTAAAATGCCTGGGTTGGTGATCATCTCACGAAATATCTTCACCAAATATAGAGCATAAAAATAAATTCTTACTAAAAATAAAATTGAACCAACACATCGATAAAATATATTTTTCGCCAAACTCGTTCAAAAGGGTGACTGCCAAACAGTGAGCGAAATCTATGCTTCACTGTAAAATATTTAAACAAATAAATAATAAATCTATCCGAAAGGAGTTTGTTATGGGAACCATTTATTCGAACAGAAGATGTCTAACCTGCACCAAGACCTCACCCCATGAATAACCAGCAGCGCCCCGCGGTTACGCACCCATTGTTCCTATGGAAACGTTAAAAGGTGATTTATATCCCACGGGAACTGATTTATGGGATAAAAAGTAACCTATGTTTGATGATTACCTACATAGGGACAAAATTTCCTTTTTACAAAATGTCACCCGATCCGTTCAGTAGTTTTTGCGTGAAGAGCTACAAGGGTACAAGTAACAAACATCCATCCATCTAAATTTTAGCAGATGGCGCTAAAATAAACCGATCAATTGCAAGACACATGAAGGGTTCCGTTGTACAATTTTTTTTCGTACCTACCTACACATCAACCGTTGTCGGTCGAAAGACCTGTTGCTTTGCTTTGTTGCACCACTGCCGCACAATAGGTACAATGCCAACCGCATTGTACTGTGCGGCAGCGGTGTCGTCCAGATCTGCGACTATCTTAACTGTGGTTATTTCTATTTTCAGGGTTTGGAAAGCATTCCTGATAAAAAAGATGAGAAGAAATAATTTAAATAATTGTATACTACCTAAGTAGGTATCTATATCCATTCTAAATTAGCGCGCAACTTCTTCATTTAATGCATAAACTATGAAAACCAAACGACGAAACACAGTGCGCAATTTTAGAGTGGACGTACATACAGTGATTTTATTATTTAATTTTGTTCGATTGAAATAAATATTAGTACAAATAATGAACCTATTTTGAGAACATACTACTCTCTACCCTATGCTATGTGAATAAGTAGGTAGCTGCTACCACTACCGATGATATCCTGCGAAGTCTGAGATGAACAACACGTGCGTTGTCGTCGACCTGCAGGGGTATTTTATTTAATTCGTCGGATTTTATTCAATTCGTCGGTAGGCTACTTAACCTAATACTCCTGCCACTCAGCAGGGGTACTTAAATTCATTCGATTCGTTTCCGAAGCGAAAACGTCAGATTCGAATTTGAATTTTATTCCGACGGAACTTTAGAACGCAATTTTGATTTGTCAAAAGTGTCCAATATCAAACTTTCACATGTAGGTACAATCAATATTCGTCAGTCTGGTAAAAATGTACAAACCTATGTACCTCAACGTAGTAGGTAGGTTCCTGAGGTAGGTCTTCTAACCTACCTACGTTGTTGAGTAAATGGCAAGAGTGGCAGGAGTATTAGACTAAGTTCACATGTAACGCGTGTTGCGAGCACTCATCACTACCTACTCGTTAGTCTGTTATAAATGTAAGTAGGTACCTACCTCAACGTAGTAGGTAGGTCGTCTAACCTACCTACGTTGTTGAGTAAATGGCAAGAGTGGCAGGAGTATTAGACTAAGTTCACATGTAACGCGCGTTGCGAGCAATCATCACTACCTACTCGTTAATCTGGTAAAAATGTGGGTACCTATACCTATCTCAACGTAGTATGTGTAGGTAGGTTCCTAAGGTAGGTCTTCTAACCTACCCTACGTGTTTGAGTTTGAGAGTATGGCAAGAGTAGCAGCAGTATTAGGCTAGTTCAGATGTAACGCGCGTTGCGAGCACTCATCGCTAATCTTCAGTCTGGTAATAATGTATCTAGCTCAACATAGGTAGGTCCTTTAGCTATTCTACCTACCTACGTTATTGTAAATGGCAGCTTAGACGTATAGACGCTTGATTTTAAATCACGCGTTAAAACTTTGAAAGTTCTGACAATGGCATCCTTATGAAAACCATTTACCTAATTGAAGTCGTCGGTTTATAGTTTTCTCAAACAAACTTAATCATTACGAAATGCTTAGGTACAATTTTTTTTATTAGGTACATCTCGCCTTTTTGCCCTTACCACAGATAATATAATACTATACCCATTACTTTGTAACTACGACGACCGACGACGCGACGACGACAGCAGTTGCAACCCTTTACCGATCGAATTTGTTTGACGAAAATCAATCTGGCATTAATCAAGGTGATTTGTGTCGATTTCGCGATAGGTATTTGTTTGCAGTACAGTCGGCAAAAATTGCGCCTTACCACCACCAGGGTTATTTTTCTGTTAAGTGAATATTTGCCAACCCCGGCTTTTGTTTTTAATGCAAAGCAAAATAGTTTCAAACTGGATAGGCGTTACGTTTGGCGATGGTACATTTTGTACTAAACGCATACGTTGACGCACACTGCTGCTATTTTATCGCCGCGATTCAGTTCGTCCGAGACGTCCGTCGCTCTTAAAAAATAAACCGCTGTGTAAGGAATCGCGCTAGAAAATCGCCGAAATAGCACTTCACAAGACGCGCTAATAAATTAGCGTCTGTGTGCGGAGGGCTTTATTCGTGCGCTTATTCGAGCCCCTACGTGCAAGAACTTTATATCGCCAACAGGCTCCAATCTCCCGCGCCCAGCGCACTCTTAATGACCTCCTCGCCAAGCATCCTCAGGTCGACCTGTTTGCGGATGGATGGAAGTCGATAGAACGTATGTGCCTCAGCTATTGTGAGACTTAAGAAAAAAAAATACCACTGTATTTTATTTTCTCATATTTATTATTTTCATCATTTTATTTCCATGTTTTTTATTATGTAACCGTAGTAACGAGATGTCTTTGTTTTTATTTGCTGATGTTGTCTTAACATTATTTTTATTTTACGAATTTTATGTCCTGTTATGTTGTTCTAAATTTATTTTCACTAGCAAGTAGATGTCCTAGATTTAACGCATTGGAGTGTACTCTGTAATGTTATGTCTGGTTTTTTTAAATTGAAATTTATTGTTCTGTGGGACGCAGGAGCCCAAAATAAGAAGTAGAAGAAAAAAATTGTTCTGTGGTTGTTCGGGACCCAAGAAGAAGACTTCTGCTTTGCTGCTTGCTGGAATTATACTATTTTACGATCTCTTTGTTTTTGTTTATTTTTGCGATGGATAATTGTTTTGTAGACGTTGCACAAGAATTTCTCTGTGTTGCTTTTCATAATATTCTTTACTATACAAAAATTTACCCGCCCAGTATATTCGAAACCAGGCGCAAGTACAGCATCGTTGTTTACCGGTCTACGCATCCAGAAATCAACCAGTACATAGATCTATGTCTGAAAAGCGCAGCAGAGTGCTTGAACAGCGGCCAGCTGAGCCGCATCGAGTTCGCTATAACAAGCAACAGTTACGAGCCTCTTGCGAAGTTTGTGTTTGATTTCGACAAGAACTTTCAACACCAGGAGACCAATGACGCCTATCTTATCCAGTCCGAGCAGAATCTACGTGCCTTCTGCTTGAAATTGTCCTCTATAAGCAATCAGTTCAGGAACCTACCTTCAGACTGCAGCTTCTCTATCTATCTCCACACCAATGAATCAACTGCAGTCGCAATAGCAAATAATCCAAGTTTAGAAGATTTTCCATTGGTAGAAGTTGAAAGCAAACAGGATGAGTCTACTAATATTCTGCCTTTGAGAAGTTTTTCAGTAAGGAACTTTAATATAGACACTTATGTTGAGATAGGTTTTAAAAATAGGTAATAACTATGAAAATTATTAGTAGGTCAGTATGTAAGTTCCATTGTAACGTTTCATGTGACTCATTCAACATTCAATGAGTAGGTACATTTAAAAGTAAATACAAGACAGATTAATAATAAATTTTAAAAATAAAATTATTGTAAGAAACAATAAAAACACATACCTTCCTGTTTAAAATGTAATTCTGAAATTCCTTACATAATTCAGGTAACTTTTATGAAATTCCTTCTTTTTTAATCAAGTTAACTTTAAGACATCTGAGCCTAGAGTATATTTCGTCCCAGTCTAGATAGCCTCCTATAAGTTTTCTCACATTATCTCCCTTGTCTTCATAAGCATCTCTGCCATGTAACATCCTGATATTATCAAACACCAAAATGTTTCCCGCTTTGTTCTTAAACTTGGCTGCAAACTTATGACTTAATTCCAAAAATAAACTATGGGCTTTGTACCATGGGACTACATCCTCAATGGTCCCCGGGAAATGACTTCCTCTTTGCGGTATAGAAAAGCTTATTCTCATTATATCTCCGTGCTTGTCTAGGACAATGACAGGTGAGCGGTAAAGTTTGAAGAATTCTAAACCATCTTGCGTTCCCACATCACTCCACTCTACTTCCACTTCAGTCAACAGCTTGTATTCCTGAGGATGGTTGTCTCTCATGTAGTTAGCCACGAAATGGCTGTCGGAGAGAAGGTTTTCACCTCCTTGGCTTTGGGTTTGAACTAAGCAATGTAGCATGTTTACTCCAGGGCAGTATTCATAGTAGGGCAAATCAGTATGCATTTGCAGTTTACTTGATAGGTAGGCCACATTGCTTGTGTTTGGAACATTCTGTACCACAAATTTGACTCCATAATGTGTTCTCTTTGTGAAGCCAATCTTGGCTGATAGGGGGTCTAAAGCTGTTTCAGAATCTGGGGTATTTTCAATCAGAGCCACTCCATACCTGGAGAGTTGGTTAAGCCAGTTGAACATTGCTTCGTCAGATTTTAAAATTAAATTATAATCATGTTTGCTGCAAATATCATTGAAGTCTGCCCCATTCCATGTTACTTTCTTAGGCTTGTAAATAGTATCATTGTAGTTTTTCTGGTTCCGAGGTGTGAAGCCTCTGAATTTGAGCCAGCTGTAGTTGTACTGAGATGTGTGTCCATCCGGCCATGTTATTTCAAGATGTTTCTTGTCTTCACTGACCTCTTTTGGTTTTATATTTGGGTTGAAATAGCTCCAATCTAAGATCCGGCTTTTAGCAGAGAAGTGATAACACTTATTGCACTGACAGTTGTCTCTTAACCAAACATATGGGAAATGTAAGAGCTCGCCCTGTATTCTTACCCTTAAATGGTTCTCATGTTCATTCTTCAAAAGTGCATTGTTAGTATGAATTTGGGTAGCAAATATAATTTTCGGTAGAGTTTGGAATACGTTGCGCGTTGCTTTAATTCGCTTTAAAGTGAACATGGCGTGCTCGTCGGAGCTTGGAGTTTGATAAACTGAGATAAAGGTTAGTTGACACTACCTAATTGAAATACTCCAAGAGATAATAGACATATCATTGTTTCTACATTCATTAAACATCGCATCATTAGTAGGTACCTACAAATCAGCATATCTTATTGTCCTTTTACACTAGTTGAGTCACAGTCTAATCAATGGTTTTATTATAAGTTAAGTTAACTTTAGTTAATGTCATTTTTATAGACTACAAGTGGAAACTGTCTATTTGTTCTAGTTTTGAAGAATTTACTGTTACCTAAACATAAGCTTTTTGTTTCCCAAATAATTAAAATAAAAGTACTTTATTTAAGAAAATGAATTTATTACCTAATTATTTCTTCCTGGCCATAATTAAAACAACAAGTTCCAACTTAAATAATCTAAAACTAAGTAACATTTGCTTGTCCTTAGAAAACTGAAGATCATTATTACATTGTTCTTTAACAGGAGTTGAGAGCATAGCAACACATCTAATAATAACAAGTCAGTGCAAGCCCACCTAGTTTCACTAGTTAGAATAAAGACACAAATTTAAACTAATCAACAAATGTCAATGGGAAGTATATCAAGGTGCCTTAACATAAATTGTTTATGCAGTTATTAATCTCATAAAGAAGAAACACTGCAATTTCCTTTGCTAACGAGAGCAAACAATATTAGATCATAATCATAGCTTCATACAGACAGTTCAGATAAGAACAAAATTAATCTAACTAAGCCATCCTAAAACTTATTGTCTCCATAATGTAATCTTATAACAAGGAATGACTAGTCTT